>CM048918.1:20597967-21906210 GCA_026686955.1 Epinephelus cyanopodus | reverse complement strand
CAGAGTGCGGAGGTATTAAAATGAAAAGCCATCAATTTATTCACACATGCATCTCCTGCAAAACAAATGCAGAAATCCAGGCATCGCACTGTTCCTTATTTATGGGTGCCCCAATTATGGGCCTGCCGCCTGCTGCTGCTCAACACGCTGTATGTGTATATGGAAATTAGGTGCATGTGCGTGTGAAATATGGAATAGTTACTTTGCACCATATGCCCACTGTTGGGTTATTTTTCATGTGTGCAATGTTGTTTAATTGAAAGAGTTGTTGTGCCAAAGAAGCCAGCTGTATGGAGATGAGAGCGATCATGAATGGATGGACACAGGAAGGGATGAATAGAGTCCAGGAAGCTGTTGACTCAGGATGGTGGAAGCGGCACTTGGCAGAGTTAGCCGTAATGTGCCTTGTGGTGGCAAGAGTCGACTGCGATGACTCAGTCTGCATTTTAATAATCATCAGGTGTCTGTATTGATAACAGTGTTTTTATATTTAGAGCTGAAGCGCTTTTCACAGGTAACAGCTTCTTAAATGTTGGGATTTTAACCTCCGGAGTGAAAAAATGATGTGGAAGCAGAAGTGCAGTTCCTCTAATGGCCACTTGAGACTGGCTCCAAAAGTGGGTCAATCCCCATAGACTTAACAGCTGAAATAAACATGTTTACAGCCTGGTACAAGAAAAAAGTTTTGGTCTGTATAGTTAATCTACCCATTCTTGACAACTGTACGGGGGTAGAATTTTTGTAAAATGTACTCATATACTTTTTCTTAAAGCTTTAAGTTACTCATATTAAAGGCCAGGGCTGCTTTGAGTAACAGACTGTCTGCGAGGCATCACCTCAGTCTCCAAATATTTCAGATGGCGATGGCCAAAAAGCCGTACTTGAGGCTTTAAAACAGCAGTCCACAAACCTAGGGCTGGGCGATATGAAGAAAATCAAATATTATGATCACAAATACCCCAGTATTGATATTGGAGCAATATTATAGGGTTGAGTATTGGTGCTTTCACAAAATATTTACCCAATGGGATTTTTCTTAATAATCATCAGTAATGTAGATACAATGACCAAGTGGGTAGAGACAAATAATAGAACAGCTAGAACAGTCTAGTAAGTTCAGACAACACTTACAGTATTACCATATCCAAAATCTGAGACGATATCTAGTCTCATATCGTGATATCAATCTAATGTCAAGATCGAGCCCTACACAAGCCAATGGGTAATGTCACGGTGGCTACGACTATTATTTATTTGGTCACATTTTATGTTTAGCTGAATATCTTTGGGTTTCAGACTGTTTGTCAGATCAACCACGTCATCTTGGACTCTTGGAAATTCTAATGGGCATTTGTCATAATGTTCTGACATTTTATAATAGATTAATAGAAGCATTAGATAAAAGTCTTGCTAAGGGAAACATGTCAAAGTTTTTGTTTCAATCTGATTTGAAAACCTTGTAAAATGGGAAACTGTACAGAGTTAACCTGATTTTAAGGTCCAAATTGGTCACTCTTGACCAATTAAAAAATGGAGATGAATGTTAACTAGATCAGCAGTCGACTTCTAATTAGTGTGTGGTTGTGATTTCTGATCATGAAATGATGGATTTCTTGCAGGTCTAAAATTTTGATCGGCTGCATTTTGAGTAGTTCCATGATCCAGTTTCCCTCATGGCTGCTGTAAGAGGACCTGTTTTAAACTATATGAGCTTTTTGGATGCTATTGGAGAAGTATTTTACATGTTGTGGCCACCTGTAGTCTCGACCAAGACTGTGCGGCCGTGATATTAAAAAAATCTGATCTCACTGTAAATCACACAGACCATATATTCCTAATCTTTTCAGATATCTGCAGGTCAGTGTTGAAGACATGGCTATAAATCTTTTACAGAATTGTTAATGGACAAAACTGATCAGGGATTTTGTGTTTATGTTCAGTGTGAGCACCTGTTGATCCAACCGTACAATGTGAGCATAGAAATCATATGATGTAAGAAAAGACTCAACATTATCAAGAAAATGGCGTCCGCCCAGCTCTCTGCCACAGTTGTATAATGTAAAACAATTTGATGATAGATGCCTACTTAGATTGGTAGTGGGCGTTCACCTCTGGCAGGAAGAAGTAATAGAGGGGAAAGGAGGAGCTGGTGGAACAGTAGGCCAGTGTGTGTTTGCTTCAATATGTAAACAGCTCCAGCCTTCCTTCCTTCCTATCTCGCTGTTTCTCTCTGGCCCACAGTGAGGGCATTGTGGTGCGATAAAACACACAAGCACAACAGAGGTGGTAATCTGTAAAGAAAAAACCCGGTTTGCTTTCTTCTCAAACTACAGCTTTGGTATTAACGCTGGAAATTCTCCTATCTCACATTCACTCCTTTAATCTCTGAATCTTTGTGTTTTCCTTCGTCCTCTGAAGATCTAACTGGGAGTGCATGCTTTGTTCTCCATCTGTTTATTTCATTTTCCTGCCATGCTTTCATTGCCTTTTCTGTCCTTGATAGCAGTGGATGTATCCAGATAAAGGTGGAGTTTTAAGTTCAGATTCTGCCTAAAGAAGACATAATCGCCCCTTCAATCAAAGCTGAAGAAAGTGAGGCTGAAAAGAGCAAGGACAAGGTTTCCTTTAGGCTGAGTGATTTGGTATTGCCGTATTGATGTGCATTGCTCTTGCACTGAAGTGGAGGAAAATGTAAAATGATATTGCAGATCAGAGGAGCTTGATGCGTGCGCGGCTGCAACGCGTGTGAATGTGGGAGAGAGAGAGAGAGAGAGAGAGAGAGAGACGAAGCACGGGAGCAATGAGCCGTGAAGACGTGGGAGAGAAAGTTGGTGAGCGGAGATGACGAATGCACAACGACAAGAGGTCTTGAGTTGTCTCTCCACCAGCAGCACCTTAATAGCTTCCCACCCACAAACGGTGAGGGAGATTCGTACTCCCACTCTAATGAAGCAGACAACACCAGTGTCATTTACCAAAAGTTGGTGTGTCTTTGTGGAGAAATTTAGCTTCTAAATTATTTACGAATTTCTTTATCAGGTTGGACTTCAGCTAATATAGTCTTAAACTGCAGAAGAAGGGCATCTAAGGACTGACTTATACTCTGTGTGCATTGTGTGTGTGCGTGCACAGTCGCAGGTTTCAGCTGTCTCATTGAAGCTGCTCAAACATAAAAAGGCTTTCAGACAGGTGCGATTTATCTACCAGAGATCCGCTGCACCAATTAATCAAGCAGGAAATGATTGATAAGCGGCTTCAATCACAGCAGGAAAGAGACTGAGATGCACTTCTTATTAGACATCCATTTTGTGTGTGTGTGTGTGTGTGTGTGTGTGTGTGGGTGTGTGTGTGTGTGTGTGTGTGTGTGTGTGTGTGTGTGTGTGTGTGTGCGCGTGCGCGTGCGTGCGTGCGTGCGTGTGTGCGTGCATGGGGTGACAGACAGACACTGACATGGTCCATTACGTTATGCCGAAAGACCCTGCTGTGGCAGCTCTCAGCAGTTCAGTGTTGACAAACTGTATGTGCATGTGGAAGGTTAGCATTGTTTAGGAATGCACCACCATGGTGTGTGAGAGTGTGTGTGTGTGTGTGTGTGTGTGTGTGTGTGTGTGTGTGTGTGTGTGTGTGAGAGAGGAGTGGGGGCTGGTGAAGCTTGCCACTCTTACTAGTGAATGAATATTCATGCAGTTGATATATCAGTGTCTGCCAGAGAACGCAAGCTCCAGATCGCAGGAATACAAATAAGAACACTTGCCAAGTGTGTGTGTATATGTGTGTGTGATCTGTGTGTGGGCGCAGAGGGAGATTATAGGCCCCGGAGTGCATGAGCAATTGGGAGGGTGTAAGATTGAGATAGGTGTGTGTGTCTGTCTGTGCATGTGTGTGTGTCGGGGAGAGAAAGAGAGGCGTAGCTGACATTTACTTAGTGCTTGTGCTCTAGGCTTTTTGTGCCCCACATTCAAAAGAGGGAGAGGAACACTCACTCTTGTTTTTTTGAAACTTTTGCCTGCTGTCTTCACAACTCAGGCTCCGTCACTATATTACATCCTGCTGTTTGTTCCAAGCGCATGGATAAAATAAGCTCAGTGTGACAGTACACTGAAATAAGAGATCAAAGACTCAACACAAGTGTTATAAGACCTTAAAAAAAGCAACCACATTAGGTGCTGAATATCAACCAGCTGTCAGATGACTAGACTGATAATTGTAACATCATGTCAGCGTCACTTGGGATGCACAGATTTTGGGCTGAAAATCTAGGCCAGTAGCCAATACTGATGTTTTTTGCTGTTTATTTTGTTTTTGTTGTTATTTATTTTCCCTTTTTTGGGCCAGGGAAGCAAAAAAATGTAATTAAAAAAACTGTTTTAAAGTCAGTCAGCACTTCATTACACCACCTTTGAATGAGCACAAATTCATTTAGGGCCACTGGTCGACTAGTCACCCACATGTATAGGATATTAATTCAGTTATTAAACGATTGGGCGGGGCAACACATGGTTTGAGTTGAAGGTGTGAGAAAGAATAGTATCAGTAACATTGTTAACACTGTGCTACATTACAGAGAAATACAAAACCGTACTAATGAACCTTCATTAATATCGGCCTATACTTTATCTACAGGTGCACGTCACACACTGAGCGAGCCGCCTGTTAATGACGCTGTGGGCAAAGCAGTAATGATTGTGCTAAGTGGCTAATGGGCATGTAGCCACTGACATGTTTCAGATGATACGTCATGTTTGTAGTCGACCAATGAAGATGAGTTTACTATCGCCTTGGGTTCGTCCTTCACCTTCTCAAAATGATCCCACACTTTGGATTTCCTGCCCAACATGTTATTAACTGCATGGAAAACGAAAGGTCGAGTGCTGGTTTTGATTTATTCTGACTTTTTGTGCGCCTAAGTGACTAATGACCTCTGGTCGACTAACGCTTGGTCGACTATTAGGGAGCAGCCCTACCTTTTAATATAACCGTCTTTCACATGTACATCTTTATTTAAAAGAATAACAGCTTCAAAAGACTTTTTACTATACATATCATAATTCTCATTTTTTTTCATACTGCTGTGAAAATCTCAATAAATGTTTCCTTTAAACATCTGTATTTATTCAAATTTCTCACCATAAACTAAATTTTACACGTTTACATTTAAACACATCATGAGAACGTTATAATTTACCTTTGTATGATCATTTTTACCAACTAGAGCTTGAACGCATCATAATTTAAAGTGCAACTTGCAGGTTAAATTTAAAAAATATATATATACATAACCTTGTCTGAAAATTACCATATGAGGAGTTAATTCAGACTTTATTATGGTTTACATGACATAAGGGCACAAATTCAGAGGAAAAAGTGGCTATTTTTAACTCTCTTCTAAAAACGCTTTTTTTTTCTTTTTTCCCTACATCGCCTGATACTACGTCACGAGAGGGACTCTGCGTCCTTGACCCTGCCCCTGTCCATTACGCAGTAGGAGGTGGAAATGAGTCTGAGCGGTAGTAAACTTGTGAGTTAGTATTTTTTCGGTTGTTAACAGTGCTTTTCACCATTTGTGATTATGCCGAATTATTGTGTTTGTGCCTCGAGCCTGTCAGGACATCGCGTCCACCATTTTCCGGACAGAAAAAGGAGTGGAGTTAGTTTTCGTGCCTGGGTGCGTTTTGTGCAGGTGAAGAGGCACGATTTCACAGCTTCATCTGTGACCAAAAACGCGGTCGTGTGCAGCACTCATTTTGGACAGGAGTATTATATTCCAGGCTACGTCACTTCCAGTTAGTGGGTTTTTAGATTCAGAAGCAAAATTCTCTCACAAAAACGACCCCTAAAGTCACTGTAGTGTGTATATGTTTTTGTTTTTTGTTTTAATCGAGTTCCTGAATCATTTTCCTACACCTTTATTCACCATGGTCTGCAACCTGCAAGTTGGGCCTTAACTCAGTGCAACCTCTGTTCACCGTTAACAGCTACCGTTAACTAGCTCTCCTCCTCTGACTTCAATAGAGATTTGTTGTTCACAATTTAACATTATCAGGGAAAAAATAGGGCGCATCCCCTGAAGCATCGATAGTGAGTTAACTGTGTTCTTCTGTGTCGAAGGCATCCCGGGGAAGATTGCTCATCATCCCAAACATGGTTTTTTATGGTCTCTGGGTTTAGTTGGTCTCAAACCATGCTATTTGCCCTGTGTAAAATTGACGTGACCCAACAGAAAACACATCGGCCACTGCCATAATTGAATGTCGTGTTATTTGCCAATAGGTCAGTGGCAGTCAACGAGGCAAATATCAGTTGTTACTGATGTTCGGCCGATAATTTGGTGCATCTCACAGTGTTGTCAGTGTAGAACGTGTGATTTAAAGGATATAGTTACATTTTGTTCAAGTCTTTTTTGTCATGTCTTAAAACAACACTCAACGGGCCTATATGTATGTTTAGGAATTATTGCTGTAATTGTTCTCTGTGTCTGGCTACGAAAAAGATCCCCAATGGAAGAGAATGGTGACAAAATCTACAGTTTTTGTTCTGTGTTGAAAATTACCTCTGAAGTTCAGCTGAAGGTGGGATGAGAATTCGGCAGTCTCGGTTAGACAAATCAAGTGGGTATCGTCAAAAGTTACAGTCTTTTTTTGTACAAAATCCCTCCACTGCAACTCAGCAGAAAAATGCTGTCCGGGGAAACACAAAAAGGGGATTTTATATTAAAAAGACTGACTTTGTTTGAGCAATTCAGACTGCTGAAGCTTCATGTTAACTTTGGCTAAACTTTGGGATACATATTTGCCCACAATGGGGACTGTGGGTTTTGCCCCTCATTACTTTTATTGGAATTACATTACAAAGGTATATTTACACAGCCAGAGAAGATACATAAGTGGTAATGTCCAGCCAGGTACACTTGCACTTCTGGGCTGAGAGAAGATGCAGTAATGGCCCCTTAACAAGAATTATATGAGTTTTATTTGCTGGGAACTTGCTTTTAAGAGGTCTCTGCAAATGTCTGTGAACACTGAAAGACTGGAACAAAGTATAAAGAACATAAAAGCAATAACAGCAGAAAAACAGACAACTGGAAAAAGAAAAAGACAGCATTTTAACTCTGCATGTAGAGAATATTGCTGCTGATTAGTGTAATATAAATAAACTCCCCCAGGTTTTTCCTTTCCTGCAAAGCAAAAGGGAGACTGACGACAACTAAATGTCAGCAGTATACTCCACACACGCGCACACACAGAAATCGTGCAGGCGTGTGTATATAAATAGACCAGAGGTAGGTGTTGGGGTCTGAAGGACAAGTGAAATTCTAATAGATGCCAAAGGACAAGTCCATGGAGACACAAGACATCTATATTTGATTAGTGTCTCAATACTCTTCTCTTCTCTTAGTTCTAGCTATAGATCAGCACTTTTCAGTGTTTTGATCAGAACCTATTGTTATGTACAAATGTGTCTCAGAAACTTTTAATAGTGCTGGCTCTGTCCTCAGCACAAGGACATCTGTGAGCTGATGGATATCTGAGAAGTGCTTAGCCAAACCCTCTGGGTCCTGAACACAAGCAGTCATCATTCTAGCCTTACATCTGTTCATTTAAGAAAATTGCAAATGTGCAATAACGTAGTCTGCCTCCTGTCATGATTCTGTGTGATAAGCATCAAACTCAAGTGTTTTCAGCTAGGCTTTGGTATTATTCAGACCGTGTGAATATACAGTCTACTTGTCAATGTCAGTCTATATAGATTATTTCTACAGATTGCCACCTTTGTTGTTTTGTTCAGTCTGTTATTATTACCTTTGAGTGCTGCCACTGCCGATTACTCTCATCATACATTAATCTGTGGATTTTTTTTTAACTAATCAAGTAGTCTGCAATTTTCCAGAGAGCAAAGTAATGACTTGAAAGTGCTTGTTTTGTCCAACAACACTCCAAAACCTTAAAGTATCTCAAATAACATAAGCCAAAGAAAAGCAGCAAATCCTCATGTTAGAGAAGCTGAAATTATCAGAGCCACTATTATTTAGATTATTGATTAATCTGGAGATTATTTACAAGAAAATTGATTATTTGTTGGATCTGTGAAATGTCAGAGAATTGTGAAACATACCTTTCACAATTTCCTAAAGCCCAAGCTGATGTTGCCATATTTCTTGTTTTGTCTGACCAACAGAGGAAAGGGCATCAAATCAAAATGTATTCACCTCACCAAATGTTTTTAACTCGTTTTCTGTTTTCGACTAATCAGTTAATCAGCTCACACTAATCAAAAGACTAATGTCACATAATATAATTAGGACCAAGCAACAACCTCCTGCAGCCCCTCTAATGGCCACTTGAGGCCAGCTCCAAATATGAGTCAATCCCCACCAGGGCTGGAAACAAACACCCGCTGCCAGCCAAATTCACCTGCATTTGGATTTTATTAACCTGCCCGCCACAGTATTGGGTAAAAAATTTAACAAATGATTGAACTGTTTCATGACAAAGTTGACTCAATCAACTGGGTGCTCTGTCTAATGTAGGGTGTATTTACTGCATCAAAACCTCTCCACTCCAAGTGAGGTTTTTCTTCTTCATGTTCTTATTTGTGGTTACTGGCAGACTGCAAACCAACCAACCAACTGCCGTAAAAGAAGACAAAGAAGAAGATTCACAAAGTTGAGTAGCGTTGGCAGTTAACGTTAGCATGGGTGTGTTTGTTATTCTTATTTGACAGAGTATTTTAAGGACAATGTGTCGACATGTTACTGGCATAAAGAGTGGCCGATGTCACAGGCCCACACAGGAGGAGACAACTCCAGTTCATGAACCGAAAGTAAAGAGGCAGTTTTTTAGTATATTAAATAAGAATAATAATAAATAGGTTTTTTTGCTTTGGTGTCAGCATTTTGTTTTTATGCATTTGAAGTGTGTGTCTGTATGAGGGAGATAATAAAAGATTGATAAGCATTAAATCAAATATTAAACTGATACTTTTTATGAGAACAATGTGTATTACTGTTCAAGGCGAGAATGTCACAGCATTATTCTGCCTCACCGTTCTTTCTAAAGGTGTGATTGCAGAATGAAAGAACATTATCTTGAGTTATCTTGCCTTTTAAGGTGGCAGTGGAGGTAGTAACAGTGCCAAATCAAGGTCTATGTAAAAGGAACAGCCAGTAGGACAGGACAGCTGCGATGTTTTGATGACGTGTTACAGATGTGACCCAACTAAAAGAAGAAGAACAGCAGTCAAAAATGTCTGCAAATTGGGGAGACAATGAGGTCCGGAAGCTCCTTTCCCTCCGAGCAGAGGACATATTAGCTGCCATATAACAGGGATGGTAAATGATTTTTATTGGCATGTTGTGCCACTGTTATTGTTTATGAAGTGCTGCAGACGCGTATGATGTATGTGACACAAGAAGCCAATGCCGTTGTGTTACATGTTACCAATCATGCTTCTTTTGCCTCTGGGATGCTCACATGCAATCTGAAATCACACACTGGAGCTGCATGATGTCCCCGTTGTTTATTTCTGTGTAAAAAAAGCAATGGCGGCATAAAGAAGGGACTTCATAGAGGCCCTATAGCACAATGTCTGTGTCAAAAGGGCTTATGAGTCAGATCCACCCCTTGATTAAAAGTTACGTCCATATTTTTTTTTTTTCAGTCTATGATCAGAACAATGTCCTGATTCTTTAGTAATAAGACAGATAGGCCTATCATTCCTGGCATGTAGTGCCTTGGCTTGCACTAAACAATCAATAATGCATTTTTCCTGCCTTAAAGACAGAGGCTCATCTGTGCAGTGGAAATGTTGACCCTGCAACTTGGTGACATTGCTCCATTTGTTTCTGCAGCCCGCCCCTCCTCCCCTCTTTTCAGCCAATATGATCAGAGTATGTAGTTTTCTTAAGGAGACTTGGAAGAGGAGACTCGTGGGAAGGCTTCGTTGCCCCGTGATGCAGCAGGAAAGTGCAATAGTTGTTCAGAATTATCATTTGTCTTGCAGCAGTAGTAAAGGCGTAGGATTATGCGTTGTTGTTGGTAGCTGTTGGTAATAATAGACTTACTGGAGGTGGGGGAATGAGAAAGTATCCAAAGAATAGTCTGTGCTGAAATCACAACATGAAAACACCACCTTCTCACAGTAACATCATGTTCCAGCGTGTATACCCCCTAATCATGGCTGAAGTGTTGCTTTGCTGAAAACCTCTTTGAAATGGAGCTCTAGAAATGGGCTTGGAAAAAAAGTGACACTATAAATGAATTTCTGTTGTTGTTCAGACTTGTAAAACCTAACCTCTGTGCTCTTTGTGGTCATTCATGGCTCCCTCTGGTTACATACATCTGTAATTATTAATTCTCAAGAGATGACAGCAATGAAAGGACTCGTGCTTAGAAAATGAATAACAAAATCATCATCATTTTGTGGAAAGCAGCTGTATGAAAAAGGCATATAAATAAAGCTTGAAAGAGAAGCTCAACCAGTGTGTGTCTGTGTCTGTGTCTGTGTATTTTTTAATCAGTCCCACACCTCCAAGAAATTTGGAAGTCGATTTGAGTAGGAAGCAATTCTTTATTCTCGTTCTTCTTCTCTCCTCATTTCTCTCACCTGAGTGCACATCTAAAATGGTTTTATCACCTCTGCTCTCTTCCTCTCACCTCCTCATTTCATTTTTTTTTTGCCTCCATCACTCTCTTCTTCCCTCACTGTGGTGTTTATGGCCCGTGCTGATTTATGCCGGTTGGAGTTATTCTAATTGCCACCCCTTCGCTCTGTGAGACAGGCACATGACGTGTGGCTCACCCGGGCCAAATGTAATAACTGTTTCCGTCTATCTGTCTGTGGCACGCACAGACACGTGAATATTGACACTTGCGCACATTGCACAGGGCTATTCCTCTTCAATCCCGCTACCACACCAACCTATGTAGATTATAGATTATTACCCAAGAAATTATAGGGCTGTAATGCTTAACGAGTAGCAGTACATTTCATGGGTGCCACATTTTTACCTCGGCTGCACTGAGTGAGTGTGTGTTAAGTCTAAATGTTATTTACTGCCATGCTTGAGATGTGTGAGCATCAGCGCCTCGGCACCTTTCCACTTAACATTTTCCACGATCTTTTTTCCTTTGCTGCGTCAGTGGCAGCAGTTTTCTTGCTGTTATCAGGTGATTATGGAAGTTAAACAAATGTAAAGGCATTGCTGCTTACATAGATTATCCACCACAGCACTGCAGCTCTTCCCTGCAACACACCGATCCACATAAACCGGCAGAACACATTACAGCCGAGTCAGTTGGACAGTTTGCGGATAATGAGGTGAGAAAGACAGAAGACGACCTGCAGCAAAGGTCCTCAGCTGGACTCCAACCAGGTTTCTCTCCAGCACACCAGGACGCCTCTAATCTGTAGACTACCTTGACTTTATCCTAGTTTAATATCAACTCAGTAAAAAACAATGCTAGAGAGTAAATGAATAATGGGAAAAATTAACAATCATTTTCCTCCTTGTCAGTGTAACTCTGGCAGCCATTATAAAATGCATGTTTGCAGTTATTCTGTTGCTAGACGAGCTCGCTAGTTCACCATGAAGCTGTATGTTGACGTTGAAGCTCGCTAATGAGTCGCTAATGCATGCTTATCCTGCCTAACTGAAGTAATAGTAGTATATACTGTATGCACAACTTGCATTTCATTTTGGTACCACATACATACGGTACAATTTTGTCATGTGAAATATAAGCATAGACTGCTTGATATTGGTGGTGGGTGAGGTCAAAGGGAGCCAAAGCATGATGCTTAAAGAAACTATGAGCAATTCTGGGATGTGCTGTGATGCTGATGTGAAAGATTTGGCATTGATTCACAAATGAATAGAATTGATTTTCTAAATGTCAGTTAAAAATGTGATGTTGACAGAACAAAAATGGCGGAACTCAACTATGAGGGCAGTACCTGGAGTTAGCCTATCCTATCTTTGAATTCATCTTCACGAAAGGCAGTGGCTACAAACATGTTTTAATTTAATGTCTAAATAATTACATGTGCAAGACAAATTTGAAGTATATTGTGAATACTACCTCTGCTGTCATTCAGAAACTAACGCTAACAGGGCAGAGCAGTGATCAGCAGTAACATTAACAAACAAGACCAACACTCACTCCAGCATCAAACAACTTAAAACACCTCAAAATCCCTTCACCTGCTCAGCGTCTTGTCTTTTCCTGCAGCTAAGAGTGCAGCAGAGATGCTGCTCTCCACGACTGGAGACTTAACGTTCATAACAACACAGTGGAGCACTCCACCTCGATTTGTTGTTCTCATACAGGCAGGAGACTGTAAAGTACTTTCAAGTTAAGACATTTATTAATTTGGTACACAGTATGATGGAGCAAGCCTATTCTATTCATTCAATCATGCCAAGCACAAACTGGAGATGGACTCACAGAGCACTCACAGACTCAGATAAAAGTTCAGGTCTTTAATCAGGCTCAGGTTGGTACGCTGGTGATTAATAACACAGGCAAAGGTATCCAATTCAACAGGCAAAACAGATGGTCAAAAGGCAGAAAACGGTCAAAACACAGTCACAAGAAACACTAGGGATATGCTGGAACTCTCACTCAAAAGTAAAGACGATTTGGCAACAAAGGAGGGGAAGACAGGGACTTAAATAAACTAAGACGAGTGAGACAATGAGACACGGGTAAGAACACATTAGGCCGGGGCAAGTAATCACAAAGGAGGGAAACTTGACAGGACGTTGGATCTGAAATGAGACAAGACAATGGTTACCAAATAAAACAGGAAACACAAGGATGACAAATAATGACTGTAGGTAGCGTGACAGGTCATGACAAATCAAGGATTGAAAAGAAACGAATCTTAAGGTTCCAAAAAATTCCCACCTCTCAAAGAAAAAGACCAACATTTTGTGAAAGACAATGGTTTCATGCAGAGTTAGCATCAGTTTCTTCCCTGTGTGTCCAAGACAGACGTCATTCTTGAGTGTGCTTAGCCTAGCTTAGCACAAAGACTGAACGTTGGGGGAAAACTGGTAGCCAAGTCAATAAACACATCTGAACAAACATAAAGTAAAAATATCCATCCATCCATTTTCATCCGTTTATCGGGCCCGGGTCATGGGGACAGCGGCACTCCAGACATCCCTCTCCCCAGCAACATTTTCCAGCTCCTCCTGGGCGATCCCAAAGCGTTCCCAGGCCAGACGAGATATGTAATCCCTCCGGAGTGTTCTGGGTCTGCCCTGGGGCCTCTTACCCGGGACACCTCTAGCGGGAGGCGCCCAAGTGGCATCTTAGTCGGATGCCCGAACCACCTCAACTGACCCCTTTCGATGCGAAGGAGCAGCAGCTCTACTCCGAGCTCCCTCCGGATGTCCGAGCTCCTTACCCGATCACCAAGGCTGAGCCCAGCCACCCCACGGAGGAAACTTATTTCTGCCACTTGTATCCGCGATCTCATTCTCTCAGACCCTACCCACAGCTCATGACCATAGGTGAGGGCTGGGACACAGATGAACCAGTAAATCGAGAGCTTTGCCTTCTGGCTCAGCTCCCTCTTCACCATGACGGACCAGCGCAGTGCCCGTATCACTCCAGAAGCTCCACCGACCCGCCAATCCATCTCAAGCTCCATTCTACCCTCACTCATGAACAAGACCCCAAGATACTAGATACCCGAGATGAGGCAGTAACTCCCCCCAACCCATTTTTTTTAAATTCAAAAAAATGTTCCCCAAGACTTTGAGATGCAGTTGAAAACTTTGGAAAAAGCTTGAGTTAAGATTGTTTTGTCAAAGTTTACACTAGCCTGCTTTTCATTACTTTTTCACTAATATCTGTCTTCTAAGCTCAAAGCTGAGGTACAGAGCAAGCACACAGCCAATCTCTGAGAATGACTAGTACATAAATGTATGCAAAATGTCTCGTCGCCTGATTTGTATGTAAAAATAATTAGTAGAATCCCATCAATATCGGTATTACGAGCAAAGATCCAGTATCGGTCAGGCTGTAATACAGGCAGCTCATATCCCTGCATGCTCCAGCAGTTATATGAATCACGTCCTGGCACCACAAAGCCTTGGAAATGATGCTGAGCCTGCTTTCTATAAACTAAACATCAGTCTATTATTGAGTCGGTGTCCAGGCCGTAGACACTGACAGGGTGCTCTTACTACGAGGTTAGGCTGCAGGAAGCTATGGATCAACCAGACGGCCTCCTTCTAATAGACTGTTTAGGTTTAATATGAGCTTTCACCTCCTCTAATGGACCCGGCTGTCGCAGGAAGGACACACGGTGAGATCTCACTCCAAGTCGTGTGTGTTGCGAGCGGAGAGGCAGACTGATGACTCTGAGTCTGTTCACTGCCTGAATGCGAATCAACTCCGTAATAGTTCCCTTCACTTTATGAGTAAAGAGGGGCGAGATCTGTCTCTGTTTATGTGACCGAGTGTGTACCTGTGTGTGTTTAGAGCGGTGGAGTTGGGAGTTTCTAGACGGTCACCTTTGCTGTAAAATCTGCTTTATTGGCAGCTGAACGAGCCAACAACCTGCGGTCTGTTGTCCTCGCGGGCAGGTCTTTGTGTGTTAACGCAACTTTAAGGGGACTTTGAATGAGTTGTCTGCTGAGGTGGGACAGATGTTCAGCCAATAGGAGGCTTTGGCAGCTGTAACCATGGTTACCAGATGTTCTTATCATCCCAGTCTTACACCTCTCGTTCTTTCACAGTCAGAGAAAGAGAAAAGAGCCGGGGCTGACTCTGTTTAGCCAAGAGGCAGTATTTCATGTCGAGCTCTCTCTCTCTCTCTCTGAAGGCTGAAGGCACTGAAGCATTTCCTGCCACTTTTAATGGACTTCTATTCAACTTTCCAGTCTTGATCCACTTTTATAGCTCTGTATTTTTGCTTCTGAAATACTCATTCATTCTCAGAAGTCATTTCTGTCCTCTTTACACTGTCAGCCACGCAGCACAGTGTTGGCCATTACACATACCCTCTGAGACATGACTGGTATTTGAATATGAATGTTGCTCAGAGTGGTTTATTTTTGAATGTTTCTTGAGCTAATGTAGTGATGTGTGCTTGTGTGTGTTGGCAGCTAAAGGAGATTTGAAGTTCACAGTACCACCACCATCGCTCCGCCCCAGCCCTCCATCCCTGAGCCCATCTGTGCTCAGAATGTTTGTTGTGGTTTTGGGTGAGATTTAAAAGCTGGGAGAGTGAAATAGTTTTGGGATGCCTGGGTAAAATCTGTGTGTTTGGGCGCAAGGGGGTGTTTTCAAGGCCACACAAACATTTCCAATCTGGCTTCGGGCTCACACTGCACAGGAAACTAATTATTGAGTTGCAATACCCAGTCTTACAATAATTTTTCCTAAAAACAAGTGAAAGTAGAAGGGCACTCAGAGAACGCAGACCTCAGCCAAGGCCAAGTACCCTATCTCAACATTAACAAAAGCAAAAAATAATTTGTCTGTTCACCCTGTGATTTGGAGCCACTCCAAAATTTAATGGGTTCCTCCTTGGCCTGTGCTGCACCCTTCTGCCAAGTCTCACGAAAATCAGGCCAGTAGTTTCTCAGTCACCCTACTGACAAACAGACAAACTGAAAACATAACCTTTTTGGCAGAAATACCAAATCTACCAATTGTTATTCAGTGTTGCTGCACTTTGAAAATGGGTCAGTATTCTAAAACCCCACAAAATGTGTGCAGTGACTCCACCACTGTCATAGATAGAGAGACTGATAGATATAGATGTAATGTGCTACGAATTGAAGATAAATAAATGAACACATTTAAATGCAAATACATATTGTGCATAAGGATAACATGGCAAGTAACTTACAATCCAAGCTAAGTTCCCATGAATGAGACACTTGATTTAAGAAAATGTACATATCTGTATATTGCTATATCTACAGGTGACAGTGGACATTACTGACCTTTTTGAAAAGATCAGTATAAATGTGCAGGTGTTTGCTCAATGTGTAATTTGTATTCATGATCCCAACACAACTTAAAACTAACAATAATGTTTAAAACGGATAAAATTGGGAAAAAAATGATTGTGCATTTGTTTGGTTTATTTAAGAAAAGTAAGACTTCATAATAAACTAAACAACCTAATTTAACAAAAAAATAAATAAGCAAAGTTAAACCACTTTAACCACTTCTCACAGTCTTCATCAGCAGAGGAAAGTTTCTCAGTTTAAAAACAAACAAACAAAACAAATCAACAAATTGGTTTCCTGTGTGGATGCAGCTGTTTGACGAAGCAACTCAATATTTTAAAATGAGGCAGAATAAATGAGATAACTCCAGTAAAACATTGTTATCATGAAAGGTGGATGATGAGATGAGGTTTAAAGCTCCAGAAAAAAGCTAGTAAGTGAACTGCTAAGTTGTTTGTTTAGCTGTTTTTCTCAAACTACTGAACTCCTGTTTCCAATGTCAAGAAAAAACTGTCATGCTTAATTGTTAAGATCATGCTGCGATTTGTTTCCACCGCAGTGTCACCAGTGAAAGATAGTCTGCTCAGTTATCCTAGAATAATAAATGTTCAGATTTACGTTATTCTGAGCATCTTAAGGACTTTAAGGCCCGCCTATCTCGACTTAAATTTCAAGCTCCAAAACAACCACCAAATGGACCATAGGATAAAATTGTTTTGCTGATTTTAACGTCAAGAATGATCTTTCAATCTCAACCTTTCAAATGATGAGCGTGTGTGTTCAAGTGTACTGAGCTCAAGTGTTTGTCTGTATTCCTTTTTAGTACAAATGAGAAGGATTCTATTTATATTACAGTGACAACGTTGTACCAACACACACACACACACATGCGCAGTCCCACTCGCAACCTGCACTTGGCGTAGCCTTGACACATACAAAGCTCAGGTGTGAGATAATTAAATTAGGGCTCTGTGCTCACGCTCACCCCGGCCCTGTGGACCCACTGAGCTCTGCAATGTCATCCTGAGGAGAAACATGCTTCACCTCTGCAGTGTTCACATGTGTTTTTACAGAGCACTGGCCCCGTTTTCCCTGTTCATAGATCAATATAATGTATTTGTTTCCTGCTTAATTCAAGAAAGGTACAAATGATATCCATACTGTCGGTAGAATTAAAGTCCTCGCATACGATACTGAGGGTAGAAAATTGCAAATGAAGTCTCCTCCGAGACCAACCTCGTGATTACAATTTAAAACTTGTGAATTGGAAATCAACACAACAAAGAGAAATATTTTGAAATGATCTTCCTCCAGACTTCCTCTTCTTAAGTATCCACTGCTTTCTCTGTATTTTCACAGCTTTGATGGTTTTCTGTCACTTATCTAAGTCTTTAAACTGGAGGGACTGGCTCTCCTTCTCGCTCTCTTTCTTTAATGATGTGCTTGAGTGATGCTAATGAATAGTTCTTACATTCCTCCTCAGACCCCCCCTCCCTTTATTCCCTTTTTTCTTCTTCTCTCCATCTGCCTGCTTGATCTGTCAGAGAGACCGTAGAAAGAGATTTTTCTACTTCGGTTATGAAACTCCCTCAGGGTGATTCTAAAGGAAAACTCGGATGACTTTCCTCATTTCTGGCGGCCTGGTGATGTGATGGATGGAAGTGTTTAAAAGGCCCGACTATTTCTGTTGGGCTGTCCATCTGAGTGGCTCACAGTTAGCAGTCAGGAGGGAGTGGTTGGGTAGATGATAAAAGTGTGTAGGTGGCCCTGCTGACATAGGAAAGTGTTTGCATGTGCGTACTGTATGTGCATACAAGCCTTTGTCACCGCATGTGAGGTGCAGGGAAGTGTGGTGTGAAGGAGAGCCCAATGTGACGCTCTGCACTGCCATGACTGATTGCACCCTGAGCCAGCTCTCCTGTGGTGCGACTGGGAGTCACAATAATAACTTTCTCCATGGCAAAAAAAAAAAAAAAAAAATTATATATATATATATATATATATATATATATATATATATATATATATATATAGTCTATGGATTTAAAATTATTGGTTGATAAAGTTGCTCCAGAGAAAACCAACACATTCTTACTCCCAACTCATGAAATACCGAAGCCTGGTCAGTGATTCCCCTCCAGGGTCAGTTTTAGACTCTCCTTTCCTCAAATAAGTAGAAAAAATCTCAGGTACCTGATGAAGGTCGTCCTGACCGAAACATTGTTTTGACACTCCATAAACACAGTCAGCAGTGAGTGAGACAGTGTGCGGGAGCCTTCTTTAATTTTTAGACTCTCCTTTCCAAAAGAAACTTCCACGTTCACAGGAGATGTACATTTTCTGCTTGTTAAAGTTTACAGTATCTTAATCAGTTAAACTTAGAACATAGGGGAAAAGGTTTTTAGGTGTACTTTCTTAGCTTAAGGCAAAAAAAGGACGTGGTTAGGTTTAGAAAAACGTTCTAGTTTGGCTTAAAATAAGTACGATTTTAACGACACATGACATCCATCATGAATGTCACATACAGCACGATACTAATACTGGCACACTATGTTGCTGTTAAATATCTCAATTGGCTGTTAGTATAACATGCGACACAAACAGCGGTCTCCAGGGTGCAAGTCCGGAGTTTGTTTGACCTGCCTGCCCTATATGGACTGTCTTGTCCTTTATGCAACGGCAGTTGCCTGGAACCTCAAAAAATGCTGCTGTCTGGTTCATCTCATACTGACGCTAAAGGGTTCCTCGCTGCGTCTGTATCTGACGCAGAGGGCCACTGACCAATGTCAGTATTTGATAAGATAGCTGTGAGACAGTGTTGTGGTTTCACTTTTTTACTCAATAATTGTTGGCTGTAACGCACCGACAAAAGCAGGAGAGAAGAAAGCAAACATAGTCAACAATGAATGAATTATTTAAAATAATAAAAACTCTGCAAATCCTATATGAGCAAGAAAATGCGCTTGACACGTTAACGAGTGCTCAAGTGTACACACAGTGGTTTTTGGTGACTAACAGTGAATGTAAATATTAGGGTTGGGAATCGCCAGAGGCCCCACAATGCAATATAATCGTTATTTTAAATGTTTTGATGAAATGTTGGCAGTTTCAGTAAAATATATTACTTTTTTTTTAGCTGCCTTTGTGTCCCTAAAGAAAAACGCAGTAAATGTTTGTTTTATTTAATAAGTTTTCAGTCTGTTCATCTCACATCAATCATCTTTATTGCAGCAAAATGTTTCTGGTGCACTGATAAAGCAATAGATTTTATTATTTTAGTAGGCTACCAAAAGTTTCATTTGTATTTGCATTATTGATCATTTATTTAATAGCAAATGGTGTATGTGTATTGATACAATACTGTGCATTTTTCCCCCATTGCTGTGCATTGCAAAGTAAAGACTTTTAGCTCTTGACCTGGTGCTGCTCCGACCCATCGATGCTTCTGTCAGCTAGAATAACTGTCCCATTACACACAGCCGTTTATTCTGCTTCTGCACTCTCTTCTTGCATTCCTCTGTTGTGCTCTTATACCAGCCGCTAATCTCATCCCCCATTTTGTTCCCTCTTGTGTTACTCTCCCTGATCCTTGCCATCTTGTCTTCATCCCTGCTATCTCACAGTCTTCATCCCCATCCATCCCTGCTATCCCTCCCTCATCCCCCCTTCCCTCCTTTCATCCTCTAAGCCGGTGCAGAGGCTGCAGCCAGGTGTTCGATGTGTCGATGTGGTTAGCCAGCAGGTTAGATTGTCAGATAATCAAGACTTAGCCTCCACCTCCCATTCTGTCAAGGCGGTCTGCGGGTTGGTTCCCAAGCTGTGACACACATGCCGTCACAAAGACTGATCGGTGTGTACACGTGCATGTGCAGTCAAATGTTCAGAAGGAATGTAGCTGGAGACAGGTTTTGTGACCCTGGTGCTTTGTTAAGGACTGACAGACAGACAATTAAACTGCTGGGTAATTGTCAGAGCAATAACCCAAGCAGACAAAAGTCTTCTTATTCTTTTTATGACCTTTAAACTTAGTTTATGACTCCTGCTTTCTGCATGGTAACTGCAGGGTGAAGGTATGTCATCCGTGATTGTCTCCAGACAAGAGAAAGGAGTGTGTCAGAAAGATCCATTTTGGACTGAAGATCAGCGTGCACCCAGAGAGAAGGGACTGTGGGAAATGGGAAAATTGGAAGCACTTTGGTTTCATTGGAGAAGAGAGAAGAAGAGTGACTGAGCTTTCAGAGGAAAGTTTCAGTAACACTGACAAGAAATAACAAGAGAGGAGTTGATGAGTTGTTTTCATGTGTAGAGAAGGAGCAGAGGAGGCAGGGTTATCTGAGTGCTTCAAAGTAATTTCCCAGAGCAGAGTGAGATATAGACGGAGAAAGAGAGGAAGGTATAGATAGGCAAGGGAGCTAAATGGGGACAGTGTGTGAGCACTTGAGACATGGGGTTCATCCATGGGTCTCTGTCATATGACCTCAATCATTATGTTCCACAGCAGGAAATTGCAAACCTTTTCTCTCCTGCAGTCTCAACTGGCTCATTCTCCTTTCTTAATCCACTGCTTTTTAATTACTGCAGGCCAGTTAGACTCTTTTCAAGTAGAAACCATGTATGAAATATGAGCTGTATGACTGCAGCAGACCAGTGGCAAGTCAGCAGAATATTATCTGACATTTCTACTTGAAACTTTGTGAACTTCATGACCTTGGACCGGCGTGTCTTCCCAGTTTGGCGCTGAGCCAGACAAGGGAGGCATTATTTGCCCCGAAACGCCAGTGGGGATGTGTGAGAAAAGGTTTAGTTGGTGTTAGCCGTAGAATAAAATGGATAGAGGTGAGGATACAGTTTCTCTGGCTCAGCTCTATCCCACAGCAGGGTGCGAGTGTGAGCTTGTGTGCATTTGATTGGCGATGCACTTTTTCTTTCTTTATCTCTGTTTATCTGTGATTCATCTGCTTTGGCAAGGCAGAGAGGACGAGCAGGTTACTGCCACTGTAGCCTGATGCGTATGCCACTTGACAAATACACTGTGAATGTAGTAAATGTGATATAAGGGTCCTTGAGAAAAATCAACAAGCACTAGTTTACAATATTATGTGCTAATAATGTTCCAATATAGTATTTTTTTAAAATATAATTCAAATTTTTAGTTTTACGTTAGGGTGGTACATGACGGTTCAACACGTCAAATGAGACATTCAATCTTGACTAAGAAAAATAATAGAAACTGGATAATAGAGATCTGTGCAAGAGGGGGCACAGCACCAGTCTCAATCCACCAAAAAACAGTCAAAATAATAAAATGCGGTTCGTCATTCAAGCCAACATAGATTCATAAGAGGCAGTTTTTATCATGTAGATGACCCATTCTTTTACTTCTTGGGGCTTCCTGAGTAGAGTTCTAGCAACTGTAGTGACTCCCATCGTAACATCTAAGAATTCATCCCTTGACACATTATGCACTTGTGATCTGTCCCCCAATAAACAAGGTCTCGGAGACACTGGCAATGTCTTACCTAGCCATTTACTCATCTGTTTAAGAATTGTGCTCCAAAAGGGCCGAATAAGTGGACAGTCCCAAATACAGTGTAAAAAAGTGCCAGTTTCTTCCTGGCATTTCCAACATAAATCCATCCAATATAGTATTTATGCTCTTTTTAAACTTTCTAAATGCCGTTTTAAGATAAGATGTCTCTGGCTCAGCTCTTTTACGCTCTTTTAATCAGGTTTTTATTACATCTCTGTAGGCTTCACATTATTAGTTTACCAACTGCAAATCAATGGGCAATTATTTTGATAATCCATAAATAATTTAAGTCGGGTCGGTTTGTCCACCCCATTGTCCTTTGGGACAAACTGAAAGTGACCCTAATGCTCTGTCTCTTCATTCTTAAGATAAAGGTGAATGCAGTATCTCAAATTTGGCACAAATGTCCACTTGGACTCGAGGATGAACTGTGACCTCACGAAACATGTTTTTGGCCATAACTCAAGAATTGATTGGCTGATTATGAAAAAGTTTTACACAGTGTTTAATAGGATAAAATGATAAAGTGATGACATTTTATATCCAAAACGTCAAAGGCCAACTTCACTGTCATAATGTTCTGCAAATACACTTTCACAACGTCATATCTCAGGACCAGAATTGAAATTGCTATTTTTGTTTAAGTAACATTCCAAAAACCAAAAATATTTAGGTTACAGTTCGATAAAACAGATATGAGCAGCAAAATTTTATGTGTGAGAAAAAATCAAGAGATTGTTTGGCATTTTTGTGAATGCATTAAACAACTATTCCATTGTTACAAAGTTTGTTGCTTTTTTAATCAATGAATTGTCTCAGCCACCAACAGCGCTGCTTGAACGCGTTCACTTTTAAAAGAAAAACCCTCATCAGTATGTAGGTGAGAATGTGTTTGCCTGAATAAGTACGTCTGATAGTGTTTTTGACCACACTAATTTTTATCCGCAGCCCTTCTAACTCGTCCTTTGTCTCCCTCTGCTCTCCATTATCAGGCTGCTGCTGACTTTGCCAAGGCCCACCTGCCTGAGGCGCTCCGCCAGCAGCTACTGACCTACGAACGGGAGAGAGAGCGCGACAGAGAAAAAGACAAGGAGAAAGATGAAAAAAAGGAGCGGGGCGGCCTGTCCTATCCCTCCATCCTGGAGCAGCAGATCCTGAATTTGGACAGAGAAATGCTGGACAAGCTCTCTGCCACGTACAATGAAGCAGGTGTGTGTGTGTGTGTGTGTGTGTGTGTGTGTGTGTGTGTGTGTGTGTGTGTGTGTGTTATACACCATGACAGCCACAAAACAGTAAAACACGTACACATACTGTAACTGTATACATGACATATTCATGTGTATCCATCCAAATGTGTGCAAGTTCTTGTGTGTATGACAGTTTAGGGATATTTTTCCTGCAGTGGTTTTGTTTGTCTGGATGCTTCGCTAGCTCTTTAATTAGCAGTGATATATATATCTGCACATACTGTTCATCATCTTGAATGTGAGGCCACAATAGAAGGCAGAGGCCACATACAGTTAGAAATATAACCACCAGTGTTGCTCATTACTGGGGACACAATTAAAAAGCACCAATAAGTCCAGGAAGATGTTTTTAAATGTCCCCCATAAAGCTGCACACATACAATTATTCCCTGCTCCACTGTTTCACTATTATTGTTGAATAGTGACTGTCAGCACCCCCAGCCCTTGCTTATTCAGCTGTTTAAATACAAGCTGATCTTCACAAGGCTTGTAGTAATTATCTCTGGAGAGAGGCGGGGAGGGAGCGGCAACGCAAGAGGGAGAGTGATGGATGGAAGGAGGTAGGAGAAGGGTCAGAGGGAAAGAGGACGTTTTGCTGGTGAGAGCTGTACGGTAGGAAGGGGGACAAGAGACCTGTGCGACAGGGAAAATGAAGGGAGGATGACAAAAGAGAAATGCTGAGACAAAGCGTGAGGAAAGACAGGAAAGGGGCAAACAGATTGGGGAGCATTCAGAGGGAAGAGGATGAGAACATGGATACAAAAGGGTGATGAAAAAGTCTGATCTGTATGAACCAAAACAAACCTTTGGGGGGAGCAAACAGAGAACAAAAAGTCCCACAGTGCAGAGCAATGCAGAGACATACGGGCTTCATTCATAAACACATGTGCTCCAGATTCCATCCCAACTTTGTTTTCTAAGACAAAGGTAAAATATGTTTTTAATAGGTTTTGTAGACATCAGAGAGTTGGTAACACTAATGGGCAGAGCAGCACAGTAATGAGTTTAATGTGGAGTTTCATCCACCTCTGTTAATTTAATATCTATACCAAAGGGAGATATTAGAGGAGGTCAAGACCACCGATACTGGAGATGAGTGTTTTTTTCTACACCAGAAATATCATTGGCTTAGTTAAACATGCAGGGGTGGCGATTCAAATACAGATTATAAAATGATTACATGGACTAACTGTAGTGATGTGCTGCACCCTCAAATATTCTGGTTCCTGTGGGAAGGTCATTTTTCCTCCTGGTGCTCCTGGTTAAGGCTTTTTTGCTTTGGGAGGTTCCCTAACTGAGTGAAATGACCCGGAAGTGGCAGCCGCGATAAGAGCTGGTCAGATTCTCCAAATGCCAAGCAAAAGTGCGTCAATGTTTTCCTGTCTTATCTCCTCTAGCACAGGGTACGCTGGACCATCCTTTGTGAAAGGGAAAGAGAAAATGCCATGACACAATTCATTACAGCAGCAAATTTTAACATGACACACTATACAGTGGTGCAGGGAGGAAGCTTTTTTTTGTTGGCCAAACTGAAAGGTGGCAACACCCCAGTTCTCTTGTCAAAAAGCCAATAGGATTTTTCCTTTGGATTTTGAAACTCTGTGGCAAACAAAACTGTGATACTTATACATTTTGTCCAGCAAGATAATCTTAATAAATGAGCACCACTTTCATGATTCTTTCTCCAGAGGTATAAAGCTAACATTAGGCTACAGACAAACTATGCTACAGTCACATAACTTCATTGTCGCCATCGCAACAAGGCTGTAAAGCTGTGTTCAGTGTGATGACGCCCACTTGTTAGCAACCGCCTTTTTTAAGACACATAAAAGCTTCCGAATTTACCTGTGGTGTATTTACTTACTTATGTCGCAGAACAAAATGTGAAAGTCTCCTAAGCTTGTGCTAAACTCAGACCTTATTTCAGGCATCTATCCAAAAACCCATTCCAAAACCCATTGACTTCAAGACGAGGGACCCGTAAGTGCTAAAATGCTAACTCTATTCGGGTTTTAGGACTTATTCCTCCAGCACTCTATTCATTTACATTATACATATCTTGCATAAATTTAAACATTACTTCCATATAATCTCACTGGGATTCATGTTGATAAATATGAGTGGAAAGGAAGGTGAGCGTGAGCAACCATTCTCAATATGACAACCATTTGGTTTTACTTTTGTTACTGTGGTTCCTTTATTTCAGTTCCAACTTTGAGAATGAAGTTACATTTTTCACCAGGTTGGCCAAGTTTGTATAGCCTGCATGAAACAACATAGTAAGAACGCATAGTATGTGAGATAGTAATACTTACAATAATAATTTTTATTTACAGAGCAGTTTTTAGGATCCACGTTACAAAGTGCTTCATAAGGGCAGTAAAATAAAACAGACAAGTCTGAAAATCATTAGGTTCTAACAGAAAACAGATTTTAAAAAGATAAAATGAAAGCAATTTGACCTATCTTCAGAACATCAACAGATCCACATCATTTACTTCCACTTTTGCATTTCATAATGTAATGGTACATGTCCACAGGGGCACTTTTGGACGCAAGGGGTCGCACTGCTTGCAGCATTTGACTCTTGATGGGCGTACCGCTGGGCTTGTTGTTTGTCTGCTTCCAGACTAACATGGCAGCTTGTTTGGAAACTTTTTCTTATATTATGAAAACACTTCACCAAAATGTGCTTCTGGAAACATTCATTGCGAGAAATAAGTGATGCAGTACCTGAATTTGTCTTTATTTTAGATTGATGACAGCTAGTTTAAAAGAACTTCAATAGTGTCCAGAGGTGGTGAGTCACACTGGACGCCCCTCATTCACGTAATGTAGCCCAGATCCAAACTTATGCAAATGATAAAACACTGCCCCATCTGTCAAAACAACACTGAGCTACCAGAATGCATTGCACAGCTGCTCACAATGACGGGGAGTGTAGAAATGATGGATCCCATGGACACGTACCATAGGTGCAGTCTGACTCAAGTCCTTCTAAATTCTCCTTCACATCTTTAACAGACATCTTTGACCTCATGTTGTTTCCAGCCCACTCTCAGCTGAGAAATGGCGGCACGGTGAAAAGGTTTGGGTTTTATGGAGTGGCTAATGACTGAGATGAGTATTGTTATTGTTCTGTAAAGGGAAATTCCAGTGTACCCATGATATAACATTAAACTCGCTAAGTTAATTGCTGAGACTCTTTGAACACAGCGACACCACTAAAAAGAAGCTAAATAGGGCGTCTGAACAGTGTGTGGCCTAAATGACAACCTGCACTGACAGCTGTAAGTAGGTGAGGGGGTCATTGGTATGAAAGGGCCATTGGGTAAGCCTCACATGCTTTAGACAGTGATGAGTCAAATGATACACTGATGGTTAAAGAGAAGAATTAAAATCTCCAGCCCTGGAGCGCCCAGTCTATAGGCGACGGCTGGTTATTATATTACAGAACAGTAGAGGTTGATGTGCTGCAGCTGCATTACATTTTTCTTACACTTCCCCGCTCTCAACCTCTTCTTCCTCTTTTATACTTTCTGATCTATGTCGGCTACAAAGAAAATCTCCCCTTCTGATCCCTCTGCCAACTCCTGTTCTTAAGCTACGTGACCTGTTGCATCCAGGCTCCAAAGATCTGTCCAAATCTTTTTTTTTTATCCCACTATATCTCTATCATCCTTTATTTGGAGAGCACAGTAAAAAGGACTGACATGGAGCTTATAGATAAACTTTACAGTCAGGCTCCATTACAGTGAAAATGCTCCTGTGTCGTCTAATCCGAGCATTAGACAGTCAGGGATTGAATTTGCTGCAGTATTTGTCCTATCTTTCTTGTCAGCGTCTCAGGGGGGGATCTGCTGATCAGGTAATTGTTGTGCATTCTTGTCTCTGTATCTGATTCAACAATCGCATCATTTAGGGTGCACAGCTCCCTGCTTTCTGCCGCAATCAGGGCCTAAATTAAGCTGGCAGGGGAGGAAGAGAGAGGGGAAAATAGAGAGACACGCTCTCAATTCAGCTCCCAGTCCCCAGGACAACAGCGTATCAGATTTATCCCCCTGTTCATTCATCCCTCTGTTGTTTATCAGCGAACAAAAGCGCTTGAAAGAAAGATAAGGGAGATGGGACTTTGATGGAATGGCCAGGAGCTTAGAGTCTATTATGGAAACAGTCTCCTTAATGCGCTGTGGTATTCTGTTGGTGCTAACCTTTATGTAGCTGTGTGGCATGCTTCTCAGCACACATTTGCACCCACGCAAGCACACAGCAGTCTTGAGTAGTGCATTAGTCCATTAATCAGTAGTTATTGTTGCAAGCAGCAATGTAGAGACTAGACTGTAAAATCAGCCAAGTCACCTTGCATAGAGCGTCCAGTGTGCAGGATTTAGGGGCAGAAATGGAATATAACATTCATAACTATGTTTTTGTTAGTTTGTAATCAACTGAAAATAAGAATTGTTCTGTTTTCGTTACCTTAGAATGAGCCGTTTATACCTACATACGGAGCGGATCCTCTTCCATAGAGTGGGTCGTGTTGTTCTACAGTAGCCCAGAACAGACAAACCAAACACTGGCTCTAGATAAGGCCATTCATGTTTTCGTGTCAACGACGGGACAAGTGTAAGTTCAGGTTAGGAACGTTTAAGATTTGAGATTATCTCATGGAAATATGTGCAGGAATATTTTGGGTAAAAAACATTAAACATTAAAACATTGTCACCATCTATCTTCTGGAAGAGGAGAAATACCTTTAAATACACCTTTAAAAGAAAAAAGCAGGTATTAAACGTTCTGTATTCTGGATTTATTTATTGCATTATCAAGTAATGTTGTCAAAAGTATCAATCTATCAGTACATATTGATTCTGAATATTTAAAACAGTTTCAATAGTTTTTCAATAGTTTCAATATTTCAATAGTTTCACTACAAACATTCTGCTGTTCTCTGCTACTAGCTAAGAAAAAAGAAAAGTGGTTGTCATGTCACAGCCTTGTTATTGTTATATTTCTCTAAAAACTTTAGGTTGTATGCACCTAATGCCAGTTTTTTCCATAGTATCAAAAATGGTTTCGAATATCAATATTTTTGAAGGTATTCTATCAAAGTTAGACATTCCAGTATCATGACAGCACTTACTTTGACTAAGTCTTCTTCACACACACAGCATCATTTCAATGTCAAACTCCCAGAAAACAGAACCTTTTAGAAATCAGATATCTGCAGGGAGGAAGGGAATACGTCTGCGTCAGTAATGCAACCCAAGGTATTCATATTACTGGTGCCAGACTGTTGATATTGTATTGCAATATAATTCATCTTTACACAGTATACCGCTATAAAAACTATATACCTCCTGTGTAGAAATCTTCAGACTTTCCTAAAGTGTCATCACAAACAGTATAAATGTTCTCAAACTCTCCTCAGAGTGCAGCTCGGTTTTGTTAAGCACCAGTCATTTAGATTTTGCTTCTCTAAGCTTTGCATTTATTTGCTTTTGTGATTATATTTAGCTGCATGTTGACGCAGTTGATAGCTCTTTTTTTCTGTGATTGCTGTGATACTATCATTTCATCTTCCTGCTCTGGCTCCAGTGATGTTAATCTTTGTTGTTTTTCTAAGTGAAGTGTGTGATTACTTTAAGAAAGCACTTTACATTCCATTCTCCTTCAACTAAATGTTTGGTCACACAAAGTATGTTTGCAGCAGTTTGTTCAAACTCCTCAGTGTTTACTCCTTTAGTTCAGTCTGTTTGTCAAGCAGAGAGCGTCGTCATTTCAACTGTAGTGGCTCAAATAGCTACGACAAAACTGGTCTTACAGCCCCAGTTATGTACACTGTAAATGTTCCCATGCTGTTTTTTTTTTCTTTAATTGTTTATCTCCCTAGTAACCATAGACAGGTCAGAACAGTTTTCACCGAGTGTATCTGACTCATTTCACATCAGTGAACAGACCTGAATAGTTGCCTTCGTTTTGCCTTTGGAAGTGAAGTTACAGCAAGATGATCAAAAAGTGACTCACACGTACCTGTGGAGCGAGAGGTGTAATTTCTGCAATTTTGTATGCAGAGTACTGAGAGCTTGTGACTCTACCAAGTCTTTTTAAACAAGATGAGACATTGCACTCCTTTCTGAGTCTGTTCTGTGTTTCTGCAATAGAGACAAACCAACTGTTTGTGTTTTTTTTAAACCCAAAGTTGACTGCTCGCTGTCAGTGTTGATATCGTTAATTGAGACCGCTTGCTGTTGTTGTGCGTGTGGCTTTGTGGTTCATTTGTTCAACTGCGTGTTCAAGAATAATTCCAATGAGGTGTTGTGACAGCTGTTGTGTAGCCAGCTAAAAAAATAAAGGATCGAAGTTTGATCAAACGTTTTAGCTGATAGCAATCAATAAAAAAAGGGCTTGGATGATACTGATCCATGCAGTACTTACTGTATATTGGGTTGTGCTTTACAGTGTAAGTGCCCAAATGCTGCAGCCTTTGGCAAGACTATATAAAAATGTGGACCCACAACATGTAGAAGTGTGTATCTGCAGGATACAAAAAAACAAAATGTTTTTTGGAATCAAGTTAAATTAAAGAATAAGAAGACACAAAAATATAATAATATCCCATTTAAGTTTTATTAATGTACAGTGGAGACAAAAGTGCACTGGGAAACGTGTAAGGTGGAGGTATTGTCCAATCCATCACAATCGTAGGTCTTCGAGCTTATCGGTTGCTTTTATCGATGCCAGCATATATTTCTGACGTCTTTGCATAACAAAAACAATGATTTCAAACTCATGCATCTACGCTGCAAGAAACTTGCAACAAGAAAGAGTCATGGCAGAGAGGAATAAACAGTCCAAAGCCTGGCTTCATTTTAAGAGGAAATATGACAACAGTGCTGCTTGTAATGTCTGTAAAATGATTTTTGGAAGTAAGAGTGGAAACACCAGCAATATGCTGAAACATCTCTCCACACAACACGGGCTCACACTCCAGAAATTCCATGTTTTTGACACTACGCATGAGTGACTGCTTCCCAGAAGAGCAGCGAATCAGTTACTGAGGGTAAATATCCTGTGGTATGATAACATTAGCACCAAGCAGGCAGGCTGAGCAGATTTTTTATGTGACTCAAAACATTCAAATGAAAAGGATTGCTGTATAAATATTCTCTCATTTTATCCATTTTAGATAATGACACTGTTTCTTCACTGTGTTCAGACTCAGAAGTGATAATACAGTTGCGTTAACGCTAAAAACTTGTGTAGGCCTAATTGTTTCCACACAGAAGACTCATCAGGAGCCAATAAGGGAACTGATAAAGAATCAGACCTATAAACAGAATCGATAATGGCATTGGTACCAATAAAATCTTATTAGTCTCTGTCCCTAGAAACGGGTTTTACAGGCTCTGACATCTGAGATATGACAGTTATTGTTATATAACCACACAGCTCATCATTGCAGTGGTTTTTGGCAGCCGACTTCAACATTTCCATTGCCTGAGTTTCCTGAACTCACCAAGGAGACTCTTTTAAAGCCGTTCTTGCTCGCTGCATGACTGCAGGACCGTCAGATAGGAAGGTTTCTCATTGTGATGAATTATCTATCATGTCAAGCAACCTTAGAGCCTTTGCAAGTTTGATGTTGGATTTAAAAGTCCTCCGACTGTCTGATCGCCGCATGAAAAACTCATTGATTTCATTCAAGATTTTTGTGTTTAAAGTTGTTAAAGTGTGTAAAGACTCCAGGCGCTGGTTTTCCTGCACCCTGTTGGTTGTGTGAAGAGGAAAGAGATAAAAGTTGTAAAGCAGAGTCGGCAGCGTTTGTTGGAGTTGAAGACTACAAGTTTGAAAAAGATAAAATCTCGGGGTGAGGAGATAGGAAGGAGTGAGCTCACTACACCTCTGTAGCCTGTTTCTCATCTGTGCTTGAGGCTACATCAACCACTGCTAGCATTACACACTAAGCATTGTGGGTAATGTAGGCACCAGATTGTGACAAAGAAAAGGAATGTGTGGAATAAAACGAACAGTATCTCATACGGCATACAAACATAACAGTACACTGACTGTCATTATAAACCACAGTCATGTTTTTCTAGAGTCTCTCTAAAGGAAAATATTGTGATATTTGGTGAATCGATTTTGATCCTTTTTTTAAAAAAAACTGTCCACCAGGACTCCCACAGTGTTAGGAGGAATAGAAGTACATTTCTAAATTGGTCGATTACTCTTTAAAACTACTTCCTGACCCACAAGTTTGCCACAACCACCTTGCATAATAAGAGGAGATACCGAGATCCATAAACCTGTCACATGGGCTGCTCCCAGATATGACCTGTATGCCACTGCGGTTTATGTTGAATAATTATCTACCATCTATTTTGTATCATAAGAATTATAAAAGGAAAAAAAAACACCCTGGAGAAATAATTGCTTCACATGTACATAGGAGCCCAAAGAGGAATCTCACATACGGCTTCAAAAAGGCGGAGGCTGGCCCCGAGGCAGCTAGTTATTTAGGAATGAATGGAGTAAAAACTATACATTATGAAAGCAGAGTTTTTTTTAAGCTTCATAGTGGCATAGTATGCAAATTGAGAGTGCCGCACAGAAAGCAGTTTAAAATGCTTTATGCAGCGCACAATGCTAAAAATAGCTTTAAATGTTAACAGTGCAAGTCCAAGGAGGGCAGGTGAGAGAGGACAGCAGCTCTTTTGGGGGGGGGGATCATGTTGTGGGTGGCCTAATGGGCAGGTAGTGTTTTTGTGTTTCGTTTGAGTTCGAAGGAGACAATGAGCCGGGGCGAGGGAGGGGTGGTTTCATTCCTGCCCTCTCATTTTTCACCCAAATGCCAAGCAGCTCAGTTAAGACCATAAATCCACGGGGTGTATTCTGCTGCTGTATGGACACTTGTGCTCTCCAGAGTCGAACTCAGGGGGAGTGAATCAGTGCAATGATACAAATTGGAGTGGGAGACTAACTGGGGGCTGAGATGTTAATCTTATTGGAGTGTTGAAGGTGTGCCTGGCCAAGCTAAGCCAATAATTAGCAGCATGAGCAGAGGGTGCATGCAGGTCATGGTGCCATTTTAATAGGGAATGCTGAACGTGTGCTTGGCATGGCTGGGCTAATTGGGGAAGGGTGTGCTAGCAAGGCACCTCAGTCCATTATCTCCATCGCCATGGGAACTAGATAAGGATAATTAGCTGGACAGCATGGCACAGTGCAGCGGCAGCTATAGGCACGAGCAGCAGGATTAGGGATGCATACGATGATGAAACTAATAGAAATGGATTTTTCACAAACCGCGTAAAAGACTTAGTAAGTCATTTACAATTAAGTGGCATCAATATTCACTTCATTCATCTGAGCCTCGCTTCCAGCTTGTGCTTTTTCCTCATAGTTATTTTCTGTCAATTACTTTTTTTTTCTTCTGTTTATCACTTTTTTCTCACCCCGAGCTATAAATGGGAGTAATAAAATCATTGTCCTGCTGAGAAGTAATCTCTTCTCTCGTTCTTTCCTCTCCTCTCCGAGCTCTCTCCACTTTTCCTCAATTCATCTGCATCCACTGCTGCCTGTGTTACCGCTCTCATGTCATTCCTCACGTACTGTGACGGCATCAGGTGCAGAACTGAATCAGAGGACCCTTCATGGGGGAAATAGATTTATTGTATTCAGAGACATAAGCTGTCAGTCAGGATCACACCCAGATGTGGAACTCCTCTCTGTCCGGGTGGTCCAGACTAGTAGGACCCCCAACTTTCTCCACTTTTTTTTTTCTTCCTCCCTCCTTTGTTCCCCCCCTCTCTGTCTCTGTCTCTATGCAGTTTTGTCTTTTCTCTGTGTGAGCAGATGGCCAAACAGGCAGATCTGTTCTTTCTCTACAGGACTTTGGATCTCACACAATAGGCCTCAGATTCTGAGTCCAGACTCTGTTCTGCCTGGCCGGGAAGCTAAACAAAGAGAGGAAGGAGGAGAAGAAATGAAAGCGTTTCAGAGAGTGGTACAAGGGAGAAAAGTTACTTCAAAGAGTTTTTGCAATGTTTGCACATGATTCATGTGTTTCGCTTTAGAGCAGGAGGGAGGGAGGGAGGGAGGCAGCTTTTCTTCTTGGATTACTGAAGTTTTTAATTAAGGTTGCTATATTTAGGGTTGGGTGATATCAATACATACCGTGAGTTGATAAAAATTTGTCAGGCGGAACTTAATTTTTAAGCAGGACTGTTTTATGGCAGTATTGGATTATTTCAGCCACACTAGCACCAGAGTGTGGCTCTAACGATGGCAGTGTCGCTCTGTCAGTGATCCATTCCTGGACACCAGAGGATGAACCCTGATGACCTACTGATACCCTGACTTTTCCTCTAGCGCCACCATGAGGTTGACATGTTATGTTCTGGGTGAAATGTCTCTACAACTGTTGGATGGACTGCCATGAAATCTGTCACACACATTTACATCCCCTTCAGATTAAACCATATTAACTCAAATGATCTCCTGCCTTTTCATCTAGCGCCATCATGAGGTCAATTTAAATTACTTTATGATCAAATACCTGCAAAACAGAAGACTTAAGCTTGAGCTATACTCTGTGTTTAGCGCTAATTAGCAAATGTCGGCTGCTAACACACTAAAATAGATGGTAAACATGATACCTGCTAAACATTAGCATGTTAGCATCGTCAGTATGAGCTGTTAGCGTGCTGGTGCTAGCATTTCGTCCCTCTCTGATCTAAGACCAGCCTCACTTGCTCCTCATATCGTCCCATTATCTGAGTTGGGAAGCTGTTTTTTCTAACTGTGGTGTGTTCATAAGATGTAATTCATAACCAGGAAACAACATTGTTTTACCCAACGTATGCTAATAAATAACTTTTCTAACTGAACTAGGTCACTCTACGTGGACTGCATTAAACATTTACTTTCGTACGCCATATTTTTGCACAAATGACGTCAACTCAGCAACTCATGTACCAACATTTTTGCCAAGTTAGGGTTAGTCTTGCTGTATGATATATGCAAAAATGTATTGTATGTAAATTGTCAGGAATTTGATAAGCTGCATGCCATAAACTGCCAATCGTGTCTGTTTATTTTGTCCATGGATGGTTTCTATCAATGTACTAAATTATAATATTACATGTAGCACACTCTGATTCTGATCTCACGTACTTCCCTCTCCCCCAACCTTCTTCTTCTCCATCTTCCTCTGTTCCCCTCCTGCTCGCCTCTCTCCTCCATCTGTTTCAGGTACTACGTGTCTGGTGGCCCTGCTGTCCGACAAGGAGTTGACGGTGGCCAACGTCGGAGATTCACGTGGAGTTCTCTGCGATAAGGACGGCAACGCCATTCCCCTGTCGCATGACCACAAACCCTACCAGCTCAAAGAACGCAAGAGGATCAAAAAGGCTGGTGAGAAACCGGCTGCGGCCCAGACCAGTTGATGTTTTTTTTTTTTTTTTCCTGAGCAGGAGAACAAGGCTTTAGTTACAACTAGAGGGGAACATCAAAACTCAGATTGTTGTCATGAAAGCATTAAAAGTGTTCTTATGATCAAAGCTGAGCACCATTATCCTTTTTTTTCCACCTCTTGTGTCTGTGTGCTTGGGCTGACATCAAACCCCAGTGACTGATAACACAATCTGCCTCTGAAGCAGCATGTTATCGAATGCAGCCAGACAGTGCACAGTATTTAAGGTGTATTTGAAGGCATAATTCTCCCTCCTGCCCTATCTGCATACACTCTGTGCTGAGGAGAGTTTGATGGCAGGTTGCCAGATTAGTCAGTCGGTGTGGTCACTGTCAGGATAGCCCACCATCTCCATCTAATGGTCTGACTGGGTACTAAAAAAAAACAGATTAGGTTTGCATTATGTTGCTGTTTACTTAGTCATGTAACATGCTTGCAGTCATGATACAGCAGATGATTTCATACTGTTTTTACTACAGTGAGGAGAGCATCTAGTTTTAATCACAGATAAACAGAAACCACTAATGCACTGATAAGGGGCATATGATCAGATCATCTCTCTACCTGTGTATAGAAACTACAGTTCATCCTCTCTCATGAAGTACCATCATCTTGATACAGTGGTGTTTGTCTCTGTGACACGTTCTTGTAAAGACAGACACTCAGGAACAATTAATGATAGAAACTTTATACCTACACCACCGGCTCCACAGGTAGAGCTGATGATCTGATTAGAGTCTTGGAGCATTTTGCTGCGTACATTTACATATTAATGAGGGAAACCTGATTTTCTTGACAGTGCTGTAACTCCTAAATGCTAAATGAAGTGCCGTCTATGCAGTGAAAGAAAGACAAATGAGGACATCTTCATATGGAGCCACTGAAATCCCTTAAATTGGATGAACAATGTGTCCTAAAAGTCCAGGGTGCAGAATTTAGGGGCATCTAGTAGCAGAAATGATGTGTAATATTCATGACTGTGTTTCCTTAGTTTTTTGGTTTTTATTACCTTAGATGAGCTGTTACATACAGAGCAGGTCCTCCTCCACAGAGTCTGCCATGTTGTTCTTCAGTAGACCAGAACAGATAAACAAAACCCTGACTCTAGATAGGGCCATTCACACACAGTTTCAGCACACAGTTTCAGTTTCAGTTCTGCAACCTCACTGCTAGATGCTAGTAAATCCTTGTGCCACTAAATTGACTTGTAGGAGCCACAGAATACAGCAAATATTTTTAGCAAGCATTTTATATTGACTATTTACGTGATGTTTCCTTAATGATAGTTGATATTCTGTTGTTCTTGTATCTTTCTTCATTTGTTGACTTTTACTACTTAAATTTTCTGTATGTTTTTTTATAGGTTATGAAGATTATCTCTTATACAAGATTATCTCTTATATAAGACTTGTTGACCAATCTGAGACATCCCTATATGTTTTTTTTTTATTCTATTTTACTATGATTTAACTTGACTTTTATTTTTATTTTGTTTTATTTCATTTCATTTTATTTTTATCAATTTATTTTTATTTTAATGTGATTTATTTTATTTTATTCATTTATTTATTTATTTACTTGATAGAATGTACTGGTAAAGTAATTTATTTTCATTTTTTGTATTCTGTGGATCTGAGGATACATTATTAATGTCATATTAAGATTTTTTTTTTAATTAGTTATTAGACATTAGTTTTTAGACAGATTTTTTTCAGTCTGTGGCTGTAGCACAAGAATGATGTTCGATTACGTTAGTTTGATGCCTGACAGTCCTTTGATTGACACGTTGCATTTTCAATAAACTTGGTGCCATGGACTGATTATGAGACACTGGGCCCCTGGGCACAGATATGCAAAAGGCCCCACCACCTTTCCTACACAGGATCAAGAGAGACAGATTATGTGGTGGTTTTGCCTCTTTTTTGCTGTTGTTTTGCATCTCTTTGTCATTGTTAGGCATCTTTTTGTGGTTTTGTGTCTCTTCGCAGTTCCTTTGCATCTCTTTGTGGTCCCATTGTGTCTCTTCCTGATCGGTAGGTGTTAATTTGAGTGGCATTTTGCCAATGAAGGCCAGGAGAACCCCTGACTCTTTTGGCGCCAGGGCCTGTGCCGGTAGGCCCGTTCAATAATCCATTCATGCTCTGTGCTGAATATACAGGAATGAAAAATAACTAAATAATGACATGAATTAATTTCAAATAAATGCAAGCTGTTGGTTAGGTGAAGACAAATAAACCCAGTCTAATGATAATGTGAGGGCAGAAATGTTTGCTAATTAATGCATTCATTCGTTCAACTGCTGCCCTCAGCAGCTAACTGCTTCAGTTAATAACTCAGTGACTCATGTCGGTCTTGATTGTAGTTGCAATTTGTACATTTTGTTTCCCAACAATTACGTCAAAGCACTTAACTCAAGAGGCAGTAGCTGCTGAAGTAGCTGCTATTGAGGACAGCGAGGTCATGTCCTCTGTGTTCTCTGGGAGTTTGGAGATTTTAGCTAACTTAAGTGCAGTTTATAATAGAGAGCTACACATAATGGGATTATTTACAGCCTGAACTCTCAACCTCAGTATTTTTAAAATCCTGGCTGTGGCCTTGCTCGCTAGGAATTAGGGAGGCATCGTGACCTAGTATGGACGTCGTCTTCTTATCATTTCTAGTGAAATTCCCTGCTTGCAAATCTGTCGAAGCCAGTGAGGATACACAGCTGTACTCACAGGATGTGACATGAATTGAAATGTATCCAACATAAACAGTTGCGTTCCACGAGCAGGAACGGTGAGCACTGAGTGAAAACATGTCAGTGGCACTGATCCATATTATTATTTGCACTTTGATGTGAACACAGTGGTCTCATAGTTGATGGAAATGGACAGACATTCTGCCAGATGCTTCAAAGGAACAAAAATAATCTTTTGTCTTGCAGTATAATGGCAGTAATGTGGAAAACATGTGTTTCTCTGCTTTTTCCTCTCACCTTTGTATCCCTCCATCCTCCGTACATCCACCTCTTGTTCTTTGATTCATCACTTTCCAACCATTGCCCTTCTTCCTCCTCAGGTGGCTTCATCAGCTTCAATGGCTCTTGGCGCGTTCAGGGCATCTTGGCCATGTCCCGTTCCCTGGGCGATTACCCCCTGAAGAACCTCAACGTGGTCATTCCCGATCCAGACATCATGTCGTTCGACCTGAACAAGTTGCAGCCGGAGTTCATGATCCTGGCGTCAGACGGCCTGTGGGACACCTTCAGCAACGAGGAGGCGGTTCGCTTCATCAGGGAACGACTGGGCGAGCCTCATTTTGGCGCCAAGAGCATTGTCCTCCAGTCCTTCTACCGTGGTTGCCCCGACAACATCACCGTCATGGTGGTCAAGTTTAAAGGCAAGGCCAGCGAGCAGTAGACCACCCATCCACGACACACAATATCTATATAAGTAAGAGTAAGATAGGCTTAAGATGAAAGATTTAAAAACTGAGCCCGCAACTTTTTGAGCGAGAACTATTTCTATCACAGATATTTACAGAAGTTAGTGCATCAAACCACGCCACGCCCCCCCTCCTTTACTTTTACTGCTGTAAGAGTGACACTCGTAAGAAAGCGTTTTTCATTTAGGCTTAGCCATTTTTGTTCTGATACCGTAATGCAAGCTGGGTCACTGTTATGCAAACAAACAGATTTAGCTTTGTGCAGCTGTGGGTATGCCCATGTGTCTGCACCAATTTGTGTGTGTGTGTGTGTGTGTGTGTGCGCGTGTGCGTGTGTGTTTGAGGGAAGAAACAGTGATAGATGTCACGTTAACAACCAATTCATTGTCTAGCCAATAATGAGAAATTTAAAATATACAAGCTAGCATGAAGTTTCACTTCCACATTATTTCAAAGGTGATGTCTGTCACTCAGTGTCTATGTGACCACTAATTTTTATATTCCTAGTTTCCTAACTGTGTGTTTCCACAGCATTTAATTGTACTGACATCTACTGGGAGACTGCACTGATTTTTTTTTTTTATTTAGTCCTGGATCAAACACACATCACTGGTGCAAATATGAATTTATTCCCTTTACACATCAACAACACAAATGATAATGTGCATACGCCTGTTCAAATCTCATTACTCACATTGTACAGCAATAGAACCAACCACAGTGGTCGCACCACACGTGCTGAACGTGGGAATTCTCGATGTAAGAATTTTGTCTTGAATTTTATACGTTTAGATGTTGAATGTCTTAGTTCACTTAAAACGATTGCTGTTAGTTTCTGTACTGATAAAGTCTCATTTCTCTTCTGATTCTCTGATTCTTTAGACTCTAATCTGATCCCCATCTTTTCAGAATCCATGCAACTACTGATAATGTAATAACTGTTGGATAATGCAGCAAGTTGTCAAAGCAAATCTCACTTTAGATGGGTTTAAATGTAAAACAACTGTTCAAAGCAATACCTTGTGGTGATGACGTAACATTTCATTGTCACTGGAGCTGCTAATTATTATTTTACAAGGTTTGTCACGTCAATTGAAAATAAAATAACTATTGATTTAAACTTGTACAGTAATAATTGAGTTATCACGTGAGATTTACAGCCCTTTTAATAGGCTTCTTTTTTTACATATTGAAACGCTATTCCTTTATCTGACTTTTCTTACATTATCATTTCATAAGTGTACATGAAATACACGGCACATGTACTGAAATCGACACCTTATTGTCACAGTGTCATTTGTTAATGCCTTGTCGTCTTCATCCTGATCACACATGACTTTTCCCTGAACTGTAACTGAAAATGTAACAAGCCTTTGAATGAAAACAAGTTATTGTTGCCTTATTTTTTTAACTGTTAATTTCCCGTTATGAAGTCTGCTGCCAAAACTACTTCTCGGGTGTTAATGTAATGCAGTCGATCATGCCATGCACACTGCACGACTTCGGTGTCACACCTTGTTAACTCACATGTAGAATATCATTGTTGTAAGAGATGTCTCCGAGAGACATGGAATTGTAAGATGAATGTACATACTGTCCTCATGTTAGTATCAGCCCTCTACTGTTTATACAGCAATGAAGAAAGCAATGCGCTTGTTCCTGGATTGTTTAACTTCAGAGATATATATCAGATAAAACTGTTTGTGCTTTTTCTGTTCACATTCTTCCTTGATAATGTACCTTACAGAGTGTTTATGTGGCATTTGTACTTGTTTTTGTTGACTTTAATAAACTGTAAAAAAAAAAAAAAATTAAATAAAAGAATTCTGAAATTTTAAAATGTAAATCAAAAAGGTAACATTAAAATGATAAATGATTATTTTCTTTGTGCTCGTGTTTGTTTTTTTTTTCTTTTTAGAAAATAGAAATAGGAAAGTAACAGATACACAGATAACGCAGAGACAAAGCCATTGACATTGACAAAAACAGTAATTTTACCTTGCTGGACATGGGGGATGTTGGTCTACTTCTGCCTGGATCAGATGGTTTATTTGTGTTATTGTGTGACTTTGGTGAATCTGAACTAACCATTTAAAACACTAGAGTCACACAGTAACACAAACACACTGACAAATTGAGGCAGCAGTAAACTAACATCCCTGTGTTAAACAAGGTAAAACTACTGTTTCTGTCAATGGTGTCTGGGTGGGAAAGAAAATGGGTAAATTTTACATTTTGTTCAGTTCCCCATCAGAAAAGGCTGTGTGTTTGGGACTTACTGAGCACTGACTGGTTAAATGAGACTTTGATTATACAGCCAAAGATGTGGGACAAGTGTAAACAAAGAAATAATTCTGCTGTTTTTAAACGTGGCCCCTTTACTTTAATTCATCAAGAATTTTCTCTATTTTTGGATTCTTCATTCACTGTGTAGAGATGCAAGAAAAATGCCTTCTACACGAATTCAACCTAACATGGACCAAATACTTGATACACAAATGGTTATTTGAGGGGTGAAGCGTTCCTTTAATATCCCCATTAATTATTACAAATGCTTGTTCTTTTGCCAGGTTTCTCCACAAAGTGGCCTGTCGTGGTTTATTTTTGCAGTCCAAGAGACTGAACAATGGACAGTGACCCTTCAGTTTTCCAGAGCTTGACTTTAGTCAGCCCATGCCACCTGCTGGGTGATTAGAAGATTACAGCAGGCCACATTTATTATGATGTAAGGGCTGGGCAATACACCAAGTTTATTTTGCTACTGACGTCATTATTCTCTGATTATTCCGAGTTGGATGACATTACACTAATCAATAATTAAATTGTCTGAATCCCACATAATGAGAGTGAGAACAGCTACAGAAAAATAGGAACAATCCAGAACTGTAATCTATCAATCATCCTAAAGTCACGACGTTGAGTTTTACAATAATCTTTTTATTGGAAAAAAATCAAAACAGAATTCAGCCAGCATAAACATTTGGGTCATACTATCCATTCATACTGTAGTACAATATTGTGCAACACTATGATCTATCATGATAATTCAATATGTGCTAGAGGTTTCCTGAAGTCACAGTCAGCCTACATATTGTACATTAATGCCAGTCCAAGGATAAAACTACATGTACTGTATCAATCTGCCCGGGGCAAGTGATCCTCCAACAAAATGATGTCACTTCTACGAGACTTCCAGACAGGAAGAAACCCAATCATGCCATTAAACCAAACATGGACTTCCTGGTTGCTGCTGTGTATGATGATCTGTAGCAGGTGTGATATGACTCCCCTAACTGTGCTGTGGCAACCAGAGAACTGTATGCAGTTAGTTGCACTGTCACTTTGGCTATAAATAGATTTACTGAAAGCTACGCAGGGGCAAGAGCAATCCCATCACAACAGAAGGGAGGGGTCACTGCCTGTGAGTACATAAGGCATACTGATTGCGGACAGTCTCCATAAGAGACCAGACACACTAAGCCCACAGATAGACAGTACAAAAGGAGCCACTGGGAGCAGGCAGCTAGCTGGACAGAAAGAAGAAGCCATCTTTTTTCCATATAGAGACACCAGCTGCACTTCTAGGACATGGGCATGCATGAATCCAAGCCTCAGCAACAAGCACACGTCCTGATGCTGGGCCTGGACGGAGCAGGAAAGACCACCCTGCTGTACAAACTGAAGTACAACGAGAGCGTGGTGACCGTGCCAACTGTGGGCTTTAACGTGGAGACACTGGAGACAGACAGGAGCAGCCCAGGCCTCACAGTTTGGGATGTTGGGGGCCAGAAGAAGATGAGGCCCCACTGGAAGCATCACTATCCTGATACAGCTGGACTGGTGTTTGTGGTGGACAGCTGGGATCAAATGCGGCTGGACGAGGCCCGCAAGGAACTGCGTCGGGTAATTACATCAGAGAATATTTGATTATTGTTAAGAGTAACCCTTAAAGTCTTGCTCCATCCAAAGATGTGTTTTCCTTATTGTAACTTCACCTGGATGTTTGCGCTTCAGTGTGCAGAATGATGAATGTTCTGAGACGTAATCTTTAATTAATGGCTTATAGCACAGTTTAAGCAAATATAAGAACATTAAAGTGCTTTTGTATGTTTATAAATGTGATCAAAACTAAGCTAAATCCTAACTGACAGCTCACTTATCTAGATTTAATCAGTTTTCAGCAGGATCTCATGGATGTCATCATCAAGTTTGCTCATTTGCCAGTACAGTGAAGAAGATTTCTAGTTAACGAAATACTTACTTGATAAATAAATGAATAAATAAATACATTATAACTGTTGTACTATCAATCTACCATTATGTGTTCATGCACCTGGCACGGTTTCTCCATAAGAGGAGTTGAAATTGTTCACAAACACATTAATTACTGCTAAAATGTCCTTATCTCTGTTTACAACTATAATCCATAAATTGAGTGTTTATATTATATTGGTTGATGCTTAATAGATGGAGGTTTAACACAACATCCTCATGCAATGGAGCTATTTGTCTGAAATGTTTTAGTGCCTTAGTGTTTCACACTGCAGCATTTAAAGTGTTTTAATCTGTTCCCCCCACTCACCAGGTCCTGAAGCACGAGTGTCTCAGAGGAGTTCCTCTCGTGATCTTTGCCAACAAACAGGACCTCCACAACGCTATGACCATAGAAGCGCTTTGCCTGACACTGTACTTGGAAAAACTGTGTGAGGGAAGGGCCTGGTTCGTCCAGCCCTGTTCAGCCACCACTGGCATGGGACTAGAGGAAGGTTTCAGGAGGATTGCCTATCTGATGAAGACTCCATTTAAACAGACTCAAGAGGACATTAAGGTGAAGATGAGGTCCAAGGGCTTCAGCATCACAGCTTTGAAAAAGGTCTTGCTCTGCCGCTGATGAGGGATGCAAATCTTTATTGGAGATTCATTAAAGTGATGTGTAGAATTCCTTCTCGCCCGCCTGTGTGAGCCATCAGCAAATGGCCTCTCTGTGGCGTCTATAGGAGCAAATGACAGGAGTTGATAAGAAAAGGGATAAGATTAGTTCTTACACTTTTAAGTGTTAGTCTCAGCGGCAAAAAGAATTTTAACTCAATCCTGGTGAAGACAAAGAGTCGTCGGACCATTGTGTTAGCCCATGAGGACGCTGTGACTGATTACAAAGATCATGTTGAGAAAACAAGCCGCTGCGTCACAAGCTGATATGAGCTGTTTGTTAAACACAATGTCTGAGATGATTCAGTCTGACAGCGAACACACTGTACAGGTAAACTGATTAAAACCTGTGTTTGTTTGCTCAGGTCTCTGTGGCTCAAAGAATTGTTTTCCAGTTATGCCTTATGTGTTTTTTTTAAATTGTATTTATTTATTTATATTCACATCTATAAGATGTAAAGATTTCTTTTTACGTGCGTACCATTTCATACAAACTTATTTATTTATCTGGTATGACACTGCTGGTATTGTCACACAATGTGTTAAACTATATAGCCTTGACTGAATCATGATATTGATGTTAAATATATTGTTATCTTCTACTGTTACATCAAAAAAACACATCATGAAAAAACTGTAAAATCTGTCTTGTCATGTTTTAAACATGACATATGTTGTGCTGGCTCAGTGTTGTTTGTTTATTTGTTGCAATGAAATAAAAATATTAAAATATCTGGAATCAAATGAGCTGGTTCTGAGTTTGGGTGGTAAAATACATTAAAGAAAAAGTAGGGTACTTAGAATGCTGCAATACAAAATACAAAAACAGTATAAAAAAAACAAAACAAGCATTGTATGAGTGATGGCTTTATTATATGTTCAATTTCCTGCATGACCAACGCTCAGGATTTATTTTCCCACTATGTCAACCTGCAACACATGTGACTATGATTTTTGTTTTATTACTTTCATCATTTTATATTTATTTACTTATCATTATTAGTTATTTTTATTTTCATCCTTGTTGTTCTCTCCTGTTGTTACAGACTGTGCGGAGGAGCTATTGTTGTTTCTCATGCCCTGTAATCAATGCAGATTTGAATTCACGTATAGTTTTGAGAAAATGTAAAAATTACATACAGGTAGAGGTTCAGATAGGTACAAGTCAATCTTAAAATAATACTCCCATGCCCACTATGTACATTGAAAAAGTCACTGGTCATTTAAGTGTTCCTCCTGTTCACTGTAAAGAGATCCTATTATGCTTCAATTGTAGAACATGAGGGACAAAATCTATGGTGTGTATGGAATAATAAAGAATAATAAAGTTCAGAGAAAGCTAATACGAGTTTTAGGAATCCGACTTAGTTAAACAAATTGGTATATTCCTACATTTATGTGTTTTCTCTTTGTGTTACAAGGAAACACTATCCAGGGAAACAAAAAGGGGAGTTATGAATATTGCATAACAATGAAGGTTACCTTATCGGTCAATTTGCAGTTGATTAACTAACCAAAAATCACTTGATACTGAATTTGGGGCAATTGTCCTTTTTGCCTCATGGGAAAAAAAAATCAAACATCACAATATTTTTGACCACATAACTCAATTGATTTGTGACAATATTGTAGAGTTTACACAATGAAAGATTTTTAATAGTCATCAGTAATATGGACATGAGCACAGCCTTTAAAACTCAGAGACAACACTTATAATATTATAATATCCAAAAAGATATCTAATCTCATGTCACGATATGGACATAAGGCCCATCCAGGGGCGGATTCTCAGACAATGGGGCTCCTGGGCACAGATATGCAAAAAGCCCCCCACACCTCTCCTGTTTAGAGCAAGACACACACACTTCATAGTTGTTTAAACTCTTCTTGTGTCTCTTTGCAGTCATTTTTTGCTCATTATGTTGGTCTCATTATGATTGTTTTGCCCTTTTGTTGTAGTTATTTTGTGTCTCTTTGCAGTTCCTTTGCATCTCTTTGTGGTTGATTTGATTCTCTGTTAATCTGAGTGACATTTCAGCCCGTTCTCATTCCCAAATTGCAGAATACTGTCGCTTTGTGTGTGGTTTCAGTGTCAGACACATGATGCAAAAAGCCACCTTTCACGGCAGTATAATATGCCCCCAGGTGGCGTCTGTTTGTAATGCAACTGGATGTAACCTTTCGTGGAGTTCGGACACGCTGCGGTTGGCCAGATGGCACCTGTTGCAGCCGTGTGAAACGTCACTGGATGGCATCAGGTTGAAACGGTAAAAACATAATAGAGGGAGCAGGAAAGTCCTGATAGGGCGGGAGGGAGGGGTGGTGGATGGGTCCAACAAACTCTGAACTTTGACCTGGGAGGCATTGTTCCTCTCTAACCATGTGCTTTTGTTGATATCTTGGTGCTGGTAGCGGTGACAGCAGACGCAGGAGGAAACCTGGGTATAGTATGTAGATGTGAAAAACCACTGACAAAGTGGCGATAAGTGACGACTTCATGATGTGATAATGGATGAGAACATTTTGCAGGTGAGAGTCAGGGGCCCCCTTACACTTCAGGCCCCAGGGCCTGTGCCCATGGGTGTATTGATATATTGCCCAGCCCTGTATTGATAGTTTACTTTACAATAAAAAAAACTGCATCATTTTTTAAACATATTTTATATATATATATATATATATATATATATTAAAAAATCTTAATTCGCAAAGTACCTACAGCTGTACAATAAAAACAAGTCAAATAGAGAAGTAGTGGCATAAAAACTATGTAAAATACTCACCATTTACCGTGCTGACAGTAATAGATGTACCTATTTCTGCCAGTGTGTGCACATAAATGTATAAACTGGACGTTAATTGTCACTGAATATGATGGTAAAGCATGAGTTTGTATCTTGTCGTGTGGCGCGCCCTGCAGATTGATGTGAACAGTGAAACCAATGAGAGTGGAGGGGATTTCCCCACCCTTCCCTTCCTCTACGCCAGAGCGAGGCTGCCCTCCACCACCGGCAATCCCAGTATGCACCGCGGACAGAGCAGCAAAAAATAGTCCGTTAACGAAAGGCTGAGAAAAGGGAACTAGAAAAGGGGTAGCTCACCAGCTAAATCCACGAGTTAACTGTATTTAACGTAACCAGAACCGCTAACATGGCTGACAACGAGAAACTGGACAACCAGCGGCTGAAGAATTTCAAGAATAAGGGCCGTGATTTGGAGGTAAAAGTTACGCAGATCGGTGTCGAGGATCTCCTCTTTTCCTCGGCGCCGCCGCCGCTCTGTTCGCGGCCAGCTTCGCCTCCTGGCTTCCTTGTGACGTCGTTTCTAATTTCCACCATCGGGAACTTTTTACCCAAAGCCTCGACCAGGGCCTTCGCGGACCATTACTCAAACACCGCTGGCCTTGGCCGGGCGATTTCCCTCTGCGTTTCACCGGTTTCGCTTTAAAACGAGACCGCGTTGGTTATAAAACACGTCAGAAAAGCTAGTCAGAGTTCATCGCCTCCGCTGGATGTGCTCTGCTAGCTTGATGCTAGCCAGGCCCACGGGGGACACGCTAGCTTAACTGAGGCATATCGTCCACCGGAGCGGTTTATGTCGATATGTTAGCCAGGGAAAGCGTTTAATGATTGTCTAAAAGTACATATAGTTGACCTTGAGGTTGTCTTGAGGAAATATGCGCCTGATTGGCAAACTAGCACAGCGGCAGATTAACGTTATTTTGATACTGCAGTTAGCTAACCTGCGTGCTAGCTCGCCTGCTAGCCACCGTGAAGCTCAGTGGTTGGGCTTGGTGGTGCTGGTGGCTGCAGTTCCACCCATCCCCCGTCTTTATCACCAAAAACAATGGCGGAAACCAGTTAGCCTCTTAGCTGACCAGTTACCTGGTTGTTTTAAACTGTGGCGTGGTGTTAAAAAAATATCCCGTGGTTTACCAACGTCACACTTGCTTGGCAAACAAGGGTAAAGGCGACCAGCTAGTTAACACGATCACATGACTGATAGATCAAAGCTGCACGTTAGCAAACGGTGGATCTATAAGTTCAGATCATTTACAGTCAGCTCGGTACCCTGCTTCATTAATGTTAGCAGGGGATGTTGTTGTCAGGCGAGCTCACTTCACATGTATATGAGAAGGATATAGTCACATCCTGTTTGACAAGTTGTTTCTGATGCGACCTAGGCCACTAGACATGAGATGCATCGTCTGCCAACCTGTTCACTTTAGCTATCATCACATCTGTCAGTGATGGACATAAGCATTACAGCCAAACATCTCATCTATTTGCTCATAGTAACGTGAGCTTTAACAAATACCTTATGCTCAGCTGCCAGTTTATTAGGTACGGAGCAAAAACTCGTGTGATCTAATACGGCATTCCTGCAGTAAATCCTGTCTGCACTAAGGATATAATGTCACAGTCATTGTTAAAACTGTTTTGGAGAGGTGCTGATTCAACTTCATGGTCATTTCAGAGGCTGTAGTTGTGATGCTGATTACAATCTAAAAAGAATCTGCCCAAACTACTGTCAGATAAAGGCCACAAATAAGTGCCAACACCTCTCTAAAACAGTTTCCTCAATCAAAAACCAAACATTATAACCTTCATGAAGGTCTAACAGCAGGACTGCAGTAGTTTTTGCTGGATGTGCCTAATAAATTGGCAGCAGAGTGCATCTCATCGTTATAACGGTTGTTTTTTTTTAATGGAAAAAAAGCATGAATAAAAATGGAATATATCAAAGAATACGGGGGTTATCTGTCTTGTTAAGGCACATAAAATGGCCTAGCTGTAACTTAAGCTGAGTCATATTCGGTCATCATGCTCATGTTAAATGTGTTTGGGTGCTGTCATACGCAGAGTGTGGGCTGTTGACTTAATGCTCCAGGTATGACTGATACTGCAGATCAGCTCTGGTCGCATAAACGAGATCCTGATCCGAGACTGTGCCCAAATTTAATTTTGTAGCTTGTGTCACCCTCTTGGGCTAATATGTTAATGTTCCTAGTTGTGTAATGTTAATGTGCTGTCTCGCCAACAGACTATGAGAAGACAGAGGACTGAGGTAGTGGTGGAACTCAGAAAGGTAAGTACATTTGTATTATATTGTGCTACCTACCACAACTGAAAGTCAAGACATTGTATCTGCAGTACTAAAAGATGCAGAGTTTTCCTTGTTATCATCGTGCATTTCTGCTGGAGTATGCATGAAGTGGTATTTCTGTTCCCTCCACCACAGAACAAAAGAGATGAGCACCTTCTGAAGAGGAGAAATGTGCCCCATGAAGACATCTGCGAGGACTCTGATGTCGACGGAGACTTCAGATCGGTACGGTTGTGCACCCTCTGCTCAAACTGTGTCTGCTGCCACCAGAAAATCAAATACACATATTTTTAGGTTTTGTGATGCAAGGGCAGAGAATTGTATAGCTGCTGTGAGGTACTGCTGAGCACTGGGAATGACAGCTTGGCATAATGTTAGTCTAAAGGGTGTTTGTTTTGGGTTCATCTCACTGGTCAAACACTCCAGAGGTTTCGGACATGCTGACATTTTGTCTCTGTGATGCTGCCTCCTTGGCTCCTCTTGCTCAATGTCAGTCGGGTGGGGCAGGAGTGTAGGCAAACGTGCAGTCTGTCTTTCTCTGTGCTGCTTGATGTCTCATGGGATATTTTTTTCCGTGTCTACTGCACACTACTCCTTGGTAGAATAGATACAATGGTGCTTTATGAGGCCCCTCTTGCGTTAATGTTTGAGATTCCTGTCATGCAGCGTTTTTGTGTGACATGGTGACATGTCTGCTTATGCAATCTCTGCCATGAACACCTATGTGGATTTTAGTTTTTCCACTTTCAGATGAAAGAAGGCAGGTACAGAGTGGGTACCTGAGAAGAAAATAACTAATTTTCTAAGCACTACTGGTAGTAATAGTTGTGGCAATAATTACAATACCTCCAGAAAATTAAAATTCTGCATCAAATTGGGGCCAACTCTGAGGCACTTGTTACATACATACATACATACATATATATATATATTTAATAGGCTAACAACGTCACAAAAAATAGATTGATCAGGAACCCCACCATCACTGAGGGGCTCCACGTTTGACGGTATTACTGGATAAAAAAAGGCCACTCAGCAGTTCAGAAATTCAATCACAGTAACTGCCTAGTGGTATTGAGAGGGTTGACTCCAAACGGGCTGCTTAGCAATTTATCAACAATGACATGCTGCTCTGACTCACTGCAAGACATTAGAAAGGCTTCTGTGGAAAAGTGTGCAGGCCAATCTAGTTTAAATACTTAACAACCAGTGACCGCTGTGTGAATGTTTTCAGTCAGTCTAAAATAACACATTGATTGTGCCTTTAGGACATTTGCTTTTTTGTTTTGTTTTGTATTTGTTAGTTTCCTATTTGTGCTCCTTAGCTCTTTCGCAGTGAAAAGTGTGGGCATACTTAGCTTGTTAGATTCACCAAAATCCTCACTTTCCCTCAGCGTTTTTATTTTTTATTTTTCTGCTATTGTCAGCGTCGCTGTCACCACTATTTTAGTATCCCTAGGTTACACTTGTCTCATGCATATTTTGTATGAAGGGCTGTGTTAAAATGACATGTTTTGTATTTGAGGGTGCACAGGCAATCAGCTGCAACTGCTGGCTCTCAGAGGCATCTGCCAACTTTATTTAAAGCTGTAGTTGGTAACTTTTTATATAAAAGAAAAACTTTTCTCATATTTGCTGAAACTGTATCTGTATTCATACAGCACTTAACAAGACAGACAATATGTGAGGAAGAAAAATCATATTCCCCTGCCTTCTCTGTTGCCTTGTAGCGCTTTTAATGGCCTTACCGCACATGAACAAAAACAACGATCTAGAGCCGAGGAGTTCCTAATACATCTGTCAATCACTGCCTGTGAACTGCTGTCAAACTGTCAGCTGGCAGCGCTGATCAAAAATGAATGCAGATTATATTACTACGTTGCCTATTTCTCACCTCAAATGTTTTCTGAAACATATTTCAGTGTACAGTTTGGCTGTATATTGAGAATGTCGGTCCAGTTGGTGGGTGGTGCTTGGTACTTAGGCTTACTGTTTTCACCATGGCGACTGGATCACAAACTTCATTTTACAGCTAAACAGTACACTAAAATATTTTTCTGAAAACACTTGATGCGAGAAAAAAGCAACGCATTACCAGAGTCTTGATTCATATTTGATTGGCGCTGCATAGTTTGACAGTTTGTCTGCAGTTTGTGAGCAGTGTACATGATTGACCGCTGCATTAGCAAGTTCTCGGCTCTAATTGGTAGTTTTTGGTGAGCTGGGTAGATTCTACCAAATCCCATATGAAGCAGTAAGAAGGAGAGAAAGGACATGTTTCTTTTCAGACTATCTGTCACATTTCAGAATAAAGTGACACTTTCAGCAAATATGTCACAAAGTTAGTTTTGTGAAATGTTACCATCTGTAGCTGTAATAAAACACCAGTCATGGTCAGAGCTTGATTAAGACAGAAAGACGGACTCTACACCACAGCCCACACTGGGCCCTGAACTCCCAGCAGAGGGCATCAGGTGAGCTTGCCAGTTGGCAACTTACCGTGTTGAATGCTGGCCCGCACGTCCAGCCTGCTGACTGTTGCACCACAGCACTACATTGGTGCAAGTGAGAATGTAAGTCTCTGCATTGTCCTGGTGGCATTTCCCAGTCATGAGCCTCCCCTCACTGTTCTCGGCGGTGCTGTCGTTGCTTTCCTTCCTGCCTGTCAACTTCACATACAAAAGCAATTTTGGGGAAGGCTCTGCCAGGATATGCACTCTTCAGGGTATTCAGATGGCTTTTGTCTGGTGGACACTGCTGTGTGCAACAGTATTGACTCTTTCGAGCCTAACCAGTGATTTAAAATGTACCTGTTACTGATCATAGTGTAACTCCTGATACCACAAACTGTAGTTGTTACAAGTGTGTGTCAAAGCACGATTCCTGACTCATGACTCTCCATAATGTTTCATTTTTTAGCAAAACACCTCTCTTGAAGCAATAGTACAAGTAAGTGGGATGTTTTTTCATCTTTGTCATTTATCCCCAGTGTATATTATGCATCAGATTTTTAACTTTAACTTTGCATCGTAGAATGCCACCAGTGATAATCAGGGCATTCAGCTGACTGCTGTTCAGGCTGCCAGGTAGGAAAACACACTCTCACACTCTTGGACTCTACCCATTGTCCCTTCAATAAACACTACATCATTGAGTATTGTTTATTGCCTCTGTATTAACAACAGTTTCACATTTTTCATGTTGTTATATTGATTTTCACAGTTAAAGCAAAGTGGATCGACTACAGGATTTTAGTGAATTCAAAAGAAGTGCTTCTACTGAGTTTGTATGTTGAGTGCGAACCTGTCAGGAGGCAATCTTACAAGCAGTCTGTATAATCCAAAATAAACTGTACTACAAATGTGACAGTGACCTAAATGAATTAGTGAAATCGGACATGTCTTAAAGTTAAAACCCCCGATGGAAGTTAACATCACCATGGTTCCCTTGCCAAAATCCAGTGGGAATTTCCCATTGGATTTTGGATTATGGCAAAAAATTAAGCTCTGTGGCAAACAAAAGCTAATGATGTTACAAGTTTTGCTTAGCACTATAATTCACTTTTTTGATTTTTGAAGCATAAATGCAAGCACCAGAAGTAAAAAGCTAACATTAGGCTATAAATAAACTACAACACAATCGCATGACGCAAACATCACCACCACAACAAGGCTCCAAAGCCAGTGTCAGTGTGATGAAACTCTGTAGTGTCATCCGGCAGCTTGTTAGCAACCGTCTTGTTTTTTTTAAGACACGTACAAGCTTCAAAATTCTCAAGGGGAGTATTTACGGATGCAGTTTATGCAGCAGAACAAAAGGTGAAAGTCTCATGATCTTGTGCTAACACACAGACCTTATTTCAGGCATCTAACTAAAAATGATTTTGAGACGAGGGACCCGAAAGTGCTAAAATGCAAACTCATTTCTGTGTTTTAGGACTCATTTCTGCACTGCCCTAGTAATTCATTGATATGTGAATATAGGTAATATTGCGGTGCATCAGTATCAACTCAAGGCTGTCATGATTATCCCGTTACCACTCAAACCAAGTTTTCACTATGAATAAACTATATGGATGCTGTATAAAGTTAAAGTAGTAGTTTGAGTGTAGTACAGATTCACATCTGGTTCATCTGGTATTCGTGACACCGAGATTCTGCACCAGCACAATAATACTTTGTCTTAAGAGGTTCTCTGACTAAAATTGATAGCCTCTTGCAAAATACAGCTCCAGTGTTGAAATTTCAGGGGCTGAATGTTTTTCCAGCTCGGTTAGACAGCGGTGATTTACAGTAAGTCAGCCCCGTCTGATTAATGGACGTTGTAAATGGCACTGCAGCTCGGTAGTGCAGCCCTCCTCAAGTCCGGTCAAGTGCAGCACGTGGTGGCTGAATTCATGAAACATGTTTCTGGATTAATTTTGTTTGTTCGTCTTTAGTTCTTTCTGCCATTGAAGTCTACCCTGCAGCTTTATCTTGACTCTGAAGATGTCTTCACGTTACCTGATGTTGATGTTAGGTCATGATCACAGTGAAGTCTAGTGTCATTACACTAACGAGGATTGTGTCTGACTTACATTGTGTAGACATTCTTTAGCTGTTTCTCTGTGTGTGTCATTGGTTTGTCTTGGTATGTGTCAGCAAAGCTATGTGAGCCGAGTGAATGAGTAATGGTCTTCTTTGTCCCTTTGTTTTTGTAGGAAGTTGTTGTCCAGTGACCGTAACCCTCCCATAGATGACTTGATTAAGTCTGGGATCCTTCCTATACTGGTTCACTGCCTGGACAGAGATGACAAGTAAGCAGGCTGTAATTCTGTTTGTCTGCATGTAGCAGTGCATCACGCTTTTTTTTTTCCATGTGTGATAATTATAGTGCGAGCGAGCCCTTTTTCCCCGATCATGTTGAGTTTATGTACACTTCAAAGTTATGCTAATGAGCAAACCGGGTTTAGCCCAGCATACATCTGTAGCAGTTATGTAAATGTGTTCTAGTTTTCACCTTCCAGGAATGGCAGAAATATAAATGACTCATGATGAGCATGCTCTCACTGTTTGACGCCGCTGCCCAGTCACACTCACTTTAACCATGGCCCTCATCCATCTCTCACCTCCTGACAGCCCATCTCTCCAGTTCGAGGCAGCCTGGGCTCTAACCAACATAGCGTCTGGTACCTCAGAGCAGACCCAAGCCGTGGTCCAGTCCAGTAAGTACCACACACACACACACCGCTATTTCCTCTTTGTCTTGATTATAGCTTAATCTCTTTTTTTTGATGCATCTTTGTGATCATCAGCTTGTTTTATGACAGGTTTTGAATAAACCTCTAGTATTATTTCATTACTTAGTAAACCATAGTTCACATTTACATCACCTTGCCAGCTGATGCAGTTTGCAACAAGGTGAAAGAACCCCAGAAATGCACAGCTGCACACAGGAATCCGAAACAGAAATGTGTCTGTAGCACATACATCAATATTTACCTGCATTATTTGTCACTAGTACTTTTTGTTGATTTTGCTCAGCAACTAAAATACGAAATTACGTCTTGTTGTGGATGTTAAGTCCAAAAATTACTAAAAAGAATTGCACTGCATGGCCATCTTGATATTTGTTTGGCACATGAATGTTCAAAGGTGGTGATTGGTCCCTTTTAAATGGCATAACTTTAAGCAAGCTGGACCATAAGGGAACAGAAACACTTAAATCAGCAAACTTCAGGATTATTTATCTTGGCAATGCATAACATCACATTCTATGTTTACTTAGGCAGCCTTACGCAGAGGACGTGCTTTGAAACTTTACTTTTCAGTCGATGCACCAAAAATAATAAGAAAATAAATTAGGCATAATCGCTAGAAAAAAAGAATACTTTGTAAGACCGCTAAGCTAGTTGCCTATATGGTTGTAGATTTGTGATATGCCTGTTTCCTTTGGCATATCTGGCACTGGACGTTTTGGTATTATCTTTGTAATTTTTGAACCTATCTCGAGTGAGTCAGCTGTTATAGTTAGAAAACTAGGTCTGTCACTAAGTTTCAATGTCCTTGTCTGAGCATAACTAATAATTAATGTTGATGCACAATGAATTCTGTTGGATTAGTAATTCTTAAACTATGGGCTATATGGGATTTTTGGGGAAATGGTGCAGAAAAGTAAAGCATTCGAAACAAAATACTAATTTGGACATTGATTACCATGGCAACAATCAAAGCTTTTAAGCATTCGGGTCAGCCATAATCAATATATCTCTTACTAGAGTTGTTAAAAAATTCTGTGAGTATTGTGTTGTACCTGACTTGGAGCAACACATCTGATTGTGAGATGCCCTTTATGTGATTGACACCTGTCTGTGTCCTTTGTGCAGATGCTGTGCCACTGTTCCTGAGGCTCCTTCACTCTCCTCACCAGAACGTGTGTGAACAGGCGGTCTGGGCCCTGGGCAACATCATAGGTGAGTCGCTGTTGGTGTGTTAGAAACAAATACAGTCTGTCCCGAGACGACATGCACTCCAACTGGGTGTGTATGTGTGTCCTATCCAGGTGATGGCCCTCAGTGCAGAGACTATGTGATCGGCCTGGGTGTGGTGAAGCCCCTGCTCTCTTTCATCAGTCCCTCCATCCCTATCACCTTCCTCCGCAACGTCACCTGGGTCATGGTCAATCTGTGCCGCCACAAGGACCCTCCACCACCCATGGAGACGATCCAGGAGGTGAGTACTTGTGTTAGACTTGGAGATCGAGAATGAGGGAGATTTTTGAGTAACATGGGGGTCAAGGAAAGGCAGTATTTCAGTGTGTAATCAGTCATGCAGTCTTGTTTAGTTTATACATTTTACGAAGCAAGATGTCCATAATCATAAATGCCAATATTTCTCAAGATCACACGTCCTTTTTATTTCAAAGCCATGATCAGAAGAGGGGATGCTACACATGGTCTAAAGCTTACAGCTGGAATATTTTATGAGAATAGGGAAAAACAGCTCCATATCATTGAGGTCAGGTCAGAAGAGGCTCCTTCACTGTTCTACCTAAGCTGGATAAATGAGGTCAAATTTACTTTGTTGCTTTTGTTCTGAAGTGAATTACGGTGTAGCAGGTATTGCAGAGTACAGGATCATGCTGCCATGTCAACTATTAGCCTTTTACGGCCTGTACAGATCACGTGGTAAACCTGTTGGTGTTTTTGTTTTAATGTTTTCCACCTAATGATCCCTCCTGTCTTTTCCTCTATTCGAATTTTTCCTCAGATCCTGCCAGCTCTCTGCGTGCTGATCCACCACACTGATGTCAGTGTAAGTAGAGTAGATGTTTTTCCCGGAGTTTTTAAGCAGGCTGGTGTGACTTGGCTTCACACTCTGAACTATTAGCAGAGCTCTATCCCCACAAAATGAGTCCCTGTTATATTAAAACTGTTCTAAAAAGTGTGGAGAATGAAATTCATTAGTTTGTTTTGCTCTTTGCTTCCTCCAGATCTTGGTAGACACAGTGTGGGCTCTGTCTTATCTGACGGACGCTGGAAACGAGCAGATTCAAATGGTCATCGACTCTGGCATCGTCCCACATCTGGTACCTCTGCTCAGTCACCAGGAGGTCAAAGTTCAGGTATGATGAGACACCAGGCATGGCGCTGATTATGCTCAGGATTAGATTAACAAATGTTCAAGCATGGACATTAGAGATGAGATTGATTATACGTGGGATGAAATTAATAAATTGTATCATCATTATTAAACAATGTTGCACTTCCTCTCCACATCCAGACTGCTGCCCTGAGAGCTGTTGGGAACATAGTGACCGGTACAGATGAACAGACCCAGGTTGTGCTCAACTGTGACGCTCTCAGCCACTTCCCTGCACTCCTCACACACCCGAAGGAGAAAATCAATAAGGTAATACATCCTCCATCTTCCTCCTCCCCCTACACATGTACACGCCCTCTGTTTGCTGCAACACGTGTCGCCTGGAAATGATGAAATCTGAGACTTGGTGCTTGTACGAATGCTGTGTGAAAGGTGTAGATGGGACAGATAGCTGTAGGGATTCGCAACGTGGAGGATCGCGAGGAGCAAGAAGACGAAGAGGATCTCAGTGGGGAGCTGGTTGTAGTTAGTTGGACAGATTTGGGGGGTTGGGGGAGGAGGGTTGTCTGTGTGCATGTGATTGAACGTGTGATACCGTGGGTTGGTGGCCAGAGGGTGCTGAAGACCACGTGTCTCTGCTGATATCGGAGTGCATCTGAGACCAGTCACTTAAAAATGAGGCCCACTTTGTGACTTGGACGATGATTAGAGCCTCAAAAATCGCCCTTGCCTCACCCACAGCACTCTGTCTCAACCAGAGGTCAAACACTCAGTGTGGACATCTGGATTCTGATCCAGTTAAGATACAAAAACTGATACTGATAAGTGTTCTAGCCTTTGAGAAAAGGGATGGACGGTCTATCATGTTTCATTATTAATCAAAATCCTTCTCTCTAGTTTAAGATGTGACTCACTGACATCACCTGGTTGTTGTCTAGGATAAAACTTGTGTACACTGATACCTCCATGGCTCGCCTTCCCACAGTAGAAAACTGACTGTATTTGTGCTTTTTGTCCTGTAGGAGGCAGTGTGGTTCCTGTCCAACATCACAGCAGGCAACCAGCAGCAGGTGCAGGCTGTCATTGACGCCAAGCTAGTTCCCATGATCATTCACCTGCTCGACAAGGTGTGTATCCGTCTGTCTGACGTACAAGTGGCTCATGTATGGTTATTTTTTTGGAGAGCATATGGATAAAATATGTGTCGCTCACTTTGGATTTAATTTTTAGGGTGACTTTGGCACTCAGAAGGAAGCAGCCTGGGCCATCAGCAACCTGACAATAAGTGGGAGAAAAGATCAGGTAAGAATCTTGTACTCCCCGAAATAATCTGCCAGCTACTGCAATTTGATGTAATGTACAAAATCAAATGTTTGATCTTAGATTACAGCAGTGCCCTATTTTTTTGCAAAGTAAATTAAGTCACAAAAACTGAATGATGATAAACAGATGGTTTTTGCCCTCATTGTCTCTGCTGCCTACAGGTGGCACACCTGATCGAGAAGCAGGTGATCCCTCCGTTTTGCAACCTGCTAACAGTGAAGGATGCCCAGGTCGTGCAGGTTGTTCTCGATGGCCTCAGCAATATCCTCAAGATGGCCGATGATGAGGCTGAAACAATTGCTAACCTTATTGAGGAATGTGGTGGTAAGTCCCGCTTGTACCCTCAAGGTTTTATGTTTGTTTATTAATAGAAGGTGTTCATGTGTGATTGGAATGGTGTTTAATTAGTCATTTTTTTATTCTTCAGGTTTGGAAAAAGTGGAGCAACTGCAGAATCACGAAAATGAAGATATCTACAAATTGGCATATGAAATTATTGATCAGTTCTTCTCATCTGATGATGTAAGTAACAAGAAAATGCATTTTTTTCCCCCATCATTGTTTTCCCAAATTACGTGGGTTTTTTTTCGGGGGGGGGGGGGGGTTTGGTTTTTTGGGTCCGCTCATCTTCTTCTTTGAGCTAGCTGCTAACTGCTTGTAGCTACTTTTTTAATTTGGGTCGCACACATCTGGGTCGCACACATAACACATTGACAAAATGCCACAGCTGTCCTGTCCATAGTCCCATCCTGCCGGTTTTCTGTTTAACCCAGACCTTAATTTGGCAAGCATTGTGAGAGGGGTGTAAGTCGCTAAATTAAATCCTTATTCTTCTAATTTTACACCTGGGATCCGACCCTGATGTGTGCTTTTTTTTTTCACGCAGAAACAAACCCAATAATAATATTAAAACCAAATACCACCCACAGATCATCTTTTTGGTGGGTTAGCTGCAGGAACCCGTCCTGATGGAGGACTCTGCTAGTGTTAAGTGGTGTTTTTTTTAGTAGTGTTGCTGTGTTGTAAAGTTAAAGGCTTAGGTTGATGTCACACTTAAGCATTTCAGTACCATCGCATTGAAGTTATGGATGAAACATGTTGAGGATAACTCACAAGTTAAAGGTGGCATTTGGCATTTGACTTTTGTAATGCAGAAAGTTGCCTCATAATGCAGTGAGCACCTCTGGTGATTGATCTATGGTCATGTCTGCTGTATATTTTTTTAACACCGTTTGTCTTGTCGTCTTTTCATTCAGATTGATGAAGACACCAGCCTGATCCCAGAGGCCATCCAAGGTGGAACTTATGGCTTTAACTCAGCCAACGTGCCAGCCGAGGGATTCCAGTTCTAGACGGCATCTGGGGTATTCTGGAGTTTTGTTCACGATGCAGCACTCTGTTCAACATAAAAAAATTAGGAGAGAAAGAGCGAGAGAGAGCGAGAGTGTGAGAAATTTGATCCATTGTGCTTGGCTCGTGGGATCCATGGCTGCATCTTATCTGAGAGAAAAATGTGTGGATTTCATTTGGCATTCCAGGGGAACCAGCCCAAATGAAGTTTGAGATGGCGAGTGGGTGCGAGTGAGAATGAGTGGCTACATGTTGCAAAAAAAGCAAAACATCTACATCGAATGCGTTGAGAGACATGCCCGACATAACTTCTGTGTTATTGGAGCTGTCGCCTTCGGAAAACTACTTCAAACGACAACAAAAAAACTCGATGTCTGCCCGGGGAGAACCAAGGACATCCAAAAAATATGAAATCAAGAGATCTTGAAATATTACAATACAACAAAATGCAGAGATGAATATAACTTTAATTATGAACTGAGATGAACCACGAACCATCACAATTCTGCGGTCCTCCGACTCGAGAGGGCGCCACCCTCAATGTGCCCCTCCCCCAATCGGCCACGCTATCAGACATGTGTGTGAATGGACCCATTGTGTATGAATGGCTGGACTCAGTGCTGAGGAGCCAGGTTCATCTCCTCCAACGAGACGCCCCGATAGGGCACCATCCTCTCCCCCTGGTGGGGCGGGGCCAGGAGTCCGGCTGCGCGTGTCGCATGTGCGAGAGAATGGACGGATGAGTTGTTGTGTGATTGGCTGCGTGCGTGACTGGGAGTATGCAAGTCTGGGTGAGAACGCATGCAGAGACGGGAAAAAAAATACAAATACAACATCTGAAGAGAAACAAAATTGCAACAAAGAGGTCAGCAAAGGTTTCAGGAAAAGAAATTCTGCCTTTGAAAGAGAGGCTGATCTGCAAATCCCTGAAAGGAAGAACTTTGGATATGAAAAAAAAAGTCATCGTCATCACAAGGATTATTATTTTTTTTGTTTTGAATTATTGTTAAGTTAGTATTAATTGACACTGGACAATGCTATTGGCAGGTGTGGAGCAGAAGTGCATTGTATTAAGATGCATTTGGTGGCTTTTGGGCTTTTCTTTTTGCCTCCAGTGTGTTCCTTTTTATGATATTTTTTATTTTCAGCTTTTAGTTTCATTGCTTCTGTAAAGGTGATTGACGACGATCGTATTCCACCCTCACACCAGAACCCTAACCTACGCACCAGACATGGGCTTGATGCTGTGAAATTCTGACACCATCACTATAGTCAACCAAATGACCTGTTCCCCTTGTGACACTTAATTCTTTTTTCCTTCAATTTATAGCAAAATCACTGCTTTGCAGTATTGTTGCCATATAGCTTTGACTTATCACCAAGGGAGAAGAGAACAACGGCCATTTCACGTAGGATTGTGAATCATAACCTTTGCATGTACTAAACTATAGCACAGTTATTTTTTAGGATATTTTAGTTTCCTTAGGCTGTGGATACAGTGTAATTTTCATTTTAAGTAAAACTGTGCTTAAATGTTACATGTTTCCCCTTCCCTTCCCCTCACTAGTGTCCGATTTGCTAAATAATCTATGGTTTTGCACATGTACTGCAAAGCGAGGCCTGAAGTCTTTCTGAAGGTGTGTTGGGCGGTTTCATAGGTTTTGACCTGCCAACAGCCTCTACAATATGCATCACTGAACCACAATCTTTGTTGTCTTTCTAGAGTAATCCAATGATGCTTTTTAGTGATACTTGAGAAAATAATGACTTTATTTCAGGAGCAGCAGTAATTAAATCTGCTAATGTATCTCAGCTAGACTAAGATGGGATTTAGCCTCGCTTTTCTCAAGGTCAAAGGGTGTCCCACATGTCAGACTGGAGTTGTCCTGAGTGGGTTCTCCTGAATAACAAATAAACCCATGAACAAGTTTGCTGTACATTTAGTACCTTGCAGAGTCCTTAGCCCCATACTCCTCTTTCCTCTTATACCAGCTAGGTGTACAAGCTTACCCTTTTCCATTTTTTGTGTTAACTTCAAACACTGTAGTAAATGATTACACATTGTGCTCATAAACCTTTTGTTGAACATAGGGGTATTTTTTTGCAGCATTCCTTGTTAGCAAACATGTGGTTTCAAATCTAAAATTATGACATGGAAGGTTAAAAAAAAAGGTGGTTTGCCCAAAAACCTTTTTTTGGGGAGATAGGCTACAATATAGGTTGTCTTCGAGAAAATAAATAGTGAAACCCAAATCGAGAGATTGTGTGTGTGTGTGGTCTGTCGTGAAGAAGTGGTGTGATTAATCCCTCTGCATTTATTTTCTTTTTGGACTTTTTAAAATGTTGTAAAACAGCCAAACCCCGTCGTTTCTGCAAGGATCAAGCTTGAATTCAAATCCAGGAGAGGCGAAGCCTGATTGGCCGGACAGACCGTTTATCCGCATGCGCACTACAGGAAATAAAGATGATGCATTCCAGTGTCTCTGGAATGTTGGCCTCATGGCAGGGGTGGAGTCCGTCCACTCGAGGAAACTCAGAAAAGTCAATTTATGTCATGCTGAAATAATGATTATTAAATAAGGCAAACGTCACATTATTCCTCTATCTTGCGGGGGGAAGCTGATTTAACGATTGAAAACCCGCACATATTTTTCGTACTTTTTACACAAGCGCTTGAACGTGTTTCTTAAGTTTTACTGAGAGCACTTGAAGGGAGCACGAGCAGGAACAGGAAGTGAATGCTCTGTTTTGGTTTTGGACACACACACCAGACTCCGAGCAGACGGTGAGTCTTTCCTTGTTTACAACATCGTTTTTAAACTTGTGCACGTCGCGTCACCAACTCTAAAACAAATAACGATAAAATAAAGTAAGAAATGGCTGACAAGAAAACAGTCCTAACAACTGCTAACGGTAGTTAACGGCAATTAACGTTATGTGGCTAACTATCGCTTTTTAAGTCAGCAGATTTAAAGTTTGATTACTTAACGGTGCGATTTCTGTGATGTTATGAAGATTAAACGGATGCAACAGTTAGCTGGGAACTCCATCTGCCCCCTAACGTCGCAACATAAACAATTAACCGTAAAGAATAAATGAAACACCAACTTTCACAAGCATAACGTTATACGTGTGGATATGGCTCAAACTAATTAACAGTTAATTAATAATACTTTTTGGGGCCCCAGCAGACCACCTGTAGCCGTCTGAACCCGGGCACCTCGGCTGCTGTTGCCTCCATAAATGGATCAGGTTTTGGGGGTCAGTTGCACAACTGAACAGCCTGTCCTGACCACAAAGTGTGTGTCTGCGTATGTGTGTTGGGACTGGGTGGGTGCTGGCAGAAGGCCTCCTATTGTCACTGCGGTGCTAGCTGTAACTAGAGGAGAGAGCCCGTACACACACACACACACACACACACACACACACACACACACACACACACCACAGCATAACTGATCCTCTAATAGGGGCTGAGCCGCTTTTTGGTTTGTTCTCTTGTTTTGTCAGCACCAGATGTTGAGACTCGGTTGAGACAATCCACACAGTTTAACCTCATGTTATTAATAGAGAAGCACTACTTCATTAATCAAATGCAACCCAATATAAATGTTATGCCACAAATTCTACTCTCATGATGCCTATAATGACCAAGCCCCCCTCACTAATGATGTTAAATTGTATGGGAAGAGAAAATGAAGTGAGTGGCGCAGGAACAAATGCACTTGAGTTAAGTGAAAAGGCCTTTCTTCAAAAACATGGCTGCTTACATTGAATGGATTGAACTATCTGTTTTCCTTTTTTATGTGATGGGTGTAACTTTGATATTTGTTTAGTAATGTCTCTTTTGTGCAGGATGTTTTTTCTGAACATTCGTGGTCAAAATGGCCTCTCATTGTGATCCATTGCTATCACCCACCTGCATTCAGTCAGGATTGGGTGACACTCCCTACAAAGTTTATAAAATGTTTGCCTGACTGCTGTCCACCCTTTTGCACCCTGATGAAGACCTTAGGGTCGAAACCACTTGGTATTTTAATGTAAGCAGCCATGATTTTTGAATAAATGCTTTTTAACTTAATTGAAGTGTATTTGTTCCTGCTCCATACATGAGTGCCTTTTCTTCCCATGTGCTGACCTTTTCTTCAAGAGCAACTGCGTTTTTTTTCTTGGGTTTCATATGATAGAGGCAGCCCTCGAGCACACCACTAACTCCTCCTGAGTGTTTCATTAGGCTATATGTTTTAGCATTAGGGCCATAATGGTGGTGTTGTACTGGACTGCATTATTTTGAGTTTTTTCCAATGTAAATAAAGAGCAGAAAATATTAGAAATACCTCTTGATCATAATGTAGCCCCGTACACCACCTTTTATCTTCCTTGTAAACATATAGCCTAATTAAATTCAAACAAAACTGAACATCACAAGTTTTATAAAGGCACAATCAATGGTGGTGCTGTTGTATTGGATTGCAGTACATGGTACAGGTGTACCTAATAAAGTGGCAACTGAGTATATAACACTAGTGCTCTGGCAGTCACGACTGGAGGACTGGAGATGGCAATGATCAAGAGTTTTACACTTGACTTGGGTGTTATCTGTTTACCATACCTTCATATTGGAAACAGTGCTGTGTTTCCAATATGAAATCAGCCTACTGACACAAGTCTTGCTGGGTTTAAATACCCAGGTTCAATGATAAGCACCTTCTTGCTGTAGGACCTGATGACATGACATGATCAGTGGGCCAAACTGAGAGGATGTGTTGAATAAAATTCTGTGGCTAATTAACTGCGTCTATAGCTGGAGAAATCATCTCAAGATAAATGTACATGTGGCAGTACACCCAAACAGGGGCAGAGGCAGTTTTCTTTTTCACTTGTAACGTAACTAGCTGGCTGCTCTACCAGTAAAGACTGACCTCTGGTGGCTTATGCTGTGCACTACATCATTTTAATACAGCATCTCCTTATCAGTTTAGTAGAAAGAGGAGCATCTGTGGTTTTGACGGTATTGAAAATTGTACTTTCAGGATTTCTAAATACCCTGGTATACTGTAAAACTTAGATATCGCCTAAAACAAAACAGTTGGTATCAAAATAGTTCTCTTTTTTTGTCGCTTCACTCTTTTAGCTCAGTTGCATTTTGTTAATTTTATTTGTCGTCACAGGTTGTATGCACTTTTCAATTGTGGCAAGTGAATGTGTTTTGCTGAACAGGTGCAGCATGTAGCTTTTAATCCATCCTGCTGTCCTGCCAGATCTTCTCCCCCCTAAACCCTCAGTCCTGAGCCCGACCTCTCCCCGATGGACAACCTAGAGGAGGACCTGACGTGCCTGTGTGCTACTCTCTCTTCTCGGACCCGCGCATCCTGCCCTGCTCACACACCTTCTGTAAGACCTGCCTGGACAACTTGCTCCAGGTGTCCACCAACTACTCCATCTGGCGACCGCTCCGTCTGCCGCTGAAATGCCCCAACTGCCGCGGCGTGGTGGAGCTGCCCCCGATGGGCATAGACGCTCTGCCCACCAACGCGCCCCTGAAGGCAATCATTGAGAAAGTAGGAGAGGATCACTTATGACTGAAACATTAACCCTTTGGCTACCTATTGGTCTGAAATCCTTTTACTGGTGTGATACTTTGCAGCTTCAATTTGTGCTCACCTGTTGCATGTCTGTTCACTCATATCCTGTTTCAGTACCAGAGCGACAGTGAGCCACGACCCCCCTCCTGTCAGGAGCACTACAGGCAGCCTCTGAACATGTACTGCATCCAGGATCGACAGCTGATCTGTGGGCTGTGTCTGACTATCGGGCAGCACCAGGGCCATCCTGTAGACGACCTGCAGGCGGCGTTCATCAGAGAAAAACAGACCCCGTCGCAACTGCTGGCCAGACTCTCTGAGCAAAGATGGGAACAGGTGGGAAACCCTGTCAGCATGGCCGATGCTTCAAACTGGGGCAGAGTCATGAAAACAGACACTGAAAAACTTGTGACTGTGTGCTGACTGCCCTTTCTTACTGCCCCTCTGTTAGCTGTGTGAGCTGGTGACGCAGCTGGAGCAGAAGATGGCCCACTGTGAGGGTGAGGTGGGGCAGGACCGACAGGAGGTCAACCAGTTTTTTCAGAATCTGGAGGCGGTGCTGGCCATGAAGAGACAAGCCTACCTGGAGGCCCTGGATCAAGCTGATGCAGAGGTGTCCCGGGCCTACAAACCACTCATAGACAGAGTGAAGCTCCTACAGGTGTGTGTCATGGCCACTTAACATCAAATCAAAGCACACATCATCATTGTCACACATTAGTGAGTGTTTCCCATCCTGTTAGTGCACAAACGAGGGTCTGCACAGACAGCTATCATAGACTGTAAAGATGGACGACACGTCTCCACTTTCTGCCACTGTACAAAAAGGAAGCCAAAATATCCTTCATACCGCTGTTGCCATCTTGTGCTGGTGATGTCATTTGGAACCACAATCTTCGCAGTAGCAACCTCTGTGGTATCAAGTTCCCGCCCATACACCAGTTAGACCAATCGCGAGCAGCGCCATTGAACACGAGCACACTGTTTGGCGCACATAGCTGTCAGTCGTGATGTCAAACCCCTTTTTTATAGCATCCAATGACTAATTGAAAATCAGAAAAACGAACACGTAAACAGCAGCGTGATAAGAACTACCTACAATGACAGAAACCATCTTCAGGAAAAAAATATTGAAGTATATTTTAGTACACATGTCCTATCCACTAACGTGGAGGGGGCGGGGTTTAATACCTATACTGCAGCCAGCCACCAGGGGGCGATCGAGACGTTTTGGCTTCACTTTTGGGGCGTGATCATGGTGTCTTGTGCTGTAAGCTACCAATGATTTGTTGTTCTTTGAGGGGCAAGTAACAGATGCCCAATTTACCTCTGCAGCCTTCTGCTGCGTTCATGTGGTGTTGGAATAATCTGAAACAATAGCACCCAGTCATATGTAGTGGCTGATCCGTTTCCCAGAGTGTTGTTTAAACAGTCTGAGCAATTAAATAGACACTTCTTCTTTGTATCATCCATGTTCTTTCCAAATTACAACTCAAGGCTCATGAACACACCAAAGCAGGAAGAGCAACTATCCAAGACGCACATGAATGCACCATTGGCCCTGGCTGTCCGAGGTCTGGACTTGAGTCCGACTCAGTTGCTTCTCGTTCACTCAGCGTAGCATTACCCTACGACACTGGTGTGTGGGCGAGTGGAAAAACACTTCAACGTTCAACAGGCTGACCTCATACATACCGGACACTATAAAGAGTTGTTCAAAAAGGATTTATTTGTTCATTTTTGCCCATCACTGTCTTATTCTGTGGTCATGCCAATTGACTCAAGATTGCTGTGTGATTTTAGACACCGTTGTGTGTGAGAGTAAATTACTGTGCACTGACAGTTTAGCACTTTATCGACTTTAGATTTAGCTACTTTCAGTAACGGTCTTTGGCTGATGTGAGGCTTTGTTTGGGCTTCAGGTGCCTCAAATTTATTTACCACCATGTTGGATATATCAGAGAAATCAGAGTTTCTCTGTTGTAGTTAGAACCTGGGTGTTAACAATGACACTATTTGTTATTCTGAAAATGGGTCTGGGACTTTTAATTGTGGTTGAAATGTGTTTGTATTTTATATCGTGGTATATAGTGTTGAAAGTAACAAGCATCATGTCTCCTGCAGGAAGAGCAGTTGGACCTGGTGTGCCTGGGTTCCTCATTAGAGGACGAGGACTTGCCTCTGGTCTTCCTGGAGCGGCTCCATTTGTTCAGAGAGAGGGTGGAGAAGGTGATTAAAACCCCTCTGCCCACGATGGTGAACCTCTCAGTCAGCCCGCGGGCAGCAGAGCACCTTCAGCAGCACTGGCCTGTCACAACTATCGGAAACCTGGAGCAAGCTCCCGTCCCTAACATGCGCTGCTGCACCAGATGTGGCGGCGTGGAGGCTGGCGTGGAGGCTGAAGCTGCGAGGGATCAGAACATGCGGTGTGAGCCGCAGCCTTCTTCTTCTGTGGCGCTTCTGGTGCTGCCTCTGGTTCTGCTGCTGGTAGTGCTGTGGGTCAACCCGGTCGGAGGGGCGTCACTCGGTTTCTCTCTGCTCTCTCAGTTCAGTCAGTTAGTGCACGGACTGAGCAGCGAAGTGATCACATCTGTCTGGGACATGGCAGGGTCAGCATACACAGCCATGGAGGCCGCTGTAGAGAAATGGAGCTCACTCCTCAGTTGGTGAAAAGGTCCTCCAGCAGTAGTGTGCTTTCATCAAAACACTGACATCCCAAAAATCTCATGACACTGCAACCCTCAGTTTTTATTTAGAGGCTGAGCACACTAAAGAAAAAATCCACCCTTAAATAACTTTTTAAAAACCTGCTGTTGGCATTGTCCTGGAACAACTTCAGCACCAAGTAAGCTGACATTGAAGGCAGGTTTAAGAAAAACTGATAGAGAGGAAAAAAATATTATTACAAAATTAAGTCTGGGGGTAGATTTACCTCCTTAGTCCTACTTCAAAGATTTCCAGTTGACCTGTGCAGTGGAAGGCACAAGATACGACATGTTTGAGAGCTGCACACAAAATTCAATGTTCAAGTTCTTTAAAACTCCGAGCAGAGTTTACATTGTCATATTTTTATGTGTTGAATTGTGTTAGTGTCGGTTTTATTGACCTGTATTGTTCTAGTTTATGTTCATACTACCTAACTAATAAGCATATATCATATCAACACTAATCAAACTTTAACAGAGATAAAGGTTTGCACAAAGTAAAGAGCATATTATATTGGTGTCTGGAGACTCTTTGAGCCACTTTTCCCATCATGCAGTGGGACATTTCATTGGCTCTCCTGACATGTCATAGAGCTCAGGACATCAGTACAGCTGCACATGTATCTCCTTACACTGTTTACAGTGACTGTATGTGAACGTTAGAGCCTGATGAGTGGAAGCAGACACACGGCGGACCTGAGATCATGTTGCAGTTGATCCGCAGCTCTGAGCTGTGCTGTGCCTTTAACCATCACGTCTTTACCTCGCCACGATGCCTTATTGTAGAGGACTGTATTTCCACCAGGACCAATCACTTAGTGCTGTTCTTACTACAGTGGTGTACTAGATATCACAGCCTTTGGAAAAGCTTTACCAGCACTATTTTGCATCCCATGAATGGGTAGATCTGTACCAAAACACCACCCTGAGATCTGTGAGATGTATCAAGCTGCATTCCTAAATATTACTGACAGAGTTGTTATACAAACTATACTTCTTCAATAATTCTTCCAAACTTCTTTGTTCCTGTATTTTAAAAATGCCTTTATAAAGTTATTTAAATGCTTTTACATTTTGTGGGTGTCCATCATTTTCTAACATCATCTGCGGGCCAGTGTGAGATGGGGTCCAAGTCAATTAGCGTTGCAGTGAGCTCAATTAACTGATGCTTGCTGCTGTTGTCTTTGTAGTGTAAAATACCATATATGGTGTCCAAGCCATCACATGACCTTGGACCAGAACATCACCAGCACATATATAATCATTTGTGTTGATAGACACCTTAAATACTAGCTGACCCAAATATCTACGGTTTGTGATTATGTTAATGCACATGTGAGTGTCTTCATTAATGAAAAGATCTTGCCAGAAAATATTTATTGATTAAGATATTAAAAAGTAAAAATAGTATTAAAGAGTAGCAGCATTTCGTTGAGAGAATGAAATAAAAAGAACATATTTACATGTGATAAGAAAAGTAAAACAGCAAAGAGAGCCTTCTGATGTCAGCAGAGATTATTGAGGTTTAAGCAGTTACAGCTTCCTGCTCCCGAAACACGATGGTCTTGGGGTTGATTCCCACACTCTTGGTGGTGTTGTGGGTTTTGTAGATGCCGATGAGACGGTCAGCGATCTCAAACATGTTGTTCCTCAGGGAGATGATGATGAACTGAGCGTTCTTTGTTTGCTCCTGCACAGAGAGAAGGAAAGGAAGAGAAATTAAGTACTGATGTGAAAGCAGATTGAGATTTTTGTCTCAACTGAGTTTTAGGCCCCCGTCTGCGCAGATATTTTAGTTAACCATTTCCCTCCACATTTTGGCCTCTCTTCTACAGTCAGATTTTTTTAGGTCACCAAAACTTCTGAGGTACTCATTTTTCAAAACTGATTACTTAACATCTGTGGGGACATGTAATACAAAGTGTTTGGCAGACGATGTCATCTCAATTTGTTGCTTTGTATAATGAGCTGCACCAGAAATACCGATGGCAGGCTAAATTAACTTAGCGGTTTCTTTACGTTTTGTTGGCACTGCTTAGTTTAATGACTACTTTACTTAAATTTAGTATTGCTGCACCACTGTTTTATTTGCTCCACCCGAGCGTCCATGGTTTGAAGTTTCAGGTCAGCCCTGACCCTTTCCTCTTATGGTAAGGGAATCAAAGGTGATGGGATCTTCAGTAGGTGTTTTGAAAAAGGTAGCATTAGCGTGTACACTTTACCACCTGTGTGAGATTACGGGAAACTGCTGAAGACAGTTAATGTCAGTGAGTGTCTGGAGACATTAGTAGTGAAGGTTGTGTGGATAAAATTAAAATCAGGGAAAATATCTGTTTTGAAAAATATCTGCATACATGCAGACAAGACCTTATGTAACAAGCTATATAAGAGCTGCTGTCAAATTGTAGCTTTCAGAATGAATTGAACATTTTTAAAGAAGTTAAAGACAAAGTACTTTGTTTTGATTCAGCTCCCAAAAACAGGTGATTTGTCCGAGCTCCCCCATTAATCCAGCGTTACACAACAACACTGATTTGCTCAACAGTTCTGAAATTAAGAGGCTAAACTGTAATTAGTTCTTGTTGCATCACTGTATCACACTGACTTGCACATTACGCCACCTTCCTACTAAAACTGTACTTTGACCTTAAAAAAGAGAGAGATCCTGAACCCATAGCTTCAACCCTTAAGAGTGCAGCTAGTCTTACTGCCTAACACACAGGCCCACACTCACATAAATGTAACAGGCCACGATGGAGACGTTCTTGAAGTCAAGGGCAGCATCTATCTCGTCCATGAAGTAGAGCGGTGTGGGTTTGTAGTGGTGCAGAGCGAACACCAGAGCCAAGGAGCTGAGGGTCTTCTCTCCTCCTGACAGGTTAAAGATTTTCTTCCAGCTCTTCTTTGGTGGACGCACACTAGAGGGAACGAGAAACAGAATATCAGAGTTCTGTGTAGAAAAGTAGTAAACAGAAATCAGCCTGTGTGGTTTCCTAGCAGTTTATTTTTCTCCTCTCTTACCTGAACATGATTCCCTCAGAGAAGGGGTCTAAACTGTCCACGAGCTCCAACTCCGCATCGCCACCCAGTGTGAGCATCTGGTAGTTTTCCTTCAGTTTGTTAGTGATCATGTTGAATCCGGTCATGAACTCGTTGAGGCGCTGTCTGCGCAGGTCCTCGTAGCCACGTTTGAACTGGTCCCTCTCTGCGGTGATCTCGTCCAGCTGAGCCACGCGCTGCAGGTACAGCTCCTCCTGAGAACACACACACAATGACACATATTAAGATTGTGTTTCCAAACAGGACTTCTTAATTATTTTCCCAACACTGCTCACTTTTACTGTCTCCTGAGTTAAGAGCATTAAACGAAATACGACAACTGTAAGTTTCAAAGTGACAACATTCATGAACCTCTGCTGAGGTTAGGCAGAAGGTGCCTTTCTACATTTGTACACACCTTCTTCTTGTACTCAGCTATGGCGCCGAGGTTGGGCTTCATCTGAGCACACTTGGTCTCTAAAGTGATCATCTTGTTGATAATGACGTTGGGGTTGGAGATTTCTTCAAGTTCAGCGGAAGTTAGTACAGGAAGTTCCTCTGCTGGCTGACCCTCAATGGTATGAAGGGACAGTTTGGAGGCCTGAAGAACATAAACAAGATCAGCAGTCAAAAATACAACTCATAATAGGTTACAGTGGAAGAAGGAAACACTGCTTGGCTCTGATGACTGATAAAAGTACATGTCTTGAATCTTGAACATGTTACCATTAAAAACTTTTTTTTTTTTTTTTTTTTTAAAAAGGGACCATTTCATATTAAAGTTACAAAGTGCCTCAGAGATAACTGAGTAAAACAGCAAATACAGTCAAATATCAAACATACAAAACAATAAACAGCTAATTCAAGAATCAGTACAAGTTAAAGTTACAACAGTGCCAGAATAAACAAACAGAGTGCCTGAAATGATTGATTAGACAAAACTAAGAAGTGAATTATTATGAAGCATTTATTATTATTTATCCCATTGGAACAATTTTCAGTAATGAATGAATAATGAAACACTTTTTTATTACAGTTTTAGACGCCAGAGGGACTTTGTAGCACCTGCCTGCACTCAAGAGCATGCAACCAATATTTTCTTATTGTTCCAAATATGACAATATTCTGAATTTGCTACTGGTCATGTAAACAGCATTTTTTTTTAAAATGAAGCACTTTCCGATTAAGACACAGGATATGTTGGTGTTATTCTGGGCCTAGGGAGCTTTCTTTGGACATGAATACAGTGCATTTGAAATATGCATCTCAGTTGGGGTTTTTACCGCAGGTTGTGACACACATCCCCCGTTTATGGTCGGCTCTGTGCATTGTCATGGATGTGTTGTACACAAAGCAATTTGCGAGATTGATGCCCAAAAGAAAACCCCACATTTCTGGCTGGAAGGAGAAACACACCTACTTAAATATTACAAAAGACCTGGATATCAACAGGTTTTTAGATATGCGCAAATATCGCAACTCTAACCTTTTCTAGAGAGTTGTTGAAGGAATGAAAGAGAGAAGGGAAGCAAAATGGCACAAGCAGCTCCAGCCGTTACAGTTTTCCATATTTGGCATGATAAATAACGCGTTAGAGCATGTTTATCAGAGTATGCACGGCTCAATGTAAACACAAATATTAGTGGAATATTTATTTTCATTAGCCATGTAAACAGCTGAGTAGGAATATCTTCTTGTTTTGGGGTAAAGGCAAAAACTAGAACATTTTGTGCCCGTTAACATAATCAGTGAGAGTATCCTGGCAGATGGATCCCATCCTCTCTTCAACCAGTTTGAGCTTTGAGCCTCTGACAACTAAAACTGTACTTAAGAAATCTTTCATCCCAACTGCCATCAATATTCTTACAGTGACTGATGAGTTTTAAGCGAACGACCGACACTGACATCAACTGTTTGTTTTACGAACTGCTCGTCTGCGGTTTAGGTTGTTGTTTCTTGTGTTGATGAGCCTCAGACTATTTTCCACTCTGGTGGACAATTAAGATTTATTCTGTTTTATTGTAATATCACTGAGCTCCCAGAACTATTATTTTAGTGAGTATAATGTTATCATTAATAGAACCTTCAGCCAGTTAAAAAAAAAAATGAAACCCAAGTTGTGCTTCAATTCTCACTCACTCACTCACTCACTCACTCACTCACTCACTCACTCACTCACTCACCTCTTTCTGCCAGTGTTTGATCTTGTTGTTGTGCTCAGTGATGGTGGTCTCAATCTGTTCAATGCGCAGCCGGACGCTGAGGGACTCCTCCTGCATTGCGTGCTCCTGCTGCTGCAGCACCTTTATCTCCTTCAACACCCCCTGATACTGCTCCTGCACCTCAGGAAGTGCCGCCTGGAGGAACAGAAAAAAACAGTGGTACTCAACTTACTTACAATGAACGGCTGTGAAGAACGTCTCTTGCAGCAGGAAGCTATTACTTTTGGATATACGGTATAAAGTGTCAGTGCATTTTTCTATAAATTTCTGTCAAGAAAGCAAACAAACAAACAAAAAAAAGAAAGAAAAAAAAGAGTGCCAACCTCAGCCTCCTGACAGGCCTTCATGACCTCCCCGGCCTCGTCTTCCAGTTTCTTCAGTTGTTCTGTGAGCTCACCCATTGACTTCTCATTCTCCTCCTGCTCACCCTGCACACGACTCACACTCTCCTCACATTTCTTCAGGTTGCTGCAGACAGATGGGACATTAGACAGATATTAGTCTGTCAGAGTGATAGTGGTGAGTGGGAAAACTACTGATGATGTCCGGGTCAGTACTGCAGAACAAAACTGTTATAGAGTGTCTGTCTGCTGAAGAGCTTTATAGTTACAAGGACCTCAGCTCAGTGACGGTGTTTCAACTTCTATCACCAGAATCTGATCATATCACCGCTAACAATGCGTCTGCACAGTGGGCAAAAGAGAGCAGCATGTTAGCAGAGCAGCTTCAGGACTCCATCTGTGTCTGTCTTTAGGCAAAGTCTTGAGTGTGGGTCACCTGTGTTTTGGCAACACTCAAAGGCCAACACACAATCACAGTTGTTATGCGCAGAAAATCAACTTTAAAAATATGCTGCATAAATTAAGGGTGCCAAATATTTTTCCCTTGGAGGGCCAAAACAGAAACTTTATGTTAGGCCAAGGGACTAAATGAGACACATATTGTATTATAAAGATGCAAAATGGTAGGAACCCATTTCCCTGGACTGAAATGCCTTTTGATCGTGTGCCAATGTCTCTGCCTCCCCATTTTTATCTCACCTCTCTCGAACAAAAGGGACTTCATGCACAAATCATCGCTCCGCCTGCTGTGCTCAGATTATGAAAAATAATTATCAATAATTAGGGATCCTACATATTTGAAGAGCATTTTTAAAAAACATAATAAAGTTAATTTTTTTGGCTATAAACATCTAGCTGGCCAAATCAAACCTTATGGTGGGCCTGCAGGCAACTCAAGGGGAGGCGTTACATAGCCTGTGTAGAGTACTCGTTCAGTCAGACAAAGGTGAGATGGATAACTGAACAAACACAGCTGTAATGCTTTCTGTGTAGACACCCCCGTAGATGAATAAATTCTAAGTAGATTGTTTTCTAAACATTTGCTATCAACACCAAAACCCTTTACGGACGCTCACACTATGTTTCCGTATAGCTAAATGCACATCCAAGGTGTTCTAGTGGATTACATTTCTGTTTCTCTTCTCAAACAACTACACGGTAGTGTAGCAGTGATGTGATACGGCTCATTAATAGTACTGGCTATACAGGCGAAGAGGAATCCCTGCACTGCTGCACCCAGACCCTCAATCAAACTAATATGGCGTGCCTGTGAAATCATACAACATAAATAGAAGTACAGATGAACGACAGCACCGGTGTGATGATGCACCACACCATCATAGATATTTTCTTTCATTGAAACTACAACAGCTCCTCAAAGATTAAAGCTATTTTCAGACATGAAATCTGTAACACTGGGTTCATCTTGGATCATTTATGTTAAACTCATGGCTTTTTGTCTTTCATGCATGCTTGCAAAACTGCAATGTTTGTGCAAAAAGAAACATCCACAGCCATTTCCCCCTTCTCATAGTTTAAATATATCAAAGCTGTATTTAACATCAAGGAAGAACTTTCACACAGGCTGTCTCGTGTATTTCAGTGTATAAAACTCCAATGTGTTCTCATTGGCAAGAGTGTATCAAGCCACACAAACCACGTCACATGCAGCCACCAGTGTCGTCTTGCTACGTCAGACTGCCAGACCGTCCTGCCCACACTATCAATCTTAATGTTCCAGCTACAGATGCTGATGACTAGATGCCCATTTTGGTTGCTAGAGCCGCAACATTGATTAACTTAAAGGAAAGCAACGAAAACCATAGGAAGGAGAGAGCAGTTTAGTGATCCTGTAAGTGTATGTGATGCACAGACCTGACACAAATGTTGGGAACTTTCAGTACTCAACATAACAACAGAATTACTTATTTACAGCCTCTGTAAATCAAACACTTTACCAAGCAACAGCACAGACAATAGAGTAGCTGATTCATCTGACTTTAAACAGAGTATGAGTGTGTGAGAAGCGCATCTAATTACAGATCCTAAACACGTATTATTTCCTCACCGGTCAGCTGTCTTTATGGCCACTTGGGCCTTGGTTATGATGGATGAGCAGTCGTCTAGCTCCTTGTTGACCTTGTCAAGCTTGTCCTGCTGAGCCTTTAGCTTGTGGCTATTGATGTCGACAATGAGGTTGTGGAGTCTTTTCACCTCGTTTTCCACCTTCCCAGCCTTACTGGATGCTGCATCAAAGTCTGAGAGAGCAAGAGAGGAGGACAGAACATGGAGACAGGAATAAGAAACAATAATATTCATGTTGGACATTTTGACAACATCTGATAAGAGTGTAGTATTTTTTTTCCATAAATTCCAACTCAGTTAAGTGAGATCAAACATAAACTAAATAACTTATTTAACAATTAACAATATTTCTCTTTACAGTGTACAGGAGGATCATACCTTTCTTGAAGGCATCCAGGCTCTTCTCCATCTGTTTCTGTTTGGCCTTGTCTGGGGCAGCAGCCAGCACGTTGGCCTCAAGTTCCTTGATCTGAAGTTTCAAGTGAGTCTCCTGATCAGCTAGACTCTGAAGGAAGGAAAGAAGGCAAATACTCAGTCACGCAGGTCTGCTGAGACTGAAAAATGTTTTTCAGTTAATATAGTCATGTTTCATGATCGGATATACACAGTAAGGGATTATTCTTTAGATCACAACACAGCCAAATGAGTGGGACAGAAACACAGCGAATGAAAAGGAAGATGTGTATTTGCCGTACAGTCATGCTCTTGGCGTATTTTTCCAGGGTGTTCTTCATATCTCTGAGCTGTGGCCGCAGGCGCTGAACATTCTCCTCTAGCTGCAGCCTTTTCTCTTGGCAGCCCTGCAGCTTTGACACTTTCTCATTCAGCTTGCTCTCCATTTGGTCAAGCTGCAGAAAACACATGAATATCATCACATCTCATACACTAATGGCCTGCTGTGATGATTATCTCAGAGCAGGGTCCATTTTCATCCGGTATCTCAGAATTACTTCTGGGAACCGTGCTCATGGTAAATCTTTAATACTATTATCATATAGCAGGAATTAGGAGTTATTTATGAGGCTTGCTTCACCCAGTTGGAGTATAAGGTCTCTGAGAGTGATAAGCAATAGCATGACAGTTCTGTGATACTGAGAACTTAATGACGATGTCTTATTGTTTGTCTCTGCACATTCAAAAAAGCATGAACCATTCAATCAACTGAATAGACACTTGTATTTAGAGCTAGTTCTATACAAGTAAAAAGTGAACGTTAATTACAGTATGCCTATTTTTAGGAAGTCCTATTTAATATGAGCACAATCTGTTCTAATGGTCCAGCTGCATCGGTGTGACATTTGGTCATTTCTACAAAGCAGGCACTGTTGTATAAATGCAGCAATCACTTCGGACAAAATCAGTATCAAGTTATAAACTAAAAAATTCTATCCAAAAATGTTGCTTCATTTTGAGTCAAATGCAAAACTTTTTTTTCTATCTCGAAAATCTGAGATAAAAGCACCAAATAGGAGCTAATTTCTACTGTAAGATATCTGATAAACACTCACCTCATTCTGGGACACCTCAGTGCCAATAGATGAACCCATTCGGCCCTTCAATACTCTTCCTCCTCCAGTCATGGTTCCTGTGAAGCAAACACCAGGCCACAAAAAAAAAAATCAGACTTATGAAAACAGAATGTACGCATTATGTTAATGGAGAGAGCCATCAGTATGCAAGCTAGAGAAAAAAAGATCAGCCAGGTAAAGTCATGGCAGAAAAAGTGGGTCACCCACCAGCCATCTCGATGATCTGTCCCTTCAGGGTGACCACTCTCCAGCGCTTGTCTTTCTGGAAGGCCATCCGTGTGGCCTGCTCCATGTCCTGGGCCACCAGGGTGTCCCTTAGGGCAAAGTAGAAAGCTGGTCGCACACTCTCATCTTTTACACGCACCATGTCAAAGAGACGAGGGCTGTCCTCTGGAGTGCGAATGGGAGTCATGTTCTTCTCCCATACCTTCATCTGAGCAAGGGAAGTGAGGAAGAATGATAAGGTGGTGTAAGAAAAAGGAGAATATTTGTTTTCTCAGAGGAAAAATGAATAGCTTAGCATAATTTTTAAGTAAAGTAAATGCATGTTATTAGAAATCCCAGTTAGAAGCTGCTATAATTTCTGTACATCATCAAAGACACTGAACTGAACTACAGTCTTGACCGGCTACTTCAGTAATTACTGGAGTGTAGCATATATAAAATTTAAAGACACAAAATCATCTGATTACACTCTCTTGATTGAGAGTCCCAAAGCGTAATGATCTTTACCTTGTCAAGGCCAATGAAGGTGGCGAATCCGATGTTCTGCTCTTTAAGGAACATGACACATTTCTGAGCTGTGTCAATGGTATCCACCACGATGTTGTCCAGAGCGCCACAGCTAGAGGAAATGGCCACATCATACTTCTCATCTATGGCTCCGAGGTCTCCCTACAAGCACAATAAGAAATTGTAATACAGCTACTATAGATTTCTGCTCTTCATTCCAGACACTGAATGCTTAAAATTCAAATAAATAAATTTATCAAGGAAGGGTTGATGTTAATGTAGCAATAATGAGACTCAAGTTGTTGTGCGCACCTTAACAAAATGACCATAGATTAAATTGTCGCTGTGTAACACTGTATATTAATTTGTTTCAAAGCTTTTTACCAGTCTTCCAAAGATGCCAGGGATTCTGCCACTCTTCTTCTGCTGCATAAGAGCATCCAGGACTCTTCCTCGACTGCGGTTGGAGGACAGAGAGCTCTTGGCTTCATCCACCTTCTGCCTCATTTCCCTTACCACTTCTCTCGTCTCATTATCCATCTTTATCAGCTGCTCGAGTGCTTCCTCGTCCTGCAGAGTAGGAGAGAAGCATTTCAACGAGAAGCTCACACAAATGTTGCTTTTCACTAGGCAGTGGACAGAAATAGTCATCAAATGAGCACAGTTTGATGTGTACTACTGGTCCCATCACAAGTTACATGTACTTCCATTAGTCAGATGTAAAACATCACATGTAAATATTGCCTGAACAAAGAAACATTGAAGCAACAATATTGGTTTTACCTTCTTGAGCTCCTGTTCTTGCTGGGGTATTTTGACTTCCAGGTCTTTGATGGCAGCACGGCGCTCACGCAGCGTGTCAGATGTTGTCTGAAGTGTCTGCTTGGCCGTGTTGAGTTGTGTCAGAGCTGTGTTGTGGCGGCTAAGGTAGATGTCAAGCTCTGACTGAGCCAGGTCCACACGAGAGCGGGTCTCATTTACAGCCTTACTGAGCTCCATCAGCTCTTTCTCTTTGGTCTGGGGAATACAAAACAAGAGATGTAAGGTTGAAAGACAAAGAGATGAATGCAGAAAGTTTACTATCTGAAGTTAAACAAAGCATGCAACAAACTCACACCGAGATTTATACACACACCTCTTTGTCCTGTTGCAAGCCGCTGGTCTCTTCCTTCAGACTCTCCATCACCTCCTCGAGTTTTTTCTCTTCTTTCACCTTCTGCTTCTCCAGCTCTTCCTTGCGAGCTGTTGCCTCAGAGATGGCCTTTTCGCTGTTGGCTGGTACACCGCGAACTTCCTCCAGCTGAAAGATGAGCCAGACAGGAGAACATACAAAAACAGATGAGATGTGTCCGACTCTAGATTCTGAGCAACAGTGGCTACACCTGTCTCGGTTCAAGCACAGAGTAACAGCCCATCGACTCTTAAATTAGATGATGAGATTAAGGGTTCAGGGAGGACTTAAGGAGACAAGAGGTATAAAGTAAATGGATTGAAGACGATTTTTGCCAGTGCCAGTTACAAGCAACTGTGCTACACACTCAGAAGCAGGCCAAAACACACAACTGTAATCAACTATAAACACACATTCAGGACTGAGCAAGCCCTGGTTAAGACTGGCACAACAGTCTGCCGCTTGGCAGGGCTGAAACAAGGCAAGGAGTGGTGTGTGTATATAGTCTATGTTTTGTAGGGTTAACTGCGGGTGAAATGTGAATGTGGCTGCTGGGAGTGTTACACAAGCCAGGCCATAGTTGACTACCACACAGCAGAACACAGCTCCCCAGAGGTCTGCCTGCCTCTGCCCAGCTCCCCCTCTGACCAAGTCGTTTCCAGAGTACAGCCATTGTAGGTGGAGCAGATAGTTTTAGCGCAGAGAGGGAGATGAGAAGATATACCTACAGCTATGAGGGCACTCTAAACTGTCATTTATGTGAAAAACTTTTTCAGAAGTGTGCAAGACAGAGAAACATTAGCTCAGAAGCAGAACATCCTTAACAGTGAAACAGAGCATGAGAGGAGTTATCATAGAGCATACACTAACAATCGACTTGTGTGTTACTTCACAGCCCCCTAGTGGCTAGTTTAAAGCAAATAGCCCTTCCTGCCATGAAATTTGATTAACTATTTTACACAGGTTTTATTTTTTATATGGATAATGTAAATTAATTTAGAAAAAAATATCAGGTTTCCTATTTGTCCTAGGAAAATAAATGAAAAATGAAAGCAAGGCCTGTACACACTTTTGCAACAGTTACAGCATTTTTTTTCTTCCAAATATGGCATCGTGTCCACGACCAATACTGTCAGCAGGAATATTCACGGTTTTTTTTGGGCTACAAAAGCCAATTTTATTGTACTTAGTGTTGCTTTGTGTGGCTGTAACCATCATGCAGAATGATGTCAGTTACATTTCTCTGGACACTGTAACTCTTACAGCAGCCAGACCTTTGTTTGAAATGTTACACTACCTGTAAAATTTTCACACAAATTTATACTATCTTTGAAACTTAAAGAATGATTAATTTCTACATTAAAACACCCACAATGATTTCAAAATTAATTATCTCCAGGTAATTTCTCACTGTAGAGTCTCTGTATTATGGCAGAGAGCTACTCACATACTGAAATTAAAAGGTAGGTAACATAAAATGAATCATAATAAAACCGCACAGTGTTGTTTGCAACTGTAAATCATGACCCTGTGACATGAGGAATGATTTGGGGATTAAAAAACAAACAAACAAACAAACAAACAAAAAAACCCTTCTCAACCTACAAGTGATTCTAGTAAATCTGATTATAATTATACATATTAGAAGTTAAAATTGTTGTTGAGTTCTGCAATTCATTTTAGTGTCTGTAAAGTCTGAACAAATGTCTCTCTCTAGGCCTCAAAACAGCCCGTGTGTTTTTTTTGTTTTTTATTTTTTTCTATAAGCAACGGAAATTGTATTTTTAGTGCCCATGTTTCTTTCTTGGCCACGGGACAAAATAAACAGAGTAACACTGGAGTGTCATACCACTGGTGCTAGCTTGCCTTGACTTAGTGCAACCCTGTATTTGTTAACGGATATATATTGTAAATTATGGAAAATTGCTGCAATTATGCTCTCCTGACAGATTATGTGACTCTGTGCCTCTGAACATTGTGAGAATGCCCACTGTGATACTGTCTGAGTGAGATAATCACAACAGCTACAGAGATGCAAACAGTGATACAAAGTTAAATTAAGTAATTGGACCATGTGTAATAGTGCAACACACCTTTTCTGTGTCCTTTTCCAGCTGCTTCTGCAGTTTCTTGTTCTTGCTCTTGCAGTGTTTAATCTTCTCACGCACTTCAACGTCCTGCAGGTCCAGCTGGGTGAACTTCTCCTTCTGGGTCTCAATGTACTTGTTGAGCTTATTTTGCTTCCTGTTGGAGGAACAGCATTTCACTGAGTACACTCAAGTCAATCATGGAAAAAAAATCTACTGAAATATAAGGTAAACTACAACAATATGAAAAATATGCAAAAGATTGTATACATAATAAATAATAACAGGCTCAATTTCTATAACACAACACGATACACTCTTCATAGTAAAGCTCAGCTAGTTTTGTCAGTTTTCAAAAAATAGTCTATGGTCATCAAAGACAAATAAATTTTTAAATCTATCATCAAGTTTATACCTGTTTTTTTATTGTTGGTTGTTTTATATTTTGCAATGGAGCAACGCAACATACACATAACACACTACAGTTACTTCTATACTTTCTAAACCTAAACTGACATTTTGTCACTAAACAAAAATGTTCAGAGCAACAGAGGCACTAACAACCAGAAATTTATTAAAATCAATAGAAGAGGTAATAAGCTTATAAGCACAGGGTAGTAGAGGGAAGGAAGAGGAAGGAGGAAAAACAAAGCCTTACTTCTCCACATTTTTGAGCTCTTGGTTCATTTTCTCCATCTCCTGCGATATCTTTGCATTTTTCTCAGTGAGTTCTTTGGTGTCCTCCTTGATCTTCTGTTTCTCTTGCTCTTTATCCACCACACGCTTCTGCAGATCATGACTAATGGCAAAGAGATATCAGGGGAAAAACAACAGCGAGAGGTAAAACTTAATAGTTTACACATAAAACAAAGAAAACGGGATCTGACCCCAGAGAAGGGTCACACCGACCATGTAAGGTTTAAAAATAGATTATAAAATTGGCAATCACTCAATGGATTTTTTTTTTCTCTTTTCGATGCTACTGTTGGGTCTATGGTGAAATGTAATGAGATGATATTACAGTTTAATGTGTCATGTACAGAACAGAGAGATGGTGCTGGTGCACTCACACATAATATTGGCAGAGGTGACTCTTGTGTTTGAAGATGTCATTCTCCAGGGTGAGGAACTCCACAGCTTTGTTCTTTTCTCCCTCCAAAGCATTCTTCTCCTTTTCCACAAGCTTTACACGGTTCAGCTAGGACAGTGAGCATATTGCAGTACTTAATATCAGGTGACATAACTTAAATAAAATTTCTAGACATAACATATGCTTTTGTAACATGTTCAAAAATATATATCTGTATTGTTTTTACATTCTGATGCCATGTAAATATTTTAATAGCTACATTAGCATCCATTTGTTTATAATCACTCCAGTGTTGTGTTATTTACATAGCACAATAAAATGAATAAATAAAAAATTCAATAAATGATAACTATCAACATATAAGACAGCACGATCTTCCGAAGTAAATATATGTGCAAAAAGGTTTGTTTTGTTTTTTGTTTTTTGTTTTTAAAAATGAAAGACCATGAATCATGTCTGGAGCAGCTGGCCCAGCCACGTACCAACTTATCTTACATACTTCAGTTACACAACTACAAAAATGTATTATTTTCATCTCAAATATGTGAATCAGAAGCTTCTTAACACATTCAAACACAAAAGAATGCCCCTTGAATCTCTAACCTCTACTGTAAAAGTGCACAGCAGATGAAGTCAGGACACAGGAAGGAAAGTTGGTTTGCTTATGAGTGTGTGAGAGCAGATAGTGTATGAAATTATGTCACCTTCTCTCCCCTCTGCTCATTGAGTAGCTCAATGCGGCGGGCCAGGGTTAGGATGGGCTCCTTAAGGCGGCAGGAGCCGATAATGTCCTCCATGTACTCCAGCATGCCCTCGTCATGCTCTGTCTGACCTTTCGGCTTCATCATGGCAATCTGCTCCACCTCGCCCTGGGTACAGTCCACAACAACACATGGACAAAGACATGCGTGCAATCATTGACTGAAAACATAGAAATAAACACTCCAAAGGAACACCACTATAATTAAATAAATGAAATAAAATACATCCACAACACCTACCATTAAGATATATGGTCAACTGAATTCATAACTCTCAGTTTGCAATAATGTTGCTCTGCTACACACACAACTTGGCAGACACATACAGTCATGTACAGTGTACAAAAAATAATTTACAGAGGTTGCCTTTAAGAGCACAATAACTTTGCCTAAGCTCATAACACCACACCGGAGCTAAACAAACTGTAAAAACAATTCTAAACAAAAACTCAACACAATATTAAAATCTAAACAAATACTCTTTCTTCAAAAAAACAACAGACACAATTAAATCTGATGGATGAGTATATAGTGTGATCATAGACATGTTAAACATGATTCAGAAAACTTGAAAATAATAATGTTGTAACAACACATTATCACCTTAGCACCCCACCCCTCAAGCAATCACTTCCCACTACACCACTTGTGTAAAAATGAGAATTGCCAAATTTAAAGTGTTTTAAAAACAAATGCTTTTGATAGCATGCAAATTTTGACTTCTTGTAGCTACACCTTGGTTGAATTTTCAAATACTGTACATGCATACTACATGACCATGAGTTCAGGACAACCTTCCAAGTGAAATTTTTAAAATCTGAAAAGTGTTCATTTTCATTTATTTATTTATTTATTTATTGAAGTAGGCTGGCTTAGACTGACAATATTCCTACATAGATTTTATGTTAAATACAAACAAAACCCAGATATAAAGAAACTATGTCTTAAATTATGTTTTATTTATATGTAGGGGAGAGAAAGGCGGCTCACATATTACTTTTATGTATGACAGAAAAGAGAAGCCAGTAGAGGTAGGGGAGATCCCACGTCATCCTCTGCTCTGACCAGTGCACAAAATAGACAGCTTCCCCTTAGCCAGAGGCCTGGAAAAGTGACCTTGAAGAAAAGACTAAAGCCTCTTCCCATACTCATGCGACCATGTCATAGACAGAGAGCTGAAAATCTAACATCCAAGTAGAGTAAGAATAGACATGCACACACACAGAAAAAAAATCAAGCAGGACAGATGTAATCAACCAACTAACCATAAAACCACAGTGAAGGGTAGAAACTAAGTGTTCACCTGAAACAACCACACACTATAAAAATAATTAAATAAAATGGAAAAAATGAGCCAACAAAGATTAAATCAGCCATTTTGTTTTGCCCTGACTTGTGTCATCATCACCCCATAGAGCTTGGGTTAATCAGTAATAATGGGTAGGGTTACACAAGTAATACAATCAGAAGGAGTAGGAGTGTAACTAGTGAGCTGGCTCAAACTCAGTGCAGCACAGTGCTAAATTAAAACAAAATGAGTAAAAAATTCTAATGAGAAAAATTATAAAAAAAAAAATACACAAGAATGCATTTCATTCAGTGGAGGTAAAACAAAAAACTAAACCAATATTAAAGCCATGGTAATGGAGGGTGTCTGATCCAGCCACACTGAAGCAGCACTGCTAATATTGGGGTTGGGGTCTATTCTCACACGCCAATATTTACGTGCTGCTAAAGCGTGGCAGGTACAAGGGGAGGGGAGGGGAGGGGAGGTCCAACCTGTCCCCACTGGAGGGTTAATCCCATAAAAAAAAGATTACCCTACTACAAAATCTGAGTTAGTTGTTCAACTACAGCAACTCACATCCAGGTCCATGTAAGGGTAAAATTGCATTTTTTCCTTAAAATTCTAAAGCAGCAAATAATGGTTCGCACCTTTTCCACATTGTTTCAAACCATGATGCGCTGCTATAGCAGTTTAAGGGCTGACAGAGGGCACATCCTCTCCTTTCCAGTTCCAGTGCAACAGGTTATTCCCAAAGACAGGCATGGCTTTAAGGTAGCTATGAAACATTTGACTCAAAGAGGACAGGGAAATGGGCAGAGAACGAAGAGCAGGAAATCTCTGACAGAATGGGATGGTTACAGCAAGGATAAAAAAAAAATCTGAGTTTGAAGTGGAAGAGGAAATTACATTAAAAAAATTACAATTACCTGCAAGATCAGAAATCTGTTGTGGTCTAGGTCAATACCATGGCTTCGGAGTAAAGCCCCCACTTCTTTGAATGTGGCTTTCTTGCCATTGATATGGTAGGCTGAAGAATTGTCTTTGTTGGCAGTCCTGGAGACATAGAACTTGCTGTTGGGGATAACATCGTAGTCATCTCCTTCCTGGCTCAGAGGGGGAGGGGCAGAGACACAGCAGCTTAGTGCAGAACAGCTCAGGAGAAACTCTTACAGCTCTGCACATCAAATGATAATACTCATAATGCAGACAAATCCACTGAGTAGTCAAGAAAAAAATACTGCACATTAAAAACAATATAGCAAAAGGTGTGTTTAAAAAGCACACAACAGATCTAGGCCAGCTAAACTTACATGTAAATACACCATATTAGACTGGAATATATTCTATTATGTTACATTAACAAAAATGTAAACATGTCATATTCAATGAGGAGAACATAAGTGCATTGCAAAAAGGTAGGTCATTTGCCTAAAAATGTATTAATTTAAAAAACATGTCTAATAATATAAGTTGTCTACACCACATCTTTAAAAAATGTAATTTCAGATTTCAGAAATGGCAAACTGTAAAGCTGATAAGAGTTCACAGAATTAAGTTATTAGTTTTACAACTTGATTTTTAATTTACTGTGAACTGATGGACCAAAAAAGAAAGGCTTAGAAATATTTAGCAATAGTCAAGGCAAAACTTACACCCCCTGTGGCAGATGAAATACAGAAACATGTTTAACAGCATTTCTTTAATCTAGAGTCAATTTTCAAAGAAATCTGTGGCCTAATTCAAATGAATAAATTTGTCTTTTAATATAGACATACATTTTATTAACTTTTCACTGTACATTCAAATAAGCAGAGCCCAGTCACCAGCTGGCACATTTTTTAAAAAAATTTAAAAACAGAGGAATCAATTCGGGCACATTATGGCATGTGTGGGTGTTAGTTGTAACTTTCATGACTGATCTGAGTCTGTGTTTAGTCACTGGTGTCATAACTGTGTGGCAATATTACCTCATGGGCATTGAGGGAAAAAATATATATTTAAAATTCAAGGAAATATCTGCCCTCAAGAAAATATTTCTAATAATCGCTTTCGATTCAGACTATGTACTGATTAATTTAGAGAGGCAAGAGTGAGTGTAGTGTGCATCTGTGTGACAGAGATATGGATATATATACCTTATCAATAATCTTTTGAAAATGCACCTCCACAGTACAGCTTTGCACATCCTTGTGTTTATCAGAGCTGTGAATCAGCACCGAGAGCTTTTTCGATCTGATCTTTTGAGCTCTGTATCCAAACACAAAGAGCATTGAATCTATCACATTGGACTTTCCACTCCCATTTGGACCAATGATGCACGAAAAGCGCTGAGAGAAAGGTGAGAAAGAAGATTAAAAAAAAAGTAAATCAATTATATAAAAATATACTGCATTCACAAGCAAATACTCTAAATGTCATAACACTGGAAGCTGTACATTAACATTTAAGCATAGTAAGATTGTGATAGTGAATATATTCCAAGTAGGTGTAGTTAAGATTTAATTTAATATATTTATATTTGGAGAGCAATGAGTGGAGCAGAAAAAAAGTGAAAAGACAAACTTAAAGTAAAGTCACAATTTATGGGAAATGTCAGCACATCACTAGATCACTACCCCTTGCATGATACACTCACTAAATCAAAGCAGAGGAGTGTCACTTCTTTTTTCCACTCTTTTTTTTTTACTCAATAAATGTTATAATGTGACATCAGTAATATTTTATACTTTGTATGTACCACCACACAAGGCAACAAGTACAGTTGCATAATATGAAATTAAAGACAAACAATATAACGTTAAGAAAGACTACAAATGATGGTATAACAGTGAGCTTAACACAACACATTAACAAAGTATTTCCCACAGCAGGGCTGACATTTGTAACCATGTTTGGTCGTACCTTGTGAAAAGGCCCCAGAATCTGCTCGCCTGCGTAAGATTTAAAGTTGCGATTAACTAAATGTGTTATCATCAGGCGAGGAGCGCCCGGTTCATTGGTCATTGCTGGGGGCGGGGGTGGGGGGATGCTAGCGAGTATCTCCTCCAAACTTCGATTATCAACTGCCTCGGCAGCCTCCCCGTGAGACGGATCTGTGGCACAGAAAAAAAGTACAACTTTTTATTTCTCTGTGCCAGTCGTTTCAGGTGGAGGGGGGACAGTGGTGCGTGGGGGGAGGGGAAGAGGAGCAAAAAAAAAAAAAAAAAAAAAAAAAAAAAAAAACACAAACAAACAAAACACAGGCAGCAAGTTTACAACAGCAGTCAAGCAACGACTCCCGACAAAGTTGACAGGCGTTATTTTTCTTTGTTCTGAACACAAGAGCCAGCCCAAAAAGAGAAAGAGACCATGGCCGCTTATGAACAAACCCATATTATTATACAAACGCTCTCCGCGAGAAGCGTCGATACGTGAGAGTAGATGCGCCACATTCATTTCGTCGTTAATAAATAACTGAAGTGCTAATTTCGATAATCAGCGTCACATTTTCACTCATGCTCAACTGTGCTCAAAACGCAGACAGCCAAAATCTGGTTTTCTGATGATAATGTATGACGTTAAAGCGATTATGTTACCATCACACCAAGCCACAACGACCTGTCCAAAATCTATTGTGCTCACATAAGCATAAACAAGCTAAGGGGTCGATGTTTGTAAATTGCAGCCAGACACCCAGTGAAGCATTTCAACATATTCTAACGCAAACAAACATCACTTAATGCCAGTGTGCATCTTGAGCTTCGCAGACAATTTATCACGCAAATTACAAATTATTAAGTTATAAGAATAACGCCAAACACCCCTTTGATCTACTACATAAAACAATTCATTATCCGAAATAGATTACCTCGTTTGCTGAGAAGATCCGGGAGAGAAGTGCACTCGGCGATATCAAAATAATCTCAAAAATCATAACACATTTATTGGTGACTGACACTTTAGAAAAAAATACATCAGCCATTCTAACTACGTGTTGAGATTAAAGTAAGGCAAAAAGCTTCACAGCTGTGCCAATTGGCCACTACTAGTACGGCAATACACCGAACGCCATTCAGAGAACACAACTTATTTAGATTCACAGACACCAAAACACCCTTTGTTACTTGCCAATCGTCGGCGGTGCCTCCTCTTGGCCATTGGACTTGGTTTCTTGAGGGGGTACATCCAACTCGTCTTCGGAGTCATCCCGAGGCTGCGACCCTTTCCCTTTAGGTTTGGCGGAGGCAGTTGAGCTCTTTGCCGTCTTAGATGGCATGATTTGCAATCTGAAGGGGTCATTGGTGAAAAAGGAATATCCATGAGTGTTTTTTGTGCCTGTCAATCTCTCAACTCCACTTTACTCGGTCACACGCAGCTACCGTTGTCAGGCTTTAATCATTACCACAGTCAGATCCCACTGCCGCCCATCTAACTGTTAGTCGATATATTTTTCACATGGGAACATAGGGTTTTTTTTAACGATACGACAATAGACAAAGTTACAACCTGAATAACAGTGTTTAAGTTTGTTATCTGAACAAAGTGAGTTATTTAAAGCGAGATGGCAGCGATCGGGCTGCCAATCTGCACGAGGACTGTGGCTGATTAGATGCTATTCTAACACCAAACCCTGACAACAGTAAAAATGAATGGCCTCCTCCTGTGACAGAAACGTTTTAGTACCTATGCAATGCCTCTGCATCTATTTGATATGCGTGTCACAATGTTAAACGGTAAATGACACTTGCAATGTTTGGGAAAAAAGGAAAAATAAGGTTAACATAACGTTAAAGCTAACTGGGAGACACATTCAGTTAATATGCAAATTGCAAAATATGTCCCCACAGCTCTTAGCTCTGTTGTGTGGTTGTTACTGAACTGACGCAGCTAAACAGGCTCCCTGGTCGGTGGTAAAGACACAACGTCCTAAATCGATCGAGGTATCAAACCGGCACAAATATCAACTTCAACGTTATCCCTTCAACTTAATGTTGGGGGCGTATGTGTGGACGGGGCAACCTAACTCGCTAGTTAATTAAAAACCACATTCAAAAAACGAATGTAACTTAACCGGTAACGTTGGATAAATAGTAACATTATAACTACGCATACGTCTGCCAAATAAGTACCTATGTAATTTAGTACTAGCTTGGTCACCGGGTAAAAACACGTAACCTTTGCCACGTTACTGCGCTATTTTCACTTTGCTAATGTTAACGTTGAGTTAGCAGCTGTTGCTAACTATCTGATATGAAATAACGCAGCACAGCTAAAGCTAATGCGATGGCTAGCTGTGACTAGCAAACGTATCTGCATCGTGGATCTGTAGCGTTAACGCAACACACTGTACCGTTAACTGTACTCAAAGTTAGCGTTATCAGAACTGAAAGGGGCACTTAACAGCATTTGCCCCAACTAACATGGGCCAAAGCTAAAGAAGTTGACGTTAACTCGACATAAGTGTAGCAGCTCAAACTTTAGCAACCATCTGCGACATTAACATCGGCTTAGACAATTGGAAAACTTGCCTGATAACGTTACTGTAGGTGTGTGTGCGTGTGTGTGCGTCTCCGAAACGGCGATTTTTGCGTCAATAGTAACACAAAGAAAAAAGTGATAAACTCTCATAACATCCAAAGTACTGATAATTCGAGTCCGCACGTTTCCCACCGCAGCTAATGTTAAAACTCGAGTAAGCGTGTTGTTAATTTCAGGTCTGGTTTGGTACTAACGTTATGCATTTCAGCAAATAGACGGAACCCAGTCATTAACTTACTCTCAGCTAAAACGTTTCAATGTACCTTCCGCAATAAAGACACGGTCCGTCAAGAGTCCTCCTTGCTGACCCAATTCACGTTTTCGAAAAAGTGTTCGTTAATCCAAAAGTTGGCGAGTATAATCCAGAAATTTAGCCCCGTGTCATTCCAAGTCGCTCTCCTGCTTGAAAACTCTAACTTGTAAATGGCGCCTAAACTGTGCTGTCGAACCAAATTCGTTACAAACTGACGCAAGGCACCATGGAACGTCAAAGGGCAAGGGAAAAAAACATGAAATTCAAAAAAGGGGACGAAGCCAACTCCGCCTCGCTCCAAACAAACAATAATCATGCGGCACAAATAATCAGACGAAACGCAGAAAGCAAAGCTACTTATTCTCTGCAATGTTATATATTATAAAAGACTATTGTCAGATTGAAAGCCTTATGTTTCTACGTGTTCAAACGGTTGCCTGGTGACAGTAGACCGAAGTCCCGCCCGGAAGAATAGTTTACATTTCAGGAAATAATGTTCGATGGATAAACGATTAACGAGACTTTATTTGATTTTAATGAGTCCTACTTGATACATTTATTTAACAGATGTCGTTTTTACTTGTAAATAATTCAAAAATATCCGTTTTTAAGGAAGCGAGACTTGCAACTCTCGCGATAACTCACGTTTCAAGTTAGAGCCTCTCATGACCCAGATTACATGGCTACCAGTAGTTAGCTTTGATAACGTTATCGAGAAAGTGCCATTTAGTGATGGATAGACTCGCTCTGCACCGTATTGACTATTCATGCATCACTTGCTGGAGTTAAAGAGGCGCATACACTGCTGGTTGTCCCATAATAATGTCGGTGACGACAGAAGGATGCATGTTTTAACCAGAAAACCAAGTTAACGTTAGCATTCAAGTCGCAGGCAGGGCTCGAGGACACCACGGGATTCACGTTAGCAACGGTGACAGGTACCGTAGCAACTGCAGACGCTTGTTCCCTTCACCGTCACTGCTAGCAGAGCATGCTAACAGCTAAGCCACCTAATTTACAGTGTACGGATCATCGTTCCGGTTTGGTCTTTTATGTTGTTTCTGTCTGCGTGTTGGTTTGACTTTAATGTGACACCAGGAGCGTTAATATGAGAGTTACTGTCACTAACCTAAATGTCTCACTCGTGTAGGGACCAACAGAGCAAACCTCCACCATGAGACTGAAAACATCGCTGCTACAGGAACCCAAACATATCCTTCTAATGATGTCGTTAGCTGTCTTTCCTCAATACATGTGTATAGCTCAAATATATAACGTTATTAAGTCACATACTCTGCTATTGTTGCAATTATTTATTGTTAACACCACTAGAAGTAGTATTATAGCTTTTTTTGTAGTGATTGCTTACTTCTTACTACTTAAATCAAGTATCTGTCATTTTTCAGAAGACCCAAGTTATTGTAGACGCTACAAAGGCATTTCATATCAATTTATACCTTGATAACTCACCTTGATTACTTTCCTTAACAGCAGATCACATAAGGAACTTGTGAGTTGTGTTGGCTGGACCACAGCAGATGAGCTGTTCTCTTGCAGTGAGGACCACCACATCCTCAAGTGGAACCTGCTGACCAGTGAGACCAGTCTGGTTGTCAGATTGCCAGAGGACATTTACCCCATTGACCTACACTGGTTCCCCAAGACTGTTGGTGTCAAGAAACAGAGCCAGACTGAGATCTTTGTCCTTACCAGCACTGATGGCAAGTCTGTTTATTCTCTAAAATGTGGGCAAACGGGCTACAGGGCTTTGTTTTGAGTTTACTCATATAGTCAATATATCATTTGTTCACAAGTTTTTCATTCAGTGAGCAGCCACATGACACAGATCAGTGATGGTTTTCAGTCATACCTGTACATGGAAATTATTAATTTGACAACATTATGTTGATGTGGAGTAGCAGTTGTCAAATATTAACTGAAGTAACATAACAACTGCTAAACAACCTGGTTTTATACTAAGTACGATGAAGAGTGCCTTGCTCAATCATTAGAGGTATTAGGCAATTGTATTTAAAGGAAATCTTCTCCACCAATTTTCACAGTTTCACTTCAGGAAGATGATTGTATTATCCAAGTAAAGAGGGAGTCAGTCTCTGCTCTAGTTTTCATTAGTCCTTCAGTGTCAAGCCATCATGGTGGATTTTTGTTCTGCATCTGTGTATTTGTAATACCATACCTGGCGACAGAGTCTGTGTGACATGCATCCACATGGCCTCTTAGGTCTCCTCTTCAGCCTATATTAGATATAAACACACATAATATGGATGTACTGTTATGGCAGGCAATGTGTGGTCACAACACTAATGGCAGTGTAGGGTTGCATAAACACACCCACAAACTGAAGCAGCAATTTTCTCTGGCAGACTAGAGAGTAGTGAAAACTCTGTTACAATTCACTTTTGCAACTTTCTCCTGCTTTTTGCCGTTTGACAGCTAACAAATATCAGTATTGCTCGAACTGTGTTTTTGTTTTTTATCGGAAACAAAACAAGACAGTCACGCCATTCATTCTTTGTCACTTTGTTGTGCAGTGAAGATTTTGTCATAAATCTGGATAATGTATAGGGTACTTGACGTTTGTTAAGAGATCTGTATGATATAGCTGAAATGAAACAGTCAGCAACCAGGGTTTTATTGGGTGGGAGGACTCTGTATTAACGTTGTGGCTTTTCCTTATTTGATTAGTCAGCCTCCCTTTCCCCTGCCAGCATATAAAATTTGTTTTTTTGTATAGTGCACATACAGTTTGACCTGTTTTCTCTGTGAAAAATAGTTTTGTGTAATAATTTATGGTGCTATTTTCTCTTTCTGCTTTCAGAACAACATATTTTACATCTAATAATCTATTTTGTGAATATATAATTAATATTTACACTTCATTATTTTGGAATTTCCCCATGGCTAAGCATAATTGCAATCTTCGATGCATCATTTACCATTCTATAAGAAAGTATGATGTGTGGAATGGAAGCAGATTTGTCCCAAAGAGGACCAAATTAAGCATGAAAGATATTGCTGAGCCCTCTGTTAGGGACAACAGTCTGTCAGTTTTTTTCCCTTTTACCCTGTTGAACCATAACGTGGCGTCATAATAGATTTCACACAAATGCATCATTGGGAACTCCTCAACAAACCATATATAAACTGAAGTAAAATAGCAAACGGTTGATATGTCATCAGTGTAATTTGTCATAAAAACCATCTGCCAGATAAGGAAACTAACAACTCAGCACATAGAAAGACTGCACACAAACTATGTGGCGACACAACACAGAGTTGTTGTTTTTTTTCCACTTGAGAAAGTCTTTCAGTACAGCTGTATATGCCTGTTATACTCACTACCTGCTGGACCAGCAACATCCACGTTTGTTGGGATGTCCAAATATAGAAATGGGAGAGAGCAGCAGCGTGCTGATTTGCAGTTTTAGGCCACCAGAAATTACATAGAACGTTCAGAATTTTTTAATACACACTGCCACAAAGTATATGTTAGGCTAGTGTCTTCAATAACTGTCTCCATGCCTGATCACCCTTCGTGTCTAGCAAATACAAAATTGCCCTAATTCAACCAACAGAAACCCTTTAGTTTGGCTCATCCACTTTATGCTTTAAGTTTGTAATTTAGCTTGGAGGACAAAATGTAACTGCTGCTTACTGTGTGTTCAGGGATTGATGGTTATTATACTTTTATTTACAGTGCTGGATTAGAAAGGGTTTTTTTTAAGCATAGTAAATAGTTTGTCCTCACAGGTTTTCTGGATTGGCCTAAAAAAAAACTTTCGGCCCATTTGCCTCATGCAGCAACCTGAATCAGTCAGATTTATGAGACCATAGTCTCTGTGGACAGCTTTCACGAGGTAGCCACAGAATTACAGCAGACAGCAGTGTTCCTGAATTATTGACTGTAAACATGCAGATCAGACCTATAGTGTGGAGTGTCCATAGAGTAATACTCTTTTTGTCTCTTACAGGGAAGTTCCACCTGACCTCTAAGATGGGGCGCATTGTGAAGAGCGTTGAAGCACATAAGGGAGCTGTTTTGGCAGGAAGATGGAACTATGACGGGACTGCACTTATTACAGGTAGATGACATGGACATGCAGGTTTTTATTGCCATTTAACAAATACTTGTTTGATCAGCCTGCTGTATAAGTGAATTCACTTTTAAAAATTGCTACATCCAAATCCATTTCATCTTTGTTTAATTACTTAGCTGGAGAAGACGGGCAGATCAAAATCTGGTCAAAAAGTGGGATGTTACGCTCAACGCTAGCCAGCCAAGGTAAGGCTAAAGACCCTTGCTTTAATTGAATGAACTTAAAGAGATACTTTGCCAATTGTCCCACCAGCTTTATAACATAACGTTGTGGGTAGTATGTGTAAATGAACTCTAGTTAACTTCCCTCCATCTTACTAGCGCCCAGATCTCCCTGCTCATTTCCCAGCTCAAATTTTCTCTGACTCAAGAGCTGATGTTCGAACTTAAGATTTTAGTTTTGAATTTTCATATGCCCGCCATCAAGAAAACAAAGAGTGTAGAAGTGGGTCGCTCTCTCTTAAACTCTGAACAAACTCTAAAACAAGGCAGTGCTTAAAAAATATGAACCAAGATTCTGTAACTGTGCTGCCCTGGATTTACATCAGCGGACATGCTGGCTTTCTGCTGGTATCAGGTGTAGTTGTACGGTACATCCACGGCAGCCACGGTCTTCTTCTCCCTCTTCCTTCTTCTTCCTCTTCCTCACTGCGTTCTCGGTGTGGTAAGGTGAAAGCATCATGGATCAAGGAGGACCTCCAGCACACAGTGGGTCTCCTCATAGAACAGCCCGGAGATACCCTTCTCTCCACCGCAGCGAGCCAGGCAGTGGATAGCGGGCGTGGTGATTTATAGTGCCGCACCGAGTCCTTTTTTTTCTCCTTTGCTTCTGCCACTAAACCTCTGAATAGTACACACTGTTCAAAAGAACGCGTCTTCACTTAGCTCATTTACAAGTTTTATTGCCATTTAAATGTAGGCTTTTATAGCTATTTAAACATATATCCAATAGTTGTTCTATATGGCTGGAAATCTGGAATATTAACAGCCGTATTGGCCATTGAAAAAGTATAATGTAAACCCTGGTGTTGCCTATTTCTTATCTAAAATGTTTTTAGAAACATATTTTAGCTTATTGTTCAACTGTAATTTGAGATTGTTTGTCACCAGCCTGTGGCCACATTGTTTCCTGTGCCAAAAAACACAAACTCGCATTGCATCACCCACCAACAAAGGCGTTTATTGGTCCAGTGTGGTGCAGTGCATTTTGGTAGTTGTAGTTGTTCTAGCTCTTGAGCACAAACGAATGCCACAACCCTTTTTCTGTGTTCTCTGTGGTCATATAGCCCCAATTTCAAAAGTATTAGCATCTTCCTGCTGCAGAGTCAACCCAGTTTTACGAAGAAGACCATCTTTCCAGCTGTGAAATACTTCTTCATGCCACAAATATGTATCTAGAGCTTGTGTGCTATCTGTATTTGTATAGTCACTCAACCACTTTTTTTATGATCACTCACCAAAAATGAATCAACAAACCAGAGTAGATGAGTTTGTCATGCTTGCATCTTCTGCCCTGTGTTGTCACAGTAATTGCTGCAGAGGCCTGTTCGTTTACAGCACTTGAAAAACTGAATAGTGTAGTAAGGCTTAAAAATAGGAGAGATGATATACAAATCTTGATTCACATCATTTGAGAAAGAGCTGATGTGAGTTTTACACCCACAGTTTGGAGCAGGTCACATCCATAACAGCTGCCAGCCAGCAGCAGAACCCATGTTAAGCCAGTCTCTGATCAACCAGCTGCAGGCATTTAGTAAACACAACACAACATACCGACACCAATTACAGCCTCTCGGTCTCTCCATATCTCTCTCTCTCTCTCTCTCTCTCTCTCTCTCTCTCTCTCTCTCTCTCTCTCTCTCTCTCTCTCTCTCTCTCTCTCTCACACACACACGCTTACACAAACACACACACATATAGTAGTGATTGCTTTTGGGCCTTCTGGCTCAAAGAGTGCCTCTTGTGACAGAGCGAAAAAGAGCAGGAGGCAGAGACCTGATCAAGAGGCACATAAAACTTCAGTTTCATTCATGTGTATCTGAGGAGCCTGTCTTTTTCTCCTAATGCTTTAAAACAAAAGCTCACCTCCTCATCTGGCTCCCGTTTGACACCAGACTCAGACTAACCCCCCCCTGTGCATGAGCCTTACAAGTCCGCTATAACATGTGGTCCCAGATGGCAAGTAAATAGTCACACCTGACATGCTGTTTGGTTTCCAGACTTTCATCCTGCAGTTTTTAGGGATACTTTGCTTTCATTGTAAAAGTGTGTTTCATTCATGAGCATGCACCTCACATGTACGTGTGCCCACGCCAATGCGCTCGCTAAGCAATCTGCAAGATTTGCTTCTGTGTTGAAGCTGCCTTTTTAGTCAGGCCAGGTAATTTAAAATGACAATCAAGGAGGAAATGTTTTTTTTCTGTCCTTGGCTGTGTGATTGTGTGAACATGTGTGTGGTGAGTGCTGGGCATATTAGAATGTAATTGTGCTCAGTTCAACCAAAAGCAGAGTTCTGTGTTTTTTATATTAAAAGCGCCATAAAGTTTCAAAGCTTTATAGGAGTGGAGTTTTATTAAAAGCCATAAAAAAAGACTCCTAATGATACATTTCTCTATCCGGCGTTCACCTTACAGATGGCTTACTTATTAATTGATTCATCGTGCTGTTTGACTTATTAAATGTTTCTTCTAAGCTGTGGCACAAAAAAAAAAAAAAAAGATGGGGGGGTGGATAAAAGTTTGCTTCTGGGGAAATGGATGGCACACTCCTGCTGAATGACGGGTGCTGTGGAAAACCTGGCAGAGCAACAGCGATTCAGCCCCAGTATTTAGGAACATTTTTCCTTAGCTGGTTGTTTGGAGAATGAGCCGCCGGGTGGTGGGCTGCTCAGCAGACCTACAGATTTGTAAAACACCTGGATATAGTAGTGTTGCCACAGATGCACACCATCCTCCACATGGCACTCAGATCACTGCAGGTGTTGCTTCTCTTCAGAGCCTACAACTACACACACACACACACACACACACACACACACACACACACTCACACACGCTACAGGAGCAGGCTGTTCTTCTTGGGTATTCTGACCCATTTTAAGAGAGAGAGAGAGAGAGAGAGAAAGGGCGCTGTAGGAAGAGGTTGGAAGTGAGACAGCGAGAGGTAGGGGAGAGGAACTTGCCTCAACCCCTCTCATCGCCTTTGTCAGATTTAGATCATGTGACCAGTTGGCATTTGTGAGAAACCACATGCACCTGGAGTGGGGTTAAATGTCAGGCCCTCTCCCCTCCACACGCGCAGCCTCCACCCAACTCACACACACACATTTTCCACATGTGCACGTAAGCACACTCATTTGTGCTTATACTGTAGAGGTTAGACAGGTTTTCTCAGCTGGCGTGCCTGCAAGCTAAGGGCTGTTGCATAGGCTGAATGAGGTGAGATCTCCCAGGGAATATGATACCCTCTGAGAGGAGGAATTAGCGCCATGCTCTGTCCTAGAGCTATTGTTCATACTAACTCCTAGCTTGTCTAAGAGAGAGGGGGAGAAATTCATACACACAATTTTAATTCACATCTTTTAAATATTATATTAAGTAAGTGTGAAAGTCCTTAAGTGTGGAAGCCTAGTCCACTGCTCTTGGCGTTGGATTTATACATCTCATCTTCTGTTTATCTCTGTTCCTGCATCTTCCAGGGTCTCCTGTGTATTCCTTGGCCTGGGGTCCAGACTCAGACAGAATCCTCTACACATCAGGAAGACAGCTAGTCATCAAGCCTTTGCAGCCCAGCGCCAAAGTCATACAGGTACACAAACTTTATGTATTCTAGTGAGAGGTAAAAATCTGTGGCTTCTGTTAAAGGCCACTTAAGATTCAATATGTCATGGTTTTGAAATATTACCATGTAACTAACTCTGTTAATGACTCAAAAGTTACAGCATTGGATGTCAAATCAATCAAGGTCACATGAATCACATGCGGCATCCATGAAATTTTTTCTGAATTCAAAGGTAAATGGAGATCCCCATTGAGCAGTGAATTAATGACTATAAAATCTCACTACAAACATATTACTGTGTAATAAATAAAGAACTAGAATTAACACCTAGTGGTTGTATGCTTCCGCCAATCAGTCAAGTTGCACTTTATATCCATGTCTATCCAGACTCATATGTAGCCATGACAGATGACATTGCTTCAAATATGAATGTTGGGACAAAGAGACTACAAAATCCTAACATTTCAGCACCACTGTGTCTTTAAAAGAGTTGAAGAAGATAAAATATTACCTATTACTTTGAACACTATGGACACATCAAAGCCCTGTTCGCATGTGGCTAGTATTACCTGGGGACATCTAACAATTTTTAATAATTGCGGACCTTTGTGAATCTGCAATTATTATATCCATAATTTGTCAAATAATTTCACTGCAACTGACCAACCATATTTCCCCAAACACAGAGGTAATGTGGTAATATTTGTCATGTGCAGATCAGCATCTCAGTAAGGTGGTTTTTGTTTTCTCCATGGCTCATCTGGCTACTCAGCATCTACCCATTCATAGAAAGAGCAAGCTCATATCTACCACAACAGAGAAATCTTGAAAGATGATGAGGGCTAATTACTAAATCACACGAGGTCCCCTGGTAACACTAGTCCTGTGCAAGTAGGGTTCAGGTCGTTATGATCATTACACACAGTTTTAAGTTGTATTTAACCTGACTGAGTGTTTGGTCTCTCTAGCTTCACTCATTATCTGCTTTGCCATCTGTATAGTATCTGATTGGGAGTCTTTTCTGTTGTTGATATCTTTGCATGATCCTTTTTATCTCACATGTGGGTTTTGCATATAGCTTGATCTGCCCAATTACCTGACATCACTGGGTCCTTTGCCCCTTTTTAGGTCTTTGAAGTTCAAAGGTTAAAAACATGGAATATATATGCATTTGTTTATTATTCTTCTTCAAGCCGAATAGCACCTGGGACCTTGGATAAACAGTGGAGGTTTTAATGTGTGCCTTCTCAACCCCTTGCTCTCTCTCAGCTATGACCACACATACAGCGTACACGTCACATGCAGCGATGCGAGTTGACCATGCGCAGGTTCAAATGTTTAAATGAAATACAGCAGTTTTGTTAAAAAAAGAAAGGGGGGGAAAAAAGGTAAAGGGTTGTGACGAACACCTCTGCGTAAAGGACCCTCATACGATCTGTGATCTCTGCAATCCCTTACGTAGACACAGATGCACACAACACATGTGCATGTGTTAACACGTTTCCCTTTGGTGCATGGAGTGAGCAGGTAGGGTACAAAAAATAGAAACCAGAGTGTAGGCATGTAGAGAGAACAGGAGCAACATAGGAACACAGTAAGATAATGCTAATGACAGACTTTCAGGTCGCTGTTACGCCATAACACATGATGTAGAGAGTAATCGTTCACTTAGGCTGACTTCAAACATTTCATAAACATGTAACTATGTGTAAGAACAAGAATAAATTTCATTCTCTCCGGAGCTTATCCTGCACAACTTTATGTTTTCTCTCTTTTTTGGACTCAGCGAAAGTGGAGGGATTTATTGGAGATCTCTCCCACTCTGTAGCACGAGGGAGAAGTTATGTATGGATAGCATCATTAGGTTGTGTTGACATAAACTGGCCCTCTCTCTCTGTCTCTCTCCCCCTCTGTCTCTCTTTAGTGGAAGGCTCATGACGGGATTGTTCTGAAGGTGGACTGGAATTCAGTTAATGACCTCATACTCTCAGGTGGAGAAGACTGTAAATATAAGGTGGGCATTTTTTAAGTACTCTTTTGAGCCCACTTCAGACCAAAGATTCACGACGAGACAAAACAGGGTAAAGTTGCAGCACTTTGAGCTGGTCCATCTCAGGTCGACTCAGGCTGAGGGTGTGGCTGGCGACTCAGAGTGTTAAGTCACCAGCGGATGGTTTTAGAATCACTGCACATCACCTGTTTCAACAGCCAATCAGCTTGTAGCGAAATCAGCCAATCATGTCTGCTACAAACTGTCAGCTGGTCGAAATCTTGAACACAAGAAAGAGAGGATCACCTTATCAACTTGTCTCGATCTTTGGTCTGAATGGGGCCTTAGATGTCTCGTAGGTGTGTTTAATCGTTTTTTACCTTTCAAACCGTGTCCTTCCTCAACAGGTATGGGACAGCTTTGGTCGTCTGCTTTTCTCCTCGTCGTCTCATGACTACCCGGTCACCTCTTTGGCATGGGCTCCAGATGGAGAGGTGTTTGCCATGGGCTCCTTCAACACCCTGCGACTCTGTGACAAGACTGGAGTAAGAAAAACCCTTTTACTCTCCATCAGTACCTCATTTTTAGATTGCCCCATAGAATGTCAGAGACAGCAGGAGGAGAAACTGAAATTACTGTTACAGCAGCCTAGTACTTTGACGTAAAGTTAACGGGGTGATAAAACTTTTGAAATGTTGTTCGGTCAGATTTTAGATATGTGGTGCTTCTCATACTTCAAATTCATTTGATTAAATAGTTAATGCAAACACAATTATTGCTTAGCATGTTCAGCCTGGAAGTCCACTCACTGACGGTACAAGCACACTCTCAAGAACTCTTGCATTAACAATGCAATCAATGGTTTTCCATCTAATACTCCTTTCACACATGACAGAAGAATGTTAAATGGTGATAGCGATTTTGTGCTGTTGTGTCACAAGGTAATGGTTTTCATTTTACCAAGGGCTCTGCTAGTCAGTTGACAAAAATATGCATACACATTTTACTCTCCACACATTTTACTTAGTGTAGGGCTGCAACTAACAGTTATTTAATTATCGATAAATCTACTGAACTTTCTCACAATTAATTGATTAGTTGTTTTAGTCTATAAGCTTTAAAGAATGTGAAAAATGCTCATCAGAATTTCCTGGAGCCCAAAGTGATGTCTTCAAATTGCTTCTGTTGTTCATCATTCACTATAAAACCAGAAGATTCTTCATTTACTGTCATAAATTACAAAGAAAAGCAGCAAATTCTCACATTTGAGAAGCTGGAATCATTAAATGTTTGACATTTTTTTGCTCGAAAAATGACTATTGGTAATTAAAATATTTGGCAATTAATTTTCTCTCGATCAACAAATCGTCACTGCTCTAGTTTTGTGTACATTATTTGTTTTTTCTCATCCACCAATATGACATTTATGCCCTGTAGTCAGTCAAGCCCTTTCCCCTGAAACATGCAGTATCTGTGGTCAGCTTTTCCAGTCCAGTGTGGTTTATATTGTGTGGCTCACTGCAGGCCTTATGCTTTCCATACATAGTTCATCTCTGTAAACCACATTAGGCTGCATGCCACATGTTCTTGTTACCTGGTGCTGATGGTAACTGGAGTTGTAATGAGAGGGGAAATGAGAGAATGATGAATGGTAATTGTTGTTTTATTATTGCTGAACGTTTGGCCAGGAACAATATTACCAGCTCCCTGCTCTGCCCTCGTGGGACATTTGGGGGGCTTCTTTAAGTTTACGTGGAGATGTCAGTGTACTGCTGTTTCAGACCTGTTGTAATGAAAACAAACAGCCAGGGCCGGGTTTTTGTGTGCTGATCACCAGGCATTTCATGCTCCATTTTGATTTAATTAGTATCAAATGGCTTTTTTTTTCTGGAGTACTAAAAGAAATGGGCTGGAGTGAGGTCTGAGCCAATACATGTGTCCTCTCCAGAGGGGTAAGGTGTGTGCTTTTTGAGAGGTTACATTAATAAAATGTGTAGAGTACGAACATCCGAAGGGAGACTGGGGAAATCCCTCATCCTTTACCATTACTTTTGGTTTTCTGAACCAGAGATTTCAGTAGTTTAGGGGAAAATTGCCAGATTATAGATGTAAACCAATGAAATCATTCAGCCAGCTTGTATCCATTTTCTCTGTGTAAACAAAAATAAAAAATGTGCTATTAAAACTGTAACAGACAGAATAGAGTACAACTCACTCCTTTATTTTTTTGTAATGACCTGATTCACCTTACATCCTCCCGTAATAGGTTTGTTTACGTGGTCGGTTTGTTCCATTGTTTCGTCAGCGCAACACTCGCTTTGCTGTGGTGTGTCTCGGTTAAGGCAGTGTGATGATGATGATAATTATGATGATTATGGTTCTGCCCAGCTCTAAGTGGAGGAAGGGTATGCTTGCCTTCTCCTCCCTAAGCCCCTCAGAGACAGTGTGTACTGTAGCATGGCGTGGGAGGCTTGCTCAAGAAGAAGATGGAGGGGTGGGGGGGGGGTGAGGGAAACAGAGAAAAAGAAAAAAAAATCCCCCCAAAGGTCACTCTGACAAATCTGTATTCTATGGCTGAATTCAGACACACAGTCCTCTCATGCATCAAGTTCTAATCAAGTTATAGATACATACGTACACTTTGTCACTGTACTATAATTAGTGTAATGTCATTGTGCATGTGAGTTTACACACATACACAGAAGCCATCACCCAATTACAGGGGCTTTACCTGTGTCGTTGCTGCGGTTTGTTTGCGGCGCAGCAAGGGTTAAGCAGCGCGAAGAGTCTTTTCAGTTACTAGCGTGACTAATGGGAAGGAGTTTCATTCTGTATCTGCTACAATGAAACCTTGCACTTTAACGTATTGCTGCTGGCTCAGCAGGATCAGCCCCACGCATTTAACCCCTTCACCTCCCGTCCAGCTCGGCTCTCCTCTCGTCCCAAACTCTCGACTCTCTCCTACTCTTTTTTTTTTTCTTCCATTTTCTCCTCCACGTTTTCTTCTTCCACGCACCACAGGGCAGATGTAGTTTGTTACCCCCCCTCATTATTACCATGGAGAGAGAGGGGGAGCACGCACTCACACACAGACACACACTCAAAGTTTACATCGAGGCAAAAGTACTGGGAAAGATTAATCTGGTAGTTTCAGAAAGCCAAACATTGACTGAACACAAAGTTTGGTCTGTTTTGTTTTTCCATAGAGCATCAACATTTAGGAATTGCTGAATACATTATTCAGTTATTAATACATAATTAATTATTTTCATTGGGATTTTGTTGAGTTTGGAGTTCTTGTGTGTGGAGTGCATTTTCTCTTGAGCTTTAACAGGACACAAGGCACAAAGAGGTTCACTGTCCCTTTTACAAGATTTGGGAGAAACAATAAGTCAGTGTCTGTCTGTGTGCCTGCCATAGTATATGCATGTGCCCACATGCCTGTGTGTGTCTGTGTGTGTGCATGTGTGTGTGTGCAACCATTGCCGTGCAAATGTGCCTGCGAGACAGCAGTCTATTTACGAGGCGCTGCAGCTGGTGTCTAGCGTCTGGACCCTGTCACGATCCCTGACACTGTCACTGGCTAACAAGTAGGACTCATTGTGCCAGGCGAGCACCCTCTTGCTTCTTTCACTCCGCCTCCCCCTTCCTCCCTCTTCTTTTCCCTGCGCTTGTTTTTTCTGTCTCCACTGTACACGCATGCTCACATACATAAATGTAATAGCTGCTTGGTTTTGCTTTTCTGATGCCTCCCCAATATTTGTTTTTACCCCCCCACCCCACCCCTTTTTTTTTTAACTTTCATGATGAGAAATCAGGTTATTTTTGTAACTTAAGTTCTGCAGATGTTTTTTGGTCAATGTTTGAAAAACTTTTTTGATGAATGAAGAGAAGATTCTGCTTTATTTACAAGACACCTTTACTGCAGGACATTGCCCCAAGAGCTAATCAAAGTTCAGTGTTTTGCTCAAGGTCATGTAAGCAGGGCAGAATCTTGTAATCAAGGACAGTTTTCATTATTATACCACCATCCTTCCTTTTGATTTATGCTCATTTTGGACTTAGCGGGCGTTTATACCAAAAGAGCCCTACGTTTAAACAACACTGGCCATTGCGCTGTGGCAAGAATTCAACTTTTTTGCCGGGTGCCCCTGTGTTTGCCAGACTGGCTCATTCAAATGAATGCGCAGCCTGCATTTTTCATGCAGGGCTAATGTCAATCTGATCCTGGCCTTAGACCCAGGCCTCATTTAACTTTGCGATTGCCACTCCCCTCCCTCCCCTGATCTGCTTTAACTGAGTCCTAACTGAAACGTGGCTGAGCTTAGCTCTGGTATGATCCAGGTTCCTGTCACACTCCTTCCGATAAGCCAGTGTACATCTCCTCTATTTCCCTTTCCTCCCTGTCACTCTTTTTTCTGCTCCCTTATTAGTAGGTTATACGTAACCACAGGCAACCTAGTTGGGATCATCGGATGGCTGAGCCCTATTTCTTACCAACACTGATGACATGTGTAATAACTAAAATGTCTTCTTCCTAGGGTGTTCATGCTTGCAGTTTTCCTTCCATAGTGTGATAACAGCTGTCACCCTCACACAGTTTTGGGAGATGAGTAGTTATAAATCTTCTATCAAAATTATAGCTCATAATGGCAGCGTTGCTTTTAGGAGTGGCTTTTGTAAAGGTGTGAAACCACTACTATGTATTGTGGATCCTGCCTGTTATTTCATACTATTGCCAAATTGCACTCGGTCATGAGTTGTGATTTTCTGCCAGTTGTCTTAGAAAAAAACTGCTTCTTTCCTTATCTGTCTATCCCTTTGAGTGCTATGGGCTAGTTCATTGGTCAGCTTTTCTGTATGAACTTAAGTAAGAGATGGAGCTATATCTTTTTTCTCCCTCTTTGTCTATGAGATACAGGCGTGCTTTCCTTTGTAAAGTGTAAAGTATAAACCCCTCCTTTTGCCACACATGCCTCCCTCCTCTCTGTGTATGGGTGTGTTGGACTAGTTCGTGCTTATCAGTGCTCCCCCTCTTGGCTCCCTCTCCCTCCTGCCTTCCCTGAGGCCCTCTTTACCTCCCTTTTTTTTTTTTTTTTTTTTTGGGTGAGTCCAGGGGGTCCCCTTAGGGTCTTTGTGAGCCTTGCTCAGCATTGCCACTCTGGGAATGGGTCCAGGTCCAGCTGGAATCACCATCGCTCCTCTCTCCCTCTCTCTGTTCCTTTCTCCTCCCTTCCCTTTTTAACGTGCAGCCTCATTCTCTATAGGATCTTTGTCTGCCATCCTTTTAGCTGCCAACCATTATTTTCTCTCAGAGAGTCTATCACTCTTGACTATCCGTTGGTCTGCCACTCTTTACTTGTTTTTTTTTATTTTTCTGTATTTTTTTCTGAGCCTTCGACTCTTGTCTTCTGTGACATTCCACCTCCTCCCTAATTGCCAGACTTCAGGCTTCCCTGTCTTCTCAATGAGTCCCTCTAATAGTTTTCCACCCTCCGTCATTGGGGAGCGTATACCTGAGCCTGCGCTGGCAGTCTGCTGCCAACCACTATCCGGCCAACATCTGGAGGTTGCCGCTGCTGGAAGAAAATAAAACGGCCCAGAGTTCTGGTCCTGATCGTGAACCACTGTTAGTGGGGCATGAAAAGGCAAAAGAAACCACTGCAGATTTATTAGACTGCGAGCCTTTATCTGTTTTCATCACATGAGAAGGACGTGTTCAGTAAAGATTAGTTCAGATTGAGAGAAATGTCACTGCAAAAGAAGTCACAGGGACTTACATACACACGTAGTGTATTGGGGGGGGGGGGGGGACAGCAAAGGAGAGATGATAAGTAAGTCAGAGAGAAATTATTGGCAAGAGTCTGACAAAGCGAGAGCATGTGCACATGAGGGAAGATCGTGACTGTTTGAAAAAAGACGAGTAAGTTTGAGAGTGTGAGTGTGTTAGAGAGAGAGAGAGAGGGAGAGAGAGAGCAAGAGCCAGGGCGCATTGTCAAACAAAGAGAGTCCTGAGTCAGCAGCAGAGCAGTTTTCTCCCCAGGCAACTGGGCAGGGCTACTCCTCTCTCTCTCTCTCTCTCTCTCTCTGTCTCCTGCTCTCTCCCTCCACTTGCCTTACCCCCTCACTCCCTCCCCTTTACAAATCTGTGCTTTTGCATGCTATTTCTTGCTCTCTGCTCTCTTCCTCTCTGCTTTCTCGCTGTCGTAAGCCTGCTCCGTCTGTACACTGTGAACTGGTAGAAAGAGACCACAAGTTCTGAAAAGGGCAATTGGGGTCTATCTCACCCGTCAGAGCTCCCTTCCTTCAGCGCTTTCTCTCTTGTTTTTATAGGAATAATTTTACTGATTCCTTTTAATACAAACTGATGAGGTTTCCAGGCCTGTCGAAGCAGCCTAGTTTAGAGTGTGTGAACAGCACATGACTGTAAAATGCAGTACTTACATGTCAACTTAATCTATCATCCCAAGCAGCTCATTAGTTCCCCTTCCAAAATGTGAGGATAATGGTTTCTCCTTTGTATTCTGGGTCCTTTGTGCCGAACAGGCTTTGGTTTTCTGTGTTGCTGAACTTATTCTGGCACACTCTGTGGAACAGTGTATACCAAGGTCCTTCTTGCAGATGATTGACCCCAATTTTTTTAGTGCAAGCGTGTGTATGTGTGTGTGTGTGTGTGTGTGAGCCGGAGCCTGTGTGCGTAAAGTGGGTTAGAGTAAAAGGCACTTGTTGACATGGTAATACTTTTACACCTCTCTAGAGTTCGGCTAAAGGCTTGCCTTGTTGGAAACCAAAAAGGAGGGGAGCTTGAAAAAGAGCTGAGAAAAGAGAGCAGTTGGAGGGGTGGGGGGCGGGGTAGTGTGGAACTGTCCAATATATCCTGTAAAGTTGGCCTAGGCTGTGAGGCTTGGAGGATTGGTCTCCATAAAAGACGGTGGTTTCTCTTTCCCTCAAGTCTCTCTCTCTCTCTCACTTTGCTTTCGTCCCTCTCCCTTTTTTTTTTTTACTTCTCCACCCCTCCATCCTTCCCTCCCCCCGCGGCTGGAGTAAGCGTATGACAGTGAGACAGTGCCCTGCCAGCCCCTCTGGCAGAGTCATCATTCTTAGCAGCACTAAATCACTACCTCCACTAGCTAGACAAACATGTCACACTCACAGAGAGAAAGAAGCAGAAACAGAGGAAAGAGGGATAAAATGGTATAAGGAGCGAGGGTGATACTGAGGGAGCAAACGAAGGGCTTCATTGGCGCTCACAAACAAGCAGAGCATGTGTGTAACTGGGGTATCACTTCGAGCTTTACTGCCAACGTAGAGTTCATTAAGAGCTGTTATTGAGGGGTAGGGCTGGGCTGCAGGAAATGGACCAAGGTCCAGAAAAGGATGATTTGAAAGGGTTTAATTTTGGCTGCACCCCTTGGGTCCCCCCCCCCCTCCTCTTTTGCTGGCTTACACATGGATCAGAATGGTGCTACGCTTTGACGTTGACTAATTTATTGACTGGCTGCTTCATGTGGTCTAATTTGTTATATATGTTTGCCTCCACAGAGAAGTAATGGGCTTGTCATCACGTATGCGCATGTGTGCACTTGGCTTAATGTGTGTGTTTGTACTGCTACCTGTGTTTGTTTAAGTTCTGTGAAGCCAGTATTCATGGCCCGATGTGATTTTCATATTATAGAATACTGGCCAAGGTGTGCTGGTGAAATGTAGACTAGCTGTTATCAACAGGTATTACACGACCCCTTGAAGAGTTGAGGTGTGCTTGTCAAAAAAAAAACAACACATAACTTGTGTGTCTGTGGGGACCCCATAGAAAGTTGTCTCGGCTCATTGGCAAGACTTTTCAAACCCTTCAACCTGTGTGTAGGCCATTAGATGAACTAAGTGATCCAGTATATTCTAGACCTGCCGTCAGGGGTGTAGTTGGTCCATTGGGGGGTAAAAGGTCTGATGTGTTGTGCCGTGTGTAGCACGCCAAACACAGTCAAATAACCAAATTACCTGTGTGTGTGTGTGTGTGTGTGTGTGTGTGTGTGTGTGTGTGTGTGTTGTGTGTGTGTGTGTGTGTGTGTGTGCGCGTGTGTGTGCGTGTATGCGTGTGCGTGTGTTAGTTTGCAAGCGCATGTGTGCATAGTTGGTGCTAATAGAATTCTGCTGTCCAGCTCACAGCTGTGTACTGCTGATGAGTCCCAGGAGGCCCCAGCATGTGTCTATGGTTACTATGTTGAGGCTCCAGCATGAAACCATGTGTAGATCATTACTCTCTCTCTCTCTCTCTCTCTCTCTCTCTCTCTCTCTCTCTCTCTCACTATCTTCTAGTTTGTCTTGCCCCCCCCCAACCCCCTTTTCTCTCTCTGTTTCTCCTCACACTGCCAAAGCTCCAACTTGTGCCACTCTACACTCGTCCCAGGCCCAGCCTCTGTATCTCTTGAGCCGAGCCAAGTGGGTATTTCAATACAGAGATTTACAGAGCTCCTCTCACTGGCCTATGTTTAGAAACAGGCTTATACGATAGCTATAGTTATTGTGTGGTATTGTAGAGTCAGGGAAGGCAAATGGTTTATTGTGCAGCAGGCAGAGAAAACACTAAGTGCGGGTAAGTTCGCTTAGTGCATATCGGGTACTTTAACTGTTGGAAATTTACATTGTGTTGTGTTACAGGCGATGACTCTATAATATTCTGCACTGTACATTATTCATTATTTTTACACACACACACACACACTTGCACATAAACAGTTCCTTTGCAAGAAAGTGAGACAGAGAAGACTCGCCTAATACACAGAAGTGTACTGTATCTTGCAAGGACATTATTATTAAGGCATATGGATTGATAATTTTGTTTAATATGTGCATCTTGCTCATTTCCTTTAAAACTTGCCTGAGGTTAGGCATTAGAGGTTAAAGATTGAGGTCAAAGTTACATCTCACATCCCAATAAATTTCTTATATATAGCTGCATTTAGACCTGAGGCTTTTATCGAGGTCATCAGCACCTCCCAGATGATTTGTGAGTGTGGCTGTGTGTGTATATGTCATTGTGATCATAGAAGTTTACATTATGTGGTGTTGTGGAACGTTTCAAAACAGCTCTCTTGTGGCCTCATTTGGTTTGATAGTATGCAATGTGATACAGGGGGTTAAGCTTTATGACAAAGCACAGTGCATTAGATGTGCCTCATTTTTTTGCAGCGGGCATCTTGATGATTACCTCAGCAGTCTTCCATGAAAAGTGATGTATCTATGCATGTGTGTGCACATGTTACAAAAATGACTAAGGTAGCATTGTTGATTTAATTCTATATACTTGATTAATCCAATTTCAATTCATTTTTTTTTACTCTGTTGTCAGATACACACAGGCCCAAAATGCACACACATGCACAAACAGGACCTATACATGCATTAAATAGTAAGATGTGAGGAGTTGGGGGTTTAGTGACTTGCTCAAGGGCACCTCAGCAGTTAACTGGTTGCCCAGGAGGTGCCATTTCAACTCCTGGGCAACCAGTTAATGCTTCATATTTGGTTCAGACGGGGACTTGAACCGGCGACCCTCTAATTCCGAATCTAAGTCCCTATGGATAGAGAGAATCAAATGTGAAAATAGGCACCTCAGCATCATCATGGTGCTTTCACAAAAATATTTATTCAATGAAATTCTTTGAAAAATAACCATCAGTATTGTGGATACAGTGACTAAGTGGTTAAAGGCAAACAATAGAACAGCTAGAGCAGGCTGGTGAGCTTAGAAAATGACATCACTTCACTGTAATGCAGCCTTAAAAACCAGGCAGAAAAGACCAAAAGACAACACTTAGGATATTGCAATATCTAAAATCTTATATTATGATATCAATATAATACTGACATATTGCCCAGCCCATTGTTGCATAAACATATTGATTACTTACATAGAAATGTAGAACTCACAACAGAGGACATCAAATACAGAACGAAGTAGCATTGCAGCACGTGGATGGTTGGCTGTAAGTCCAAAGTGAGAAATACTCATAGATTTACAGGTAGTTTGGTTCATTATCACCCATCATCTCTAGAAAAGGTGTGGTGGTCCATTTTAGAAGCCAGTTCTCTGCCAAAGCAGTTCCCACACAGAGGTCTGACCAGTCCTGGACGTAGGCCCAGTTTGTCCTTATCCTAATAATCAATCCCATCCCCCACAGAGGGGTCACACCAAGCTGACATTTACAAGGCCTCCTAATCGGCTGAGCGATTGATGAACCCTCATCCTAAACCACCTCCTCCTATCCTCAGAGCAAATGGCCTTGTTTTTAGTTTCACTCTCAAACACATTTCCATTGCACAGAATCAGTTTGGGCATAGGAGAGTAGATTGCAGAGAAGATTTGTGGCAGCGTTTTCATACATGCACTTCCTGTGTCTGTGTATGACTCAATAGGTGCCTGTGTATGTCCAGTGTCCATAAAATCAGACATGTGTGTTGTGTTTATTATGTGCAGGGAGTTACGCTCTGTACCTGCACTGCCAGGCCCAGTCCTGCACACAGATACACAGGCAAACTGAAGCCAGCTGGCTTTGCAGAGAGTCTGCCATCTGCTCTGATTTATGTAAGACTGTTAACCTTGGACTAGGTTGGCTCTCCCACTAGCTCCCACTAGTCCACTAGAATAGAGAAGGTAGCCCTCCTTTCACCAGTGGACGAAGTCTGCACAGTGGTATAGGCTTGATCAGTTTGGGTGACTTTGCTGGTCATATCTGTCATGCAATTATGAGAAAAACCAATACTAGTAAGCAGGGACAGACAAAACAGTCACACATAGATGGTCCAAATTAGGCCTGAATGATATTAGGAAAGATGCCTTTACAATACTTTGTCTGCAATATTCATTACAACATAAAGTTTCACCAGATACATGCAGCTTGAATTGTTGGTATTAGAAGGTCATTCAACATGTCGCCAGAACTTTATAAGTCTTTATCTGTGCTCTTTTGTTGAGTAAAGGTTCTCCATAGTGTTCATGGGATCTGGGATACTGAACATGTTAAAATCACTTATGAGCCTTCATACCACACTGTTGGTCACAATAGGTGCTTTTACATGGACCCTTATATTCCAATAATAAACATGCCTCATGTAATAACCTCAATCAGAAGAGACTGGAAGGAATTTGCAATCTGGTCAAGAGAGGTTATGTAAACCTTTGATAATCCCTTCAGTAGAAAAATATTAGCGCTTAATAACCATATAAGTGCTTAATTTCATAGTTATTCTCTGGTTTGAATAAATGCTATTTTGGCGCATGTTTGCCCCAAGGGGTGGTAACGCTAGATGACGTAAGGGCTGCATGGGCTGCAGACAGTTCACTGTAACGGCTGTTGTGTTCATAATTTAAAAAAAGCACCCTGCCAGTGGTACGTTGTCATGCGAGTGCTCTGATAATGAATGAATGTATTATCTGACTTCAAAACAGTTGCTTTTGGGGGCGTCGGTAGCTTAGTGGATAGAGGCGATGCCTCGCTGCAGTGGTCACGAGTTCGACTCCCGCTTGCGGCCCTTGTCACTCTCCCACTCTCTCCCTCTCTCCCTATTTCACACTATCCTGTCCATTAAAGGCAAAAGCCCCCCAAAAAATCTTTGGAAAAAAAACCAAAACAGTTGCTTTATGTAACGTTCTCGTTACAGGCTACTTTGCAGAGCTGCTGGTATAACAATTGCTTATTGCTACCTGTAGCCTGGATATGAGACATTTCGGAGACATCTGTAAATTGCAGTCTCTACCGATGTTCATGTAGGGTGTTTTAGGGGACATCCATAATTTACACCTACAGAAAAAACCGTGGGTTACATTTAATGTTACTTACTAATTATATTAACAAGTGGAATCACCCCTTCTGCATTTATACTTGATGTATCGAATTAATTTAATTTTCTCAATAAAGTTGGCACAAAAAACTCTAAATAAAAACTCCATCTATTTTCGGGACCGCTTATCCTCTTGAGGGTCGTGGGGGGGCTGGATCTTATCCAAGCTGACATTGGGCAAGAGGCAGGTTACACCCTGGACAGGTCGCCAGACTATTGCAGGGCCAACACATAGAGATTCCCATACAGAGAACACATTCACACCTACAGTCATGGAAAAAATTATTAGACCACCCTTGTTTTCTTCAATTTCTTGTTAATTTTAATGCCTGGCTCAACTAAAGGTACATTTGTTTGGACAATTATAATGATAACAACAAAAATAGCTCATGAGAGTTTAATTTAAGAACTAAGAACTATTCATTTTCCATGGTTTTCTTGATAATAACCAAAATTACTTAAATTCTTACATCAATAGCTATGGCATTGTACCGCCAAAAACACTACTTTTAAGCATTCCATGTTTTCTTTTCTGTTTGCTTTAAACACATGATACACACAAGAGTTAATACTTGATTGCATAACCATTGTTTTTGATGACTGCAGCCATGCGTCTTGGCATGCTCTCCACCAGCTTCTGACATTGTTCTGCTGTCACAGCAGCCCATTCCTGTTGGACAAATTCAAACAAATTTTCTTTGTTTTTGGGCTTGTGGTTCTCCATTTTGAGTTTGATGATTTTCCACAGGTTTTCAATTGGATTAAGATCTGGTGATTGAGCAGGCCAAGGCATGGTGCGAATGTTGTGGTTCTCCATCCAGGCTTTAACTGACCTTGCCGTGTGGCAAGGGGCATTGTCTTGTTGGAAAATCCAGTCATTCGAGGCAGGAAAGAGTTTTCCAGCTGATGAAAGAAGACTGTTTTCAAGGGTAGTCCTGTACATGACCTGGTTCATTCGGCCTTCACACAATTGCATTTGCCCTGTTCCACTCAGACTGAAACAACCCCAGATCATGACTGATCCACCCCCATGTTTTACTGTAGGGGCAAGACAGTCTGGGTTGTAAGCTTCTCCAGGCTTCCTCCTAACCAGTAAGTTGGCTGGGAGTGGGCATCAATTCAAAATTGGATTCATCACTGAAGAGAACCTTAGCCCAATCATCAACAGTCCAATCCTTGTGGTCTCGAGCAAAGAGTAACCGGGCCTTCCTCTGCCTTTCATTGATGAAGGGCTTCTTGCGTGCTCTGTGTGACTTCAAACCAGCTTCAACAAGTCGGTTTCGAAACTGTCCTTGCCGAACAAGTCACATTTCTCGACAGTGCCCACTCATTTTTAAGGTCCCTGGAGGTCTGACGACGATTCCTGACACAGGAACGGATGAGTGCACGGTCATCTCGTGGGGTAGAAAGACGTTTCCTGCCACGGCCAGGTAGCAATTTGGTAGTGCCATGTTCAGCTTGTTTTTTTTGTTGTAATGAACGGCTGTCTTGGAGATCTTCAGTTTTTTCGCTACCTGTCTCTCACTCATGCCAATTTCCAGCAGTGCCAAGATGGCTGCCTTTGTGGCTTCACATAATTCTTTTGTTTTAGGCATTATGTGAGAGCTGACAACTTCTGAGTTGTGCTACGGCTTGAATGTAAGCAGGAAACCACTCTAGGCCTTTGCATGTGCAGTGCTGCTTGTGACATGAAATGGCCTCTTATATACCCTGGGAATCAATTAAGCTTAAGAATGTCAAATAGGACATAAAGTATTATGTGACCAGCTGCATTTTTTGTTGTGTTCATTGTATTATACGTTTAGTGGTACCAGATATTAGAATGAACAAGAAATTGAAGACAACAAGGGTGGTCTAATAATTTTTTCCATGACTGTATGTGCAATTTAGAGTCACCAATTAACCTATCCCCAACCTGCATGTCTTTGGACTGTGAGAGGAACCTGGAGTACCCAAGAAAACCTATGCCGACATGGAGAGAACATGCAAACTCCGCACAGAAGGGCTCCCTCCTTAGATAGAACCAGGAACTGTTTTGCTGTGAGGCGACAGTGCTATCCACTACACCACCATGCCGCCCTAGCACAAGTCAGAAAAGTTAAATTCTTCTTTTATGTTGCGCCCGAGTCAACAGTTAAGTTGGAATCACTAATCAGAATGATTTCAGTTGGACTAAATAAATATTGTCCATGTAACCACAGAAAGTGTTGTTTTTACACTGTATATTAAAATGGCAGACATCACAGGATGGACCAGTGTGTACTATAATGTCATGTAACAACATGAAATATTCATGTTAAAGCATTGCTCCGAATGAGGGGTGTGGAGTTAGAGATTGCAACAGATCAATGTCAGTGTCTAGAGCACTATCATTTCAACTGTGTATTCTGCTCTATACAGCACTGCATAGTAACTTGTGTTCATCTTTTTATACAAAGGCCTAGCAGTGTTGCAGCCGTACAAAATGCAGGTTTTAAGCAGGTCACAGCCTCGGGTTGACCCATTAACACTAATAGCTGGTACAAGCTTCTCCTTGATGCTTGCCTCAGTGTGACAGGAGTGTCGAGATGAAGGGCTAGAAAAGCATGGAAAGTCTGGAAATCTCATGACCCCCCCACCCCCCTTCTGATTAGCATGTTGTTGACTTGCATTAGGGCTGGGGCGGGGGGGCAGAAAGCGGTCAGGGCAGACATATTTAATGCTTGTTAAGTAATGGGGCTGAATCAGCAGATAGCTCCACTGGGAGCCATTACTCCAGACATGTGTCATTAACCCTTTCCCTGGCCCAAGCTCCACCCCCGCCCACCCCCACTCCCCTCAGCCCGGGCCATGAGGACCAGAGCACTGTTTCAGGTAGTGCAGATAGAGAGAGGGGGAAAACCAATGGCACAGATACACACTTTCATTTTCTCCCTTGACTTTAATTCTAGTATTTTCCTTGCGCCCCCCTCAGTCTGTACACATCTCTCCTTTTCAGGGATTTTGCTTGTCATGTGTGTGGTGTTTCAGTCAGAGCAAGTTAAATGAAGAGTGTTTGATAGAGTTGAGGTCATGTTCCGCTTAAAGTCTATATTTTATGCTTTAAATACTTGCACCTTGTTGGCTTTCAGGGTGGATGTAAAATGAGGAGTATATTGGCTGTGAACTGCATCATATCAGTTACAATGGATTCTAATAATTTACCTTTCCAGCAGCAAATCCACATCTTCCATCCAAATACATTACGTCCATTTGTTCTCAGCAAATGAAGTTGAAGTTGAAAGAAGTTAGCTGTACCTGTATGGAGAGGAGCACATAGAAAATAAGACGCAGAGGGTGCCTTAAGGAACAAGTCTCGGTTATATCTTTTGGGGGTGCTCAGAGTAAGAACCTCCTTGCCTTTGAGCTAACTTTTTTTTTTTTTTTTTCAATGTAACCTTTTCGCAGGCCTCCCCATGTTGGCTACGGCTGCGGGGCAACAATAGAGAGAAGGGGCAGGCCCACAACACCTGCCAGTCTTAATGGTAAACATATGTCGAGAAATGCAGAGAGAGTGAGCAGGAGGAAGGGAGGAGGGAGAGGGCAAGCACACTCCTTAGAGAGGCTCTGAAGAGGCCGTGTGTTCGTAGATTGGCTGTGTTTTTTGGGTGCGTGCATGCATACATGTGAGTGTGCAAATGTGCTGTTGTCTGCAGAACTGTCAGCGTGCCTGTGTGGGCCTATGTCAGGTTGTGTGCTGCAAGCCAGGGTCTGTGGATCATCACTTAGGTCTGCCTCCTGAAACAAAAAGAGATCCAGATAGTAACACCGCCAGGCAAATGTAGTGAAGGATGGTAGATGGTAGAGCAGCGTTATCGAGTCATTCTGTGCGGCACTACAGCAATCCCACAGGGTCATTTTACAGGTTCAGAACTCCAGGGTTTGTCACCTACGTGCAACTAACGTCTGCGCGTCTGAGTCACATTAACACACACATGTCAACACACACAGGATGCATGTGTGGGTGTTTTGCTTGGTGCTCAAAGTGATCATCACAAGTGTTAGACTACCAGGCTTGGTCTCCTGCCATTTCTTTGACACAAGTACATGTGTGGGCGTGTGTGTTTCTGTCTGAATTGTAGTGTGTACCTAAACTAACATGCACAGCCATGCGTTGCTGTATGTACATAGTCCGCGTGTATAAGCTCATTGTATGTTTGAGGGGTCTCCCCCTCTCTCCCACAGAGCTCAGCTGAGAACTACACGTCATGTCTGCCACCTTCTCTCTGGCCACAAAGCTGCCCATTATGGACAGACAGGGTGCAGTGACTAGAGAGTGGACTCCAGCTAGATGAAGGCCCAGACCCACCTTCTGTAGCCCCTCCTAAATCTTCATTTTGGCCTTTATAGACTCTCTCTGCATGTCTGTTTGCTGTATAATATCTCTTTGCACTTATCTTGAATCTCCTCACAGCCTTGTCCAGTAGTGTTCTCAGTATCCAGGAGAGTTCCACCCCTTTTTGGCTGCAATAAAACCAGTTGCCAAATCTACTGCCAATGACCGATTGACCTCCCCCTGCTGCTTTCCCATTTTCTCTGTCTCCTCCATTTCTTCTATCCACGTAATAATCCATCCTCACTTTACGAGCCTCACATCCTTTTTTTGAATCTGAAAACACTATTCTGGCTTAGTAGTGTGAAAAAGACTAAATAGCATTTCCAGAATGATCGGGTCAGATGCAGCAGAAATGAGCCGAATACACAATAAAGGTATTGACATTGATCTGTATAAGGGAAGTTTCTAACAACTGAGTTTCCTGACATTTAAACGGAAGTTTAAACTTAAACTAGTGTGAAATGTGCACAGTGCATCATGAACATAACACATTAATCTACAAAATATGACACTCACTAAATGAAAGTTAAAATATTTATTGAAAACAGTATTCTTAAGGAGACGTGCCTGATTATTATAATAGCATTTTCATTAAATAAACAAAGTCACATTTAATAATAATAATTTTAATAATTAGTTTAAGTTGTGAGTTGCAGACAAGCGAGGGTGGCAACATTTAATCCACTAGTCGACTAATCACGCACATGTCCAGTCTGTATTTATTATTATGTCATGTTGCTACCATAAAATAGTTATTTGATCAGCGGCCTCAGTCTCAAATTGTGTTTGGCTACACTGAAACAAAATCATTATTTACTCAATTAGTTGACAAAAAACAAGTTCAACCTGCGTGACTAAGCGGAGCAAATTAGAATCAGCCTGTTGTAAATCTACAAGTTGATTTTGTTATTGTTGATGAACTTCCTGATGCAGTTTCTCTCCTGACCACTTCCTTGTTAGGCAGTTAGCTGGCAGAACATCTGAACTCTTCACGAGTAACCCAGCTGGCCCCCAGTGTCATTGGACGTTGATATTTGGTTGAATTTAGGCAGGTTAGGTGACCACAGTTCAATAATGCCAGTGTGAATTTGGCGTAGAATACTGGTGACAGGTGACAGTTTGTGATGTGATGTTTGTCAAATGTCTCGTGCAAACGTCATCTTGACATAGAATAATGACATTTAGTCATAAGGTATGAAGAACAAAACCCAACATCTGCAAAACGTCACAATGTTAATGTCCACACGTTGTGAAATTTTAATGTCATTAGGAAGTTAAAATATCATCTGCCTGATTTTTATTCCAACCAAAAGTCTGATATAATAGTTCAGCGTCTTTCTGACGTCATATTGACATTGGGTGCCAGCTGGGAAGGAGAGAGGGAGGTAGTGAAAGAAAGATAGATCAGGTTAGGCGAGATCTGAATGCTGCTCTGGAAAAGGTTTTCGTGTCACGGGTTTCTGCTCTGCTGGCCCACTCTGTTCATCTCAGGAGAGCTATAGGAATCCCCCTGTGTCCCATAGTCAGACACTGGCTGACAACTCTGACAAGCCAGAGGATTTTCACCTCTTTTACACACATGCACACACACACCTTCAAAACAGACATTGGACACTCACGAGAGGGAGAAAAAGAAAAAAAAGCCAGCTCACATTTATTTCTCTCCGTCTACACCACATTAATTACTCTGATGTGGAGGGGTCCCATTTTCGAACAATTAGTGTATTTACACCATCATCATCTCATCTGTACCTTCTCTAGTACAGACAGACACATGAGCACACAAGCACTGAACACACAAAGAAAATCCCCTCTTCCCAAACACACACACATTCTCACTTGCTGGCTGGCTCTAGAAGGAGTCAAATGGCTCAATGTGTTAAAAGCATTAGGTAAGCATGGATCCAGCAGTGCTCCTTGGGCCGATATCGTATGTCCTGCTTCATTACAGTCTGGTGTATACATTCAGCTGCATCTCTGACCCTCCATCTATCTATCCCTCTCTCCTCCATCCCACCCCTCTCCTTTCCCCCTGGGGTGCTTTAACACAGAACGGGCCATCTCAAGATGTTAGCTGAAGATTAGATGAGATCTCTCAGGTTTGGCAAACAGAAAAGAAATCCATGCATAAAGATTATACGTATATAAAGAAAGGCAGTGTGGAGCTGCAGAAATCAAAGAGAGAAGGGAGGGGAGCGAAATTAAAAAGCAATTTATTCACTTTTAACAAACTGTCTCTTGTCCACATGGCTGTACAGGTCTTATTTTTCCCCACAACTATTTTGGGTCCTGATATGACATTAACTGCTGGGAGGGTGCTGACCAAAGCCAGCTGAGCAGTGTGTGTATGAGGCACACAGACAGACAGACCAGGAAGAGGGAGAGAGATCCAAGCAGCGGGGCCTGTAACCTGTAGCCTGCCGACTGTTACCTCACACCTCACATCCTGCAGCTGCATGTGTACGAAGCGGCGAACACACTGAGGTCTTTTTCCCCAAACTTCACCGCAGCACTTGGCCTGCTGCGCCACACTTGTCTCTCCATCGCAGGCATGCAGGCAGCGCTAGGCTAACATTAGCGCTTTTCTCCCTCCGTAAGCAGTTTGCAGTGTGAATGCATGTGTTTGTGTCGAGGATCACAGCTGACTCAGATCAGTCAGTCGCTGCGTTTAAGGCAGGAGTGAGGTCAGAAGACGGACCTCAATAAATGATATTTGGAGTAGATAGAAACTTATCTGGAGTACCTTACTTCATGAATCAGAAAACCTTAAACTGCTGGTGGATCCAGACTGTCTCAACTGATTTGTGTTGAAACAAAGCGCAAGATTTTTTTTTTTTTTGTGTGTGTGTGTGTGTGTGTGTGTGTGTGTGTGTGTGTGTGTGTGTGTGTGTGATTCCTCACAGAAGACTTGAGGGACAGGCGTGTGGAAAGGCAGTAGAGGGAGATGGAAAAAGTACTGGAAACAAAAAAAATAAAGGGATTACATAGAGAAAAGGGATACCTCAGGGAAAGATGAGAGAGGTGTTCTTGTCTTAAATACTGTAAGGGGACGCATATCTCTGAGCTGTGTCCTCCACCATCACTGACAGTCCCCCCTCTTCCCTCCCGGAGCTCTACGTCTTTCAAACCTTTTCTTATAAAGAGAAGGGAGAGGTCTTGTTAATCAGCTTTTGGCTTCAGTTTGGGGGCTCGTATATAAACCCTCCCTTCCCCTCCCTGTACCCCTGCCCCCCGTGTATGTAATAGATGAGGATAGCAGAATGTATGTTTACGAGCACGAGTGCTGGACTTGGCAGGGCCGAGCGCTACTTCAGTGTCTCACAGTTCATCACAGCTCAATGACTGACTGGGCCCCTGTCTTTCTAGCGGAGTTTACATTATGTGCATACGCGCTCGCTCGCTCGCTCATACACGACTCCTGACTCTCGCTGCTTCTCCTCTCTAAACTTCTCATTGTTTCTAGCTCCTAAGCTGCCCCCCCAGGTAATTGTTTAACATTGTAGATAAATATCTGTAGCCATTAACCATCTCTTTCTCTCTCCCCTTGCCCCCCTTCCTCCAGTGGTCCTATGCGTTGGAGAAGCCCAACACAGGCAGTGTGTTCAGCTTGGCCTGGTCGGCAGACGGCACCCAGCTGGCCGGGGCCTGCGGCAACGGGCATGTCATCTTTGCCCATGTGGTGGAGCAGCATTGGGAGTGGAAGAACTTTGTGATTACTCTTACCAAGAGGAGAACCATGCAGGTAGAGAGAGAGCAACACCAGCATTCACGTGTACAAGGGTGTAGGTTTGGTGTCGACACATATTAAAATGGGTCCTCCACCAGAAAATTTTGAGTGCCAACACGTACTGTACATTCTAGTCCATTTTTACGCACCAATTTGTGTCCTTAAACATCAGTTTATGTTGTAAATGTCTAGAATTTTGTCAAAATAAAAGTCCTTTGCTACTTTCATCTTTTTATTGGAGTAGACAAATACATGAGTTCTAAATTTTGAGGGGGACATGTTCCCTGCTTCCCCTCCATAATCCACATTTATGCATTTTTATGATTTAACTGTGAAGAAGGTTAGTTAAGTTTTATCCAGGGTCTCAGTGATTCATTTCATGTGAAGTTTGAGTGTATTTGATGGAACAATAAATAATAAAATACAAAGCAAAGACAGAAACTAAAAGAAGAGACATACATTTTTCCTAAATCTCAGCCAAATTAATCTCTTCCATGCTGAAAGGCAACCCTGATACGCAGTCCATCATAAATGTTATGGCTTTACATATTAAAGGTGTCTTTAAGTGTTTTCAAATATCACTGAGCACCAGCATGTCTGTTAGGAAACTAATATATTCTCAAAATATTAACAAAGCCAAAATCAGTTATGTCGGCATAACAAGAGAATTGGTAATTACTGCGATGCCAATATGCAGACTGTAAAGAGGTGAGGGAATATTCTATGTAGAGAAGCAAATGCTTCCCAGGCCTTGACTAGTTGTGGCCATATATTAAAGTAGGACCCTCCCAATGTGGCAGCGTGCAGCCCTGCAATGACAATGACCAGCCTGTCTAGCTGCCTCTCTCACTCTACCATTCTCTACTGTTTAAACTCATGCTAACCACAAGGTAGCGTTTACATGCGGTTAACACACCCAAATGTACACACACACACACACACACACACACACACACACACACACACTTGTATACTCTCAGAAAGGAATACACGCATACACCTACAGAAAAAAGGTCACGCACACGCACGTGTGCCTGTACACATGTGCGCTCGTTTGCCATAGACATCTTTACCGAGCGCAGTTTGCGTAAACCAAACAAAGTCGGGTCATCAGCCATTTATTTTCAGCCTTGCAGGCGCTTTTCTGTCTCCCTCCTCCCCCTCTCCTCCTCGCAGTCCTTTTTAAAAGTGCACATCTGCCAGTGGTTTGTGAATCAGCCAGCTAAATTTACCACCTTGCGGTCAAATGTTTTTTATTCCTGGTTGTGTTGCATGTAAATTTGGCTTGCTGGAGGGAGCAGAGGAGGAAGATTTGTAAAGCTGTAAAAATAACCCCACCTTTCACCTGGTGCTGGAAAAGGCCTTTTCATTCATTCACAGAGAGAGCTGGAGGGAAGTATTTATCTATGCAGGTGAAAAAATGAGTACCAACCACCGCGCGCACACACTTAAAACAGTAAAAACTGCTTTCTGCAACCACAGTTGCCCTACATATACTTGGACATACTGTAGACTGTTTCCTGTGTATATTAAGAATAAATACACTCCAATGTGTACGTGACTGTGTTCGCTCCACTGTTAGTGAAGCCAGCGTCTCCCCTTTGTTGTTTGCGTGTTTAAATGTAAAGTGTTTGTTCAGTAGTTTAAAGTTTATGCATTCTTAGTCAGTTCTGAGAGATGTATTCATCGCTACTCTTGTTTTTTATTCTCCACTTAACTAATCTTTGTGCCTCCTTCTCTTTTCCTTATTTTTTCTTAGGTGAGGAATGTGATGAACGATGCAGTAGACGTACTGGAGTTTCGAGATCGAGTCATCAAAACGTCTCTGGCATACGGTCACCTAGTGGTCGCCACTTCCCTCCAGTGCTACGTCTACAAGTCAGTAGCCCGCTCTTCCTTTGCATGTCTCTTGTGATCCTCTCATTTTCCTATTAGCCCCGGACTGAAAATGATCTTCTCGTGATTGCAGGATTTTCTTCACACATCAGGGTTTTGTGTCACACATGCTCATCTTTTACATCTATTGTAGTGTTGTAATTGTAATAACCTTCAGATCCAGCTACTCTATAGCACTATCACTGGTCGTGTAGCTAGATAAGCCTCCAAAATGTCCTTCTAAAATTCTGTCAAAGAATGAAAATAACAAAACTAAGAAGTGTTGGAACAACCGCATTTTACAGGCTAATGTTACCAGATGACCTCTGTGTATGTTTTGAAATATGGTGATTTTATTTTAGGTGTAATTTTCACTTCAACACAGCATAGACATGGCAGGATTTTGGGCAAGTGAGCTGCTAGATTTACGAGCCCAACGTGGCATTTTTCTTACCCCCAGGCATCCTTTATTGTTCAGCCCCATACTTGGCAAAAAGTCTGTTTAAAGTGTGTGTGTCCTGTAATGATCATTTGTGTCAGTCCTGGTATATCTTTGTACACTCCTCATACTCTGTTTGTATATTTCTTTCTCCTCTAATTTCATTAATATTCCCTTTCTTTTGTTGTCTTTGATCAACTCTTTGCCATTCTGTTTGTCTTGTTTCTGTGGTCTTCTCACTTGTTCATTTATGCCAGACATAACACTTTGTTATTGGTGTCTGTGTTTTCACATATTTCGCTGTGTGTGTTTGTGCCAGCTCAAGAAACTGGAACACTCCCCTCATCTTTGACCTGAAGGAGGGAACAGTGAGCCTCATCCTGCAAGCGGAGAAGTGAGTCTTTCTGTTCCAGGAGCAGTGCAACAAGAGGGAGAGAACAGGCTGTTGGATCGTCTATCAGCTTCTCTAATGCTTCATTGCTCCACACTGACCACTCATCAAACAGCCGACCAAGCACACACACTCACACATACACACATATACACACACAGGGTCTGTGCTCTAGATTAGCCCGTCCAGTCATACAATAAGTCTGAGAGTGAAACCACTAGGGGAAATTAGATTAATATGGAGTAGCTCTTGTGCAGTGTTCCAGTGCACTGTCCCTGACACTCAGCATGGAGCTAAATAGATTACTGGCTATTCTGAAATCACAATATGGCTTGATGAGTCTTGCTGAGTAAGTCGGTGCTGTGTTATTGCGCATTACATGTATGAATTACTTGCTCATGTCAGTTGATTAACTGTTACAGACTCTTCATTCTTTTACTCTCTATCATATCTCCTTGTTCCCTTTCTTCCCTCTCCATGCTACCTCGCGCCTAGTCCATGCATACACAGGTATTTTTGGAAACTGGGTTTTTCCCTCCTTAGTTCTCAAAAAAATCCCGTCCACACAAGCACTGTTATAAAACAGTTCCCACACAAATTTGAAGTGCGGTCAAGACAACACCAAACTAACAGGCAGAGATATAACCCTAACCCTAAAGACATGTAAAGATGAAGAAGATGTTGGCCAATCGGAAGCCTGATAAAAGCTTTTACCAGAAGGCTACATGAAGCAGTGGCCTCTGATGCCGCTGTTTGTCAGTATAGTGGAAGAGTAACTTTGTGTAAACATGTTTAACATCCTGTTAGCAAGGTGAGAGCCATCGCTGTTTTGACTGTGTCCGCTAATGCACAAAATGTTGCCTCATTTGTGATGCGTCACAAAGGAGATAATGCACATGCTGACATTATGAGTCAAAACTTTTTTTCCCCTGTCCATTTTTAGTGACCTAAAATGCAGTTTGCGTGTGGACAAAATTAAATATACCTGTGTGCGTGTGGACCAGGCCTTACTCACCCACATATAAAACCATATGCTGTATTTAGAGAACACCTACTCTGTTCTCATCTACTGTATCCCCTTGTCTTCCCCACCCTAGACATTTTCTGCTCGTGGATGGAGCAGGGCTGTACACCTTTTCCTACGAGGGTCGATTGATATCCTCCCCCAAGTTCCCTGGTATGAGAGCTGACATCCTAAATGCCCAGGGTGTCTCCCTTAGTAATGACACCATCGCCATCAGAGACAAGAGTGATGAAAAAGGTGGGGAGGCTGCTGTCACCACTATATAATGATATAAGTAGGATGGACTGTGCTTTAATATGTTCTCTTTTCCTTGCTCCTCGCCAGTTATCCTTCTCTTTGATGCCCTGAGTGGGAAAGCCCTTGGTGATGGCAAGCCCTTGACTCACAAGGTGAGTACTCCTGTGCAGTTATATTGATTTTGTGTTTCATTGACAAGGAAGTGCTCCAGCCCTGTTGTTTTGTCTTTTATATTTGTGTCTACACTTGTAGTGGGATTGTGTCGCATTATGTAGCACGTATCTGCTGCTTGTGATCACCTTGCACCCATATCTTAGGAATTATCTGACCTGCTTTGTAATTTAACGTACAGCAAGAGTGACGGACAGAGATAGAAAAAAGAAGACACCTTCTTCTTCAGCAAGCTACATGCAGCCTGCCCTATAAAAATAATGATGCTCTTTATTTTCCAAGTCTTCTAAATGAATCAGTTGCTGAGGATGCTGACGTTTTGCAAGCTAGCAGCTAATTTTTTGCCCCTGATGATTCAACAGGCCACGTTTCATCTAAATAGACCTAGCTGGGTGGGAACAGTCTATTCAGAGCAGTTGTTAGTGCTTTAGAATATATACTAATCCATATCCAGAAGGGAGAGAGACAATAATGACACAGGAAGAGATGGGGGAAGGGCTTTGGAGTCAAAGAAGGAAAGAGACAAAAAGAAGGAAAGAATTAGAAGAGAAGGAAAAGAAGTGGAGGTAGCAGTAGTTACTGTTTGTCAGCATGGCTTTGTCTGCCAGTACTCCACAGCTCCAAGACACTGCACCGAAGCCAGCTGGCTCTGGCCAAAAACACACACACACACACACACACACACACACACACACACACACACACACACACACACACACACACATTTGCTCACACACAAGTTCAGACACACATATACCCACTCGATGTCTCTCTATCTTTCTCAATCTCTCTCTCAAATATACACACACACTTGGCAGAAATGCTGTTGGGTCACGGCACAAACTCCTCTCCCCCTTCTCCCTTTCTTTTCCTGATCTTTTGTTGTCCCTCCATCATTCACTCAACTGTTCCCTCTTACCTTTGTGTGTGTGTGTGTGTGTGTGTGTGTGTGTTCATCTGTAGCTGGAGGTGGTGGAGATAGCTCTGGATCAGTGTGGCCCATCCACAGAAAGGAAGATCGCCCTGATTGACAAGAACCGTGACCTGTACCTGACCTCTGTGCGTCATCTCGGGCGAGAACCCAAAATCTGCAAAATCGGTGAGACAGGGTGGAGGGAACTCACTTGGCAAGATGCGTAGAGACTCTCTTTGTTTTTATACACAAGTGTAGCCGACACTGGATGAACATGATGTTTGTGTATGTGTGCTCTGTCCTGCAGGAAGTATGGTTCACAGTATGGCATGGAATGATGCTGCTAACATCCTGTGTGGAATCCAAGACAACCAGTTCACAGTGTGGTACTACCCGAGTGCTGTCTTCACTGACAGGGAACTGCTGCCAAAAACCCTGCACATAAAGGATGGCAGGTAGACATATGCAGTCCCTTTCTCTCACTTAAATGCCTGGCATGTCATAAACGGCTGATACTGTTCACCAGAGAGGAAAATATGTAAAATAAGAGCTAAGAAGAGAGATAGACGCAGCTTTTTTTTTTTGCACCTTCCAGCTCATTCCCAAAGGTACAACACATAGCGCTTTAGGCACTCTTTTTTGCCAGCAGCTGTCAAACTGTACAATGCTTCCTGCCCAAAAGTCCTCAGCTTCAGCCAGTACAGGAGGTGCTAAGGCAGAGTGCCTGCACTGTCTACAGAGGCGATTCTGGACTACTTTTGCATGTCTCTGCACAGTTTTGTTTTTATTTGTGCTTTATGTTTCCCCCTCTCAATGGTTTATGGCTCGCTGTTGTTAATTTTTACACTTCCAATGCTGAATCATACTTTTTCCGACTTCATACGTTTGCTCGTAATATGATCAAGTTTTGCAATTGCAGCTTGCTTCAGCTCACTCAACATCAATTTTGGCTCTATTTTATTTATTTATTTATTTTAGCTTTATGCTTTTTACTGTTTTTGGTGCTCCAGCAGCGAGATTTTATCATGGGAGTCATTAAAATTTAGTTTTTATGCAATGTGTGCAAATGAGGAACACCAGATACCAAGTGGCATAGGCTAATAAATAAATACAAAGGCTCCACTTTTACGAATGTGTCTGGGTTTTAGGATATCTGTGACTGAATGTAGGTTGGACAGGGTGCAATGCATGTTGGAAAAGCAGCACTGTCAGTATATCAGTATGTCATCAGTTCAGCAAAATTGTATATATGTGTGTGTGTGTGTGTGTGTGTGTGTGTGTGTCTTTGTAATAGAATGTTTTACACATGCACACATATGGACGGTGGAAAAAACTGCGTCGTCAGTAAGCTGATTGTTGTATTCATAAGTAGCACAATCCATCATCCTCTACATGTTAAAATGTTACCTTAGTAATAACATATTGCATCACACTGTATATGTTTTTGATCAGTTGCATTGTTGCATAGCACAACTTGCTCTGTAGGCTACTGTTTTTTTTTAAGAAGTGATATCCAGGAAAACTGCAGTTTAATCCGAGTGTGAAACTACTTTAAAGTTTATTAATACATTATGTGGTATCGGATGGGGGCATAGACTGGCATATTGGCTAATACCTGATACTAGTTCCTGCACTGGTATCAGAATTGGAACAGTTCTAATATATGCATGCAAACAGGCAAACACTGAGTGTGGCCCTTACTGGCTTTTCTGTGAGGATGTGGTCACATGTATTTGTTCTGACTCTGGTATGTATGTGTGTGTTTGTCCCCTTCAAAGTGAGTTTAGCCGCGCACCCCACATTCTGAGCTACGTCGGCACCAAGGTGACGTTACGCCAAGGGGACGGTTCACTGGTGTACAGCAGCGTACCACCTTACCCAGCCCTCTTGCACGAATACAGCACCTCTGCACGCTGGGAGGATGCACTGCGCCTCTGCCGCTTTGCCAAGGTAAGATACCAGCATACCTATATCAGTGTGTACTAGCATTTTGTCTTGCCGTAGTATTTGTGTGTTGCGTGTTTTTTTACATGTTAGATACCCAGACAAAAGCACAGTGTGCATTAGTTAGTAACATGAAAATTCTTCTATTTTGCATTTGTATTTATATAATTGACGTCAACATATTGTGACATATCCCGCAGTCCAGGGCCCTGGCACAGTCAGGTTCCTGTGGTGTGTGTCACACGCACGCATGTATATATAAAAGCGAGCAAGACAGAGTCTGAAATGAGAAGGTAGTAGACAGGTTTATGGGACCAGACCAGCAGGCTTTAATTAGCCCTCAATTAGCCTGGTGACACCATTTACCGGATTTAGCCCCCATAGACCTCACTCATAAATACACACTCCACTATATGCATGTGTAAACTCTCCACATGCATACACACATACACACATGCACACATGCTGAATGCAGTGTTGGACTGTGTCTTTGCTTGGGCGATGATGCAATAACCACAACCCTGGAGAAATGGACGGCTAGCAGCAAGAAGAGGGTGGGACAGAAGGGACGGAGAGAGAGGCACTGGTTTTAAGAGCTTTTTTTTTTCCTCCAGCCCTCCCCCCTCTGCTTCTGGTAAGAGTTTGGTGGCAGCACGGCTTTTCCCAGAATCACAGTCATTGTCAGTAAGCCCTGACCTGATAGGAGTTGATACATGTAATAGTTTACAGGCATTCACACACTCACACACATAAACACACAGGCATACATAACATACAGTAGATGGCATTTATAATCTAACTATGACACAGGCAAACCAAAAGAAAGATTTGTGATAGGTCGTCATCTTTTTGTATCAAGTTTATGACCCCAGGCAGTGGCTGACAGGGTTATTTGTTGTTTCCAGGGGTGGTTTACGATTAGAGCTGTTTGTCTTGGTGATGGACACTGATTAAAGGGGGAATTACAGAGTGCTGACTCCAGTGTGAAGTTTGCTCAACTGTTGGCCAATTGGTGGTTTAGGCTTCAGTTTAATTAATGCAGCTGCACGGAATAAAGTGGTGACACATTTGTTTACATTCATTGATGCTGCGTACGGCAAATGTCTGTGTTTATGTTTGTTTGTGGTGCGTGTCATGCATGTTTTTTTGATGGCTTAGAGCATGACTACAGTGCGGCCTGCCCGGATATGAGCAGTATGTAATGGGCACTATAAAGACACCATCATATCCTGTCCTTGTGCACACATAACTACTTTGACTATGTCTTGCTTATATTCTTAATCACTGCCAGCTACAACTAACTTTGCATTTTAATCAAAACAGGCAGGACAAGGTTAAATAAAAGTTACATATGTTCAGATAATAGTTACAGTTCTGTAAAAATAGCTTGACTGAAAAACTCGTCTTCATATCATTGTGTCAGACGGTGAGATATTATCGTAACTACCTCTGCTCTCCACATCTACAGGACCTGTCTTTGTGGGCATGTCTTGCTGGCGTGGCGATGGCAAACAGGGAGCTGACCACAGCAGAGATGGCCTATGCAGCCATTGGAGAGGTAAGAGCATTAGTTAATGGCTGATTCAGTTGAACACACTGTTTTCTGTTTTTGCCAAGTCCTCAATGATTTTGACAGGAGCAAGTCAAAGAGGCCAACTTAAGAAGTATCCTATTCACAGCCCTCTCCCTCTCTTTTTGAAGTTACCCAGGGTTCAATACATCAACTTTATAAAGGAGCAGCCATCCAAGGAGTCGTCTTTAGCCCACATGCTGCTGTTCAGTGGTCAGGTCCAGGAGGCTGAGGCCACTCTCTTACAAGCTGGTCTCATCTACCAAGCCATACGAATCAACATTGACCTTTTCAACTGGGAGAGGTAAAATTCTGTCTTTGTGTGAATGTGTGTATGAAGGTACAGCTGAAAGGAGAGGGACAATATGAGTCGTGTTAGGTTAGAATGGAATTGGATATTGGTCACAATAGAGCCGATCACTTCAATTCAATTCTATGTTTATGTCTGATTACATGTGCACTTACTAGTATGTCATGCATCAGCAACGCGCTGGTAGACCACACTTTTTTCTCAGTGTATTCAGTTGTATTGTTTTATATTGGAATGTTAGTACCCATCCATGTTTTAACCAATTTGAAAAAGCTTTACACTTGAATTGTAATACCTGTAAATTTGAAAGAGTTTTACAAAGTTGCTGTGTACAATTTATTACTTTAATAATTAATAGCAATTCAGTAAATGTGTATCTATGTGGGCTTTTAGTTTGTTACATTTTAGTCAGTCTCTACTGGTGAACCAATAGCTGAGCTGAGAAAGGTGGTGACTGTGAGTGGCGGGGTAACATTACAGGACTACTAAAAAGGACAAAAGACTCGGACTGAAAAGTCAAATCGGTGCATCCCTAAGGTTGAAGCATGTTTGTCCATACAGGACTGATGTATGTCTGCATCGTTTCATCTTGTGTACAGGGCACTAGAGCTGGCAGTCAAACACAAGACTCACGTGGACACGGTGCTGGCCTTTAGAGGAAAGTTCCTACAGAAATTTGGCAGGAAGGAGACCAATAAGAGATTTCTGCAGTACGCTGAGGGGGTAAGTAAGGACAGCGTTGCACTGCATCAATTGATTGAGGCGGTGATCACACTGGAAGCCAGCAGTGGAGGGTGACTTGTTCTAATTGTTTTCCAAGGGTTATTAGTTTTTTACGCTCTGCTTATACACTCTTGAGTGCTTTTAGTGGAAAAAAAAGTTAATCTTGAGGGGATAAGCACTTAATGTCACATCAGGTATTTCTCTGCTGTCACATCGGGGTGGGTGCCTCTGGCTGCAAAAAATGCCTCAGCCTGATCAGGAGGGGGAAAGCATTAAAACACACCACAGTTTTCAGGCATCCAGTGTGATCTCCGCCCTCTCATGTAATGTGACTAATTTAGCTGCTTTGTCAATCCAACACTGATCAAAGCAAAATGCATTATCTTATCTAGTCTAATCTCCTCCCGTCTTTCTGTCTCTCTGCCAGGTCGAGGTGGACTGGGAGAAAATCGAGGCGAAGATAGAGATGGAGTTGTCTAAAGAGAGAGAGAAGGCTGCTAATGCCTCTGTGAGGAGCAGCGTAGCCTCACGACGTTAACGTTCGCGGGACCTCTGTCTGATATATCCGCTTCGCAGCGATCGATTCCCATGTGTTTTTGACATTTGGCGAATATTAAGTGGTTTGGCTCGGCCTCAGGGTAATAAAAAATGTCTATACTTGAGGTAAAATGTCTACCATTAGTTACAAGTCCATTAACTTCAAGTGAAAACAAAAGGGAACATTTGGAGATGTGAAGATTAGCAGGCCATGAGGAATATGACACTGACTGTTACACTACAATCTTGTGGTGCATGCTGTGTAATGTAAAACATTTGCACATCATTATACGTGGCATTCTGTTACTGTGGGTGGATGATTTGACTTGTGATGAGACTATCTATATTTCACAGCAACAACACCAGTACAGCCTTTCTGTCATATCGGCTTCTCTGTGGTTTCAGTGTGTCAGGTTTTAAGTTGATTATCTGTTTCTGTAAGTCAAAATTATCTTGATATGCTCAGACATGCTGCTTTGTGTTTTGTCACTGAACTTTGACTCTGTGTTTTTATATGAATAGATATTTTTACAGTTTATATATTCAAAACTTTGCTTTTTGTGAGTACTAAAAAGAATGTCAGTTAATAAAACTGATGGAAATATTGTACATATCCAGCCAAAATATCCTCTTTTACCTCGCTCTCTCCATTTTTTAATATTCCTTCAATGTCTTGATGCTTCACTGGTTTCATATAAAGATCATAGAGTATTTCTGACATGTTTTTTCAGCTTTGCACATGCACCCAGAGGTATTTCTGGGTACATGTGTGTTTTAGACTCCAATATATCTACAGTGTGAGCTTCTCTTTGAGTTATTCTTGTATTTCCTTTTCTGCTGAGGTGTGAAACCAACTGCTTGCCATGCAGCTCCACCCCCTGGTTGGCAGAAGGCCAGTACATCAGCGGACCATTATAGCCTATCCATCTCCTCTAGTGGCCCAGGAGGGACAAGTGAGGGAGAAGATCTGTCTCTGAGAGCAACTGCTAGACCGTATCACGATGATGTGGACAGACGCGGTAGAAATCGATCGGCATAATCCCCGAAACTGAGCGGCCACAGATGAAACATCAGAGAAAACGGTAGATGTAGGAAAATCTATCAATGGGTTCATTCTGTCTTGCTGTTGCTTTTTTTTCCCCTCTCTCCACAACGTGCACTTTTAGCCGCTTCTAGCCGAAGTCTGACTCACTGTCTTTCTCGTATTTTACTCCCTCCATCTGCTTTTCTTTCTGAGCCCACTCTCTGTGTGATAAACCATAGTCATCTAGACCAAACACCATTAATCTATGAAAAGACTTATCAGCGGGGAGTCAGGTTTCACATGCATTACGACTCAGAGCAGCCACACACATTGAAAAATAGAAATGAATTATGTGTTGTATTCATACTCCCTCTTTCATTATATGATGCATACTCAATCTCAGTAATGTGATAAGATTTTTGTGCATATAAGTAATGAAAAATAATTTGTTGGACCGCTAAATAATTAAAACTATTTTGTGTACTTTTACCCAATCCACACTAGACATCAGGAGCCTCGTCTGTAAGGCTAGGTAGTGATTAAAAAAAACTGTGATATCAGTACTCATAAAGTGACACCAATACCAATAGAGCACTTCATTTGATACTTTATATTTCCTAATCATAAGTGTTATATCATAGGCAACTGGACTTTCTTGAGTCCCTCATCCAAGAAGCTTCTTCAGAGCTCACATGTGACCTCAACGACCCTGCGACACCGCACCTGTCCGTTAAAACTGAAGAAGCCCCTGAAGAAGAATGTCTTCAAGAAACTCGAGCAAGTCCAGTTACCTACGATAAATCAATTACGATTACCATGAGCTGCATGACTAAGAATCTTCACCAACACCTTTATATTTTCTTCTTCATCTGAAACCCATAATATGTGGAAGCATTCAGTCGCATAAAAAGCCACCAGACACTACAAATGTGTTGTATAGCTATACCTCTCAGCATCAAATACACCACGCTTAACTTGACCACACCACAGACTGTATGGGTAGCTGCTGCCGTAGTGGCCAATCACACGTCACATTAAATCAAAGGTTGATTGTGGCGACTGATAGTCATTTCTTTTAGATCTGGTTACAGAAAGGATCGTTTGATGGTAGAAGTTTTGATGCTTGATGGCACCGAGTCAGTTCCTTAAAGGTATTAAGTAACAATACCCAGCCCTACTCATCTATTGATTAAGAATATAAACATTACTTAATAGGCATTTCTCAGTCTCAACCTCAAGACTTCTATCACTCAGTGGTAACTACTTAACAATAAACAGACTGTGCACATGTTCTACATTTTTAAAACTACTCAGCACAAGTTACCAAATAGATACTATATCTCATGAAATCACACAGCTTAATATCCATAATCACTGACTCACAACTGCAACAATGCAGCTCCCCTAAAAATACACTTCCCGGTTATAATGTAGAATTTATGAGGATGATAATGCTCATTGATTTGAACTTTATAGTTATTCGTTCTTTGCTCCAGCGAGCAATCGAAGAACTGGATCACTGGAGCAGATTTTAATGTTGCTTGTGAGTGTTTACTGTATAATTATCCCCTTGTCTCTGTATCTTTGTGCACATACAGTATATGTTTGGATTTCATCCTCTCCCCTCGCAGTGGATGTCCCAGCTGTGTGTTATCTGCTTAAAGTTTCATGCTGGGGCCCGTAGGAGACTGGTTATGCCCTCTGCTCCCAACCCCACTGTTACAGCTCAGATAGAAGAGCTGACTGACGATGTCCTGCACACTTGTTATGGTTTGAGTAGCGCTCATCTATGGCTTCATGCATCTTAGAGTCACATACTCTATACCTCGTCTACCCATCAGTGGGTTTTAAGCATGGATTTAATGCTTTTAAGTGCAAACTCCACCCACCCACAAACATCCCTCTGGAAAGGAAAGCCATCAGTGTTCACTATTGGCTCGACCATCATGGTCTGGCAGTATTGGATTACACAAGCCACCACAATCACACTCAGACTTTTAGTGTTGGGAGCATTAGAGGAACTTGGGGTCTCTAAACGTAAAGTCTAGTTTTGCGGATACAGATGCTTTAGCAGCAACATCGTCCACACTGGAATGGCTAAACATTTTGACAGAAATAAAAGTTTTAAATATTGTGGTGGAGCTTCTCGGATAATATCAGTGGAGCTGATTTAATAAGGTGAAGGTCACTGCACAGAACCATTTAAGAAAGGATAGGTAATAAAGCTGCAGAGCTACAGGTACATAAAGTAGTGTATTTGTTTGCTATGGGTAGAGAAATTTCATTTGATGGAGGTTTGAGAAAATGATTATTGATTAGGATTAAAAATCGATCACTGAAGTCATTTTTAAACACAGTTGTTAAAAATTCATTGCTTCCAGTCTCATATATGTAGATGTTTGTGTTTCTCATGAGCCTTTTATGATGGCAAAATAAACATCATGATGTTTTTAACTGTTAAACAGACAGAACAAGCAATTTGAAGACATCATCTTGGCATCTGGGAACCTACAGTATGCATGACATTTTTCCCCATTCTATGCAATGTACTGGCATGTGATAATGATTGTCAGGTTACTCAGTAACAAAATTCTCTTTCTAATTAAGTTGTCCTCTCTTGACACTGGACTGATGGTGTGCTAACATTTCTTCAAGCTGTAGAGAGGATATGGCACCACACGCCTGGTGAATGTCAAAGTAAAGTGACAATAACAAATGTTAATGTTATAACATAATGAGGCATTTTAATGGACAGTTAATGGCAAGTACACCTTTTTCTTTAATCCAGGTAAACAGGCCATTAAGCCTGAGGTAATGAGGTGTGTGTGGTGTCGGCTTGGTTTTCAGTTTGTAGCAACACAAAAGACACTTCTTGTCTGATTAGTCGGAAATGCAAAGTAGCACAGGACAGTCACACACTTGAGATGAACATACAAGTAGGTCTGAAGGTTTCCTCCTGTCTCTGTCTCACCCTTGTTTCCTGTTAGATGTCCCCTTGCTTTTTTCCTTCGCTTGGTCTGCGCTGTACAGTGTTCGTTCTGCTTGGGGCAGCAGTTGTGATCTTGTCTGACATGCTATCATCAAAGCACAACTTTGCTCCTTGGCAGCTTACGCCATATCAGTATGCCAGCTGTAATCTCTGCCATTGTTTTTACTGAACTCAGAACCTGGGAGACACTGATACATGTAGCCTCGGGCAGCAAGGCTCCCAGGATCAGAGCTAAAAAAAAAAAAAAAAATGCACTTCTCTGCTGTGGCTTCAGCTTGTGCAGTAACAGACACGGCTCAGGTCACTGATAAAATGCTCATCTGTCAGCCCCCAGTGAGGTGTGTGTGTGTGTGTGTGTGTGTGTGTGTGTGTGTGTGTGTGTGTGTGTGTGTGTGTGTGTGTGTGTGTGTGAGAGAGAGAGAGAGAGAGAGAGAGAGAGAGAGAGAGAGAGAGAGAGAGAGAGAGAGAGAGAGAGAGAGAGAGAGAGAGAGAGAGAGTCACATTGAGAAAATATTGCCTTCATGCTGATAAGCTATAAATTAACTGGCTCTAAAGCTGGCTGATAAAAATGTGTGCTGCAAAAAGTACTAAAATTAATATTCATCCCTTCACTCCCTCTTCCAGCCCACATTTCAGGTTACTGGGAAAAAATCTAAATATTCTTCCTTTTGGATGCAAATTCAATAAAGAATAAATAAAAGAAAAAGAGGTCTTTCAGGTCCAGTTGAATATTTAGCATTAAGACTAAGAAAGGGCGAGAATATGACAGAAGAAGAACTGTCTCACGGTGCCACTGAACACTGAGGTGCTGAAGTAAAACTTAATGCGATTGTACCGGAGCCAAATTAGCCGCCCCCATCACAAAGAGCGTCAATTTCAGCCGCCTTCTCTCCCCATAATCTCCCTTTACTTAACCCAGGCGGTTATTTGCATACAAAAGGCGAGTAATCCGCTATAATCTTCCAAAACACGTACATTTTCTCAGCCTTCTCCTTTATTCTTAACATTCAGGATTATAATTGCACTTGAGTTTATATCTCTGCAAGATAATTACCCTGATTATATTAAAATAAGAATGCTATATTGTCTGTGGTCAGTCTCAGACAGAGTTCCGAGATGTCCTTGGGCTGTGTTGCGGTCCTGACACCTCCAGGACATCCCGTCTCTGGTCTCCAGCTCTCGGTCCCGCGGCTCTCACCCTGCCCTGACCGCCCCTCTCGCTCTCCGACAGCAAGTTGTCATCGGAGCGGTCTCTGTGCATCTCCTGCATGCTCTCCTCATACGTGGGTAAGTATTTGACCTCGTCGTACGCAGGCAGGTTCGGGGAGGCGAAGTCCCCGAGGCTGTACTCGGGGTACCGGTCCAGCAGGGAGTCCTGGGACGCCGATGCGTGCCCGTGGAAGAGGGAGGGCTCCTCGCTGCGGTCATGGTGCGGGTGCCGGCGGGGCCGCGGGCAGATGATCCGCTGGATGAAGTAGCCCATGGCGAACAGCAGCAGCAGGATCAGGATGCCCGACAGCTTCCGCGTAAACCAGCCGACGTTGTCGAAGAAGATGTGGATGGGGAGCTTGCAGCAGCGCACCGTGGAGCTGACACTGCCGTTCCCGGTGACGATGGGCGGACAGCACTGGTGGCCATCGCCGCACTGGACCTCCCCGCAATTCCGGAGGGCTTGACAAGCAGACACCAGACATGCCGACAATAAGGTGCCAGTTGTCCCGCAAGTTGTCCTGCCGCCGCCCGGCAGACGGGGCATCATTTCTGGATGGAGAGTCGCCCTGACGCGCGTCTCCCGTGCGTGCGATGCTGTAACGTTGGAAGTCCGCTCAGGTGTTACAGGTCTGCCTGTCTCTCCAGCTGTGCACTAATCATGTAGGCTGCTCTCATCTCACAGCCACTGCAGCGCGGAGTGGGACAGCAGGTGCCCCCCCGCTGAGGACGACCTGTCTGCTGTGGGATCCGTGGTAGGAGTGGAGCAACATCAGCGTCTGGAGGGAGCAGTGATGAGAATCATGAATAATCTTACATCATTATTACAAAGACATTATAATCATTAGGAGTCCTCGCACTAGTGCAACCCACAGATTGGGTCCCCGTCATTTGTCAATGTCACATTCAACCTTACCTGAACTGTCCTGTCTGAGAGACATGCGACCCCAGCTATGACATATCACCACCTCCTCTTGGATGAATGCAATGTTTGCTGCAGAGCCCCATGATTTAGCCTATGTTGTTTGGTAAGATTCAAGGAGACTCCTGTACATGTAGGAGGGATGACAAGCGCAGATGGGAGAGTGAAAAATCCTTCTATGTAGTGGTGGAGGGAGGATTGAGATCCTTTACATAGATGAAAGCAGCAACACTCCAAAATAGAAATACCTAAATACAAACTAACATCCTGCACCTCCTGAAAATGTAATCTAACCAGGGGCGTAATCACCATTTTCACTCTACACCTTCTGCAAACCCAGCAGTTGAAGGAAATTCCCCCCAAGAATTTTTTTAGAGAGCATTTTTAAACAAAACTCTTAGATCAGTTTACAAAGACATACACAACATATAGCAACACACAGCACAGTAGCTACACACACATGGGGGACATGTCGTCATGGCTAAGCCTTCCTCTGGCCACCAATTTAGACTTAAACAAGTACTATAACATATACACATATACAATACATCCACACACATCTTCACAAAAATGTTATTCATAAAACAGGCAAACACATGCTGACACACTCAAACTCACAAGCACACACAAATGTGCATTAAATAGGAGTATGTTCTCAAAGTGTGAGTGCCAGTTTAGGGAGCCAGCGTATGACTGAGACTGTGACTTTGTTTTAATGACACACTAACTATAACAATCGACAGTGATATAGCCTATACACTCATATTACATTCTAGTTTTTACTTTTTAATACATTGACATCAAGAGACAGTGCAGTGTTTGACATTAATTGTACCTACCTACAGTCCTCGAGCAACAGCTTCTGCAGGGGTACAGTGTCACCACTTGCTCAAACCACACACAGAACTGCAGGACACTGTAACACTAGAACGGGTAGTAATAATAATGGCCATTTGTTACATTTATTTACGCTAATGATGACATTTGCCAACGATTATTTCGGCCAGTGATTCGTGGCTGCCTCTCAAAGCATAGCAGTTCTTTTTTCTTTGTATTTTTTTTATCAATACATGAGATGAGGGACTATTTTACCACCCAGAAATTAAGTAGGCTAAACGTAAATATTATTAGCAAAATCCACCTAAAGCATCAATACTAAAAGCACTTAAATTGCAGAAAATAGTCCCTGTAAGTGATGAAAATATGCATTATATTATCACATTATAATTAGTGATGCATTGGTTGAGTTGGAGCTAATCTTAACTATTGTATGTACATATTAGTAGTTAAATCTGTAAAATAGCCAAAAGGCAAGCTGTCAAATATATGTAGTGAAGTAAAACGTGATATTTCCCTCTCAATCTAAAGCACAAATTTGTACTTAAATACAGTGCTTGAGTAAATCTACTGAAGAATCCCCCAGACCCCACTTCATGATCCATCGCCCCCAAAAGGCTGAACCATGCTTTAAACTCGCAGCTTCACTGAATCCTGCATGAACACAGAGCTAGATGTAACCAGTAAGGGTGACTGCCCCTGATATTAGGCGCCAACAGATCTACCCCTCTCATAAAAAATGAATAGTTCTTGCAGTGTGGGTTGTAATGGCCCCCCATTAGAAAGTGTCTGTATTCACATTAGTCCAGCATCACCCAAGAGGACCATGTGTCTGCAGCCCTGAAGAACATAACCATAAAACTAAATCTCCAGTTTAAACGACAGTCTCCTCGCCCAACATGTTAATTTACACTAAAGATGTCTCTTTGGACAACATCCAAGAGCGGCAGACGGCTCAGTAAGCTGCTCTACAAGTACTGAATATTAACTCATTAATTAACCCAGTCTGGATAATTTGTTGCACTGCAATGAAACAGTGACTGTGTGAATAATTCTCCACAGTGGCTGTATGGAGTGACCAAGGTCAGTTTCAAAGCCTTATGTCCTTATTGGATCTGACAGGATCCTGAGTGAATAGGATTTATGACATTAAGACGGACAAAAAAAAGATTTTAGCTTGTTATTTAAAATAAAGGGGACCTGAGAGATGAGATATGCCTTTATAATGTTTCGTCAAGTCCTCACGATGTAAATCATGCAGGGAATCCTTTTAAATCACAGCAGCGTTTCACCCTCTCCTGTCTTCATGTTACTCTCTGTCACTAATAGCTGGTCTGTATCTCTTTCTTCCCTAAACAAGGCCTAATGCACAATACACCAAATCTAATTACCGGAGCATTATAACGTGAAATTCAGTAGAAGGGTAACATCATGCAACCTCATTTATGCAGCATCGTATTTCTTTCTGTAATCGGCCTCGATTAGGGAAACGTGATCTCAGGGCACCCTTCTAACCAAATAAACAAATACACAATCAATAGCCCCTGGACAGCGGCTCTGAGAGGAACCCTTTTCAGTTCCTTTGTTTTGAGGGCTTTCCCAGCACTTCTGCTATTCTGCTGCTCGGCGGACTGTTATTGACTTGTATAGGGAGAAACGGCTATTTTGGATCACAGCTTTCACTCTCGACAGTGTCTGGAATGTAGAGAAATGCTCCACGGTGTAGAAAAAGACTTGAGACCATTTGGCTTTTTAATCACATCCAAATCAAACCCATGTAAGTAATTATGAAGATAAGAAATAAGACAACTTTGAGGGGTTTTGATGACAATATATCAAAATACACTTCCTTACTTTCCTTCTCTTATTTGTCTTCTTCCTCTGACCATTTCTCCCCCTCAGGTCTGTTTCTAACCCACCACATCCTGCCTCTTTTTTCCCTCTTTGCCTGAAATCTACCACAAAGTGCTGTTCTTCCGTGGATAAGATTGATTGAATAAATTCTCTCTTTATCTCTTTCCCCTCCTTTCTTTTTTTTCTCCATCCATCTAGGAGCAGCTCTCAGCAAACACTTCAAACTAATTGAAGACGAATGGGAAGCTGAAAAGGACAAGTGTTCTTTTTTTCTCATGATGTATAGTATATTTAAAGAAAGTGGTGTTTCTGTGCTCCAACAGATGTCAGGAGACTTGTGAGTCCTTGATGCATGTATACACAGGCACAAACGTAGATGTATTGAGATTAAACGTGACACAACAAATCTGTTAACACCAGCAACACAAAGGCAACTTTGCCTCTGTTGCGTTAACTGACACAATAATTTGAAGATGCAGCCTCCCGTATGAGTAACAATTAACACACAAACACACTGCTGACTGTACTGTATTGCAGTAATAAATGTGCTGCGCCGCATGCTTCCATTAATCTGGTACAAAGGTCTCTTGTGTTGTGCTTAATAATTCAGTCATATGGGTTCCATGTGAATTGATGAATGGCAGCTTTCATTTTCATGTGTCAGAGACACTGATGTTCGGACCGCCCAACTATCAGTGTCACGGTTATCACGTTTGCATTAATTATGAAACAAAGAAAGCCTTGTCGAGCCTCGGGCTTTGTTAATGGACCCACTGATGGTTCTGGGTTTTCGCTTTGTTTGCACCAGAGCAGAAGTCACGACCTCAAGGTTACTGCCCCGAGATCAACTTCAGCCTCTTTACTTAATGTATTTAAAGGAACAGTTCACCCCTAAATAAAAAAAATACATTTTCCTCTTACCCGTAACGCTGTTTATCACTATAAATTGTTCTGGTATGGGGAGCCAAATGTTGGAGATACTGGCAGTAGAGATGTCTGCATTCTTTTCAATAAAATGGGACTAGATGCTAGCCAAAAAAACAAAAAAACAAAACATTAATGGCGTCCTCCTTGGCTGAACTATAATGTCAGCTAGCTTGGTGGTGCTAGATGAGTTAGCGATATCTCAGTTAACTGAATCACGCTTCCTCCTGCACTGTGATGCATTAATGGGTGTAGTTTGGTAGGAGGAAAAGAGTTCCTACATTAAACTACTCACAACAAGGTTTGTGGATAATCTTGAGTGACTGGGTCATGATTTCTGGAAAGAGACATTGCTGATATATTTTTTGCCGCTTTGAGCGCCACAAGCCGAGTGCCATCTCGTACCACTACATTGGAGAGAAGGCAGACATCTCTATGGCCGATATCTCTAACACTTGACAACTCACAACAAAATAATGTAAACTAATAAACAGTGCTACGGGTAAGAGGAATAATATGTATTTTTGATTTTGGGATGAAATGTCCCTTTAAGTAGGCATTCTGATCTTTACATGATGAGATATATAGTATCACAGCAGTGTCCACACATACATCTGCTCTGTACAAAGATGTGTAAGAATAGTCATGTCTGAATTTGCAGACTATGAGGGATGGATGCATAAATATGAACTTTTTCAGTGTGTGTGTGTGTGTGTGTGTGTGTGTGTGTGTGTGTGTGTGTGTGTAAATACTGTATTTGTGCAGTTCTTAGCCCAGAATCGCAGGATACGTGTGTGGGTGTCATCAGCGTCTGTGTATTCCCATCAGCTTGAACTCTAATAAAAAGCAGGGCCTGCAGTCAGTGCAGATTGTGTGAATCCAGAAAGTCCCATACCACAGCTATTTCACACCCACGTACTTCCTCTAATCTTATCGCTCCGCTGGCTCAGAGGTCTTTAAGTGTATGGGATTGTGTGTGTGTGTGTGTGTGTGTGTGTGTGTGTGTGTGTGTGTGGAGAGTATGGGGATACTATATTTATGTTTTAGTTTGTTTGTGTGGGCGTCTTTGTGAAGTTTCAAGCCTATTTCCCCCTTTTCTTTGCGTCACTGAGAGGGCCATGGCAAATGGAAGCGAGTAGGGGTGACATGTGACGCAGGTCACGGGACAGACTTCATTTAAAACACTGCGGCAGTGTAAACTTTGGGCTTTTTCCTCGGAACTCAATTGAGCAAACGTGGATGTGGTCACGTCTAGCAAATATGTTTGAAAGAAAGTGTTCGGCTCTTACCTTTATGTGGCTTGTTCTCTCAGAGTGTAGTTTTTGGCTTTGAGAACAATCAGAATCCTGACTTCCTTTGAGGAGAAACCTGTTTTAAGAGGCCAAAAAAATCCTTAACGGAAGAGAGAGAGAGAGAGAAGAGACAGAGAAGGGGGTAAAATCCCTTCTCTGTCTCAGGGGAATCGCCCTCAGTGCTCTTAATAAATCTGATGAGTTGGGAGGTTTGTGCTGAGCATGTATTTTTGACTTTATAGTGAATAACTGTATAAGGTTGCCTTATAGGCCATAATACACTGCTATCATTTTGACAGGTTTGATGGGTAATAGCACTAAGTGATTTGACTCAGCATCCTTGCTTTCTGTTTCAAGGGGAGCATCATGTTGCCAGGAAAGATTTATAGAGATATTTATCAACCACTGTCTGTTTACTTTTTGGGAACACTGCCTTTCCACACTGCCACACACATAACCAACCACAGATCATAAACCTGACTAATGTTTCTGTCTGTGTCAGGGCCGGCTCTAGACTTTTGGGGACCTATCTGACCCTTCTCAGAGCTGTTCTTTAATATGGATAAATTTATGCATATTATAGTGTTATGTTTTCATTGGAAAGGCCTGAATCTCATCTGTTATCATGTGTACAATGTCTGAATGTAGAAAGGATATGACACAACTATAAAGATATAAAGCACCAGGCACTATGTGGCGAAGAACGTGTGTAACAGGGTAATTTATACAGCAGTAATATGTGTAGCAAAGTCAAATGTACATTTGTAATATTAAGTGTTTGCTGTTGTACTCCATTGGAGACGTAAGCAGCATTGGTCTCGCAGTCATTCCCGTGTTTTAGTGCTGTTAAGCTGTTTATAAGTTCATTTTTCAGCTCCAACTTATTGTATAATATACTATCATATTCCTGTGTCACTTAATTTGTGTAGGGGCTCAAGTTATATGGTCATAATTGACGGATGATTTAGTTTTTACCTTTTGCTGTCAGACATGTTTTCTGTGTTTTATCGTACTGAATTGAATGTAACGTGGCCGCCATTTTGCTGTTGTAGTCCATGGGAGACGGGCTCGAGTTAAATGGTAATTGATGGAAGATCTTGTTTTTACCCCTTGCTGTCAGAGTTGTTGGGGATAAATGCAGATTGTCGCCAAAGATATCCACGGTCTTGGCCTTTTCATATCAACACACCATAGACAGCACAAGAGCCCACCGGTTACACATACACACTTATACACATTAAAGTGACTAATAACATCGTGCCAGTGTGCAAATGAGCAAATGAGAAAGACAGACAAAAGGAGCACTGTTTTGATAGAATGTTAACATAAAATTGCCTGAGATAATGGCATAATGGTCAGTAGGTAAAATTTAAGTATTTTAAGAGGAACTTAAAGAGGAAGTCAACAGTTAGTATTGAGCACCAGGTTGGAAAACCATAGGCAAGCAGTCTTATTTTAATCAAACATACTTTTTTCTTTATTGATTATTATTAAAGTATGAAAATAACTTTTCATATACTAGGGTTTAAAAGCATGTTAGTGCTATTCCTTATGATTTCTCATGAGGAACTGCTAAATGTAATCATCAGTATTGACATATATTCCAAACTGGTTAAAACATATATGAAGATGGATGACATGACAGCTCCCCAAAAGTAAAGCAAAAACATCTTGATTGCCCCCTGGTGGCTGGCTGTTTCTGTCACTTTAGGTAGCTTTTATCACACTAGTGTATTTTCAAGTGTTTGTTTTTCTAATAAGTTTGGTTTTAATTACTTATTTGATGCTATTAATTGGGAGTTTGACATGATGAGTGACAGCTGTGTGTACCAATCTGTGTGCTTGCGATCAGTGGTGTCGATTGTTTGCAACTGGCCGAACAGGTGTATGTGCGGGAACTCGACACCATGGAGATTGCTACTGCGCAGACTCTGGCTCCAAATGACATCATCAGCGCAAGATAGCAGCTGCTGTGCGTGGGATATTTAGGCATTATTTCTGTACAGTCAAAGCAAGTGGAGACATGTTCATCTTTATTTACAGTATAGGGGTTGAAACATCCACAACTCAGGCATGTAAGAACATAACTTAAGGCTGCAGTATGAAAAGAGTATTTATTTAACTTAAATTACGGGCTGTGTTTTTTTCTTGTTCATTTGTGTTTAACTTATCATATCTAATATAACCACAAAATTGTATTTATTATTTCTTCTGTAACCACATAAGTAACCTCATAACCTCATAGGGGACAAAATGTTGTCAGTTTTCTAAGTTTAAATTTTATTTCTTAATCGTCCCTGTATGTATCTTTCCAAGGGGGCCCCCAGGGACCAGGGGGCCTGTGTTACTGTTTATATCACTTAGTGTGTCCGGCCCTGCCTTGAAATTATGTTTAATGTTTTACTCTTTCTGTTGCGTTAAACTTTCCAATATCATGTAGCTGACAGCGCAGGACGGGGATTTACAGAGTATGTGCACAATACCTCCTCTTATCAGAGGAGTTAAGTCGGACGGCATTCACGCAGCATTCCTCGACTCCTAAACTTCCCTAGCAGACAGGAACAATGACAAGCTCATTTTCTTCAGGGAGGGCATAAACACAGCATTCCTATACTCCTAACAGTCTCCCCATCCAACCCCTTGGAACAATGACAACCTCTTTATCCCCTGTATGATAACCCATCTACCAACACCCAGCTGCTGATGACTCAGTTACTGGGACACACACTCACACATACACACACGAACCAGACAGACACCTGGAGGTTAAATATAGGATAAAGTTTTCCCATTCCCACGTGTTTTGAGTGGGGGCGGAGGGCAGGGGATTTTGACCCCCAGCCTCCACATTACTGCGCTGAGTCACTTTTAAAGGAGGGGGGTCTGCGTCTCAGAAGGTGACTAGACTATGGCCTTCAGTCGCGTACCTCCCACCAATCGCCCACATCACATCCCAGGACTTGTCCCTCTGTGGCCTCTCAATGCACAGAGTTTCCTGAGGGCTCCAAAATATGGAATCCATAAAGCGGGAAAGATAAAAAGAGAAAGAAGCCAAGACACAACATACATTACACAGAAACACTGACAGGCCTGGTATAATATAGAGCAATAAGAGGAAGGTTTGTATAAGACGTGGGAGGGTGTAAACTAATGTGCGGGAAGAGGAAACTCGCATTCAAGCTCCCCAGAGACCATGTAGACACTAAACTCTCTTTATCCCCCTTATGGCCTAAATTATGGCTTCCATTCCCCTGTTTCTCCCCTCCATCCAGTTTTATGGATGTCCAGAGACAGGAAATCTGTTAATATGAGAAAACTCACAACAATTAAAGCCAGCCCCCTCTGGCGAAAGTGGGAACAATGAAAGAGTCCCAAGACCTTCTTAGTAAGACTGTGTAGGTGTCAAACACTAACAACCTCAAGGACAGATGTGGCTAAGATATCAGAAAACACACACAATACAGATCTTCTTGGGACCAACTCTGAACACTTTCACAAAGAACAAATACCACAATCCATGCACTTAAGAGATCTTACCACAAAGGCTTAACTTCTTCAACTCCATGCAGCCTCTGGGAGATCCGTCATTAAAAACTTGTGTTGTGCAAAGAGAGATTGCTCAACCCCGCAAACCTTTACTTTAAATTGTAGTCGAGATGCCAGGGACCAAGACAGGATCAAATGTTGCATGTCAAATACACTCAATATAACAATGCAGCTAGAAAATAAATGGTAACTTGTATTTAAATATTTAACTCAATAAGTGTGATATTACTTTAAAAAAAAGTGGTGGAACAAGCGGAAAAAGACTAAGGACAAAACATGAGACTTTCAAGCAATGTTGAAGGAAAAAGTTTATTTGACTTGGACGCTACTTTTTAAGGTGAAGTGGTCAAACTTCAGCCGCATTAGCTGCATATGGCTCTATGGACGGCAAAGTCCAACACATTCTCACTCTGACCACGTTAAATATTGACGTTTGGTTTCCACGTCCACATACGATGTGCAAGGTACCCTGGGTGCGTTGATTGTTGACATTCTGGGACACTGTGTAAAGTTCTGCCTGTTACCTGCATTGTCGTCTTTCACGATACACGTCTGTTTTCACAGGAAATTTAATGTTTACATACAGTCTCTTTTGAAAACAGGGTTTGGCTTTAGAAATGTATGAGACGCGAACAACTCTCAACTCGCAACTCTCTCGGTGAAAGTTGTGGTTTGTTGGACCCATCCACCACCCCTCCCACGTGCCCCACCCAGACTTTCGCCGCCTTAATTTTTGTCTTTTTCCCGCTGCGTTACCTCCTGACGCTGCTGGGTGCCGTTAAACGATAATGGCAACCGGCTGTGTATCATGCTGACGTTAAAGGATGCCTTTTTTCATTGGTTTCTGACGCCGCTTTTCAATGACTTCGGAGTGAGACCAGGCTCCAGTGTTAATTGATCTGTCGAACCACTTTGGTCCAGACTGACATATCTCAACTATCAGATGGACTGTCATGAAATTTTGGACGTACATTCATGATTCCCAGAGGATAAATCCTACTGACTTTGGAGAACCCCTGACATTTCCTATACACTAGTGCCACAGTGATATTGATATTTATGGTTTTGTGTGAAATGTCTCGGCAACTGTTGGATGTACTGCCATGAAATTTGGCTCAGACATGCATGTCCCTCTTTAACTTCTAATAGCGCACCATCATCAGGTCGGTATTGAATGCGACCAGAATTATGATCAAATATCTAAAAAACTTTCAGACATTATCATCTGCCTGGGTTGTACTTTTGTTTTTAGTATGAATTAGCAGATAGCAGGCTAACAAACGGAACTAACATAATGGTCGACATTAAACTGCTAAACATAAGCATGAATTATATTAGAATACTAGAATATATATATACTAGAATTTATATTATGATGTTAGCATGTAGTGCAAAACAGCCTTCGAGTCTCTAATAAGTGGCAACCTCTGGGGTTGAAACAGGAAAGTGTCAAAAACTGCAGTTCCTTTAAATGGCCACTTGAGGCTGGCTCCAGAATCAAGTTAATCCCATGGACCCCCATGTTAAAATGTACAACTTTACAGCAGATAAAAAAAATGTTTTCAGCCTGGTATAATCTAGCTATATAGCTACTTTTTGACATTCATGACAATTGTATGGGGGTGGGGGCTTGTTGTTGAATTTATATATAACTTAACCCATTTTATTAGGGCTCAAAGTTACGTGTGATTAGTATGTCATTACTGGCGCCATAGATACTAAATGGCAACGGCCGAAATGCCAGACTTAAGGCTTCAAACTGGGGGTACACAAACCAGTGGGTGATGTCATGGTAACTACATCCATTATTTTTATACAGTCTGTGGTTGCTAGCATGGCTGTAGACTCTTGTTCTTTGATCACACATCATTTCCTTCCTCATACTATCGTTAACAGTGCACTGCAAAGACTTGAAATTTGTATATTTTCAAAAATGAATTTCCCACATCAACAGCTGAAATAAAAGGTCAGATGTCAAACTGTTTCTTAGATACCGGAGAAAACTGTTGTGGTTGTTGCGCATTTTGAGGAATGTGACAAAAACACTCATTAAAGGGGGGCTTAGGTTTATTTTCTCATCTAAATCACGACACACTGAAAATAGAGAACAAAAAAAACATGTAAAATGTGTGGGTGAGATGAAAAAAACCCCAAGGGACTCATAAAACATCTCAACCCAAGTGGAACAAAACAGATGATGGCAACGGCAAACGGAGGTGACTGCTGAAAAGAAAAAACAATAAAATGTATAAAAATAAAGATACAGAAGAAACAAATGCAGGCCTTGGATAATGAAAGTGAATTCAAAGTGAAAGGGGGTTGCATGGTGGTGAGTGAAGTCACAAGTTCACTCCCGAGTTGTTTAAATCCAAGTCCAAGACTTGCCTGCTATTAAATCAACTTTCACTTTACAAAACATTTCTCCGTTGTTGATTCAAAACCCTGTTTCCAAAGACAACACTACTCTGTTTTTGTGCTTTGGTGCCTCCATATAGGGAGCTCATCCTATTGATTGCACAGGGAGAAAAAAAATTAGAGAACTGCCAACTCTTAGGCCCATGCATTATACATAATGCTGTTGTACGGGACTGAATGAGGTTGCCTCTGAAAATCTCTCCTGGCTGGACAATCTCCAGAGCCTCTCTGCCATTTTCTCTATGCAAAGGTGTTGCCCTTTGTCCCTGTTCACCTCTCTTCAGCTTCTTTATGCAGGGTTGCAGCAGCCACAGCTCTTTTGTTACTATGGATCTTTCCAGTGATAACTCAGCCCGGATGGCAAAATGGCCAATTGAAACCGAATGGATCTCCAGAGTAAGAGGACGCCTTTTGTGCATCTACGTGCGTGAATACACGTATGTTATAAAGGGAACGTTTGAGCACAGAGGTTATGGGTTTTCTTCCTGCCTTACTGAGTGTCCTTATATGTGTGGGAGTGTGTGTTTCTGTGTGTTATTTTTGACTGTGTGTGTCTATGTGATGGATAATGAGTCTGCACAATGAAGGCTCATATTAAGCCTCTGGGGTGTGTGACATCATCGTTTCCAAACAGGTTGGTTGATCTGTAAAAAAAAAAAAAAAAAAAAAGCACAAAAAAAAAGCCTTGTCATAGCACACACACACACACATACGCACACAATGAATGACTGTTTTAACTGAACCAAAGTGGAGGGAAAGATCATGTCAGTTCCATATATATGTATATATATGTATGTATGTATATATATATGTATGTATGTCTTTTGGATCTAGTCCAAGTCAAGTCTCAAGTCCCTGAAACTTGACTTGCAATTTAAAAAGCAAGTCTTTCCAGTTTATCAACATCTGTCATGTTAATTAGAATAGCACAACAGCCCAAATCCAAACAAATACTTTGTTATTTTTATTGGAGACAGTGCATTAAACATCCAGTTGTAAGTAGTGAACCAAAGCATTGTTGTGTGAGTGCATTTTCAGCCACACTAGCTTGCAGCATGGCTCTGAAGATGACAACACGAGTTGGTCAGTCAATCCACCACTTTAGTCCACACTAAAAAAACTGAGTAACTATTTGAAGGATTCAGACTAATTTTTTTGTCCAGGCACTAAGGATAAAATCCTTTTGACTTTGTTTATCCTTGACTTTCCCTCTGGCGCCACCAGCAGGTCAAAGTTGTCACTAATCCAGTGAAATATACTGACATCTACTAGGGGGTATCCAATTTTGTACAGATAGTCATGGTTCCCAGAGGATGAATCCAAACAACTAAAGGCCTTGACACACCAAGCCGACTGTCTTCCGTGTGGCACTTGTCGATTTGTATCAGCCTTAGAGACGTTGGAGTCCGTCAGTGAATGAAATCGCTCTGATTGGCACTTCAGCTCAGAGCACAAGAGGAAAAACGTAGGTGAGGAAAGCAAACTAACTGCTTGAGTCAAGGGGGAGTTTGATCAAAACAAACCTGTTCTAGTACGATTGTTTTATATTACTTAAGTAGAAACATTTCCTAATGGTTTGTCCTGTTGTTCACCAACGCTCTAAATATCATTTGTTCTTTTAACATTAGGCTGTGTTGTTAATGAGCTAAATGGCTATCTAGTGCCTTGAATCTGTCCTGTCTGTCTTCTGGTTTTCATTATTGAATGACAAATACAGACTACAACTGCCTGCTGGTGTGGAGAGTTATTTTCTGTCAAGCAGGCACAGAATATACGCACTTTTTGGCCACTGGCTGCAGTCTGATCAAGTGCAACTTTTCGGCTGAGACACAGGCAACGAGAGACAATTCAACAGTCTGTCTTCGGGACCTTTCTTTGATGTCGATTTGGTGTGTCTGTGATGGCCTCCTGACTTTTCCTCTAGTGTCACCACAACGTTCACAGTTGTGGATTAACGTAAAATGTCTCCACAACTACTGGATGGAATGCCATGGACTTTATTTCGGACATTAATGTTCCCCTCTGGATGAATTGTTTGGTGATCTCTGAACCTTTCCTGCTTGTAGAATTTTCAGTTTGCCCAATACTTTGGATTACAAAGAAATGCCTGCAAAATAAAAGACGACAGATTATCCTAATCTGTGGTGCTGATGACCAAATGCAAATAAGATGTGTTGACAGTTAGCTCAAAGCACCACTGTGTCTTAATGCACCCTAATGCTAGAACTGCTTGTATTCTTGGGCCTGTAAAACATTTAGTGATCTGAGGTCAAGTCTCCTCAGCCAAATCGATTCTTCAGGCAGTCAGGTCTCAAGGACGAAGATCCCAAGCCTTCACCAAATCCAAGTTTCACTTCTGAAGCTCTAATAATTTCATACTTTAAGTTACTTGAATGACTCCCTTCCTCGTTCTTCTATTCTAAACTAATCGTCTCTAGTTCCTTTCTACCCATCCCTCCATCTCCTCTCCTCTTGACCTTCCACGTCCTCTGCTCTTTCTCCCCCCTCTCCTCCACTTCTCTCACTTTATCTCCTCTAGTTTCCTGAAGTATTGGGGGTATCGTCTCGCCACTGAGTCTGATGCGGTCCTGTCTCTTCTTGCACCGAGGAGCTGATCCCTCCCTTTAGACTCTGAGACTTGGATAACGTCCCTGTTAGTCTGCGGCATCTCTCTCTTTCCCCTTCTCTGCTGCAAACTACATATCCATCCGTGAAAGTTGGACGGGTGGATGGAGAGAGGGGAAAAGGAAAAGATCAATGAGTGGAAGATCAATAGGAAAGCCCTTGATCCTTCACTCATTCCTCCCACTGGACATCTCACAGAGAGCTCTCCCTACCTTGCTAGCTCTCTCTGATGGACAGTGAGCTTATGCCACAGATGAGCACTTTGATTCCTTTCATTTTTAACTTTACACACTGTCCACGCTGATCAGTCCTTGTGTCAAAGGCATGAGTGTAGCTTGAACGCGTCTTCCGGTGCAAGGATATTTTGGGGAGGGATGGTTTTGCTGCTGCCTTGTTTTGTTGTCTGATGGGACATCTGCTGGTGTCTTCTGGGTAATGCAGCTCTGCATATCTGATGTGCAAGTTTTCCCGCTCAAATTGACCTACTTGCACTGTGGAGTGCTGGCTGCTCCTTTTATGTGTGGGAGAAAATGTGTAACTAACAAATATGTCTCAGATGAATGCAGATGTTTCACTCTGAAAGCCGGGGTGACAAAATAACTCATGCTTGCTTGTTCTTTTCTACCTCTCTTCCTAGTTTCTCTGTAGTTGCATGTTGCTGCATCTAGGATAAAACTTTGGGTGAGTAAATGCAAAAGGGTGATTATGATATGGGGTCTAAAATGTTAACTGGTTTCACTTTATTGTCTGTTATCATTCCACAAACAACAGAGCCAGACATGCAGCCGGGTTCAATCTTTATAATGCCTAACAGCAAACATCTCCATATCTGCTTCACCTCTTATCTCACTCACGGTATCTCTTATATCTAATAAAAGTGCAAAAAGTCCGGCTGTAAATCATCAACACTACTCCACACAGCCCATGTTTAAGGCGGGATGCGGCACCCGCCCACATACCCTCATTTACTCGCCTCCATGCGCTGCGCTGCAACTGCGCAGCACCGCTGATCGTGAAAGCTGCGCCTGAATGCCACAAACAGCGCAGTTGTACACATCTCGATGTGAAGATCTGTACGTAATTGGTACAAGCACACAAGCTGGTTGCGAGAGGAAACAATACATCCACATCTACACAGCAAGACGCCTGTTTTCTTTTTGGGATTTTGGAAACTGCGAGCGCCATATTTAGGTCAAATCCAGATGTTTTGCTGAACAAGGGATGCTGCACCCAGTGGTGTGAAGAAGTAGCTCAGCCGGCCACGAGGGATCATTATTGCGCCAATTACTGCCTTGCACTTTAAACAGATAGCTGATGGTCGGATCATATTGCCTTTCAGGTGCCGTTTTACGCAGCCGCTGTGGACAAACAGAAACTGTAACAGGATCACGCAGAGAGGATGGTGGCTGAGATGGCGAACAGCGCAGCGGCTTGTCACCTGGAAGACGGGTAAGACTTTTTATTTTTTATAACACAAAAATGTCAACCCCTGGATTTTTACACCAGTGTTTGTGTTTCAACATGATGCCTGCAGAGGAGGAACCGCTAAAATCGCTTTGCGTCAACACAGGAAGTGGTGTCCTTTGTTGCTGCTGCCGGGCTCATGTGTTTGTACACATTTTAAGCAAAATACACAAATCTACAAGAATTGCTTCCTCGTTGTAAATGCGCACAACTGAAAGTAGATACAAAGAGGAAGCAACACGAGGGTCGTGATGTCTTTGTTGGTGTCTCTGCGCGCTGCACGCTGCTGTGTTGTTACAGTGTGGTGACTCACTGACAAGTGTATCGTCATGCTGCTTGGAGAGGAGATCTTTGCGTATTTGATAACAAAGGAAGACAAGGATAAAGCAATTACTTCACCATGCATATGCTAATAAACACATACATCCTCATAAGGATATTTTAGGAGAGAAAAAGTAGCCACAGAGTTTTTAATTATGGTTGATGCTGCTATGAAACACGTGTCACACACATGTTTTTACCAACATGCAGCCCCAGTAAGAATTTAAAAATGACTCATACCAATATCTCCAGCAGTTATACAATATTTACTATCAGTTGTATTGTAAGCCACAGACAGGTGAGGTGATACTGATGAGTCATTGTCCTTGTGAAAAGCTGCTGCTTGAAAGCTGCTGTGCTGTTGCCAGGGTATCATTCACCCAGCGATGAGGGCTGGAAAAGTCCCCGAATTAACAATAGCACACAGGGCTTTATGACTTTATACTACAACCTTAACAGCAAGATAAGAGGCAGCACAAAATTTGCTCTATATTTATGACTCACTATAAACATCATAGTGAAAGCAGTGTGGTATTATGTCAGTGATAAAGGTCAACTTTTTATATGGTGGATGCAGACACGCTGATAGTTGTTTATCTACACACAGATGTCGTCTGTCTTCATTGTGCTTATAGGAAGCATGCAAATGTTGTGGTTCTTATCTTTCAGACAGATACAGACCAACACCCTCACACAGGATCCTGTTATCATGTTTTGTAGGAAGACACAGTGAGAGCAGAGAAGGTCTGAGAACTCACGCAGGGAGGTTATTTATCGTATGAAAACATTTGAGCAAACTATGCTCAATAAAAGAGATGACTGCCGTGGCAACTAATGAGCCCCAGAGTTGTTGTGTTGCGACTATCTGGCAGAGAGAAGGAGCTGACCTTGAAGAGGAGAAAACACCATTTCCTGGACAGATGTTAGAAAACAAAGGAAACCACAGGGTCTTATCAGGATTTACAGACGTCAAATTAAAAGACCACAGCTTGGTCTGGCTTAATCCTAATTTCCTGATACATCATTTTGCTTTTGATCGCCCGGTTCTGTATTCTTACAACTGAGGGAGTGACACGGGAAAAGATGCAGGGCAGGATATGACCTACTTTTTCACGCGAGCTGGTGGTGAACTCGTTCCTCTTGTGGGGTTGGCTCTCTGCCTTCTCCCCTTGATGGATCTCAGGCGTGTTGCCACTTGTTGAAGCTCAGACTGTGTCAACAGGTTGCACCAGTCATGTAATCAGACAACATCTGTACCGTGGCACATGGGCTTGGCTCATTGATTTGTTTTTCCTGGATAGTAAAGCACTTATCAAAAGATTTAAAGAGTTAAATTGTGAGGGGGGAACTGGTATTGATGTCTGCTGTGCAGGGCTGGGCAACATGGTTTAAATCAGTGTCACATTATTGATAAGAATTTTATTCTGATGCAGGTATAACAATACGGGAAGTAACCAAAATGATAATTAGTGCGATGAAGTGTTCTGTTAGACATTTTCATGCGCGTGAAACAAAAGAAAAATTCAATTTTCATTTCATTTTATTACTTTTAATTACATTGTGCTTTGTATCAGTAATAACTAAGAAGGCACTAAGGGAGCCAAGGGTGTAGGATTTGTTTCAATATCAAATGATGTGGTCCTGATTTGATAACAACTGAACATCTTAAGCACGCAAGCTTCAGACTATGTATCCTACTTGCTATCTGTTTCTCTGGACTGTAAGCACATGGCATATTGCCTGACCCCATGTTATCTGTACTACTAGTGCCAGTCATTAAAGATAAAACGTGAAAAGCATCAAGTTTAGATAACTACAGACCTATTGCTCTGGCAAGTACACCTTCTAAGGTGCTAGAGCGAATTTTTCTAGGCACCAGCAACCACTGAAAATCAATTTGGTTTTAAAAATGAGCATGGCACAGATCTGTGTGTGTGTATGCACTAAAAGAAGTAGTGTCTAAATATAAGAGGCACAATACAACAGTGTTTATGTGTTTTTTAGATGCAATGAAAGCTTTTGATCGTATCAACCATGGCAAGCTGTTCACTATACTAGAGGAGCGAATGTTTCCTTCTTTTTTTCTGTCTGAGCAAGAACATGATGTTGTCACCAAGGTTAAATACCTGGGGCATATTATTCAAGATAACCTCTGTGATAATGATGATGTGCAACGCCAATGCCCTAAGCTATATGCTCAAGCAAACATACTTGCACGCAAATTTCACATGTGCTCAAAGGATGTTAAAATTGCTCTCTTTAGAGCCTGCTGTGCACCACTGTATGCAGCACACCTCTGGTGCAATTATAGCAAAGTTAAGATGAATAAGATCAAGGTTGCGTTTAATGACGCCCTTCGAATCTTCTTGAGGTACCCACGGTGGGAAAGTGCCAGCCATATGTTTGTGACCTGTAATATTCCTACATTCAGTGCCTTGCTAAGGAATTTAATTTATAAGTTTATGTGTAGAATGTGTCGATCCGAGAATGAAATCATAATGTCTCTGACTGACCCTACTCTGAGTGACTCAAGATACACCTCTATGTATTGGAAATATTGGCTTGAACAACTGCACCTTTTTTAATTTGTGCATGGACAGACACAGTGCTGTCTATATTGTTTGTTTGTCTGTTTGTTAGTAACCTGTTGTCTGTTTTTATCACTGGACCTGGAGTCTGTAAATAAAGATATATATAATACTAGGACACACACATATGAAACGAGGGGTTTGGGGATCCTCTGCCAGGAAGTTGTGAGCATCTAACACCTAACTTCTTGCATTCTGTTGAAATTCTTTTTAATGCACCAATTTGTGCTTTTTTGCATCAATTTATGTAGAGCAAGCTTTGAAGGTTCAAATGTTGCCATGGTAATCGAAATCCAAATCAGTATTTAAATGCTTCATTTGAACAACAGAACAAAGAAACAAACTTTATGCAGGTATAATGTTCGCAGGGTGTTTACAGGTCCATAAAAAGTCTGAAATTGTCTTAAATTCAGATTCGATGGGTCTTAAATGTTGTCGGAGAGACCCAATGACTGTTGACAATCATTCAACAGACCGAAGAATTGCAATAATAAATGCATTTATGTCAGCGATGAGATCAAACTTAAACTCACTCAACTGTTGTGTGGTCTTAAATTTCATATATGGTGATTGATTAAAAAGTCTTGAATTTAACTTGGTTATATCTGTAGACACCCTGTATGCATTACCCCCCCAACAAACCAAAATAGCCCATAAATTAAGAGACAGAAATCCAACATTATTCTTTATGCATCAGCATTAATTGTTGTAGGTTGGTAGACCTCTGCCACGGCCAAATGCCCGATCTCACAATGTAAAAAAATAATTCATGTATTTAAAAGATTCATCCTTGCCCCATGCTGCACCCTTCCACCAAGTTTCATAAAAATCTGGCCTGTAGTTATTGCCTGATCCTGCTGACAAACAAACCAAATAATCAAAAACATGTTCTCCTTGGTGGAGATGATGGAGGTATTTTACCAAATGATTCCACCATATGATTTCTGTCATCGCAACATGACACCTCTGAAAGTAAATAAAGGATCACTTTGAATATGAAGCATCCACCCCAGTGTCTGAGTTCTGACAACAGAAAAAGTGTCCAGACCAGTTTTATTTAATGGCTTAAGCACCCAGCCAGTATATTTCCACGGCTGCACCATCAGCACTGACCTGAGAGTGAAGTCAGAGGGGGAGTTTGGGTGGAAAGGTGAATCTATCATTGGACAGGATGGGCTGCTGTCAGAGGTGTGAGAAAGTGAGATGCAGGCAGCCTGTGCACATTTCCTGTTTTTCTTATTCATTCGGCTGCGTGTGTTCCTGTTCAAAAGCAGAAGTGGTGTACAACAAGAGCCTGCAGCTGCATGATTTGAAGAGCCATCACTTTCAACCTCTAAATCCTCCCATAATTGTCATCACACAACCCAGACGCCCCTGACATGAGTGTGATTTAAAGCTGTCTGAATGTTATCTCCTCTGCCCCACAGAGACGGAGATATCCCTGCACTTGAAAACAAAGGTAAACACTGACCTATTTGTACTCCCTCCCTCCCTCCCTCCCTCCCCCTCACTGTTCTCTACCTCATATCACATTATCACAGAGCACTGTAGGGCTGCATGTGTCTGTATTGCTCTCTTATACAGTGATTGTGCTATGTCTCTCCTCTGGCTCCTTTTTAATATTTAAAAGGCGTGCATCCCCATCTATTGTTTCTCTCTACTTTTGTTTCCCTTCCCTCCTTTCCCTCCTCTCTCTCTTCTCACTCTTTGGCCTCTGTGATTTCCGTATAATTTGCCTTTTAAGGGCAGCAAGATTTCTACACGCTCGTGTGATCACTTGTGTTGTCAGATTTTGCCATTTTAAACACTGCACACCAGTACAAAAACTTGTATTGATTTTTTTTGCAGACGTTCCTCTAATATTTTCTTACTTTTTTCCTCATGGGTTACCAGAGTTTTCACCTCCTCAGACTTAAACTTTATTTTATTAAATTGGAAAAAAAAACCTTTAGTTGACACAGTAACAATAGATTGTCATATGCAGTTATAGATTACCAGGAATGCAGTGATCTGTCATTTTCTTTCCCGATAGCGATTACAATACATCATCTCTGTACTGATTACCGACTCAATATGAGTGCTATACTTTTCTCAACTTTAGAACTTGTATATCACACTGTGAGGAACTCGTTGGGATCGTTTGTATGTAAGGTAACATGAGAGGTTGCTGGGGGCCTGGAGCTTTGTTAATGGCTCATCATGTCTTAAAGGAACAGTGTGTAAGATATAGGGGGATTTAGTGGCATCTAGTGGTGAGGATATAGATTGCAACCGTCTTAAACTTCTGGGTAGAATTCCCTCAGTGTTCATTATTTAGGAGGTTTTTACGATTAGCTGAACTGTCCGCAGAGGTCTCTTCATATCAAAAAACAAACCAAAAAAAAAAAAACAGACCCTGTGATTTAAACCGGTGAGCACTTTCAGGATACAAATCAGTGTCTCTCAGGTGCTGTTCGGCATGCCCAGGGCTCCAGACTAACTTTTTCTACTAGGAGCACCAGTGTTCCTTACTGAAAATTTTAGGAGCACCATCACAAAATTTAGGAGCACTATCTATATGACACAACATATTCAGAATTTTGTCTATATTAACTGCATTACTGATAATTTAGCAATAAACGCAGATCTGCACACATCATCTTAAATGATGTGTGCAGCGGCGCTTTTGCTCCATCATTGCATCTGTCCCTGCATAATTTATGCCTGATGCTGTTGTTGTGTTTAACCAGCATTTCATGTTTGAAGTGTGTGGTGGAGTTGGCGAATTTAGTTTTCCCCGCAAATTTCAGACCACATTGAGAGCAGTACATGCAGGACATCACTTTCTTTTCTTTACAATATCTCAGCCACGTAAATTCAGTGAGCCATTCTTGTCGGAAATGATAGGGCTTTGGCTTTTTCGGTGCTGCGACATCACCTGCTGACTCGTCCGCAGTCATTTGGGCTTCCATAGTCAAGCGCACTTCCACGTTGTAGTTTCCTGTAAAAATGTCCGTGAAAAATCCCCGCAATGAGAAAAATACATGCCGAGCAGTCACTGATGCGCAGAACGGAGTCCGCGCGGTCGTAAAATCTGAGCTTTGTGCGCACAGGGCTTGCGGACGTCCGCTTTGAGTCTGCGCGGACCTCCGCAGAGTCCGCTCTGCGTACGTTCCGCCTAAGTGTGATCGGGCCTTAACCCCTCACACAGTGCACATGTACTAAAACTGCTGCACGTTGCTATGGTTACTGGCGCCCCCCCTGCCCCCTGCCTCGCAGTGCGCTTCCAGATCCAGACACACATGACAGACACACACACCCACAGTGACACTCGCTGTCAAGAGATTAAAAAAAATGGAGAGATTAATTAATTATGATCTGTAATTAATTGATCTAATTAATCTCTTTTTTAATCTTATCTCAAAATTGCTGAGAAAAACCCTCAACTTGAGGTATTTTCAAATAAATTCATTACATTATTGTGGCAGATGATCAAAATATTGATATATATTACAAAAAGTGGTTTTACAAAGTCATAATTATTGTTTTCAACAATAACATACTTGAACACAGATGCAGTACACCGAGCCATTACATTCTGTTGTTTTTAAGATTAGTCCCAATAAAGAGTGCTGTAACCTTCAGTCTCGACCACCAGGGGGTGCTTGACTGTCATGACATGTCAGCTTCATTGAAAGCATAGCTGCAGACTAACGCAACAATAGATGTAAAAACACACAGAAACAATACATCTGTGATCAGTTCCCTAATTTTATTTTAACAATTTTCAAAATTATTTTCCTCTTTTCCAATTTCTCGTTTTATTTCATGGAAGTGATCAATGTAAGTGCACTTGTCCTTTAAACTTAATAAAAAAATAAAAGCTAACAAAATAAAAGACACCTGGTACATTCGTTACAGCTGTATCAGTTTATAGAACAGTTTTGAACAGTTAGAACAAGAGGCTGCACTGCAACGTGCAAATCACTCCTTCTCGTGGCTGCCTGCGCTTCCCTGTCCTTGCGGCTGCAACTTGTGCTGTCTTCTCTTCTTCAAACTACAACACCCATAATTCATGTAGGAACTGCTGCAGCCAATGTGCAGCTGGTGGGAGCTGCATGACAACTCAACCACCATGATCAGTTTTTAGTGTTTTATTGGGCAACTCTGCTCTGTTGTAATTTTTGGGACAATCAGGGCAGGATTCAGGATTCAGGACAACTGCTTGGATTTTTCGGCACAGTCCCGAAATCCAAGCAGTTGTCCTGAATCTTGAATCCTGCCCTGATTGTCCCGAAAATTACACGGAGGTTGCCGGGGAGGTCAGATACTTGCGAGCTAGGGCAGACAGCTTTTCATAGACTCCTGAGTGAGCAGACCGCCTCTGCAGGGGACAGTCATCAATACTGATGCTGGGCTCTGCTCTGTAGCGCTGCAGCTCTCCCACAACTCAAGCACAAAGAATCCTAATCGTACGCCTACAGACGGATTTTATAAAAGGCAACTCTGTAGCATACAGAAACAGTAAAGTTAGAGATTAAAAATGAGATTAACGCGATCAAAAAACATAGCGCGTTAAATATGGCTGTAATTAATTATTCGCAATTAACGCGATAATTTGACACCCCTAGTTTTTTTTCCACTTGCCCGAAGTCAGTTTTTACTTGCCCTATAAAAATAGTTTAATTTAAGTGGCTATCAAATAACAAAGACTGCAGTTATTTGTATGTTATGTAATCTTTATTCACACGTTCTCTCTATATAATTTTGCGCCCCACTTGAGCCATGCCCACCTCTATTTATTTTTCCCCCTCTCTCCAGTTCTGCTGCAGTAACACCGGGTTTAATATATTTTGCTTCCATCTCTCTGCCCTGCTCTACTCTACTTCAACGCTACTCAACTACCACATCCACCTGTTGCACAAAACGCACACAGCAGTGTTTCCCCTAGGATGGAGTTGAAGCAGCAGAGGTGAAGCACACACATGAAAAATAATTTTCACATGTGTAACACTTTTTTGTTTGCTTGCAAAGCACAGCCTGCTGGGATGTTTCTATGTATACTGGCACCAGAAGGGCTCTTTAGGACTCAGTACATACAGTACATGTGTGCACAGTAATGAGCAGGTGAAATGTCTGTCTAGCTTACATATGAGGTGTCTCAAGATTTAGGAACATACAATTTTATTGAACATAATAAAAGTAAAAAGTCACTTGACATGCTGCTGGAAGTTGTTAATTACGTGACAACGCCTGAACGCAACACAAGCTCAGCACCGAGTGCCCTGCTGCGCTGCTGTGCGAGCAGCGTGTTTGTCTGTGCGTAACAGCAGTTTGTTGTTATTTACACACTTTCCATAACAATAACTCTGTCAGCTGTTAAACTGCGCTGGGCTCGGGTCAGGTTTCTCAGGAAAATGCAGCCGAGCTGCTCACCTGTGTGTGTGTGTGTGTGTGTGTGTGTGTGTGTGTGTGTGTGTGTGTGTGTGTGTGGCGGAACTCCGCCGTGCGCAATACAGAGAGCAGAAGAGGATAAATGTTAACGCGTGACCATGTAGAGACAGAAATGACACAATGACATAACACCATAAATAGTATATTGTTATGTTATTATATGAAGCGTCCGTCGGGCAAAATAATATCAATGGGGCGCTGTGTGCAGGACATTGCTGACTCGTGCTCTGAACTATCTGAAGTTTGGGAAACTGGCACAGGACCGACAGGAGTTTGTGGATAATTTCTTCTTGTGAAAAACGAATCTATAGTTCGTTTCATAGCGTCACTTAATGGTCAAGCGACACAGCACTTTCTACTCGACACCGGTTCTGTGACCCCTCTCTGTCTAACCCCGCGTACAGTACACACGTAGGTACTAAAACTGCGGCACGTTGTTATGGTTACTGGCGCCCCCCCGCCTCGCAGTGCGCATCCAGACACACATGACAGACACACACACACGGACACTTTCTTCCGCTCCTCCATGGAATGCAATTATAAAAAGAAGGAAAAAAAATAAAGAAAAAGGGGGAGAGGAGTGGATTTGTAAGTCGCGCTGGTGCTCCTAGTTAAAAAAAAATAGGTCGCACGGCCTCCAAAAAAGATCGCAAAATGCGACCAATTAGGCGCAGTCTGGAGCCCTGAACTCTTATTATCAGGTGATTATACGATAGAGAAAATATACGTATTATAGTCTATTTCTGCCAATGTTTCCTCCTGAATGCTACACACTGGACCTTTAATGAATATAACACTGACTTTATAATGACATCGACCCAGACACTTTATTTATCAAGGATCCGTCCTGTCTTCTCAGAAGGGTTAAGAACCACTGCTGTACTCCACACATCATTTTATGCCCTTGGTGTTGCTTTATTTTTATACCAGCAGATGGCAGGCAACACCCATGAAATCCGCCAAACCTTTTAGGCTGTGAATAAGTGTGTGTGTGTGTGTGTGTGTGTGTGTGTGTGTGTGTGTGTGTGTGTGTGTGTGTGTGTTTATCTGAGTTTTATCTCCACCTTGTTTGTCAGTCTGATGAAGGGAAGCGGCCATGCCAGAGTGAAGAGGGATGCCTGCTGGCTCAGATGAGGCAGCAGAAGCAGAGAACGAGATTGGCCATAGGAGGCATGTGAGGACAAGGAGAGAGAAATGGAGGAGGGAGAGTGCAGAGAGAGGTGAAGCAGACAGATCGAGCGGACTGGAGGAGAGAGATTGATGAGGGAGGTGCTGCGAGTGGAGCAGCGATGGCAGCATCTGCTTGTTAGTCTAAGATAAAACTCTGTGGGCCAGAGAGGATGGGCTCCATCCATTAGGCAGCCAGGCACTCAGCCAGATGGCCCGGTCCACGGACATTCACTGCTGCTGGGAAGAGAGAAGCAGCAGCTCCTCTGGACCCATCTGTATAAATGTGCCAGAATGTTAATGCATGGCACTTATCGCAGGCTTCTTCACAGGGTGCCACAGTTCAGCTGCTAAGGAATGATGGATATGTAAAAGCTGGTGGTGTAAGTCAGACTTGCAGAGGGCTTTTTTGATGACTAATATGGATCAAACCACATAGTGTAAAACATAGAAGTAAACTAAAAGTAGAGGTCTCTCACCGGGGCTGCACCTGTTAAAGGAAGAGCCCCGGTGACAGAAGGTAAAACTCCGTACTTTAGCTCGTTTTCTGACATTTCAGTTTACATAGGTCTGTTTTCCTTATGTAAGGAAAGTTTAAAAGTGAGTGTGGAGTTCAGCAATGAGCCATATGGCTGCACCTGACTGAACAATATCTCTGTGACATACAGGCTTTGATGTGTGAGAAAGTGAGGAAGCAGTATCTTTATAACACATGTGCTTTCCCCTTACACAGAAAATTACCAGTGATATTTGTTTATACTGTAAAATAATGTTTCCTGTTCAGGTTATATTTAAGTAGAAACAGAACCCCCCCCACCGTCCCCCCGCCATTTCCCACTGGTATTGTTAGCGCTGCTGACACAAAGACAAGCGGATCTCTTAGCATTTTCCTCAGTGCCTAGCCACTATCACAGTGTCCACAGTTTCTTCTGTTGTTCCAGCGTCCGCCATTTCCACAACTGGGGATAGTCACTGTTAGGGTTGGGTACATTTCACATTCAAATTGATACCATATATTCCAGTTCCTGGAATTCAGTACCAGTACCCCACAGGAGCTTTTTCGGTACTTTACTTTTTCTGTAATAACAAACATGTAATTTTTGAAATCCCATTTCTGCTCCTTGGCTCTTTTTTAACCATGCATCTATGTAGGGCTCATCTTCTGTCTCTGTCTGCATGTGTGTGTGTGCGTGTTTGTGTTTCTGCTCATCTAGCAGTGATATTAGACCATTACGAAAATTGGACAGGAAGAAAATGAAAATAGATCAGATGCGGAAACCAGCAATAGCAGCAATAGTTTTGGCTCGCCGGGAAGCCGACGGAGCAGCCCTTAAAAGTACCAACTACGGCACCCAATTCTAGTGACTGTAAAGTACTTTGATACTCCTTAGTAACTTGAGAAAGCTACCATGGGAAACAAAAGCACTTCCTTGTCCTGTTTTGGTTGCGCAATGGTTGATTCACTTCTTTTGTGGCATAGCCTAAATTGAGCCTTCATTTTCTCAGAAAATTGCATCCGGTGACAGACAGAATTTTATTGTGAAAGCAAGGCTTGTAGGGAACCAATCCAAAAGCAGATGCTGCTATATAACATTATGCAATCAACATTTATGTCATAATGATTAGTTAAAGCACAAAAACTTTCCACTTTACTATGAGACATGTTATTTTTAGCTTCACTCTTCCTTTATTCTGTAGTTGGGGTTGAGTGGCATGTAGTGCCAGGCAATATAACCACAAAAATGAGTTGATGATGCCATCAAACCTTTAGAAGTGGTGAAGTTTCCATAATGATGATGTTAATGATGATGATGGTGATGATGATATGATTAACAGCAAATATTAATAATGATGTAGTAATTGTAGTGACTAACAACATGGGAATTTACAAAGACTTTTAATCACATTTGCACAACATTGCATCAGATTTTTCAAAGCAAACAGCACTGACCTCAAAATTATTTCTAACTTTTTACAGATAACCTGACAGAAAGTGACAGTAGTAGTTCAGGTAAGCATATATGTCACACCACATATGCAACATGCAACCACAACAGGTTTTTTGTTTTTTCCCACAATTCATATGAGAACTTTGCAGAAGACCACATTTGTTCTGACATTTAACTCTTAATTCAACATTAACCTTTGTGGTACAAATCCCCCTCACTCATCATACATTGGACATCCAGTGCAATGTTTTCAGCTTGCTCACATGCCCCTTTTCCCATTGTTTTATCAAACAGAGAACACAGAAACGTCCACTGAGGAGAGCTCAGAGGAGGAAGAGGAAGATGAGGAGAATGAGCAATCTGGTGCGAGATATATGTTGAACTGCTCTATCACAGATCATTTCCTTTTGCTCTGTTACCAAGATTTAGATGAGAAGATTGATACCACTCTCATGAAAGTGGTGTTGGTCTTATTCATCTTAGCAGGAGAGCTAATAAGTGTATGTTTCAAAATGTCAAACTGTTCCTTTAATTTCTGTTTCTCACCCTTCTCTCTCCCATTGACTTTTACCCAAAGGCTCTGCTGAGAAAGACGGAGCAGAGGAAGGTAAAAACCAACATCCCATTATTAATGCGAGAAAATCTCTTTGGCTCTAGAATTCAACAAGATAAAGAACGAGTGGTGTTTAACTGAGTTTGTCTCCTTCATGTCGTTCTTTGCAGACAGAGATGAGGCCCATGCAGAGGAGTCTAAAAATGGTGCGACACTTTGCAACATCTACACAACATCAACACCTGCTGTGTCAGATTAAGCAACTGGTTGTTGTTTGTTAAGATCCATGTCAGCTTGTTGTCACAGTTGCCATGGCTTTAGTGGTAACTCAGCGGACTGCATCCATAACCGCAGTCATGCTACATAATTAGGCTACAAAATGTTGGACTCTGTTGGCTTTCTTGGAACATGGAGTTCGAGTTGTCATGTAATTGAGCATGCTCCACCCTAGCTCGCAACCAACAAAGTGGCCCACAATGTGAAAAGTTTGTCAAGGGTGTCTCCCAGAGTCTTAACACAAGCTTCCAGCATCTCACATGTGATTTCATATGGTAATGTTGGATTTTTTTCACCCTCTAGATTCAGGCCCTGAAGTGGTGGTTTCAAATGGGAAAGGTGAGCAGGTCTTAAATGATGTTGCAGCTCAGTTAATGTCCTGGATGTACTATGACATGTCCTGTAACTTCCTGTTTTTCGTCACACGTCCTGACAGATGAGAGGCCCTTCAAATCATGCTGTGAAAAGTGCAAAGCCATCCAGCAGGTGAGCTCAGAGATGTTCATCTGCCAAAATGTGATGTTGAATGTGTGCCTTTTATTTGTAATTATAGTTGATACTAGTCCATACCCATTGGTAGCTTTGTCACCTTCTACCTAATCCTCAATGCCTATGTGCAGTTTCACATAGATTGATTACATCAGTGAGTACAAAAATGTGGGACAGACAGAATGACTGACTGACTGACAGAATGACTGACAGTTTCCTTGATTATGTACAGCATACCATTCCATGACTTAGTCATACCAAAAAAAACAACAAAAAAAAACAAAAACATTTGGCCACAGGGGGAGCCACAGCGATCGGTCGCATTTTAGCCATTTTCAAGCATTTTTCTGTTGTTATAGCGCCACCCAGTTGCACATTAGAGTTAAATTTCTCCAGTCACCTTGAGGCGTCCTGTTCTACATATCTACCAAGTGTAGTAAAAATCAATATGGCGGTTAGGCCTAGATACGAAATTAGCTCTCTAGATCACACTAGATTATGTGTGGTCATATGGCTACAAAGTTGCGTGGTGATCGGTGAAACCCTTGATCACCTTTATGTGATGAGCCACGCCCTCCGCAATATTCATTGCCTTATAGAAGCTCAGTTGTAGTAAGTTTTCCAACTCTTGCCAAGAGGGAACTTTAGATATTGGTCCCTAGATTATGTTCACCGAGTTTCATGCAGATTGGTCAAACTTCCTAGGAAGAGATCGATTTGAAGTGTTTTTTAAAAAAAAAATCAAAATGGCGGAAAATGTATATAACTGGAAGTTATCTGTCCTTGAGGCAAATGTGTGCTCATGAGGAGATGCATCTCTGTGCAAAGTTTCATGTCTCTACGACATACGGGGCATGAGATATGCCCATTCAAAGTTTGCAATTTCAATCGGTTGCTATAGCGCCCCCCTTTGGCCAATTGGTGTAATATTGCTTCATTCACATCCTCCCATGACCCTCTACCACTGTGCCAAATTTCACATGGATTGACCAAGTCAGTGAGGAGAAAAACGTGGAACAGACACACACAGAGACAGAGTTTTCCTCTTCCATTATATATACTGAACAAAAATATAAACGCAACACTTTTGTTTTTGCTCCCATTTTTCATGAGCTGAACTCAAAGATCTAAAACATTTTCTATATACACAAAAGACCATTTGTCACAAATATTGTTCACAAATCTGTCTAAATCTGTGTTAGTGAGCACTTCTCCTTTCCCGAGAACAACACATCAGCAACACATCAGCAACACATCTCCTTCGCATAGAGTTGATCAGGTTGATGATTGTGGCCTGTGGAATGTTGGTCCACTCCACTTCAATGGCTGTACGAAGTTGCTGGATATTGGCAGGAACTGGAACACGCTGTCGTATACGCCGATCCAGAGCATCCCAGACATGCTCAATGGGTGACATGTCCTGTGAGTATGCTGGCCATGCAAGAACTGGGATGTTTTCAGCTTCCAGGAATTGTGCACAGATCCTTGCAACATGGGGCCGTGCATTACCATGCTGCAGCATGAGGTGATGGTCGTGGATGAATGGCACAACAATGGGCCTCAGGATCTCGTCACGGTATCTCTGTGCATTCAAAATGCCATCAATAAAATGCACCTGTGTTCATTGTCCATAACATACGCCTGCCCATACCATAACCCCACCGCCACCATGGGCCACTCGATCCACAACGTTGGCATCAGCAAACCGCTCACACACACGACGCCACACACGCTGTCTGCCATCTGCCCTGAACAGTGAAAAGCGGGATTCATCCGTGAAGAGAGCACCTCTCCAACGTGCCAGACGCCATCGAATGTGAGCATTTGCCCGCTCAAGTCGGTCACGACGACGAACTGCAGTCAGGTCGAGACCCCAATGAGGACGACAAGCATGCAGATTAGCTTCCTTGAGACGGTTTCTGACAGTTTGTGCAGAAATTCTTCGGTTATTCAAACCGATTGTTGCAGCAGCTGTCCGGGTGGCTGGTCTCAGACAATCTTGAAGTACAGGATCTTAAACCAACCCAATCAGTAAAAAATTTGGGCGTGACTTTTGACTCTGAGCTGAATTTTATCCCACATATCAAAAATATAACGAAAATAGGTTTTTATCACCTTAAGAACATAGCCAGAGTCCGCCCGTTTCTCTCTCAGGCCAGTACGGAGGTGCTAATGCATGCTTTTATCTCCTGTCGCTTAGATTACTGTAATGCCCTGCTCTCTGGTCTTCCCAAAAAGAGTATTTTAAATCTCCAATTATTACAAAACTCAGCCGCACGCGTGCTGACGAGGACCAGAGGGCGGGAGCACATTACACCGGTTTTAGAGTCGCTGCATTGGCTCCCCGTCCGCTTCAGGATCGATTTTAAGATTCTCTTACTGGTTTTTAAATGTCTTAACGGCCTTGCGCCCTCTTATTTATCTGATCTGCTTTTACCATATCAACCCTCGCGGACCCTGAGGTCCTCCGGCACTGGCCTTTTAACCATACCAAAACCCAGAACAAAAACACATGGTGAGGCAGCATTTAGCCACTATGGCCCCCACCTGTGGAACAGCCTGCCGGAGAGCCTCAGGACTGCAGAGACTGTTGATATTTTTAAAAGAAGTTTAAAGACACACCTTTTTAATCAGGCTTTACTAAAATTTTAACTAAAATTTTAAACTCTTCCTATGTTCTTATCTGGTTCTGTTGTATTTTATTTCACTGCTTTTATCTTGCTTTTTAAGACGATATTAATCTTAATAATTTTCTGTTTTTTATTTATCACTGGTACTTTATTTATTCTATTTTATTTATAATTTTACGTATTTTATTTTTGGTACTGTATTTATTTTATTTTGTTTATTCTTTTAGTCCTATTTTATGCTTTTAGTCTTTAGCTTTTAACTCCAGTGTTTCCTCAGGGGGGTCCTCCACACTGGGAGCTGTGTCGGGTCTGCTAGTGGGGGTGTTGTCCTTGGGTCCCTTCGGCCCGGCCGGCTGGTGGTTCCTCCCTTCGATGTGGGGGTCCACCTGTCTGTCGGAGTCGGGGGGCCTGGGTGCTGGTCTCCCCGATGGCACGGCCTGCTGCTCCTCCCAGTGTGGACGACCCCAAAGGTGGCGTTTCCTTGATCCTCAGTGCCATGCCATGTCTCCCTATTGTGTGTGAGATTGTGTGTGTGTGTGTATGTGTGTGTGTGTGTGTGTGTGTCTAGTATGGAGGGTGGGAGGGAGGGGCTTTCTTTGTAACTGTTTTTCTTTCTTGTGTTAATTGTTTTTAATTCTGCAAAGCACTTTGTGTTGCATGTCCATGCAGGAAAAGCGCTCTACAAATAAAGTTGATTGATTGATTGATTGATTGAAGGTGAACATGCAGGATGTGGAGGTCCTGGGCTGGTGTGGTTACACGTGGTCTGCGGTTGTGAGGCCGGTTGGATGTACTGCCAAACTGTCTGAAATGCCTTTGGAGACGGCTTATGGTAGAGAAATGAACACTCAATTCACGGGCAACAGCTCTGGTGGACATTCCTGCAGTCAGCATGCCAATTGCACGCTCCCTCAAAACTTGCGACATCTGTGGCATTGTGCTGTGTAATAAAACTGAACATTTCAGAGTGGCCTTTTATTGTGGCCAGCCTAAGGCACACCTGTGCAATAATCATGCTGTTTAATCAGCATCTTGATATGCCACACCTGTGAGGTGGGATGGATTATCTCGGCAAAGGAGAAGTGCTCACTAACACAGATTTAGACAGATTTGTGAACAATATTTGTACGAAATGGTCTTTTGTGTTTATAGAAAAAGTTTTAGATCTTTGAGCTCAGCTCATGAAAAATGGGAGCAAAAACAAAAGTGTTGCGTTTATATTTTTGTTCAGTGTAGTAAGATCTGTGACATTGTTCTGATGTTGTGATGCACCTTGTATACATGGGTGGATTATGGGCACAGATATGGGAAAGGCCCCACCACCTCTCCTACATGGCAGCAAGACACAGACGTTGTGGTGGTTTGGCCACTTTTATTCTGTTGCTTTGAGTTTCTTTGTAGTCAGTACACACCTTTTGTGTTTTTGTGTCTCTTTGAGGTCATTTTGGTTCTTTTTTTGGTTCATTGTGTGTATTTTGTGGTTGTTCTGCCCCTTTTTATGCCTCCAAACTGGCAATAGCCATAGCAGGAGGCATTATGTTTACGAGTTGTCTGCCCCATTATTGTGAACACGACATCTTGAGGGAATTTCTTCAGATTTGGCAAAAACGTTCACTTGGACTTAACACTGAACTGATTCGATTTTGGTGGTCAAAGGTCAAGGTCACAGTGACCTTGCATCCGTCTCATTTTTGTGAATGTGATATCTCAAGAATACCTTAGGGGGATTTCTTTCTTTTTTTTTTTCTCTTTGACTGAAGAATAAACTGATCAGAATTTGGTGGTCGAAGGTCACATGTTTCTGGCGGTAACTCAAGAATTCATGCTAATTATGACAAAATTTCACGCAAATGTCTTTCAGGATATAATGAAGTGTTGCTATTTTATATTCAAAAGGTCAAAGGTCCACTTCACTGTGACATCATAATATTCTACATAAAACGCCTCTGCCCATTAATCAGTGTCATATCTCAGAAACAGAGGGGAAGATATTTGGTCAGATGCTCAATTGGTGACACTAATCATGGGTGTTCATCTTGAAACTGTGCTGATTGTTATAGATCATCTTTGGTGTAGGGGGGAAAGTTGTGTGTGTCTGTAAGAGACACTTAACTGGTGTGTGGAGGCATACAACCGAGGGGCTGTAATTCTAGTTGTAGATATTTTGTGTCTGTTTGAAGTTCCTTTGCATCTCTTTCTGGTCTTTTACTGTCTCCTTGTAATTACTTAACGTCTTTTTGGGGTCATTTTTTTCCTTGTTAGTATGTCATTTTCAGTAACATTTTGCAGGTGAAGGCCAGTGGGGCCCTGTAATTGTCTAAATGAATAAACAAACTGTGTTGGTTTGCTTGACAGAGCCATGGCAGTGAACTTGTTACCCCCAGGATGCTCTCCAAGGGACGATTACAGTGAGTGCAATAGTCTCTGTCACTGATCTGGTTCGTGCACGTTTATACTGATTTTCAATGTATAGCATCACTGACTCTTTTTATTTGTTTCAGAGTGCAGCTGGAAGGAGAAGGCACATATGAGTGTTCGGTCACCGGCCTGGTGTTTGAAGCATCGGAGCCGGTTCTTGTGCGGTACTCAGTTTTGTCCTGGTCCAAGTTTGGTTCGTTCCTCAGGGACTCCTGGAAATTTGCTGGACCCATCTTTAACGTGGACACAGTCAATAAGGACACGTCTGTCCTCAAGTCCATCCAGTTCCCTCACTCCGTCTGCCTTTCTGGTGAGAATGAATACCAGGACTGTCTAGTGTGTCTTCTTTGTTCAATATATAATTCATAATTATAATCTTGGCCTCCTGTGGTGACTCCATGGCCCATAAGGCAATGTTATGAACACTGAATATTGCTAACAAAGATGTCGCCTGGAGGTTGTCTTGAGTTTAGTTGATGGCTGGTGTGAAAGTAAAGCTGCAATTCTTGATTAATTATGACCCATCTGAAGGTCTTTACACAAAATTTTATTGAGTATCATAATCTTTTAACTATGATTTAAAGCCGCTCCAGGTGAAACATAAAAGTTTCCCTATTACCTTCGCACAGATCCAGAAAATGAAATGACATTCAGTGTCCTGCACATAAAGGACAACCGTCCACTCATTGAGCCAACAGCGGACCACTCAGGTAGCCACGTTAAATGGAACGTGACGTCCCTGTCACCCGTGGGTCCCATCATTCAGACGAGCCAATCTGTAGAGCACCACGGGGTGGTCCTGGTCTACAAGCAGCTGGGCAGTGACAACAACAGCTACAGCTTCCACGTCTACCTGGCCACCAACAGTGCATCTGACATCAAGGTCAGTGAATAACGCAGAACTGAAATAATTTCATCTCCACAGAAGATGACTGACAGTTTTCCTGCCTATACTTGACAAGAGCAACACTGTCTGGGCTGTTGCTGGTCTTTACTTTCATTTTTGAAACTGATAAACAGGTGACAGCTGTTTTGTAATGTGGTCAAATCCCTCCAAAACCTCACACTATATAACTGGCACTTTAATCTACGTCGTCTGGCAATTTTACATGTCAGTGTCATGACTGAAAAAAGTCCTTGGTTTTTCTTGAAAGTTGCGTCCGTCATCTGTCTACTCTGGACTGTCTGTCTTTCTGTATCGGTTCCTTTGCGGTGGTGAAATACTGCAGTTACATCACTGGATAGAGTGCACACAAAGTTGTGGTCTGAATGAATATGTACACACACGTTTATTAGCTGCAACCACCAGCTCTGTAGCTCACTCTGTCGGTTGGAGGGTTGGACAGTCCACATAAATTACCCCACCTTTTGGCAGACACAGGAGGCTAATGTTTGGCCTGGAGGTCAAGTGTGTGTGTGAAGGTGTGTGTTTGTGTTTATGCCCATTGACTAAAAACATGCATGGCAATGGGGGATGCATGCATTTGTTATGCTGCATTCATGTGCTCCTTGGATGGTCCCATTACCAGAGTTGGGGTGTTGTTCTTCTGACTTTGGTTTCTTAATGAGCTAAGTCAAAATGTGGAAACGTGTGCTACAAAAAAGTGGAATTTTATGGCATTTAAACAACACATTAATAACAGTTTGAAGCTGATTTGGTCTCAGATTTGTTGCTGCACCCATACATCCCTTCAAACTACTGTAATATTGCTTTATTAGACTGATGCTAATAAATAACTTTTCAAATTAATCTACATCACACGGTTAACCTAATGCCATATTACAAATTACATGCGGGAAAAATGACTAAAAAGTTTATTTCCACATGGGTATGTTCCTCGTGACTAAGTTCTCTGTCGACTAAACGAAAATTTAAATTAAGACTAGTCGACTAGTCTAAAAAAAGGTCTTGGCACAGTGTATTCAGGCTCAACATATTCCATTAACTTCCTGAAGCCGTTACCTTCACCAAAGTTAAGTGGAAGCATGTCTTGCGACGTCATTGTCATGATGAGCTACGTTAGCTTCTCAGACCAAGCAGGATCACACCGTCTCCGGATAAATGATGTCAAATTGTGTGGCTAACACCGCTAGCAGCAGCAGCCGTCGTTCTGTGCAGGTTAACATCCAGATGCTTGAGTTGAATGTGGTTACCATCGCTCCAGTCGAGTGATTATATGCTAGTTTTTTCTGACGCAGCCTACATTCTACCTTGTTTTCATTTTCTGGATCAAAGTACTGCCAAACCACTCTGATTTTGCAAAAGGACATCTCTCCAGCTACCCACCATGCTGTTTTAAAACTCCAGTCTATTCGAGCATTACCGCGGGGAGGGGGACTGCTGTCTGACGGCTCTGTAGCCCCCACTAGTGGCGAGCGGCTGCATGACACTTAAGCGGCCCTGAACATGAATAAAACACTAATTGGCTTAACCGACTAATATTTCTAGTGCAGACAAGCGAGGCGGACGCTTAATCATTTAAACAACTAATAATGTGCATCCCTATTACCATCACCCAAACATTTACTTTCATCTGCCATGTTTCTGCATATATAACGTCAACTCAGCAACTCGTGTAGGGCTGCTCAATTATGGCAAAAATAGTAATCACAATTATTTTGATTGATATTGAAGTCTGGATTATTTACTGATTTAACATGATTGACTTTTAAAACATCATGCTTTTATTGAATAATCACTCTGGTGTTTGTTCTTAACACTGGATGTCTTTAACTTGAAATACAGTTAAACTGAAAAACAATGAGATAAATGAGAATAAATAAAAGTTAAACACTGTGATGCAGTTTCAGGAGTAGAGGGGCATTTGGCTTTTTGTGCTTTTTTTCCTTTTATTACTCGGTCATACACGGCTTTGTCAGTAGACTTCAATTGCTGGAACAGATTGGTTGTGTTGCTTTGTGGTGCAGACACGACAGTATAACACATCTTACACATGATTGTAGTTTGTTCTTAGTCTGTCTCCGCGAAACCAAAGTGTTTCCACACCACAGAGTTTGTTTAACCTTTCTTTTCAACCAGTAACTCTCTTTCACTCATCCTCTTACAAGCTCTACCGGCAAAGTTTCAAAACAACCACAGAGCTGGTGAGTTGTGACTCGCTGGTTTCAATTTGCGCTGATATTTATGTTTGGACTTAAGGGAAGGGGTCTGAGCACATCTGCTGGGAAGGGGTGCGCTTGATTTACAAAATAAAAGACACAACAGGAGCACATCTCAATTATCTTCTTATGAAAAACAAGGGAAACCAAAATCGTAATTGAAAATAAAATCTGAGTAATTGCCCAGCCCTGAACTTGTGATTCTGCAAATTTAGTGTTTTAATTTAGGAATTTTTCCTGTGAAGCTCGAGAGCCAAAGGAAAAAGAAAAAGACTTTCAGTCGTGATCACTGCGTACTGGATAAAACTCCAGCAAAATGCCTTGTCTTTGAAATTGTGTAGAATAGAATCGGAGCGAAAACTTTACTTTCACTTCTTGTTTACTTTTGTTACTGCACTGGCTTTGATGCTGCAAGACTTTATAGAATAAATTCCAGATTTCCAGGTTTGTGTAATACAATAACGCAAAGACATTTTCTGTAATGAGGTTAGACAGTAATGCAAAAATCCTATGATTATATTATATTGTTAAAAAACAGTAATGTCATCTGGTCAAGTGATTGTCGACTATTAATTTATTATTATTATTATTAATGACCTCATCACATGCCTTTTGAAACATATTACAGTAATTTCAAGGAATGGCATTGATGCCACTGCTGCGTGTATTCCTGTAAATGCACAACGTAATCCTGAGAGCTACAGGACAGTCATTTTCTTATGCTGCACTGCTGAGGTCACTCAGGAAGTGTTTGTGGTTGTCTGTGAGCATGTGTGTCAGGGTGGATGCAGCTGGTGAATAATCATACTTCATTTATTGTGAAATAAGAAAATGCCTGTCCCTAAAACATAGTAATTTGGTATTTCCATCACCACACACACTGTGTTGTCAGCAATTACTGACCAGGTCTGACCTCTGACTATTTTTTCTCCATTTAGACACCCACATTTTTTCCACTCTGACTATGGAAAATGCTTTTTATTGAATGTTAATCATCATTAGGGCAGCATGGTATGCAAAAAAAAAATCATATTGTGGTTATTTTGACACATATTGCAGCTGCAGTATGAGTTTTAATTTTAGTGGGAATGATGATTTTAGCATTCTATTTTCACTGATAAAAATATAAAAATGATGATGTGATTTTTTTTTTTACTGGGGTCTGTGTCAAAAAAAGCATGTTCCCTTGCTTTTGGAATATGACTCGTAGGCTGGGGCATCTTTGTAGCACCACAATGCTTCATTTGTAATAGTGTGTTGTGACATATTTTTACCTTTATCAAAAAATTGCACCTCCTACACTTTATTTATAGTTATATTGTGATTTCGACAGTGTCTTGGAAGCTACTTTGAAGGCCTAGCTTTACAGGATACCAATTACTGCACACTGGAAGAAGTTGAATGACAGACCTAGTGTGAGATCTAGTTTGGTAAGCTAAAGCTATTTTGTAAAAAAAAATGATCTAAATTGACAGTGTACATGTGATATGAAATTATAACAAAACAATATGAGACAAAAAAGTCACATGACAGCAACAAATGCCGCTCAGTTGAGTTTATTACAAAATGTGTCTATTTGTTCACAGGTCGTACATGCATAAAATACCCTAATATTCATGGGAAAGTGGGGAAGAAATGTCAGCTTTGGTCTTGTATACAATGTCCATCAGTCAAACACCTGCCTTCAGAAACTTCTAAAATAGCATGAGCAGCTTGAAAAGGTGTGTTTTCAGACAGGATTTAAAAGTAGAAAGTCAGTATTGTGAATGTCGACAGATGGTGATGTGAGGTGGATTGCAGAAGAGGATCTAAGAATACGGGAGGGTGTGTAGATATGAAGGAGTTCGGACAGGTAGGAATAAGCTTGATTATGAAGGGCGTTAAAGGTGAGAAGCAGAATCTTGAAGTCTTGAGCCCTGAGCAGTGCTGGCCCTTTTGCAGATGCACTGTGCAAAGGTGAAAGGTCAAGTGTAGAGTGGTGGCTCCCTGACGAATGCATCGTGCCGTCACAGCAGTTATGATGAAAGAATAAAGGGGTGGGACTGATCAAAGGGGGTTCAAGTACAGTTAATTGTGCAGCCCTAATCACCATTCAGCCTGCATGTCATCTGTAAGTGACTTATCCTCTGCTTCGTCTTGTCCTCCTCCCTCATGTAAACCAGGATATAGGCAAACAGGTGCGGTGCTACAAGAATCGCTACATTCGAATAGAGAAGCCCCCCACGTGTAAGCTGGATGAGGGGACGTATCGTCTCCTGAGCGAGCCAGAAGGAGAGATCAAACCTGAGGTGTGGCTCTTTGCATATGCATGTGTGTGTGCTCATGTGCAGTCATTTATATTGCAGCTTGAAAACCAAACATACGGTATATGCATTGACTTTACAGTTAAATTGTGTTTAATTATATTTGTGTGTGTGTGTGTGTGTGTAGGATTTGAAATTCACCCTTGCTGTGACCAAGATGAAAGGCTACTTTGAAGCTTTCTTTGAGCAGCCTCCTCCCTTTAAATTGTCTCTCATAGACATTAACACTGAGGAGACGGTATGGTCCGCCACCATCAGAGAAGGTACTGGTGCATTCAGTCTCACATTGAACTCTTTTTGTGATTTGCAAGTGAAACAAACATCTAGGAGTTGAGGCTAGAGTCAGACTGTTGTTTGTTTGAAAAGTCAGAGTTTTTCAGTTTGTCAGACAGCAGACAGGAGCAGGAAACAAAGATTTTATCTGCAAATAACATATTTCTGTATTATAGAGTTTGTGTGCATGAGTGTAATTTGCTCCAGAGTGGTGTTGACTGTCTTTTTCTCTCTACTCTTAGGTGACTGTGTGGATAACATAGAAAAGAAGCCAAGGAAAAGGACGAACAGTAAGCTTGTTTTTGATCAGATTGTTGTTCTCCATTGGGGCAGGTTTGCAGCTTCTGCAGGTTGACTCACATCACGAATTTCTTTTATAGGCAGACAGAGGAGCAGCAGCCCCTCCGAAGATGAAACGGCCTGTAAAAGGCCTCGATGGCAGGATGAGTCAGGTGACTTTTCATGTCTTTTACTAACGTCTGAGTTGAGAACTTAAGGCACACGCTTTGTTTCTGCCCCCGATCAAGTCAACATAAACCAGTCCACGCAGGAACTATTTCCAGATGCACCTGTCTGTCTAAAATTATACTGAAACAAAGTACCTGTGTGTGCTGTGCGTCCTTTTCCAGATGGAGTGAAAACAATGATGACTCAGGGCCAAGACATGTCAGAGAAGCAGCTACTGCAGGTGGCCAAGCGGCTCGGGAAGGAGTGGAAGCAGGTGGCCATCTATCTAGACTTGAACTCCAGGGAGCTGGATGACATCCAGGCAGCGGAGAAAGATGTGACCATGCAGAAGCTGAAGATGCTGGTGGAGTGGAAGAGCAGAAGGCGGCCGGGAGAGGCCACGGCGTACCACCTGCGGAAAAGTTTGGAGGAACTGGATGACTTGCCAAATGAGGTTCATCAGACACTGCAAGGTAATAAACTGCTAACATGTAAACACCTTGTAATAGATGATGGATAACCATTGAGCTAAATGCTAACGTCAGCATGCTAACATACACACAGTGACAATATTAACATGCTGATGTTTGCATGCATAATGTTTACCAATTTTGCCTGATGATGGTGAGAATTTTTTTTAATTTTCCCATTTGTAAGAATACAAAGTACAGCTGAGGATGATGGGTTTGTCATCGGTTTTGTAGATAAGTGCTGGACAATTTGAAATTTTGACCCGATGATGGCACAAGATTAAAAGTCAGAGGATCAACAAAGTTATTACATTTCATCCTGAGGTGGACATGAATGTGTGTAGCAAATTTCATTGTAATCATCCAGTAGTTGTTGAGACATTTCTAGGGCTGGGTGCTAGATGGAAATGACTCAGTGGTATGGAACCGTCCTCAAACGATACCTACATTCAAATAGGTTGTGTCAGGGGAGTGATCCCGGACTGTTCTGACTCCCGGCCACATCAGCAAACTATGTATACCACATGCCACTTTCACATTATGGGTAAGCGTCCTGGTATTGGTAATGGTATAGTAACGATACCCAGCCCTAGACCAGGGTGTCTTCAAGTCCTTAAAAAGTCTTAGATATCTTAAATTAGGTTTTCTCAATATAAAGCCTTAAAAAGTCTTACGTTGTCTGAAATTCAGATTCATGGGTCTTGAATATTTTTGGTCACATTACCGCAAAAATTTCTCCAGCCAGACCAACCCCAGTGACTGTTTACAATCATTGGACAGACCAAAGAATTGCAACAATAATTAGCATTTATGACCACGATGAGCTTTTGTTTTCTCTTCACATTAACACTTAACTTAAACTCACTCAGTTGTTGTCATAAATGCTAATTATTGTTGCAATAATAATTAGCATTTATGACCACGATGAGCTTTTGTTTTCTCTTCACATTAACACTTAACTTAAACTCACTCAGTTGTTGTCATAAATGCTAATTATTGTTGCAATAATAATTAGCATTTATGACCACGATGAGCTTTTGTTTTCTCTTCACATTAACACTTAACTTAAACTCACTCAGTTGTTGTCATTTTTCCTTACTGTTCATTTTTAAACTGAAATCAATGTGTTTGCTCGGAAAGACTACTTGCATATACACATAATGTGTATTTCCATCGCAGGTTTGGTCTTAAATTTCATATACGGTGGTATTAAAAAGGTCTTACAAAGTCTTAAATTAAACTTGTAGACACCCTGCTAGACATTTCACTTAAATTCAAAACCCTAATGGATCTCTAACGTAAGTGTGATTCATCTTCTCGGGACCATGACTGTCTGTATTTAAATGAATTCTTTCACTGTTATTTTGCCTGTTGTCGTGACTAAATCACATCATAATGGCAACTGGCCCTCATCTGCAGCTGTCCATCACTGCCCACAGCAGAGTGATCAGTGCTGCCACTGCTCGCCTTAAGATATATAGAAGAGATTACAGCTTTAATCACCAGTATTGCTGCAATAAAGTGAGAGCAAATCTGTGACTGAAAGGTCCAGGTTCCAGCAGATGTGGTTTGTCGTATGTTGGGCTAATATACATGCATAACTTGTAATAGGCACTTGCACTTCCTTTGGATTTCAACTTTGTTTGATCAAGTACACATTGATGGATCCGCCATAGCTTTGATGAACAGACAAATTATTGTGTGATGTTTTTGTCGTCTTTTTTCAGACATGATAGACAATCGAGCAGCTAAGTGAAAAGGATCTTGGGTTACATTGACCTTTGGATATCTGTTGCTCCGTCATCAGGAAAAAAAAAAAAAACAACTCTCAGGAATACAACAAAGCAGAGATCGCCTGTGGACTAAACGTCAGCTCTTCTTCCAGTTTGTGTTTCTCTTTTGAATATGTTCTGCGTATGAAACTGTCTGGACGTTGGATGGGCATTTTCCCTAATTTGTTCACATGTGGTCCTTTGGTTCTGTAATGAATACAGAAGCTGCACCTAAACCTTTTATTTGTGTAACCACAATTTGATGCCTAGCATTTCCAGGTTCAACAATGACCAGCAGAGGTGTAGAGGTCGTTGAGATATATGGTAGCTATATATGTAGCCAGTATGTAAATGTAGGTGCTGCAGTGTTGAAACTGCAAAAAAATGGGAAAAATCCAACCCGTGTTTCACTTTTATATGTTGTTTGTGGGACTTTTATCAAACACTTTGGCATTAGATCACATGTAGGTGACTGTCCGAAGCATTACGAACTGAAGTACTGAGTTAGTGTCTCAAACATTTTCCTGTACATATCTTTTTTTTTTTACCAACTGTTTCAAACCTATGATCTATTTTTTTAAGTCTGTTTTTTTCTATTTGTGTTTTATTTGACATCATGTTTATTTTGTTTAACTTGAAATCATTCCTGCCGTCCTGTGACCAGAACGCACATCCTGTAAAGTATAAATGTCTCTATGTGATACAAAAGTGTACAGTAATGGAAAAAAAACTAATCAGATGCATTTGGTTTCAGGGCTGAATTTAATTGTTCTACCTACAAGTGCAGCCACAGTGAGGCAACATTCATATATCAATAAGTCATCTTTTCAAAGTGTACTTCATAGTTGTCGTGCTTCAAGCACAATAACAAGCTATACTGAAGCTCCCTGTGGAAATATTTCAGTTAAATTTCCTCAACATCTTCACATTAGTCACAGCTTTGTTTCTGTCTTACTTGTTTTCAAACAACACTATTGGGGAAAAGCTGCAGAGATGACATCTGGATTGTCGAATTTTTTAGGGTCTTCCACGACGATACTGCACAGTCATGTTTACATTCAGAGAAAAGGGTTGCTTCCTTAAACAACTTGCCAACAATAATCCAGTCCGTCCTTTTTTTGCACTTGTTTCTATCATGTCGGAGTCCCTCCTGAGAATTGTGGAGTAATTGTAAAGAAGCAAATGTCGACTGAATAAAACAAGAGATTCTTTTTACTTATTTTAAGTGTCACTTCCATTTTTATTTGCACCCAGTTTCAGTTCAAATAATCACTTCCACCTCTGCATTTTATAATATAGTTTATTATAAATAACAATAAATAACACCACAGGCCATCAAATAAATAAATAAATAGATATAATAAATAGATGTCAAATAAATAGATACATTCCCCCAAATATTGGAATACATTCATACATTTAAACAGGCCAACAGATGTCAAATAAATAGATACATTCCCCCAAATATTGGAATACATTCATACATTTAAACAGGCCAACATGGCCTCCACTGCTAACTTTGGCAACAATTTGACTGTCACTCAGCTCTCACTGACGCCAGCTAGCTTATGCCTGCGCAATGATCATGCAGCATGTGCAGTGTAAAGCACGACTTGGTGAGTAGTTGTCATGGTAGTGAATGATCAGGAAGGCTTGTTCAGATAAAGGAGACGAGACATTGTGGTATTGGTTGGAATGATGGTGATGATGATGGTGATGATGATGGTGATGATGATGGTGATGATGATGATGATGATGATGAGGTTGCAGGGTGTTTACTTCCTGTGGTCTCCTGAGGAGATGTAGCCCATGGCTCGGTTGAAGGTGATGGTTCGGACATGGTAGGCCCTCATCATCTTACACATCTTCTGTCTGTTATTGAAGCTGTTATTTCCCCACATATGGGCCAGATTCTCCTAAAAGACAACATGAATGCACAATAATGAGCTGACAGTTACACACACACACACACACACACACACACACACACACACACACACACACACACACAACCTACCACTGCATGTCTTGGAAAAATCTTTACAAAGACAGATTTTACTTCAGTTTTCCTCTTAAAAAGATTCTGAGTATTAGGGAACAAAAAAGGCAGAGAAAAGTACCTTTGAAGTGTCGTTCCCTCCATCAGGCATCAGGGAGCAGTTCTGTATAAACCAAGGAAGATTTCATCAGGCGACTTTCAAATGTTATTTCCCAAAAGATTCTTTCTCTCACTAGTTCTGTGTCGAAATCATGACTCTGTTTTTACCCCTCCCACACACACACCTTCCTCAGGCCGTGAATTATTCCCAGAGTTGTGTTCAGAAGTGCAGCTTCTCCCTCAGGATCTCTGATTGTGGAGTTGCGGTAGGACTCAATAACAGCAGTGTAGTGTGCCAAGTCCTTCATGATATTCCTCAGACATTCGCTCTGTCCAGACAAGAAAAAGAAAAATCACCTGTTAAGTAACTTGTCTGCTTCATGAGAAAATGAGATGTTAATACAGATGTAAAGGTGTAAATATCACAACTCTGGTGTGTAGAATAACAGACTGATATGTAAAGCTGAAGCAATGAATAAATAGATAAAATAATAAAATACAAAAAAATGAAATAAAACATGAAAATAAAATAAAATTGAATTAGATAAAACAAAACAAAATAGATAAAATAAAGTAAGATAAAATATAACAAAATAAAATGAAATAAAAAACAACTTTGTATAATATACAACATTTCTGATAATTCTAAAAAAGCATTTAAAAAGAAGTTAGTATGTAACTACCTCACTGAAGGATGAACTTCTCTGCGCATTGCAGCCTGGGTTCTGTGGGATAAAAACATTTTGAGCGTGAGCCACTTGTTTTACCGGACAAGTCAGGTGCTCGTAAGCATTTTTGGATTACACACTTAATTCAAACCATCTAAAAATTAAAGAAACTGAGGTGAAATGATGAGGCTGTTACCATAAACATTTTTTTCCTGGTTTAAAAAATGTAAACTTTGCACAAATAGACTGATTCAGATCTGTATTTTCCTTGTACAAAAAGTAAATACAATTCAAAGTTAACAATGATTTGATCATTTATATCACACCTGGGTCAGAGCGGGTGCGCAAGCCTGTACTGTCTCAGCTGTGCTTGTCATCTCCATGTCAGTAGTAGGGATGCCATGGCACACACTCTGGAATACAAAGCAAAGGTATTAATCAGTAAAAGAAAGACAGAAAACAAATTAAACATAGTATTACAGTGTAAACGCGGTGCAGTGAATTGTACTCACACTGTTGAGCAGTCCTTTGATATCCAGCTGGAGGCTCTTGAAGAGCGATGAGCACTCCTCGCATTTCTCTGTGCTCAGTGAAGGCACCGGGACTCCTGTGGATGTGCGCCAGCTCAGGGTCAGCAGCAGCGCGCAGCTGGCGAAGTCTGCATGGCGAGAGAATAATAATCATCAACACATGCGTCTTATGGGTTTACACAAATGTTTGCATGATAAAATACAGCAGAGTTAAAAAAAAAAAAAAAAAAAAAAACACCCATCAACACTTCAGTATTCCAGTCTGTGTGTGGGGCTCGCCGACTTACAGAGATTAAAGACTGCCATCTCTCTGATCAGATATCTCAGGTCTGTGGTAAATCAGTAGCACTGTGCTGCAGCTCTCTTATCTGATTGTTTTTATATGCATTTTCGGGGGGATTCCCTCAGTCGGCCAGCAAAAAGAAAACTAAAACGTCATACGTAATTTCCTTGTTGATCTTCCAGCACACGTTGGTTGAGAGAAAAAAAAAAGGAAGTGGCGTTAATTGTCTCATCTTTTAGAGAAAGCAACTCATTGTGATGCAACTGAGTATAAAATTAGATCCAAAACAATTTACGGGTTTGCACGTGTATACTGACTTGAATTAGGATTTCTTAGAATTGGAGTGGGGTGGGGGCTTGTAATAGCTTACATATAACTACTATTATTGACAACATCTTCTTTTGCATTTACGCAAAGAAAAATAGATTAAATTGACCAATAAGATGAGAGATTAGTGCAGATTTGCAGAAATCAGCTGGGAGATAAAAACATCACCGACATTAATAGTATATGATGATAAATTAACATTAACAAACAAATTAACATTGTAACAAATACATACATTGTATATGTGAATCTACAATATGCTCCAAAACAGAGAAACTTTCTTATGCGACCTTCTAAGAGTGACATCACAGTGGAATTTCTGTGTGCCTGTGCTGTCAGCGCAGTGGGAGGAGTAAATGATCGCAAACCTTCGTTCTTATTTTGGCTGATTATTATAAGTCACGGTAACTTAGTGATAATTACAAGACACTGCGGGGCTGTAGCGGTAAAATAAAGGGCAGGTAAACCCAGACTCATCGCATCAAGGGGACCAGACAGTGGATGTGGGAGCCTTTCTCACTTCTGGTGTTTCATTCACAAGATGGTTATTGTTTGGTGCAGCAACTTTCACACACATAACTGCAAGATACTGTATACATCCTGTCTGACTGTCTCTGTACCACACAGGGACGTATGCAGGGTTTCGGGAATACTGAGGTCCAGAAACTGAGCTTGTGGGGAGGGGGCTGGGGCAAAACTTTGGCTTACAAAAGCTTTAAAACCATGTCAGTGGTAGGGTGGGGACAAAAATTGATACAGCATAGTATCGCGATATCGTTTCTTCACACCTTCACAAATATAGATTTTTATTATTGTATTAATTATTAATATTACAAATACAAAAACTTAAACTTTAGGTAGCCCACTATAATAAAATAATCAAGTGCTTTTTCATTTGATTTAATATGAGTCAAGATTCTGTCACTGCATTCCCTGTTTCTAGCCTCAGATGTTTTCCGAAACATGTTTTAGAGCACTGTTTAGCTGTAAAATGAGAAAGGTGGTTTGACCTGGGGGCAGTGTTTAGTTTTTGGCTTGACTGTATGCAGCATGATGGTTGGGTTGCAAAGTCTCTCATTTTACAGCTAAACAGTACACTAAAATATGTTTCTGAAAACATTTGTGGTGAGTAATGGGCAATGCACTTGAGTCTTGATACATATTTGATCAGCGCTGCCTAGTTTGACAGCTGGACTGTAGTTCACAAACTGTGCGACTCCTTGGCTCCTATTGCTTGTTTTTGTTCAGGTGCAGTCTTCCCATTAAAAGTGCTATCAGGCAATAAAGTAGGTAGAGAAATGTGTTTTGTTTTTTCACAGACTGTTTTATCTGGAGGTGGCAAAAGTTGCCAACTGCAGCTTTAAATGTTGCAATGAATGATCCACACAACAATCTGAAGAGGATACAATGATCACAAAACATTTGAAAACATATGTTGACAGTGTTTAATTGAAGTGTTAAGGTGAAGAGAATGGCTATGTGACCTGTCATTTGTCTCTCCTGGCAAAATGTATCAATTTAGTACTATCAGTAACACTTTATTTGGATAGCCAACCTCTAGATAGTTTATAGAGGATTTGCAACATCTCAACATCTTATTAATTGAGGTTCAACAGTTCTGTGTCATAGAGGTTGAGTGAATAGTTCAGTTTCATTTCAACTATTTTTGAGAATTTCATTTCATTTATTTATCAAATATTTAAACCGGTAAGTCTTGTTGACACCAGCAATCTCTTTTATAAGGGAGACCTGGCCAAGACAGCAGCACACAAAAAGTTACAGCTAAACAACCACGCAATAAAAACCATGAAACAGACACAATAACAAGTAAAAATATGACACAATGACACAATGACAAGACCCAACCGAGGCATTCATCCTTGTACTCATGAGAGCTCTAAAATTACGCAGAGAGACCAGTTCACGTAATTTCCCTCTTTCTAAAGGTTCTTACAAGTGAGAGGAGCAGAGCACATGAAAGCTTTCTTTCTCTGCTCAGTCCGTGCACTCGGAGAAGACAATGAAACTACGTCTTGAGATCTCAGACTGTAGCTACAGTCAGATCTCTGTTCAATCAAAGTCCAAATGTATGAAGAGAGTTTACCTAGTATAGCTTTATAAATGAACAAATCGCACACGATGATGAGTATGTAGGTATCTTCATAAACTGTCACATATACGGTATAGATAATCTGTTAAACATCGACAGAATTAAGCAAAACAATTGAACTGTTAAAAAATGATGGATGTAGCTACGGCAAAGTTGGTGGACACTTGTTTTGAGGCCTTGGCATTTGATTTTTTGAAAATTCTATACACCTTATTTATTTCATAGTCATATTTGCATCATTTTGGATTTGAATTATAGAACTGTGTGTCAAACAGGCTACATAAGCAAACTGTGTTATACAATAATTCATTTAGCATAATACAACAGCTGTACTCTGGCAGCCTGTCCAGGGGGTACCCTTCCTCTCACCTAATGTCAGCTGGGATAGACTCCAGCCCCCTGTGACCCACTGAAATTATCATTATAATTTTTTGGTGACGACATTAAAATGTCAATGGAAACATCTACTTCCATGACAAATGGGCATGTGATTTGAATGAAAGCTGCAGGATTGCACAAGGCTCATAATGAGAAATTGTCCTTATCAGGACCTGTGATCCACTTAATGTGTTTAACAGGCTTAAGGAAGTGCACTTTCTGAAACTGCCGTGGTCACTGAGTGCTTGACAGGAGTTTCCTGGCCTTTTTCTTGCTTCACCGTTGGACCATCAAAGACTGAAACTTACCATCACCGTCTAAAGACAGAATATGACCAGTGAGGGGACCCATGGTGAGAGAGGGGGGACTTTCTCAGAGACACAGTTATTATATTTTACACGAGAAATACCATTCATTACTAAATCTCACAAGCATCATTTCAGTGCATTTATACCTTGAACCACAACTGACCATTGATAGTATTCAGTCGACAAGCTGTCATTTTTCACATGAAAGAAAAATTCCAAATTATGACTTAAAAGGGGTTGTCCATATTAATATTTAAAAGCAGTAAACCAACCCACATATGAGAGTGAGAGACAAACTGTCATGATAAGGCAATACCGAAACAGAGGTAGTTGAGTCATGCTACGTGTAATGTGGCTATGCTTTATATTCTCGCTGCAGTTGCGACCACTGATTACACTTCCTATGTTCATTAGAAAGAGGAAGCCTGTTTCAAAAGCAAATTCATTCAGCTGTCTTGCAGCAACACATTTCCAACATATTGCACAACAAACCGACATATATGAAACAAAGTTTATTCTTTATTTTACATATCTGTACATAAACATTTCTTCCCTCAAATAAAGTTTCTGATTACAGTAGGATGAAAACGATATTAACACACTTATTCATTTAAAATGACTCGTGTCAGAAAATCAACATTCACAAAATGTTGAAGAGCAATTAGAGTGAACGTATTACCAAAAGCTACGACTCCACTACAAGGCAGGCATGTTTCCTTTACACTCTTTTAGCACCTTCAAATAAACATTTCTCAGTTGAAAACTACCATTTGTGCAGAATAAAAACAGGTCGACTTTGAAATACTTTAAAATTACTGTCCAACTTAAAATGGTCTGAAGAAGTTAGTTTCCATCTGTTTTTTTATACAATGTTGTTTCTTTTTTTCTCATGACTGACTTTCTACTTAAATTTTTCACTATTATTTTATTTTTTTCCCACAATTTTTGCATTTGACAGTTATAATTTAGTGGCGAATGTAGAAAGTTAAAAAGAAACAGTAGCAAAGCAAGGCCGATCACTGCACAGGAAGCTGGGGACAGAATCCATGACAACACACAATCAGTTTCCTCTTCTCCCGGGAAGCAGGAAGTGCTCCTCAATCTGTAGCGCTGGGAGAAAACCACAGAAGCAAATGAAAGAGGGTGGCCTTCTTCTGTGCTGCTGCTACCACTGGAGTCAGTGGGTTGGACAGGAAGGTAGACGGGGGAGACGGGGAAGCAGCGAGGAGCAAAATACTTGGGACAAGCGGGCAGGATTTGGATCGACACGGGGCAGAGGTGGAATGGCCAGAGGGGAAAAGTCTTGGTTTGGAGCGGGAGCTTAGCTTGGCAGAGGGGAGCGGGGTGGAGCAGGGACGGGCATCTTATTTGGATAGGGTCTTCTCAGCCAAATGTTTCTGCTGGCTCTCAGCATGCCTGCAGAAGAGAAAAGGAACATACAGTCACTTAAAGGATGAGTCTGGTCATATTGATATTTTTCTTACTGTGGACAAATCTCAAGAAAAGACCAAAACCAACCAAATAACAAATGCGTCCTGCTGCTCTAACTGAATGCTAGCACACTAGATCTGAAAATGATCCCCAATAAATGCAAGGTTTACTCTTGTTTGAGTCAGGGAAGGGAGCTCAACTGGCTCCAGTGGCCTGAGTCATCGTTGGCTGGGTCTGAAGACTACAAGTTTTAAAATTAACATTATCGTACCTAAGGACTCTAATTTGCAAAGACTCCTAACACTTCATTGATTTATTTATAATTTGTTTTTGATTTTTGTTGTTGTAGTAAATTGTACATCTTCTAGAACTCATTAAATGATGCAATCTTTTTCTGTTAATGTAGGATTGTTGCTATTAAACAGGGGAGATATCTTCATATGCCATTTTTGGCTTCTAGCCTCTCCTGCACAAGGTTTTAACTTCTAAAATGTGTGCTTACCTGCCCCCCTACATGCTTGCAGTTAGCAACACAAGGCTACACCAGCTGCTTGTCGAACACATAATACATCTCCAAGTTGCATTATGGGTAATGTAGGAATGAAAAATCTGAGGTCTGTTTCTGAAGGGGAACCTTTTTTGTGGCTGACCTCGGATAGAGGGCAGAGTATTCTGCCCTTTATCCGAGGGCAGAGTATTCTGTTTCTGGACTGAGTTGTTAAATAACATGTACTTTGGATTGTTACAGCAACGCCATTATAATGATGTCTTGCAAACCCACAACAACATAAAAAAAATCTTATCATGCAGGCATAAGGGTTTTTCAAGGAAGAAAAATGTGCAGTTTAAAAAACTGAAAATGATACTTTAGTTTAAAAAACTGCACATTTTTTCTTCTTTTTGAAAAAAAGAAGAAAACAGTAACTATACATTCGGTACTTCTTTTTAAATATTTACATCTTCAGCAGGAAGAAATGGGCTCGGGGCTGAGAGCTGAAGACAGAAAGGGAAAGTCAGACAGTATAGACTGCCTCAAAATGTTTGTTTGCAGTAACCTCTGTGTAGAAAACCCCCACGTCACGTACATAAAGTCAAGCAGTGTTGAGCAAACACTGCCTCAGTTGGTTAGTGTTCAGCAACCTATTAATAGGCCTACCAAAAATAATCAATATCATTTTAAGTGTACACTTTATTTAGAATGTTTATATCTGATTTCCCTTGCTGTAAGACAGTCTATTCTGACGGGAACTGGAGCCATTAACTCAAAGCCAATAGGCTATTTTAGAACCAAGGAGTTGCTGATCTACCACTGCCTCGACTGGTTAGTGTGTCGGGTAAAACGGAGAAAACATTCCAAATATAGTGTACACTTACACTAATATTGATTTTTCTGGGTGGCTAAAATAAATTTTGCTACGTCCCCCTTAGATTTGCTTTATCAAAGACACTAGCAAAACAACACAGTTTAAAAAATAAGCACAGTTACGGCTGAAAATGACAATGACTTTCACATATCTTAACAATTTACACTGTTTACCAGTTGTATACCTCTGAGTGATTGTTCTCATTAGCACTACTTTATAGTGATTCGGCCTACTGAGGTTGGTTTTGGTCTTTGTTAGGGCAAAAACTAAAATATAGACTTTCTCTTTTCAGTTTTATTATTTAAATGAATTCGTCTTTTTCCCCTCAAAAACCCCAGATGAAATGGTGAGTGCAGTGACTTCCTCAGAAAGTGCCTCATCACCTGGTGAGGTCCTCTATGTCGACCAGCATGGCATCTTGCTCCATGTGTAGTTCATCCCGAATCAGCAGCAACTGTACAAGCTCCTCATTCAGACCTGGAGGGGCAGATAATATGAGGAATAATATAAAAATCATGTCTCAGTATCATCACGACAAAGCAGGGATACTTTCAACACCACAGTGACCACAGTTAAAGATAACACACTACTGCGGCCCTTATAAATAAATCTACATCATATACTGTAAAGTATGTGACTGCCTAAAACCTCCCACCATGGGTTATTAAAGTGACCTCACAAGGCAATCGAAAACATTATGAGCACTGACAGTCAGACCACATATCAGTGGTTGTCCTCAAATCACATGTTTCAGCTATTGTTCCTTCAGCTTTGCCAGAAAATATGAAGCACTGACAAAAGCGATTTTGAGGGGAAAGTCTGTTTTGTAAGTAAAAAGTAGCTCATGATTTAGGAGTCATGGGGATTTCTGGAGCTGTTTTATGTTAGATGAGAGATTATTCATTCCTGAGTAGCAGGATCAATGATCTGTACAGTGTCGTGACAGTAAATGCTCAGGGGAAGCTGTTGACTGGTGCAGTTCTTTGAACTGACTAACATATATAAATGTACTTTCACATCCACTAGAAAGGGTAGGGGTCAGTATGCATGTGCATGTTTTTCCCCATTCGCTCTCTTGCTCATTTCTGCAAATGAAAGTAGAGGCCAGAGACTCTGTGTATGTGTGTATGCACTGTACTGTTGGTGTGTTTGTGGTCAACTCACTCTCGATCTGGGAGTGCAGGTCATTGACTATAACCTGGAGCTGCCCCAGTGTCATATCTCTCAAGTCGGTGGGCTTCAGGCTTCTTTTCATTAGACACTCACTGATGTGAGGCATGTGTGGAAGCTGCCGAGAAAACACACAGAGACACAGAGTACATGAGAAAGAGACGGAAGACATTGTGCTTTCCCGAAACAACGTTCAGCTGTAAAAAAAAAAAAAAAAAAAAAGTTCTTCAGATATTTATAAAATTCCTCTTTAAAGTCAATTGTCTCAAACAATTTAAGTCCCGCAACAAAAAGATACTGTACATCCATGTCAACTCATGGACATATAATTATCTGAATTTTATCGACATATCATTAAATAAATAATCAGAATCAGAATGAATGTGTTGGCTGACCAATCTGTTGACAGAAAATTAATAAACAGCAATGTTGATAATAAATCAGTTTTCTAAACCAATTAATAAGCAACAATGCCAAACATTAACTGGTGCTGGAGCACTAAAGGGGACAGAGCATTTGCTGTCGGGGCCCCAAGGCTCTGGAATGGTCTGCTCGAGGAAATCAGGGTTGACTGAGTCAGTGATCTCTTTTAAGTCCTTTCTTAAAACATATTTGTATCGAAGAGCCTTTCCTGATTTTACTTGAGTTATATTTTAACTTAGACTGTCTTTTATTTCCTCAGTTTTTATATACTAAGGTGTTTTTATCAGTTATTTTAGAAGTTGTTGTTTTCATGTCTTGTCTGTTTTAATTATTGACATGAATCAGTATGACTCCAAGACAAATTTCCCTATGGGACAATAAAGTATATGGTATATCCTATCGTATGTAAAGCCGCTTGTAACTCTGTTTTGAAAAGCACTTTATAAATAAAGATCATTATTATTATTATTCACCCTCTGTCTGAGACACTGCGTTATATGTCTGTCTTTAAGACCCCCTCATGAAAAAACCCATCCTATGACTGGTCAGTGTTTACACTGTCATTACAGCTGGGGAATAACTGTAACAGAGAACACTGGCACTTTGTACCATAACAAAATCACCAACTAAAGTTTCAAAAAACAACCGGACATGTTCCAGCATGAATATGATCCAAAATCGGGGAGAAAATAACAACATTAGCGACCAAAAGGACATGTTTCCCTGGTGTTAGCATGTAGCTACATGTAGCTGTGTAACTTAAACACTTGCAGTAATGTGACTGGAGCAGATGACTGTATAAAGAAATCTGGCACGAGCTGATGTTAGCTTGTCTCCAAAGTAGAAAAAAACCCATCTCAAACGGCATATTCAGAATGGTCTGGTGCTTGGGTTTTGCTCACAGGGATTACTTTTACCCAGGTTTATGTCATTATTTAAAACTTGGGCCATGTTTAAAAATTAAGATTTAAGATTAAGATATTTCTATCTATCTATCTATCTATCTACGCCCAGTCCCCTTTGCTAGGGGATTGTATTTCCTGATTAAAGGCCTGTCCCATATAGAGGCCCGTTGAGTACAGTGATTTCAGCAAATAATAGCAACAAGTCCCCTTTAATATATTCACTGATGAAGTATAATCAGCAGGTTATTTGATGATGAGCAGTCGTGGCCCTATATTTGCTAAAATCTGGTCAAAATTACCAGCAGCATGAATTACAGCAGCCAAATTAAATCAAATCAGCCACTGAGAGAGACAGCTGTTTGGACTGACTGACAGTATGTGCAACTTCAATCTGCTGCCTGAACTCTATTTCTCATGTTTTGCTTTCTCTGTGAAAAACCACACTCTCGCCTTCTCCTGATAATGCCCCTAATGAAAAACAAAAGGGATTATCAGTTTTTCTTTAAGGTGTTCACCACTGTATGTAGTGAGACTGTGAAGTTAGGGGATTCCAAGTAGAAACTACTGTTTGGTCACAAACAGGTTGTCGGTGTTTTGTGCAAATAAACAGATGAACTCCGTGACTGTGTGAAGGTTTCATTCTCCAGCAGAGGCCAGCAATGATGCTGCCCACTGAATCCCACAATGTACAATACAAACTGGAGCAACCAGGTTCACTTCTTATCTCATTTTAAATGTACAATTTGATTTCTCTTTTCACTGGAACTTTTAAAATTCCCAAGTCTTTAGTCATTTGTTGCACAGTCACAGTCAAACGTGGACTGACAGTACACAGGGTGAATAACTACACATTATTTCCCTATGAGTGAAAATGAAAGGCTTCCCTTTAACGCAGCCTCCTGGAAGTTTTGTAGTTGCATTTAGGCCAATTATTGTACTACCAAGTACCTGAGCAGAGATAGCTCCAAACAGAGCTTTTACTTTTCAGTATCACCTTTAATCGTAATTTCCCCAGCGCCTCTGCTGGCTTTGTGTATGTGTTTATGACTCCCATTGCCACCAGCAGTTGCTTCATGCTCTCAGTCAACTTCAAAGTGTGGCAACAACATGCAGTAAAATCACCAAGCATTGCGTGTGCTTTCTCAGCCACAAACGGGCAGATAATTTGCTTTTTGTTTACCAGACTCTCCCTCTGTCAACACTCCCATCCAACCGGTCCACATTCTTTCTCTTTCCCTCCAACACCCATTTTCTGTCTCCCTCCCTCTTCATCTCCAGTCTTCACAAACAGCAGGTGAGAAAATGCATGTGCCACACTCTAAGTGTCTGTGTGCGTGGGCGTCTGGGTGCTGGCTCTCCTAGCTGGTTTTTCACCCCTCTTTCACTTTCACATTGGCACTGATGCAACTGTACTTGAGACTCTTCCATGTGACAGTTTCAGTTTCGAGTGAGTGGACACACACACGCGAGGCGGTGACTGAAGAGTGACGCAAAGAGAGAAGTGATGTCAAAGACAAAGAGGGTGGGAAAGATTGTAGATTGGTGTTGGTCCTGACTCAACAGGTCAGCCTGCCGACCACTGTGTGAGTTTCTTTGGCAGATTGATCATACTTCTAAATAACTAATTAGTGCCTCGGTATTCAATACCAGCAAATAAACCCCCAGCAATGACTCGATATCAAAATGAGGAACTACTAACACCTCTCGGACTTGAGGTTTTACAGTAGAATCTCAGTCTCTCCCCCTCTTTCCCCTTGATGGCTTTCTTGCTTTTGCTCAGTGATTCTGTGTGTACAGATTTACTCTCAGTACTCAGACAGACAGTTGGATGCAGGCTTACTGCTCTGGCCGAATTCCCAATCTTTGTCCTTGACGAGCGGCTAGGACAATCCAGTTTAGTTGGAAGTGAATTAAACCAACTGGCAGCAGTAACAGCAGAGTGATTGTTCTATAGAGCCTTTTTGTCTGACGTAAGCTCTCATCTCTTTATCAGATGAACTCAAGCACCTCTTCACTGATACCACCCGTCATGTTCCAAATGTGTTCATTTTAACTGATTTAATGTGGTGTCTGAGAAACACTACGTTAAGTGGATTGTTCAAATTTTGTCAGACAATTTAACTGTCACCATGAGAGGTAGACACCAGATCTTTCAACTATTAATGCATCACTTACTACTAATCATATCAACTAAATTCATTATTTTTATCTTATTATTTCAACTGTTTATATAATTCAATTAATTCAATGGCTTATCAAGTATTTTTAACCAACTGTTTTGACCATTTATCCATTAATTTTAGCCAACCATTTATCCATTAATTTTAGCTAACCATTTTGGACACTCGTATATTATTTTTAGCTAACCGAGTCAACCATTTATTTGTTATTTGTAGCTTACTGTTTTAATCTTTTATCTATTATTTTGGCTAACCATTTTAGCCATTCATATTTTTTTAGCCAACTACTTGAGCCATTTATTCATTAATTTTAGCTAACCCTGTTAACAATTTATCTGTTATTATTAGCCAACCATTTTGACCATTCATATTACATTTTAGCTAACCAATTTTACCATTTTTAAAAATTATATTTAGCTGTTTTATCATTTATCCACTATTTTTTGCCAACTATTTTATCCTTTTATCTATTAATTTTAGCTAATCACTTTATTCACTCATGCATTATTTTTTAGCTAACTGCTTAAATGATTTATCTACTATTTTTAACTAATTGTTCAAACCATTTATCTATTATATTTACCTAATGACATCAACTGTTTATCTGCTATATATGGCTAATTATTTCAACGTTTTATGCACTACTTCCAGCTATTAATTTTAACTGTTAATCAATAACTTTTAGGTAACTATTTCAACCATATATACACTTCCTTTAACTAAATATTTAATTAATTTTAGGTAATTATTTCTTTTATTTTTAGCTATTTCAAATGTTTATCATCTCTTGGCTTGTCCTTTAATTTTAGCTAACTATTTCATGCAGTTTCTGTGGCAACACGTGACTTAAAGGTGTTACAACTGACTCAGCTTGGTGAAGGCCAGCATTATACCAGTTTCTGATCCTGTTTGTATGGATATTTTGTTCATCAATTTATACTTTCTATTTTTTTTTTTCATTTGTTGAGGCACTCCACGATCCTTTCATGTATCCCAAGCAACTGCAGAAGTAGCCCCTGGTTAGGAATCCCTGTTCTAGGGGAGCATTTAGCACGTCTTCAGTTTAATAGATCTCTGGTGTTGTGGACATGGCAGGCAGCTGTAGCCTTAATACATCTTAATATTCACTGTGTGTTCAGTCCGGATGTGACAGTGATGTCTTCTGACTGCTGAGCACTGCTACATCCCTAAACACCAAAGTCAATGCTTTCTGGCGTATGAATTATAGATGGACCAGGCCGAGCTGCCCCTCTCTTCTCTGAATAAGTAAAGCGCCACTGCCTGCAAGTACGGGTGGAAATATGGTGTGTGTGAGTCTGACATTGTGGGTGTGTTGGTGTGTGTGTTCCTGCAGAGGCAGTGAGGCAGATGAAAACGGATGAAATAATGATGAGCAGGGTCGTCATCACCTTGCTTCCTCTAAATGGGAGCAGAGGAAGGGTGGGAACAGAGGAGGAGGCTTCCTGTGACATCATCTCACACACAGCCCACCCATCTACTCTCACACACTTTGACTAATGGCCCAAATGATGGAAATTTGTTATAAGAAATATTGAATGTTACATGACACACATCGACCATTATACGTCTGGCATTTCATTCTAAAACTGTTAAAAGCAATGGACAAAGTTAAGTTAAATGTGAGTTACTGCAACAAAAAGAGGAATACTTGCTGTTTCAAGCTTTTGGTTTTGCTTTAAAATCACCATCAGGAGCAGGTGGACGCTTTAGGAAACAACAGTTAATAAATACCAAGTGTGATGTCAAATAATGTGCAGTCATACGCAAAACACTGAAATATCTGACCAGAGTAAAGAAGCTGTTTGCCACCAGCAGCTATACTGTAAGATGATGGTGCCTTTAAACCTGCAGTAACCAATGTTTGGCCACTTGGGGGCAGGGAAAACACAAGCAACATGACACTAACATTATCACCTCTTGATTAATATAGCAAACTTCTTAGCACGCAGAGAGAGCAGGATTCATTTCAAGTTTCTGGCCACCAGGCAAATATAAGTCCAATATTCACTCTCCTCTCCTGAGAAAAATCCCTGGCTCTTTAACTGCTAAATGTTCCACATTTCTCACCAGCTCGTCACTAGCTTTGAAAACAGCTACTTGTCTGCCAAAAACTACACGGATGAGAGCGAAGAGTACGGACCACAGCAGTAAAACTGTGGTCCGGAAAACCTAAACAGTGAACTGAGACATGCTATAAAGCTCTGTCGAGAAAAGGGGAACGACAGTCGCATAATAATTCACTGTGAGTTCATCACTACAAGAAACCCCTTTCACATACCAGCAGTCATGTGATCCATTGTTAATATAAAAATACTCATTTAAAGTAAAACCAAAAGCTTGAAACTGCCCACTCTGCTTTTGTCCTTTGTTGGAGTAGCTCTTCTCTTAAAGTATGTACCCTATGAATCAGTGGATCTCTCAGTTCCAGTGTATCACTCTTTGCCCTGGTCATAACCTTTGCAATAGTTCTGTAATGTCAAAAATACATGAATCAAACAGAATATTCACCAGGTGTTCCCCTTTTGTTCTGGAAAAGTTTTTCTTAAACTTTCACAATCAAAGGCAGCATTACTATATAGTTCTGGCACTGACCAGGTCGGCCACTGGTGACTTCTTGCGATTCTGTTTCTCCACCTCCACCTGCATCTTGGCCATGGGTTTGGCCATAGCCAGGGCCAGCTTGGCCTCCGCCTGCAGCTTCTTCTGTCGACTCAGGAAGTCCATGTCCTCCAGAGACTCGGAGTCGTCCTCTGTGGTGTCCCTGTCCGAGTAGGACGAACTCTGCTTGGACTGCAGGGAGGACGTGGTGAGAGAAGGAAGAGTGAGAACGGACAGCATTGTGGGATAAAATATGGCAGAGACGATGAACAGAATAAGAAATGAGGGAGAAAAGACGAGAAAGGCGAGGCCAGAGGATTAATGTTTATGTATCTTGGCATTTTGGTGTGTAGATTTTACACGCTGACAGCGGCGTTATTGAACATCAAATAGGATGTGAGGAGAACGTGTATGAACATGTAAAGAGATGATAATTCTCTCTTTCTCCCTCTCTTTCTGTTAAACGTGTCTCAGGCTGACGGGAGGTTAATGTGGCCAGTCATCCATGGCCGTGGCGAGCACATTCCAATTCACCTCTCATTTGCTGCCCGTGAATTGGTTAACAGGCCAGAAAACGTGAGACATTCATAGAGCGACTTAACCGCTGGCTGTCTCTCTGATTCATAATGAATACGTCCCCCGTTTCACTGCTTTCATTCTTATTCTGTCTCAATTTCGCTTTGACACGATCGGATCTTTACACTGTTGCACTTTCACACTGTCAACCCTGTATATCGTAATACACATTTCACATTACACGTAGTGATTTCAAGATTTAATTCTGCAAATGTGGACATCGGTGCGTACCATGGGGGACAGAGGCGTGTCCAGACTGGTCTCTGTCTTGCTGTCATCTGCATCGCTGTCCTTATCGCTGCCGCTGTCATTGACAAAACAGATCTGTAGGTTCATCCCACTCTGCAGTCTGCAGGGAGAGACATAGATGCATTCAAACAGGGGGCGATGTGTTAATATTAGCATAAATACAGATAAGAGTCAGGCTTTTTCTGCACTAACTGACTCGGACCAGGGCCAAAACAGACAGCACTGCTGCTAATACAAATGACCTATGATGAGTTCAACAAAGTGCTTTGCCTCAATAAAGGATTTCGAGAGTGCACACCAAACTGTCTGCACTATACCCTGTGTTAAAGAGAGAAAATGTGCACAAAAATTAAGAAAAATGGGAGAGAAGATCCTAATAGACGCTAGCTGCCTTCACCACTGGAGCAAAGCCCCGGCTGAGGATAGAATTAAGGAGGGCTTGTGTCTTTAATCATCTCCCCTCTTGTCTTCAATATGGATCGATCCAGGAAGCCTCCGGTAGGTCTGAGCCATTCTGCCTGGGACCTGTGGGGGTGTTTGTGTGCCACCGAGCTGCAGAATATCACTCGGTGTTGATCCGGCCCAGCGTGAATCAATAATCTGCTTATTCAATGCAGTAATTACAAACAGTGCTGATTGATTACACAGCAAAGATCCAATCAGTCCCGATAAAAATAGGACCTGAGTGGTCGATTGCTTGTTTTCCAGGGGAGGCAGCATCAAAACCTCCCTGTAACTTGAATTTAATAGATTGATTACTAAGTTTTCTGACAAGTAGCAGCTGATTAGTGCTGTCACGATGCTAGATTTCCAAACTTCAAAAATACCTTGAAAAAACATCAATATTCAATTCTATTGAATATTGAATATCGATTATTGACCAGAGCTGCTCTGCACTGACTTCCTGTTACATTTAGAATTGATTTCAAGGCTCCTTGTATACAAAGCTCTACATGGGCTGGGACAGAGCTACATTACTAACTCGCTTGTTAACTGTTTGCCTCCAAGAACACTGCGATCACCTGCTGCTGGTTTATTGGAGGTTCCCAGCAACAGTCGGAAGAAGATCTCGAATGCAACCTTTGTCAATTACAGCCAAAAGCTATGGAACACACTACCTATAGATATCAGGGAAGCTAGCTTTTAAAAAGACAGCTAAAAATATGACTGTTCACTTTCGCTTTTAAGTAGCTCTGACTTCTTGATACAGGTCTGAAACTTTCTTTTTACGCTTCTCCTGCCTATCTACGCTTCACATTGCTGCAGCTCTTTCAAAATCTTACTCGATTTATGATTTAAAGTTTTACAACTCTATGATTTTATCAAATTTTTTATATCTATTTTCATGTGAGCCGTTTTTTTTTGTATGAACGGTGCCATATAGTAAATAAAGTTTACTATTTGATTATTATTATTATTATTATTATTATTCAATACCATTTTTAATACCACAGATAAAATTTGAAATGGGGGTATAAATAGATAAATATATCAAAGCTATAACTTGACAATGATGACTTTTTTTCTTGGTTAGAACAGCAGACTCTAGCAAACATTATCAATAAGAGAGAGCGAGAAAGTGCGATGTGTATCAGTGCTACAGAAAATGTAGTGATGAGTAATGAGTACCTAATCTGACTTGAATACTGAGAATTGATATGTATCGATAAATAAATATTTATCTGCAGGACAGAAATCCCCAAGATACGTTTGAGAGCATTTACAGAGAATGTCACGGTTTGTAACGTGAGAGCACTTCTTATCTTTTAACTATTAAATGTCTCACTTTGTCAGCACATATCTTGGTAACAGATCTTAAAAACTGAAGATTACAGAAGTTCCAGTGAAGAGTATATTTACACATTTAGATTAATTCATTTTTTGGTTTGGAGATGAGATGGTGCGCTGGGGTTCATTTTTCCACAGTTCTTACAGTTCTTAAATACATGTAAGGGATCCTTATAAAAATGTGTCATGTATAAAAAAATAAGAATATTGGCTGATGTATCTGATGGCGAAATTCTCAAATATCGACAGTGCCTCTTGGTGTCATTGCCACCTCAGACAAGCGTATCATATTTTCACACGTTACTGTCATCTTGAGGCATCAAGCATCACAATCAGTCATTAATCTGTTGCAGCAATATTGAGAAATCCACGTGATGCGAGTCACAGGAATACAAAGAGCACTTGAGTGTTTACAGAACATCTAGTTCCAGTAAGGTACAGTGTAGGAGGTGGTAGTAGCGTCTCTGTGTGTGTGTGTGTGTGTGTGTGTGTGTGTGTGTGTGTGTGTGTGTGTGTCTGGGGAAGTGAGAGCCACAAGGGCTGACTGTGTGTGGCTCATTCACGCTGCACAAATCCTGTCTGCTTCCTGTCATTCTCTTCCGCGCTGTCTGTCCTTTCTTTATTGATACCCATGGCATTAATATCTAAATGTTTACCCTTCCGTGTTTTTAAATTTCTGTATACTGCTGAAATTCATGTATATTCGTCATTAAACGTTTGTGTAGGATCTACCTTTATTACATCGTTCTGTAAATTATGAGACCACACAAAGTACAGTACTAGAAAACCACAAGTCACATGTTTGTTGTTTATGAGTGTAGTAATACGTCAGAGGTCAGAGGTCTTACCGTGAAGACAGGCTGGGTTTGCCGCTCTTGCTGCAGCTGGTGTAGATGCCCGGCCCATCGTCAAAGAAACTGCCCAGGGCCAACTTCTGCCTGATAGACTCCCTCTCATTCTTTTGGGCCTGCGACAGAAGATCAACAAGATAAGGTTAACCGTTACGATCTTTTCGATAACTCATGTTGTAGTTTCACAGAAAGGTCAGTGGTCAGAGTCAGGCTGGTGGGGATTAGGTGCCTTCCTCAAAGCCTCTAGTTTCCTGGCATGCTATATTTCCCCCTCACACATGACTGGCTGTATGCAAAAATAGAAGTTACCCTGAGCACTTTATGACAGTCCAAATCACGGGTGCAAGTTTAATAATAGCAGCCTCTTAATTTGCAGTAGGAGCTTCAGAGTTATCCTAACGAGCTCTCATACAAAATGTGGTGTCAGCTGAAAAGCACAGTATCAGAGCAGGGATCATTACAAGTTGGCATTACCAGAAGTCACAAGCAGGTGGTGGTGTTGTCTCAGAGAACAACCAGCACTTCAATGCCCACACACTCACACTCTCACACACACACACATACAGGACTCGCACAGGATTAAGTTTACAGTAAACTCCAGAGGAAGAGCAGTGATAGCCGTTTCACACATGCTTAAATCTGCAAGAATCCAAATGTTACACAAGTCCAGAGTCGATCTCGCTTGGCTTCCTCCCAATCGCGAATCCCTAACTCAGCGCAGCTTCAGCTTTGGCAGCACTTCACACACGCTCACACACACCAGTCCCCGTAGGATGTCTCGTCTGTGCTGATAGCAGGTAAACACATCCAACTGAGGTGCAAACAACTAATGAGCGACTCAGACTGTTTCTAATCAAATGGGAACGGGAGTTAAATTCTCTGTGGCACTTTTTCGCACACGCTGCTGCTGCACACAAACATTCTGTCATGACTTTGGAAGGACTTCTTTCGGCAAAAGACACACGGGAAGTCTAAACACTGCAGTGAGTCCTGTCCCTCTCGAAAACAGAGACAAGTGGGCCTGAAGGACTGGAAGAAAGTTTTAGCAAAGAAAGTTTTCAATGTTGTGAGCTATGAGAAATTTTGGAAGTCTTAGTTACTGGTTCCCAACCTTTTTTGCTGGTGAATTTTTACTGCAAAGCATAAGTGTAGATTTCAGAGGGTGTACAGTGGACAACTCCCCCTCAGTATTTAGAATTTTTGCATTTGTCCCCTTCAAAAAAATTAAATGTAAGTAGCAGAGGACTTTTGTTTTGACAAAATGAAAGATACTGATGCAGAGAAGGTACAAATTGGTGCATAAAAATCACCAGAATGCAGGAAATTAAGTGTTTGATGTTAAAAAAAATTCTGGCAGAGGACCCCAAACCCCTCGTTTCATGTGTTCTTTGGTAACTTCTCAGCCATTTTGTGATGTCAAACGTTATCGCTTTACACCACGGAGGGCCTTGACCCCAAGGTTGGGAGCTACTAGTTGTCTGATAGCTAAATTGTTTAGATGTATACAGTGTAACAGCAGCATCACTGACCAGAGACCTCATTCTCCCCCCCCTTCCCTCATATTACGAGTCTGTAACTCTGCTTTTACATGGAATAAAGGCAAAACGACAAAAAAGCAGAGAAGAATCGAGGTGGTCCTTCCTTTGAATCGGTCTCTTTCCCTCACCACTTACTCCCTCACACATCTTCCACCCTCCTCATCTATCTCTCTTCCTCACACACTGTTTTTTTTACCCACCTTGATTCAACCTCACCAGTCGTTTGTCTTTCTCTCTCCTCCTCATTATTCCCGATTCCACTCATCTCCTTCCATCTCCGCTTCTCTTCGTCGGCCTCAGGCCTCTCCTATTCCTCTATCTCCCTGCTCTTCGTTCTGTTCTTCCCTCTCCAAATTGCTTCACCTTTTCGCCCACTCGTTTTCTCAACTCCTTCGCTCCCTCCTTTCCCCTCTCTCTGTTTGTCTCTCCTGACAATTGTGTGCAGGCGTTGGTGAGAGTGCCTCCACCAAGGACAAATTAACATAATCCCACTCCACACAAGAGCCCGCAAGACGCACTTGGCACTGCCAGCACACACACTGGCACGTAGAAGACTGGACCTGGCACTGCTCCTATATGTGTGTGTCAATGTATGTGTGTGTGTGTGTGTGTGTGTGTGTGTGTGTTTGAAAGATGGCCTGGGGAGTCAAATGAACACACTTGAGAGTTTCAATTCATTGCTTCAGAGGCTCAACGGCAGCCTGTGTGGTACAGTGCAGGGCAGACACACATTTATATACATCAATCATGCAACACAGCTGACACACTGTCAGTCAGGTTTTACTCCACAGAACAGCTGCTCCGAGCAAAGACGAAAACCAGGAGCAGCACGTTCACTGAGCATTGTTAACCATTTGCTCCCCCTCGTGAATTGAGGGCTGAGAAAAAAACAAAAAGGTGCGACACAACCAGGAAGGCTCAAGGGACGTTTGCATCAGAATACTGAGTAATCAAACAGCATCACTATAAACTTTACAGCTCGGTTTCAGAACAGACCACACACACACACACGCTGCAGGGTTGTGTGTTGCTGTGAAGACGTACAGTGATTTACTTTGCCCAACTACCTCCAAATAAAAAAGTAAACTCCCACATAAGAAGAAATCAATTCAGAGATGGGTTCACTTGGAGAAAGTCAAAGCTACATCTCCAGCAGGTGTTCACAGCTTTTTAAAGATTTACTATGTTGGATTTTCCTAAAAAAAAAAAAAAAAAAAAAAAAGGATGTTTATGTGCTTGTACCCAACAGTGCTCACGTGAGGTCAGGGCTTTCTAAAAAGTAGCCACCAGGGGTCTCATTTATAAACACTGTGTACGCATAAAACTAGACCTAAAAGAGGTGTATACCACTTCCCACGGAGAAGCTGTGATCTATAAAAACAGAGTTGATGGGAGAAAGTTTGACCTATGCTTAAGAACATTTTGAAGACAGGAAATTGGCAATGCAGTTGGTGAGGTGGAAGCCTGACTGTACAAAGTATGGATCCTATGCACTATTAAATAAATGAAATCCCAGGTGCCGGATCATAAGCAGCACATAACAGCGCTGAAACACAGCAAGGCCAAACACCAAGCAAGAGTGAACCTGGGGATGGCTTTTGCTTTCACTTTCACTGGAAGGTTTGTTTACTAAAAGTAATCGATGATCCTGCATGGTTTACCTTTAATTAACTACCTGAACAGGTCAATAATCTCACACGTGCATTCAAAATTTTAAAAAGTTTTCCAACTACTATCAAAAAACTCAGTTTACACCAAGCCATGAAGAGCATGAGATTGGCTTTCTAGCATCTTGCATTTTACGTCCGGTGATCAGAGTTGAGAGTTGTTTAAATATATGAGGCAGAACACTGAGCATATGCTGCTGCAACCATCTGAAATGAACAACATTGCCACTGGCTCATCAGCCCTCAAGGACAAACTAACGTGTAACTATCTTTGGATAATATTGGTGATTTATATAAACGTTATATAGACAACCTGAAGACACACTTTTGCACAAGGCTACTGACAACATGCAGTCATAAGAGCAGTGTTCAAGCATACAGCTCAGTATTAATCATACTAGTCATGCTTGTTCTATCCCTTTACATAAGGTGGGTGAGTGGTGAGCAATCTAAGTTGAAATGAATTGCTTCTATTGGTAACTGTCAATCACACCAGGGCTGATGAATCCTTCAGTCAGAAATTTGTTTATCTCCCAAAAGTTGACATCTTTAAATGTCTTGTGTTGTCTGAAAAACATCCAAAACCCCAAAGATATTCAGTTTACAACATATAAAAGCAGCGAATCCTCATGTGAAAGAAAGAAATGTTTGGCATTTTCACTGGAAAAATTACAAACTAAAAGCAAAATAGGTGCTACTTCATATTCTGTCGATGAAATAACCAATTACTCACCGACATTATCTCAGCATCGCACACCTGCCTGACAACACGACGTCCTGTCTTTATATAGAAATCATCTGTTACACAGCATGTTTGTGTTGTGTGCTCGTGTGTGTGTGTGTATGGGTGGGCTGTGTGTGGTGAAACAGTCATCACAGGAGCCCCATAAACCATTTACAAAGGTGTGGAATATGCCACTGAGGGGTGGAGGTGCGAAATGGGTAGTAAATACATGATCCTGCCTCTCCTTCCTTTTCTACACTCCTTCTTTTATCATCCAGTGTCTCATGTTCTACCTTGTCTTCTTGTCTTTTTAAATTTTTATGTGCTATCATAAAAATCTCAAAACAGGTGTGACTTCTCAATTTTAGTTTGGGATGAATGAATTGCAAACCTTGCATGTTACAAGGCTGGAAACTTCTGACTCCTTTGATAGGCTCACCCACTCAAATGGACAGGAATGAAACATTAGTGTAACTCCTTTGTGTGCTTTCCTGGGTAATTTTACTGCTAGAGCGTCTTATATAGTCTTATAAAATCCCGAAAAGGCAAATTGAGTTTCCACACAGTGACGACATGGAAAATTGATCAATTGCAGTAATGTTTTAAGATGCATTAGGGAAAGAGCGGAGAGAGAATGAGTGACAGTCCTAACTACCTCTCTCATTTCCTGGCCTTGAGCGCCAAGGCCCTCACCGTCCAAATTAGATTGGGAGGAACACAATTGGGCTAATTTGTGTTTTTCCTAAAATTCACCAAGCAATTTCCTCGACTGAAAAACCCTCATTGACAAAGACATTTTCTCCTCCACTCCTGCACTACAACCATTCATCTGACAGACCCAGAGGGCGCTTTAGCCCTGGCAATGGACGTCAGGGTGCTTGTTTTGAGCCCTCAAATCTTCCCTGAAAATCATTATCAGAGGAGGGAGAAGAATTTAATTATCTGTGCTAACAAAAGGCGCCTTCCCCCAAATTGCGGGCTCCTGTAGCCTGTGTGTAGATACGTGTGTTTCCGCATGCCTATAGATTTTCAACCTATGCCTAAACAAGTCTCACCTCTTCATTTATTAATACTTCTTTCATCTTTTTCCCTACATTCCTCTTTGAGTGTTCTCCCCTTTTTTACACAATGGAGGCTTTTCACCAGCGATACTTCACTCCCTAGTTCGACACAAGAACCCACTGTTCACACACACACACACACACACACACACACACACACACACACACACACACACACACACACACACACACACACATATTCATAAATACCAGGTCTTTGGAGTCCAGGCTGTGTGTGCTTTTAAGTGAAGCAGTGAAAAACATGACATGTGTGTTTGGGAGAATTGGGAAAGCTTCACTTTGATATGTTTTCCAGGCCTGACAGAGAGCTGCTGCTGAGCTCACAGCTCTGAAAACAAATACAAGGTCACTGTGTCTTCTGTGTGTGTGTTTGTTCATGTGTGTGTTTTGACTGTGCTGAGTAGCTTCTTGGGCCACACAGATGTTTTTGCAGGTTTAGGTCTGACTCTCCTTGTACATACTACTGTAAATATAGTCTAAAGTATATAGTATTTGAAGACACTTAAGCTAAATACATAGCTACAGACAGCAGCAGGTGAGCTTATCTTTACATAAAGACCGGTAAACGGGGGAAATGTCGAATTACTCCTTAAAGTATACATGCTTTAAGCCTACATTCTGTCTTTGACGGCTAAAAATGCATGAGAGTGTCAGACCGTCTTCTCCTTTCATGCTATCTGAGACCTGTCTGCCCTGGCAGTGCAACATTCCATCCCAGATAAGGGAGCTGACCTCTGACCCCTCACACAGTTCAGCCTCAGGTCAGTACAAGGCTGCTCCTGTCACTCAGATTGGAAGAGAACAACTCAGCAAGAGGTAGAGGGCTCTACACGAGTGTGTGCGTGGTGGTAAAAGAGGTGGGGGAGGGTTATGGTGGGATAAAAAACAAGAGAAAAGGGGCGAGAATGACAAAGGGAGGGAGGAGAGATGGGGAGCATGAAGTGGGTTTAGACAGGACAATAGATCTCCAAGTGACATTTGGGTTGGAGACACTAAAGGCCCAACTGCGGACTTGTGGGAACAGATTCAGTGGAGGAATCTGTTTTTTTTCTCTCAAAGACTGAAGCAGATTTAGGGATAAAAGCCTGGTTACTCACAACATTATGTCATAGCTTTGCCCCAAATATCTAAGCGCTCTAATACCCAAACTTCAAGCATGACGTCAGCCTTGGTCTTTGGGCTAAACCACATAAAGCTGCACACAACATGAGAAACCCTTTTAAACAAATACTGACAAACATGCTCATTCGCTTTCTTGTGAGATGAGAAGATCGATATTGCTCTCATATCTGTCTGTGCAGTTTGAAGCCGGTTAGCTTAGCTTAGCATAAAGAGTGGATATAGAGGGAGACAGCTCATCTGGCTTTGCCAAAAGAGACAAAATCTGCCTTTGGTATGCCCTGAACAAATGATATTAATTAATGAGCTTTCGACGTGCTGGCTGACAAATGATGTTATAGAGCCAGGCTGCTTTTGAGTCTACGTGTTAAGCAACGTAGCTGTCAGCTGGCTGTAGCTTCATATCCAAGAGACAGACATTAGAGTGGTATTGATATTATCATCTAAAGGCCCAGACACACCGAACAGACATCAAAGAAGTTGTGGCGATGAAAGATGACTGCTGCGTTGCGTCACGTCGCCTGTTTCTCGGCTAAAAAGCTGCACTTAAACACACCGCAAAGAGACAGCCAATGGCCAACTAGTGTGTACTTTCTGTGCATGCATGAGTAGAAATAACTCTCCATATCAGCAGGTGGCGGTAGTTTGCATTAGTCATTAAAAAGGGAAACTGGATCAACAGCATGGATATAAGATGCTTGTTAATCTGTTAGTACATTAACAACACAACCTGATGCTACAAGAATATTTATTGTGTACTAGCGAAAAAAAAACCCCAAAACAATTACAAACCTCTTCTGCTAAAGAGCTCAATGGCTAAAAAAAAAAAAAAATTCACTTCATATAACAAGTTGGTTTTGATATCATGCCCTCTTGACTTAAGTCTTTTGTTTACTTTCCTCACTTCTGTTTCTCTTCTCGTGCACTGAGCTGAGGTGCGAATCAGCGTGATTTCCATTTTTGCTGTCAATTCAACAAGCTGTATCTGACAAAAAAAAGCCAACAAGGGCCGACTAGTGCCAACAGTATGGGACACACTGCAAAAACTAGGGTGACAAATGCTCATCGATGGCCCAACATTGACCGCCAGCCTAAGTTTCCGCAAAACAGGAAGTAAGCGCTTTTCCTAAAATGACAAACAAAAGTAGCTGTATATGTGTGTGTGTGTGTGTTCACATACTTGGCAGACACCATAAAAAGCAAACCACCAAAGTAAAATGCATCACATGTATGACCTAAAATATTCCACTACCACTGACCACAGTGGTTTTTCCAGCAGCCCTCAGCATGCATTAATTTCAATGAACTGAAACATGGAATAAGACGCAACGTGGTCCTTTACCTCTTTGTAGTCATCACTGAGGTAGAGGCTGGACGTTTGCCTGATGACATCATCCACTCCTCCACATCCATCCACATTATCCAGTGCCTCCCTCATCCTTCCCACCCTCCTTGTCTTCCTGTCTCTTTCCCTCTACTCCCCAGTCAGTAGGTTACTCCAGACCGACTCCTGATCTTGAGTCCAGTCAGTACACATCATATTTCCAGCTAACTCACCCCTCCAACGGTCTGACAGATACACAAAAAAATCTACTCCTCTACTGGTGGCTTCTCCTCATCTTTCTCTTACATGTTGTGACATGGTTTCTCTTTCAATTCCCTGCTCTTCCTGACTACTGCGCCCTTTCCTCTGCCTCTCCCACAGGACTGTGAAAGCACAATGGTCAGAGGTAAGGCCCCTTTAGACCCTCCCTACCTTCCACCCTCTGGTCAGGGCGGCCTCTCACAGCCAGGGCCAGCAAAAAAGAGGGAGAGGTAGAAACTCACACTGGTGGTTTTTTCCGTTTTCACGCCCTGACGTGAAGACAGCAGCTGCTCGCAACCCATTTGGAAAGAGACACCTCAGCCATGGGATAGCCAAAGTGTGTGTGTGTGCGTTTATGGCATTGTGTGTTTTGTATTTGTGTTAGCAGTGTGTGTGTCCATGTGTGTGTGTTTAGATGTCTCCTGGTGCGTCTGGAATCTCTCCTGGACACTAGCTCCCTCTGTCTATATTTATTCCGTCCTCTGTTACACCCGGGACTCCTTTCTGATTTTTTTCTTTTTAAGCTTCCTAACCCTCTTATCTCCAATGGCTTACAATTCTGTATATGTTTGTGAAAGGGAGATTAACTTAAAATGTAGATTAGCCTACATATTTGAGGCAAAATGAAATGTGAAAGTGTTTTTGTAACAGAGCAGGCAGTGTGCTCCCTTCCTGCTAAGGTAAAAATAGTGCCCTGTCTGGACTCCAAAGCCAGCAGCCCCACAGCCCCGGCCAGCTAAATAAACCCTGACAGAGCACAATGGACCATTAGTCTGGCACACAAACACACATACTATACCCACAAAGTCACTCACTCAGATACACAGAGATTGCTTGTGCCTTGTATCAGTGACTTACATTTTCAATCTGAGCTCTCCACGGTGTGTAATGATCTCATCTTAGTGAGACGCTATCGACCCGTGACTCATATATTTGTCATAGCCGCCCAGACAGAAAATTATGTCCACATATGGACGCTGGGATCACACTGCAGGGGAACATGACTTCACACTAACCATCAGCTGGTTACACACAAGAATTGGAAAAGCATTACTATGTTCAAGTGGAGCTAAACTCATCATTCATATGTGCCAAAACAAAGGATCACAATTTTGACTGTGTAATGACTAAATGATATGGGGATTGCAACTAATGATTATTTTTCTTGCCAGTTGTACCAGTTCTATTTCTTTTGGCAATCTTTATGCAGCCAGTTAGTGTTGAGGCAAAATAAGGCACTGATTCATTTCAGAAGTTTGATTTATTTTGTCAAATGAAAGTTAAGGGTTTAAAAGAATATTATTTTTTAGATTCCAAAAAGTAAGGTATTCAGGAAATATTGTTCTGGTATTGGTACTAAAACTCAGGTATTATGTTGGCACCAGTATTGAGACACAGATTTATCCTTAGTTATCCTCAGTTAAAGGTCCAGTGTGTAGGAAATGGAAAATAATATTCGTAAAGGTTGTCATTAGTTTATAATGATCTGAAAACAGGAATCTGTGTTTCTGTTAATTTAGGATGAGCCGTTTGTATTTACATACACAGTGAGCCTTCTTCCATGGAATCCGCCATGTTTCTACAGTGGCCCGAAACAGACAAATCAGACACTAGCATTAGATAGGACCAATCATGTTTTTGCAGAAGCCATCGTAGTTCTCCTACACGCTCAATTTAGGAACCAGCTATCGCAGGGGTAGGCAACCTGCAGCTCCAGTGCCGCATGCAAGTCTTTAATTCATTCATTTTAATTTTCATTTATCATTGTAAGCCTAAAGTGATGTACGTCATATCGGAAATGTATATCAAATCTCTGGCCTGGGGCCTTTCCTTTAAAAACATCACTAGCGATGGCTAAGGTAGTCTTGAGTTTTCCTTGCTAGGTTACCTGTGAATTCCAAAGCCAAAAAGGGGAAAGTTTCAGGGGCAAATAGAGAACTGAACAGTGCGTGCTAATTTGTTTACTTTCATCGGCAACGCTGCAAAGTTAAAGTACCAAATAATCAAAAATAGCCCACTGCAGAATAGCCACCTTGTGCTAAAACATATTAATGAATGTTCGTTTAGATCTATTAGTAATGTTGATAGGCTAAATTTGACTTAAATGGCTGTGTATGAGGCGCAAATATGTTTTACGGCTCCAGATAGAATTAGTTTTTCTTTTTTGGCCAAATATGGTTCTTTTGACAGTAATGGTCGCCGACCCTACTGTCTGGCAATGTTAAGGCCTCTGGGGGCGAGGGCCGGTAATTTAGGCTGATCCAGTATAGCCAGCGTATATTCAGCCATTTCAGCTAATCTCCATAAACAGATATCTACATATGAATGCAGAAAAACTTTCAAAAAGCCAATATGAATCGAACTTGTCGTCAGACTATAGCCGCTGTCTTGCGAAATTGCATTTTGTCCAATATGTTCTATCTCCTTAAACAGAGTGTACCTGCTGCTCAAACATGATTGACCAATACTACTTGGACTAAAAATTGAAATCAGCAAACTTCAGATACCGAAACCTTGTACCACCTACAGAATCTTCACACAAATGCAGATATCTGTACACAGAGATTACTACATGCTTGGCACACAGGATTAGTTTCAGATGGTTGCAGTCTGTAATCTCACCACTAGGTGCCACTAAATCCCACACACTAGACCTTTAAAGGCAGCATTTAGTCAATGCACACACATGCACAACTTGCTGCAGGGTTGGAATGAAACATACACTCTATCTGTCATGTAACTGGATAAATAACTACTTAAACTGAAACAAAAGTTCTATTATAAGCTTTGAAGAAATACACAAAACATTAACTCCAATCTTATGCAGTGTTAAAAGTTCTGTACTGTGTCGTTCTGTCTTTGAAGCATCAACCCTCCACCTACAGACCGAGTCAGAAGATGAATCATTCTACATAGTCAGAGATCTAACGGGAAGACAGGGATATCTGATAAGAAATAAAATAGCCAGCCAGGGACAACGGGGTATGCATGAGAGATGAGAAGAGAAAGACGAGAGGGAAGAGAACGCCAACTGATACTGATGAACATGAGTCACGTTCATCTGTTACTCTGCTGAGAGAGAGGAGACGAGAATAACGAGAGAAAAAAAAATCTGAAATGAAGAGAGTTGGGGGAATAATGCATTTGCAAGATAACATCAAAGAGCATTTTAACACAAGCACACAGAAACACACATGCGCACACACGCACAAATGAAAAAATAGGAAGTGGGTTTGATTCAGTGCTGATCCCTCAGGATTATGGGTAGAGTACAGCGAATTGTCTGGCTGTCTCCTGAATCCACCCACACTGGACTGCTGCTGCTGGGGACAACACACACACTCACACACACACACACACACACACACACACACACACACACACACACACACACACCAATAAAACCGGTGTTAGTTGTGAGCGGCCTGTTTTCAGCAGAAGGGTGGGGCAGAGTCTGCCCCGCTGATTCTCATTACTGAGGCTGACTTCATAGTGAAGGTGAAGTCAGTGCCGATACAAATGGGATAGGAGGTCGTGAGGGACGGGTTACCTGGGTTACCAATGCACAGCAAGCCAGAAGGGGAAAGCTCCAAACGACCACAAAAACACATACATACAATAACAGTTCAAGGGCAAAGACTGGGAATAGTTTCAACTGCATATTTGAGACACACACGCACAGGTTAATTCCCCTAATGCTCGTCTGTCGGGTCAGCTGAGAGAGCGAGCAAACGGCAGAGAGAAGGAGAGACAGCGAGAAAGAGAGAGACGTACACACACAGAATGGCTTTTTGTTCCAAGTGAACAGAGGGTGACTGTGGGAGAGAGGGTTCCTGGCACCTACTGTAAGCCTGGAATCCAAGGCCAATGGCGCTCTGTGTGTGTGTGTGTGTGTGTGTGTGTGTGTGTGTGTGTGTGTGTGTGAGCGTGCATTTGGTTGATACCAATGCACCTACACTCGTGATGCTCTCACTCTTTTTATCACTCTGTTTATGGGTTTGTGTTTTCCTAATGTTTATGCCTGTGTGATATTATAACACCGGATCACATGCACTGACACTTACACAAGGAAAGTGTCACAGACTCTGATCTGATCTTATTTTGGAAAGAGGAGGAAAGAACGGGGGCTGCTACCATAGCAACGTGGTGAGAATTTCTCCATGGCGATGCTCTGTGTTCCAAACAAATTGGGCTGCGAAAGGAGCACGGGGCGGCCCATCAGGAAATCCTCTAACTCACACAGAGGCCGGTGTTCGGGTGGGTTGAAGTTTTGGCAAATCATATATATATAATATCAAGACAAACTGAACTCTTATCCAACATAAAAAAGGTTAAAGCACAGTGACGGTGTGATACAGGGCGCCTATACATCACTGTGCAGTGAAACAAAATCAAAAGCACATTACGCACACCATCCAGCATCTTCAAAATTGCATTTAATACAGAGACTACGACTAAACGTATGTCTTTTTTTTTACCTGTGTAAATACCAGGGCCAGAGATACTCTACAAGCCACCGTTACGCCACCCACTGATTTAAGTCTCCCTCCTGAAATTGGCTGTAAATGTGTTTATTTCTGCTTTAAAGTTGAGCATTTTAACATGGGAGTCTATTGGGATTGACTCGCTTTTGGAGCCAGCCTCAAGTGGCCATTAGAGGAACTGCAGTATTTGGCATTTTCGCATTTTTCAGCCCTGGAGGTCGCCGCTTGGTAGTAGGGCTAGAAAATACGACACCCAAGGTGTATGTCATGATAGAATCTCACATTTGCTTTTAAAATATTCGATGTATCAATAATAGTTATTTGAATACATCAGTTTATAATATTTCCATTCTCATGTTTTGATAGGTCTGTCCTGATTAATTAAGATATGACCATAGTACTACAGTTCAGTATTTGGGGCATCTCATACCTGTGTGTTCACTTTAGAGCTCGAGATGGGACATTTTTAGCTTAGCTCAGCTTAATGATGAGAGACGTGGTAAACAGGAACTTTGGCACTGTCCAAAGTAAAAACAATGTGCCTCCACTATGGTACATTTTGTTTGTTTACTTTGTACAGAAACAGAAATGTAAAATTTGTGGCTTTAAGGCTCATTTATGCTTAACGTTAGATACGTATATGGACACATCGGATGCCCTCTGACTGTAGTCTGCGTTCATGTCGTCTGTATTTGTGCACACTTTCTGAAAGCTTACTACACAAACAAAATGCAGCAGTATCACCAGAAATCGTGGCGGCAGTGTAGCGTATTTAATGCAAAACATGACTGTAGGACACGGAAAAGACATGAAAGACAATGACGATGCAGAACATCCACATCTTGCAGTGCATTTAATGGCCTCACAGACCACCGCCATCTACAACGCTGGCTCCGTTAAAAGGTCACCATGTTTGTAGTCGTCAGAAGCTTTTGACTCTGTCCTCTATTTCCAACTGGTGGATTCATCTACGTCAACATGAAGAATGCATGGAAGTTCTTCATGGAAGTATTCTTCGTATGTAAAGGAAGTATAAATGAGCCCTTCGATGGAGCTACATGCTATAACCTCTTCCCGGCAAACTAGACTATTTAATTATGCCGCTAATTCCATCATTTTGGTTTATTAGGCCTTATTGATCCAATTCTGTCATTCCAGCATGATCCATCACTGGTATCTACTGCACTGCTAGTTCTCATCTATAATTCATCAGGCCACACCTCATATACTGTTACACCGACACCAGAGCTCTCCTCCACCCCTCTCCAGTCGAGCATGAAAAACTGACTGAGCTTGTAGACACATATGCATACCACAAACATAAATCCTCACGCACGTACACGCAGATACCGTGTGTGACAGGATTCACCGATCAGTCAGAGTTCCCGAGGCCTTGGCAAGCTGACAGTATTCCTACAGACCGGGATGACACGCTGTGGCCAGGCAGATAAATCTCACCATCACCCTTCACCCTGCTGGTACTGCTGCTGACAGCAATACGGCACTGTGAGATTTATAGATTTACATGAGAATCTGAAAACAGGATGACATATTGAGACCTCGGCCTCTGGTAAACACACTCCGTGCTTTTAGCCCACTCCACAAAATGAAGAGCAGCATTAGGCTGGCTGCAGATGATTTGTTATTCTTGTGATCTAATGATGAGCAATTTTTGTCGTGCTCTTTCTGGCCTCATTGTTTATTTGCAAGATTGACATAGCTTAAATCGATAGATAGTTTTGCTTGACTATCAGCCAAATGGTCGCTTTATTGGTTCTCCTAGGGTCAGCCTGTGACTTAATTGGCTAATGGTTTCTGACATTAAGTGGGGGCTCGCCTCAAACATTACGCTGTGGGCAAACAGGGAAGGGCAGAAGCTTTTCATGTGTCTTTTCTTCACTCTCCTCTGTCTTGTCTCCTCTCTTTGCCTTCAGCTAAAGACAGACATACGGGAACCAAACCTTAATTAAAGCAGAGGAAAACTATGACGCAAAGCAGATATCGCCCCAAGACATGAACTGCCCCAGGAGACAAACAGGATTGCGAGGACAACACCCTGCCTGCCGCCCTCTTTTTTCCCTTAATTTGTTTAGCCCTGTCCATTTTATCCCCTCATTAAACCCCCTCACTCGTTCCATCTCCTCCACCATTCCTCTGTTCTTTCCCCCATCGTGCTTTGCTTCTTTCCATCCCTCCGTGTGTGTGTGTGTTTCATGTGTGTGAGGGGCGCTGTCTGCCTGCTGGTTGCCAGGTTACCAGTCTAATTGAGGGGCCTCTAGAGAGACGCTGTTATCAGAGCCTGAACCCTCTGTTACGCTTACCACTCTTGTTCTTTCTCTTATTCGCCCCATCTCGCTTTTCTAGTACATCCATCGCATTAAAGCAATCTCAGCCTCCTTCACCCTTCCTCCGATGTCAATAAACTTTTTTTATCATCTCCCTGAATTTCAACTGATTATTTTTTCTATTCCCCCTATCATGCATCATCTCAATTGCCTCAGAAAGCCATACGCTGCTGTCATTTCTCCCTTTCTACCAACCCATGTCTTCGTTTTGCGCAGCCTGTGTTGTCAATACTTCTTCTGTTAGTGTTTCATCTCTGCCTTTCATCTGCTGTCTCCACTAGCCCTTTGCCGTCACTTTTCTCTGGTTATCTGCCGCTCTTTCCTTCCATCCTGCCATCTTTCTGTCGCTCCATCTCGCTTTTATCTGCCACCAAACATGGCAGGAAATCCTTATCCCATTACACAACCGGTCCCACACCCACACAAGCGAAAATCCACCCTATTGACATGCACATTCAGATACGCAGAATTTGCACCAAAATTAGTACGAATGTTTTGTCAAATTATTCAAGTTCTTTTGAGGTTTTTTAACAGCAAAAATCCTTAACCAGAGATCTGAGGGCAGTTTATTAATTTCCAAGCTCATGCATAAAGAGGGTGCACACACAGGTTTTTATAAATGTTGACAATGCCAGAGAGGTGAGTTCTCATGCTTGTTCACAATCAACTCAAAGCCCTTCAGCTACGATCAAACTGCAAGACACAAAAAAAAGCAGTACATACTAGATCAATCACATTTTCCCAGTGCATACTTCTCCATTGAAACCCAGAGGAGATGTTGGAGGACGGAATTTGGGCTCTCAAGTTTTCATGTTGCATGTTGCTAAAACACTTGAAGTGCACCCACAAGGGCCATCCGTCTCCCTCATGTTTCCCTCTCATCACTTCCTCTGCTTATTCATGCATCGCTCCCTGCTTCTACACTTGCTTCTCCCCATCAAAGAAGCTCCATATTTCTCCCTCAATGCCTCCCCCGGCATATTCAGCTCATCTCTTTTGCCTTTCATCTACCTCTCTGCTTGTTCCCACTCTCCATCGCTCCACTGCATTGCAGACTTTCTTCCAAAGCAGAGCTGGTTATAGAAAAGCAGATGTACAGCTGTGGTGCACTTGCTTTTCCTTTAATCACGACTCCGTCATGCCTCCCAGTTCCTTGTTAGATAAAGTGGGACACCGCTGTCACTCGTCCCACCAGAATCACACATAAACATGCACACACACACACACACACACACACACACACACACACACACACACACACACACACACACACACATATACACGACCCTCCAAGCAACCATTCGCATTTAAATTCGCTTTATTACTACATGCATCCTCTGCATGAAACAGCACAGGATGCACTAGCGCACACACAGAGTTCAGTCACAACAATGTAAACTTGCAGTTACATGCACACCTCATGCCTCCTTGACATGGATTGATGAGGCTGGATGAGAGGGAGGTGGAGGGGAGGTAGGACATTATTCCCTTGAGTCAAGTGCTCTCTTAGCAACCAGCCAGCCATCAGACTCACAACACAATTACGTAAACCACACAGGACAGAGAAATACTCCTACACAATGACACACAACACCTACATGTACAACAATGTCCTACTTTCATCGTGACATTCAAGGATTTATGATAAACTGAGCCTAAGAGATAAAAAAAATTACATTTGCACAATCAGTGGAGCTAACAGCAACACAACGTCATCCCCTTGTGCCTGTCGAATAAATTGACAATTCAGTGAAATTGATGTGAGTGTCATGCAGCTCTGAGAACTACCTGGTAAGAACAGTTTTCCTGGTGGACCATCCTTCACAGCATCCTAGAGCGGAGCTGGCTGAGCTTGGGGAGCAGGAGCAGGACTGGGACCAGATTCCCAGCCCTGCAGTGGTATTCCAACGGAGAGGAGAAGAGAGGAGAGGAGAGGAAACGAGAGGATCCCACCCAATCCTCGATCCAAACTAACAAGATCAGTTCTCCTACCTTCCTCTACTTCACTTCAGTTCTCACTCTCTGCTGTCTATCTCTGTTTTCTGATTGTTTCCTAGTCTGTCTGTTTGCTAAGAGAGAAGGACAGGGTCTGATCGCTGCTTCCCCAAAGCTGAAAGAGGGAGGGGAGTGAGAGACTGGAGGAGGGGTGTGGGAACGAGAGAGAGAGAGAAAAAGAGGGAGGGAGGGGAGCAGCGAAAAAGCAGAGTACACTCCCGGTCGCCTTTCTCTGTCTGGTTTGGACTGAAAAGGGGGAGGAGCTGTTGGGCTGAGTGTATGCAGACTCGGCCAGCGGGGAGAGGGGACAGTGGAAAAGGGAGGGAGGGTGAGGGTGGCGTGGGTCAGGGTTGGAATGTCATTCTGCTGGTTCGTATGGAGTCATGCCAGACATACGGGGACACACAGAGAGAGGAAGTGAAGTGTAGAGGGGTTACTTTCTTCTTTAACCTTTAGATTAATCCCTATCTGTGCTACATGAATAGTCAACAAAGACAGGGTGCAGCGATACTTTAAGACTCAAACTAAAACAGGGCTGGGTATCAAAGTGTCGGAAAATGTCAACAGCTGACATTTAATGTTTGGTCAGATTATTGTGGCCACTCAGACCGGATTTAAAGGTCCAGTGTGCAGGATTTAAGGGGATATACTGGCAGAAATTGAAGATATTTTTGGTGCTTTTTGCCTTCATTTGATAGAACAGCTATGACGTGAAAGAGAGGGCGGAGGACATGCAGCAAAGAGCTGTTGGTTGGAACTGAATCCACCACAGCTGCAGCAAGGACACAGCCTTTGTAAATGGTGCGCCTGCTCTACCAGATGAGCAAGTGGGTGCCCAAGAAATGGAATAAAATGTAATACGTGTGTTTTCTCTGGTGTATGATTAACTGTACATTAAAACTGTTGTACTTTTGTTGCCTTAGAATGAGCTTTTTATATCTACATAGGGAGCAGGTTCTCATCTACTAAGACCAGCATGGTGCACTGCCGTGTTTCTACAGTTTCCTGTTTTTGCATCAGCCACCAAATTCCATGGAAAAACACAGATTTCTCACACGAAACTGCTTTATCTAGTTGTTTTTTTTACTAGCATTACCCAACTGCTCTGTTTGTTTTGCAAAGGAAGAGACCTCTGCGGATAATTCGGCTCTTGGTAAAAACCTCCTGAACAATGATCGCTGAAGGAATTCTAGTTTCAGCTTGTTGCAATCTAAAATCTTCACCACTAGATGCCACTAAATTCCCCTTGATTTCACATACTGTTCCTTTAAACCAACATTTTGCCAATTTAGGCAAATATGTGTCACTCCCTGATGTATGTGTCTGTGTAAAAGTATACATGGGCTTTGCATGGCATATACATCTTCCCCTCATTCTCTGTCTGTCTCTTCACAGGATTTATAATCCCACAGTGGCAGATGGCCGGTCTATAATCCAGACGCAGGCCAACCTACTCAGATAATCTCTCCCTTCTCGATCTCTCCATCCATTCCTTTATCCCGACCTCTTCACATTACTGTTATAAATCCCTGTCTTTGTTTTCGGGCTTGTCCTTTCTTTTTGATCTCACTGAGTTGTAAACAAGTGTCCTGCCTTTTGAGATCTATGCATTGGGGCTTCATCATGTAGATTATTTTACAATTAAGTAGTTGGCCATTTAGTCAAGTCAAATTTATTTCTAAAGGACAAAATTGCAAATCACAAATTTTCCACAAAGGGCTTCACACTGTGTACACCATACGATCCCCTATCCTTAGACCACTGGTTCGAATAATGACAAGGAAAAGGAAGAAACCTCATCAACAGCAACATTTCAATTTCTCAGAAATGTTTCATTATTTAATTATATAAGCACCAAACCATCACATATCAGAGGCTGGAATCGAATTGCACTGGCATTTTTTGCCACAATCAATTCTTTGATCACTCATTGAATAAATGTCAAAAATGGTTTTACATTGTTATCATTCAACAATCAGTCATTTTAGCACAAATCCACCCTTCATTTATCTTCCTCACTGTCAGCATTCCTATGAAAGCGGTGGTACAGTACAGCTCTGCACAAGAATGTGAGGGGTGTGGCAATTAAATCATACATCTGTTTCAGCTTTCACTTTTGTCTTTTTTTGGCAAGGTAGCAACACACACCTCCATCCCTCCCCTCAGGCCAGATCTCTCTATTCGATATTGATCTCTGTGGGGGTGACGCTGCTTTTCTCGATGAGACCACTCTTGGGTTTAATGATCTGGAAGTGGATCGATGAGCTCCCTGCTCTGATCTCTCTGCTCAAGCCCGCACATCACTGCCTCTGGCTTGGCCCTCTGCGCTGTGCCCGGCTGGGGCAGACTGGAACTGTGCCCATCCTGTCACACTAACCTTGGATATAATTATCTGTGCATGACATTGACCGGCGAAAAACCTGTGTTTCATACAGTGAGAGCTACCAACAGAGCCACAGAGCCTCGTAAATGCACTCTTAAGCTTTTGCTGAGTTTATAGGCATACGGTTAAGTAGAGGAAGAACAGTGAAGCCAAACAGGAAATGACAGAGAGATTAAAACATGGATGGTGAGGGGAGTCAAACATTTAGCAAGTCTACGGATCCAGGATATGTTCTCCTATTGTGTATCTATGCTGCTGTATTTCTGCTGCATTTCTGCTTTTGTTTGAGAGTCGCTGTAACCCAGAATTTTTCGTCTAATCCTGTTCAAACTCTAAAGCTCTTCAGGCGAAAGAAAGGAACCAAGAGTCAAATATTTGCACCTAACATCCAAATCTGATTCAACTGACATAAGTCCGGTACAGCCTTAATAGACAGATAGCTATTTATTAGTCCATTTGTAAATGCATTGTGTACCATACACTATTCATCAGATAAAATGAACAGACAACTACCAAAACAATAATCAAAACCAGAGCCCCTCACCATTATATAGACCTATTCACCACACACTGTATCATTAAAATGCTCTATCATAAGGTTCCTCAAACACAGAGGTTCAGTTATTTTTGTTCACAGTTTCTGCAACAGTGCAATAGGCACAGATGATTTGGAAGCCAGAGTGGTTCAGAGGAATCGCACCCTATATCATCTGCCTGATAGTAATAGCTCGTATACACTTAATAGAGGGTGTGAAATCTCTCTTGTAACTGCCTACACTTTTCTCACCTTTTCAGAACTCACTGGTCATCGACATGCAGTTTTCTTTCTGGACATACTGACTATCTTAAGCAGTTGTTTTTTATAATTCAGCAACAATGTGAAATACCAGTCAGTAGAACAGAAAGTTAAAATGCTATCCACAAAGGAGCGATAGAGTAGTTGCTGTGAATGCTTGTTGTTGTTGTCTACTTTCTGCCCTCTAGTGATCAGCGAGCACTTAAGAAAATTACAATCTTAAGACAAATTTAATAACTGGTAACTTAGAGTGGAATTTTGTTGGGCTACACAGCATGACCCCAAGAACAGTAACTTAATAAGGAGTTTTCTTAATCTGACTCCAAGTATAAAGTCAAACTGAGATTATCTTAAGGTGTTTGTCGGCTTCAAAAGAAGTGCTTGGATCATCCAACCCACATCTTTCTTCTAACTTTCTGAAACCGACAATCTTTACTTTATTTGCAGCTTCAGACAAATTATGATGCGTCTCTCTTTTGAAAACACCTGCATAGTACTGATTTGTCTCTCTGATGCACGTGCAGATTTAAGCAAGTACACACACACACACACACACACACACACACACACACACACACACACACACACACACACACACACACACACACAGGGGTGAAAAAAAACTTTGATGTCCAACATCTGTGAGCCCTGCTTTGATACAAGAAGCCACAGCAAGCCCCCTTCTCTCCTCTATCACCATGGCAGCAGTCACTCCGTTGACACCCTCCGCTGACCTTCACACGGTTGTCAAGGTTACAATCTGAGTCACAGCACAGGTGGAGACTGAGACAGCACCTCTTGATCCAGACAAGAAGAAAAGAAATCAATATCTGACATTACCCGAAGTGTATCGTGTGCACCTCCTGATTCTCAAACAGCATCTGACACATTAAATAGCACAAAACAAAAACAGACACTCTGATAACTGTGATTATGTACGTGACCTAAATCAGCAGAAAGACGACTCAGAACAAAGATTATTAACTGGAGACACAAACAGGCAGACACGCTGCAGTTTAGCCTCCTACGCACTGGCCACATTACGAGATGTCTGGATGGCGTAAATCTAAAAGCTAAAAGACAAGTGCCTTTCTGCTAAAATATAGCTGTACGCCAACTGTGATGTCAAACTTCAACAGCGGTATGTAATTTATTCCTGCACAGAGCAGGAGAAATTGCCGTTATGTGTGTCACTCTCGCTGTGAGGGCGTGTTGTAGTGTACACGAGCACCGGAGCAGCTCGTCTCATCCTCGTTTTCCTCCTCTCATCCCGCACATCAAAACACCACTCATGTGGGGCTCTGTGTGTTTAACTCTGCTGCGTGGGCATATTTATAGATGCAAACAGAAATAATGAATACCTAATCATAAGTCACTGATAACAGAGTGAATAACATGGTGGTTCACTCTACTGTACTCCACTAGTGGGATGCAGACAGTCAGAAATTATACTGTAGGTGGTGAATAATGCACCGTAACACTTAGTGCAGAACAGGATTCTCAGTCATGCTGTGACGCCTCCTCCCTTTCTCTGACAGCTTGCCCTCTCTCTTTAAGCGTCCTTGCCGTCTACCCCTCTGTCCTTTTCTTTCTGGCCTTTCAGGTGTAACTACATTTGCTTTCTTTTCACCACTCCTTCCCTCTCTTTTTCTACCTTCCTCTCCTTTCCCAGCAGGAAGAGGGGGAGCGCAGATGCTTTTAGTGAGCTGACATTTTGTGCCAGTGTAAAAACACTGCATAGCAAAGCAGGTTGGCTCAGTGTGAGGGCTGGATTCTGGCGGTAATGAGCTCGCTCTGACAGGGAGGAACTGATGTGGAAGGCCAGGGAGTGCATGTGTGTGTGTGCGCGCTCAGTGTTATGATCAGCCACCAGAGGCTGGTCTAATGAGGACTGTATGTCTACAGTTGGTGGTGGGAAGACTGCTCAGAACACCAAGCTGCATTAAAATTTGTTTAACATTTTTATGTGTCGCGACAAATCTGAATGCCAACTGAGTAAATGACTAACTGGCCACCAATTACACTTGTGCAATGACAAAGTCTGTTATGAAACAGGAGTAGTGATTCACAGTGAATAATTAGCGGCTGAGACAGGCTAGATTTGTTATGTGCTTCTTGACTACAGATAAAGAAATGTGGAAGGCGAAAAGAAAATCGAGGAAATCTGGAAAAGTACTGACTTTAGCTGAAATGACTCATTGATTACAGTTTAAATGATGAGTCCATCAACCTATTAGTCAGCCGAGTCGCCAGAGTAAGATAACTGTTGTACATTTCTGCAAACCACAAATATGTAACAGTTGTTAGTATGTTATGTTTCATTCAAATCATATCAATGTCTCTTAGTGAACACAGTATATGAGCTGACTTTGTCATCAGGAACTGTGGGGGATAGGGGATTGTGTGTCACGGAGAAGAGGCGCCTGCCAATACTAGTGTTTTAGACTAAGAAACCAGTTGTTTAAACAAGATATTGCTGTGTTTTCAGCAACTTTTTAGGCACAAAACGTGGGTGTTTGGTGGCAAACCACTGGCATGGATAGTGCAACGACAAGCAAGTGTTTCTTACAGAGACACCAGTGCTGTAACTACCATGACTGTGCCCCCAAAACTGGTTATTCTATGACAAACATGATCTTTTCCTTACTGTAAACAAGTGTTTTTTCTGCATAAACCTATCATTACACACATTGCTGAAATGTAAAGTTTCAACACATCCACTACATAATAATAATAATGCTCAAATGTAACGTATCCATTTTGTTTTGTACAATGCCAACATTTTTTTTCTGGTGGTTTGGTTGAATTAATTTATCAAAAAATAAATAAATGTTTTTTTTTTCTATTTTCTGACACGTCATAGACCAACATGATTGATTAATCAATAGAATAACTGGCAGATTAATTAATAATTAGGATAGGTAACAATTTGCAGCTTTTTAAGATCAAGAGCAAGATTAACTTCATTGTCCCACAAAGTGGGAAATTTGTCTTAGGCCCCACACCCATACTGCAGCTGTAAACATGCAACATGCAACATGGGGCATAGACAAATCAACATTATATCCCAAATTCACATGGAAGGTCTGAGACTCAAACACACCAGGTCAGTGTCCAGATTGCAGACCGACACCCTCGTGGTGAACTGCGAGCACCACTTTAGGTTGATGTAAACGCAGGTACCACCACCTTTGCTCTTGCTTGAGCTATCAGAGCACACCAGAGGGAAGCCTTCCAGGGCAACAAGCGAGTTGGGCATATCCTCCTGTCCATGTCTCGGTAAACAAAAGCAGGCATTAGTCCCGTTACTTGTGTTATTTTGTTTGTCTTATGTGACAGGTAATTCAGTATTTGTGGATTTTGGACTGTTCATTGGACAAAACAAGCTAGATGATGATGTCATTTCAGGTTTAAGAGAAACTGAAACAGGCATTTTTTATTATTTTACAGACAATGCGATTAACTGATCAGGAAAATGATATCTAGCTGCAGCCTCACTTCAGCCTGATAGAATGATTATTCTTGTTTTATGAGTGTGTGAGGAGATAAAAGTGCTGTGTGCTCTGCAGCAACAGATGAAGCTCTCTGCAGGACCTGGCACAAAGTCCCCCCCTCTCTCTCTCAGACACACACACACACACACACACACACACACACACAGTCACATGAACAGACTTAGGTAACACAGAGAAAGAAGCACGAGACAAAAATACCCTTACTTTGTTGGAGCCTATGTGGGTGTGCAGACGTGATTTAAACATGCCTTGTATTTCCAGCCCGATATAAACACACCAAGTTCACAACCCACTTCTCTCCCTCTCTCTCTCTCACGCACACACACACACCAAAACACACACTCTATAATTAGGAGCAGAGAGGACCAGTGTTTCATGTTTCAGCTCCACCCAAATAAGCACATATCCACGCAAGCACACGCACACACACACACACTCAGCACAAGCATAGGCCACTGTGTGCGTGTGTCTGACTCAACCCTTTGTTCCTCTGAGAAGAGCCAGGAGAGGTGATGGATAGGACTTTAAAATCCTTCACTGCTTGGAAAACATAAACCCTCTTTCTCAATTTCCAGCTCTCGCTCTCTTTTTGTTGCCTTCTTGCAATAAACCTTGTTTTTTTCATCTCCTCCGGCCCCGTTCTTACTTATAAAGCCGGCCTGTGTGCGAGTGTGTGTCTGCGTGTGTGTGTATTGGGCTCTGCTCTGTAGTGACTGTGCAGTATGAGGACTGACACAAAGCTATAACATTAGAGGCCGTCTCCTCACTGCTACATAAATCCCCATTTCCTCCACAGCACGCTCTGCCACTCACAGCCTGCACCCCTCTTTGATAGTTTTCATAGGGTGGAGAGTGGGAGCCAGGCGGAGGGGGGGAAATGGTCTCCTGCTGTATTTTGGCTGCGTGAGAACATTAGACTATAATGCTTCCTGACAGCTTGAGGAAGAGGACAATTAGCAGGGAACAGGAGTGGGAATGGTTGTGAAGGACAGGGGATGTCTGAAAGAAAGGAAGAAGGGAGGAAGGAAAGAAAAGAAGACGACGGTGGAGACTTGTGTAATAAAATGAGTTGGCATGAGCCTCAGCTGACTTCCATACCAGACAGGATATAGCACAGGCTGAATCAGAGGACGGGTGTGTTTGTGTGACATTTTCTGTATCAATCAAGATGATCAATAAGACAAAGAGTGGAGGAATGTGTAGCTGTAGGCCACGCGTTCCCACCCAAAACACTGATGCTGCATATCCAATCACAGCAGCATGTCTATCTGATTTACCCACAATGCAGCTGGCTTTCCTTGGTGACATGATTCTGAATCATTAAACACACTCCTCTTCTAGATCAAGTGACCAAATAGGAAGCTTGTCATTTTATCTACACCTCTAGTGTCATTATTACTCATCAACACAAATATGTTTTTGTTCGTTTACTTGTGCAGACAAGAAGGTATTATCAGGTAGCTGATTAAACTGTACTTTGACACCAGATAAGAGCAGTTAAGACATTACCACGCCTGTCTACGAGACTTGAACGTGAACTGGAGTTTCTTGGGCGTTTGTGTTTCCCCTGGTTACAGTTTGTATGTAGAGCAGGCCTATGATGATGACTACTTTTGTTGGATGATACGCTGTCCCAGAAATAGTTGGGATAAATAATTGTATGCAGCATTATGATGCAAGTACTTCCTGTGACAGCATATCTTGTCTGAGATTTTTTTCTTCTGTTCATTCGGCTTAGACACTAAAAAAGGTTTAGATGCTGTGTCCTACAATGGTCGGGAAAGCCCCGCTGTTTATTCTGGTATGTGTTTACCAAAGTTTTGTTCACATTCTTATTGCGACATGTAGCATTTATGGGTAGAACATTCTGACAACCAATCTAAAAGTTTACATCAGTGTGTGCAGGTGTGTAACCCATCCAAACAAAACATGGCAGCCCACCTGACTTGGCGAACTGGCTTTCCTTTTAAAGCACAGGTAAAGGCCTTGGGATCAATACTGGACTCCACAGTGATAAATACTCATCGACAACAAACACAACTATATATCTTTGCTACATGACACTCCAAGCAGACAGCTGGCCACCGGGCACGTTTGCAACTAAAGATTTTAATTGGTCGCCCCAGTGTGCCTGACATTTATCACACTGATCTACATAATGCAGAGCCAAAGCTCATAAGTGCAAGTACCGCTCGCAAACATTGAGCTGTAGTCCTATGCTGTTAGCAAATCACAACATATGCTGAGTAATGTTGTCATGATACTGGAGTTTCTAACGTTGATACAATACTTTGAAAACAACGATATTAAGTAACATTTTTGATACCACAAGGCAAACTTTTTTTAATCAAAATATACAGTAAAAAGAGTAAGACAACACAGCTGGTACTGGTGTATCAATACTGTGGAAGATGAATACTGAAACTGTTTCAAATATTCAGAGTTAATATGTTTTGATCAATTGATATTTTTGACAACACTGATGCTGAGGTTGCCATAACAAGCCAGAGACAGTGAGTGTGATGCCTTTTACTGCAACAAGCAGATTGGCATGTCTGTCACACTATGTCTAGCGTAAATGAAATGGCGGAGCTGAAGGATGACAAGTTAATGCACGTTCAGCGGCATCACCCAGATGTGCTGATCACTGGGATGATGAGCACATCTGGGTGAATAAAAATAAATAATATAAAAAAATAATATAATAATAATAATGATATAATAAGAATTTAAAAAATACTGAAGCAAATTGAATTTACTTTGGTGAATACTGGAGCCAAGTGGATCATTATGCATTTGTTTTTTTTCCCACTTTACCAAACCGTAAACTGTGGTTTGAAACATGTATCCTTACACCCCTGGTTAACAAATGACCAGTGTTTATGGGAACTGAAAAAAGGTATCACTAAAAATGCTTTATTGCGGTGCCAAATGGCCCGGTGAAAAATTCTGTGTGCATCTAAATAATGTGCAGGTGCACCTAAATGCACCAGCACAACAAATGCATGGTGTTAGTCCGGAGCACTGATTTGCTGTGTGTGTTGAGCACAATAAATAATGGATAGTGAAATACTTGCTGATTTTACCCATTTAAGGTGTTTTGTTCTGATGTTTTGCTTCTGCCAAGGACCACAGGCTGACAAGGCCAGTGTAAAGCAAAGCTTTACAGTGCCAGCTGTGTCTTATCTGCTTTATTCTCCATTTGTTTTCCAAGCATATATAGCAAGACCCTCGAAACAGATTTACTGCTTTGGCTTGTTTGTCTTTCAGAAGTGTCTTTGGAGTGTTTTTTCCTCCATACAGGTGTAGAATGCAAGCAGTCACCAGTCAATATTTCTGGTGTGTGCCAGTGTAACTTTTCACAGTAGACCTGAAGTGACATGAGGCATTCAGAGACAACACAAAGATTTTAATCAGTTGTCCTTTTGCTAGTTCTTTGAGCGCTGCTTGCTGTGTCACTTTCTCTGCACCTAAAAGTAAAGGAACATTCAAAACAGGTGTAAAGCGCGAAGCTTTGCTTATTTAAAACAGGATTCAAATACATGTGCACTGCATATTTCATGATATTTTTTTTTTGTGAGAGAGAGAAAAAAACCTGAGAGTGCTACCAAGCAGAAACCCACATATGGTCAGAGTCTTGCCAGCATGAACCTGCTCTTTGTTAGAGGGTCACACAGAACATTAGCTCTGAGGAAACTGAGATGCATGGACAGATGTGCAGCTGGCTCAACTTTATGTTTCATTCTTGACATATTTAACTTTTCTGCTACACAGAAACTCAAAAGACGACATGTCACAGCGGAGGAATGTAGTGCCCCGGGCTATAATTACATTAGGAGGCTTTAGGCAAACATTTTATCTAACTTTGAGTCTGAACTTTTGTCCTGGTTTGACTACAGCCACATGTAATGCTTAAAGGTGGACAGAAAGCACACTTGTACAAATTTCACATTCTGCTTTACCTGAGTTAAGTGCCCGACTTGCTGTGAGGAATCCAAGGTTAAGCTGAGATGAAAAACACTCCACTGATAAAAAAAAAAAAAAAAAAGGAAAAGAAAAATAGGTCTACCAACAGTGGCAGACTGTCAGGATACCATGAGAAGAAAAGGATATCCCTTGATTCAGTGAGGTGAGTGTGTGCATGTATATGGACTAACACAAGACAGAACACTGCCTGACTCTAAAAGAAGAGGCAGTGCACTCACTGTGTGTAAGGAGAGTGTGTGTGCAAGCTGTGGTGTGTTGAGGGCCGGGCGTGTTTCAGCTGGTACCGGCACACACTCACACACACACGAGGAACAGTGGTTAAGCCTTGGGGGCTGAACCAGACACTGGAGCCTCACAAGGCGCTCTCCACACCTGGCTAAAGCCCTGCCCCCCATCTCCGAAGCCTCGTCCCACTTCCTACCCACATGCTCACTATCTACTCCTTCAACTTTCCACCCCCTCTTGGCTCGCTACTGTCTTCATTCAAACCATACCTCTGTCTCCACTCGCCTTCTCCTACCTCCCTCTCCTACTATCCTCGCTTCAGACGTCCCTGCTTTGTTTCCCAGTGCAGGATCTGATTCCAGTGTATGCACGTGTTGTTTGTACCTATTAATATCCACTATAGCTGCACTGAGGACTTCTCAGACCCTACAATTTCTTCCGTCTCCTATCCTCGCCCTCTCTAGCTCTACGTGGCAAAGTCTGAGCACTGGGTGAAGGTAGTAGTTAGGTTGTTAGTGGAGGGCGGCGAGCACAGTTCAACTACTGAACTTGTACATAATCACAGAGCGCAGAGTGGAGAGAGAGAGAAACAGAGAACCTCTCTCTTCTTTTGCTCTTTTTTCTGACCTCTCTCTGCTCTTCTCTCATCCTTTTATTTTCTACAGCCACTGAGTGCCTTTCTGGGGCAGAGCACTCCACACTTCCACACTTTGGTCAGGCTCTTGGCCTTTTTTTTTTTTTTTAACTGTTTATATGATGCGCTTGAGAAGCACTTTCCTGTTAAGTAGATGTTCATCGACCTGCTACTTTTTCTGATAGCTGGGAAAACATACAAACCATCACATCTGTCCTCAGAGAGATGATACAAGTAAAGGTTGTACAAGTCTTTACAGGGCAGATGGACCGTTAGCATGTTATTATTTCGAATGGAAAAATGATGTTGCTTTATGATATGTCATTTCAAATTCCATTAATTTAATGCAGAATTTTGTATTGCACTGACATAAAGTTAAAGTCCTCCTTCAGTCGAGTGTGTTTTCCTCTATGTATGTCCCCTAAAATGTCTGATCTTGGCTATACTGGCTTGTACCTGTGCCAAGTTTGTCACTACAGAGGTGTTTTTCCCATTCTTCTACTGAATGGGGCATTATCAGTATACTTCCTTAAAATCAGAGATTGAATACACCTGGCAAAGTAGATTTGGTGTGTCACAAATAAGAACAGCCATCCTGTGATTCTCAAACAGGAAACACATATCGACGGGGGAACAGACGTCAACACAACATCGGCAAAGAAACCTGAAAGAAGTTTTGACAGCAAACATCGTAGAGTGTGCAATGTTTGGACGTAAACCAGACCCTGGAGCTACCTTCCAATATTCACTAAAATATCTACAGTAGGAGCTATTACTATATGTTTCACAACCACTAACGCTGTGTCAGTCACTGCCAGTTAGCCTACAAGCTAACAAACAACAAATAACAGATGCTAACTTATTTTCCATTCTGATGTTTCTGCTAGTCGCTGATTTTGGTGCACAAAAAAATGCCTCATTTGAGTCTGACTAAAGCGCAACATGTATGACTGAATCTTTCTGATGTTTTCTCTAACGCTAAAGCTAGCCGTCTTGATGTGCACTGCTCTTTCACCAGCCGACCAAACGCGAGCAGCACTGGAGAAAGCAGAAAGCAAAAGTGAAACCTATCGCAAGCAAATTTCTCAGTGAGAAAGAAGGAATAGATCTACTTCCAGACCCTTTTTGTTTTTTAACAGTTATGTGGAAAAAACATGTTGAATAAAATATTAGTATAAATACTTCATGACATGTCTGGAAAGGGATTTTAGGGGACATGCCAGCAAAGCAATAAAAAAGATGGTCAATTTTGGCAGAGGCCAACATATCGTGACTTCTGTTTCCTAGTGTCATTTCCTTTTGTAGTCTAGCTCCAAAAGCAAGGGTCCAACACTTCCATTATGCAACTTAATCTTTTCTTTAGACCTTTCCACACTCCATGCGTGACTTTTACACAGGTTTTTGGTTTAAGGTTTCAAATTGACTTACAGACAGACCGAATTCCCCTACAGAAGTTCCTTCAGAGCTTCAAAAGACATGCAACTTGTTTTTATAGTCAAGTGATCCAAATGTGTAAAATTGGTAGAGTTCACCTTTAAAACCTCCAAAATACAGGATGCAAGCCTGTAATCATTGTTGCAAGTGACATGCATGTGTGAAGAGAGCACGTAGGTGTTGGTGGTGTTTAGGGGTGACGTGCTTCATCTTTGTAATGTGCTGTAAGAATATATGCATTATGGATTTCACACATGTCACAAGGTATTAGTACGTCAGTGTGAACCTACGCCTGAACACACTGTATTTGAGTCTGCCTGCTGCTTGACAAATTTGCTCAGTGCTTGATATGAAACAATGCACTCGCATGTGCAGTCAATATTCTGGCATGACGAGAAGTTCAATGTGTGTGTGTGTGTGTGTGTGTGTGAGAGAGAGAAAGAGACAGAGAGGGAGACACTTTTAAAGTAGGAGTGGTGCTGCAGGTCCCAGCACAGGCCCTATCTTTCTAACCACAGTTTACCCATGGGGTGTTTTTTTTTTTTTTTTTTAATTTATTAAGCAAGTCTGGGTGTGGGATTGAAAAGAAGTAGCCTGCAGGCATGGATTTAACACAACACAGGGTAAATTTCTGAGTATAGATAGCCATGCATGTAGACTGCTCCCATCTTTGCCTCTTTCACCTTGAGACCGGCTCGGAAGAATAATATTATTGTTTGTCTTTCAGGGGTGCGGAGCTAAATGGAGGGTTAGGGGTAGTGTTACCCCTGGTGTACTTGAGGTCCCTGTGGGCCCCTCTTTGCCACGCGACTCCAGAGTTCATTAGAAACAAATCACCAACAGGTCAGCATGCCCCTCATCCTTGTGAATCCTCCTAACACCACACCCACAGCCTGCAGGCAGGCACTGAGATTACAGCAGCCAGAAAGCACACCCTAAATAAACACACCTGCACCAATATGAGTAGTCCATTAGTACAAAAATGAAACAACATGCAGGATAAAGAAAGGTTTATACAGCACAGAGTAGCTCCAGTGCCCAAGAATTAATGTGCAAGCAAACCTACAGCACAAAGAAACACGTCATTGCATGATGAAAAAGTAGTTTGACATTTGGCTTAATTGTAAAAAGTGACACTGGAACTTCTCCTGTTTGGTTTCAGGGTGCATTAAAAAAACATGATATACAGTGTTGATAAGTGAGCTTTAGAAGTGCTGGTGGGTGGATTTTGTTACATTTGGAGGCCAGAGAGAGGCTAAATGTTCAGTCTTCGTGCTATTCTAGGCTAACTGGCTGCTGGCTGTAGCTTCATAATACCATACATGGCAATCTTTTCATCTCACTCTTGGCAAGTAAGTGAGTAAGTGCACTTCCCAAAATGTCAAACTACTCCTTTAAATGCAGCTAAATGAAGTTTTCAAAGCCCTGCAGACTCTCCTGCACTATGATTCAACCCTGTCATCGACCAGACAGTGTAAAAGGGACTGTTGCCATGGAGACGTGGACAAGACAACCACTGTGCAGGAGCAGGTCTCTATGCTATGTGTAGCCTGTTCATTTTTACCTGACCCATATTTTAACATTTTCTTATATAAACAAAAATGTATGTGTGTACTGTAGCTGCATCTGACTGGAGACCAGCTGAGCGCATCTCCAGGCACTGCAGTGACAACCACAGATTATTAGCTTTGAGCGTCACTGTGTCCCGTCTCTCTGAAAGCACAGATGCTTTTGAAGCTCTACTGAAGCATGAATATCTCTGTCCCTCTGGACCACTGCAACATCCCAGACAGACAGACCCCCCCGTACGTGAACACACGCATCATCTCGCTGGTGGGTCCCGCCTGAGTGGATGTCTAAATATTTAACAACATTTTAAAAGCACCAGCTTCCCTTTTCCTCCAGGGTGTCTGCTAAGTCCTGCAAATTTAAGAATCAAGAAACTCAGAAGCACCATGATATTGACAGACATTTTCAGTCTCAGTTCCTTAAATGACACTTGGCTACTTTTGCGCTCTTGTTGGCAGGTTCGCAGAGGGTCAGGAAGCTGAGAGGTATGACAAAATAAACCAGAAGGTTAAATTTACATGTCAGAAGTTGGAATTCCTTTGCGGATGTAGTAACAGCACAATCTTTTCTGGTAGATCTCTGCTGCTCCCAGCTTAGGTGGTATTACACGGCTCTAAAATTCAAATTTCTTATCTACCCAGGGCCATCAAAATCTGAGGATTTTCCTGAGGATTGGTTTTCCCCTGTAATCGGACAGACAGTCGGAAGCTGTGGCACTTTATCAGCATCAGGACCAGGCTGTCTCTATCTACCACACCAGTCCTAGTCTACAATACCTTCATGTATCCATATGTGAGACACCAGCAGAGCCCAAGAGCGAGTCTAAACGGAGGAGCATATGTGTGAATGTGTGTGTGTGCAGAAGATAGTGGCTGCATGTGGAGACAGAGGCTCTCTTTCAAGAGATTTTCCTCCACCCAGGTCAATTATATCACATCCCACTGCCTCGGGAGAGAGGGAGAGGCGGAGAGACAGAGCAGACTTTCCCCAGACTACAGCGAGCGTGGAGGTGACCTTCTCGTTTAAAATGGACGGCAGGTAATGAACATTGACACAAACACACGAACCATGTGACCCCGAACTGCCTGAACCTTAAGATACCATCTTCCTGTCCTTTCCTCCTTCTTTCCTTCCTCTCATCCCCCACTTTTCCCGCTGCATTCCTGGCATGCCTCAGGGAGACAGAGGGGGCCTCCAGGACAGGCAAACAAAGACACACAACACACACAACACACTCACAATAGCACTGGCTGCAGCCATTGTCTGTGTGCACTGAGGAAAAAGTCTTGGTGCTTGCACACCAAAAGAGAACACCTACCTCTTTCTCATACACACACTGGCCTTAGCTCGGTTTTATTCAGTGACATAAGAGCATCTGCACTGAAACTATGGCTGCTGTAAACAATTTTCTCCTGCTCCTCCCTTAGTGTTTTTCAAGCTACACCCTTTTGGACCCACGGAGCAGCAATAAACCATAAAACTCTGGCTGGGATTGTGATTCAAAGTGAGTGATGTCATGAGACTGTAAGTGAATCATAACAGCCTTTAGAGCCGGAGCTGCTGGTGTGGCATGAAAGGCCTGCAGCAGCTCTATGCAGAATGTCAGTGCAACACTGACCTCTTCTGGTAAGAACACCACATAGCCACAACAAAGGACACATCCAGAGCTTTTAAAATTAGGTTAAACAGATACAAAACTATGAGGTCAGCACCACATTATCTGTCCAGAGTCATCAGATAATAACGATTATTTGCTTGCTCTGGTGTACATTAAAGATCCTCTGAATCAGTGTACTTGTGTTGCCCAGATTTCCATGATGGTCAGGTTAATAGCTGAGGCACATAGCTTAACGCTACATTAGCTGACTAATCCCTCCCCCTTACTCCAGCTAACCTAACCTCATGTTTCCAGCTGACAAAGATAGCTGCTGGATATCATATGCCCACCAGCGCATGGGAAAACGCAGTGTGAGATAACCTTTGACACGAGTAGCAAAGCTCAGGAACACACTGGAACAACAAGTGAAATGCGTGGACACTTACGGAGGTGTAGTTGGTCTTGCCCATGTTGTGGTTCTGGTTGTGGTTAAGGTTCTGGTTCTCCTGCTCTCTGCACTGCAGCCCAGCCAGGTGTCTCTCCAGGGCTGCCCAGTCCATGGTGGGCAGAGGCTCCTCTTCTACGCTCTCCTCCTCTTTGTATTTCCCCATCCGTCCCGCAGTCCCTCCACTGCCTTCTCCACCTCCACCACCACCACCACCTCCACCTCCACCAGTGCTGCGGCTCCCCCTGCCTTGACTGGAGCTGCGGTGGCGGGGCTTGGGAGTCCCTGTGCCGCCCTGCGGTGTACCGGGCGAGTGGAGCTGGTGGCTCCTGGGCAAAATCAGATTGCCGTTCTGTTTCAGTTCCTCTGGGACGGCTGCAACTGAGGTGGCAGTGCGTCCACCGGGGGCCGGGAGGGGCGGGATGGTCTTCACATCCTGGAATTCTTCAGCGAGGCTGCGACTGTTCACTGTCTTCCTGTAGCCTTCGCTAAGGCCATCAACCCCCCCAATGCCTCCTCTGCCTTCTTCCTGACCGGGCGGCTGTGGAGAAGTGTAGTCTTCTCCATACTCGCTCTCCCACTCCTCTATCACCTTCTTTTTATACTCTTGGTAGTCCTCGTCCTCCTCATAGTCCTCTAAGGTGACCAGGTCCAGAGAGGGGGAGGATTTGTAGTCCTCCAAATTGGCCAGGTCAATAGAAGGGGAGCAAGGTGTAACCTTGTTGGAGTTGGACTCTGAGCTGGAGCGACTGGATACATCGCTCCCCAGGTCCATGCCATCCTCCCGGTAATCCTGCAATGACAAACAAACAGAGAAAAAGAGTCAAACTGAGGAACACGGATGAGCAAAGAACAAGAGTTTAATATAAAGAGAAAGAAAAGAGAGGGAAGAGGAAGGAGAAGAGGAAAATTAAAAGAGAATTTAGGGAAGTGTGTAGACTTAGATTAGTCACACCAGTGTTGTGGTTTGAGACCGCCGACCACACAGCACTTCCTGTCCCGCAGGAACTTCCTTTCTGTACAGAATTTTGTGTCTCTCTTGGACGTGTTGTCTTGTGTTCTGCTGTACAACTGCACTGCTCCAGTGCTCCCCAGTCTGACTCGACTATGCTGAGTGATCATACATTCCTCTGTATTGGTGAATGTTTACATGTGTGTGTGGGCTTGTGCAACACTTGACACACACAGTGAAGGCGGAGCCGGTGTTGCTGAATGTGTCAGAATAATATCCCACCACCCACTGCTACATCTGTACAGCACCACAGGGAGAAAACAGGGTGTTGTGAGGGGTGAGAGTGAGTGACACTGACATTCCAATACACAACACACCAAACCAAACCGTGACATGGACAGATGAGTCCAGAGTTGTTGTCTAACCTTGACTGTGTCGCTCCCGCAGAGCCCCAATCACCATCTGACTGTTTAGTTCACAGCTAATGAAAATGTCTGCGTTGTTTACAGCCCTCCACAAATCTCCACCTGACCTGAGCCTCCTCATGCCGAGTTATCAGTCTTTCTCTCCGCAGGAAGGCATTATCATAGTGCCTCACACCACTTTTAAAACTTAATGAAAAGCAAGGAGCAGCAAATTTCTCTCAGGGCAAAGAGAAATGAACAACACATTCCTCGGTGATCCACATTATGAGTTGCTCTGGAAAAGAAATTAATTATGAAGATTGCTAATTACTGGTTGAGACCAGGAGGACTTGCAGCAGTTTTGCACAAGACTCAAGCGGGAGAAACTGCAACATATACAGTATTATCCTAATTATAATGAGCTTCCTTGAGTTACGGCTGCTGGACCACACCTGTGCAGACACTGGCTGTTGACGTCAAAGCCCAATGCAGAAAATATCTATGTTGGGCAAAGCAATATGACTCAGCATCTTGGAGAGGAGATACACAAATTGCTGATGCAGAGTAGAGACATAAGCCACTCTGTGATGAGGAGCTTGCATTTCTCCATGAGAATAGAGGTGAAGCTGCTGCAGGGATAAAGATGGCACTGGTGGCACAAATGGGGCCACAGAGGCATGTTTGCCTTGGCCAAGGGCATCGAACACTTAATTTCCTGCATTCTGGTGAATTTTTATGCACTTTTGTGCCTTTACTACATCACATTATTGTGCAACTGTCTTTAATTTTGTGCTAAATATTGAGGGGGACGTGGCCCCTGCGTCCCCCTGGAAGCTACACCTATGGCACCTATAGCTAAACTGTACTTAGTAGCAATATTAAAAAGTCTTGGTAGCATACTGCATTGCCACTGGGGTGCTGGGACCTCCAGGGTGTTCAGAGAGTTACATTTCAGTATTATTACCTCACTCATGAATAACACCAGTGCCAAAATGTATGATGCTGTTTTATTTTTGCTCCCCAGTCTAGACAGTGGTGATATTTACAACCCCGCATCCACTTCCAAGAGAACATTTCCAATAATCTGTGGGTTCCTGACACGAGAAACTCCAGGAGCCCCTGTAGGTTTACAACTGCAGGGGGAGGACTTAAGGGAACACAACATTACCAGCCTACTTATGGCCTAATGCTGCGAAATCGCTTAGACCTGGCATTTTAAAGCAAAACGACCCCGGTCACGATTAATGCGAATTTGTAAAATATGATGTTCAGGCTTAAAAATGACACACGGCTCGTGCAATGTGTGGATGTATCATGACACAGCGTACAACAACCTTACCGATGTGCTCATCAAACGCGCTGGATCACCACACGGTCACCAGTCCCTGTGGTGTGTGAACCAGCCTGTCATCTCGGCTTTGTCACCCTTTAAGTGCTATAAAAACCCCGGATCCAGGAACCCAGGGTGGGTTCTCCTCTCCAAAGTAGGAAGACTAAATAGAAGCGGACTATCCGAGCTGCGATCGCGTTTCAAATCTCGGTCACCGATCCTTTTTTTTTTTCTCGAAGTGTTATCCCGATGTGTGCAGCCTCCAAAACAAGCGCTTTCAGATATTATCGCGTCAATACACCATGGTCACATGAGCCCGATTAAAATAATGTAATCATTTAAAGTGTGTGTGTGTATGAGAGAGAAGGGGAAGGCGCTGCAAGACGGCAGGCTGAAGCGGTAAAGCTGATCTGCTGTGGGATTAACCGAAGCGCAGGCAGGCAGGCAGGCAGGCAGGCGGACCATACAGCCTGGATTTGGCCACAAAATACATGCAAATTGACAGCTGCACCGATCCCCACCCCGCAGCCGGGCGAGCGTCTGGGGGGCGTTTAATTTATGTCACAGACTACCCTCACAACTCCTTGTCGGTCTCTAGATGCTTTGGGGGCATCATCACATACGCCCAGTCTTTGCGTGCGTGCGTCGAGCGTATACTCCAAGCCGCACGCATGACAGTTGCATGATCACATCCAGCAACATATAATCTATATCATGGTGGGTTTTTGATTTACAAACACACATCAGTCATGATATAAACATTTGGATTAATACGCGTGCGCTCCTTCAATGTGCCATTCATAGGCTACTCATATGATGTAATGTTCCCAAAAAGTCCCAGGAGGAAGCTGATATCCCCCCGGCAACAGCGGTGACAGAAACGCCCAATATCACACTATCACACGGAAGATGACACCCCACTACAGCTGTGATCACACTGACCCCCCTCTCCATACACTATAATCGGCCCAGAATTAAAGTCACCGCCTGCATTAGTTAAACCCACCCGGGGAGACAGAGCTAAAAGTAGCCTGGATGCAACACCAGTGCCATTTAAACGCGCCCATACTCACTGTCATCATCTTTGTAGCGTCCCCGTCGCGTCTCAAGACATTGTAAAGTGTAAATCCCAGCTGTTAGACAACGGTGACGGTGCTGACTTGTTCCACAGCAGCTTGAATCTAAGGGCGGGTGGTGGTGGTGGGGCTGGCTTCGCTGGAGAAATTACAGGGAGCCGGTGGGTAATTCAGTACAGTCATCGCTCTGAGTGTGTAGTCTGTCCACACAGGAGACAACAGTCCTGCCTGATTGCTGGAAAAAACAGCGCAGATGTCTTAAAAATATCCCAGCAGGTCAACGCCGCTTCTTTCCTCTCCTCTCCTCCCCAGCACACACGCACACAGATGCCCAACCAACAGTCCAGCAGCAGCCTGCGCTCTCTCGCTCCCACGTCAGCTGGAAAATAAATAGGCTCGGAGTAAAGTGCGTCCTCTTATATTGTGGGCACGTTTCAGAGCTTCCACGAAACCAGGCGGCCCTTATCACTCAGTTATTACCGAGAAACAAGACTTAAAAACTAAGCGCAAAACAAGCATGCTGCTGCTCCCTGGCTGGCACAGGTTGAGTGTTTGTAGAGGCTCCGTCTCTATATAAGCCGGCTCTCTGTCGCAGCCTGCAGCTCTGAGGAGAAAGTGACGACGACAGAACACAACTAAAGCCCAACCTTCTGCACCCACTGACCTTGCAAATGACAGAGAGAGAGGGAGAGAGGGAGTGAGAGAATAGAGGGGGGACTATCTAGGTGAATTATTAAACATACTTCTGGTGTTCTGAATTTAGAATATTTCCAGATCTGTTATTTTATATCACATAAAAAAAACCTCAGGGACTATTAGGCTCCACCAAAAAAAAAGGCTGTCATTTTCATCAGCAGCAGAGTTTAGTGGTACACCTGTACCATCTAATGCAATCCAATGCAACAGCCCTGCAATAAATCCAGCCTTAGTGTGAGACTGACAATATCAGTTTGGGTTGAGATTGTGTCACTCCAACTAAAAGTTGCGCAGGGAGCCACAGAAAGCAGGTTTAAAGGTAAACACAATATGTACACAAAGTTATATTAAAAGCATCAACACAAATATAAGATTCTTTAATATCAGCACAAAGGGCAAGTTGATCATCAAACACCTACGCATCAAATATCACATACTGCTCAGAGAGTTTCATATTAGATTAACAGCGCTGCAGGAAATCCACAGCAGTGCACAAGGAGCTCACAATCTCTCCAACAATCTATACACCATTAAAGGTTAACTTTCAACACTACTGACATGCTGCCTTTTTTTTTAGCCGATAGAGGTTTCTAATTAAGTTTGGCAGAAAATCAGACCTCTGGAATTCAACCCAGTGCAACAACACCACACGCTACAGCCTTGAGAAATGACCATTATCAACCCATCTTAACACTTTGGCAACTGAAGCTTCACCAAGACAGGATAAATACTGTGGAGTAGGATTCGTTTCAACATTGGGGGGGATATCTATGAAGCAGGGGGTTTGGGGATCCTCCACCAGGAAATTGGCGGTCAAACATTTAATTTCCTGCATTCCAGTAAATTTTTACGCGCCAATTTGTGCCTTGCCTGCATCAGGTGATGGTGGGAATTACATTAATTTTGTCAAAATAAAAGTCCTCTGCTACTTTTATGTTTTTACTGGAGGGGACAAATGCTGAATAATTTTGGGTTGTGTGGTTGGTTGGACCCACTTAAAGACTTCACCTTGGGCTTTTGATATTTATTAGTTAGTTATTTATTATTAGTTATTTTGATATTTATTAGTTAATTAAGACAATAGACAACAGACTTGTTGCTGATTAGTGCTGCAATATGGAGAAAATCAAATATCTCGATGCCTATGTTGCGACAGTATTGTAGGGTTGACTATTGGTGCTTTTACAAAATATTTAAACACTGAGATTTTTTGCTAAATTATCACTAGTAATGTGGATACAATGACTAAGCAAATAATAGAACAGCTCGAGCTTTCTGTTAAGTTCAGAAAATTAAATCACATTACTGTAATGCAGCCTTCAAACCATGAAAAGGCAACACTTCCAACATTATCATATACAAAATCTAAGCTATCTCGTGTCATATCACGATATCAATATCATTTTGATATATTGCCCAGCTTTATTGAAAATATATTGTATTTCTCCTGTGATTAAAAACACTATACTAGACATATGAGTTGACATTCAGACACTCACACACGCAGATGGCAGCTGCAGCATCAGAGCTGAAGAGGGGTTAACACCAACATGCCATGATATCTTCATGTTGCATTCTGTTTCCTCTTGCAACAGCTGGTAATTTCCATATTCCGAAATGGAGATCAAGTTAAATGTTAGTGATAAACCAATCTCATCCACAGCAGGAGCGAAATGTACTCCAAAGCATTTGTTTAACAAGCGTTATGATTAAGAACTGGATCTGCGTCTCTTGAGTGGTAAGCCAAACATTTGGAAATACAAGAGCGCTGCGTTGAGTTTCAGTGATGTTGTTGGGGATCTTTCTGCGCTCTGCACGGGCCGGTCTGACGCAGCTTAGATTTGTAGTTGTTTGAGGGATGGGAGCTGTCTTCGGACATGGTGCATTGACTGTATAATAGCAGCACAAAGGACAAACCAGTCCATGTAATAACAGAGCAGTACTTCAAAGACCCCTGACTGAGCCTGTCCTTCCACTACAGTAGGACAGCACTAGTGGGGATCTCCCCAAAGAGGAGACAGCAGGAGTCCAGCCTATTGCTTCTACTCTCATTCCTCACCGCCTCTGCTTTCAACTCCCTTATCAGCCCCTCCACTCCTCCCCTCTGCTTTTTCTCCCCAATTCCCCAAACATTAATCGGTCATAGTCAAGTAAAGTGAAGAGTTGTAGAGTTAACTGAATGCCTTCAAGGAGGATATACTTTTGGGGGTTTTATCTTGGAGAGAATGCGAGGACTGTAAGTTCAAATGCTCACAAGGCAATTAACTTATCATTAACTTGTCAACAGGAGGCCAGTATTGTTTAGGGCACTCTTGCACACACACAGGCGTGCACACAGTTTCCTTTCTTTGAAGTTTGCATTCCCCTTTAGCGTCAAAACCTCTGAAAACAGTTTTGACATGGCATCCTTTCCCTCAGTGGATTGTTCCATGAAACAATAAAAGCAACAACAAGCTCCAAGTCAGAAGCACCAGATGAAGATGTCCGGGATGTGTCACATCAAAGCTCTCTGACACATATCTTCATCACACCTGGAAGAAAAAGATAACTTACTGTACTTTTGATTGAAGAGGTGGTCAAAGAAAGTTCACCGTGCAACACTTCAGTCATCACCTGTTTTTTTTTCTTTCTCCAATCTACTAAGAAGCAGAGGTGCGGTGTCTGTCAAACTGCCATTCAGTGGGATTTACCAATCACCGAGGGGCAGAAACATGCGGAAAAACAGCCAGGTCTAGATCTACAGTATCTGGGAAAGCTTTGCTCTATCTGCCTGCCTAACAGTCCATCCGCAACAGCTATCTGGCAGGAATCACTGAAGGCCCATTACTGACAGAGAGATAAGGCCGGAGAAAAGAATGCCCCTCAGATAATACCAAAAAGTCAGGGAACATCTTCCTCTGCTTATATCTGTCTCACATGCGTTTAAAAAACAGGGCGCTCTTGACAGTCGGTGAGAAATTGAAACTGTCTCTGCCTTGTCAGGAACTCACCAACTCTAACGGAGAGACACCGAAAGTGACCTTGGAGGATTCTCCCCCTCACTTTCCCTCCCTCGCCCTCTCTCTTTTCAGGGACCGAGGGGATGAGCTCACCTTGAAATAAGACTCGGGCCGAAACTAGACGACAGAAAATGAAGCGTCAGAAACATGACTGTGGTACAAGGCCAGACCTGCAGATGGGAAATGTCCTGCCTGGTTATGAGAGACACGAGGCCACAAGAGGCCAGACAATAGACTCAACACCCAGGTCTCTCACCATGTCATGTCTTTTTCAGATAAAGGGGACCCAATCCTGGCTGTCGCGAAAGAAATCTTTATACTGCACCACATATCTTTTTAATGTATCCCCTTAAACACTTGCACCACTTAAACGACTCCCTATAGCTTCTCCACATACTCTTTACTACCTATTACCTGAGGCCAAGTAAAATCATGTGGCTAGGCTCTAAGAAAGCAATGCCTAGATCCATGTAAGGGTAAATGGACAATAACATAACATTTACTGAGCCATCACTGTCTGAGAGGCTCTGTCTGAGAAAATCTTGTCTGTTGACGAATTCTATAACTATATCTGACTAGAAAACCTTCAAAGTTGTATTCTTACATAATAAATACATCTTCTATAGTACTGCAAAGGCTTAACTTGTTCTATAAGCCAGTCTGAAGAAGTAACCTTGCGTCATTGCACCACAAAATGTATTCTACACTCATAGAAATAAAATTTAAAATCATTTTCATCATCAATTCACATAACCTCCTGAGACCCGAACTTTGGTTTGGTATGCATTCTTAATTATTCCTAGCTATTTGGGATCAATGGGACCTGATAAGTATAAAAAATTAAAAACTGTCTAAGTCCCATTGTCCTCAAACGAGATGATTATGAAGTCTCAATGTCTTCAAATGAGATGACAATAAAGTCCCAGTATCTTCAAACAAGAACTTCATGATTAATAGCATCTTAGCTTGTTAATGTTACTAAAATTGGTCAAATTTGTTGTCATATCAAACTACAGACATTATTAATCATAAATAAACAAGATTCAACTGTAAAATCTGATCAGGTTTTGGACCTCCTTAACTTTTGTGTTGGGCTACGGACTGACTTGGCAGAGATGGCTGCCATCTTGTTTTACATGGATTAGTGTATTGTGCTATTTCTACCACTAGATGGCGAAAAAAATGTCCACGAATGAGGACAACAGGTCTAAGTAAAGTAGAATTAAGTATAAGGTAAAGTACACTGAAAATGTCTCAGGACGATAAAATGTGTATTAACCTAATAAAACAATGGTAAAAGGACTGTTCAACCCAAAATCAAAAATACATATTTTTCCTTTTACCTGTACCACTATTTATCAATCTAGATTGTTTTGGTGTGAGTTGCTGAGTGTTGGAGATACCGGCCTTGGAGATGTCCGCCTTCTGTCTAATATGATGGAACTAGATAGCATTCGGCTTGTGGTGCTCAAACCGCACAAAAATACATTTAAAAACCTCAACAGCCATGTCTCTTTCTATAAACATGACAAAGACAAATCAAAGACCTTGCTGTGAGTTTCATGTAGGAACTATTTTCTTCCTAGCAAACTACACCCACCAAATGTATCACTGTGCAGGGAAAAGCATCCATCCCAGGACCCCAGGAAAGCCGCTCACCCTTGCAGCAAACATTACCTGGTGGCCACTCCTGGTACTGCAGCAAAAAAATCCCCTGCAGTCAAGAAAGCATTTTCCCCATGGACCACCATTATAAAAAAGACGTCTGTAAAACTGTTGACAGAACACCTGAAACTACAAGCAAGGTCAATTATGAATCTTTCTATTATCAATTTTTGATCCATGGAAGTTTCATATTTGTAAACTTTCCTAAAGCTTAGATAAGTGTTTTAAAAATTGGTGATGTCATCACAATGTGAAGTCTATGGGCCGAGCAGGAACTTGGGGGCGGGGCCATTGGTTGAAACACTACTGCTTACATTCAGTAGGCTACATCCTGTGTAAGTAAACCTGATAGGGAGAGATTTTTGTGGTGTGTGCGCCAGATGAGCAACTCCACTGGAATGAATGGGTGCCATCTTGGCGTCTGGTATCTAGTTATTATTAAAATCCATAGTGCATCCACTGTTAGCTAAACACTAAACTAGCTAACATCACAGCTCAGCCCAAAAGGACACCATTGATATTAACCATCTCCATTATATTCAAGAGAAGGCAGACATCTCTATGGCAGATATCTCCAACACTTGACAACTCACACCAAAACAATCTAGTTTGATAAGTAGCACCACAGGTGAGAGGAAAAATATGTATTTTTGAGTTTGTTATGAACTGTCCCTTTAAGTATGTTTCTGAGCTGTTAAAGATGACCATTACAGGTCTGCTGCAGGACCTCAAACAGAACACAAGGTTTAGTACCTTTTATATGAATAAAAATACTTATATATTATTATTATTATCATTGTAGTATATATTGTATATATAAAACAGTCCTGCAACATTTCCCACAATGAGCTAATATACCCAGAAATGTTGTAATAAAAAGACATGAATCACATCATAACTCTATCATAACATAGCACCAAACCTACGTGGATATACACCTTTTTCCTCCACATTTGCTGCAACATACACACAAAGTGCCACACAAAGCAGCCTGTGCCTTGAGACTGCAGCAGCAGGATGCACACTGTGTGATGATGAATGGAGATGTCAGATGGCCACAATACAGGTCGGCTCCTTAACTGGCCGACTGACCTGTCGTTCTAAATAGAAAGGGTGGCCAAACCATTGAGACCAGCCATCAATCTCCTTCTTAAATACAATGATGATTTACTCCATTCAAATCACTGAGTAAGTGAAGAGGAGCAGAACTAAGAGGAGTGCATGTTCGAATTTCTGGGTGCTCTTCATTTCCAAGGCAACTACTATATGCATGTGTGTGTGGAAACGCTGGCACATGTATGTATACTTTAGGTGTGATATGTGTTCATGTGCTGTGATGCATAACCGTGCACCTTTGTACCATGTTTTTGTAATTGTGTTTACACAATCAGTCGAACCCCAGCGCGTGTATTGGATTGCACCACTAATACCTGGCTGTAATGTATTGATCTCCCCTTCCACACTGTATATCCAGCCAACAATTTCACTCGGTAACGAAGTGTGAAATGAATTGTGAGAGCAACATCTTGTCCAATGTATATACATGCACTCACTGCTATTAGATTCATTTGAATGGAAAGCACGTCGGGATTCAGTCTGCAGTACGGTGTCTGCAGTGTACAGTGGTCGCCCAATGAGGACAGACTCAGATTTACCAAATTTACTTAATCTAGTTTGGCTTTTAGAGGCTAAATGCATTGTTCAGTTGAAAACAGCAGTCCACGCGGCCAAGCGTTCATCAAGAAGCCATAAATCCAAACTAGCAATTACAGAACAGAGCAGAATATGTACATATGGCCATGAACATAAAGAAAGTGAGGGTGGTGTAGAAACAGCGACAAATGTGATCAAGGAGGAGGCAACAGTATTACTGAGGGGGAGGAGGAAGAGTATTACATTGATGAAGAAGTCGGGGAAAGATGAAAATGGAGCTAATGATAATGTTGACAATCACTACAGAAATCAGAGTGATTACGGTCATGCTTGTGCTGATGAAAATGATAGTTTCTGAGTCTACAGTTAGGAGTGAGGGGGTGATCATAATGACAAGCGTGATTAATCAAAACCAATACGGTTTTGAATACATATAGCGGAGAAAATAAATAACAAGTATTTCCTGTAACAGTTAGCAGCTGAGAAAACTGTGAAATCCAATCAAAGATCTTAACGTTGCTGGGGAGCTAAATTCAGACCAAGCCTCCTCAGGGAGACTGGAACCAGCAGAGTTGGAAAAAAGTCAGCCAAGTAGTTAATGAAGTTATGACCAGAGTCACTGCTGTGGAAGGAGATCTTAATCGCCTGCAAGAGTGGAGGACAGAGCCCTAGTCCAGACCCATTTGGTCCATGCACACTAATGCTAATTAGAGAAAAAGAAGGGAAGGTTTGTAATCTGTTCAATTAGCCCGGCCTGGAGAGGCGTCCTGTGGGGCTGAGGAGAGATTCAGGCCCAGGATTGTGTGATGTTACTGCTGTGTATGAGCCACACTGGTTGTCGCTGTAGTTGCTGCTTAAGTCACAGTGGTTTGGGTCAGTCTGCGGTAAAGGACGATGTAGTTATGTTATAGCTAGAGTTGTATAAGTAACATGAGGACCATGTTCATGAATCAAAAGGGACGGACCTGAAGGTTTGTATGATGGTGAGATATGTAATTTCATTTCCAAACTTACCACATCTCTCACAAACTGGAATTTTAGGTCAGACTTTTCTGTCTTCCTCTCACTCCTCTTCACGTTCCCCTCCGCCCTATTAACCCTCCCCTCTTGGTCTTTCTGCAACGCGGCAGAAAACATCGACGTTGGTTAAAGACTCAGATACAGAGACGGAGACTCTAAGAGAATGTCAGGTCCCGATCCCCAGTCTCTCCCTCCCTCTCTGCTGCCTGCCTGGCACCTCTCCATGGCTGTTTCTGTGCCCTGTCAGCAGTACAGCCAGGCAGAGATATGCATCCACCCTGCCCTGTGCTCAGCTCCGCGCCGTGCAGTGCGCAGATGTCCACACAATTTACTGCCCACACCAAATTGGATCACTTCTCTGGTGTTTTGAGAGGGCCTCGCACCTGCTGTTTTCCACCTTCTCTCATAAACGACTAAACATCCAGAGATTGGGGAGAAGAGAGAATGGAGGCAGTGGGAGTTTATTTACGGAGCAAATTAAACCGGGATGGGCTGAATGAGATAGAAAAAGAAAGGAAAGGGGTTTGATGGTTGTTATGAAAAGGGGAGACTGTTTTCTACTTTTGCAGCAAATCCCTCTGCAAATATCTGTGAAAAGCTTCCACCTCCTATGTTACAGCAAAATAAGGCAGGGCTATCATAGAGTACTCTGCAGGTTTCAGTCCCACCTAAGCATCAACACGGCCACTGATGATCTACAGCCCATACAGTTTGACCTAAGAGGCCGCCATGTAGTCCGCCAGGTCACCAGTGTTGTCAGGGTTAAGCACAAACTGACATCTGATGACGATGACTGAGTGACAGCTCCATTTCACACTCAGGTTGGTTGTGTATAGATCATTACAGTAAAAGATGTGTGTGTGCCTGTGTTTTCTGGGAATACACGTGCACACATGTGAGCCCTGAGGGATCCTGGCAGGTGGTGGCACACTGTCCAGATCAATTATTGATCCCTCCTGGACTGCCAGGTGTGAGATACTGCTGCATCCCACTCAGACGTGGCCTCATAACTCATCATCGCAGAGATGGCAACAGAGAGGGACCACGCAGCAACAAAATAACTGCGCCTTCACTCCAGCAGAGATCTTGTTGTTGTGTATCATGATGTTGGAGAGCAGCTGAGTACATGGCAACCCTTTTACCACACAGATCATTGTTACTGAATGATCCCGCAAAATCCTGGATTACAATCAATGCCTATGTCTGTTTGAAACTTCCTGCAAAAGGAGGCCATGTTGTGTGTGAATCCTGGTCTGTGGAATGAAACCACCACCCTGACGTCCACACCCTTAGTTTCTGCCTCACTACATAAAGAGCACACGGCTTCGTGCACTCACACTGACTGCTGGCATTGGAGTTAAATTGCGCTTTGCAGAATCATCCAATAGGGACATAACTTCCAGGGTTACTGCTATGATACATGCTGTCACTTGTGTGTATCGCCATCCGTTATGTGTATATACTGTGGTACAAACTATAGCCAGACACAGACACAGATAACCTATACAAATACACATATTTCAAAGTTCCTAATAGTAATTAAAGTAGGTAATCTTTTAACCTCAAAATGCACAAATTAAAGACACAATGAAAGTCTGTGATACGCTATCAAGGGCTTTCCCAGTATTTAAGATAAAAATCTTTTTGTGTTACTCACAGTCTATCAAACTAAGAGTTCTCCTTATCTGATATGTGTTTGGTTTGAGTCAGTTACATCTGGTATAATCATGAGCAGTCTGCCACTGAGCAATGTGTCACTATGTGTTTCCCACTGAGTTGTATGTCACTAGACAGCATGTATTAGCTCCTCCATATGGATTTCACATGTGGAGCCATTACTGCATAGGCATATTGCCTTTCTTACTTGTAATGTATATTTTATCAGTAAAGGTTCTCTTCAAGTTCTGTCACGCTGGAATGTAATTCTTGAAATTCATTAATAATCGTGACAGGACATCATCATCAACCTTTATCGAGTTGTTGCTAAGCATCCGTTCCTTAGTTTTGTGGTGTGCCTTGCAGTGTTGGCACTAGTTGTCGACTAAATCGGCATGTTGAATCAGTGTCGAAGCTTGTGGAGGCTGTCAGTGACAGAAATCACTCTGATTGGCAGTTCAGGTCAGGCCACGGGAGGAGAAATGGAAGCAGGAAAAGCAAACAAACAACTAAAGTCAAGAGGACGTTTGATCAAAACACACTTGTTATATTAGGTAAGATTATATTTTTAGCTACTGAGCTCTTGAGCAGAAATGGTTAGTTATTGTTTGTTATTGTTTACAGGCACATGGTAAATACAGTTTGTTCTTTCAACATCAGGTCGTGTTGTTAATGTGCTAACTGGCTAGCTAGCATCAGAATACAGACTACTGCCACCTGTTGGTATGGAGATTTATTTCCTCTAATGCATACATAGAACGTACGTTAGTTGGCATTAGTTGGCTTCTTGACTGTAGTCTTTGTGGTGTGTTCAAGTGCAACGTTTTGGCTGAGACACAGGTGATGTGAGGAAATGCAACTGTGGCCTTTGTCGCCACCACGGACAGATTACGAGACAATGGGACCCAGATATGCAGAGGGACCCATATCTCTCCTGCACAGGAGCAAGACACACACTTTGTGGTGGTTTTGTGTCCTTTTTTTGTGGGTTTGTGTCCTTTTGTGGCCATTTTGTGTCTCCCTGTGGTTGTTTTGTGCCCTTTTTGTCATTATATGTCTCTTTATGGTCATTTTGACTCTTCCTGGTCGGTGTGTGTCAAATCGACATTTGACATTTTGCAAGTGAATGCCAGGGGCCCCCTGACACTCTGTGCCCCTAGGCCTTTGCCCCCTAGGCTTGCTCAGTAATCCATCCATGGTCACAGCTAGTTCTTTGATGTTGGTTTGGTGTCTGGGCCCTTGTACTCTGCTTTTATAGAGGTTAGGTTAAAAAATTTCTCCCATCTTTTCAATTTACAAAAATTGTATTGCTTTTCCTTGAATATCATAGTATTTTTGTTTTTTGTACCAGTGCTGTTTCAATTCTTTCAGCCAACAGCCTTTCTAATTGTTTTCTTGGTTCCTAAAAGCATGCAAATCAAAATAATTACCGCCAGCATAATAGTGTGCATAAACTCATTTACTGTCCTCCTTTCTCTTTCTCCCTAAATGCAGCATTAAATATACACTAATTCACCCTCTAACTACCGGGTTTGTTGCATTACTGGATAACATGGGCAAATATTCCTGTAATATTTTAATCTAAAACACTCTATCCTCACAAGTGCAGAGCTTTCCAAGGTCAAGCCTAATGCGTTTTTATGTTCTGATATCATTAGGGGAATTTTTACACTCTTGATACTGTGCACAGCTCCTGTAATATATCCTTGAATTGATTTGAAATCTTTCTCAGTATTTTAGTTGTCAGTGTATTATTCAGTATCTGTAATGGGATAAATAATGATTTTTTACAAAAGTGGTTACCACCAGGCTTTCAGATTTTAGCATCCAGATTTCTACAGGATTTCATAGACATAATGAACAAACAAACAAACAAACACAGCAAAACAAGACATCCATCCATTTTAATCTGCTTATCCGGGACTGGGTCACAGGGGCAGCAATGCCTTCCAGTTCCTCCTGAGGGACCCCAAGGTGTTCCCGGGCAAGATGAGGTAATCCCTCCGGTGTGTTCTGGGTCTACCCCGGGGGCCTCCTACCAGTGGTACATGCCAGGAACACCTCTAATGGCAGGCGCCGAACCACCTCAACTGACCCCTCTCGACACGAAAGGGCAGCTGCTCTACTCCGAGCTCCTTACCCTATCTCTAAGGCTGAGCCCAGCTACCCCACGGAGGAAACTAATTTCGGCTGCTTGTATCCGCAATTCTGTCGGGCACTTCCCAGAGCTCATGACCGTAGGTGAGGGTTGAGACGTAGATGGACCAGGAAATCGAAAGCTTCGTCTTGCGGCTCAGCTCCCTCTTTACAATGACAGTCCGGCACAGTGGCCGCATCACTGCAGACGCTGCACCAAATCGCCATCCATATCATGGTCCATTCTGACCTCACTCATGAACAAGACCCTGGAGATACTTGACCTCCCTCGCCTGAGGCAGTAACTCTCTCCTAACACAACACAACACAGCAAAACATTGCACAGGTAATGGTCCCTATCACAACTGCATATCTACTATACTGTATATTTTCTCCACATTCAGTAACTGTTGTCTTTCTTGCAAATTGTTGCCTCCTGCATATATTAAGATAAATTTCTTTGGTTGCAAGACTAACTGAGTCTTTAGCAGTTTTGCCCATGTGCATTTAGATGGTCTTGTTTTGACTTAAGCACCGCAATTATTCCTGAGATTGATGAGTAAACCTAACTGACACCAAATCAGGATTGCAGCATATTCACACACCCCATTTTGGTGCAGATAGAAGACACATTCAGAGATTAGCTAAATGATGAAGTATTGGGGAGACAGTGGAGGAAATGAGATCAGATTATAGCAGTTTAAATCATAATAGCCTTCTTTTTGAAGTGGATTATATTATACAACAGCGCTGATTAGAGCTAATCCATGACCACAGAGCATGGATAATGGAAGAATCAGTGAATAGATTGCCAGAGTTTGTATGAAACGATGGTTTGGTTTCTGTAATTACGTCTGTCATTTGTTAATAAAACCATTCTGCAGAGACCGGCGTAAATATCAGTCCCACCGGCACTGGCTTGGTCATCGCAGCTCTGCTTTGTTAACTAAGGGCAGGTGGACTGGCATAGCAGATAATCAGAGAGATGCTTTGAATGAGATCCAGCAGAACTGAAATATTTGTGATTAAAATGATGCTGAGCCAGAGCGGTGAGCAGGATTTGCTCCTCTAAAAATAAGACGATCCAGCGGCACCAGCAGAAAACCTTACTCTGGAGGTTTGAACATTTTCTCTACTGAAAGGCAATAATGTGCAAAAGGCAATTCAGCCTGAACCATTGAGAGAGCCATAATGGTAACCAGCCGCTCCTGCAGAGATGCATGCCCTGTCAGAGGCGGCGCCAAAAGCCCCTGGAACTGAAGAGCGAGGATGTCACCTCTGCCATTTTGGCACTGAATACACCTGGAGGGGGCCTTATCACTTCCATCATGATGAGCATCCCCCTCTCAGAGCTACTCATGTGCTCCCTTTCATTTGTCACATTCCTCCTTCATCAGAGCTTGTCAATGGAACACTTGTGTGTCTTTTTTCATCTTCCCTGGTCCTATTCTTCTTTTTTGCAGCTCTTTTGTATTCTACATTCACCACCTCTCTTCATCTCTCTCCTCCAGGCTCTATGTGCCATCTCTGATGCTCTCCGCAGCATCAGAGATGCTGCTGAAGAGGCTGGGAGGGTAAATAGGCATGAGGGCATCAAGCCCACAGCTCCCTGGCGGAGACGGGGGGAGGGATCATCAGCAGAATATTGAGAAAACCACCCTGACAAAAGGAATCAGACAGCAAATGGACCTTGCAACAGAGTGTGTTGAATCATTCAAAAGCTAAACAGCAGGGTAGCACATCAGTATAGCAGCTGATAGGTGAATAATGTGCATGCACGTGTGTTTGTCTGTGTGCATGACTTTGCGACTTCGTGCTCCATTTAACACAATGTTAGCCAGCTCAAGAAAACAACTGCAAGTAATGTTAAAGAGTTTCCCATTTGCAGCGCTGAAATGGATCCTGATTGTTCTAATTTACGGAAAAGGCAGGTCACTGAGAGTTTATGGGAGGAAGTTCTGTATAGTGTCACTAGATAAAAGATTAAGGCTTTAAACTGCGTGTTAATTTACATTTGAAAGCTTCTTCATCAGTAAATAAACTGAATTATGGTTCATATTTGTGATATGTAGGAGGGTGAGATGAAGTAGGAGGTAAAGACAGCACGAGGCTTTGTTAGTTTTATGTAAACATGCTGCAATTTTAATGGACACTAACGTTCTTAGCGGGCCCCCCTGTGAGGAGCGGAGGGGATGGAGGGAGGGGAGGATGTGGGCGGCTTTCAGACCACTTTGCTCCTTTCAATCTGTCAATTTGCCCTGCTTTTCCCATCCTCCCTCTCTCCTCATCTTCCCATCTTCTTTCACCTAAGGTCTACTCATGCATGTTATCACTAAGCTGGCAGCAGTGGGAGGCTACAGAGGAATTCTTACGCCCGAAATGCTCCCCCGGTGCCATCCAACCCTCCGCCACTCCATCTCCATTTTCACTGCCATCGCTCCACAGCTGTCCTCCTCTCTCACTACTGTAACCATTATACCATTATCCCTGCCTGGCATCCAACGTGTGTGCCATAACTAATGATATGATTTCCTCTCTCCTCTCCTCTCCTCTCCTCTCCTCTCCTCTCCTCTGTCCTGCTGCATAGTGACAGGCTGGTTGTGTTCTGTGAGCTGGAAAAAGTCTCTGATAAGCAGAGCGGACTTCAAACAGGTGTGACAGGTTTGCATTTCTCCCACCACCGACTGACTCCCTCCCCTCCAGCGGAACCAAAACGCTGCGACTAAATCCACAATCCTACACCCTCACCTGCTGCCGGCGCTCCATTATACGCCCCTGCAGTTACCGTGCCGCTCTGGGCCATTTCCCAGATATGTGTGCCAGTCATCCAGTGGTTCTGTAGTGACGATGATGACAACTCTGCACTGCCATTCAACAGCTATGCCCCTCAGACAGTTGTCCAAGACTCGGTGGACGTGCCATCAGAGGAAATTTGATTGAGTGAGCATCACAAACGAGCCGCTGTGCATGCACAAATACACAGAGAGGCTGATACACTACATGATTGCACACAAGGACAGCCTTTGCTTGCAATTCATGTAGCCTGTGCTGATATTTTATGTCCAGGTTCATTCATATACAGCAAAATAGGTGCAAAAGGTTTTGGGTGAGTGAAATGTAAATCACATACTACTGCTTACGGTCTGGCACCTGGCCACTTCCCCTTTTCTAAATACCTAACCTCACCTGAGCGCTGTGGGGATACACACCCATAAATTAGGGCAGAGTCTTTGCAGAAAAATACGCCACCCTGCACTTCTAGTGGGTCTTCAGTGATGACTTGGAGTGGTTTCTTCTGTATAAGTCTATACATTGTTTTTAAGGGAAAATCCTATATGCTATATTTTTAAAGCAAGGGATATGAGTGCAGCAGAAAAAAGCTTATAATATAATTCACAAAGCAGAGTGTGAAGTATGTGAAACTACACTTCAGCTCCACTAGAGAGATTAAAAACAGTAGCAGACGAACACATCCGATCTGTGCTGACCAATAAAGAGAAGTAACGTTCCACAAATTGATGCAATACAATTATTCCATCATGTATTTCAACACTGCTTTTGAGGTTTGAGTCTTTTAGTTACGTCACCGTATTGTGCACTCTTCTTCTACAATGGTTTAAAGCCTCCCCTCCCGACTGGAGAATTAGTGTCACCTGTGGTGCGACTGTATCTCGATGAGCCAACTCCTTCATTTACATAAGTGGATGGAAATGTACATAACTTTGCATTTTCTTTTTGCAGTTTTTTTGGAAATCCATTTTCAAATTTGCACTAAGTTTGGATGGAAACTAGCTAAAGCCATTTGTGGAACACGGTTCACCAAACGACCAGAATGCAAATAAGCTTCTTCAACTGTAAAGTGTCTCGTTTTTCTGCAGAGTCAGAGAAGTGAGGTGCAAACAGATGGCAAAATCAACTATGCAGCCAGTAGCAGATGATTTGGCTTTTAAAGCTGAATTTATCATTTGAAGTCTGCTTATTATATAATCAACACAACACAATGATCCAAACAATAAACACATGTTCAGTGACTCAATCTGTAGTAAGATTAAAAGAGATGAATAAAAGTTAAGATAAATAATATGATGCACAAGTGGTTATTTTTGCAGCAGCCTGGTGTTGATTGTGCATGGCTTAGGATACGTTCACAATACAGGCCTTAATGCCTATTTCAATTATTTCTCCAGATCCTATCTGTCTAGACTTTGCACATTCATATATCTGACATCAGTGTGAACGCTCACATGCAGCCAATAACGTCACACATATGTTCACTAAAACAACAAGAAGAAAATGTTACATTTAGCAGTCTGCAGGTCAGGTATTCTTGGGCACAATACTGAACCCTTAATTGCTTCCAATGGCTGTTCCATCAGTGTGTGAGTGTGATAAAAACTGAGTGTGAATGGGTGAATGTGACGTGTAGTGTAAAAAGCGCTTTGAGTGGTTGAAAGACTAGAAAGACGCAAGCGCAGTCCATTTACCATTTACTCCTAAGGGCAGATGACAGTTCATCATTTATTGGGGATGAGAGTGAGAAGACAAAGGAACGTAAAAGCTAGCTATAGCTTCTTCAGCCGAGAGAGGAGTCAAGAGAGGTGGGGCTGTGATGTGGAGGGTTTCGTGCAAGAATAGCTCCTCCAAAACCTTAGGATGTCCTGTGTTACATTCCAATATCTTTTCCGGCGCTTTCACAACAATGCAGTCAAGGCATGTGGCAAGATGTCCCTGTCAGGAAGCATCTGGAAATTGGGCTCTATTGGTTGGCAACTGGTGCTGCCTACTACAGCAGCGGTATGGTTACTGCACCCTTCTGTATTTTCAATGGATCACTCCGACACTGTGAGTGGTCTGCTCCTACACAGTGAAGTATGACTTGTAAAAACCATGGCTATATGGGAAAACACATTAATTCCTATATGACCGTTCTCACAATGGTCACATGCTAGTGATCAGATATCCATCAGATTTAGGGCGACATATGAAAGTAGATCAGATCTGATCAGATTTTTGTGTCCACACTACTCTGAGAAAACCAGAATTGTGTAACATGAGAGCAAAAATTCAGATCTGGGCCACATTAGCTTGTAATGTGAACATAGCCTTAGTCATGGTGAGCAGAATGGATCGCTGTGTGTAATGGCACTGCACTTTGGCACTCCTTGAAAAAGAAGCTGCAGAGAGAACACACATATAGTGCCTGTCTTGCTTCTCTCAGATGACTATGTAGGGATTTAAAAGCAGCTGTAAATGGCACATACTGCACTCGTAAGAATCACTCATTAATCTTAAGCTCAGCTCAGACTGTCTTACTGGCCATTTTGCTTTACTTCCACCATAGTGCAAAAAGACATATTCCGACTTACCCCTGGCGGTAACCAATCTATGCAGATCATTTTGGGTTTATGTGCCCAGCTTTTCAGATATCCACCTGTGACATTTCTGCTGCTACACAATGCATTGACGGCGGTGGTCAGAATTTGGTTTGTGGTGCTAAAAGCATAAAAGCACAACAGCCATGTGTCTCTCCACAAACAAAGTCTAAGTTGCTGATTTTGCTTTTCAGATCGGTTGATGCAACAAAACACTATTGCTTCATCTTCACCCAACTATGATGCTCTTTTTTTACTTTTTATTTCGGTCTTTGCTTCTGCCTGACATCACAGTGTAAATGGTATGTGATCACTACTCTTAAAGAAGGAGGAGAGGGAGGGAGCAACAAGCAAAAAGAGGAGCAGAGTGAATGGAGGACAAAAAAATCCAGCTCTTTCTCTAAAAGTAGGGATTGTTTGTCCCTCCTTTTTCCTCTTCTCACACTCTGTTTTTCCTTGTACTGTTCGTCTTTATTTGCAGCTCATGTGGGACACTAAAAAATGAACAACATGGAGGAGGGATGTGGTATACTTGTGTATGTGTCTCTCGGCATGTGTTTGGAGATTACTTGAGAACACATCACAGTTAACTAAAAAAGACAGTCAGAAAATAACAGAGCGTATTGGCTTGCTGGAAAAATAAAGTAAAAAAAAAAAAGAGTCACAAACAGCTGTCACAGATATTGCTTTATCTCTTGTTCTTTCTAGCATTTCTGCACCCTCATAAAGTACATGTGCACACACACACGCACAAAAGCAAGAGAAAGCCATAAGAGGAGTAACAGATTTTGTGATACATAATCTCGGGATGACAGTGTAGTTCAGTAAACATGTAAAGATGGATGTGGTAATAATTTAAAGGCAAGATGCAGCCATGCTTGTAGAAAATGTGGGGGAAAAAAACGTGATAAAAGAAATGTGCTAGCGAGGATGTTTCAGAAGTGTACAGCAGAGGTGAGGAAAATGGAGGGAGAGGAGCGAGTTTTGAACAACCTCCAGCATCCCGACGCAGTGTGAACAAGGTGAGGTCATCTCTTGGGGAGCTGGGGCTGAATTCTAATCACAACAATAAGGTCAGCAGAGTAATCCCTGTCCGCTGAAATGTCACTGTTCCCCTGCTCTGACACGGCTCCCCATGCGCAGCATCACAACAACCAGCTATCGATCACACACTAATTAGGAATGGATGAGGGCCGCTGTATGCTGTATAGGATACAAGGGACACACAAATGTGTACACAACGCTATGCAGGTACACAAGAGAATTAAATATATCGCTTTTAAACCTACATGCGCACCCATACTTATGTGACTAAGCTGTTTGGCTTACATACAGTCTCCTGGGATGAGAAACCAGGTGAGCACAGGCTGACAGGGACAGGAAATGGGACTGAAGGATTAAGATGAACCACCTAACGTGGTGCACACACACAAACAAAAAGATGAATGACAGTAAGAGGAACATCACATCATTTGATTGGGATCAGTGGTGCTCCTGGGAAAGATTAGCGCGTAACTAACTAACTTACAGCGGCGAGAAGTCTGGATTATGGAGTATGAGCAGACTGTGATTAGACTGAGAGCATGACCAGAGCGTGAACTGCTGACCTCAGCTCCACATGCTTAATGGAAACAGTAGCAACCATAAATGAAATGTTTATGCATGTTGGTTTTTAGTGTTTCCAGGGACTACAGAGGAAGTGCCCACGTATGCACTTAAACACATGCATTTTCAGTTTGTAAAGTAGGGGTGGGCGTTATGAAACAAATCTGATATTATAGTATAGAAATGCAACGTGGGTGGATCTGCTGGTTCCATAAGTATCTCCCCCACTTTGAATTCCCATTTCAAATGTTCCTCAACATAGAAAGACAGGCGCTTCCTGGATAATTAAATGATCATGTAGGTTTATGTTACGGCTACAAGATGCAATTATTACAAGTCGTAACAACCCATGAGGTATTAATTTCCTGAAAGCGTAATAAAATTTGCACTTAATTTGATCGAAAATGTAATAAAAGCCAATAACTTGACCAATAATGTAATAAAATGTCCTGGCTGATATTGTAATAACATTTTAATCAATGATAATGTAATACTGTAATACCTTTGACGGATAATGCAATAGTATGTCCATTTTCAGTCCTTCAGAGGTCTACATGTTGTAAATTCAAGAAGAACATTGGATTTGAAATTAAAGTGGAGACTTTGAGCACAATAGAGCCATATGCACACAGGGAGACACTCAACACCCTGGTCTTGAAAAATGAATAGGGAGTGCTGTATGGAGTCGAGAAATTAGGCGTAGATAGTAAAAAATCAAGTGCTCTTCAAGGACAGGGCAAGAAACTGAATAAGAATAAAAAACAAATGTTCTTACTTTACACACAAAATAAGTACAAATGAGAAAAGCCTGAGACAGAGAGCAAACCTCCCTGCCCTTCCATGTGCCTACATGAAAAGCTGAAGGCAGGGAGAGCAGCAGCAAATACTCCCTAGAACAGAACAGAGCAGCATCAGTGACAAAGGGATGATATTGGTAAGTCAGACACAGCATGAAAAGGAGGAGCTGGGGTGGAGGCAGGTTGCAAAGCGGCTTGCAGAGGAAGCAGCAACAGTAGGCAGGCCAGAGCAGTTTATAAAGGACACCCTGAATAAGATTTGCCGATTGTTAATTGTAAAGCGACATCCTTTAGTGGCCAAAGTAAGTATTTCAGCAGAAGAGGAGGAAGTGAAGTATTGCAGTATAAAAACAGACAAAGGCTATGTAATACTGTATAATGCTAGAGGAAGTCTTTATAGGGTGGTTTAGAGGGTCAAACAAACACAGGACTTTCATCCAGGAGTCCAGTGTTAATGGTTTGAAGGCAATGTTAACTTATCTTAACTAATCTTTTAATAAAAATGTAGTGCGGTATGCTAAAAAGGGTACATAATATTGATAACTATGTTTTATTTGTTTATAATCACCTGAAAATAAGAATCGCTGTGTTTTCTTTACCTCAAAAAGAGCTGCTTTTATCTATATATGGAGCAGGTCCTCTCCCACAAAGTCTGTGATGTTGATTCTACAGTAACCCAGAATAGACATATCAAACTGTGGCTCTGAATAGGGCCATCTGCATTTTTGTCGCATTGGTCACTGTAATTCTTCCGTAGACTTGGCACTCAGAAGAAGTTTCAGTTCTGCAACCTCCCCGCTAGATGCCACTAAATCCTACACACTAGACCTTTAGTGTTTGAAAAATCAAGGTACTTCATGACTTCGATGCAAAAAAAGAAAGAAAAAAAGATGGGAGTGACAGCATTGTCATAGTAACGAAGAATGAGATTGCATCTGTGCGTGTATGTGTGTGTGCGTGCTTGTGCGTACTGTAATGCGTGTGACACACATGAAACAGTCCTTGTCAGAAGGACGAGAATTGAAGGGAGAAATGACAGCAAGTTGCAGCGAGAAGGAAATGCCTGGAGAGAAGAAACACGTTCAAAGGTGACAGGCAGGAACGCAACAAAAGGAGTCGAAAGAGAAGGCATATAGGAATAATAGTCTTTGAAAGGGAAGCATGAAAGAAAGCATGTAGGAAGGATGGATGGAAGAGCGTTATGCTGTACACACAGCAATTTATGAACGTGAGTAAAAGCCACAGTGTTTTTACAGCTATGGGCATAATGACTCTTAATTTGCATTGAGTCTGTATTCACATCAGCATTATGGTATTCCATATGAAGCCATGATTGATGAGCCTCGCTCTGGTGACATTATTAAACTGATCCAACTCATTAACATTTTAACTACCTGGGTGCTTTGGTCAGAAGGGCAGAGGAAAGTAGAGAGATGCTAATTTAATGCAAAGATATTATACAGTTTTATTCACTTGGGTGACACTTTTTCACCGCACAGAATGTGATCGAGTGTAAATTCAAATTCACATCAGATAAAGACATGGTGTGCAAGATTTTGATGGTGGCATCAATGTATACATTATTCCCAATACAGCTTTACCTTTCAGCTTTATTCTTCTGTCTCGCCTCCTTTCAGTCAATTACCCTGAGCACAGTTTTGTAATATACAGGCTACCAGTCTGCTGACTAAGACACACATTATCTATGCATCCACAGAGGATCACAAACAACAGCTTATTGCTCATAAAATGCAGCCAGGCTTTAAACCCCACATACAGACACACATAACACCTACCTACGCAGGAACTGTTTTTCATTCAATTATCAGCATGTCTGTGCAATCTGAAACAGTTTAGAGACAGACAGAGCACTGCAAAAATGGGCTGTGAATCCTGGCCTCCATAACCGTGAGAAACAAAAAGCGGTGGCAATACTTCTAACACCGACCACAATTATACCACCTCCGTCTGCCTCTGCTGCTCTCAGACAAATGGATAGGTAGATTAGTTTTGCACTTGACTGGTTTTGTCTGGCAGCTTCAGCCGGTCCCCGTGTCACATGCTGACGACAAGGCCACCTCTCCCCCAGGTCTGGTCACAGCTAGACAGACTCATTTGGTCTGCTGCAGGGTTTCTAACTGTCATTGCCATCCTGCCTCCTGCTCACTGTTAGCTGGAGATACAGGAATAGATGGATCTATGAGGGAGACATAGATGGCACAAAGGCGCTCTGAAGGTATAAGGGACGAGTAGAGGGATATTTGTGAGGATGGATGCAGTGATGGATAAAAAGAAGGATGTAAGGATGGATGAGTGGTGAGAGATGAGATGTAGCGAAAGGCAGATTCGGAGGGTGGGGGGTAGAGATGCAATGTTCTACCAACGGCCTAAGCAATGTTATACCTCGACAAAGATATATCGCAATGAGAGATACTGACAAATTCAAATATTGTGACGCTGTCTAACAAACACTGATGATCCAACAAATATCTTGACATCAATATTGTTGCTTAAGGAAACACTTTCAAAATAATTTGCACTATGAACTTATGATGATTACAACAAGTTCCTTTTATTAAGCTTTCACACCCGAATAAGCCCAGGGATCACTAAATTGTCTACATCTTCAAGGTAACAGTGTGCGTCAGCTGACATGCTTGTCGGATGGTCAAACAGCTGAAAGCAAAGGTGTAAGTAATAACATTAACGATGGCTCCATTCAATGACGTGTCACAGTTAGCCATGCCAGTGAGCGAGCAGGCACAATACCAGAGCTCTAAATGGAATGCAGCCATTTTTAATGTTATTAAATCCACTTATGTTATTTCCAACCTGGTCTCACTCCAAAGTTGTTGAAATCTGGCGCTTAGGTAGTGACTTTTGCGTCAGACACTTGGGCATGATTAGTTGCTGGTTGCTGTTATTGTTTAATGGTGGCTGGCAGTGTCAGGCGGAACGTGGCAGGACAACAACGAAAGTTAGGTTGGCAAAAGTCTGTGTGGGGTGGATGTGGTGGATGGACCCAATAACCACTGACTTTCACCTGGGAGGCCGTCCGCTTCCAGTATGATTGTACAGCCAAACACTGTTAATTTTTCCTAAACCCAACCATGTGCTTTTGTTGCCTAAATGTAACCACATGCATGTGTTTTTGAAGGAAAAAAGACATCAATATGCATGCTGTATCTGGACGTGGAAAGTCCATGACCAAACGTTGATAAGTGACAAGGTCAAATTGAGAATGTGTTGGCTTTTTCAGCTTTGACGATGCAAAATGGTTTTTGGGATGTGCCAACAAGTGCAGTCTCTATGACAGCAAATTTTTCACCAAGTTGAGTGTGCCCATATGTGAAAACTTACTAACACTTTTGCCTCAAGAAGTAGTTAGACGTCACATTGTATAAAGTCATTTTGAGCAAACCACCAACTTTAATGCCCTTGAGAAGATGTTTAAAAACAGAGAGGTGATTCATTGAAGAGAAAAGCTGCATTAATGAGGGGAGAAACTCATATGCAGATATTTCCATTCGAGATAAGAGTTCTCTGCACCACCACCATCAAAGCACTAAACAGACCACCCAATGAGGGAATACCTTTCGGAGGAATCGTTCCCTCCAGCCGACTTCATAGACTTGAAGAATCTATTCCAAGAAGCGTTAAACACTTTACTAAGACTCTTCATATAGGGTTTCCTTTTCATCCATCCTGACATCAGAGCAAGGGCCAATGATGATGAAGAAATGAATGCACTGAAAAATGCACGGATGCGTGCGAAGATAAATGTAGGAATGCACTCAATTACGGGAGCATAAAGGGGCTGATAGCAACAGAGAGGAAGTGAATGAGAATAGATGAGCACAATGAACCGCATGGCCTCAAAACTATGCAATTTAAGAGCATTTATGTCAAGGCTCCCTCTCTCCCTCTCTCTCTTCTGTGTGCATGTCTGCCTCAGTCCCCAGTGCAGACAGGTGTAGCTGCAGCCCAATAAACAGAGTGGCTAATATTTCAGTGTCTAGTCTCCATGCTAAGAATAGTCAGCCATGTGTCTGAAGCAGAGACTCATGAGAGACACACATACTGGGTGACCTCAGCTCACACACACAGGATGATCTTACTGCCATGCTGACGTGTAAACACCATCTCTTTTTAGATGCATGCTCGCTACATGCAGATGTGCATGCACACCACATTCCCCATCTTGGACTCTATTTCGGCCCCAGCCCCAGCCAGATCTATTCCCATCTCCCATTTCACTCCTCAGGCCTATACGTATCTCTCCTCTTGCTCCTGCAGCACCCTCAGGCCCCCAGGGGACAACAGGCTGCTGGGTTGTCAGGCTGCAGAGCCCTCAGAGATGGGAGGGATGACAACGTATGTCCCTTCGGGGATCGGCCAGGGACAGAAGGAGAGATAGGAAAGCAGAATGGAGGGACAGAGAAGAAGAGAAAGAGACAAGAGAGCACAGGAAGTGAGAGGAGTTATAGTCTGTGATGTGATTTAACCCTACAAGGTAATACAGTATGTGAGTGAAGACGGGAAAGGAAAGTCCTAAACCATCTTCCCGCACCCCAATTCCCCTTTCCTCAAAGTGATATATTCTCTGCCTGTCCCGGCGGATATGGAGCACATACAAGTGATATCGTTCACTTTAATGCGATCTCTACTACAATTCCCTGATGAGAAAAGGGACAATGAAACTTTATAGTGTGAAGAGAAAAGAGTTTCTGTCTGCTGTGCTGTCATAGGCCATATTCTATAGGGCCTAAAGGCTCAGTTAAATACACAGGGACAGACAGGGCAGGGAAGCACAGTGGGACACTTCTGAGAAAAAGCTAAAGTCAGAATATAAATGAAACCAAAGCATCAGCTAAATCAAATCACTGAATTATTCATGACTTTCATAGTAAAGTGTATTGAGTAAATCTTAAAATACAGGTTAAAACAATAAAATAGCAACAATTAAAGTAAGGTTAAAGGTCCCTCTACTAGTACTGGGTGAGCCCAAATTAAAGAATGACAGCGGTCAGTGTGACATCATAACGTGAGCGATTGTTGTGCATTATCACATAATGCTAACGCACATTAACTTTCATTCACAAATTCTGATGATTAAAGAGGGGGTGGGTGACACTGTCCGGCAAATGTGTCAATATACAGTGGGTGTCAGTTTATGTGTGTTACGTGTGTGTGTGTCATTTGCCTCCAGCCTCGGTGCTGGCCGGCCTCTCTCTGGGGCCCATCTGTGTAACCATAGTGATTGAGCAGCCCCCATCTCTGTGTGTTAATCTAGTCTTCCCTGTGGGCTGCCATATGAGTGTCTACGTGTGTATATGTGTGTTTCTGTAGTCTTCCCATAGGCAACGTTACACAGGTTGGTGATGCATTCATTATAAGAGCTCATTAATTTCCCTTAAACTGCTGCTGGCTAACACCCACTGTCTGGAGGATACTTTGGAAAAGGTGGTGTGTATGTTGATCTGTGCTTGTGTTGGTGTGTGTGTGTGTGGTTATTAGTAGACCTGCATCACTTCTCAGTGGTGGAGAGAGCAGTGTGACATGCACAGGGCAGCTGCTAGTTAAATTGAGCCTGAGCAACGTGACATGTAAACACACGCGCACATACACACACATTCAAGTTTAGCTCGGGTTTATTTGGGAACACACGAGGTTAAGAATGGAGGAGTGATTCTCAGTCCCTATCTGAATGTATAACAGTGTGTGTCCTTGTCCAAGGCTATGAAATAATTATAACTATTTGCTTTGTTTCCACAATAGCACAGGAGGCACATCGCTCAGATTCAGATGGGGGAGTGTATGACTGTATATATGTGCATGTGCACGCTCTAAATCTCTGCCCTCTCTGCCAACAAGGCTCCACTATCAGTCTACTGTTATTCCAGACTGACTCTCCTCCTCCGCACCATAACTATCTGATCAACAGCAGAGCTGCGAGGATTCAACAAGAAAGTATTTCCTCGGTGTTACAGTGCGAGCGGGAGGAGGCAACTGCATGAAAGCTGATGTTGTCAATCTGTGGCAGTAGATTAGAGGGTGGGAAAGAGCGGGGAGAAGGACAACAGAGTGTGTGAGTGTGTCATGTTTAATGAGCAGGTCCATCTCTGCTTCTACTACTTCTACTTTCTCCCTGGCTGTCTTTAACTCTGAATATGAGAGACAGTGTTATTCTCGCTGACCCACCTTTCGTCTGTTACTTATCTATGACTCAGACAGGGTGCTCCACCCGCAGAGCATCTTCACAGCCCTCGACTATAAAGAATCTGTGCATCACTTCTCAGCGAGGAAGACAATAAGCATTGACTCTCCATGTTCCTGAACCCGCTGACCTCCAGACTTTCCTCTTTGTCCAACTCCATTTGCAGCTCCTCTCAAACACTTTATCTACTTTACTTTTGTGCTTTCATACGCCTCTCCCTGAAGTCGCCCTCCCCTCTCTCCTCCCCGGAGGTCTCTAACTGGGAAATGATGGACAGATCTGCCAGTCTCGAGGTGCAACGGCATCAGATTGGTATGCCAGTGATACCAAGGCTGTCAGAAAAAAAAATAACAGTCTGCCCAAAACTTCCTCATTTACATCCAATTACAAATGCATGTGAGTGTTTGTGCATGCACGTGCTGGAATGTGTGTGCATGCATGTGCACAGACTGACATACAGCCAAAAGTACAAGGAGGAACATGATGTCTCTTTCACAAACACACACACAGATGAAGTCTCAAAAGTCCCCGCTTGTGTTAATGTGTCTGGATAAGTTTATCTGACAGGTTGCAGAACTAGCAACTATGTCTGAGACAAATCATAACTCTGTATGCCAGTTCCTTCACTCAAAAACTAATAAGAGATTCAGAGACTGGGATGGCAAGGGAGAGGGGAAGAAAGAGGAGAGGGAAATCAAGACAATAAAAACGGGAGCCAAAGAAAAAGACAGAAAGAGAAGAGAGAGAATATATAGCATTCATCATCCATATTGTGAAAATTGACATACAGCTCTCAGGAAGTCTGCTCAACTGGCCACAAGAGGCCCTGCAGGGTGCAAAAAAAAAATGGCTGGAGGAACTGCTTGACAAATCAGTCATCCTTGGACCACAGGGATGAAACCTGAGTGGCGTAAGGACCTGAGAGGTGGCCGGCAAACCGCCTGACATATCAATCATCCGAGTCCTATGGGACACAAGATATACAGGAAGACACAGGTGGCTGAGAGGCACGGGCTGGCAGGTTCAGTGCACATAGAGGTCGCCAGAAACTGTCTCACCCATCTGTCAGACAGGGAATGTAAAGCTGAACACTTAACTTAACTCCTGCCAAAAAGTCTGACAGATATACATCTTAAATTTAATGAATGCCCTAAAACACACATATAAAGATAAATAAATGTAAGTTGGTCTACATAAGCACATATAAAATGCAACAGGCAGGCTGCCATATGCTTCTGGGCTCTTCTAACACATTGCACCCGAGGGAAATTAAACAATATCAGTAATCTCTCTTCCTGTTCCCAATCATGCTCCCATGACTCGATGTAAGAGTTTTAATATGGTGGTACATTTATGAGTGTGAAAGAGAGAGAGAGGGATGGAGGAAAGCGAGGAGAGCAGACAAAGAAATGATCTGAGGATGCATGTATACTGTGTGTGTATATATGAATATGCATTGTACCGGCAGATGGGCCGGCTGCAGTGTCAGGGGGTGCATGCCATGATTTGACGATGAGAAGCACATATTTAAATGAATATGAATTTGCATAGCCCTGACACATCCAGACCAATGTATTAGTGTGTCTGTCCCAAGCTGACAAGCAGAGCATCTGTTTGAAAAGCTGAAGAGATAAAAAGAATCACATTTGCTTGAAGTGTTCTTCCCTCAGTTCCTCTTTATTTCTTTCACGGGTCACAAACTTGAACTGCTCGAACAGTCGGGTGTCGAGGGATTCTGCGCCACAGTAGCAGGTTTCTTGCAAGTACTTACCAAGAAATAAAATAGATGAATAACACTGATGGAAAGAGCGAGATGCTATATCTGATATTCGAATGCACCTGTTGAAATGATCTTGTTCGTACAAGCGAATGGCCTCATTCATTTATTTGCCTCTTTCCCTTTTTTAATGTGGAAAATGGAGGGAGGGATGGTGCGAGGGATTACAGCTCAATAACAGGCTGGCATTATGGCTCCTCGTCCTCCACCCACACAGGGATTAGCTAGGCGGGGAGAACCCCACGTTAGCATTGTAGCCTAATAAAATGGCCATCATATAGAGAGGCATTTAGGAGCAATGAATACCAATGAGTGACTACAGAACACATTCAGCAAACTGGTAAATGAAAGCCATGCATCACAGTGACGGAGTATAATCCATCTGTCGGCTGACTGGAGCTCAGCTGGAGCTCAACATGTTGGCTTCCTCACAGTGAGACAAGTCGTACTGAGTGGTTTGGAGAGGAGCACCGTTTTTTGGGCTGCAGTGGAAAAGGACATTGTGAAAGCTGAACAGTTTTGTAGTGCAGGTGCAAACAGAAGGCACTGCTTTTAACTGTGCAATAACAACCACAATTGTTTTCATCGATTTATCTGCCATTATTTTGAATAATCAATTAAAATGTGTTCATATATGATATATTAAATATCATAGCGTGATGAGAAATTGCAAATCACGTTTTTTGAGTGCATGCCTGAGCCTGTTTGATACTGGGTTACAGGTCTTAATGGTTTGGATCAGGTCCAGAGGTGATTTGGAGAGAAGTGTGCTTAATGAGTCAGTTCCAGCAGAAAGACCCAACACCAAGACACAAAACAGATGGATAATGACCACAGATTGTGTAAAAATAATGGACGTACAGTGGCCACCAATACCCTTTTTCCACTGTCACTCTTGGCCATGCCAAGTAAAGCCATGCCGTGCCAATTTGTGTTTCCGCCCATCTTTAAGTGGTTAGCAGTGACGTCTCGCCAACTGCAGCCAACCCCTGACACACCTTCAAGACGAAAGTCTGGTTGTAATGGAAATGCAAATCCCTGCTGTGCTGGGCTGATGGCCCAAACCAAGCCAAGCAATGCCAATCCAGTCCATGACTGTCGAAAAGGGATACAAGACGTCACCTATTAGTTTGTGGACTCCCATTCTGAAGCCTAAAGACTGGCATTTTGGCTGTTTCCATCTTGTATTTTTGGAGCCAGGAGTGTCCATAGGCACATGGGAGAAGTTTTCCTAGTCGACTTTCTTGCAGAAAGTTCTTTCTGACAAAAATCTGTTCATTTAAACCAAAACCTAAGCCTAAGCAAGAAATCCCTATCTGGTAGAAAGACCTCTAGGAAAGTGTCTACCATCTGCTGACCATATTTGGATGAGAGGGTGGAGCTGTGGAGGAGTGAGGGGTGGATCTGACTGAGAACCCGAGGACACTATCAGCAGACTGCCTGTCACTCAAAGCGGCTGTGCCCTGAGCTATGTACACCTTTAAGAACTAATAAAATGTAAGTATGAATTTTCTTCCATTTAAGAATGAGTTTTACAAAAAGTAATCCCCTGTGCAGTTGTCATAAACAAGAAAACTAGCCATAGAGACCAAAACTTTTTTGTACCATTCTGTAAACATGTTTATTGGGAGCCTATCCCGGCTGACACTGGGCGAGAGGCAGGGTACACCCTGGACAGGTTGCCAGACTACCACAGGGCTGACACATAGAGACAGACAACCATTCACGTTCAATTTAGAGTCACCAATTAATCTAATGTGAAAATTTTTGGACTGTGGGAGGAAGCCAGAGTGCCCGGAGAAAACCCATGCTGACACAGGGAGAACATGCAAACTCAGTACAGAAGGGCCCCTCCATCCTGGGCTTAAACCAAGAACCCTCCTGCTGTGAGGCACCACTGCACCACCGTGCTGCAGATATTCAATTAAGAATGTAGAGAATTCGCAAATCCTCTCATTTGAGAAGCTGGATCGCCTGATATTTAGCATTTTTGCATTGGAAATTTTCTGCTTATTGATTGATCAGTTAATAAGTAGCCAAGCAGAATTACTGCTGATGTGAGTCAGATGAGAAGGGCAGATGGGGCAGAGTCAGAGTCGGGGTAGGTGAGGGACAGAGGAGGAGAGAAAGAGAGGGGGACAATGATGAGTGTGGTTCAGCTGTGTTAATAGTTCTGCCCTGGCTGGCCGTCTCTCGTCACGCCAAGCCTCAATGATTTATGGGCTATTTGGAGATAGCTAGGCTACTGAATGTACACAATCCCTCACACGCAGCTGAGAGAGGGAGAGAAAGGCTTGAGGTATAGGGTGGAGAAAGCTTGGGCGTGGATCATTCCTTAAAAAACCCATGAAGGTAAGAAGAGAAAACAGAGGGAGGGAGGGCAGGCAGAACAGAGAAGTGACCAGAAGAAGAGGGAGAATTAAGGAGGAGAGGTGGGTGAGTGCTGATGAATGCAGAGGGTGGGAGAAAGTGTCGGAGCAGAGAAACAGATGAGACAGAGGGCTGGGTAACAGAAAAACTCAGAAGGAAAGTAGGAGGGGAGGACAGCGAGTGAGGGAAGGAATGAGGAAGAGCGAGGAAGGGGAGATGAAGAGAAGGATAAGAGGAGGCCAGCACTTTGATGTGGACCACAGAGCATTGGTATTCACCTTCAACACTGCAGAGGGAATCTCTCCCTCTTCCTCACTCACAACCCTCCTTCTCCTGATCACTTTACTCTCCCTTTTCAGTTTTCTATCCCTATAGCCAACACCCTGCTCTATAGCTATGTTTTTGTATTGATAGCAGCTCACAACTACTTTCTTTTTCCACAGCTGCAAGTATTGATTCAAAGTGATAGATCTGTAGAAAAAGTGTTGCATTTTCTGTGTGTGTATGGGTAAATCCATCTCATTAAGGGTGTTTTCACACCTGCCTTGTTTGATTTGGTTCAATTGAACTCGAGTTTGTTTGCCCCCTAAGTGCAGTTCGTTTGGGCAGGTGTGAACACAGCAATTGCACACCAAAACAACCTGACTGAGACCTTCTTGAAGAGCCCTCACTGATGGGCTCTGCTGACTCTGATACCAATTCAACATGCTGAATCAGACCAAAAAAAAAAAAAAAAGAAAATCCGACAAGGGCAGATGCTCACCGATGGCCCTACATTGACCAACAGCTGAGCATCAGCTTGGTGTGTCAACAGTGATGCGCAGCATAGCATCAAATCTCAACCAGGTCTCACCCCAAAGTTGTTGAAATTCGGTGCTTGTGCAGTGACCTGCGGCATCAGACACTGACAAAATAAGCCATGACAACGTTATGTTGTCATGAAAGTGAATGAGTGTGGTGTTTATGTCTGGTAACATTATCAAGCCAAACCCTGTTCTTTTTTCCTAAACCGAACCACGTGTTTTGTTGCCTAAACCACACGCATTAGTTGTTGGAGGGAAAAAAAAGTCAAGTCGCATTGTTGTACCAACGTAGTGCTTTTATTTTGAAAGATAAACCATGTAAACAATGAATGTCCTGTGAAAATGGAAGTGTACGTACTTTGGAGGAAGACAATACATGTAACAGGGAGAACTTGACACAGCGTCCCAGAGCGTCAACAACCAACGCACCCAGGGTACCTTTTACGTTGAATCTCAATGTGAAAGGTCCATGACCAAACGTCGATGTGTGATGAGGTCGGAGTGAGAATGTGTTGGTAATCTTTGTCTACAGCAGCAGAATAAGCAAGAACTGCATTGTCAAGATATGAAAAATCTGTTCCCGTCAGCCTTTTTTTGCTTTCATGTTAATTTTCAGCCTCAACCAAACGTAAAACTGCTTTGCGATATTGTCGCTTTTTAAAAATTGTGCCGAGAACATGTTGAACATTCACATTATTGAATATTTGTCTAAATGAAATCATGCTACTGTCCAAATCTTCTGGCAAACTGCTGCCCTACCTGTATTTCTCTCTCTTTATCTTTCTCCGTCTGTGTGTCACTGGCTGTAAGCACCTGACTGCTATCCAGACTATGTTCAGTCTAGCAATTACATGAACAATTGTAGCTGTCATGGTTTTTGCCACACTTGTCTTTCATCCTCTAGCTCCCTTTTAAGTAACACTTACATCCTCACCTAAACACACTTAAAGCTGCTGTCACTTTATGGAACAACAACACTTCATCAACACTGCCATCTTACCTCCTCTCCTCTGCCTCTTTGTCTCCTGCCTTGCTTTGCAAAGCATCATATGACTGGTCTTTTTATTTTCCTTCCTGTCCCCTTTATTGTCCATTCATTAATTTTTAGTGGATCATACATAAAAAGTTCAAGCCTTTGGTTATCAAACAGCGCGCTTTTCGATTGCTCATTTAATTATGCTGATCGCCACAAATACCAAAATTCATTAAGGATGCAGGTGTTTAATTGCATGAATGGCATATTTCATGTACTTCAAGGCAGGATTCAATTGTCTTTCATTTCAGTGAAACAATCAGCTCCAGCCCTCTCCCTCTGCTCTATCTTCCTGCCCAGCTGCTCACAGTCAACCCATCAAATACGCTGCATGAAGAGGCTTACTGACTGTTCTCCAGCCAAGAGTTTGTCAAAAAACAACATCAACAACAAAGCTCCCGAGTAAACAAAGAACGCTGACCACAACAATGGGCAGAAAGAGCTTCACCGCCACATATTCTGCACTAAATGAGGCAGGATTTCCTTTTCATGGTCTTTTGTCTGACTTCTGACGGCTACCACTTCCTGGCTTTTCCTCTGCTCTGCTTTACTGCCAGATTCCCCTCCAAACAGCCAGACAGTAATGGCACATAATGAGGGAGCCACTAACCTGCTTCTAACCCTACATGGGAGGCCGCCAAGGAGGGACACCTGTCACTTACGTGTGTGTGTGTGTGTGTGTGTGTATGAGACTGTAAGCACACAAAATGTCCTGCTCCTTGGTCAGTTATACAGTGCATACTACAGTATACACACACACGTGCACATACAGTACATCATGCTCACACCAGACAGGGAGGATAAAGGGAACTTTACTTCTCTTAGTGCCAGCTAGTGTAAGATTACCATTATTTAGCGGGTCTAAGAACTCATGTATGTAAGAAGATTCCCACATTTTATCAGATACTGTGCAAGACTCAGGGTTTTTTCAGGGTGCAACAGTGAGACACACTATCAGCTTACAAATGCAGTAGAAAGAGGAAATGTAACATAGGCAGAGGCCACCAGAACCATCGGTAATATTCAGTGGTGAAATGTAGGGTAAGTACAATTTTAAAGTACATGTACTTTACTTAAGTATTTCCATTTGATGATCCTTTCTACTTCTGCTTCACTACACTTTGGAGGCAAATATTGTACTTTTTACTCCACTACATTTAACAGCTTTGGTTACTTTGCAGATTTAGATTAGAACTATGATGTATTATTATATAATAGATAAAGCTACACAGCAGTAATTAAAACAAATAATTATAATAATTCAACAATATAATGTGTATTATCTAAAATAAGCTACACTGTAAACTTAGTACTTTTACTTTTGGCACTTTAAGTATATTTTGGTGCTAATACTTTTTGTGCTTTAAGAGAGTTTTAATGCACACCTTTGACTTGTGGACAGATGGGTAGGAGAAAATTGTCCATAGATGGGGAAAGGAGACTCTCTGTGCACTGTCCTATAACTTGCAATTGAACTTTATTAAACACAAAACATTTTGTTCCCCAGACCTCATCACCATCTTCACCTACTTTTACTTGAGTAAAATATCTCCGTACTTCTTCCACCCCTGGTCATGTTTATCTACAGTACATGTGGTTAACTCATCAGACCTCTGGCCTCAGAGATAAAATTCCTCCCCTGTACACTCTTTGTAAACAAGACTGGATGTTAATTATCTGACCAAACAAACAAACAAGTAACTTAAGGTCTTTATTTCCTGCTGATAGCCTGATTTTGCAACTGAACTGCTGTGTTGTTATCACTCTGAAATTGGTTTCTCATTAACCACTTTCTGCTGGGGTTGGGAGTTTTTTTTTTTTTTCTGTGACTGCTGTATCCGTCCACTCCATGCCATTTTCAGTTAACACAAGAGCACTAGTCGTACATGAGATCTGATATGATTTGCTACAATCTCTTCTCATTGTTGATGTACATTAAAAACCATGCTGAGATCAAACAAAAACAGCTTTTTCACTTAATCTGCTATCAAGGTGTTCAAGAGCAAAACAACTATGAGCACCGAATCATGAGAGCCCATCTCCTCAACTACAACAGGGACCAAATGATCTATTAAACCTTTTCCTCAAACCTGTAGGGAAAACATCAAAACATCATTCTGCTGTTTTTTAGATTTAACTGTGTTGATTTTATCCATGCTTTGCATCATGTTTGTTCTGATCTGGGCTCTAACTCTCTAGGAGAGTTAGACGATGTTCCCAACCTCAGTCCAGCCTTCGAATGTGGCTTTCTTTATAAGCAGAGATAAGCTAAATTGCTGAATTGCTGAAAGTGCCTGTAATTGATTGATTCCAGCTCACAAGTGTTTGGGAGTTGTAACTCAGCGTTCGTAGAAGAATGGTAACTTGGTCTCATATTATGTAATGAATAAGCAATTTACAATAACATTGCTCCTCTCCTCTCCTCTCCTCTCCTCTCCTCTCCTCTCCTCTCCTCTCCTCTCCTCTCCTCCCACACGTACTGTACGCCAGTGGGCTCATGTGCGTGCTTATGTTTTATGTTACAGAGATTGATGGACTTGAAGGCCAGTGGGTTGCACAGTTGTGTGGGTGTAAAGCCAGCAGCCCTCTGTCAGCCTGTCAGAAAACTGAGGCATGCCAGCAGCTGTGTGTGTGTGTCACCTCCCGTGCATGTGCGTGTGTACGTGTACATTAGTGTACATTTTTGTGCAAGCATAGTGTGTGAGCACTAGTGTGTGTGTGTGTGTGTGTGTGTGTGTGTGTGTGTGTGTGTGTTTGACATGGGGACAGCCTGGTCCACTGCCAGCAGCTCAGCGTGAGCCAAGTTTTCTCTCGATGTGACACCTGCTGGCCACGGGCAACAACAGGACACACCGGGGATGGCCCTGATGGATGGTGGCAACAAGGTGTGTATGTTTGTATGCACTTGTGTGTTTTGCCATTTGTGTAAAGACAAATCTATCACACATGTACAGCTTCACACTGTGAATTTATGAATGTTTAAGCAGACATCTGTGTGTGCATGCATGCATAACAGCGATGAGCATGTTGGATCCCAAAGAATTAACAGTCTCCTTTGGTGTGGGACTGAAAAAAGGAGAGTGAGAGAAGGGAAGCGAGAGGGAAGCCCCAGGCACTCAAACTGCTGCCTCACAGATAAGTGAGCCTAAATCTGTAGCCTTTTATGCTTTCATCTGTCCATCTATCTCCCCACCCCCAACACACACACTCACACACACTGGTCTCTAAACTTCCATCTGAAGCTCAGTATGCTTTCCTCATAAATAACTTTGCTTCTTGAGTTTCCACATTCCATTTTCAAATCTCATCAAACCTTCCCTAACCTCATTTACTCTTTGCTGAGAGGTACCTCCTTTTCATTCCTATTGAATACCCTCCTTCTCCTTTTCATTGACTCATTTTCCAATATCTGTCAATATTTCTCCTCCCTCATCATTCCTAAATTTTCCTCCTCTCTCTTCCTCCTCTCGTGTTACTTTACTTGCTTCTCTTGTCTCAAAGCTCGGCCATTGTTTTCATACTCCGTGCTAATCTGCTAGCAGCAGACATTGCTGCACAGACGCATCGGCGTGCAAGCGCACATATGCATGTCCGCACACAAGACACATGCGCGCAAAATTACACACACACACACGCAGAGCACAGAGTGCAGCAGCCCGAGACATAAGGGCTTAAACAGCGGTTAATCCTCTAGCACAGTGTTTCTGTCTTCCACAGGGCATTGGGCCCAATGCCATCCATCCAGATCAGTGTGTATTCACCTCCCCTTCAATGCACACAAACACACACAGCAGCCCTGTCACATACACCACAACACCACTCTAAATGCGAGACAATCAGAGGTCTGAGAAGGGCAACGTGAAAGACAAAAAGCATTAATAACAACTAGAAAGGCAAGGAATTTAAACATGCACCTTTAGCACGTGAATAAGGAAGACAGTGTGGAAAGTGCTGTTAGTTTAGGAGCAGATTTGATGATACGGTGTGGTTACAAATAGGAAAATAGAGTACAACAATATGACACAGTGTGGTTGATGGGATTGTAAGAAACCAGATGAAAAACTCGTGCCTACATTGAGCATGAGGGGCTTAAAGTAGCTTTCGACAAGCCTCTGACTCATGGAGAAAGAGGAGAGGAGTACAGAAAACTGAACAGAGAGAGAGAGAGGAGTGAACAGAGTAAATATGGGTCTTTTGAGTTTTGGCCAGGCAGACAGATTGGCTCCGCATCAGAAACACAGCACATGAAAAGAGGAAATCTGGGCAATTTCTCCATTTGCCACGGAGGAGGCCTGCACAAATGAAACTATCATCCATGTGCACCCCCCACCAGTCCTGCTCTCCCTCGCCTTCCAGGAATCCTCCATCCCTCCCTCTGTCTGTCTTTCACTCCAGCCCCTCGCGTCTCCGTCCACCCTCTCCACCTCTAACTAGCTGTTGTATCTCGGGTGCCCCTCTCGCCAGCAGTGCCTCTGTCACACCTTTTTCTCCAGTCCATATGTTAATCTGTTTCTCTGTTTCTCTCTGTTTCATTACCACTATCTCAGAGTTTTTTCTCTCCCCCAGCACTCGTTCCTTCACTCCGCTCTGTTGCTGGGAGAATGAGGTGCTTTAATGAGTCTGTTCTTTCGTCCTCATTAGAGGGTGGACAATGATTGATGCTGGGAAGAGGTGAGAGCATGCAGACCGAGAGACTGTGTGCACATGCAAACACATGAATGTGCACAAACAGCACCTTGACCAGATTTATTGTGTGTGTGTGTGTGTGTGTGTGTGTGTGTGTGTGTGTGTGTGTGTGTGTGTGTGTGTGTAAATGCGTGCCTCACTACATCTGAGAGAGATGGCCACTTTGCCAGGGCCTGATGGAAAGAACAGTCGGTAATGATCAATTGGCAAAAACATATGTGAGTGTGTATGCATGTGTGTGTGTGTGTGTGTGTGTGTGTGTGTGTGTGAACAGCAGTTTCTTTGGCAGGAGAATTGCTTTATATGGCCCCCTTTGGGCTCTGCTGTTTGAAGAGGAGGTGCACCTTCTCCCCCAGTAACACAACGCTGCACTAAACTCTGCTGCTAATCTAAAAGGCAGAGAAAAGGGCTGCCACCAGTAAATGTGTGAAGAGATTCCAAATCAGCTTGAGATTTTCATATTCTCATCACACACACATACACGCATGCACATTTTTTTGATGAGCCAATCAGCATCAGGCCTCTCTGGGTGATGAGGTAATTATAAAGTGCTAATTGGATGTCATTATTATTAGCCCTGATGAAGGGGAGAAAGTGGAAGGAGGGAGGGCAGAAGACAAAACCAAAGACCTCAGCACACGACAGTTCATGATAGGGAAGCCTGAATACATCAGCCACAATGAGAGGAAAGCCAAAGGACACTGTGTACTGTACATCTGATAGTGAAGCTAAAGTGTAAATTAAACAATTAGAATGAAGTGCAACTGATACTGGACACTTGAAATAATAAGAATTCAATAACAATTAGGGTTGCTGAAACAGTATGAGATTTTAGTGGTACAATAACCATCTCAGAAAATATAAAAGTTTTTGGGTTGCACAAACACTACATCATAATTGAAACTAACACAAACTTTTACTTATTTTTAAAGAACGTTTATGTAAAAAGTTTGACAGGCAGTAGAGGAAGACAGGAGATATGCATATCAAACTGGTGAGATTCTTTGTACAATTGTATTTTTCCAATACTGTAGATAAGAAATAAAGAAAACTATTAGGAATGTGTGGCGGTGTATTTATCTGTAGAAACCGTTTGGCCGGATTTTCCTGTTTCCTTCTGATTTTGCGGTGTTCAGGATGTTCCTGGGCCCAGCGTGCAGGTGAGGTCAGGACTTTTTAAAAAGGTAGCGGCCAAGTGCCAGACTGTAAGCTGCACAGATCCAACAGCAAGCTACTATAATTGCAAACACAGCGCTGAAAAAGAGCAAATATAGCGGCTTTCATTTTCACTTTGGATGGCGATACTGTTTACACAACTCGGTCTCACTCGAAGTCATTGAAATCCAACACTTTGGACAGTGATTTGCAGCGCCAGACACTGATGAAAAAGCTGTTCTTTGAGGTTGGCATGATATGCAATTGGTCGCAGTTATAGTTCAATGGCGCTTGGCAGCAAGTCCAAATAGGGCATCTGGATATGGAAGGTCCATGTATGGAAATGCCGATATGAGACGAGGTCAGGGTGAGAATGTGTTGGTTGGTTTTGCAGTTAAAAACTAAGTTTTACTTTCATGAGAGTAACAGTAGGATAACAATCAATTTTGATCAGTAAATGTTATTGCAATTTGAACAACTGTGAAAACCTTAAAAACATAAAATAAGACTATACTAAACTTGAATTGGAAAAAACACATGTATGCATTAAGTATAAAAGTAAAATATAGAAAAGAAATCAATGCCACTGCCAATCAAACATTAGTTGCCACAGTTTCCTGTAGTGTGAATACACGAGATTCCCTGGTTTATCTAATAATATCAGACCACTGTAGGATCAGTGGGGCTCTAAAGATGACAGTCCTGACATAACCTAAGACATTTTTGAAATCAACAGTGAAACCAAAAGAAGTTACTGTAGTTGAAATCACTGGACAATACAAATGTAAACACATGTGGTATCTGAATAAATTATCCTGTATTTGACCCTGAAATCTATAAATAATGTTTCATTAATTTTTCTTCTGTATTAGCATCTGATATCAAAGGAAGCCCTCGTGAACTAAACCTGAAGTTGCTAGCAGCCAGATGTAGACAACGAAATACAAGAGGGAACATGAAAGACTATTTTGCTGTTATAGTAGAAGGTAAGCCCTGAAAAAGAGAGGCAGAGAGGAAGTAAGGTGGGGGTGGTGAGAGGGAGTCATAGAGAGAACTGAGGTTTGAGTCTAGCATCAATCACAGAGATGAGAAGATCGAGAGAGGCATGAAAAGTGAGAAAGACAGAGGGAGAGAAAGGCAAAGCGACAGGGAGTTGTTTGATGAGTTCATACGAGTCAGGTCCTGGGTGGCCTGGAGCCAGGGATTAACTGTTGTGGAAAAGGCTGAAAGGTCAATATTGACTGACACCTTGGCTTTATAGATGAAGGGTCCTAGTTTTGCATGTCCATGATGCAGCACTCTCCGCCTCAGATCTTTAACAAAAGCTTTAAATTGATTTGTTTTTCAACCTTAAATATGACCTTTGTGTTTTTTTTAAATCAAACAAGATGATATATAACCCTAACCTGAACTCTGAACCAAATGTTAATGCCAAACCTGGATGCATTTCAAAAGCTAACCATTAATAAACAGATATTTAAATAGAAATATCCCAGAATTAGTTAAAGCTGGGATATTTTCAGTGCACAGAGGAAGAAAGGTGTGTGTATCATCAGGAATCTTTCACGTTTGTGGCAAATTGTTAAATCAACATTTGCCCGTCTTCTTTGTCTATTTTCGCTGCCCTCTGTTAATGGCATCTTATCTTTCTCTGGTTGTAAAAAGTCACATGAACCCATCCTGCTGAAACCACATCATCTGGCCTACGGCATCCACCCATCATCAGCATAGCATGACATCCATTGGTGTGTTTAAAAGTGTTTTAAAGAGTTTTAATTCATATGCAGTATTACCCCCTTGCACCATTTCCCAGCACAGCTCGCATAATGCAAAAGAAATTACAGTCTGCGTAAATGGATGGATAACACTTATTAATTCTATACAAAGGACTACAATTACAGAAAGCTGTTTTATCACCCAGCAGCTTGTCTTTGCGGGGGTAAATTGCAATAAAATGCACAGTAAAACACAGTATATGTGTTTGTGTGTACACTCAGGCACTAAAGTGATGTGCACACGAGTGCTCATTTGAAGGTGAAAAAAAAAGTGACTGAAACCCGTCAGCCACTGCAATCAATCACTAGAACAGATCAATGGCATGTGGTTCAGCCCAGCCAGCACTGCAGAAATGAGAGGTGTGGTAGGTGAAGATATGTGTGTGTGTGTGTGAGTGTGTGTGTGTGTGTGTGTTAGGTAGAGAAGAAGAAAATAGAAAGCAGCTGGAAAGGGTGAGAAAGAGTGTAAAGAGAATGAATTAGATTACAGTGTGATATGACCTCTGTATTCAGGGGCGTAGCACTAAATCCTGGGCCCTATGCATAGGCAGTCTCTGGGGGCCCCCTGCTCTTCCTCTCTTGAATCATGCCTCTCACACATCTTTTTATTTTTTTATTTTTTTTTTTTTACAAAGACGACTGTCTCTCTTTCCTGTCCCTTCTTTCTGTTTCTTTTTTGGAACCCCAATTTCCTTTTCTCTGGAAAAACATGACGGTGTCACTTGCTGCGTTTAGAGATGAATCCTAGTGCAAGGGTGGACTACACCACTTTGTGCCTTTAAGGGGTGAGAGGGACCTCAGAGAGCTCATGCTATTTTTCTAAACAAAGCTAAGTCTTTTAACTGATTTATTCAGCCAGTTTTATTATAGTTATGGCAGTAATTACTCAGAAATTAAAAAAAAAAATCCAAACAAAACCAAACCTTTCATCCCAGGCTTTTTGAGGAGCTTCTCTAAATGGGGCCCTGAGTAATCAGTCCCACTTTCCTCGTACTATCAATACATTTACATGAAGAAATCAATCTATTGTGTTATTCCAACTAAAACTGGGCTTTTAAAATACATGTAAGCCTGAAATCTGAAATCGTATTGAATCGAATTTCTTGAAATTTGTATAATGTGATGGGGAGTCGAAATATTCCTGCATGTCTTCAGTCAATCAGACCCAAACTGGTCCAGGCACTTAGCGCATGCACTACCAGGCTTTGACCCGGAAGTTAAAAGCACTGGATACGTAACATAAGAAGGGGGGTGGGTCAGACATTGATCAATTCATCGACCTCCTGTGCTTGTATATTAGGACAAGGACAGTAGTCCAATTAAATGGCCTAGTTTGAGCTGTAACCGTAGCTTGACTTAACTGTGCATGTAATTGACTGTATGACCCTCCTGTTTGTATCAGATGATGTGTCTGGCCTCTCCCTGTCCATGATACTGCAGCATGTGACACACAGATGACTGTCTATACAAAGATGGCCACAGTGACGATGATGATACGAATTCTCGATTAATTCTGAAAAGGTCTTTTGATAAACAGTCACATCCAAAGCATGTGAGGAAAACCATACCCATCCCATTTTCACTCACTTTATGCCCTCGTCCTTCAGACTAAACCTCTGACACACTCTCATGCCCTTTCTCACGCTCGGTGAATAAAGCTCTATGTCTCTCAGCATCTCCTATCAAATACTATACTGTAATGCAGTGCAGAGGACTGTGGCCGTGCAGCAATACTGGAGACAGACACTGTGGACACCAGCGGAATAGAGAAAACAGTCCGGTATCTTTTACACTGACATTCGAGGTCTAACAGGGCTGTGTCTCTTTCTCTTCTTTAACCAAACAGGAAGTGGGATAACATGAGTCCCTTTCAAGTGATTGTGAAAATGGTTCCTAAAGTTCATATTGTTCAGGGTTTTTGTTGGGCTGTCATCTAATCAAGCTTGAATGTGAAAACTGACCTCCAAGGGATTACCGTGGGTGACACACACACAAGCTTATATGACTGGAGTGTTTTTTGGGTGAGAAAATGGGGCAGGTTTAATGAGGACACCACAAATTTGAGCATTTACTTTCTTTTCTTTTCTTTTATTGTATTTTAAACTGCTTTCATGTTTTTTATGTCTTACTTTGTCCCTGTGTCATTTTTACTGTAGTATGTCTTTGTCTTTCGCTGTCTATATTTCCCTGTATTTGTCTTCATTTGTTCTGTTATCACCTTATTACACAATACGATAAATAAATACATTAATAAATTAAATAAATAAATAAATAAAGATAACAGAGCTGAGAGTGGGGGTGGGGCAAAAAAAAAACCCCAATACTGGACAATATGGATTTGAAAAATGCCATCTGCAATACAAGCACACAGCAGAGCTCCTGTGCCCACCTAGCAGCTAATTTACATTCTCTTTCTTTTATTTTCTCACTTTCTATGACTGGATTATTTTCTGGTCTGTTCTCTTTGCAGGAGAGCCCATAACACCTTCGTCTTGTTGCAGCAGTGTGTGGAGGCATAAAACCTTGCTGAAAAAATTGGTTTAAACCTATTTGTTCCTTCTAAAACATTTTCTAATTAACATGACAAAGTTCTTGCACAGCGGAAAGTGCAATATGCAAAAGGAACAAAAACTCTTGATTGTAAAATGTGAATTCTATGAATACATCTTACCTGATTAAAATTAATTGAAATTCATATGAATTTCACTTGATGACTGAGGAACAAAGCCTTCTGAATATGTGAGTACAACTGATGGACGGTTTGCAGGATTCCTTTTGTTTTTTCTCTCAAAACATTTAAACAGTAAAGATATATAAAAATTGAAAACAAAGAGCCTTATCAATATGTAAGACACGTCACTGCTCAACTGAAATGGCCCCAGAAAGCAGCAAAATTCCTCAAAGAATCAGATTGTGGGGGTAATCTACTTTCCCTTCCCATCCAGAGATGGTTTATAATATAAAAAACACAGTTTAGAGGTCTTGTTAAAGAGTCCAGTGAAGTACATGGATTAGAAGTGATGGCCTCCAACAACAACTGACTGAACTCATCCTCAGAAGTGTATTACAGACCGCACTCAATTTTAAAAAACACACTGCAGAGGGCACAAATCCATGGGTACACACACACACACACACACACACACACACACACACACACACACACACACACACACACACACACACACACACAGAGGGACATATTGAAGGAGCGTGTGCAGCTGGTCAGTCAGAGGAAGCCATGAACTAGCGATGAACCAATGAACTCGTTTCTTCCAGTAAGAGATGTACCACTGGGTTGCTGAGGCAGTCACTGAGGTGCATTAGATGGCAGAGCGATGGACCGACTAAATGAATGTTGTATCGATCTTCCTTTGGATGTTTTTTTTTTTTTTTTTTTCCGCCACCGCAATCAGCCAGGTGTGAAGTGTACAAGAAGATATGAGACAAAGGTATTAACAGGCTACTGCTGCATAGGAGCAAATGAGAAGGCAGTAGGATAGGCTACACACACACACACACACACACACACACACACACACACACACACACACACACACACACACACACACACACACACACACACACACACACACACAAAATGTGATTAAAGACAGCAGTTAGAACACAGAGTTCTCCGTTCTGGACATCCTCAGTTCAGAACTAGTCTCCACAGTAAATACTGCACAGAGATTATCTGCACAAGCCTACAAACATTTCTCCACGAGAACAACAAACCACTCAAACTGAGAAAACCAGAATTTGGAGAGCTCACAATACCAAAGACAAAACCAGTCACCTCAGCTCATCTGAAACTGTTGGAACACAGACAGGTAGGTAAATGCACTTTACAGAAACCAAGCAAACACAGCATAACATTTATTCAGAGTTTAGAGGTTAATTTGCACAATTTAAAAACAATAAAATTCAATAATTAGTGATGAACAAGAAAATTTGTGTGTGCAAAATTAAAACAAATCAACGTTTTAGACTTCAGGGGCTTCATAGATTCAAATTATAATAAAGTGTAGTGGAAAATTTTTAATGTTTTTGATAGATTTGTCTCTCCCCCAAGTGATGACTCCATGGTTACAGCCTTGAATTGTATCTCTGCTTTGCAACAAGCCTTTATAGCAAAGACTGCTAGAACGCTGAACATGTTTGTCCTGTTCAAAACATAAACATGATAGTCAACAAAGTTTTAAACATATCAAATTAAACTTAAAATCATGTAATTTAAAGCTCTGAGATAAGTTGATACAAAGCATCTGACTCTGACGAACTGTGGTTTGTACCCTATTTTCTTCACACTTAAAACTGGTGTCTTTAATCCATGACCATAACCTTGTCCTCACTGTAACCAAGCAGTTTTGGTTGCCTTGAGAATAAGCTTGAAAAACCTTTAACTTTAGCGGTGGCAGAGAATGCTCTTATGTATTGTTTTTGTAATGGCTAGGAGTAATATTAAAAGGCATCATCCTCTCAACTGGAGCGCCAGAAACACTCCAGTGGATCTACTGTGAAGTCAATGACAGACAACCTATTTTGTCATTTTGGTGTGAGGACTTGTCGCTGAAGGAATTACCTTAGAAAATTCTCCTATCTGGGCTCATGACCCTCTTTCAACCCACTAAATTATATCAAAAACATGAAAACAAGCCTGTTTTTCTCAACTCCCAGAGGCTTGTCATTTTCAAAATCCACACTTTTCACAGGAGAGTCCCAATATCCAGATTTTTACTTGTGAGTCTTGTTTGTGATTTAGGGTTGCCTCCCCCGGAGGAATGAGTCAATAGTAATATTAGCAGTCAAGATGGAACACGTTTCCATAGCCTAACTTTCTCCTCCTTTCCAAAGGATTTCTTGGCCTGCCTTTCTATCTGCGGAAGAGACACCCAATATCGATCTGGCTCTGACACATCACCGATGACTCACTGAAGGGGGTGAGGGAGGAAATTTGTGTATCAGTGTGTGTGTGTGTGTGACAGAGAGAGAGACAGTGAGGGATGGAAAAAGATGTGGGTCTTCACAGTGATTCCTGCAATAGTATGATGTCCTTCGGAGACGTGTCAGCAGGGACAGTTTCTATAGCTCTTTATATAGCTCTGTAGCTCTTGTTATAAATTGAAGTCAGCAGCATATTCAAGCTGGATAACCATGAAGAATAACAAGTAGACTTGGGACTGGTTAACACGTGCATATACACTTCCTATAGGGCTTAAACATCTTTTTCCCCCTGTAAATCATGGTCTCTGTGTCTCTGCTTAGATGTAGAAGCTCTCCCTCCCTCTGCTCCTCGGTATTCTTTCTCTTGTTGTGCCTTTGTGTCACTGATTGCCTCCTCTTCATCACCTCTTGCTCTCACTCTCTCCATTTGTGGCATCACTCCTTCCCAGATTGAAGGAAATGACTGGCTGTGGTGCACAGATTAGGTCCGAGCTTGCCTCACTTTGTTTGCGATTGTGAGGCCAGTGGCGTGGCTGAAAGCTGGACTTCAGTACATTAGATGAGTCATTACACCTGGGAGAGCGAAGGAGCAAGGGGAGGACGAAGGCAGAAAGGAAAGAGGTAAAGAGAGGTTGACTACGAAACAAAATTTTCTACTGAAAGACAAAGTTGTGACCGACTACTTTCCATGATCTACTTGACCTTTTATTTATATAGGAGGGAGTTATGGGTAAAAAGCACAGATACGTTTTTGTAATACTGAATGAACATTTCTTTTAGAAATGGTTATATCAGTAGCTGGGAGTGAAACGCTTTCAGCAAGACAAGAGAAACAGAAAGGAAAAGGGAATTAGAAAGAGAATGAATAGAGCAAAGAAATTGAAAATGAGAAAAAAAGGAAATGTGATGAGAAAGAAAGTAGAAAAAAAAACAGGATGGGAGATTTATTTGGACGGAGAAGGGAGAGAGAGAAACACAAAGGAGAGAAAATAACTGCGGCAGACACTTTATTCTCTCTCGGTTTAACAATGCAAGGTAGTGTTCCAGAGCAAATCACAGACAGCTTGTGCATACTAATATATTAATACTCCAGTCATTACTACTACCATCAGCACAATGGTAAATATTCCCCTAATTGCATATCACAGATAGCACTCCAGCTTTATGTTGTTTGTGTGTGCCTTTGTGCGGGTCTGTTTGTGTGTTTATCCATATTTGTGTGACTGTGTGGGGGGAATGTATGAAGTTAATTGGCTGCCACAGATAACAAAGCAGTGTCACGTTCCATTGCTCCGCTCTCCGCTGGGTTTCAACATGCTTTAAATGAAATTTAAGAAAACAGAAATAAATGACTGATGATTGTAAAAACAGCATCATTTGGCTGAATGCATTGTGCTACAGGGATTAGTTGATTCATCAACTAATCAGAAAAATTAGTCAGTATTAGCTGGTTCTAGTTTCTGAAATGTAGGGATTTGGTTCCTTTATCTGTTTTGTATGACTGTGAAAAAACAGGAAAATAACACTTTTTGTGTGATGGACAATTGGTTGGACAAAAAAAGCAATTTGAGGATGTTACCATGAGCCCATGTCGTCTTGAGCTTGGGGTAATTATGATTTGTTAATGGCGTCCAGAGTCCAGATAACAATGCTACCCAAGCTTATGTTTAGCAGGTATAATGTCTGATTGGTGTCGGGTGTTAGCATGTTACCATTCATTAATTAGCACCATACACTTTACAGCTGTGGCTGACAGGAACCTATCAAATCCTATGACCCATATAACCTCATAGGTCGGACCAGTAGGGGATTTGTTATTCATTTATTTTTAACAGGTAGGATGTTTGCTCAAAAGATGCTCTGTGCTTTGTCATGAAGCGGTGCTTCACATTGCCGCTCAGAACATATGATGAGACATACTGGTTCTGAGCTGCCCGTGGGAAGAATGAACATGTAAGAGTCTGTCCATCATTGATTAAAAGCTCTGCTTTCACCATCTATTTTTCTCTCTTTAGAGCAGTTATTCATTTTCTGTAACTGCTTATCCTGTTAGGGTTTGAAGGGGGGCTGGAGCCTGTCCTAGCTGACATTGGGCGACAGGCAGGATACCACAGGACAGACAGAGACAGACAACCATTAACACTCACATTCACACCTACGGCCAATTTAGAGTCAGCAATTAACCTGCATGTCTTTGGACTATGGGAGGAAGCCGGAGTACCCGGACAAAACCTACACTGACATGGGGAGAGCGTGCAGACCCCACACAGAAGAGCTTCCCCATCTTGATGTTCAAAACCTCATCTCAGGTTCGAAGCAGGATCCCTCTTGCTGCAGCACTAACCACTGCACCAACGTGTTGCCCTCTTTAGAACATGCCATGTGAACTGACCATTCTTTCCCGATTGTTGTCTCTTGTCTTGCCTCTCCTGTTTGTAAATCTTACTCTTGAGTAGTGCACAGATTTGATTGGATAGTAGCATAATGTGATGAGATAATTCTGCAATTGGTCTGTCAGGTCCTGGTCCTGGTTGCTAAACCACTGCTACAAATGCTATGCCGATTAAAACAGAAAGGTCAAATTTTAAAAATTCTTATTGATTTATTGATTATAGGTCCAGGGGCAGATAAGACTGCATCTGGGAGGGGACCTGGGGGATGGAGAAGGTATTGCACATTGGCACAAAGGGGCACATTTTGGTCATTTTGCATCCGCCATTTAAATGACTACTGGTTCCTACCCTCTAAACATGGCCAGTAGGAAGGTTTCTAAATTAGCTCCCCTGCCTTTCCGACGACAGAATAGCTTGTATGACAGTTAATGGATGAAGTTTTAAACACATATTTAACATTGTGAAATGGTCACAGTTGCACCAAATCTCCCGAGAAAAGAGATCATGGTCTAGCTTGAAATAAGCTACATATGTTACTGAGGTAATGTAACATGATGGATCTCATGTCAAATTTGTCACATATGTCACATGACATACTAGGCCACATTGTTCGAATAACTCAACAATGAATTTTGGTTTCCCACGAACACCAGTCTTCTGGATGAAAGTCCTGTGTTTGTTTGACCTGATGATGGTGATAGATAGAAAGTTAGGTGATTAAGGTTCATCCTGAAGGGGGTTTGAATGTCAGAAACAGATTTAATAGCAGCTCATCCAGCAGTTGTTGAGACATATTTGTATTAGCTACTTTTAACTGTCTAGATTTGTTCTGCCTGTTCTGTTATCAGGTCTTCAGTGTTTTTCTGTCATCATGGTCTTTATGTGATGGAAATGTCATTAAAAAAAAAAACCCTTGAATTAAAAAAGCTATTATCTATCAACAAACATTATAATTTTTTGGCATTATCTTGCATAATATTGCTCATTTAGCTTTGGATGCAGCCTAATTTGACAAACGTATCCAACTCCTGTTTACAGTCCACAAACCAATGAGCACTCCATCCACAGCTGAGTTGACGTTGGGGTGACAGCAACGCACCAAACACCAGGAAATGTGGGAACATTGCTCTGAATCTGAATAAACGAGAGAATCAAACATAATGTCTGTTCCCCCTCACCAAACACTTTACTTAACCATCCAGCCTTGTTTTCATTCATGAATATTACATAGCCTGTGATTGGCTGCCAGATCATTACACTGATGAGTGAGAGCAGGCCATCTGGTGGTGGTGAGAGGGCTATCACGACTCACTATCACTAAGCAGCCCACACTTGGTGAGCAGGTATGTCAAGAGGACAATGCGTTTCTGTCTCTGCGTGTGCAGCTGTGTGCACCCAGCTGTGTTTGAATGTGTGTGTAAGCACAGTAGAGAGGAGATAAGAAAATCCCCAGTCTCCTAAATAAAAAGACTGTGTAGCAAAAGCCCCCCTCCAGAAACACAATCTCTGGGGTAGCTCTGGCTCTCCAGAGGGGACGCAGGCAGGCAGGCAGGCTGTGTGAGGTACCCAGCAGGAGAGAACTCGTGACAGACTGCTTGCGACGGCATCCTGGCCCCCTTTCCTGGAACTCACCGCTCACACAGGTGTTGGGCTCAGGTGGGTGAGAGAAGAGGAAACTTGGCAGGCAGGTAGAGCAGAAGAAGTGAGGGCAGAATCGTGGGCGGCGGAGAGAAAAGGAATGCGGGAAGAAACGGAGGAAAGGAGGAAAATGGAAGAATCGGGTGCAGTTGGAGTGAACACATTTTATCTGCTAAGGGACTGAACCATACGCGGGACTTGTTTTTTTTTTTTTTGTGTTTTGTTTTTTTGCTTACATAAGTCACCTTACACTGAAAGGTTAAAAAAATGCCTGGCTTTCTTCGGCTTCCTCTCTAGCTCTTGCTTCTTTTTCCGCACTCTAAAACAGGCCTATATGCGTCTCTGGGGAATGCAATTGAATGAGGAGAGCTGAGAGGTACTCAGCGTTTGTCCTGCTTTTACATCCGGCACACACATACAGAAACACAACACACTCATTCACTATTTAAGAAATTACAGTGACTACAGAGGAAGAAAGGAGACCCAGTCCCTTAGTGGTGTCCAGTCTGATTACTCAGGCTGCCATCTTATGTACCACTAGCTTGTTCCCCTCCCTATAGGCTATATACGACTGTGCGCCGTTGACTATGGTCCCATTAATGACTTCCTAATGGAAAATAATGATACTGCACATGTTTATGGAGAGGCAAGAAATTCTGTGTAAAAAATCAAACAACAACAACAAACAAGACAGTGTTTGTTGACACAGCATCACTACCAGAAACCCCCTTTGGTGAAAGTCATATCACTAAGTGGGTAACACAATAATCGTATCCCCTCCCATGATAATTTACCCCATGGGCAGCTTTAGCACTATTAAATGAAGAATAATCAGCCCGTCTTGTCAAATGATCAGTGTTTATGAGCATTTACACAAAAACCACTGGAGATATCAGTCAGTTAGCTAAATCACACCACTGCACAACAGAGCTAAGCCTCCAAACACAGCTGAACATCTTATACCCGCGTATCAGTAACTGCTAATTGAATATACGGTGGATTGGTTACCCAGGACCATCTGGGAGTCGCTGTTAATCATTTAGTCACTCTAACAACTTTCCAATGTTTTGAAACCTTTATTACTCCGGTTCATGACAGTGAGATTAAATCCCCCTCTAAGCAGAGACCAGTTAAGACGGTCTGATGTGAGAGTGTATCGTGCTGATTTCCACAGAGCCCCGAGGCAGGCCACCTAATCTACAAAGCCTCAACACTCATCCGCATGGATCAATGGATAACCGGGCAAATATTAGCACACGTCTCCCCTTAGTCCGCCCGCCTGTCAAACTATCACTGGGTCTATCTGTATTGAGAAATTTAATCGGCTCAGGAACTATGTCCGTGTCCGCTGAGCGCCATGCCAGTTAAACCCTGACAGCCTCTTAAATCTGAAATTCTGCAAGAGCTGTAAATGTTTTACAAGGACAATAACTGTGATAATTGTCTTAGTTTGAATTTATTATCACTTTCTGCTGATGGACCAATTAGGTCTGACGTAGTAAATAAAATCAAGGTTACTCTGTTAGTGAGATGGTGATATGGTTGTATTAAGCTATTGTTTTACAAAATGTTGCTGTCCAAATGCTCCGAGCAAAGAATAAATTAAAGTGACGGTTTGAAGGTTTTGTTTGACACATTTACAAAGCTGATGGAAAGCAACATATTTCATTGCAGTAAGCATCAATTTGATTTACATGTTATTGATTATTTTTCATGCATTAAGGCTAGATGACAGTAGTCGTGTGTACATCCACACAACTTGAGTGGAATAAGTGCTGCATACCAAGTGATTTAAGATGCTCTGATACCATTCTTTCCTTTTCCTGTAACTGATTCTGATACCTGAATTTTGTATCAACCGATACTGAGCATCAATCTGATCAATCACGCAGTGAAATCCCACGTTTTTTGACGATAGACGTGTAGGTTATGTAGAGCAATGAATTCTACAGTTTTGTTGGTTACCATTGTTGCTTAAGGCTGTCTCTGTGGAATTCTTGACATCGTTGGAAAACATTTCCTGCTGCAGTTTGTCCTGTTTTTTTCTCCATAGCTTTGCTGAACTTGTCATGCTCTTTCATGTGATGCGTCTTTAAATGCTTCATAAGATGATAGGGTTGAAATTCACAACACTAGTGCCACCCCTCAAAGCTAAACTCTTTCTACTATCGGGACTTAATTGTGTAAAATATTGCCAAATTCCTTATATTTTGTTGACGACTGAGGATACGTAATTAACCAGATATCAGTTCTTCTTTGCGGCTCTCAAACAGTAGTTGCCAGTGTCGGCATAGTACAACTTGCTGTGTAGGCAACTGTTTTAGAGCAGTGAAGAAGAATTGATATCTGGGAAAATTATTGACATACTTGCCTGTACCTCATCCAGCATTTTAGGCAGTATCGAAGGCATTGTAGTGGTATCGGAATAATCCACATGTAATCATTATGAATACAATAGAAAAGGTCCAGTGTCTGTGCGGGGAAATAAAATGAATGGATGAATAATTTTCATTGTAGTTCCATACATCTGGAGGAACAAAGATTATTTCAGACAAATGTTCCCACAGTTTGAATATCACGTGAAAAGGACTTGTTTGTCAGATAAAATGACATCTTCTGTACAGTTCTGATTGGCTCTAAGTACTTTATGATAGTGTACATTGAGGATATATATCTATAAGTGTATATGCAAACATGGCATTATGATAGTTTATACCTGATGTTCTGGTCACCTGATATCCAAGCTTTTTTGATCTAGCTCTAGATGTACTTGTATTTTCAAGTGTACTATTGGACTTAATGTTTTGTGTACGAACATTATTTAGCACAGTCGTTTTTATAATTGTATTACTGCTTTAACTGCACTATGTGTAAAGTTGTTTTTATATGCCTTTGTCTAACAAGTATATATGTATTCATGGAATGGACCTGATTGGGTACCAGGTGCCTTGGCCTAGTAGGTATTTGAAAAGGGATTTGTATCTCTGCATTGTACTTTAATGAAGAGCATGAAGCTTGAAACGTCACCTCGGTGGTGATTAAATATGTATAGGAGCATAGTCTAGTGAGTGGACTCTGTTTTTCATCACTTCTTCCAGCCAAGAAACAATGTCAGCGTGTTACATAGTGAGCTTCTGAGGTCTTTATGCTAAACTAAGCTCAGTAGCTGCAAACAAGCTGATTTCCCAAAATGTCCAACTATCCCTTTAAGGATGCCATTAGTGATACTTCAAGTTTTTGTCTGCCTAAAGATTATCAGGTGAAAATAAAAGCTAAAAGGAACTCTGACTCTAGTGCATGGCTACTTTTCTATTGTATTTTCATTTTGTGATTTACAGCATATTGCTATAGTATTATATAATAATCATGATATTGATTTTTATCACATGGGCATATCTCAAAGTAACATTTTATGATTTTGTTGGAGTCCAGAGGAGTTACCACATTGTGCTTCCAGATCTTACAAGATTACAAATATGTACAGTAACATATGGTCCAAATACTGTATATCTATTTCCACTATCCAGCCCTGTTGGTTTGCTACTTGAAGCATAGCTTGAGGAGAATGGTGTGTGTCTCCAGAGATCGGAGCGGTTCAGCCTTTGTGGGATGTATAATGTGGAATTGGAAGATATAATGTTTCTTTGTTAGTGTACAAAGGCATGTTTGTGTGTGTTATGTTTTATAGGCTGTAGGGGGTGTTGCAAATATAGGAAGAGGAAGACAAATGGGTTTACTCTGCGCTGATAGTTCAGTGCCATCTCTCCTCACATCCCTCCATCTCCTTCTCTCCTTGCATCGTTAGAGTGGTTGTCTAGGTGGTGAGGCCCCGAGGTGTGATATTGAACATGTTGTAAAAGACTCACGTCTCGCACATTAGTGCTGCTAACACACACAGACACACAGTGAGGAAGACGATGGCATAAAGACAGTGCATGTGTCAAAAGTTCTGAATTACTGCAGGGCTGTCTGGGGCAGCAGTGCAGAGAGGACAAAGCAGAGAAACAGGGAGGACGGGGAAAATATAAGCTTTTCTATCCCGCTTTAATTTTCCTGTGGGATATGAGGGGAGGGACGGCGTTCAGCAGATCAATAGCAAAGTTTGTCTCTGTCATTGCAGAGTTCTGCTTGGAATAGATGAGGAACAGGCAGAGTGAAAACATGCTACTATTCATAGCTCCTCTGCAGAATGATGAAAAACTCCTGGAAAAAAAACATAAAAGAAACTCACTTTTTCATCCAAACTTTTTAAAGTCACACACAGAATTCCATGCTGATGAAATACAACAATAACAAATATAATCCCAATCGAAATGAAAGACACAACCCTTGGCTTGTCACACATACATGTATGCACAATAGAGCTCATGCATGCACGTTCTTTCTGCACATGTGATCCATATTTGGTGTCTAAAAACACAACATCTCTGAGACATACAGTGCAGAACTTGAATTATAAAGAAGAAATCTTCCTTTTGAAGGTGCACACCTCAAGCTTTTGCACTACATTTCTAGTATAAGATGCGTGATGACACTTTGTGCCACTAACTGTACACTCCTCATGAACAAAGACATGAAAAATTAGGTCATCTCTATTCAAAGTAAAAATGTTTTGCAGGCAATCACATGTGCGGGCATCAAGGGAGATTGCAAAGGGTTACTGAGTACGTCTCTGTACTTGTTGCTGATTAGTTTTGGCAAGCCATGTGGATTTTGGCTCAGAATTAAGCAGGGTAACCAGCTGCCATTCATGCGGGGGGTGGGCAAGTTAGATTTAACTATGAGAAAAAGCATCACGGAAACAGATTCTGAGGAGATTTTGCTGCAATAAATACATCAGGTGAAAATAATCCACACATTGTCTCTCTGAATAATAGAAATTTACATGCCTGAAAAATAAAGCTACAAGCCTTGAGTCTCAAGGAGGCACAGAACCTTTGAGATTTTATATTAATTTGCCAACAGAATACATGCAATGATAGTACCATATGGTGCATTTGTACATGGTACAGTCTGACGGTGCTTGAATATGTGTATTTCTGGTTTGGGTTTTAACAAACGCAGCGAGGGTGCAGAGGGTAACAGGAGACAGAGATGTTACAGCACTGTACAAGCTGGATTCAATATCATATATAGACGAGGAGTGGTTTCCCAGGAAACTGTATTCCAGCTCGTAGCCACTGCAGCCTGTCAGTGAGCACTTTTCTAGTAATTCAGCACGCACGCTGGGTGCAGACAGAATTTGACCTGCTTGACTGGTGCTGACATGTTATAACATAGTCACACAATATGGCACTGACACATGCTATTCATATTTTCCTTTTAAAGTGCTGCAGCATGGTGTTGTGATTAAATAGCGTGCCGATCAGTTCAAGGACTCGTGTTGGACAAAAGTCCACCACATTCAGACACTGAATATCAGTATCAGTTCATAAGATTCCATGCTGTGCAGCTACTTGGAAAGTTCTCAAGCGAAAAATAAAAATCTCTGTCATGTTCAATATTTTTTTTTTCTTTTTATAAGTACCGTCCTGTTGTATCTTTATCTGGAGTCAAGCTGTTCTACAAAAAAAAAAAAAAAAAAAAACAGGAGCAAGAAGTGAATTGCTTTCCTTGGTTTCAAAACAGTGCCACACTGCTCTGACGGAGCTCCTCTCCTCTCGCTCATGTGTTCTGCCACCCACCAAACAGCCTGAAGACTTGATTTGAACTCTGGCACGAGCGCAGCTCATTATTGCAATGTCACAGGGGTGGGGAAAGAATCAGATGATACAAAATTAAATTTACATACAGCAACCTTGAGGTGAAATGTAGCAGCTGATAGTATTAGTCAGTGAATTAAAATGACACCCTCCATATTCTTTTATTCTCTCACTTTCTCTGTCTCTGTTAATCCTGTGAAGTCAAGGATTTAGCAGGGAGAGATTGATTATCAAATGCTCTCTGACATGGAGAACAGACATTTACCTCCTCCCTCCTCCAGGTTTCCTCCCTGCTCCCCCTTCTTTCCTCGTCCTTTTCCTCTCCTTCCCTACTTCTCTCCTGCCCACGATACACAGGAAATCGATAAACCCAGCGTCAACATTATGACAACATTATATCAATTCTGTCAGTGCAAAGGCGGGCCGATCGTTGCTGCAGAGATGAGCGCCTGCTGTATCAGTTTGGGCTGAAGCAGCATTCTGATTGGCAGAGTGCGGCATTGATTCATATATTACTGAGACGAGATAGCGTTAGTGTTTATCACCCAGACTTGATGTCCTGCCAGACAGAAGTTGGGGTGGATGTGGTCGTGAGCATGTGAGAGTTTTTTGGGGGTTATGCATATTTAATTTAACATATAGATCTAGGTGTGAATGTAGATCTCTGCATGTGTGCGTGGGTGCATTCTGGAGATGAACATTTCTTTTAATTAAAATGCAGCAGACAGGTTAAATGGGATTTCCTGCCTGTGGCGAGTTTAAAGGTCGGACTGGAACGAACGTGATATGGTGCTGCTGTGCTAATAGGACTGCACGGACATATTTAGGAAGGAAATCACTTAAAAATAAAGACCTAAAACTGGTCTTAGCAGCCTGTAAATCCTGACATACATTCTATGAGGGAAACATCTACATCTTAGATTTCTGATGTGCAGCATGGTTTCGTCCTGATCAGCTAAGCCACAAGAATGTAAATGTAAATGTGTGATAAAGCTCCGGCAATAACTGGCAGATCAAAGGCATAAAGCTCCTGTATGTTTTACTGATTGAGACTCTGAGATTTTACAGAGGTTATATATGCATATGAACGCTTCTCCTTCCTGATAACAAGTCAGATTTGCTAAATCTGAAAATATATTTCACTGGTTTATTTGAGATATAACAAGAAAGAACAGGAGTAGGCATTGCTTTAGTTGCTGGGAAACTGTTTTCATGAGGTCTGGTTGCCCCTGTCGACAACAACTTGTCTTATGCTAAAGAAAACAGGCTCTATATATTGCCCTCATCATGGAATTTTCTGCCAACATTAATCTGTGTGCTGCCGTCACATTAGTTCACTCTGTCTGACATGCTGAAACAACTGAAATTTAGTGTATAGGGAAGAAAACGATTACCTGTCAGCCTCACATAACCCACAAGACAATACCAGTAACTGATAAAGCCAGACCTGGATAAATGAGAGGTTAACACTTCATCACAGGTTCAAAGTAAAAACGAAATGTGAGGCAGAGTGCCTTTAAGCAGGGACTCCATGAACACTTAAAGGTATAGTATGCAGCATTGTTGGTTGCTGTATGTGAACACATTCGCCAGCGGAAGTCAGAGTAAAAGCCAACCTCAGATTCACTCTTGTTAGGCATTTTTCTTGCTACATTTTTTGGCACAGTGTCTCTTGGAAGCCTGCTGCTTACACTCAGGCACCTGGTCGCTACCTTTTAAAGCCCCGACCTCACCTGAGCGCCGCAGGGGTACACGCCAACAAACGTCCCCAACACAGAAGGTAAGAAGAGAATAAGACAGAGGGCAGAGTCTCAGCAGAAAAATGCACTGCCACAGACTTCTAGTGGGTCGATGCTTAAGAGCGAATACTTCCTTTTTTTTTTTCAGAAAATTTTGTATTATAAATAGCAATTATTGCTTTCACAGGGAACTTTACCTTATTCGCAGCATCTCCAGATCAAAAATAGCTCAAATTTGATATAAGTAAGCATGTTTGAGACCATGTTGCAAGGTGAGTGTGTTTGTTGATCCTGCGAGTTTATCTTCTCTATCTCCTTTAAATTTAGCTTATATTTGAGTTATGCTATGTAGCGTATGAAATAGTGTATGGAATGTGCTAGGAAAGGTAGTATCGGCACTGTCTCTACCTGGAGCTCGCATGAATGGAGCCTGGGTTTGTTGAAGGTGGCAGTGCTGTTTGGGCTGAGAAAGCCATAAGCCGTAAGTAAGGTAAAGGAGGTTATTGGGTTGATGTGGAGAGCAGTGAGACCTGGCATTAGGGGAGTGTCTCTGGGACGCCAGAGATCACTGTCTAGCCTCCTGGAGGTGTCGTGGGACCAACTAGATGAAACACCGGTGAAAGGAGGTTCCCACCTGATGACCCCAAAGACATGTTAGTTATCACTGCTCACTGGTCTGTATAGTTAAACCTGGCCATAATAGCTTATCACAGGGCTTAGGAGGTTATTCACTGAGTGCTGATCCTTTTCTAGAGCACAAACTTCTAGTGTTTATTTGAATTGAACAGATTATAGACAGACAGGGTTATATGAAGCATTTTTTTCTAACTAAATTTATTTGATAATCAGTTAAAATTGCAACAGTGGATTATTCTTGGTAAGTTTTTAAAGTCAAGATAAGACCATTGTCATTTCAAGTACAAAAAACCACTGTGTCATTGTTGCCAGCCAAAAGTGTACGCCTGCTCGCCTGCTTGGCAACAGTTCAGAAACTTCTCTGAAAGGTGTAGTCCAGCTCTCTTCCCGTCCCTCTAATGCTTCACTCTGCTCAATCCACTCGCTCGAAGCATTATGTGAACCACAGTGAGTGCCCGTCCCTGAGCAGATGAGAGGGTAAATCCAATCTGTTAAAAAGCCGCAACTCAACTCCGGAGCCATACGGCCACCATCCAGCACTTGACCCAAATCTGTGCAGCACTGCAGTTGTGCCATCACACAGCACTCGTTGAGGCTTTTGTTTTGTAGGTAGGCTTTCTGTAATGTGTGTGCCTCTTTTGATGTTTGGGGCTATTTTAGTCTGTGTGTGACAAGGTGCTAATGTATAAGCTTATATGCATGTCCTACTGTATTTATTGCTGAGCCCGTTAGTGCATGCCCCGCATTAAAGTCCATGCATTGTGTGTGTTTGCACCCACTTGAGCCTGTGCTTCGCTCAGACCTTTGCACCACGACAATGAGCCACCAGATTACTGAGGCCTAATTGTGGTTTCATGGCCTGAACAGATTTAGAGTAATGGACATTATTGCCACATAATTCACAGAGCATGGCCTAAATATTTAGGCTTTATTGCAGTTCACATGGCTAATGGCGAATGCAAACTCCTGTGAGCCACTGAAATGAGGAGTTTATACTAAAAGGCAAAAATAAAAATAGAGGAATGCTGTGAAAGTTTTAATTCGGTTTGGCACAAATGCTGACAGATAACATTTTACATAATGTAAGTTAGATGTACTTTTGTTGGCAGACTAACTAATGAACATGCTTCAGTGGCTATTTATAGCTCTGCCTCAAAGAACAAATGTAGGAAAAGTGTGGGATGTGCATTTGGGTGGAGCACACAACAGACAGAGGAATGGAGAAGAGGAATTCAGAAATCACTCTCACTACATCTCCCTTGAAAGTCACGGGTAGGAACATTTTCAGGAGGGAGAGAAACTGGCTGATATGAAACAGAAATAGGGACAAGGATTTTTAAAAGGGAGAGAAAGTCTTAATGGAGGTCAAACTTCAATCATTCAATCATCTGAGATGCAAAGATGTTGCAAAGGATGCTTTTACAGGGTGAGTCCTTTAACACCATTAACATACAGAGTAGGGGGGAAGAGAGAGTAGGTGTGTGACGACTGAGAGAAGTAATCTAACTCTCCTTCCTGTCAATATTTAACTGCATATTTTACACATATGTGGCTTTTAAATATCTGCGTTCTTTCTCCTCATCTCTCCCGGATGCATTACTCTCTCTCTATTGGTTTCTCTTTCTCTCTTTAGTCATCCTCCTGGTCCCTTCATAAACACATTTTTGTTTCCACATCACCCCCCGCCCCCCCCCCCCGCCCCACACACTCTTTTGCCTGTCTTTATTTGAACAGATAAAAGTGCTGTCGCTCTTTGACAAGACACACTCGGTTGCTTCCTCCTCTGAGAGGGAGAGAAAGTTGGTAGGAGAGTGACGGAAAGAGGAGGAGGCTGATGTATGCGGGTACAAAAGTTCACTGCGTTTATGCAGCCTTTGATCAGCCGAGCACCTGTCTGCAGCCCCGAGGGCCACCGCGGTTCACAAGGTCAGCCATGCAACAATCTGCCACTCATTTCTAGTACTTTTGAAATATTAGAGCTGTAAGGCTGGCAACAGTGTGGCTGCCACTTTGCACTAACAATGATAAAGGCAACACTTTCATTCAAGACTGAGAAATGCACCTTTAGCCCTACATTTACAAAAAACCTAATGGTGTAAAGATCGCTAAATGTCGCCGTAACAAGGACGACTGAAAGTTGATGATGTTTTATTAACTTTATAGCTACATTTTCTGATAGCTGACCCCAAACCCAAAAATAAGATTTACATGCAGCAGTATTTTCTAATGGTGAATAGATGGGTATCACAGGGTCCTGGCCTGGGAGAAACCGGCAGATTCAACATCTTCTATTAAAAGGTGAAACACAAGTGCAGCAGAGTCAGAGACACAGCTGCACAGATGAGATGCCTCCTTGTGTCTGACTGCAGGATGGAGGTGGGTGGAGGTGGTTAGTGAGGAGGGGGGGCAGGAGGCAGGAGCGGAGGGAGCGGCTTCCCTGACACAGAACTGCAGTCTGTTTGGATTACATCACATACATCTTTCAGACCCATTACCGCTCTGACTGGGAAGAAGGCAGAAGGTGGTAGCAGAGATAGGGAATCGAGGGACGGACACTGAGAGCCAGAGGTTGGGGGGAAAAAAAGGAAAGTGTGTGGGTGAGAATAGAGAGGCAGGGATAGAGAGAGAAGGAGGGAGGAAGAGAGGAAGGGTAGTGGGAAGTAGGGCGATGTGGCAGAGCACAATTTATTATGGTTCCCTTTCTCTCGGAGAGAGCCCAGGAGCGAACGGTAGTGTGAAATATTCAGAGAAGGACCAGGAACAGAAACACCGGCTCTCGGTGACGTAACGCAGCTGCAATGCTGGAACAACGCCCACAGAACTCTGCTCCGCTTAAAACCTTGTTTGTGCGGCCAGCTTTGATATTAATTTCCAAAGTTACGAAACAATGAGACAAATTTAGACTTACGGAGCAAGTTCCCCGAGAAACTCATTCCAAAAATATCTTATGAGCTACATCTCATTAGATTGTTTGATGCATTTGTGATGCAAATTTTGCATCTTGATTTAATGACTGTTTCAAACAAAGACTCAAAATGAATATGCATAGGTGTGTCAACCTTAAAATAGGTTTGTTCCTCTAGAAGTAGTCTTTACCCTCTCCATCTTCCTCCTCTTGAAGGACTTGTACCATTACTCCTGTCCATCCCCTGCCACTCTTCTCACCCACCACTAAACCTCAAGCTCATCTTTTACCCCCACCAACCTTTAATCAAACTCAATCTGCCTATCTCTCGTCTCTGTTACCATTCCAAGGTCACTCATTCAATCATTCCCTCTTTCATCCAGTCAAATTTACCTTTCTTCACCCGCATCCCAGTGGACTCTGCATCCAATACAACCTGGGGCAAACAGAGGAGAATGTGTGTGCATGTGTATGTGTGTGTCCGTGTGTGTATGGAAGGGCTGTAACATTATGGATGACTTCATTTAGGGGGGCTATTAACAGAGCATGTCCCTGGGCTGTGGACCTTTCATACGCGCCCTCCCTGGAGAGACAGCAAACAGAGGAAATAGAACGGGAAGCATTTGAGGGCATACAGAGGAAAGGAGAGATGTCACTGAATGTGTGATGCGTGTTTGTATACAATTTAAAAGTCAGATTTGATAACCGTGCCCTGAATAATGCCCATTATTTCCCGACTCAAAGAAAAATGTGCTGTAAAAAGTCCCAGGACTCTGGATTGAAGCGATGTTGTGGAATACATGATCAGGTCCAGGGCTAATATATATGCACTACTCTCCCATATAACCTTGTAGATGCAAAAACACACACACACACACACACACACACACACACACACACACACACACACACACACACACACACACACACACACACACGTGCACACAGCACACACACAAACAGTCTATACCTCATACACACAGTTTAATGTGTGTGTGTAGAATATTGCTAATATTGCTACATTATTCTCGGTAGACACGGGCCCCAGCAGCTCCTTCTTACTGTCAGTTTGCCGGCATGACTGATGATACTCATAATATCATCCTGATGCTGTGTGACCATCAATCATATGATCAAGATGGAAAAATATACAAACAAAATTACATGAAGTGACTCATCAACCTTACTCCTCCCTGTACGGAAACAGAGTTGGTGGTGGGTGTTGCAGTTTGCCAGCTTTTATTTGTATTTGTGTGCCACAGTTTATGGACAACTGCGCTGTTTGTTGTATTATTATTCGTTAGAAATAACCCCTCTTTGTATTTGCAGCTTTGCTACTATGGAGGGCCACCACAGTTAGATTAACATATAATAAACATGTATATGTTCTTACTCCGACCTCATCACATATGAACATTTGGGTTGACTTTCCATGTTAACATACAACATGTAAAGTACTCCATGCATCGGTTGTGGACGTTCTGGGATGCCATGTCAAGTTCTGCCTGCTACATGCATTGTCTTCTTTCAAAATATGCTTCCGTTTTCACAGGAATTGTACAGTTTGCATACAGTGTCTTTCAAAATAAATGCACTGCATTGGTACAACACTGCAAATTGCGTTTTTTTTCCCCCCTTCAACAACAAACGCACATGGTTATGTTTAGCCAACACACACACATAGCTAGGTTTAGGCAAGAATGACAGAGTCCTGGGTGAAAGTTGATGGTTCTTGGACCTATCCACCCCCCCCTCCCCTCCGCCCGCCCTACTTGAACTTCGGCCGACTTAACTTTTGTTGTTGCCCTGCCATATTTGTGCTGTTACACAATAATGGCGAATGCCTGCATATCATGCTGATGTGAAAGGACAGTTTTTTCGTCAGTGTCTGACGCCATAAGTCATTGACCAAGTGCTGGATTTCGATGACTTCAGAGTGAGACAAGGTTGCCAGATACGGCCGCTCTGTCAGTGGCCCTACACTAACCCATCTAGCCTCAGTTTTGGATGTGTCAGTTTCCATTTGTTACATGCACTAAGACTCTTTTCAAGATAAACTTCCATGTTCACAGGAAACATAGGATTCGCTATAAAATGACTGTAGGTAAGGCAACATAATTGCTTGGTTTGGTTTAGGAAAAGTTCATGATTTGGTTTAAAGTGATGATTACTTGTTGTCATGCCATTGGTCCAACATTACTCACGACTTTTCCCAGCTGTTTATGAGCCACTGACCCTGGGTGTTTTTCACTAACCCATCCCTGCTTTTCCAGCAACTTTTGTGTGACCAAGTGCGGGTGTTTTATGCTAAAGCATGATCTTTTCTGAGCCATAACCAAGCGGTTTTTGTGCCAATCACATATACACTATACCATTGTTGAGAAACATATCTGCTTCAAAATAATGTACAGATATAATGTATCCATGCTTTATGGAAATGTACTACACAAACATTTTGTTTTTCATGATGGGCTGTCTTACTGCAGGGGGTGTGTATTTTCTGAAAATGGGACTGCGAGCAATTAGTGTTTGTTTTGGGGATAATGGGCAGTCAGAGAAATAGGCTCGCCATCCAATGGGACATTTTTCGGACTATGGGGCTGTCTCCGTTTAATTGTGGTTACACACGGGACAGGATGAGTGATCTCCTGGGTGAAAGTCGTCAAAGGGTTTGACCAAGTGATGATATGTGACGACCTTTGAATGAGAACTGGTTGGTATTCTTAAAACTACTGATTTCGTAACCTTCACACACACTGGCAGAGGTTTAACAGTGTCTTTGTCCTGAAAAAGACTGAGGTGTTGCTGAACAAAGCAGATGGCTGTAAAATATGTCACATGTAATCTACCAAGAGACAAGTTAAAGGCCCAGGCTCCTGCCCACTCCCTTAATCACTGCACCTCACAGTATATCATACCAACACCTACAAAATGGCCACAGAGAGTGAGAGAAAGGGGGATGGAGGGAATGAAAAATGTGAAATTTCTGAGACGGCATGATACGTGTTTGATAAATTAAAAGAGAAAATAAAAAGATTGGAAAGTCTCCTTTTAATCCCGTTTTTTCTGTCATGAAGAGGCATCCAGAAATACTGTCGACGTACAGCACAGCTTGGTAGAGGAGCTGGGGGAAGAGTGAACATGGAGTGCAGGATAGATCAAGAGAAAGGCTTGAGGTGAAACACAGTACATTCACATACCGTTTCCTTACTTTCAACTGTGCGGCAGCCGGAGAGAGGGTTCAGTGAGGGAACAGGTAGCAGGTGATGTGTGTCAGGAAAAATGAGGTAATGGAAGCAGAATGAGGAAACAGGAATGTAAGAATCATCAAAATAATAACACATACAGTGTCCGGACGAAACATTCATCCACCCACAAACAGACGTACGTGCTTGGAAATTCCATGCATTGGCTTCCTGTCATTTTCACATGCTTATCCTCATGGTACTGGACAGTGGCAGCGGATGGTGGGTGAATGGGTGGAGGTAAATGAGAATCGATAGACTGAAAGAAAGAGAAGAATGCTCTTCTCCCGCTGCATCGATTCTCAGCTCCTTGGGGTAATGGTCCTAATGTTGTAGGCTCTGACCTCACACACAGAGCAACTTTAATTAAGAGAAATACTCTTGCAGCCCACCAGCCACCCTATAATGACATATAAAAAGAATCATCTCTTCGCCTCTCTGGAATGAAATGCATGCAGAAAATAAAATGTGAAACTATGGCTCAACACATAATCAGCCGTTAAGATTTTTGGTCTTAAACTTAATCCAACTGGCTGAATCTAAGGCTTCTTTACTTTGGGTTAGGCCAAAGGCTCGCCACTGAAGAATGACAGCAATTATGAATGACAGCATTATGTTAGGGAAACCTCACAAGTTCTCTGTTACACTATTGTAATGGGTGGTGCAGAGGCTAGGTTTCCCTGTGACAGCACTGCATCTCCCTCTCCTTCCCTTTTCGTCTTCATGTCTTACTTTCTGCGCAGTGCTGGTCACATGTCGTGTCCAACAGTTCCTATCACCTAGGTTAGCTTCATCATAACTCAAGTAGTTCATTTTAATAGTCCTCTTTTTCCCAACCCAATCTGCAGAATAAATGTTGCCGTTTCTGCAAATCGTGGATATGCAATATTTGTATGTCTAGGGGATATATTGAATCTCTACATTAGTTTATCTTTTAGGAACGCTGTGGTTAACATCTAGTTATGCTTAGGCACAAAGACCACTTGGTTATGGTTAGCAAAAGGTCATGTTTTGGCTTAAAAAAAACAGTTTTGGTTGCTAAATCGAGGTAGGAATCCCGCCAATGTTGCTAAAAAAACACCCTTAAAGTTGTCTGCAGCTTGGCAACTGTCTCCCCTAGGTGTCATGCCATTCACCATCCTCCCCGTTCCGATCATAAAATCAGCTTATATATATGTCATCAGAACTGCATCACTTTAGAAATGTTGATATGATACAAATGAGACATACAAATGTAATGTAACTATGGTTTGCATAAATGTACAATGCTAACATTTTGTTCTGGCAACTGGGCTGCTTCTTTCTCGTCCTAATGTTGACTGGTTTAAACAGCCAAATTAAATTTGTTTTTGTTGATTACACAAATAACCCCAGCTCAGTGCTCTTTAGTGAAGATTCACCGTCACTGTTTTTAAAGGTCCAGTGTGTAGGATTTAGCGGCATCTAGTGGTGAGGTTGCAGAACTGAAACTTCTCCCATGTGTCAAGCCTGCAGAAAAACTATGGTGGCCGATGTGTAAACGCAAATGCCCCTGTCTAGGGCAAGTGTTTGATTTGTTTGTTCTGGAGTACTGTAGAACAACATGGCATGGATTCCCTGTAATAGGACCTGCTCCATATGTAGATATAAATGACTTCTTAAGGTAAGAAAAACACAACATTTCTTAGTTTTTGATGATTATAAACTAATGAAATATTCCATTTCTGCCAAAAGATGCCCCTAAATCCTACACACTGGACCCTTTAATACAGTCTAATACTGATGCAATGATTTACATGAGCAAACAAACATCTTTGTCCACTTAAATCATCTGCTTACTAAAAGTTAATTCACACTGCACCTTACAAACAATTTTTGTAGATTTGGATGTAGACTGTAGGTATAAAGTCTATCATTGGCCACCTATCTCAGTAAAACAAATCTCAATAACAACAACTTCCAAACTAGCAACGAATATGCAAAAACACCTTTTAATGTTTTATTTCTTTTGTGGGGATTTAGCCGTTTCAATGCCAGCGCTCGCCCAAAAAAGGTTCCCCCCCCGAGACTATTTTGGACAGACACTGTCACTGTATCTTGGGCTGAGCGCCACCAAGGGTGATTGTAATTGCTCAGTTTTTTTCCCCCTTTAGCACAGAATTATAATGGGTTCAGCCAGACCTTTCTCCAACCCTGGCACAGCGTAAGGTCCGGCCACGCGAGCACACACGTGATGTATGAGGTTGAGCAGTGACTCATTGGTTGGGAGCTCTAGTTTCAATCTTATCAACAAGAAGGGGAAATAGTTTCTGTGTTGACCTGTACTTTTTCTCCACCATGTTCATGTGTGCAAGAACTCTGCAGACAATTACAGTGTACTTTAGTTGTGAATTAATGGACTCCCACTCTCCCCACCAGCTATCCCTGCCAATTGCACCTAACACTGCAAAGGGGCAGCAATATAGCGTGATGGGGCGCTCGCACAGGCAGTGCACGGTCCCTCACCACCTTATCTGCTGGAGGTGAAAAAACAGGAGAGGAAATTAGAACAATCTGGCATGTGGAAAGCTTGTGACCTTTCAGCCTGGCAATCAAACACACCAACACACACACCACATTCCTCCACTCTTATTGGTCAACATCTGATGACAGTTTCTCTTTAGGTCAGAGGCAGGAAATGTCAAGCCAATTAACAATATGACAGGAAGACAGGGAGGAAGCAGGAGTATCTATACTGTGTTCTAAACATTTGTGCGTGCTTTGCAATTTACTTTTTGTTTTATCACCAGGACACACATGAGCTGAATAATACTCTCACTGCAGTCATCCTAATGTTAAAAACAGAGCTCAGCTCAGCTCTGTGCACAGCTGTGGCGAGAGGAAGGAATGAAGCTGAGCAGAGGCTTAAAGGAAGACAAACTAATGTTGACACTGGGGTGTAATGATTCAAATTTTCTCCCTCTCTCCCTCTTTGCCTCCATACACCCTCTCCCACACAATAAATGGATGGAAATGAGAGGCAATAAAAAAGATGAGATGAAATCATTTTCAAAGGCACTATATTTATTTTCCTCCCATCTCCCTCATTAAATGCTGCGCTCCGCTGATGATAACCAACGCGCGGACACACTAACATGCGTGTGTGCACATAGAGGCATAAACATAAGGACTCATATTTATATAGATGGAAATAGATGGAGGGAAAACAAACAAACAATCCAATATATAGATATATGAATATATAAACCCAGGATATACTGTATAAACATAAAAACAGCCCATCATAAACTTAACAGGAAATCCTCCCTCTTCAAGCACACAGGCAGACACACATGCCAGACACTTAATGGTCTCCCTACAGGTGATTAGAGAGTGGTGGCGCATTGACATCTTGACTCATGGTGGGTGCTGCTGGTAATGTTAAACAGCAAGAGGCCCCTCTGACCCTGCCCTTTGCTGCAAATAGACTCATTTACATACAAACCTTTCCCTCCAGCCTTTAACTAGGCTCCCAAGGCCACTCAAGTCCTGGAGCGGCTCTGCCTATTAGCCGAGGAGTGTTATGTTTGATGGTGTGCGTCTTTTTTGCTCATGCGTGTTTGATATGTGACCACTAACAGCCTGTGTGGATGCGAGCCTGCTTATATGACGCCAATGTCATATTGATGTTTTGAATCCCAGCTTGTCCCTGTGAACTTTGACCCTAAGGGAAGACAGTTGATAATGAGACAGATTCCCTCAGCCTCCTTACACTCCCCTCTGAGCGTCCTGTAAGTGTGAAGCCGTGTAAAAATGCCGCTGCTTTCACTGACGCACAGCGGAGAAAAATCCGGGAACAGCTTTAATCCCAGCCTGTTTGCACTGAGGGTGGGGTCTGCAAACTGTCAGCAGACACAGGTTCGCCGATGCCCATATCTAGACACTATTATGATGAATTGATTGTCAGATTTGTTTGTGTCAGGGAGACAAGGAGGTGTCCCGCTGCCGAGTGATTTATAGAAGCAAACTCTGAAAGAGAGACACCCCTCTCACGGATGACAGCCCTGCCGCTGTCATTTGGTCAAGGGTGGACAGAGAGGGGTCTGTCTGTCTTTCAGCACAGCCTAACTCACATGTGTGTGTATGTGTAGGTGGAAGGCTGGATGTGCAAGCAGGTGTGAAAAAGAAAGGATGGACGATAGTTGTACTGTATAATATGGAGGCATGACATGGATTTTCTTTCAGCTAATACCAATAAGATAACTGATAATTCACAATTTTGTACTATAAAATAAGTTAATAACCTGTAGTTTATGCACACCTGAGGGTAAGAAAGGATAAGATAACAAAGAACCTCAAATGTTCATTTATTTTTTCAAGTAAATGGGTCAAAAAAACTTCCCAAACATACTTTGTATTTTATGGAGCATTATGCCTGAGTATGGTAAAAAAAAAAAAAAAGAATGCTGTAACATAATCTGTCAAATCAGATGTTATACACAAGTTTGTGTTTTTACATCCTGCGTCTCTTTGCCTCCGACTACTTCTGCAGACTACTGCTGAGGGAGTGTGAGTTCTACACTGTGGACAGAGATTCCACCTGCGCACACACGATGACAGGGCTGACTGTAGCATTAGCTTTTACGTAACAGGATGATAGCCAGTGCTGCTGTTAGCATGTAGCACCGGGTGACCGTTTTCAGTAGCTCTGCAGATAGTCATTCAGGGCTGCATGTAACCTGGTTAACGGCAACAGCAGGAAATTTGCTAATTTAGGAGGAAGGGTCAGGGAACAGATCCTTTGCACAATCCTGTTGTCTTCCTTTGCAAAAAAACGCCCACGCTAGGAATGATATCATTGGCTTTTTAGTCAGAGCATTGGGAATGAGCATGCTGCACTTGTTCTTCTTCTCTGTGTTCATTGGTGGATTGCAAACAAACTATTGTATCAGACCGTGTATATGCTGCACTTGTTAATTCAATTAAAGTAATTTTGCTTTGTATTATATGCTCTATTTATCTGCTATAATTTCATTATTGCAATAATATAAAATAATATAAACTCCCATTATCAACTGATAATTTATCAGCCAGATAGATGTTGTGTATCCCTACAGTATAGTTGTGTATATCTCAGAGGGACTAAAATGACAATGTGTGGATTTATTCAGCGTAGTAGAGTTATTATTATTATTATTATTATTATTATATGTATGTGTTAAAGAAAAACAATTTCCACTGACAGCTGATGCGAGTATGAAGTTATTACATTATTAACCCCTCTAAATATCATCTTGAGGTTTCACAAAAACAAACAATCAACTCTCTGTCCCTGAGTCATTGTCGTTATAATTAGTTGTTAATTAGATTTTAATTGAAAGGAAGAAAATGCCCTCTTATTTGCCGTGCATAAGAATGAGCCCTCAGTGATTCGAATGTCTCTTTTCTCGAGGTGGAAACATTCGAGGCACCTTGATTTTATGAGGACTGCAATAACACAATTGTAAAATGATTCCAGTGCAGATAAGAGACAATGTGACCTGCTGAAGCACCCACTTCTGAGCACAGCACTTAAAGAAATGCAGAGGCTAAGTGCTCCGTCAGTTTAACATGCTGTAAAGTCAGGGAACCTTGAGGTGCACTTGAGGATGAAAACATTGGTGATCAAAAGGATCATTCTCAGGTGGAGTGAAGACAAAAGGTCTTTGTAAGTCAGGCCTATTAACTGGTTGAAACACCAACCTGTTTCATCAGGGGGGAGATACTAAAACTGACTGATTACACCTGGTACTTGTAGATAATGCACCTGTAAGGAGGCAAATAAGAGACATAAAAATTTTAATTTTACCAACCACTGAATACTCAATATTGAAATTTAAATGTATTTAGCCAGTCAGTCTGGTCTGAAAGAGGTTCAAGAGAGTGGACTGTAATTCCAATTCAAATCAGAGAATGAAACACTTATAGATCTTTCACTAATCAACTAAAACAATGGAATATTAATGCACACACATGTAAGCACTAAACTCTTTTCTGCTGCTGCTAATAATATGTCCTGCTAGTGTTGTAATAATGTTCTTTATGGAAATATGTCACTTCCACATCTGGTGCTTTTAAAAATTGTGTGTCCTTTTATAGTGCGTCACCTTTGCCCACACATTTGATCATCCATTCTTGTGACTAAATAAATCATGGTTTCTTGCTGATGTGTTTAAAACAGTCTTTTAAACTGTATGCCCTGTTTGCTTTTTTGTCTTTTAGACTTGACCTGACTTGACTTGACTTCACTTCACTAAATTTGACTTCAGTAAACTTGACTTCACTTGACTTCACTAAACTTGACTTCTTCACTTCACTTCACTTCACTTCAGTAGACTTGACTTGACTTCTTCACTTCATTTCACTTCACTTCACTTCAGTAGACTTGACTTCACTTCACTTCAGTAAACCTGACTTCAGTAAACTTGACTTGACTTGACTTGACTTCACTTCACTTCACTTCAGTAAATTTGACTTCAGTAAACTTGACTTCACTTGACTTCACTAAACTTGACTTCTTTACTTCATTTCACTTCAGTAGACTTGACCTGACTTCACATCAGTAAACTTCACTTCACTTCATTTCACTTCACTTTACTTCACTTCAGTAAACTTGACTTGACTTGACTTGACTTTACTTGACTTGACCTCACTAAACTTAACTTGACTTCTTGACTTGACTTGACTTCAAGGGGATAAATATAGGATTCATACTTCCTGGCCAGTAGATGTTGCACTCACACTCATCCGCTCTCGATCCACTCTTCAATTCAACAGGTTGCCACATAACCAAATCAAAATATTGACATATTTTGGGCTCGTAAAAAATTCTAAAACAATTATTTCTCTACTGTAATTATAATTTTCAGGAAAATAAACTTGACTTCACTTCACTTCAGTAAACTTAACTTGACTTCTTCACTTCACTTCACTTCACTTCTTCACTTCACTTCAGTAAACTTGACTTCAGTAAACCACTTCACTTCACTTCAGTAAACTTAACTTGACTTCTTCACTTCAGTTCACTTCACTTCACTTGACTTCAGTATACTTGACTTGACTTCACTTCAGTAAACTTGACTTCACTTCACTAAACTTAACATTTCTTCACTTCATTTCACTTCAGTAAACTTGACTTGACTTCACTAAACTTAACGTGACTTCTTCACTTCATTTCACTTCAGTAAACTTGACTTGACTTCACATCAGTAAACTTGACTTCACTTCACTTGACTTCAGTAAACTTGACTTCTTCACGTCACTTGACTTCAGTAAACTTGACTTGACTTGACTTCACTAAACTTAACTTGACTTCTTGACTTGACTTGACTTGACTTGACTTGACTTCAAGGGCATACATATAGGATTCATATTTCCTGGCCAGTAGGTGTCGCACTCATACTCGCCCGTTCTCGCTCCACTCTTCACTTCAACAGGTTGCCACATAACCAAATCAAAATATTGACATATTTTGGGCTCGTAAAAATTTCTAAAACAATTATTTCTCTACTGTAGTTATTTTTTTCAGGAAAATATAGACTTTAATTCTACATCTTTCTAGATGCGCTGTGGATGTATTATTTTTGAAAAAATATTCATTTTGATGAAACAGCTATACATATGACCTTTTACTAAGCTAAATGCCACTGAATTCATTGCACTGAAATATTTTACTTTAAGAAACCCATAAATCTGAATAATTATTTTCCTGTATTCACCTCATTGAAATTTAAAATATGAATTTTCTTGATTTGCTATTTCAAAAGCTGAATTTCCGAACACTGAAAAAAAAAAAAAAAAACCCTATTCAAATTCGTCTTCTGAAATTGCAAATCAAGCAATCAGACATATTTTTTCAAAGTAAAGTATTTCAATACTATGAATTCTGTGGTGTTAAAACTTTAATTAAAAGTATTCAGTGGTTGTTAAAATTAAAATGCTTATGTCACTTATTTGCTCTCATATACTGTAATATTCCATTATACAGTGAAGTCTTCACAAATAGTACAGTGCATTTTCCCCAAGTTTTGCCCTCAAAGTGAAGGTAAAAAACAGTCAATGACTATTTAAATGTGCAGGAAAAAAAACTCCCCAAAGGTGCAAAGAAATGCACTCATCATAAGATTAGAAACTAAAATTACTGCTCCCAGGGAGTAACAAGTATTATTGTTAACTGCTAAAATGAGGAACAACTGTCTCTTTTGTGCAATGAGCCGCACACTGTGTCCACTGGGCTCTGAAATGAGAGAACACAGTGAAGGAAGCCGGGAGGACCAGGTGTGGAGGGGTGACAAGTGTTTGCATAAATTACAGCATGAAATCCCATCAGCCCTTGCTCCCATCCTCCTAATTCATTTCCTCCACCCCTCCGCTCCAACACAGACCACTGCCCTCTTGCTCCTATCATGGACATCAGTGCATGTAATTCTCATCCTGTAGGAACCAACACACACAGACACACACATCCATTGCTTAGTATGGCGACCACTTCATTAGTTTTACACTGTGATTAAGAGGAGGCAATTATCTACGAGTTCACTTTCCATCTGAGTCCAAATGTCAGAGGGCAGCGGCAACACCTCTGTCATTACAATACACTGAGCACAGCATACACACTCACACACTCATAAAGAGGAAAGCCTTGCTGATTGATTACACTCATAATCTCTCACCTCATTTACTTCATGTGTGTTTGATATGTGGGCTTTTAATAATAAAAGCAATGCATGTTATAATCATTTTGTGCCTGACATAATGTCCAATATGGTGAATTGCAGCAGTGTGGTCAATATTTGTCATGTGGAGCACCGGCCAGTTTAACAAGAAGCATCTGATGGAGGCTCTGATGGCATCATTGATCTCAATGGGTACTATTTTGTTTGTTCAGGCTTTAATATCTTTATTGTTTTGCTTTTTTTCTTTTGATATCCACTATCTCTCTTGTTTCAACTCAGTGCAGCTCTTATCTTCCCAAAGTCGGCCTCTTTTCTCTTGTTCTTTTCCTTTTCTTCAGGCACTTTACCTTAATATGCACGACACTGTCTCAGTGTGGCAAAGATTCTCTGTTTTGTTTTTCCTCCTCTCCTCTCCTCTCTCTAATTAAGGTCATGCGAGCTTTACTTGGCATGTGCTCTTGTCCATTATACCCACCTGCCGGGATCCACCTGATTCTTTCTTTTGCTCAACATCCCAGCTTTTCCAATCCCCCCAGGTCTCTGAGTGGCAATTAACTTTGTGTTTCAGGTGTACAAAACAAACCGGCGCTCCCACTTAACCAGTCCATACTCTCATGTACAAATGGCGGATGACATATTTCTTTTTCCCGCAGATAATGTTATTACAAATTGACTGTATGTATGCAGGACAGATTGCCATGAATCAATGTGACAACAGCCATGTAGAAGGCAGGAGAAGCACTCTGGATTCCTGTGCCTGTGTGTGTGTGTGTGTGTGTGTGTGTGTGTGTGTGTGTGTGTGTGTGTGTATTCTTGGCCCGAGCCCTTAAATGTGCAAATAACCCTGCACGCACCCGTTAACCCGAACTTCCTCCCCGTTTGACAAAGTCGCTGTGAGTTGATAGGTCATTAGTCATTCAGCTCTATTGCTAGTTATAATGACTCCCCTCTCTCTTGCTCTCTTTCCCTTTTCTCTCCCAGTCTTGGCTGTCATCTGTCTCTCCACTGACAGGGATGTTAATGTAGCACACTATGGAGGTGTTTTTCAGCCCATTGTGGCTGCAGTGCGCTGGTGTGCTTTGGAGTGAGCTCAGGAGAGCCAAGAGAAGTTAAGATAAGATGAAAGTTTAATGATCCCCCTGGAGAAACTGGGTCATTGCAGCAGCAAAGACTATGAAACATATAAGGTTCTGGACAACAGAACAAATTGAAATGTAGTGTCTTTGTCATACTAATGCCCTGCTCAGGATTAAAGAATTATTACTTTGCTTATCAGATTGTTTAATTAATATGTGGTACTCTACAAAGCTACAGAACACATTTAAAGATACAACACTGGGCAAAATATAAAATCGCCTGTGTATGTTATTTGAATTATTTTGTAAAACTCACTTTGGATTTCTATGTTTGAATAAGCTCCTTTCTGAATGGATTAAAAAATGTTTTGAGCTATTGAAATATAAATGGAAACAGGTCAACAAGGCAGTATTTTGTAACTCTTTAAAGCCACTTAATGTAGAGTTAACAAAACTATCTCACCACAAGGTGAACTGCTGCACTGCTTCCGACTGTGTCTTGCAGTGTTAACCCAGCAGATGGAGTTTGCCCAGTGTGATTGAAAGCTTCAGAACAGCTGCTGAACGGACCCTGTGGGGATGTCGACTGGTCAGCAGTTGTTTCTAAGGTTAAGAATGAACTGTCAGTGTCGACTTTGAGGCCAACATGGATGAAAACCCTGTGAAGTGAAGTCAGAAAAATGACATTTGTAACATGTATGATTCCATCACAACTGGGCAAACTCCACCTGGCATCTGCTGAAGAAAATCATTTGATATGATTGACATCTGCAGCAGCATTTGAACTGTTTCCAATTTCAAGAATCAACTTTCAGGAAGAGCACACCATTTGCACCTGTCTCAGTGTCCAATTCAAAAATGATATTGCGCCAATGATATTACAGCACGAAAATGCCCATAAAGTTTTGCAGCTCAGTGCAATTGCCCTTCCAAGGAAGAAAACAGGACTGAAACACACTGACTAACCCTTTGAAATCAGAGCAAATTGGCTTGATTAGTTACAAAAACATGGGAAGGAGGCAATGAGCAATGGAAGAAGAAATGACCCCCAAAATCTGTAAGACATTAAAAAACAAGGGAACAATAAAAACAAGAAAATTAGTTTAAAAAAAAAATACTACTACTAATTGAAAACAAGGAAATTACCTGGAAAAAGTGCTTAAAAATATTAATAATTCTGTATCATAATTTTAAATTAAAAAAAATACTTATGGCTTAATAGCATTTTTTCTTTTTCCCCTATTTTTTCTTAAATAATTTTCTAAATCTATTAGTATTACAATTTTTTTTTTGCCAATTTCTGGGACATTTCTTACAAAGCTGCTCATTGCCTTTTCCACCATGTTTTTGAAACAAATTGCACCAATTAGGGGTTCAAAGGTTTGAATACTTGCATAATACGGCTGAAAGCAGCACAAGAAATGTGAAAACGCTCCAGGTTTCAAAGGGTTAATTTACAGCCCAAATTTGCCTTTTTTTGTAACTGATTGCAAATATCCATGTGGAAACGTATAAATGTTGCCTCTGCACCAAGAACACATTTGGCAGAACAATGGCAGGGAGAAATACCAAACTGAAATTTTCAGACCGTGAGCTACAGGTCCTGACTGATGAGGTGTTGAGGCATTCATCAAAACTTCAGGCAAGGAATTTAAATGTGACAGAGAGTATTAGGAACTTAATATCCAAGTCTGTCAGTGTGCTTCAGTTACCACCAACCCTCTGAAGACATGATTAATTTCACTGTAACTGTGCATGGCTATTAGCGCTGATCTTTGTAAATTGGACTGTTTTTGCAATGAGGCTCATTTGCACAGAAAGGGGCAAATTTTGTGCCAAATTTATTCATATTGCCTGATTTGAATATGTGCAGACAGCACGGGAGCACTGAGACACTGTTTGCTAGGCAGTGCTGCTGGAGGTGCATTTCACTCTCTGCAGTTGCTTGAGAATTACACAGTTTCATTTTGTCTTATTTGCCCAGGTTTAGCGGCTGCAATAACCACGCAGTCCTTTAGTGGATTCACCCATCAGTCTGAACTATGTATGTGTAGAATTTGAAAGTTCCACACTCTGGTGCCCCCAGTGGTCGTATCTAAAAAGACATTGTAACAGAATTATTTAAACCCATCACAACAAATCACAAAAAGCAACACTTGATGACATCATCAAATTAAGTATTTGTTTCTGGTGTTGAGAGTTTTCATCGTTTTTGTATATTAACTTCACTGTTCAAAATAACACATTGTATAATTGTGTATGCAGGTTCCAGTGTCAGGGTTATGGAGCTGGAAAAGAAACATACTGTACAACTATCTCTACAAGTCAGGGCTCTTGAGCGGATGATGAAGAAATAAGAGGTGGGATTGTGGGTATATGGGGTGGCATATGTGGTGTGGGAGATGACAGGTTGCTGATGAAGTGAGACAGCAGTCAGGTGTTAGATCACTGCTTCAGTCTCCTCTGCTCTCTGCAGCCAGTGTTGAGTAACATGAAAACAAGATAGGCAGGTATGGGCAAAAAAAAGAGAAAAAATTCCCTTCTTCTCTTCAACTAAAAGGAGTCAACCACCCCCAGGGAAGCACACGGGATGTGTTGCTGAAATAGCTGTAAAAAGAAAAAAGTGAGTTTCTTACATCTCTCTCTCCGTCTCCATGGCTTCATCCTTCTAAATGACTGCCAAGCTCATTTCACCTACAAAGCCAAGACTGATTTAAATAATCAGATTTTTGTTTCCATCGCGAAAAAGGAGAACTTTCTTCCTCATTAATTTCCATTTTTCAACACTTTCACACACCTGCCTCCCCCCTCACTGCGGTGTGTGTGAGCGTGCATGTGCCTGTGTACACAGATGGGTGGCGTGCGAATTAGAATTGGAGGCAAGCTGACAAATAGAGTAGAGCTGGTTATTGAGAGTAGGAAAATGTAAAAGGGTGAGAGGGAGGGAGGAGAGGAGACAAGTGGGACAAAAAGGGAAAAATAGGCCATGTGCAGTAGATGCAGACAATTACTCCTTAAAGTTGTAGACAGCTGTGCGGAGGGAGTAGTGATAGTCCTTGTGTGTAGCTGCAGTTTTTTTTGTGCATGTGTGAGCTTTCTGTATCTGTGAGTCTCTGTGAGAGTAATGAAGGGGATAGATAATCATCTCGAGGCATTTTCAAACACACACACACACAGACACACACACACACACACACACACACACACACTAATACTGTACACCCTCCTTCTTTATTTTTCCACCTTATTGTTGCCATTACTTATCCACCAGTATATTCCTTTATAACTCTTACTCCTAGCCCTCCATCTTTTTAATGACCTGTAAAAGCAAATGGGCTTCATGGGCTACTAACAAGGGGGTCCCACATTAATTAATTGATTACATGATCAATTATGTGCGTCTGTGGGCAAGTGTAATTAAGGCCTGCCATATGCGCCTGGCTGATGTGACTGAATCCCTCACAGAGACGGCCTGTCACCACTGTATGCACCGCCATTTGTTTCCAAGAGAAAATGACTGTGTGTGTGTGTGTCTGAGAGTGTGTGTCTGTGTGTGTGTGTGTGTGTGTGTGTGAGCTCATTTGAGACAGACTTCCATTCGCATGACTCATTATTGTCTTTCGGCACTATTTGTGTGAGTGTGTGTTTATCTCAATTGCACGCCAGACAGATTTGAATTGCATTTGTGTATGATGTGCGGATGAGTGCGTGTGTTTGTGTGTGTGTGTGTGTGTGTGTGTTTATGTCGTCCCCTCCAGGCCTGCGGGCTGATAAAGACTTAAAGGTCAGGTGTTCCCTCTCATTTCTCTGCCTCTCCAGGTAATTACTTCAAAGCACAGTTCAAGGCACACAGAGAGACAGGAGGCAGGTACACACTCACCACGGGGATCAGACTGTGCGAGGGAGCGGGAGATAAACTCGCTTCTGCTCTTGTAGTCTAACCAGAGAATTAAAGACAGACGCCCTGATAAAAGACAAAAAAGAAAGCCAAAAGGAGAGAGCAGAAAAAAAAATCACACTGGCAAAAAGTTTGAATAAAAGATGATTTGTGCAGCTTTATTTGCACAGGTGAGTGAAACTCATTGCATCTGCAGCATGTACATGTGTACAGCTTTTTGGTTAATACCCAAGGTCGTAACAAATTTTTCAATTCAGCACACACTTCTAGGCCGTGCACAGAGCCGTGTAGAGCGTCTGGGCTCCTGGGAACCACAATGCAGAGAGCTTGAGGCTGTCCTGATCAATACGTCAGACAGCGGGGCGAGGCAGGGCACTGCAGTAAGGGCACAGACGCGTAGTTAACGGTGGATATTTAAGTGGAGACACGTTTAGGGAAGGATTGGGGTCAGGATAAAGAGGGTAACTGGGCTAAAACTGGAAGAAAAATCTCACCAGGGAGGGGGAAATGATTCCAAAAGCATAATTTCTTCTGTATTTTTCTATTTTTATTTTTGCTGTTTTATCATTTCTTTCTCTCAAGTGGCAATGTATGCTTACACTGTGGGTGGTATGTGATGTTTTCCTTTTTTTGAAGAAGAATCTCTTAAATAGTTGCCTGTAATCCGCACTAATAATCCTCTTCCCTGAATAGCAGCAGTGATAGTAACAGTGCCGATTACAGTCTCATACAAAATGCATGTGGAGAAATCCTCTTAAGGCCAAAACATGCTGATCTAATTCAATCAAGGATCTGATACGGTGGATGAGGACTAAAAAAAATGATTTGCCATTAGAAATGTGCGTGCCTCAGTGCGCGCGTGCGTGTGTGTGTGGGTCTGTCTAATGTTCGCCAATATCAAGAGAGCTCTGACAGTTTGTGATGCAAGTATCTGAACACACACATACATGCACACACACACGCATGCAGTGGTGTCATGATGATAAGCTTAGTGTCGCTGTCAGTGTGTGCGAGCGAAGGAATCTCAGAGCATCCCTGTATTCCCAGAGAGAGGAAAATCTCATTCCCACCACTCCCCTCCCCTCCTTTATCCCATTTCGTACAGCATCCTTGATCCGATCACCAGGCTTCTCCCAAGCTTCAAAGCAAGCAGCGAAGAAAGAGGAATCCCTAATTCAAATAGGTCCCTCTCTCTCTCTTTACCCTTGTGTTTATCATTTGTTGCCTACAGAGGGCTTTGGTTTCGTCTGACAAACAGTCAAGACATCACACAGATCCGATTACAAAGGCAAAGGACACGAGCACGCTGAGTGACACACACAGGCAGACGCACACACATGCACAGAGGAGCGTTCAAAGAAAGCCGTGTTTATAATAGGCTTGCCTTCTGAGAGTGCTGTCCCTGTGCTTTTGTGTGGAACAAACTGAATAACCTCAGAGTTTTGCATAAATTCCACATCCAAGACACGGGGCTAGATCAGTTCTTTAAAATACCAGCCTCTGTACGTATTGAATGAATGGATTTCAAAGGAAGTTTTGTGCTTTCGTTTCTCTGGAATGCCGACTAACCTTGTTCTCTCGCTGAGCTCCAGCGTGCATGAAGATGACGAAGTAGAAGAATCCAGGAGTGTGAGATGGAGATGCCACTGGTGTGTTATATGTACTTTATGTCCATGGACGATCTGTCTCTTTTATGCTGTTTCTTATGGGTGCAGCTGCCTGCAAGGCCACCAGACTTATAGCGGGTAACTTTGGTATTTTCCAACCTGGACCCTATTTTCCCATGTTTTTGTGTCTAGGTAACTAATGGGAACAACAATCTTTGAAACAGAGACTGCTACCGCCAGCAGCAGTGAAACCAGCTGTAATGGAATCCCTGCAGGCAATAAACACTGTCAATTTACGCCCACTAAGGCCACACCATGCCAGAGCTGGTGATTGTTAGAACAGTAGAAAAACGAACCTAGATGGCCGTTATGAGTTTTACTGTGTATTCAAATAAAGTCTGGTGGATCTGATGTATTTGAAAATAGGGTCCAGGTTAAAAAATACAGAAGTTACCCCTCAACAACATCTGGTTCAAAGTCCTCTGCAGTCTAGCTTATTGCAAGATACTGCACACACAAAAAACCTCCATCATTTCAGGTCCGACACTCCAAAGACAAGGCGATACTTACAATTGTTAAACCAAAAGACAAGCAGAGAGAATCTTCGTTTGAAGAGCCGTGTGTCTCCCTGGCCTGATCCGCTGGGATTTGCAAGGACAGAAGTCAGGAATGATGTCTAGGTAGAGCGCGTCGCTCCGACAGCACTCTGACAGCTTTCCAGCAGCTCCTTGTCATCCCACAGCATAATCAGAGCCTCACTGTGCCCAATTAACCCTGTTAATCATTGTTATGGCTGGCGAATGCACAAATATTACACACACCTAGCGCCAGCCTCGGGATATCAGCCTGTCAGTACCAGCTGTCAATGTTATAACCTCAATGGAGAGGAGTGACCATGCGTGAAAGGAGTCCATTGTCACGTTCAAGCACATGTGTGTCTGTGGATTAACTGTATATGGAACTACAGGCTGATAAGAAGTCTTATGAGCTGGCATGAAATGACAACTATTGACCGCTGAGGCAGAGTGACAAGATGAATTTCAGTGCTCCAGTTTCATTGCTGGGCTGGAGAAAAAGCCCCGAACCTCCTGGGAAGCTCCGGCGGCACCAGGACTGATGAACACGGACTGTAATCCATCACTTTACTGTTCATGCATTAGAGTTGTGTCCACAGCAGAGCAGACCAATAGACCATTAGCTCTGTAATTAGCCAGGCACTAGCACAGAGAAGTAGGCAGTATACAGAAACACTATCTCAGCCACAATTAGCCAGTAAACTTTAATTAGCATCGTGATTAAAGACAGAGAGGCAGAAAATCCTTCAGCAAATTCCTCAGCCTCCCACTCCCTACGAACTCTGACAAGAGTGTCCAAGTTGAGCTGCGTCTGCGTTTTTCTAAACAAATATGTGTGCAGGGCCGGCCTGTAGTCTATCTGGGCTTAAACTAACGCAACTCAGCACTTACACGCACCCAGGATGAGGACACAGCAGCTGACGACACAGCAAATAGGGGGCAGAGAGGGCTGTGCTGCAAAACAAGAGCATGAGTATGGTTTATCTGCTCACTGTGTTTAAACACACACTTGGCTGGATGAAGTATATAACATATGGGCCAGAAACACGAGTGGACTGTATAAAAAGAAGTACCCACATCCTTCTCTTTAGTAACGGTAAGAACACCACAACATAGAAATAGAGCATTTAATTTAAAAGTCTTGAATATAGTTTAAAAAAAAAAGACTTAAGTTTTGAAGTCAAATGGCACAAGTACTAATGCATTAAATGGCAGTTATAGTATGGATGGACAGACGTTTACGCCACATTGTCCCTTGCAGCCATGCAGATGTTAAGAGTACAATATGGACTTAGCATGTAAGCAGAAATTTATATCAGTTTAAAGCTTGTCAGGGTGATGCTAATTCTAACTTTATATTAGAGTCACATCACATGTTGTCATTTGTCTTTATTAGTTGCTGAACATATAAACATAAAAACAAAGGTAATTTTTCTTGAGATAGTGACACAACTTAGTGCGTGTCGTTGTTACAACCAAGCTGCAGCCTGCAGGGCTGAAAAATAAAGCCAATGTCGAACTGCCGAAAACTGCAGTTCCTCTAATGGCCACTTGAGGCCGGCTCCAAAAGTGAGTCCCTATAAACTTCATGTTAAAATGACCTAGCCTAGTAAGACAATCCTAATAACGTGAACTCAGTATTATGTTTTGCTCTCTGTATCAGTCTGGACTTGATGCCACCCGAAATGCTTTCCAGAAATTAAAATCCAATCAGGGCTGATCAGGGATCTGCAACATAGTTGGCAACATAAGCAGCCAATCAGGGACTGCATTGTGGCTGATGACAAAAATTGCAGGCCCCAGCTTGCACAACAGTAATAGTGGCTCCCGAAGCAACAAGTGCTAACTCTAACATTAGTAGTGTAAACAAAACAATAAGTGAAGTTGCAGAAATAGAGTCAACAACAACAATTCAACAAGAATGACATTATGCACTGCCAGAGTTTGTCTGAGAGAAAGAAATTTTTGTTATTATTCCATCTGGATTTGGCAAAAACTTGATTTATCAACTGGCTCCGTCTATGATCAGGAAGATGTTCTACATATTTCGTTGCACTGATTGGCTTACGGAGTTTGTCTGTCAAGGCGAGTAGTGTTTGGGTTGGCACCGAGTCCACACTGATACAGAGAGCCAAACAGAATGTTGAGCTCACATCATCAGGATGGTCATACCGGGTTTAAAATGCCCAACTTTACACGCAGAAATGACAGTGACAGGCTGTCTGCAGATAGTGTCCTCAGGCTCTCAGTCAGATCCACCCCTCGCACCTCCACAGCTCCACCTTTTTCTCCAAATATGATCACTTCTGGCTCCAAAAAGCTAAACTGGCAACGGCTAAAAAGGCCAAACTTGGGCTCAGGCTTGAAGATGGGAGTCCACAAACCAGTGGGTGACGTCATGGCCAAGTCTAATTATTTTTATACAGTCTATGGTTGTAACCACAAAGCTCACAAGGCCCTGTGGCTGAAAGTGATCCATAACTCAGGACATGGATGGATTGAGCAATGCAAATAACATGTTTTTAAAGTGTAATGGAAGATGATGAGGACTATTGCCTGTGTGGGACACATGTCTATTGTTGCAGCAGTGAAAACATCTTCAGAGCCACCTTGCTGTGTTTTGCTTTATCCACTTGACATCTTCATCCTCCACCAGCCTGCCGCAGGTCAGGCAGACATGACTGGAACATGTCAGACAGAAAAACAAAGTTGCATAGAATTTACTTTCCAGAGAAGACAAACACAGAGTGGAAAAAAACAAATCCTAAACAAAGTCACACAGGGCCAAACAAAAGGAGCAGCTAGTGACACATCCCTGTCTGCCATCGCCACTGCAGGTGCAATGATTCATGGGAGAATTCATCTAGGGATGTGCTGGCTGGCTATAAATCACCTCCACTGCAAGACATCTGCACGCGCCAAAACCCAGCCTGCTCTTCCTTGCTTGCTGAAGTTTATGAATGCCTGTGTGCACATGGAGGGGCGTGGTTGTGCATGTCTTTGAATGTGTGTGTGGAAATGCTGTAGATCATTATTTAAATCTCTGCCACAGGATCCCTTCTGCTGATTTCTGTAAGGCTTAGCCCACTGATTTGTAACTGAGCAGTGAACCATATTTAAAACATGAACTGACAGAACGCCATTTCCCCCTCCTTCTCTCTCTGCCACTCAGCCGCTCTCGACTTGTCTGTCATGCATCACAGCAAGTATGCGCCATTAGAGTGGAGCTTGGTTAAAACTAAGTTGCTTCGTCCGCCTGTCTATCTCACACTGTTTCATTCTGCTAAGCCTCCCTCCGTCTCCCTCCTCTACCTCTCTGCACTGCGGACTGTCCCTCAGCAGTGAGCCGGTCTTTAAAGCAACATATTTATCTCTGCATCAATGACATCACCAGTGAACAGAGAGGCAGGGAGAGGAAGGAGGAGAGAGCGAGGGAAGAGGAGGAGAAATAAAAAAGATATGTAGCATCCAGTCTGCTGTGTGTCTGGCAGAGGTTAATCTCCTGAAGGAGCGGAGAAAGTTTAAACTCAGAGGAAGAAAAAGACAATAAGGGTTTAAACCCTTTGCATTGTTTGTTCACAAAAAGTTCCTCCTTCTATTGCCCTTTAATGCCCCCGTTGAGATTGTCCTGATGACCGTACAGGTGTCTCCATCCCATACCAACTGCCCCTTGCTGCCTGGGAGGGATGGAAAACAGAGGGTGGTAAAAAAACAGGAGTAGACAACAAGGTGGGTAGGAGATCAAGCTGTGGAGCCCTCGAGGAATGCTTGTCTCAAACAGACAAGCTGACCTTTTTGCTTTTTAGTTCCATAACAGTGGCTTTGGTATTACTGGCACAGCTTTTCTTTACTCTATGTGTGTCTCTCGGTGACTTTTCTTTTGTCGCCTATGCCTTTTATCTATTTCCATTTCTCTTTTCTTCTGTCTAAATTCCAGTCTCTCCCTTTCCAACATTCAAAGCCTTTGGTCCCTATGGCAGTGCATGAATACCACAATGGCAAGAGTCTCCACTGATAGCACACGCACACACAAAGCACAAAGCTAAGGAGTCTGGTTCCTACAGTGTGAGCCACGTCACAGAGCTAACACTATTAATGAAGTGTGACACACACAGAGACAACCATATTGTCGCCTCTTGGCTCTCAGAATGTTTTGCAACTGTAAAACCTTCATGTTGTTTTCATTGACCTTCTCAACAATAAAATGATTAATATATCCCTCTAATGCGTAGTTTAGGCCTTTTTGGTTACTTCTCAATGACATCTGATCGTTATTATGTCCCCAAGCGATGCGTTCGCGTAGTGCTCCCGAACGGTCGCTGTTTACTCACATTTTCATTTTGGCGAGCATCTTAACAGGTTAGAGCAAATGGTTACGGTATTTAACAAAAAACACAAGTTTGTGTGTGTTGTGACCTCTCTCGGCCACCGTAGACATCTCCCCCTTGACCAAGCAAGACCTGACAGGCACATGTTTCATGTACTTACCCATTTGTAGTGCTAAATATGAATTCTCCTCCACACACGCAAACACACAAAAACACGACGGAGTGAAGTCAGACAACAGCAAAAAGGGGGCGGTGCAGATGAGTAAAACTTCAAGATTACTCTAGTGGACCACAAGTACGCTTGTTACTGTTAGTAAGTGCAATAAAACCCTCACTAGTAAAAGCTAGTGCTTTATTAATACATGTGTTCAGCATGTACAAAGCAATATTTCAAAGTTTTCAATAGGGTGCCTGCTGCTGAAAGTGTCTGGCCCATCGACATTATGTGGTTTTAGAAGTCAGCTCAGTTGAATATGTAATTGAATATCCCTGTGTTAGAGCACTCAGAGTTGATAGAGTATTATATGAATACGATGGTGTCATGGTGAGTCAACCAGTGTATTAAATTACCTCAGTCTTCAGATGAAAAAGTCATTTTTTTGCTTTTATTATTATTATTTCTATTTTCTATGCAGACACTGAAGCTATTTATGTCATTTGGTGAAAAATCTTGTCTTTTTTCATAATGCAATTACAGAAAAAAGATATTGCCAAAAATATATGTTATTAATATAAAAAAAGTCATTTTTTGCCAATATTGGGCAGCTGTATTATGCACTTGGAGGTTTCCTCTTTATACGGGTAAAAAACAAGACTAGCTGTATCTCGCTGTCTTAATAAATCCATGGTAAGGGTGAATGGATGGGCAATCATTGCTGCCCTTGCACCAGGATTCATCTTGTTTTTGGTTGCTGCACTGTTGATTCCAGTTGGTTGGTCAGAGCGAGAGACTCTCTGCACATTACACCCATCTGATGGAGCTTTTTTCGTGGCAGTTGAAAGGCCTTTCACATCCTCCAGCTTTAGCAGAAACAAGGACTGCGGTACACAGGAGCTGGACTCTCCAAATTAGGGAGCAAAAAAAAGGAAACAATGGCCTCTAGTCAGATAGAGCACAAACACTGCAAAAGTGGAGGGTTGAATACCAGATCAATTATCACTCCTGCGGTTGTTATGGTTACAGTATGTAGGAAAGTGGACTGGACAATATGAACATGTTCCTTAATAAAATGGGACTTGTAAGATGAAGAAGGCGAAGAGGCGAGAGTGGACATGGAAGCGAGGTGTGAAATTAACAGATTCAGTCTGACTTCATACAAGCTGTAGCAGTTATGACCTCATGCTCTCCACCGTTGCTTTCCTCTTTTCTCACATATTGGCTACTTTTCTATTTCTTGGAATGGCCAGTCCCCCCCCAGCTCTTCCTTCCACTTGTCCGTTGAGCCAGGTCCAGGTATTCACAGCTTGATCCAATGGGTCTTATCAGCCGGACTGTTTATCTGCTTGCATCTTGCTGTCTTATCAGCCTTCTGTTTATTTTAAACAATTATTTACCATGGGGAAGTTGGCTGAGCACTTATCTTCTTTTCCAGGACTGCACATCACATTCGTGCAGTCACATATATTCACACTCACGGCAACTGCAAATCTCCACAGCTGGGCAAAGAGAGGATGTCAAGGTGCCCTGTGGAATATCACTAGTGATGTAATGGAGTAATTATTTAATGAACTTCATGCTTTACTCTGCACATGAGGATGCACGTGTGCAAAGCACGTGGGTAACACTCTACATACTGATGCTGACTGCAAATATGTAAGACATTAAAAAACAAAGAAGACAAATTTTCCAAAGTCATGATAAATGAAACAAATGTTTACCTGAACGATTGGCAAAGTCTATTAAATTAAAGGGGACTATATGACATCCCATGACTTGCTGCCATTTCTCTGATTGACAGATGCTGAACATGTTAGGGAACATTGCAACTGCCAAAAAGATTTTAAAAATAGGGCTAGCAATATGTTAGAATTTCATCACTGTCAACAAACGTCATGTAAAGACCACAACCAATTTATCTCTTATTATTTACCAATTTTTCCTGCCTGTCAGTTGCCCTTAGCGTCAAGCCCCTTACAGACATCAATCTTTAAAAGACTACATCATTTTCTAAACTAACTGGGCACTGTAGTTTTTAGCAAACATACTTAAAATAGTGCCTATATTCAATGTAATGAAGGAACATGGCAACCAGTCTATCAGTCTCTGTCCTCCACATTCTGTGTGCGGTTCACATCCTCCTCCTCTTCATCATCATCCACCTGAATACTATCCGACCTGTTGAAAGTTAGCTGTCTTAGTCATAAAATAATACTGTGCTTCCCATTTCTCTCTCTTGTTGCTGCTGTTTCCCACCACCATATTTTCTTCACCGATTCTTCGTCAAACGTCTCTAAAGGCTCTGATGGATACGAAAAACACAGAAAATCAAACCTGTTCCAAAAGTTTTAATGACGGACGGAGTTTCGGACTCAGTGCGCAAACGTGACTGACATGACGTAAAGTCATACTTAGTTTTAGATGTACGACAATTCTGGACAAAAAAAGTGTGCAATGGTAATCAAGAACTAGTTCCAGTTGTGAACTGGTTTCAAATTGTCCAATTCATCAGAATCGTATGGCTATGTGTTTATCAATTATTTTTTAAAGATTCCGCCACGTTTTTCTGACAGTGGTGCAAAACGATCATGTCAAACTCATGCTGCTGGAAACTTTCAACAGGAAAGTCATGGTTAAGAGGAAAAAACGGTCCAAAGTGTTGATTCATTTTAACAAAAGAGATGACAACTGTGCAATTTGTAATGTCTGTAATTGTGATTATTTCAAGTAAGACTGGAAACACCAGGAACATGCTGGAACATTGGCTTAAACTCCAGATATTACATTTATTTTACACTCTACGCATGAGTGACACTGCTTCCCAACTGAGCAACACGTCCATTACCAAGGGTATCTATGTTAACATCAGCACCGCACGCTCTGGCTGTTTTTTCTTTGACTAAGAAAACATAAATAAAAACAAATGCTGTACAAATATTCTTTCATTTCATCCTATTTAAATGATGCAGGCAGACTGTTTCTACACTGTGTTCAGACTCGAAAACAATTAACCAGTTGTGCTGATGGTCAAAACCTGTGTAGGCGTACCGCAGAAAATTATTTAGGAATTAATAAAGATCAGACCAATGAGCAGAAATCCATATTGCTTTGTTATTAATTAAATCTTATTAATTCCCATCCCTACAGGTGCAAAAGTGTGGCTCATTGATGTGTTTTTAATGTTTTTTGGTAACAATGGAGTCATGTGGTGCTGAGGTAAAAGCTATATCGGCTTTGTAAACACAAACCATGTTAAGGGGTTTAGTTTATTGTCTATTTTGGTCTTCTTATGTAACATATTGACAAGAGTAAGATAGAATATCACCAGTCAACACAGGAAATATAACAAAATATCCATTCATATCACCAATAAGGAAGGAAATGCATTCAATACATTTTTTGATTTCTCAAAGACACACATACCTTTGGATTAGGAACACTGATTCAACATAACTGTGTTTGTTTACAAGAAAACTCCACAGGGTCCCTTTAAATGCCTTGCTAAAGGGCACCTTTGTGAAGTGCTTCCTCACCCAGTTATGTCCACAAGGAATTAAAATGGCTACATGCCCACTTCTCTAGTCTTTACTCTTTGGCTGCCCTGTTTACAGACAGTTTATGTTCATTTATCTGTCTGGCGAGTTTCTCTCTGTCTGTCCTGTCCAAAAATATACTGACTCTCCAGTTTCATGCAGCCCACTGTGGCTGCAATGTTTAGGTTTAATCGTGGAGCGCAGACACCACCATGCACTCGGCACACCTCTAATAGGCACCTCCAGTCTAGACGCAAGGGCTTATGTGGGCTAAATAGAAAACATAAGACATCTGCAGGGCACCATCCATTCAGTCTCCATTACCCCACAGATAGGCTTTCTCAGTCCCACACTAGCCATCATCATCAGTCAGTAGCTTGCCTAAGCACCCATATAGACCCAGTGTTCTGTCTCCTAGCCAATTAAGCAGCAGTTATGAGTCCAGCAACACAGTTCTGATGGGACAAATGACAAATAATCAGACATGCTCAGCCCAAAATGAGCCTGGGCCTAATTGGTGGACATTAAGCACACTGAGAGTAACTTGGACCAGACGGAACGGTTAAGAGCCTGTAACAGTGGGAGTGTGTGGCAATAAGATTGGATGGGGGTGTGATGGCAAGCATTTAGAATTAACTAAGCCGGCATATTGCTCTCCATTCCGCTCTATCGTCACTTGTATCTGTTTCCACTGCCCTCCCGTACCTCTGCTTTCTCTACTATACACAAACTGCCAGCCTGAAGCGCGACCAGATGCAAATAACCGTACATCCACACGAGGTGAGATCTTAAACCATGAAGAGGAAGCGAGCTAGACTTGAGAGCAAGAGAGAGAGCGTGGTTGAAAGAAGGAACATTGAAGGGAGGAGCTGAGAAATTCAGAGCATGAGGGATTGAACAGACTGCAACATTTCATCATCAAAACTCCAACAAGCAGCTATTCAGAAAAAAAAAGAAGCCCTGAACCGTGTCGATTTGTTTCGAAGGGTGAAAAGCCGGCGGTGAGATCAAACAGGCCTTTGATATTTCTGTCATGTATAAAGGGAACCATACTCTTGGGAGGATACGCTGGTGAACAAGCTCCTCTTGTATCCACTGTTTATCTTATGCTCTCTGCCATTGTATACACACACCTCTATGGAATCAGTCCCAAAATACACTATGCAGGCTTTTCTTCCCTATTGCATATGGATACAAAGCTCTTGTGCTTTGGTTGTATTGTGTCTGTCAGCGCTTGTCAGGAGAATTACAGCATCCTATTTCTTTGACAAGGCTTCCCCGGCTGTCAGAAACCCCAAAAGCAGCAACCAGTGGTTCCACACAATGCTGCTAAAACTACTCCTGTGTCCATCTTTTTCCTTTTTCCATTTTGTGTTGAATCACAGACCGGACTGATGTTTCATGTGGGCAAAAGGCATCAATAGTGGATCTACTGATGAAGAGGAATGGCTGCAGAATTAATGTGATACACTGAGGGCAAGGTATTAAATGGGATGAAGCTGAGAGGGATGGGAGAGTAAAGGAGACAAAGCACTGTGCCATCACATCACTTGCTATGAAAATAATTAGTGCTACTGTGATATTGATGGATCCTATCTTACGCTTACGTCAAGCGCTCTCATCTTCTCCGTCTCTCCCTCTGTGCCTCTTTCAATCTCTCCCACTTACAAAGTTGTTAATAAAGAAAAAGGAGTTCAAACAAACCCCAGAGTACTATCATCCCGCTGTCTCTCAACCTTGGGGAATCAATTCGCCAATGAAGAAAAAGTAGACTCCAGCTAAAAGTATGCAAAGATAAATCAAATTACCTTGCTGAGAAATCATTATTCATAAGCCACTAGAGCTGCCTGGCTTTTAGATTCATTCTGTTTTGTGGTTCAATAAGGCCAATAACTTACTGCATAAACTCTGCGCTAATTGTGTTACTGTGTGGGTGTTCGTTCCTGCAGTCCACCGTTTGATATATGCAGTTTTTCTAGCCTGGTGACGCTCCCGTATATGAATGAACATGCACGCACACTGCACAGATACACACCCGCAGAAGCTTTCAGTAGCAAAGGTCAGGTATAAATAGAAACTGATAAATGCTTGTATCCACTCTTGGTTACCGTACTGCACAAAGGACAGTCTGAAATAGTGCTCTATTATTGCTATAGATCTGTGTGTGTGTGTGTGTGTGTGTGTGTGTGTGTGTGTGTGTGTGTGTGTGTGTGGCAACGCTTGGGTGTGAGTGTGTATGACTCCGTCCTGACTTCATGGAGGATTAATTGATTGCTGCTGTGCCGTCATCCAGATTTCATTTCCTTTTGAGAGAGATGTGCATCCTAGCAACAATCTTACTGTCTCCACACACATCAGAGTGGCTTGATGTGATCACCTTCTCTCTCTCTCACTGTCTCACTCTCACTCTCTCTCTCTCTCTCTCTCACACACACACACACACACACACACACACACACACACACACACACACACACACACACACACACACACACACACTCGTACACTCCCATTTCTCAGCCAGTAGAGCTCAGCACATTTAGGACACTAAAATCAACCGCATCTCCGCTGATCAAATCCAACTGCATTCATTTTGTAGGTTTCAGGACAGTGACGGAAAGTTTCAAATATCCTGCCGAGAGCCAGTGATTAGGATATTAAATAAATGCAGACCCACTGATTCATGGGAACAGCCTGGAAATTAGAGGAAAAAAAAATGGCTGGCCAGTGGGGATGATTAGAATGAGTCATCACAATCACAAAGAGCCAAGTCATGGTCAGATTTCCTGCACGTCTTGAGACACTTTATTATGATGCAAGACAAGGAAATGTTCAATGCTCTGAATACAAAAACCCCCAAAACAAAACACATGCACTGTATTTATATGTGTGTGCGCACTGGAAGAGGATAAGGAAGATGTGTGTGATTGTATGTGCACCTGAGGCAAATGGGTCTCTGTGGATATCTTGATGCGTTCTGTACGTGCAACTACGTGATAGACGCTTGCATAGACAAAGGGCATCGAGGAGCCATGTCTCATGTGATGTGAGGCCTGATTATATCAGAGAACCACTTGGCTTGTGCTGAAAGTGCCTGCTATAAATCCACAAACTCTTGTTCTCTCCAGGCGAGCTCATTTTATTCTGGTAAAGGATGCATCCTCGCTTTCGTATAGCAGCGGAACAGCTGGAGCTTCCTCAACTTGACAAAGCAGGTCCCAGCCTCTCAGACGCGGCAGCGCTGCAGTTGCTCCGATCCACTGCTTATCCAGGGAAACTGGACCAGTGGGAGACATTCAGGGTCTTAGCTGAGTGCCTCCCTTCCGTCTGTTTTTGGAGGGCTTAATTGGAAGAGGGAGAATGATGTCCGAGGAAGGTACTCTGTGGTGAGACATAATGATCCTGCTCTCCCCTCCCTCTTCTCCACAACCTTTTCTCTCTTACATTACTTTATTGCCTTTGTGTTCTTTCACTTTTCGCAGCTCTTTACTAGTCTGCTGTTTTCTCGTCTTCACAGTTTTCTTGTTTGTTTTTAACATTACACTTGTGTATGTCTGTGGCCTTGCTCATAGTATTTTTTTCCCCAAGTGTTCTGACAGAAAAAAAACAACCGACCTTGCTTGGTATAACAGAAATACATCACCTCATAATAACCAACACCTGCTAAAGAATACGAAGGTTACTCGACAAATGCCTTTCAACATATAAAAGATGGACAGACTGAGAGGTTAGAAGGTAAAGAAAGAAAAAGAAGCGTACAGTTTATTACTTGGAACCAAGATTTGTCCATATGTGGTGTAATTGCTTAAGGCTCAGAGCAAACAGTATTGCAGCTGGATATAGAATATACTGAAGCCTCAATTTACCATATTATTTCTATCAGTCTAATGGCTCCTCTCCACGCGATGGGAAAACACCAACTTTGAAATGATTCCTCCCCAAATACATAACACTTTCCACCGCAGCCCCTGAGCAGCTGCGACAAAGTAAATGAAAGGATGTGGGGACATTAAAAAAGGAAATTAATAAAAAGGAGTAATTACCTGTGGATTATCTCTGTCTCATAATTAAACAGCATCGGCATATGCTTGACACTGATATGCCTGCAGAGCTTTATGAATTATGCTGATGCCAGGTCAGCCTGCAGCGATTGTTTTGCTTTGTGCTATCTGCGATATGGGCAGGATGATACACTGAGGTGGCTGGGAATGGACCCAAGGGGATTCTACCGTTTTCTGTTTTTAAATGAGGTAATAGGCCAAGTGACAGTGAGCATTTAGAAATATTCTTACCAGGTATTCTCATTACTGAACTTCGACTGAAATGTAGTACAAATTTTAACCCAATCTTTATGAAATTGACAAAAGAAAATGAGAATTTATGCTCTTTTCCTTCCACTTATGCCAATATTCAGAGTTGAGTCACAGAGATAATTGTTAGGAGGCTAATTCTCCAGCCAGGTGCCATTACACCACTGCAGAGGAAGAGTGAATGTCAAGTGATGGGGCTGTATATGGCCCACAAACTAAAATGAGCTTTACATCCTGGTTTTAATCCAAAGTGTAAAATGACAATGACAAAATTATGGGAGTGCCGCACTGGATTGAGGCACTGTGTAGTTTATTGTGAAAAATGACAACTTGTAGTTTTACAGAAGGCTCTGTGTGGGACTATTTCTTCTCCAGGCTAGCTGTTTCCCCGTTTTCAGTGTTTCTGCAAAGCCAGTGGTTCTCAACTGGTGAGTCGGGACCCAAAAGTGGGTTGCGGGGTCATTTTGACTGGGTCGCGGATTCACAAATCTTTTGTGAAATATTTTAACTTTTTTCTTCAAAATTTTACGACCTTTTTCTCAAAATTTTACAACTTTTTCCTAAAAATGTTATGACCTTTTCTTAAAGTTTTACAATTTTTGTCTCAGAATTTAAAGATTTTTTCTTAATATTTTGAAATATTTCTGAATTTTTATGATTTTTCCTTGAAATTGTACTTTTTCTAAAAATTTTAGAATTTCTTTCTCAAAATTATACAACTTTTTTCTAAAAAACTACAACTTTTTAACTACAACTTTTTTGTAAAATATTGCAACTTTGTTCATGCAATTTCACAACTTTTTTTCTAGAAACATTTTCTAGAAATTCTCAAATTATTAGTCTGTATATTACATACAATAGTCAAAGATGATGAATAGACATGAATACGCGCAAAAAGACTATTGTATTTCATGAAAAAAGTCATAAAATTTCAAGGAAGTGACTGTGAAATAGATTTGAGTGGAGAGTCAAACATTTGGGTCACAACTTAATGACTGAGGAAAATGTGGGTTGTGAGGATAGACCAGTTGAGAGCCACTTTGCTAAGCCACAGTAACTGTTTCCTGGCTGAAGCCTCTTATATGTAACAGATACATACGAGAGTGGTGACTTCTCATTATGGTAACTCTTGGCAAGAAAGCGGACAAGCATATTTCTTAAAGGCCAATCTTTTATTTTGCAGAAACTTTGTCTTAAGGGACAATTCAGTCTGATCAGGATGAAAACAGACAAAAAAGGAGAGATTTGTGCTCAATTTGGAAAACCAACTTAAGGCTGGAAATTAAAATTTCTATCATACTGGTACATATGTGAAAAGTCAGACATAAAACCAGGTTCATTTTGAATGTGATCCAATGCTGGTAGTTCCCTAAGCTGCTTTATTTCTGCTGCCATTCCAGAAGATGTACAGCCGACCTATTCTCTCTCCAATCATCTCTGTGTAATTACACCCACAGCTCGCTAAATATTGTACCATTCAGTCATGGAACATGAGCTGATTGGTATAGGCAAACAAGGCATTAATACCATTGGATGGTACCAATGAGGCTCAACTGGGAAACTTGTTATCTACTCGGTTTTGATATCCATGGCCTTCTGCGTGCGGCTACAACACTTAGAGCAGATATTGAAATACTGTATTGGTTTTAATGAAGTGAAAACGCAGCTCTACACTCAGTGCCCTTCAGTTGTTCGGGAACAGGCACGTATAGTCATGCACGCTCAAACAAACAGAGAGAGAGTGAGTGAGAAGGACAGACAGAGTGGGACGTGTCTCCCTTCTGTGGTTCCCTGAGCGGGTGTCCATCAGGCTAAATGAGAGATGAGAGGTTCAGCTTGGTGTGATTTGGATGCGATCCTAATGACTGAAACCTGGCTGACAGACGGACCAACCGCATTCAAGCATATGGAGGAGCGCAGGCAGACATGCATGCAAACACACACATTAAAACACACACACACACTCACACACATGCAGATGTACACAGACACACATGCTTACGGACAAAAAGGGGAGAATCCATGACTATTGGCAGCTGTCACCTTCAATCAAAGTATTTTACTTCAAGTCTGAGGGAGTGATCATCAGAGAGATGGGGCAAGGACACATATGGGTAAAAGCTTCAATAACAGCCTTCATTTCTCTTCTACAACAAAGGAACAAAGAGGAGGAAGAAAAGAATGAGAAAGAAAGACAAAAGCGCTACTTCTCTTGCTTGATTACAGCCACGTACTCTCACACAGGAGAAATCCCTTTAGGAGGTATTTATAGGGCTTGCTCAATGATTAATGGCTGCATATCAGCTAGGTGTAGGCGGGCAGCATAGCGTGACCATAGCTGCTCCAGTATTCGCACCACACAGGCATCAAACAAGCGTGCACACACAGACCTGCCCGCAAACATGGACTGACGCACATTTGCCTCTGTGGACGTGACAGTGGGAGTCAGACAGGCGGGGCTGATCTACCTGTACTTTAGCTAATGGAATGGAAGGGTCCCTGCTGGGCGCAGTTCAGCTTGATTTCCCCTGGCACCACAGTCAGCTGGGGGCTGCCACTGGATGATTATTCACGTCTGTACACACATATTACTAAGTAAGACCATAGCAATGTTTATGTCTGCTCCGGAGGGCATGTCGGTGCCCTGGTGCTCTCTGTGCTCGTAACGCATGATGTGTTTTCATTAGACTCCAACAGGATCCTACAATATATATATATTTATATATATATATATATATATATATATATATATATATATATATATTTTTTTTTTTTTTTTTTGTTTAGCTTACAGTTTGCAGATGTGTGTAACACGTGTGTATATGAATTTATTTATTCATAAAGAATCGACATAACAATTTTGGTAATGTGTTAATGGTCATTTATCAAGCAAACTAGCCAAATGTGCATCTTTTTTTCTGATTTATATCACTGTTAACTTTACGTTTTCATTCCCTGGACTGTTGTTCAGACAGAACAAGGAATATCTTGTTCTGTTGGAGATGCTCATTGAAATCATCTGCCAAAATGTGTCCGATACTTTGAGCTCTGACCAAATACCTGCAAAAATAATGATATTCCCATGAACCTTAGCTGCACTTTGTGCTTATCTGATTAACATACATTAGCAAGCTATAATGCTAAACTACGATGATAGGCCTCATCGTTACACATTACCTTAGCGATATCATATTTACACTGTCATTGTGAGCATGCTAGTGTGTCAGTATTAGCATTTATTTCAAAGCACTATTGTGCTTAAGCACCTAATTTATACAGTCTGTGTTAAGCAATGAATTACAGAGCCTCCAGCTAGACTGTGGACTCTCAGTCTTGTTTTGATGCCTCTTTCAGGAGCTAACAGATTAGTCCAATTAAAAAAATAAAATAAAATAAAATAATTCACCGTTGGTAGTAGTAGCCCTGTAGTCCAATTATATATGTATAAAAAAAATCTGTGTGTGTATGTTTATTCAGTGCCTGAAATGAGCCTGTACCCACAGGTACTAAGTACTGGCATTTCTATCCATGATCATCTATGAGCATACTGTATACTGCCCGGTACTCCTGATAAACACACCTAAACACACCTGAACATTGGCACTACGTGTCCCTGTGTAAACACATCAACACTGAGAAAACAGCATTGTTTGTTGGCCTTGTTTAAATTGAGGGAAAATGCCAAATGACACAAAATAAATAAATAAATAAACAAACCCAGAAACTTCAGCAACTGATATTTTTGGTTGGTTTTGTTGTAGCATTTATATGCAATATTGCATTTATGTACAATTGATTTGTATAAATAGCTACATTCTGTAAGGACTTTACTTTATAAGTACAAACAGTGAACATGTGTATCATATACATGTAATGAAATGTATACAAAAATACATGTAAACTACTGTATATTAATAACATTAAATGTAAATATATCCAACACACACAATGATCGTGTCATACAACTGCTAAATTAGGGTACTACCACCTTTGTTGATCCATTTCAGGCTCTGTATGTATGCACTGTTAAACATGCATATGTGTATATTTATGTGTTTGTGTGCCAGGCTCTGTAGATACACATGTGCTGCATATGTAAATCATGTCTGTCTGTGTATGCACAAGCTTGTGTCCACAGCTAGTTGTGTGTGTGTGTGTGTGTGTGTGTGTGTGTGTGTGTGTGTGTGTGTGTGTGTGTATGAGCCTTTATCTTGCGTGCGTTGACCTCTTCCTGACTCAATTATATTTCTGTCTGTAGCAATAAGGATTAGAAGTTTTTCACCGCTGTAGAAAAAAAAAAGCTCAATTCATTTGCTGGAAATATGACAATAAAATCGAAATTGGTTTTCTTTGGCTGAGGAGATAGAATAATCTGAAAATAATTTTCCGCCCCTAGATGACATTTCTCAGTTTAGAAAAGCTTTCTAGTTTTTATTTTCCGGGGAATATCACTTCACATAAAGGCCCGGGAGATTAAAGGAGGACTGTGCCTACAGTATACGACTGTCAACAAGAAAAACATATTGGGGGCAGAGGACCTTACAACAAACTCTCAGTAATGCTCAGTGAAGGCTGAGAACAGCTATGATGTAATTCAACAGCACAGTCCACATCAGTACACTTAGTTACTGCTAGGCTCTGATACCTAGACAGAACACTGCAGAGTTGAAGGCCAGAAGTGACGGTGGTGTTTTTACTGTTTGATGGACTGCACAGACCTTTTCTAAACTCCTTATTTCTTGTCCGAATTACACAAAAACGGTACAAGTGAAAAATGATTGGAGTCACAAATGCCACCGGAACAGGGCATGAATACCTTCGCCCCCCTGCTGAGCAAGTAAATGGCTTGTGGGGGTCTGACTGAGTTCGTACCAGAGCTTAGAAAACGTCTGAAGCTTTTGTATATGCAAAGAACATCAGAGAAAAGACAGCACAAGGTTTTGATTTTCAAAGCTCTGCTTAAGAAGATGCATCTTGTGTGCGTGCGTGTGTGTGTGTGTGTGTGTGTGTGTGTCTACTTGTGCACAAGTACAAAGCAATGCGTCACTGTGAAAACTTCACAAACAACAGATTAAGCCTTTGATTTTAAAATGCCTACTGAATGATGTATAATTGTGTGTGTGTGTTTGTGTGTGTGTGTGTGTGTGTGTTTGCAAAATGAAACAATTTATCTGTGAAACAGGGTATTTGTCTCCACAGTTAACATTTAATATGAAAGATTGGAGCAGACATTCTCTCATCTATCGATCAGTTTGACTCCATTTCTTCTTCTCTCCCCTGTATATACATTAAGCCATAATTGTTTGTGCCCTATCATCAGCCACTTTCTCTCTCCTTAACAAACAAACAAACTCTTTCCATTTACTGTATGATTGATTTCCCAGCCGTGTTTTTTACATTTGTCTTGGTGTTAATGCATTTGAGTTAATGTGTTGTCATCATCAGCGTGATAGAGGAGTGGAGGTCCTTGGCTTGGCAAAGAAGTCGAGAAGAGTTGTGCTGTGAGCACTGAGCCTAATGAAACTGCAGTGATTCCCTAATACACTAACTCTGAGAACTCTGCATTGCATCTGTAACACCTCATCGCAAATGTCAGTTTAGTATAAGGCTGTTCAGAAAGATGCACAGATGCCTTCCTCATACCAGAGCACATTGACTTTAGTGCAGCCGCTTCAAGACATGACAAAGTCACCAATCTCAAACCAGTTAGGAAAAGCAAGACAGAGAAAATGAATAATAAACTCTCTCTATATGTTCCCTTGAACAAGTCTCTTAACCTCACAGCTGTCAGCAGTGGAAATCAATCAAGTACATTTACTCAAGTACTGTACTTAAGTATAATTTTGACTAGACATTCTCAGTTTGATGCTACTTTATGGGTGATGGGAGAGTTAATTTTAGGTATCATGCCAAACACATTCCTGACTGTGTATCTCCTCTACCATTGTGTGGCAGGAAAACACTTTTTTTTTCCGAAAATCTTTTATGGGAAATGCATGCCTCATATGAATTTTACATCATGTCCTAACAGCAAGTGAGCATCACTCTCTGTCCACATTGAATCTGTTCAATACGCTCTTCCATTCTCCTGTGACCCAGCGTCCTCATTTGAGTACAACACGTTGGGTTTACTTGACCTTATATGTCATTCTACTTAACTTTGACCTGTTGTGCTCGTTCGTGGACACTTTTTTGCCATCTAGTGGTAGCAAGAGCACAATACACTAATCCATGTAAAACCAAGATGGCAGCCATCTCTGCCAAGTCAGTCTGCAGCTGATCCAGCTCGAAAATCTGATCACAGGTTACAGTTGAAACTTCTTTATTTATGACTGTAGTGTTTGTAGTTTCATGGCAACAAATTTGATCTCTTGAAGTTTAGCAACAGTAACAGGCTAAGAAGTTAATTAGGAATTTTTCATTTTCAGACATTAGACTTTGTTATTGTCTCATTTGAGGACATTGGGACTTTATTATCGTTGACAATGGTTAATTTTTTATACTCATTTGGTTCTATTGATCCCAAATAGCTAGGAGAAATAAAACATGTATACCAAACAAAAATTTTGGTCTCAGCAGGCTATTATGTTGTTTAAATTATAAAATTATATAGGCTTTTAGTTTTATGCTCAAGTGGAGATATAAACACCTAAAAGATGGGTGTAGACTCACCGTCTTTCTATGTTTGTACTTTTTAAACAGAAAACACAATTTTTTATTGTGAAAATGACACATTACAACAGGGTAGGATATTATCAGCAAGGGTCATTTATCAGAAACTCTAAGCTCTTTGATGATCTCCTTCCAGCTGCCTCCTTATTCAGGTTTTTGTAGTGAAATAAAAATATTTTATATAGACAACTCCTCATTTTCCTCAACATCACGAGTCTGCTGTTCTTTGTCATTTGTGGAGCTTTCAAAGGGTGTGACAAGAGTAAATAAACATAGGGTGTCCGACAAAGTTCAGCTCAAAATGGCACATCACATCACTGTCAGAAGCAAACAGAAAATAATGCAATAAAACTGACACTTGCTCACATCGCATTCAGTAAGGACAGGTTGTATAGAATATAGTAATCACTTCAAGTCATTCATTTATAAAGAAAGTAAGTGTATTCGGAATACCATCAATTTAAAAGGGAACTCTGATGGAAAACACTTGAATATATTTTGCATTTCAAATATGTAATACCATCCCAAACTTGTTTTACCTCAATGGTGCTGCATGTCAGAGAAATATTGCACTCTCTGCTCCACCAAATTTATTAATCAGTTACAAATTACTTTGTAGATACAAATTTTACACTCTAAACCTTTGATGAGCTTATAAAACATGATGCAATTTTATTGATTAAACTATCAATCTCAAATAATTACCACAACCTACAATATTAAAAAATATAACATGTGAAATGGCCCATTCTGCTTCTAAATGAGTATTTTACACACTTAAGATACACTTTCCTGATTATACTTCAGTACTTCTACTTATAATGCAGGATGTATTAGTATTTCTTTCACGAAGGACTTGCTGCTTTTACTTATGAAAGGATCTGAACACCTTTTTCTTGATGGTTGACCTCATGCATGGTAAACACAAGTTTGTGATCAAACCACAAGTCAGGCTGGTTGTTGCGTCCCTGTAGTATAATAGCATATGTATAGGAGACTTAACAACAAAGCTTTGGTAATTGATGCCACACATGTCATTCAAAAAGTTGGCATGTGTGGATCTGTACGATGTATTTGAGGTGAGGCATTGCTGATCCAGCATTTGTGCTTAGTCTTCTCTTAATAAGCAAAAGGTCATCTTACTTAATCTGCAACCAAATATTTCCACTGTAACTGCGCTAAAACCACTCTCTGCAGTAATTCTTTTAAAATGCTTAAACAAGTAAAAAGTGAAAGCAAGAAGCAGCGAGCGAGGCACTAAACTCGGCTCGCTCCCTGAAGGCAAAACATCACGCTGGTTTCTCTTTGACATTAAGACCAAGTGGCGTTAAAAGTCATTCTGTAAGTGACAATAGAGAGCAGCACCATCAAGTTAACTGTGGATTATCAGACATTACACCTCACGTGGTAAACAGACACAGACGTAAAGTGAAAGTTACAGTCACAAACTCTGTTTCTGTTTCTTTGGATATATCACCAGTTTACAGCACAATCCATCCATCCATCCAGGCTGCATGACTGATGCTCCATGAGGAGAACAAGGTGGCGATTGTGCCTCTTTCTCTCTCCCTGAGTAATTATCTCCTCTTGTGTTAGGGGGGTTGGGGGGGGGGGGTCCTTGGGGGATCGTCACTTTGCCCTCTCCTTTCAGATGCGGTGCAATTACGGTTCTTTTTTTATTTATTTAATTTTTTTTTACTGCACTCAGCCATTCCACACACATTAAGGCAGGAAAGCTGAACGTATATTTTCTTGGCTTTAAATCGACGGCACTAAAAAAGAGGAGGGAAAATAGCCCCTCGAAACACACACAGATACACACAGACACATGGGGGCATATTATTACCAAGTTTATGATGAATACAAGCTGCGATATCACTTCCATGCTGGCACACTGATACAATGACGACTAAAGAAGGAAGAAGAAGAATATCAGACGAGGCAGATGGACTTAAGTGAAACAGAAAAAATGCAAAAAATACAGACATAATTACAGGGAGAAGAGAGGGGATGATGCAAGAGATAGGATGCCGCCAAACGACCCAATCACCACAAAGTGTTGGCAGTGTATGTGTCTGCTAACCACAGATAGTTTCATATGTTGCAGATACATGGAAACATCAAGTTTCTTCTTGTTTCAGTTTTCATGTTATGTTGTGAGAACGCTGTGGTTAACATGTTTGGATTCAAGCACAAAAAACACCTGGTTATGATCAGGTGAGGACCATGTATCACCTAAGTATCATGGCTTCCACCATCCCCTCCTCCTCCTGATGAGAAACTCAGCTCTTATACTGAACTAGATCACTGTAGAAATGTCGTTATGATACATATGATACGTACAAATGTAATGCATCCATGGTTTGCCCAAAAAGACTCCCAAGAATGGCAGCAAAGAGGGGCAGAGGAAGACAACGGGTGAAGTGGAGGACAGCAAATGAGAGACAGAGCCAGTCTTTAAGTCCGGGAGCTGCCTAATAACCCTTAGCTGCTGATCGGGCTGTTTCTGGGCGCCGACACTAAATGTCTTGTTCAGTCGTCCTCAGTCCCATAATCCTCTTATCCGAGTTGATTTCAGCACTGTGAAGTCACAAGCCACTGTTTGCTGTGAAGCTGTCTGTGGCAGAGCCCTGATGGTCGTCTGTGTCTCCAGCTCAGGGAACAAAGCCCAGAGGAGCAGGGGAGAGGCAATAGGGTAGACAGAGGTGGACGCGGGGTGATGTACTGTGTTCAAATAACAAGAAACTAAAGCAACCTGAAATAAAAGATTCAACCCGAAATGATACTGTGCTGCCTTCCCAGGAGGTTTAGCTCTGTGTATCTCACTGCACTTAAAACCATATTACCTGGAAGGAAGAACAACTCATAAATCTTCTCTGGTATTCCCTCCAAGGTCATCCACAGAGGACTTTGTTAAATCAATGAAGGGGGTGCAGGGAGGTGATCTGAGGTCAGGGACTCAGTAGTTTGACTCTTGACCTCACCCTGGAGGTTAAATCTCAGTCATGTGACTTGTTGTATGAACTGCGAACTGACACAAGCCTTTGTACAGGATCTGACCTTGGCTGGGAGCACATGCAGGATTTTACATTGGACTGAATGAGAATGTGCGTCCATGAATACATTTACATGCACACCAAATAACATTTGGATATTCCAAATTGGGTCTTTTTTGATGTAGCATTTTTTGATTAAGACAAGTGGGAAAAAGCTGATATTCAGCCTTTAAGAGCATTTTTTGGACACTTATAGAGCACATTCTGAATATGCTTCTCAAATGGGATTTTTACAGCAGTTTGTGACACATGGCATCTTGCATGTTTCTGGTTGTCTCTGTGCGTTGTCATAGATGAGCTGTATAAAAACCAACAACTTCCATAGGTGGGGTAGCGATGAGCCCAAAAGAAAAGCCTACTTTTTAGGTCGGGAGGACAAACACACTGACTATATCATCTCAACAGCTTTTTGGATAAGTGTAAATATCAGATTGCCGACCTTTCAAGAAGGTAGTTGAAGGAATGAAATAGGGAGGCTGTGTTCACACGAACCTACAAGTTTCGCCATTGTCAGAAAAAATTCTATTTTGATGCAAAGAAACAAAATGACACAAGCAACTCCAGCTGTTCCACTTTTCCATATTTTAAGGTGATACAGCATGTAAAACAACAACACTGGAAAATAAACTGGCGTGGCTTAGCCATAGGTCAATTGTAAAGCAGCAGCCATCGATGGAAGATGCAAAAAGGACTAAATTACAGTGAACAAGTCAAAGGAGCTGATGGCATCACATTTCACTGGTTGTAGCATGTAACTCCATGTGACAAATAAATGATTGATTGATTGATTGATTGATTGATTGATTGATTGATTAATTAAATGCTAAGTGACTTTGTTTATACAGGAATATTAGAGGAATATTCATTTTTCATTAGCCATGTAGACAGCTTACTAAGAATATTGTCTTTCTTGGAATAAGAGCAAAAACAGGAATATTTTGTGCATACAAACATAGTCCGTGATATTAATTTAAAAAACAAAAGAGTAAAGCTATGCCCTTGTTTTCAATAAAGCTGCATTTACAAAAGCTGCCAGCTGCCTTTTCTTCACCCTAATCCCTCCTTTCCACATGTTTTGCCCTAAAGGATACCTGCAGCTCCTCAATTTGCTCTGAAAGAAAAGCAAAGCAATGAGGGGGTTTTGACTGGTGTGAGTATGTGTGTGTGTGTCCCACTGTGAGAGAGATGGCTACCCAGCTGATCAGCGCTACAGGACACTCCATGCTCTGTTAAAGACATAACCCTTGCGAGCATGGGGATCTATGCCTTCAAGCAGGTACCACCTACACATGCACACACATACGCTCAAACACACAGGGATGCCGAATTGAGGGAAACTGATTGGTTTGGGGGGGGGGTTGCAGCTGGACAGTAGCTCTGGAACATGTCAGCGATCATAGATATTTACTGTTTCAGGGACATGAATGAGCTGTTTTCAGGAATTTCCAGCAGCACTCATGCTTCCATATACACAGAAATCAAGCTGTTTCTTTTCTGTGCAGGTGCCTCCTTCCATCTGCCACAGATGACAAAATAGACAGAGCCAGTGTTAATATCGTATCTTATAATTTCAATTCAGGACTGTACATGAGCAATTTAAGTCTGAAACTAATCTGCTCAGCACAGCTCTGAAGCAGAGTGTTCATTTTATTTGATCAATATATCCAATTATAAGTCACCTTGTTAGGTTGACAATAAAGGGAGCAGATTTCTGTTGAGCCCCTCATGTGATCATGCATTCACTCCTAAAATATGCTCAAATTCTCCTCCACTATAAAATCTAATTACTAACGCAAAAGAACTTTGTTGTGTTCATACATGTGCAACCGTGCATGTGTGTGTTTGCTTACTGTATGTGGTACAAGATGAATCATTTATCTGGGTGCCCTTTATGATACTGTTTTGAAGCATGAAATATTGCAATATTTTAGTTTTAATAGCTGAACAAACATCGACAATAGCTCCTCGTTTGGTGCAGATGTCTCAGTTGAGGTTGTTTTCATATCTTTTGCCAGTCATCTTATATAACTGCGGTGTGACTCCACATCTAAGCAGTTAATAAACCCAGTGACAGCCAAATATAGACATCATTCCACCCAGGTCATATTGCACACACTGGTACTGTAATCTCTTTTCGTCTTTCTCTCTCTCTTATTTAATTAAAATGGGCTCATCTCACTCACCTTATACTGACTGATGACCGGAGTCAGACGGGAGGGCAGATAGCACATGAGATACCATGTAATTAAGGCTGTGGTGAGATAGCAGCCAGTGAATCGATGGCCCCGGTATTAAAACCGGACAGAGGAGCTGTGATTTTCATATCTCAGCTGCGGGGGAAGCGTCGAAAATCTTCCTTTAGTGATGGATAGAGCTAAACTATGCAATCTGGCAGCTAGTGGTGTCATTGAGACTATTCATTACGGATTCCATAACTCACATTTTCTCTCCACCCTTCTCACTTCCTCTGGAGCTGCTATGCAGAGTGGTCTTGGGTTGGGTGGGGAAACATGCAAAATGTGCAGGAGCCCTCTTTCCCCATTTGTTTTCATCTCTGTCAACACCTAGGTTTCATACAGTAAATCCTTTCTAACTGAAGACAGCAGTCTACAATTCCATACACTATATAGGAATCAGACTCTTTGTATTTCTCTTCTTTATCTGTCTCATCTGTCAGGTGAACATCTGTGTTAATAAAGCATCCAGAGACACAGCTTCCTAACATAACATCGTCTCACTTGATGGACTGCTCTAAACAATAGATAAGTGCTGTAGCTGGGCGCCGGGTGTGCATCAGCCTCTACAAAGGAGCACAAGATGAGCACAAACAGCTATGATAGCTAGCCTTTTGGGATAAGGCGTTTTATTCCTCGCCGTGATATGCCCAGCTGTTTTCTATTAGAGATAGATAGGAGGGTAGAAGACAAAAGCTGAAACAGTTCAGATGGAGGACACGGTCTTATCTTGTTTAGTGTAATTAAACATCAGAGCTGATCAAAGGGACATGTGTTAGGCTGGGACCAAGGGGCGAGGGAGCTGGGATGCACAGACACATACCGAACACATCCACATTCCATCACACACTCATTGCAGTGTTGAAGTACTCGAGATTTATCTTGCTCTCTAGACTACTTTTTGAAGGTCTTGGTCTCGTCCTGGAATCGGCCACATTTTTACTTGGTCTAGTTGTTGTCTCGGACAAAGTGGAGTAGGCATAGCTGCAGCTGGAGCTGTTACATGACTTGCCCACTACATCTACACAATCAGCCCCCTCTGCTCCTTGGCCTGGAAGCAGAAGCCCTGAAGGAAAAAATGTTCGGTTAACTTTTAGCCAGCTATGAAGTGTAAGGATAAAAGACAGGTGACAAAGGACAAGGTAAGTATAAGGGTTACTCATCAGGTGAATCATGTCTACATGCATAATGAATTCAGTAAACAAATTAAGGGGATTACTGCTATGTTTAGCCTTTTACATACTTATTACAATGTTGTGTTGTAGCAGGGTTCAAATAACCATTGCGTTGGGAATTAGCCCTTTAGTGGTGGTGGGTGCGGATTATAGGGGCGTATAATCTAGCGTTCAAATGGAATGTGGCTGTTGCTAAACATGCCTTGACAAAGAGGACTAAGTATGTTTTCCAAGACCAGTCAAGATCACAGCTGCAGGAATATCACTATACTGCCTGTGGTTTCAGTGGTGCAGTGGTTAGCATTGTTGCCTCACAGCAAGAGGTTCCTAGTTTGAATTAGGGGTGGGAAGTTCGAACCCCGGGGTGGGGGGGCTCCTCTGTATGGAGTTTGCCCCCATTTGAGTTATGCCCCCATGACCCCTAACAGGATACGTAGTTCCAGAAAATGAAATAAAAATTCCCCTCTGCAATGTCTTGTGATTATTTTATCAAGCTATTTTTCATAGTGCATTTATAGATACACTCATATATACAGTTTGTGGCAATTCAAGATGAGAACGAGTAAGAATCTCCATTTGTTTTCTGTGGGTGTTTTAATGGGAATGTGGATCCATCAGATTAATTTAAGAAATGCCTGTGGTTTGCATGTTGCATATTTTTCTGTAAGTGTGTCATGCAGTGTGGGACTCGCACTGATCTGGTCTACGTCTCACCTCTGTCTTAGCCTGCCCTGGTCTTGGTCTTGATTTGGTCTCGACCCCTCTGCCTCAGTTGTGTCTCAGTCTCAGCGCGCTCTGAACTTGGTTATTGCTTGGGTTGGGGTAGGTCGACTTGATTATAACACTGGCTCAAAAATGAGATGGTTAAAACCAAGGCACTAGTGCTCACAGCAAGGCAAACCCTGCTACCAATCTTATTTTATGCTTGTCTGTAGTCAAAACTTTCCCCTACAGTATGTCAGTTGGTGGTTTCCACTGCCCATTGTGACCATTTAAGCTCATGCGGTCTGCTCGTTGAAATGGATCCAAACACCCATGCTATGCGTCCTCTCCCACAGGATAATTGGCTGTGCAGAGATGAATACCGGTTCACTGATATGACAGTTGTTTACGGAAAATACCTCGCAGGTACAGTTTCAAACTGTTAGGGACACCTGTTTGGGTTTTCTGTGTTTAAGGCTGATCGTTATGCAAAATCACATGCTGTTGCTTTTTGATGTAACAGTATAAAGGAAGGTATTTAGTTTTATTCTATTGTTTCTAACAATAAATCTCACAGTAATACGCAGTTGTTAAAGCATGTGAAGTCCTTGGTTAACTCTGGCAGATTTGTTTAAATAAATTGTGCAATAATTAATCACAAGTTAGAATCCTCTGCTCATTTCTGACACCAGTCCATGTAAAAATCTGAACCACAGCAATGCAGACAGGCTTTCCATCATTACAGAGAGAGAACAGAGTGCTGGACAGAACAAAATGTGCTTTGGGAAGAGCAATCTGCCTTAACGAAAAGTGAATTAGCCAATCTTAGTGCGTAACTGGCATGACACTGGCTGCATTGAGGCCAGCCATATGGGAGCACGGTCCAGTGAGTTCTATTTAATAGCACATGCGGGCATACACACAAGCTAACACCAGTCTGTGTGCGCTCACACAGGACAAAGAAAGACGAGAGAGATTAAATATGTGTCCGCTTTCCTTGAAATTATAAAGTTTGTTTTCCGTCAAACTCTTTAATCTTCCTCCCAGCTTGTTTTTGTCTCTAGTTTCTCAAGTGCACCTCTCACTCCTCCACAGCTCTACCCTCTCGTTCAAATATGGTCACATCTGGCTCCAAAAATTCAAAATGACGACGGCTGAAATGCCGGACTCGAGGCTTCAAAACGGCAGTCCACAAACCAGAGGGTGAGCTACGTCCATTATTACATACAGTCTATGACTACAACCCATACTTGTGTTATGGAGCCGAGAAAAAAGTGAGGCGACGCAGTAAAGAAAGCAATGAAGTCTGCATAATATTGTGAGTAGGTATAGCTGAGGCAAGAGCAGCTACATGACATGCCCACCATCAGTCAATGTTCAGCCGTCTTTGCTTCTTGGCCCTGAGGAGAATTGTAGGATATTGTTTAGGTAGCTATGAAGTGCTAGGTTAAAAGAAAGGTGGTAGGGTTAGCTTTGGGTTAAATTATGGGTTACATCTCATTACTGAAAAGATGAATCACGTCTTCATGTATGATGAATAAAGTAAATGAATTAAGTGGATTATTGCAATGTTTGTCCTCATAATATTTATGACAATGTTGTGTGTTAACAGGGTTCAAACAACCATTGTGTTAGTGGGTTTTTCTTGTACTGGTGGTGGTCTCTAATGTTGTATAGAGATGGAAGAAGTCCCTATAAGAGGGGTCGTAGGGGTGGTAGATGGGTCAAACAAACACAGGACTTTCACCCAGGAGATGAGTGTTTATGCCCTGAAGTCAACTATGACTTCTTCTATTAACAAGGTGGTGTAATATGCTAATACGTGTAGCATACAACAATAGTGACGTATGTGACATGATATATGACATTACATTAGTACAAAAGTATTTAAAGCCAAACCATGATGGGTTTTTTTTTTCTAAACCTAACCATGAAGTTTCACAGTGTAACATCTACAGTTTAATTATGTTTGAAATTGCGACCTTTTGGACGCTAATATATGTCATTCTGGGGATGCTATATTTGTTATATTGAGTCTTGTCCTAAAGAATAATACAGTTGAATCAACACCTCCAAAACAGTTTTCAAAAAACCTGAACATAACAAAATAAGAATTCTACATGATGAAGTGTGGTGAATGCTAAAAGTGTAATTATCTACTATCTACTACTTATCTCTACTATGTAACATGATATCATTAGTCTGTTCTGGCAAATTGGGATGTCTGATCGTGTTAAGAAAAATGCATCTGTAGTTAAAATTAATCAATCTTGATTTGACCCTTGACTAAATCTGGATATCCTTAATGATGCCATTTCAATATTTATGTCCCCCAGCACATGCTCCTGCTGCACGTGTTTGTACCACCAATCTCTTCTTACACCCTTGACTACAGGAATATATCAAATCAACTCCTGTTTAACAAATTAGTGTCTGCTTAGTTTGTTGTCACGTAATTACAGCTGTTGACTGAAATATGGTAGCTGTGCCGACTACTTCATTCACTGTACAAGATGGATTTGTATTGGAAGCCCAATGCAGCTATGTTGAATGGGGATTTTTGTGCTGCATTACGCATGCAGAGAGCGTTCCTCCATTCAAAATGGTACTTGTAAGAGCACAATATTGAATTTGTAAAAGACTCTGAAACATATGCAAATAAGGCATGGTGGTATAGAAGTGTATTAGATATATATTGTGATTGATGTTGTGTGATTTGAATACATTTACTGTGCCAGAGAGACTCAGGTCATTTCCATATTGCAGTCTTTACGGCAGGGAGACAGCTGCCTACTAGAGAATGGAAATCATCCAATGAAATATTTATCCACATTCAAGAGCAAAACAGCTGGTGTGCGAAGACTAAGAGACAATAAATTAATAACACAAATGTGGAACAGAAAGCAACCTATAGCAGTGATGTTTGGCAAGATATTCATTTACAGAATTGCAATTAATAAAACATAAGTTGAACTGGAAAACTTCCCTGTCTTGGAAACTAGTTAGCTTCTCCTTGCCTGTACCTGCTGAACTTTCTACCTCTGCTAGTCCCAGGTGAGATCTGCTTACTACAAAGCAGTTAAAATGCTGCCATCTTAATAGCAAATGTGATCTCCTCTCTCAGCAAAACCTCTGTTCTCCCCACAGGAGTGGGAAGCCACTGAAGAGTTGTACAGGATTGTGAGAGTTCTTGGAAAGAACTCGCATTTGCCGTCTTCTCTCTCGTCCTCTCTTCCCCACATACCGCAATCGCTTTATTCTCTCTCCCTCTTTCTTGTTTTTTCAGAGTTCGTGAACTCAGTGAATGACTGATTTTGAGACCGCGGAGCTGTACGTGAGGGGAAAAGTGTTGTCATATCAAAGCTGTCAGGCATTCTCTGTTTGCTCTGTGAATCCTGCACGCATTGTTTCCTAGACAGTTGATGTGAATATGCAGACATTGTAGTCTGGGACAGTACAGCTGCTGTCATTCAGTATACAATGAGGGTACACAGTCATCTTTGTTTGAGGAAAAATGTACTATATTACTGAATACACAAACAAACACAAGCTGAATACTTGATGAGCCTAAAAAAAGCTGATAGTTGACTCAATTCCGACAAATACTACAAACTCTACATAGAGTTGCCAGTTTATTAGGTACACCTAAACTTGTGCTGTCTGATTCAACAATAATCCTACTTGAAGGTTAAGATATTCAGTTGCAGAATGTATTTTTTGGTACTGCTGAACTGTATTGCATTAGAGTAAGAGGTATAGAGGCCTGCACAGGACAATTTTCCTAATCCTGCTCCCACCGGATTTCCGACCATTACTGCCTGCTCCCGCCTGCAGCAAAGTTTAAACCACTAGCTTCCGCTAGATTTGTGTTGGGTCCTGCGGGATCCCAATCACAATGCAGTCCTCTACTGAGAGGTGTTTCTAATACTCCCATTTATATAAATGACTAGACATGTGAGGAGGCAGCATTTTCCCCATGTGGACGGGTTCATGTATTTTGGGTAGTTCCTCAGGAGAGGATACTATTGATTGTGAAACCGAGTGATCGCTAAGTAGAAATATTAGACTGTAGTGGAAAAGAGGAAGCTTAAAACACAAAGAAACGCTTGTTTTACAGGGCAAATGATTGTTCCTGTCTTCACCAATAGCCATGATATTCATTTTCTACCAACACAGAATAGGTTCTGTTCTGGTTCCCCTACCTAATTTTGAATCATTAGGAGCATTTTGACCAAAAATAAATTGGTTCGGAACCTGAAAAGTTGGTTCCCAGCTGTAACCAAAAAATATCAGGTTCTCTTTGACCCAAGGTGCCAACTGTGACGCCATCGGTGGTCATGTCATAATCTACAGGCTATAAAGAGAGAATGGAGTCTTGCACATCTTCTCATCTTCTTAATGGTCCATGCTTGTTTTTTTGGATAAAAACAAACATCAGTAATTACAGAACAAAAGCTCACAGGTAATCAATGTGATCTGCCATCTTGCTACTACTGAAATCTTCTATTGTGCATTACGCAAGGCCTTCCTTTGATGATCCATCCTTGATTACAATGGTTCTGCTCAAAACTGGCAAAATATTGAGCTTGTATTTGAGACAGCACCAAGGCTCCAAGGAAGGAAGTGGTTCAAGAACTGGAGTTAATTTGGTGGAAAAGGAGTATGAAACAAAAAGAAGTTAAATTTCTCTATCCAACTCTGAAAGCAACGGAGTGAAAAGCTTGAAAACACAGTAAGGTCTTTGTGTTCAGTTCGTGCTCCTCCAGCCAATTGAGCACCAGCTATGGATGGTCCATCGGGTGGAGGTATTCTGGGCATGACTGACTAGGAGAAGTTTTTTGTGTAAAACCAAACTGGAGAGATCTCCCAGCTGGGGAAACAAATTGGTGAACCTTCCAATTCACTTCTTTTATCCTTGTCTTATTCTGCTTATCTCTTAAGATGAAATTTCTCTTTTTCTCCTTACTCTTCTGCACCTGCCTCACCCCTTCATGGCACTTCCTTTCACCTTAAAACTCTAAAAATTCTGCCTAAAATCACACCTTGTCTTGACAACATCTTGCTTTTTCAGGAGAAATGCTGTTTCTCTTCCTAATTACCACCTTCCCCTTCGACGCCTCCGTTTTCCTGTCCCCACTTTTGACATACTAACAACAGTTTGCTCTCCCTGAGTAATGTTTTGTGAATGACGGGTTGTACCGTGGTTGCTATGAAGTCTCCCGTGTGACAGGCAGGTGCGGCGTTGCACCATGCCTTCTGATCTTCCAGGTGGCTCTCATGATGATACTTTTGCTCACCCCTATTCCTTCTCTGCATGTCTTACAACTCGCATATTTCACTTGTTTTCAACTTTTTTCCCTCCCTGCCACTCTCCCCTGCTTATTCCTTGTAAGTACAGTTTTAAAAGACTTCTCCAGCATCCACATCTCTTGCTCCCCTTGCCCTTTGTGTTTGCCACTGGCTAAATAAGGAGGCCAAAGTGATGCCCTGTAATATCAGTGGAGCACAGGGATGTGTGCAGTGTGACAGGAGGCTGTGGTGGAGGTGACGATAAGGACAACACAGCTGATATCAGTTTACTGGGCTAATGAGGCATGAAGGAGCTCCACACAACTCAGGATCTCTCTCATTCCCTCCACCTTTAGAAACTCTCCTATTTGTTGTCAAAACATACTATGAACTCTGCATCATCACCTGCCTGCATCATTTAAGCACAGACCGTGCAACACACTTTAATGCTTACTCATTTCCTACCACCTTGCTAATTCAGCAAGAGATATTATGCAAACTTGTTGTAAAAGTGGATAGAAAGTTGCACAGGAGAAGGTTGTGACTTTGTGTTTTGCAAGAGGTCAGGTGTTTACTTCATGATAACACGTTATCTCCATTCGCCCGCAGAGTGGTTGTGTGATGATAATACTGTAGGATGTTTTTGTGTTCCTTTTATTGGCTGATTTCTCTCTTTATCTGCTCCATAATCATTCCCTACACACAGACATCATTACCGAGATGGATTTTCTGTGCGAGAGAGAGAGTTAGGTTAGAGAGAGAAGGAGAAGGCGGGAGAAGGAAAGAGAGGGAGAGGAAGAGAGGGAGGAAGCCTCTTCTCCATCTTTTCATTAATCACAAATCAGTATATTTCTCTCTGGAGACCAGACCACTCAGTGGGAAGGAGAATAGGCTCTTTCTCCCCTTGTTTTATCTCCCTTCTGTTCAATACATTCCCCTCCGTTCTTCTTCTCAGGATATCTCCAGTCTCTAAATGCCAAACCAATAAACTGAGAATAAAAAATCCCCTTCCTCCGTCTCTCCTTCTGACAGCAATTGCATGTTCAGTATGCTGTTAACTCAGACAAATTGACTTTTCTTAAAAAATTTAAGGCAATCGATTGCCTTTACAAAATTAAGTAATGGAAAATGGAGAATTTAATTTGTTTGAGTGGAATGTACTTTAGTGCTAATAGATTGAAAGCAACAATCCAAGTTCAATACACAAAAACTCTGCAGTAAAATCAACTTTTTTGGCTAACTATTCAAGACAGCATTTTAAAGTATTTTACCACTAGAGAAATGGTTCTTTCAGAAAAACTAGGCTGTCTATACTGTAAAGACGCAAATACTTTTGAAATAAGTGCCACATGACCTGAGAAAACAGGAAAAGAGCTGTGGTGTTTGTTTTTCCTCAGGAGGTATAAAACCTACAACCTCCAGAATGCACTGCACCACTGGTGGATGACATGATGAAAGCTTGGACATTTTTCCACAGGAATCAAATGGCGGCCGACTGCTAACAAACAATGTCAACTTACAGGTAATAGGTTAGCTATAATATGTTACTGAAAACATTTTAGGTGAGAAATAGGCAATACAGCTGCAGAATCTTGGTTCAGATTTTAACAATGCTGCCTAGTTTTACCCTTCATCTGAGTTTGAGAGAGAGAGAAAGGGGCAGATCTCTCTCTTGATCCGCTTCTATCCTCTTTGTGATGGCGGGTAAACAAAATGCAGAAGCACAGTGTGCAGTTTAGCCAGCAAGTGTGTTTCGCGTCATATCTGAGCGCTGGTAAGATGGAGGGAAGTTTACCATGGTTCTTTTAAACTTACCCACACTGTTATGATAGAAAGCAGGTTGGAAATGTGCAAAGTAATCCTTTAACCCAGACAACAGTTGCATGTGGGGCTCATGTAGGGAATAAATGGGTTGAAAAATGGGTCCTATATGGGATTGTCCATGGCCTCATGCCAATTGCCTACATGGATGGGTTTATCCAAATGGGCCATGCATGGGTAATGCTAGGGCTACCTTGGCACCAAGTGGGCATGAGCCCAACATGGGGGTCTTATCTGGAGCCCACTTAGGTAAAGTCAACCATGTGGCATGGGGCCACTGTAGAACAATCCCATATAGGACCCATTTTTCAGCCCATTTATAACCCACATGGACCCCACATAAAAATGTTGGCTGGGAAGTTACAATTATTTCATGTGCTGGCAGAGTGCTCCAGTGCTAATAAGGGGGCGTGGTCCAGGCTAAGAACTGATGTATTTAAATCTGATCAACTCAAATTTGCTATTGAAAACAATAACATCGTCATAATAGTACAATATACTGAGATTGGTCAAGTAAAGCAATCAAACTCAATATGTTTAAGCACAATTTAATTCAATTGTTCAGGTCGAAACAATATCCCACCTAACAGCAGAGATTTTTATTAAAATATATTTTAATAGAAATCACAGCTCAGATGGTCTCATCTGAGTGAGCACACACACACACACACACACACACACACGCACAACAATCGACGTTCCATGTACGCTGTCTTTTATATTTCCAGAGTCGGCTTGGTGTAACCTAGCGCTGTACGCCTCAGCAGCCACTGTGACTATTAGTGGGATCTCACAGGGCTGAATAAGCAGTGGGATTGTTCAAGTTGAATAACAACATACTGAGCCTCTCAGAAATACGAGTTAAGACCAGGCAGTGAAAATCACAGCAAAGGAGGAAGGCTGTCATTCTGACAAGAAAAATGCAGTGGTATACACAAGTGAAGAAAAAAGTACTTCATGAGGGAAAAACTCAGGAGCAGTTGTGCAATCATTTGGTTTGCTTTAACGCCCTTCACTGATTTCTTGTTATGCCCAATAGTAGACATATGTGTCCTTTCATAAGCACATATATATGACCTTGATGTAGGACATAAACTGTATTCTATCATGCTCAACAGTGCGATATACTGTACATGAGCATGAAAGAAGACAATGTGTGAGTGGTATTCCACTGGCAGCAGTGTTGAAACTTTCATCTTATTTTAGATGTCTGTCTCCACATCTCCAAAGCCGTCTAAACTGACGCAACATCAACTGTGGTCTGCAAAGCCACTGATGTCAGGAGCAAAGACAAGTGCATACACAAACAGCCACACTACTGTAACCTCATTTTGTCATTTTTCTTTAACTGTACAGGAACACTGTAGCAGAAAATAACAAAACTTTGCGCCAACATGCTCACATGCACACTCAGCACTTCTCTATTTTTTTGGCCCACACGTAGAGAGCGCTGAATAATAAAAGTTCTGCTTGAGTGTGAGTGAGCGCGATATGTGTGTGTTGATATTTTGGTGTGCCAGCGTAGGAAGTGAGGCAGCGAGGGCAGGGAGGAGAGAGGATAATGATCCTGCTGATAATGGAGGAGTGGAATCTGGTAAATGAGGCTGGATATGCACAGTGCTGCAGGCTGTTCCTTTACACCCAGTGTCTCACACACACACACACGCACGCGCGCACACACACACACACACACACACACACACACACACACACACACACACACACACACACACACACACACACACACACACGCCCCACACATCTCACAGCTCTTGAGGTATGTGCAAAATCTTGTCACATACAAATGAATGGCAATACACTTACCTTCTTACTTCCTGTGTGCCGGTATGTGTGTGTGAATACCTGAGTTTCTGTGCGAAGCTGAGAGCATGAGCACTATTAATAAAACATTGTCACCACTAGCACCGCTGCTTATAAGGAGGCAGCGCTTGTTTCACAAGAGCAAGGCGCCGTTTTTGCCCTCATCTCTGCTAAGGTGAGGTTTTTAAACATACGGCAAAGTTAATGAGCTACAACAGAGTTTTTGTTTTAAAATTCAGGAAACAGGTAGCGCCTGATGTGATAAAGATGCTTTAATCCAAAGTGAGATATTATCATTTTTTGGGTTAATACTACCAACAGCTTTTTACATGCAAAATGAATGATAACAAATTAAACTAAGTGGTGCTCAGTAGATTAAATATCTGCCAACACTTTTGTTGTGGACGCAAAAGTATGCCAGGTTCAAATATTTTTTCTATCATGACAAATAACCATCCTTTCTACTCATTCTTATTCAAATGCATTCACTACATTTTTAGCATCAATACCTTTTTATGCAAATAGACAAAAAACGAACAGGCACAATGTGCATACATAATGTTACAAACTAACTCAAACTGATGAAAAGCTAAATAAAAGTGAAGAAGTAATACTTTTTATCTCTTGGTTTGATGTCCCATGTTCCTCCTCTTCATCCCCCCACCTACCATGTATTCCGAAAAACAAAACAAAACATTAAAGGATCTTCCAATGAAGACGTCCTACTTAACTATCTGAATGTGGAGAGACCCGAAGTGTTACTTCATGCTAATCAGCTTCCATCAGTGAATTGCGTCCTGTATCCATCAGCTGAATGACCCACTTACAGTTCAGAAATCTTGCACGGATACTGTCTCCGGAGTAAAGACCGACACTTCGTAGCTAATCTGTCCTTGATTACCTCTGCAAAGCCCCAATCAATAGATTCCAGAGCTAAGATGATTTGTAATTGTATCAATCTGCTGCTCTTCATATCACCACTGTCCCCAATCAGACATTAATGATCAATTATGGCCGTGTGGCTGGGCAAGGAGAGATCGATGAGATAATGTGGTGTGGTGGTTGTGGGATCGGAGAAGACAGGGAGGCACTCTCGGAATGAAAAAAAGGTAGAGAGGGAGGATAAGAACAGGAAGGAAAAACAAAAGATAGAAAGACGCATAGACACAAACTGCTACCTGTGTGTAAGTCTGGAGACAGATAGTTGATTGTTGAGTCTCAGTCCCAGGTTGTCCAGGTTGACACTTTGGGTTGATAGTTAGACCGGACCACCAAACCAAAGTATTGATATTTAATGACCTGGAAATCCATCCATCCATCTATTTTCGTAACTGCTTGTCCTCTTAAGGGTCACAGGGGGGCTGGAGCCTATTCCAGCTGACGAGGGGCAAGAGGCAGGATGCACCCTGGACAGGTCGCCAGACTATCGCAGGGCTGACATATAGAGACAGACAACCATTCATGCTCACATTCACATCTAGAGCCAATTTAGGGTCACCAGTTAACTTAGCCTGCATGTCTCTGGACTGTGGGAGGAAGCCGGAGTACCTGGGGAAACCCCACACTGACACAGGGAGAACATGCAAACTCTACACAGAAGGGCTCCCCCATCCGTGGAGTTCGAACCCCCTTGCTGTGAGGTGACAACGCTAACCACTGCACCGATGTGCCACCGAATATAACATATAACTCATTATATGTTTAGGATTCATACTGCACTTTCATTATCGCTAACTGCTCAAAGCGGCTGATTAGGTGCTCTTGTTTTCATATATTTTCCATGAGACAAGAACTGTACTGAACACATATTATTTACATGAATTTTAGCAGGTAAATTTGCTTTCAGTGTTTCAGTGATTTTCACTGTCAGCAGTTGGTGTAGATGTTGAGGCTGATGCACATTGCAAAACTTAAAACAGTTAATCATTGTCACAGGAGTGCAGTGGTGGGAGTAAAATCCTACTCATGGCCCCAAAAGGGTTTGATTCAGCACTGTTTACTAAAAACAGATTTAATTCTTATCACCAGCGTCTAAATCCACTGCCTTTATTCCTGCATATTATGACAACACTGTACGTATTTACACGCAGCACATACGGTATACATGTAGAAGGCGGGCTGGGAAAACCTCAACAGCTCGTTCACAAGTCTGACGTAATCCTGAAACACTTTAATATTTAATTTAAGTGTCATGAAATTAAAAGGCTCAAGGAGAAGAGGCAGAGAACGAAAGATAGAAGAGAGACACAGCGAGAGAAGGAGGGAGAGATGGAGGGTCCTAGATAAGCCACTGCAAACCAGCAGCTCACGTCTCTTTTTAATTACAAATATGTTGATAATGGGCTATTATCTTTGAAAGGAGAGGCCCTTGACTAACATTATGAGAGGGAAAAAGAGGAGGGTGTTTGCTGATTGAGAGCGTCCTCTACACAACATCATCAAGAGTCCCTGTGGTTCCAATCATTTTGACAAGATTTTCTGAATCTGCATCCTTTTAAATGCAGATTGATATGGAGTTAATATCAAGTAAAGAAGGCGAGGAATACCCTCCAGTGCAGAGTTTAGATGCATTTTGACCTAGGGTTTTAATAACCGTGGACTACTCCCTGCTTCTATTTTCCTGGGCTGTCCAGCCAGAGCAAAACAGTGCCCCCCTCTGGATTATAGTAGAAACTGCAAACACAACATGACTTCACTCTGAGGCAAGAGCTGCTATCATTTGTAAACAACTAGATAGTGAAGGTTACAAGTCAAAAATAATCCAGTTTTTATTATGTATTTGTTTCAAGTGGCGTTTCTGGGAACTTCACATGTGAGAGAACATGCTCCGGGGGTTTTAATAAAGACTCAGTGTGCATTTAGTTCCGCCCCAAACCTCTCCATCACACACACACACACGCACACGCATGCATGGATGTAATGTGCATTACACACCTCAGAGAGTGTATGACATGACATGTCCCAGGTGTGAAAGGGTCCGTGTTGGACTTGACATGCCGCTGGCAGGTGATTAGCAGGGAGTCAGACCTCGTTGCCCCCCATCAGACATTATCGCAGTGAAGGCTCCATCTCCATAATACATAATTATAAGAGTCATATAAACGTCCTTCACATGTCTGCAGGCGTTTTTCAAAGAAACCCAGAGCTGGAGTGCATAGACAGAAAAGACTACTTTTGTTTTTAGGTTGCAGTCACAAGAGGATGTAAACTCTGTAGCGTCTACATCTAGAGTCAGACTCTCTCCACGTAAAGTGGTGATGGAGTGGTGAGAGGTCACTAATGATTCTGTCAATCAGTACCTTGGCTGGTATGTCACAGCAAGTCTTCTTACATTCTGCCAGGGCTGTCACTCCACCTGGCCCACCTCGGGCACAGTGGAAACCAAGCGCCCCCCACACCTGCATAGCTAGCATACCATACATCTTATCTTGGTGAGAGATTATGACAAGAGGGATTATGTCAATTAAATCTGCAGCCCACAGATCCGGCATCACTCCAGAGGAATACGAAAAAGTAGAAACCCACTTGTAGGCTGCCTCTTCAATCAATTTGCACCTAATGAATGAAGGAGAATGATTAAACATGTGAACTGCCTCCACAAGGCTTCAATAAACCTAAACTAATTCAAGGGAATCCATAATCGCCTGACCTAGGCTTTCTGCATTGTCCCTGGTATTACAGTAACAGGATTGCAAAGGCATTGGCTGCAGTTACACCCATCCTCCAGCGACAAAGAAACTGGTGGGGGTTAGCATTAATTTCCAAAGCCTTATGTTGCATTTGCATAATTACCATAAATCATCACAGGGATGTTCTGGTCCACAGTGGAAGAGGAGTGGGGAGAGGCTATTGGGAAATGTCATTTCTTGGAAGGGTGACAGTGTGCAGCAGACCACTGTGTTGATAACCGGCCTTGTAATGATTAAGAATAATCTTGTGGTCCTTTAAATAATGTAAAGGACACAGCGAGGCCTGTCCTGGTGTCCATGAAAGTGAGGGTTTGTACAGAATCTATTCTCTAAAATATCTGCAGCCTGAAACAACTGTAAAAATAGTGATATACTTGAATACTTGTTCTAATAATATTTAATCTTCTCTAGTATCTGGACCATATGCTATACATATTGGGAAGCCCTTTGAGTAATTTTTGATTTCCGATATTGGGCTATTTAATTACAATTGGCCTGACATTCTTTAGATACATTGCTTTGATATACATTTTGATTTTACTTTGACATTTGAGACCATCTTGTGACGTGATCACTCCAGCCTTGATAGAGCAATCCATGATCTACAACGAATGTGGGCCAGGGGCATTAAGTAGAAGTGCAATGGCCTTTTCTCTATTTCCGACCCCTTTGCTCGGACCACAACCACCATCAGACTTGATCTTTACTGTGATCTCAGCTACACAGCTGTAAAGTTTTGAGACTGTGTTTTGCACGGTTGTGATGCTACAATCATATAAACACCTGGCAAAGTACTCAAAACCAGTTCTGTGGTAGTTCTTGCTGCATATTGTCGCAGCTCAACAATATTAAACAAAGCCTACAAATCGGACGTGGCATTAAAGTACTTCCCTTTCCAGTGGCTGACTACTTGAAAACGGGGGACCTGCCTTTGTCTACCTACCAGTAAATGGTACACCATGAGGTTAAGGTACAGTAAATACAACAGAATGGGGGCACGGTGAGCCCGAGGGGGAGTCACTCATACAATAACAATGCCTAGACCTTAGGGTAATAACCATTCCACTGGGGTGACACAATATGTGACCTTCCCTGCTTTCGTCCATCTATAGTGATGAAAGGTTGGTTGTACAGTGAATAGAAAGAGACTGCTATGATTGTAAGTATGTGAGCTCAGTGACAGGGGCACAGTTTGGACCCTGTATTGGATTAGATGGGTGAAAATGAATGCGAGGGGTTAAATGCTTGACACAGTCAGTGCAGGCTACTGGCTCGGTAATCTGCTGAATGTTTTGTGTAATGATGACAGAAAAGTCAGCGGGTTATTCCAGGACAACTCCGAGCGGACCTCGAACTTCACCCTGAGACCTGAAGGTGGTGAAACATAGCCGAATGTGTCTTATCTCCGCGCAGCCAACTCCTGCTTTATATACCTGCACTGCACACAAAGCGTAGACATACAGTAACTCCATGGAAATTCCCCAAACTTTGCCTAATCTCTTTTTATCTCCCCTGCCAGGCTTCCATAGCTGTTGCTGCAGCTGCGTGACCTGATAAAGCCAAGAGAACAGTAGGTGGGTTTGCAAGTGATAAAGAGACAGAGACTGAAACAGAGAGTGAGAGCCAGAAGGATGCAGAGAGGCTCCGAGGCCGGCATGAACGAAGAGACGAGAGAGAGAGAAAAAAGAAGAGAAAGACATTAAATATGAAAGGCAGAGGCAAAAATAAACTATGACATGACAGGAAAAGAGAAGGAGGAGGGGAACATTAAGAGAGCGTTGATGGAAAGGGCAGAGAAGGAGAAGCATGACAGCTGGCAGACGGGGAAGGCGGCGCTGCTCTGCTCGGCCCAGTCTCACTGCACCTCAGCGAGCCAGATGGACTAACCTGCCCCTGTGTGCCCTTCACCAGCCAACACACACATTTATATATATGCGGGAAAACATGCTTTGCATAAGTCAATAAAGTAAATACATTTTCTGTACCTTTATCATCCATGTTAGCCTGACACATCACTCTCCAAAACCTGAAGAAACCCCTTATTAACACATTCAAACACAGGCATGCATCACACAATTAGAGCTATATTACTTCTGCGATCTTGTGGGTGTTGCTTTCCCAAAAATGTCATCATGTGTGTGTCTGCTACTACTGACTCAATCACTTCCCAAGAAGAGCCACCAAACAAAAAAAAAAAAAACTCACTGTGATACAGGACCTCCCTCTAGTGTATAAACTTGGCTACTACATCCTAGATTACAGTTCAGCACCGAGGCAATGGACAGCTCTCAAATCCAAAATGCAGGTCTCCAATAAGCTCAGAAGCAAGACAGAAAATTTGACTTTATTCTAAAATCCAGGATTAAAACACTTCAAATATTCAACAAGAAAAAAAATCACATCTTGTTTAGGTTCAGATCTTCTCTGGATGTTTGTTTCCATCTTCATTTCTCAAGTAATTTAGTGGCAATCCTGCAAGAAAAACATTCGGCCAGGCCCCAAACTCTATTGATTGATGTCTGGTTATAAAAAGACATCTATCATCTAGACAGTCTGAAATTAAAGCTGTAGTGGTCTGTGTGTCCACGCGCCTGTGTCTGTGTGCGTGTGCCCACTCTCCCTTGTGTGTGTGCACGCGTGTGTACTTGTAGGTGGTCGGGGGGCTGTGTGTTGACGCGGTGCAGTATTATGAAACAATAAAATTCAGACAGCTGATTCATATCTGGGCATAAAAGCCTGAGTTTTGTTAGGTTCCTCTTTAATGAAACCTATAATTTCTGCCTCCCTCTGTGGTGTTGCTATGGAGCAGAGGGATCGATCATAAAGAGAGATATCCAGAGCTGCTCTATTTTGCAGGATTGCCATGGCAATGAGTGAGCTGAGTTACAGTGTGAAAGATCGTTTACACAGTAAAGAGTCGCATGTCAACTGTATTTCAGTCATACACTGCTGAGAACATCTTCGTCACCCCTCCTGAAAACACACAAGGATGAAAAAAACAGCTTTCTTATAGAAACACGCAAAGAGCGCAAACGCACACATGCTACAGTGTCATCCAGCACGGTTTTGTCAAAGACTGATGTTATGGGCACAGAGGTTACAAATTCAATCACTTTAGAGATGGCTCCCACATCACAGTGTCTCCTTTCTTGCACATGTGTGCATCCATGAATATATCGGCCCTGCCCGGCGTGGACTGAGAAAGTATCGCTGGGTCCACACAAACAAAGTGTTTGAAATTCAAACAGGCCGGAGCTGTCATATCCACCAAACGCATCACTTTACAGAAAGGACAATCAAATAAAGAGAGGAAAAGGAGCACAGAGAGAAAGTGTATGATGTGAGACGGAGAAGGCATAATATAGCAGATAACTGGTAAATGGACTTGTGTTTGTATAGCGCCTTTTGAGTCTTCTGTCCAAAGTGCTTTTACATTATATGCGATATTTACCCATACATCCACACGCTGGTGGCCGAGGCTACCATACAAGGTGCAGGCTGTTCTCATGCACTGTTCGTACGTATACCTACAAAAAAAAAACATGACCACTGGCTGACAAGATAAGATAATTCTGTATTCGCCCCACAGCGAGGGAATTTGCAACATTACAGCAGCAAAGGGAGTGCAAACAGGAAGCATCAGTGAAAGCAAAAACAAAGAGTGATATAATAAGCAAAGACAATAAAACACAAAGCAGTATAATAAGAGAGCAGACGGGAGTGAATGAGGAAATAGCCCCACACGGACACAGATTAGGCTTTGTGGATGGGTCACAAAACACAGGACTTTCCCCCAGGAGACCCAGTTCTGAACAATGTGAAACCAGGTTAAATTCGAGTCAACCAAAATAACTTTACTTTCCTAAACCTGACCTACTTAGTACACAATTACTGTGTCTTTACTCTTGTCCAGCTTTGTTGTCTTTGTTTAGCTATATGTGGACGTTGGTTTCTGTCCCACATTGATGGTTTTGGCACAGTGAGAACTCCTGACAATCTTATTTTTATGCTCCTTTTTAACTGTCGGCACACATGACCAACAAACTTTATTCTGACTGATTTACTGATGGATATGTTCATCTAGTTATTAAATAGATCTGTCTACTCCTCTAAAACTCCTCTAAACATTAGAAAATAGTCTAAACAAACTAGAAAATAGTTTTGTAACAGGGGCTAGTGCTACCCTCGCTAGTTGGCAAGGGTATTAACAAAGTTCTTGTGAAACAATGGCGCTTACCCAATGAAAATGTTGTGGTCGTGATCAAGCATGTTTCCTGAATAATTATTGTCCTAAAAAATATCACTTTCAATAAATATTATTTGTTTAATTAAAAAGAAAACTGACCCACTTAACTTAACATTAAGTGCATGTCGTTATTCATGCAGCTCTGATTCGTTGAATATCATACAAACCATTATATGAGGCTACCTTGCAAGGTGACACCTGCAAATCAGTTCAACATTCACATGCACTCACACACCAATAGAATCAGGGGCTATTTCGAGTTCAGTATCTTGCCCAAGGATACCTCCACGTGCAGACTGGAGCAGGGGATCACACCACTGATCTTCCCACTGGGACGACCCGCTCTACCTCCTGAGCCACAGCCACAGATATTATTTGGACAGTGGCAATCAATCAGGTTAAAAAAAAAAGAAAAAAAGAAATTAAAAAATCATGAACTCGCATGAGAGGAGAAGCTGAGCCTCTGTTTCCCAGAGGGGAGAGCAGATCCACAGTGTCAGCACATTCAACCAGTGAACCAACATCTGTTTTTCATCTTCCTCTCCTCTCCACCGCTCACCTCCATCTCCCTTGACCTTAGTCACACTTGCCCGTGTGCGCACACACCCACACACCCACACACACTCCTCTCAGTGATGATCACATGCTTTTGTTGGAAGCTCTGAGTCACTGAGCTAAGCATTTCCCGACATCCCAAAGGATCTCAAACACGATCACTATTTACTATGTGTGTGTAGAATATAGACTGCCTCCTGAATTCCACCCACAACCTTCTTGACCTGAATACTGACCAGTCAGCTGCTCGCATCCCGTGTTACTGTAAAACCACCTGCTCTGAAAAGAGCACATATTTATGCTAGTTGGTAACCACTCTGGATTCTCTTCACTCATCACCCATCTGACCCCCTTTTATCCACAAGAATCCAAATCAAACAGTCTTCTCCTGTGTGAAAAGCTTTTCTCTGTAGCGATTGTGTGGACAAGTACCACCTAAGTGTGCTCATACACAGAACTCTCCCAGCTGTCTCGGAGATTTAACCTGCCTGTTGACTTCAGGCTCAGAGATTAGTCATGAAGTGTACACACACTTGCTATTCAGCCAGAAGACGGCAGGCAATGTCAGTATAGAATTATAATGACCAGAACAGACGCAGTGGAGAAAATCCTGGGGATTTATCGTGGGCTGGTTAAATGAAGGGAAGACGTGCTGAATGAGAATAGCTGTTCTGCTGATTTCAATTCTCAGTGTGCTGGTGCTGTGAGAGAAAGTGTGTGTATGTCAGACCAAATCCTTGTATATTTACTCTCTGCTCCCGGAGAACAGGCTGAATCTGAGTCTGCATACTGGAGAAATGAGCTGAGAGATACTGCCCCCTTCTGGACAGGGATGAGACTACACACACTGTCCCATATTCTTCGCATAAGCTGTAACATCCCATATATGATATAAACTTACAACACAAGTGCGTACAAAGCCTTTATCAGACAGTTAAAAATCGCTGAAGCAGCCATGTCCAATAGCAGCCCTCAACTGTCACAGCAAAGAAAACACATCCCTATGCACACACACACAGCCTCAGTGACACACCGTCAGTCACAGCGATGTTCGAATGCCTTGGATTTGTAATGGAGAATATGTCTGACATAGGCATGACTTACTGGGGTGCTGCCATCTGACAGGGTCGTCATGCTGATTGACATGCTCATCTTGTCGGAGGAGGAGAGGGTGGGTGGGGAGGGGCTCCTCTTCTCAGCTTCCTGTCTCTGGAGGAAGTCACGCCAGGCCCGCTGGATACTACGTGCGGTGATAAAGAGACACAGGCATTGATGATCATTTGAGCTTTTAAGATAGTTTATAATACAACGCTGAACTGCTAAAATTTTGCCATTAAAGGAGCAGTGTGTAGATTTTAGTGACATCTAGTGTGAGGATTGGAGAATGCAGCCAGGTGAAATTTCTCCAATGTGCTAAGCATGAACTCCTGGGGAGGATTTCTTTAGTGTTCATTGTTCAGGAGGTTTTTACCGCGAACCAAATTATCCACAGAGGTCTCTTCCTCTCCAAAACAAATGAACCAGGTGATTAATAGTGGTAGAAACACTGAATGAAGCAGTTTCATGTTAAAAATCGGTGTTTCTGGAATGCTAATTTATGCTCACCTTTTTCCCCTGATTACTTAAGATCAAGGTGTTCAGGAGGTTTTTACTGGGAGCCAAATTATCTGCATGGTCTCTTCCACTTCTAAACAAATGGACCAGGTGATTCCAACCAAACAGAGAATGAAGCAGTTTCATTTTAAAAGTCCGTGTTTCTGATGCTGTTATGCTCATAGCAGAGGGGCTGCAACCAGTCACAATTCTCATGCTACCTCAATGAAGGTTCTTGAATCTCAGGTTGAGAATCGCTGACTCTCTGTTGAGGTACCTAACACACAGATCCAATACTTGAGGGTGGCGCTAGAAACACTGCTGTCCAGTGATGGTCAAGAGAGAATCGTCAGAGGAAATACAGCAAGAGCTACATTGCAAATACTGTCTGTGGTAGGAACACTACACAGATCTAGTGTTAAGGTACATGTCTGCACAGATTATGAACAGGCTCTGAGGGTACTATAGCAGAAGTGTTTGGTGGAAACGCGGCTTTAGAGGAAAGTATCCAGAGAGGTAATTCTATTTCATATGGACAAACTTGATGAAATTAAAAGTGATATTTCCAGCTGTAGATAAATTATATACTCACATCAACACCTTGGTCTCAATGGGTGGCCTGTTGATGTTGATATTGTGGTATAGGTCCATGGTCAGATGATTACTGAGAAGAGGAAGGGGTGTAGGGGACATTCAGAGGACACACACAAGCCCAATCTCAGTCTGGGTTATCAGTAATTAAACAGCGATGGCTTGGTCCCATCTGCAGGGAGAGCGGCTTTTACAGCAGCACAAGAGGCTGCTCATTCTGTCACTGTGTTGTGTTTATTGTTGATGTGTGTGTGTGCGGGCATGTGCGTGTATGTGTGTGTGTATGTGTGTGTGTATGTGTGTGTGTGTGTAAACCCACCTCTGCAGCTGGAAACCCCCATCATTAACATGCTTGAAGCCACTCTGGATACTCTTCAGCTGCTCCTATGTGAGCCAGATACAGAAGGAGGGACAAACACAGAGAGAAAGAGACAGAAACAAGAAAGCAGTTGACATCTCAGATATGCGGCTTTGGTGCAGACAGAGGAGGAAGGAGGAGATCCCTGCAGTGTATGTGTGTGTTTGTGTGTGTGTGCAAATATGATTAAATGTTTGGCAGATGTGTGATCATTGTGCTGAGCTCAGGGACCCCTGCAGCAAGTGGTTTGGCAGCATTTTGGCTCAGTTAGATGTTTTCTTGTGAAGTTAGTGAAGTAAGCTTCAGAAAAACTCGGCTAAAACGCTGGTTAAGCGTTTTCAAGGCGCTCGGCCCAGAGGCACAAAGAGCGAAGTCAAACACGGAGAGACAGGCTAGGCGGAGAAGATACAGCAGGACATAATTCATGAACTATGGCACAGTTGTTGCACAGATGTGGCAGACGCGTTGGAGATTAGAGCGATGAAACTTTACACTTTCACTTAAATGACTTTTAGCTCCTTTCTCCGCTCCTCGCCTGCTGCTCTCCTCCCCTCGGCTCCATCCTTGAGCTTTAATAGTGCTGTGTAATGAGGACAGGCCTGCCTCTACATAATTGAGCAGACTAATTCAATTACAAGAGAGCAACAAAGTTTAAGTGGAGCAGTTCTTCCTGATGAGCCAAGAGGGTCACATCGGGGCACTGAGCAGCTACCAGCTACGTCACAGTGTATTTGCATGTGTATATATGTGTGTGTGTGTGTGTGTGTGTGTGTGTGTGTGTGTGTGTGTGTACAGCAAAACCTGCAAAATTCCCCATTTTTATTTGACTTTTTGTTTGATGGCACCGTTAATACATAATGAAGGATGCATGAAATAATATATTGCATTTATTAGATGGCAGATTGGCCTATAAAGAGACTCACACTAAGAAATATATTACATCCATTAGAAGCACTACCACACTAAGAAAAATTGCTGTACTGCAGTGGTTACTTGGTGTTTCGATCTTGGGTGTTTAATATTCATTATATAGCGATATATGCTTCCCCCTTAATAGCTATGAAAGGGTCTGAGAAAAAGCACCCTTTGAAGTGTAAATGAGCATATATACAGTACATATATATATATATATATATATATGTGTGTACACTAGAATTGAGGATTACAGGATTTTCAGGATTTTCTAAACCCCAAATTGCTGTTGAAGCGCACTGCATCATATCTTCTTTTTTTAAAATAAAAAGGTCTATGTTGTTTGGCTGTTTGCCCAATTTGACTGTGGCAGGCAGTGTTGTTTTTCTCATTACTCTCCCTCCCAGAAGGAACAAGCAGCTCATTAGACAGAATCAAGGACTTTGACTAGTGATCAATGATTGCATCAAGGAGCTGTTTTTCATCTCTTTCAGTTTGTCTTTCCCTCTCAATTTCTCTCTGATGAAAAGAGGATCTGAGAAAGCGTGACTGCGGACTGGGATGTGGATTCCGTACAACCTCGACCCCCCCTGAACTTTCTTCTTCTGCTTAGAGAGTCAATGTCACGCAGCCTTTCCAAATCCTGATGCTGTCCTGGACAGAGAGAGCTGTCTGTCTCTTATAGAGTCTGTCACTCTGACACTGACACACACACACACACACACACACACACACACACACACACACACAGATCCAATCATATGCTATTAAACTGACTTTAAAAAGTGCAATTTTGCGACTTTGGGGACAGGCAAAGGCAGAGAGAATGAAAGGAAGGAAAAAGTAAGAGAAATAAAGACAGAAGAATAGCCCTAAACACAGAATAAAGAAAGACTTGTTGAGTGAAATAGATAACAGACAGAGAAATAATCAAATGGCAATGATGGAGAGATGAGCCAAGTATAAACAAGGAGGGTGTGTGTGTGTGTGTGTGTGTGTGTGTGTGTGTGTGAGAAAGAGCGAGAGAGACTGTTAGCCTCTGGGTAATGGAGTTGCTGGGAGAATGAATGAGCCGATCATTTCAATTTCCCCTTCAAGTTACTGATGGCCCTGCCACAGGCCTGGCCAGGCAAACTATTAGCCCACCTCAGAAACAAGTACACACACACACACACACACACACACACACACACACACACACACACACACACACACACACACACACACACACACAGAGTGTGTAACAGAAAAAAGAAAAAAGCATTCATGCACACATGAGCACGACCTTACCTACAAACGTATTTCTATTTACATACTTGCCTCTCCATCAACACCTCAACTTAGAGCATCAGCCTCTCCCACCATAGTGTTCTTTTAAACTAGTAAGTAATAGATTATCAGTTGTATAAATGGACATGTTACGTCAATTTAATTGTAATGACTTGGTGACTGCATACAAAAACACAACAGCAAGATTACAAAGCTGGTAAATTTGAGCAAAAATAGCATGTTGATAACAGCATTACTGCTGCAGATAATGATATTACACTACATTATTATGATACGACAGCCTGTCATACTTTCATTATCGAGCCATTATCAAGTGCTGCAATTATTTTTCGAGGTAAATAAATAGGATTTAATTGATGGCAATGTTTGTAAAGATTTTGATGCATCCTTAAAACGGGAAAATGTTTGAATTAAAATGTCATATAATTTTGATATGGGTCGGACTTGGCCCACAGGTGACTCTCATAACAGAGTACGGAGCTCAAATTTCAGTAACTATGCCATTTTTCGCTTTGTCTTGTGTGTTTTACAGTATTTTACATTAAAATACATTAATCACACAGTCTTATGGATCCTAAATTTAAGTTAGTGAACATAATCTGCAGCAGGTTGCATTTAAACTTCACCCAACCCTAAACTTTATGAGTGGCACATTGAGGAGGGAATCTTTACTGTATCTATTTTTCATTTACGTTTGTATCACTGTTTCTATCATTGATTGTGTGTGTGTTATGTGTGTGTAATATGAATGTGTGTGTGTGTGTGTGTGTGTGCTTACAAAACACAAACTGATATCCGGAGCGCATTATTCACCACTTAAATAAAACCCTGACTTCAGCAGGACATTTACAACCATCTTAATACACGGTATTGATTCCAAAATCTACAGCACTTTGCAATAACTGCGCAACAAACCAGTGGCTGCATGTGTTGCCTTTTCTCCTGCTCTCCACACCTGTATCCTTCCATCCTTGCCTCAGTGGAAAACCCCATCCCGTATCTGGAGTAGGAATGCCAAAAAAGTACCGGAACATAAACCAGAGGTTTGCATAATTTAGTGGCAGAGTTGACAGGAAATCTATAGTCATTTTGGGCTTTGGCAGTGCCAAGCAGGCTTGTATTGATTGGTGTGTATATGTGTGTGTGTGCGCAAATATGTGTTGGTGGATTTATGGTGGAGTCAGGCAAAGCGGGGAGAGACAGAGGCAGGGAGGAAGAGAGAGAGATGCTGATGGAGGAGAGACCTTGAACCCGCGGTATACTATACAACAACAGAGGAAATAGAGCTACTGACAGCCAAATACAGACCACAAGCCCTCTTATGTTGCCCATCCCTCCTTCACCCCCTCTCTATCCTCACCTCTGCCATCAATCTTTTCTCCTTCACTCCATTTTCTCCAACTAATATGAAAATAAAAAAGACGGGCATGAGGAGGTGATGAGAAAGCACAGAATTAAGAGAGATGGAAAAGGGGAAAATGATGATTCGATCATCACTAAGAAATGTGCTGGCCTCCTTCTTGGACAGAGGGAGAGGAATAAGGAGCAGAGTGGACTAATAGTTGTTTGGGAGGTTTTAGAGGTTATAGGGCCTGCAGGAGATATCAGCAGGCTCCTTGGCTGCCTTTGCCCTTACACTACTCTATATAGCAGGGGTGTGTGGAAAAGGCTTCCTCCCCTAATTACTGCGTATAAACCCAGCAGTCCAGTCTTCCTGCTGGATCTGATGCAGGCCACAGCGTGCTCTGCGCCCAGGGAGATGAGGCGTTTCTGAAGCAAACACATGGTGGCAATCATGCAAAGGCAAAAGGGCAACATATCCTACACACAACGGTTGATATCATATCTAATGAATTAGTACCCCACAAATTAGCGCCCCTATGGGTTATGTTATGTTAGGTGAGCACAGTCTAATTTCAAAGTCGGCATCAGAAACCAATAAAAAAAAGACGTCCTTGAACGTGGAATGATACGCAGCCGGTTGCCGTTATAGTTTAATGGTGCCTGGAGGCGACAGGAGAAACGTGGCAGAACAAGGACGAAAGTTAAGGCAGCGAAAGTCTGACTGGGGTGGGCAGGAGGGGCTCTTGGATGGGTCCAACAAACACGGATCTTCACCCCGAGAGAGCGATGTTCATGTCCTGTAATATTCTAAAGCCAAACCCTGTTCTTTTTTCATAAACCTAACCACGTGTTTTTGTTGCCTAAACCCAACCACTTGTGTTGTTGCTAAAGGAAAAAAAAGGTTAATTCATGATGTTTTACATACATTATGGACGTAGTGCATTTATTTTGAAAGAGACTCTATGTAAATGTTAAATTTCCTGTGAAAATGGAAATGTATCTTGAAAGAAGAGAACTTGACACGGTGTCCTAGAACGTCAACAACAATGCACCCAGGGTACCTTGCACGTCATATGTGGACATTGAAAGTCTATGACCAAAATGTCAATATGTGACGAGGTCAGAGTGAGAATGTGTTGGTTAGACTTAGGAAAAGAATCATAGTTGGGTGTCTTCACTTTGCAACCTTAATGTAAAGTTATGTAGGTTAGGTTTAGAAAAAGAATCACGGTTGGGCGCAGTAACATGACATACTGAACGTAAAGTTACATACTTAACATAACGTGATGACAGTCCTTTAAAGGGAAATTTCGCTTTATTTAAACCTGTCTCCTATCGTCCTAAATTTGTTTCTAGTGACTAGTGACATAAAAACAAAGACCGCCTCATATCGTTAGGATAAATGTCAGAGAACACATAGAAAACGACATGTAAACGTATTGTCTTACAATCAGCGATCTCATACTGTGCCTGAAATCTCGCGAGCTCTAGATAAAGCCCAGCTGGATACTACTCCAGGTGGAGGTGTCTCGTCCTCGGTCACATCCAGACCTTGAAAATAAGACTGCAACTGGTCCCATTCCTTGCAACAGAGGCATTCCTCTTCTGTGGGAAATAAACCGAAATTTCCCTTTAAGGAACTCCAAGTTCACTTGGTTTCACACCTGAACATAAACACTGGTCTACTGAGGGAAAGCCCTGTGTTAGTTTGACCCATCTACCACCACAACCTGCCTCAAATGCAGACTTTGCTCTTTATTCTAGTTCCTTCTTTACCTCCTTCGGCACTTTGACAATTACGTAGGTTATATACGAATTACTAGCTCATGATTACATGGGTTATATATGAATTTTGGTGCATAATCATTATACATACAGACAGTACATGACAACAACCTGAAAAGGGGCAGAGACAAGAGGCACTTGTGTTAAATATAGCCAAACACAAGTCAGACTGTCTGCTTTGGTCTAAAATGAGCCTCAGTTCAATCCATGTTGCTACACTTACACCTTCAAATGTTCACAAACGATTGAATAATTACACAAATGTGCCATGTCAACAAACTGAGAATGCATTTTAGGCACATCTTTGATGACTGGATGCATTAAATAACATATCACTGTAGATTTCAAGGGCGCACATGCATCTATGCCCTTATAGGTTATCTGAATTTTCTAAAGCTGCACATGGACATCAAGAACTAGAAAAAAAAATCAATTTCGAAGCCAGTGACACTTTAATTTCTTGTCAGAAACTATGTAACTGTTTAACAACTTAATATAAATGCCACGTCTGAAAATAAAACAATGTCTATTCCTCTTGTGGGAAATTAATTCTTGTAATATCCGTCCTGCTCTGATGACTCTGATTTACATTTGATACAAAAGGTTGCACACATGGACATTAATGAATTGCTTGACGGGCTTGTTGTTGTGCCAAGCAAGACATGAGTCAAGCTCAGTTAAGGGATAGTTACAACGGGCAGGTGTTTAGGAAGTCCTGACCACAAGAGCTCTTGTCGTCAGGCTGTTGCTATAGATCTCCTGCTATAAAGACACAACCACTGAAAAGCTGACTGTGTGTCTACCGTATAGCTGTTGATATGCTGAACATCAAATAGCTCATACACATTAACAGCTGCCCTCTCTGCCTTTTTATTTGCTGCCTCACTTCTGATACGATCTCCGCGTTTTTATACTGCTTATTGTTTTTATATGGTTTTTACAGTGTTTTCATTTTTACTGCCTCATAGTTGTTTTTATCATTTTTATTGTCTTGCAGTTTGTCAGTATTGTCTTCATATTATAATGTTTTAAAACCTGGCTGCACTTCATGTTTTCTGTAATGAGACAATAAAAAATGACCTAACCCGACTTGACTTTAAAGATGAAAAAGATTTTACTGACGTTATTTTTGTTGTGTTTTTCTTGCTGAAATAAGCAGTTTGACTCAGCAGCAGCTCAAGTATTGTTTGAGTGACACCGAAGAAACATTTTTTGTCTTCTTTGTTTATCAAATGTTGTAAAATTTTGGGCGCAGGTTAAAAAATATGATCACCTGCTTTACACTGTATGAAACAGACACTGTACAAATGGTGAGCACTGATCTTATCTATGTTGGTGTCATGTACTTCATTTTGACAGCACGTTAGTCATGCAGCGTTTCTCACTAAATGATCAACTTGGGAGGCTCATGTAGTTTGTGAATGAATGGTAAATGCACATACAACAAGAAAAAGCTGTGTTACTGTACAGCACATGGGAGAGACAACACAGGAGGCAGGGGAGGGATGGGCTGAGTGATTGACGCTCTGAAAGGTTACATACCTCAGCTGTAGGGGACAAAGGGCAGGGGAAAGATAAAGATACAGCACTTTGCAGGGAGACAGAAAGTGATTGGGTTGAGAGCCGGCGAGGGAGTTAAAGAGGAAGAGAATATGAAAGCAGGTTCTTGGTTGGCGGCGAGAAGAAAGGATACGGAGGTGAAAGAACAAGCCTGTGGGCTCTGAAGAAATTAAACTGGACCAAAGCCAGCCAGCCAGCCAGCCAGCCACAGAAACACAGGAAGAGAGAAACGGCCTGCCTGGGAAATGGCCTTCATCTCTCCTGTACATGGGGCGTAAATCTGTCCCCTGCACCTCCAACTGATCCAGACACACATACGAACACTCACACACATGATTTAAATAGCTCTCCAGTTCTTCTAAATGCCCCCTTAACTCAGTTCAGGGGACAGAGTGACAGACAAAGAGAGGAGACAAATCCACACATCTAAAGAGCCTATAAAACACAAAGTCATAATCTATTTCCCTCATTGCGGCACTATATTTTCAACTCTGTTGCTCTTTAAGGTCACAATCTTCACCTTCGCTCCCACAATATAACAAACATGATGTATTTTCATTTTTTTTTTACTACTTATTAACTTCTTTACTCTCATTTCTTCTTGTTAACGGTCCAAGCAGCAACTATTGTTTTTGTTCTGCTTAAAGCGTTCATGCAGCAAAAACTTTCACACCATAAGTCACTATAATTGGCAGCTGTTTGAAAATTCATCTACTGCCCAGGCACAACAAATAACACTTGTTGACCTCAAGGTGGTGCTGTAACAATCAGGTTTAAGTTCTTAAAATTATCTCCAAAACAGCTTGGGTTAGACTAAAAATTCTTGCATCATTTTGATCCTTTTATTCTTTTGCATCTTTGCTTGGATGGTCGACTGCTTTAAGAAGGTTGAATTTTGGAATTTGTTTCTTGATTTTCCCCTAAATTCTATTTACGAGAACTGATCAAAGACCATTGGCTCAGTCGTCCTAAAACTTTGGCAGGATCATCTACAGACACCGCTGATCTAAAGCTATGAAGGAAATTTCAATACATCAATCCATTTTGATATTATAAATTTTTAAATATGTCTCTTTAAGTTCAATTTTACATGAATGGCCATAGATCAAAAATGGCTTGAACAGTTACAACCAAAATTGGTGCACGTGTGCAAATGCTTTATCTGAGCTTTGCTAAGCCGTCTTGGGATATTCTGCCACTAGGGGGTGCCACAAATGTGAAGAGTTTAAATCTTGTAATCTGCTACAGGGAGTCGTATGAAATTTAGTTAGCATTATCTTCGGTCATCACTGTTACATTCCAATCTTCAAAAAAATAAAATTAAAATAAAAATAAAAAAACAAAGTTTGTCCTACAGAGACATTTTTTCCAGCACATCCATTGAATTTTGACAAAATATTGTCTCATTGCAAAATATAGCCAATTCCGAAGTCTGTTTGCAACATCAATTAACATCTATGTATACCTTCACAAGTCTTCATTCAAATGCTACCAAAACTGACCAGACATTCCTAAACAACGGTGTTCAGATCGGTTTAACAGAGAGCACCAAAATGCTTGGCAACAAACCAAGAATCAGCAGAAAAATGTATGATTTTCTTTTCAGAATTCCATCACCAACACTTCTATTTTGAGTATAAAAGGGGAAAAAAAATCCTCAGTTGTGCACATGTGACATCATTGCCTTAAGCTGTGAGAAAAGCTACGTCTTCCTGGTGCTGCAGTGAGTAAGTCACCTTCTCTGGGGATTCAGAGGTCAGAGGTTAAAAGTTCAAAAAATCCTGCTTCTGCTATCCTACACATGGTCTTAGAGTTAAGAGTTAAGTTTAGACACATTTCACGTATTAGCTCTATTTCTGTATAAATTAGTAGACAGGGATATATTTATTTATATATGTCAAATGAGCGTCAGTGATGACCACAAATGATTTTAAAGAAAATTTAAGGATTGAGGGGTTAGCGTTAGGGTTTGACTTGTCACATAAATAAGACACAAACATCCCAGTGCTCAAATATCTGCCTGGACTCTAATCATAGCCGCCTGTGGCTGTCTAGTTTGTCTTGTATTCCTTCCACAGTCTCTCAGTCTAAGTTGGTTTTCCTCTTCAATACTTGATGAGCTTCCTGATGTGAAGTGCTGGCACCGGATTCCGGGTCATCACGCCATCGTCTTCCTGCACTGCAGAACATTGGCCAGCTGTGTTTGTTTTCCAGACGAACTCAATTAACTCGAGTAATCTTGCATGCTACGCACACACACACACGGACACATTTATATGGAACACAAACACATGTACAGTATGCATATTCCAACCTACAATTTACCAGATAATTCCAGGTAATTTACAGCTGGCTTGGTGGTTTGCTGACAAACAGCAAGCAACCATGTACAGTCATACATCAGAAAGGAAGGAGAGACCAGTGTATCGCCACAAGCTGTGATTCCAGGATTCAAGCAGAAAAACTTGAAAACGTTGAAACGTGAGAGATGAAGACCTTTGGCCATTTCTGAAAAATGCATTTAAGATAACAAACAAGTTTTATAATGATCAGACAGATGCTTATCAATTTCCAATCAAATCTGCACTGGCCTTCTGCCCTTGGCGATCCCATCACCTCCTTGTGGTCAATTGGAATTCTTTGCCTCCTTACATATCTTGCGCTCAAAATAAATTGTCATTCAAAAAACTACTTAAGACACACCTAATGCTGCCAACCATATGACTGAAAGTTAAAATGATTTGACTTTTGTTCTGTTTTATCTTTTTCTCTTCATTCCAATGAAATGATTAAATATAAATGTATACTGTTTAATTAATTTGCTATAAAACACTTATCTGAATTTGCTATCTTGACTGTATAACTCTTGTTAGGTATACATGAATGTATAATTTTAATAAAATGACTCATGCAACTAACAACAATATGTCAGCCACCATCAAGGATCATCAGTTTCTTGTTAGCTCTGTGTGGACAATGAGCAGGAAATCCTTACCCAATAACGCTGTAACCTTGAGGCTACGAGTTATTCCATTCACCTTTCAGCCAAAAAGCTGTCATGACCTGGTCCTCTGCTTATAGTAACCTAACTGGTTTAAACACCATCATACCATCTGCTGCATTACATCGACCCCTCTCCCTCACACATACACATGCACGCACACACACAAGCTATCCAGAGGGCTCGGAGGCAGCCTCTATCAGTCAAGCGTCCCTTGGGTCCTTTGGCCCAGCCAGCCAGTCAGCCAGCCAGCCAGCGCCATCTCTGCCATCACACTCATATCCTCATCGCTCTCCTCTGCCACGGGGACACAGAGCCCGTCAGTACACCGTGTGGTGTGTGTGTGTGTGTGTGTGTGTGTGTGTGTGTGTGGGAGTGATAGCAATAACTGAGGACAGATGCCGTTATCTGTAGCCATTCCTGGCTAGACACTGTGTCTTCTGGCACCTGTGCATGTGTGTGTATGTGTGTGTGTAGATTTGCCAGTGTCCATTGGGATTCAGTGTCCAGACACTGGCAATGTCGTCCCTGAGTGACCCTGCAATCAAAGCTGGCTGGCACTCTCTTTCTGTTACACTCCCTCGTATGCACACGCACCACACACACAGAGTTCCTCTTTCTGCACTGGGGGTTAGGCTAATGACTGACGGTGTCACAGACAGAGGACAGGAGCTGCATACTGAGAAAGAGGAAATGGAGCAGGGAGAAAACCTAAAGACAGTCACAGAGGCTAATACAGAGCCCTGAAGAAAAGGCACAGCTACACTGCTGTATAATGGAAAAATAAATAAATGACAAAGATAATGTGAGTCTCTGTGAGTTTCCTGTGCTTAATGGAAACATTAAAGCTGAATACATTCAGAGAAGTAAGCTCAGAGACGGACCAGTCTGTGGGCAGTGCCAGCTGCAGAAGACCAGAGGAGTTGCCGGGGGTAAATATATATTACTTCAGAGGTTCGTGGTTGTCCAGGCAACAAGAATGAGCATCTGTGTGGCATCAGGCTGGAGCAGAAACTGCTCCACCATGGAGAAATATGTGCAGCCTGTTCTCATTTCCCTAGCGTCAAATACCGCTGCTTTGTCACACCCCTCAGCGTGTGATATTGACACTGAAGGCAGCCTTTAGCGTCTTTATGAGACGCACCGGGCTTTTAACTAAGTCCAGTGTGAAATCCTCTGCAGCAATATTTGATGCTGACGTAGTATAAAGAGCAAGACAGCCAGTGTAGAGTGGGCGGGGAGTGACGCAGATTGGTCAAACAAGGCAGGCAATTTACATACGGTTGTCGCGCACTGACATCATTTACATGATGTATTTATGCCACTTTATGTTATGTACAGTAACAAACATCTTTTTTTAAACCTAACCAAGTAGGCTTGTTGCCTAAACCTAACCACAACTGTTTCACAACATTTACATGTGTTATTATTCCATAAAGCTTCCTGGTATTGTGAATGAAATATGGAGTAGTTTGAAACTAAGGTAGGGTGACCATATTTTGATTTCCAAAACACTCGCCCGGCCACGAGACAGCCTACTTAGATGATACTCGCAGTTTACTCAAAGATGCCTTTTAATTTTAATATATTTAAAGTTTATATGTATGGATAGAAAATTCAGTTATATTACAAAATAATATCTAATAGGCTTCTCAGAGGTTACTCAGCTTGCTTTTATTATGCCTAAAATAATAATCTTTTTACAAGTTTAAATTGTTCAAATATAAATATAAAATAAATGTAAAATCTCTGGAATGAAATAATGATAGAAATAATTTCTCTTCTGTATTAGAAAAATAATTGTAGAATTGTAAAATAATAAATTAATAATAAAAACAGGACTGTCAGTGCAGGACAGCAGAGCAGCCAACAAAACAAATCACTACAAAAATAGTAATGATTAAATTATCTGTATTCCTGCAACATGTAGTGCAGTTCATTCATATTTTAAAGTTGTTTTTCCACATACTGACATAATGACACAACTAAGAAAACCAGATCCAATATTTTCCTTACCACCAGATATCAGAGAATTAGAGAACAATGTAGACCATGAGAGGATCTTTTTGATTGTTACTGTGAAGGCATGCACACCCTGAGGTAATGTACATACATTACCACTCCCTCCCATCCATTTTGCCTGCAGCAATTTCCCTGTGTAGTTAGCGCTCCCAGCTCTCCTGGTGGGCCATAATCAGAGCTGTAAAGCCAGCCGTTAACATGCCAGAACAAACACACAGTAAAGCAGCTCCTTTTACAACACCACTCAATACTACCTGTCCTCTACGGCAGCCGAGCAGAACACCACTGTACTAACGACTGCACTGCTGGGTGGAGGGCAATATATATGCAAAGAGCTGAAGGTAAATGTATGCAACTATAAAGCCTCTTTTATTGGACATTATGGTCAAATGGCGGGATTGGCATTGTTGCTTAATAAGATTGTAAAAGCAGTTGTGGAAGACGTAAAAAAAAATGACGTAAAAGAGATGCAGACTAAGGAATACGAGTTCCCTGGAGACGTTTTGGTTAAAGTGATATGATCCAATTTGGGAGTTTTAAATCTAAACTGTATTCAAATTTATTTGTGCCCGCCCTGGTCCTTTGAAATAAGCCTTCAGGTCTCACCGGAGGTCCTGAGACCGAGGCTCTGTCAGAAGAAGAGTTTAAATTGCACCCACAAACCAAAGAACACTTAAAGCTGTCCTTTGGCCTCAGAAGAGCCCTCCAGTGATCTATTATTGCACTTAAAGTAAAGTTAGCAAACTTGCAAGAGACAAATCTTAAATGGTCAAATCAATACAGCAGGAGTAAAGTTATCCTGACTTTTAGTCCATAAAACAGGTCAGGCTCCAAAAAACACAAAATCCTTCCCATAAGCCAACCTGCCTGTGGAGACTCTCTTATTTTTCCTGTGTGATGCGCACGGTTTTCAGCAGAACATAGTCAGTGAAAATGATCTTTTAATAATCACATTGACACCATACCACATTCAATTACAGTCTGTATCTGTCACCAACATGAAAAAAACACTGCTTGTTCCTGTTTTAAAATCAAAAACCCGTTTCTGTGGACAGAATCCCTTCATTTGTTAACACAAGGCTTTTTACTGTAAAATATTTGCAGGACTGTGTAGCTGACAATGCAGCGGCTTGCACAGCTCCATAAATTAGAGGAGTATCAGCTTTTAATTGTGAAAATGAAGTACTCATAGCAGTAGGTAGCTCTGCAGCAGCAACAGTGTCTGTGTAAACACTACACACGTGTGAGAGCCACAGTAATTCAGTGAGGTAGCCATCACACGCTGCTATTTTATAATAACGCAGGCTTTCTGTTTAAAGTTTCTAGTCGCTAAGCTGAGATACCAGGGTGGTCTCATTCGAGTATTTTCCCAGATATGACAAATCTCACTGTAAAGCCAAAGGACACTTTTTACACACCTGTTGCACCCTTTATAACTATGAGATTGATTCTAAAATGTAAAATTGGTTGCATAACCTTTTAAAGGTGTGATATGACATCATGATCTGATGGCTGCATCTGTGCACATGCTAGTTGTTTGCCCGTGACTCTAAAACTACACATAAATCACCAATTACTCACATAAAATCGGTTTTCCTCACAAGGTCTGCGATAAAACCAGACAAAAGCTCCCTAGCCAATACACACACACACACACACACACACACACACACACACACACACACAATTATAGCCTGGCTTGAGTTGTGAGTTAGAGCTGAGACTGTCCATTAGCAGTGGTCCATCGCTGCTTCAAGCTTAATGAAGTAGAAAGCAAGAAGAAAGAGAAAGCCTGCAGACCTGATTAATGAGAGTGTGGAGGAGAGAGGAAGAAAGAGAGAGGAAGAGAGGAGTAGGGATGAAGACAAAAGGAGAGAATACGGGTTAAAAAGAGAGGGAGAGACAAGTAATGCATAATTAGAGGTGATAAAGTAAGAAGGGAAGGGCAGGGGACTAGAGAGGGGGAGCTCGTGCTTGGTTTTTAATTGATCCATGTAAAGCTGGGATGTGAAAAGCGCTTACCTAGTCTTAATTCCTTCAACCTCTTTACTAAATGGTCCCTCTCACCTCTTCTCAAAGCTATCACTATATCTCCTTCTCTGAAAGTCTTTTGAGGAATCTTTGTGTCTATGACTGTAGCTTAACACTGTGGAGAGCCTGGCTTACCTCTCCTCAGCTCAGCAGGAAATGATTAAAGTCACGGTCCAGTTAACTGCTGGTCGCCCTCAGCCCTGTGGGCTTCGAGTGGAGCCACCCACCTGTGCTGGGCCTCTTAGGAAGGCTAAGTGCACAGGCACACACACCAATGAAATCAGTCACCTGTGCAGGGTCATGCAGTGAGCGTTAGGCATTAGCTGTGGCGGGCTCTAGCTAAAGCTTGGCTATGCTCTAAAAAGCAGCAGCGGGAGCGGCATGGCAGGCTGGCGAGGCAGGCAGGCAGGCAGTGTGGGTGTTCATTAAAACACCCAGCACCATTCACAGGGAGAAACAAGGCCATAAAAGCAATTAATCTGCCCATAAACAAGCCATTCCGCCTGTCCAACACACCCACAACACACACGGGCATGACAGTGTGAGCAGGGAGGAGGGGAGCTGGGCCTCTTGTTCCTCCTGGCTCTGTTTCTCATTATCTCTGTCTGGATTTATCGGAGTAGTTCAGAGAAACAGAATCAAAGATCTTAAGGGGTTTTTTTTTTTTATCTAAAAAGGGTTTCTATCTGAATCCCACAGTGCTAAAATGTAGAGATATCTCTACACAGAAGGTGGGTAAAAAGTCTCACATCACACTTGCTACAGATCAGCACACTGGGCTTAGATACAGCAGCCGGACCCGTCAGTGATGTCATCTCACATGGTTGTATACTGTTTTGCAGTGTCTCTCATCTCTCTTTATCTAATACAATATTAATTATATTAACATTTTTTTCTGTTAATAGTATTAAGGATTGGCATTCAGCATATAACTTTAAAGTTATGTCCTGAGGCCACAACATTTTTCCAACTATTTGAGTGTGAATACCCTACCCCAATAAAAAAAAAGAAGAAAATAAAAATTAAAAAGAGTAAAGAAAGAGTTAAGAAAAAGTTAAAAAAAAAATCCTAACAAATAAACAGACCAAGCAAACCTAAAAAAGAGTGAAAAAAGTTAAAAAATAAAAATAGAAAAGAGTAAAAAACAATTGTCATGTCACATAAAATTGAAAAACACTAATGCTCGTTCAGAATCAACTAAATAATGTTGTGGATTTAATGTGTAATATATCACAATATAGCAAATGTATGCATGATTACATAAAGAATACAGTGTTGTGTGAAGACAGAACTCATACACAAATAAATGAAAAAAGCCCTTTTGTTCATTTATTTTGTTGAATTATTAATGTTGACAACTGAATAGGTAAAACCATTACACATTTATAGTATCACAACATAATTCCACCAAAAATCAATGTATGGCAATATAAAACTTTAATTAAAGGAGCAGCGTGTAGGATTAGTGGCATCTAGTGGCGAGGATTGCACATTGCAACCAGCTGAAACTTCTCCCATGTGCCAAGCGTGAACTTCAGAGTTTATTGCTCAGGAGGTTTTTATCAGGATCAAATTATCCGCAGAGGTCTACAAAACAACAAACCAGGGGTCTCATTTATAAAACAGTGCTTAGGATCCATACTAAAAATGTACGTACAGACAAAAGCCAAAAATGGCGTACACCAAAAATTTTCAAACAATTTCCACAATCAGGCTTCCACTCCAACTGCATTGCCAATTTCCTGTCTCCAAAATGTTTGTAAGCATGGGTCAAAGTTTCACCTGCCAAGTTTGTTTTTATAGATTGCAACTTTTCCGTGGGAAGTAGTGTATGTCTCTTTCAGGCCTCGTTTTGTGCGTACGCAATGTCTATAAATGAGACCCTAGGTATTTTAAAAACACTGAATAAAGTAGTTTCAGGTGAGAAATCAGTGTTTATCTGATGCTTGTCACAGAAACAGGAACAAAATGCCAAAATGCAAATGCTATGTGGAGCCATTGGATATTCTATACTTAAATTGGCAGTGCTGGACCTCCCTGTAAATATAAACAGATCAATCTAAGGTACCAAAAACACAACAATTCTTATTTTCAGTAATTATACACGAAAGAAAACACACTTATTAGATTATATTCTCTGTCCACCAATATACCGCCCTAAATCCTTCGCAGTGGACCTTTAAGTGCCAGGTATTTCACTAAGTCATGACTAGCTGGGGTACAGTTTGATCATTAGTTAAGTGCAGACATAAAACAAACAAAACAAAACAACACATGACAAAAAAAACAAACTTCGAATTGTAATTTTTTGCTTGGTGACTCCTCCTTCCTACGCAGCTGCATATTTCTTTTCCCCTAGATCTCATGTAACACGTAATGTTATTCTTTTTTTTTTTTTTTTTTAAATCATCTTCATTAACCCCTCGGCATTTTACCTCACAGCAGATGTTTATTACCCCAGAGGGCAATAAGAGTATCCGAAACACCTAAACATATTTTCCACCGCTGAGGATGAAAACCAAGAAGCTGTATCAGCATGATACTGGTGTTACAGTAAGTACTAATGAACCTCTCCTCTCCTCTCCTCTCTTCACTTATTTCACGTTTGTAATGACACAGAACATATCAAATACAATATATGGTAACAAGCAAATGAGCATATGTGTGTGTGTGCGTGTGTGTGTGCGTGTAAAATCTCATGTGCATTCAGTGTCGGAGGCAGCACAGATGATGAGAGAGTATTGAGTAATAATGAGAGTGCTGTGATTGCCTGCACTAAGAATAGTAAGCTGCTAGTAGCTTTAATAGTGGGATTGTCTCTCTGCTCTGCAACCCTAAGGCTACACTGTAACTAGATTTATCACTACAGGAGAAGCCATAACAGTGCTGGAAAAAGGAGGCAAGCACACACTAATGAGCATGCAAACACAACACACACACACACACACTCAGAACATGCTTTAGCTTTTGGGCGTGCAGGGAGGGGAGAAAGTGATAGAGGACATATGGAAATGCACGAAGAAATTGAAGCATAGGTGGACTCAAAACTGTAAACATTTCTTCCTCCACCAAAGGTCAGCTTTAGAGTTTAGAAAGGAAGCTGAAGCACCCATACCTCTACTTTCCTAACACCCAATTATCCTGTCTCCGTACTCTCTCCTCAACTTTCAGAATTCCATTCATTTTGTTCGCTTTCTCTGACACTCTGTCCCTCTCCATATTATTTCAGACAACTATGATATTCTTGTCTGTTTCTTAACCCTGACTTTCCACAGTTCATCCCAGCACGTGTCATACGGTGTTATTCTGCCCTTCAGGGTCTAAGAGAACATGAGCGCACCAGGTAACGCACATTAGTAAATACATTAACGCGCTGCAATGTACAAACAGGCAAATGAGATGAGAGACACGCATAAACAGGTTACATCCCCCATGCAAGATGGCAGAGGGAAACATATTGTCATTCCTCTTGTAAACCATCTGCTTCTTCTCAGCCTCAATGAGGGGCTGAGGAATGGTAATGTTAACCACAAACACATATTCCCTCCCCAGTACGGGTCCCCTAATTTTGTATTTTCCTGCCTCCCCGTCTCTTCTTCGAGCGAGTGGACATCACCCAGGGCCAATCTTGTGGAAAATGAAAACTATCTGAATATTCTTGGGGAGCTCGGGGAGAGCTGTGTGCTCTCCGAGCCCCATTTCACCTGCCGTGTTTACGGTTCCACGCTGAGCTATTGCGTGACTTGTCTTTGCTCTCCGGATCGCAGAGGGAGAATGAAGTTGAAATTAGTTCTGGGGATATATGTGTGCGAAGGTGCACTGACACACTTGCACAGGGGCACGCACACAAACATACACACAGGTTCAATTAGTGTCCAATCGTAGAGGACTCGCGGAGTAAGTCATGTTGTAAGTGCCTGTCTCTTCCTGCAGGACGGGAATTAAAGCAGAGAGTTTGGGAGCTGTGCCACGAGAGCATCAACGGGAGGTCATAAACACACAGAGGAGACAAGCGAGAGACTATCCTGCTTACATGATGACTCTTAGGGACAGACGCAATAAATAAATCAGTGCATCCCCCACCCTCAAGCGAACACACCGCATTTATAGAAAACACGCTCGCATAAACATGAATGCATAGTGTGAAAATGTTTTAAAGAAGTACCCTGATTCAGAGGAATCATACAATAAATACCACAGCATTTCAAGGACATGTGTATGTGTGAGTGTGTGTGTGTGTGTGTGTGTGTGTGTGTGTGTGGTATTCACCAAACTGTACCCACCTGAGACTGTGAGTGACAGGTACATGGGTAACTGTCACTGGTACACAGCTAATGAATATTCACACTGTTATTTCTCTGCATTATTCACACCAGCATGAACACACTCACACACCTTGATTTCCACAAACACGCACATCTGCAAGCTTGCATGTTAACTGACTTGAACCAACACATTTGGAAACACAAGCAAATACAAATAAAAGACAGACAGGCACACAGACAGACAGACAGACAGACAGACAAATTTACATTTTCTGCTGCTCGCAAACCGCCTGCGTAGCTGTCAGCGCGCGAGCTGACAACAGGGAGAGAAATGCAGCCCATTGGGGTGACCTTGACTTTAAACACACACTCGCACACGGCTCCACAGTTACTACAGAAGTTGCCATTATTCTTCCTTCTGTGTTTGACTCGTTGTCAGTTGCCTGTCATTCTGTCCATCTCCGCCAGTCTGCCCGTCTCTCCTCGCCTTACACTGTTTTTAAACGTAAGAGGAAATGCCAGCGTTGGTGTGTGTAAATCATCCTTTTAGATTGTGTGTATGCATGTGTGTGTGTGTGTGTGTGTGTGTGTGTGTGCCTGTGTTATGTGTTTTAATGCAAGGCTCTGGAGAGCAGTAGAAAAAGGCAGTGACTTCCTCCCACCACTGAATAAAACATCCCATTTAGAGCCAACAGCCATACACCATAAATCACCTTTCCACTACCACTGGGCGCCTACCCACAGAGAGAGGAGGGAAGAGAGGGAGAGCGGGAGGCAGGATGAGTGGATGTGTGTGAGAAAGAAGGAGAAAGAGGTGCAGGTGAGAATAAAGAGGAGCAGTGACATGAAGTTTTGACAGAAATAGATGTTTGAATAATGTTAAAGGAAACTGATGATGAAGAAGAACGCTTAAATCAAATCTGGTCAGATCTGAGGTTTCCTTGCAAAACACACACACACACACACACACACACACACACACACACACACACACAATAAAATGGGAGAGCCAGTTGCTGTCACATTAAAACCCTACAGACTAGTTTATTCTGCTTGCTAAGCTGATGACAAAATGATCTATGTCAAATTAGTTTGTACTCAAGTAAAAGTTGTAATTCCAGATATATACTGACACTATAGCAAAACCATACATGGTAAAAATAAAGGATGCAGCTACTGGAATATCACGCGCTGGTTTGCGGATTCCCGTTTTGAAGCCCTCAGCCGTCATCATCTTGGTTTTTTGGAGTCAGAAGTGACCATATTTGGACAAGAAGCTGGCACGGCGGAGGAGCACGGGGTGCATCTGACTCGGGAGCCGTGGACACTCTTGTCAGAAAGCCTGTTACTCAAAGTAGCCCATCCTTAATTATGCATTAAGCCTTAATAAAATGTGAACAGATACGTTATAAAAAAACATTCAACCACTGCACAGTTGTCATGAATGGGGAAATTAGGTATAGAGACGAAAACCGGTTTTTGTACCAGACTGTGAACATGTTTATTTCATTTTAACATGGGGGTCTATGGAGACTGACAGGCTTCTGGAGCCAGCCTAAAGCAGTCAGCTGTTGGCTTTATTTTTCAGCGACGGAAGTTGCTGCTTGAGTAAAACCTTAAAGGGACAGTGCACCCAAAAATGAAAATTCAGCCATTACTCACACATATGCCGAGGGAGGCTCAGGTGAAGTTTTAGAGTCCTCACATCCCTGGCGGAGATCCAAGGAGAGAGGGTGTAGCAACACAACTCCACCTAATGGCTTACGGCGCTCCAGATTCAAACGTCCAAAAACACATAATTGAAACCACAAAATATCTCCATACTGCTCGTCCGTGATCCAAGTGTCCTGAAGCCCCGATATAAAAAGTTGTTTGGAAAAACGTCATTTGAACGTAGCTTGTAGCTCTAACTGCCTTTCTGTGCACCGCGCTCACATGTGCGAGCTTGCGCAAGACCAGCGAAAGCACGTGAACACACATAAAAGTGTGTTGTTTTTCCAAACAACTTTTTATGTCGGGGCTTCAGGACAGGAGATACTTTGTGGTTTCAATTATGTGTTTTTGGGTGTTTGAATCTAAAGCGCCGTCAGCCTGTGTTAGATGGAGTTGTGCTGCTACCCCCTCTCCCCTGGGATCTCCACAAGTGTTGTGAGGACTCTAAAACTTCACCTGAGCCTCCATCAGCATAAGGGTAAGTAGATTTTTGGGTGTACTACTATCCCTTTAAAGCTTAAATCTTCAACAGGGAGTTCAGAGTTACTGCAGGGGGGGCGCCAAATAATTGTTTGATAAGTTTTTGAAAGCTTTTGTCTTTTCTTAAATTCAAACACAAGACTGAAAATACATATTAACATGAATAAAATAAATTTTGCCTTTGGAAACAACCTATAATTGTTTCCTCTTTCACCTACCTGACAAGCAAATACATCTCAAGTTTGCAGCCTGCGGCTGATATGGTCTTCTGTATTTCAACTTCCATCCGCCCCGTTTAATATGCAACACAGTTCCATATATAATACGTGTAGCAGGGGGTCAATGCTCCATCTCTTTTTCAGCTAAAGACCCCTGCTGGTAAGGAATAGTTTGATATTCTAGGAGATAAGCATATTCACTTTCTTGCTGAGAGTGGGATGAGAACAATATCACTCTCATGTCTGTACGCTAAATACGAAGGAAACAGGGGATGCAGTTAGCCTGTTGTGTACTGGAATATTAACACACTGCATATATTCTCATCTATTGTTTTTGGTTTATTATTTTGTTCATTCATAAGCTGATATATGTTCATGTGCAACAGCAACTTTACTATTTTAGTTGATCAATATATGGTTATAATGAGCAAGGCTCTAACAAGTCCTTTGGGCAACCTAAGGATCCTTTGGGTGAGATGAAGGAAGGCACATATATCATTCACTAGATCTACCGGCAGTATGTAGCTTAGTTATGTTAGTGTGCTTATATTCCTGTATATCTAGTACAAGTGAAAGTAGTAAAAGTATTTTTATTAAAACTTATGCATGTCTGTAAGTCCCTTTGTGTCCCAGAGTGCAACGATATCTCCAAAAGTACTAAAATCGTCCTACCAGCACCATAGAAAATCAAGATAACTTAGATCCCCTGTGAGTGATCCTGGAGACCGATCATCTAACTTCAACCTTCTGTTTCACAAAAGCTGCTTTCATGCACTTTTTTCCTTGTAAGTGAGTCTATCTGTGTGTGTGTGTGTGTGCAAAATAAAATTACAACACAAATTACAGCACCCAGCAGAGTGCGTAATTGTTACCTTATATAAATGTAATTACTTGAAATTACTATGTGTGGTTTGTAAATGTATATTTTTCACCTGATTGTTCTTGATGTGTGAATGCATGCTATCATTGGTGCATATGATCGCGTCTATGTGTGAGTTTGTTCAGGTGAAGGTCGACTTTAATTAGCCTTCTCTTCACACAATGACAGAGTTGTAATGAACATGAAAGCAGAGTGAAGTTGGAGGAGGGGAGGAGGTGGCAGTCAAACAGGGTAAGTGCTGCCCATTCCCTCAATATTTTTTTATTTTTAGATTGTAGTGAATTTAATAGAATACAGGGGAGAGGTAATCGCATCAGAGCACCAATCATTTCTGCATTAGGGGCCAAAAGTGGGTTCCCGCAATAGGCTGACTGTTAGGGGAGGGTATCTGACTCCAAGTGGCTATCAAACCACATCCACTCTCCTCCTGCCTGAGTGAAAGAGGAGGGGTGGTGGTGGTGGTGGTGTGTGTGTGTGTGTGTGGGGGGGTGTTAACAGCTTGCGTCTGTCCATCTGGCCATCTGTCTATGTACCTGTGTGTGTGTCAAAGCGAGGGACCAAGGTGGTTCTTGTGTACGTTCACAAACATGCAGTGTGTTTCACCAGTTACAGTTGTCCAACCCCTAGCTATTTATTTCAAGCCTTGCCTGTTATTTACAGCCAACACACGCTGCTGCATTTAGCCGGTAGTATATCTGACTGAATGTGTCAAGAATGCAACACGCACACACACATACAAATACTCTGGAGTTGGATGCAGACACGTAACAATAAATCTCACCTCTTAATTCTTGTACTGCAACAACCAATGTAAAAATAAAACACTAAAATATTACAGAAATATATTTAAAGAAGCCACTGTAGACAAATGAAAGGCCTAGGAGGGGATCGCTTTATGGCCAGCATACATGTATGACATGTGAGTAATGTGTAAAAGGGATACATCACCCACAAAACGATGATTTCTTTATCACTCATACTGGAATGAACAACTGTGAAACTATACCGCAGTATAATCCCAGTCTCAGTTGTCCAGTCGTGTGCTCAGGACCTTACAAACATATGCATTTTCACTAAAACGTTCAAATGCATGCACTTGCTCGGGCACGCTGTTTATCCGTGTATAAGACAGTTTATGTGGAAGTGTTGAGTAATTAAAAATAAGACACAATGTGCTCAACTCATGATTAAACCTTGAAGACATGGGGCCTTTCCCAAACCACCCCTACACCTTCTCCCTACCCAGTTTTACTCCATTTCCACGTTGCACATGCTGCAGGCCTGCCACAATGAGTACCGTCCCACACCAACTAGTGAGGAGCGGTAGTGAGTTCTAAACCCCCCCAACATTGAGCCTGCACCAGTGCCAACTTACTGACCATGTGCAACATCGCATTGTGTTCGTCATGGAAGACGCGCCGAACAAATAAAGTTCTGCAACTGCCCTTACAAACATAAACTGAACAAACTAAGACAAACACTTATAGGCCTATTGTCATACAGACGGTAACATCTTTAAGGTACCATTGAACAAAGGATGAAATATCTTACTATATAATGAAGAAAACTCTGTCTGTGTGTGTGTCTGTTCCACATTTTTCTCCTCACTGACTTGGTCAGTCCATGTGAAATTTGGCACAGTGGTAGAGGGTCATGGGAGGATGTGAATGAAGCAATATTACATCAATTGGCCAAAGGGGGGCGCTATAGCAACCAATTGAAATTGCAAATGGCAATATACGACATACGGGGCATATCTCATGCCCCGTATGTCATAGAGACATGAAACTTTGCACAGAGATGCCTTTCCTCATGAGGAACATATTTGCCTCAAGAAACCTATCTTCTGGTTATATAAATTTTCCGCCATTTTGAATTTTTTGAAAAACACTTAAAATCGATCTCTTCCTAGGAAGTTTGACCGATCTGCATGAAACTCCGTGAACATAATCTAGTGACCAACATCTAAAGTTCTCTCTTGGCAAAAGTTGGAAAACTTACTAAAACTGAGCTTCTATAAGGCAATGAATATTTCGGAGGGCGTGGCTCATCACATAAAGGTCTATAACATCACAAGGGTTTCACCGATCACCACGCAACTTTGTAGGCATATGACCACACATAATCTGAGGGGACCCCTCCATTATTGACCCCATCAAACAAAATGGGGGCGCTAGAGAGCTAATTTCTTTTCTAGGCCAAACTGCGATATTGATTTTTACAATACTTGGTAGATATGTAGAACAAGACGCCTCAAGGTGACTGGAGACATTTAACTAATTGGCAACTGGGTGGCGCTATAACAACAGAAAAATGCTTCAAAATGGCAAAAATGTGACCGATCGCTGTGGCTCCCCCTGTGGCCGAATGTTGTTGTTTTTCTAATATTTGGTATGACTAAGTCATGGTATGGTATGCTGTACATAATCACAGAAACTGTCAGTGTGTCATTCTGTCAGTCAGTCATTCTGTCTGTCCCGTGTTTTTTCTACTCACTGACGTGGTCAATCTATGTAAAACTGCACATAGGCACTGAGGATTGCCATAGGTAAAAGGTGACAAAGCTACCAGTGGGTATGGACTAGTATCCTTGATTCATTATGAGGAACATAAAACTGGATAAAGCTTTATTTTTCTCCATGGTTCCGTAAAGTTACAACAGTTCCTCTTTCCACCAAAAAGAGGGAATTCGTTCCAAAGCTTGCTGTTGTGTTTATCCCCTACACATGTCCTCTCAGCTGTTAAGGTGCCTACAAACAGTCACACTCCGCAGAGACTAGGACAGCACTCCAATTTAATTTTTTAAGACTGCCACATGGACCTAATGGGGAATAAGCCCATCTGTTGCATGTATGCTGGCATGTCATGTGTTGAGTAAATACAAGTAGTATCCTAAACTCTGGGTTCTGTGGGGGGCATCGAGGCCTCCCTTCAACCACCACAGCTGAGACTGGCACCAAAATGAAATAGCTGGTCCACCTTAACAGTCCAACTTAAGTGTGCCTGATCAGGTTCCAATGGGAGGCTAACTTCACTCATTAACTTTTAGGCTGATCCTCTTCACTTTCATCAGCAGGCGACAATCAAGACACAGGAGCTTGGCTTAGGTCTCAAGTAGCTGTAGTCGCTGCAGCCTCACTGAAACATAACTGGCACACCCTGTGTGGTGCCTTTATTAGAGGTTTAAGGGGGGTTATTGTTGTAATTGGAAAATGTGCCAATATGAGTGGCCATCGGGGGCCCCGTTTTCCCAAATATTTGCCAGGTGAGACTCTGCTGTCGGTACACCTCTGCATACAAATGATCATTTTGTAGATGAGGCATTCCCTTAAGATACATTTTTTGAAGTCTGGACATATTCTTTAAAGCTAGACCTCGTCAGTTTTTAAATATGTAAATATATTGCTGCTTAAATTCAGTACTCTTAGATTCCATTAAATGTTTTGCACCTGATTTTGTATGCACACTTAACTTTCTTTTACACTTAGCCAAATATGTATCTCCACTGGCCAGATCCCAAATCTGATCTTAATCCGTCTCAGTCCAGTCCAGTGGGAGGCATTAATGAACATCAGTGGTGCAGTTTTAACAATTGGATTTTAATACATGTCAAATGCTTCTTGGGTATATTTACTCTTAGTTTTTTTGTACATATCTCGCTATGCAATGCACCCAGGAGGCATGCATTGAAACTTTGGTTTCACTGTATATAATTGGAGATTTTGTAGAAAAAACCCAGCAGCAATATGTATTGTGGAGGCTAAGAGGGTCAGCTAACAGAGGGCAGTTGCTTATAGCGAGAAAACTCTGAAAGCTTGTGCTGTAGATTGTGTTTTATTCAGTACACCTGCTTTAATGAAAGCTCTCTTTTATTCTCTCTCTTACACACACGCACACACACGCATACACACGTAACCAAGTCAGCACACAAACACACAAAGAGAAAAAAAAAAAAAATACACATTACGGGCATATTGCAGGGGTAATGGACTTGGTAATTGCTTAGCAACAGGCAGTGGCACCACCACCTGTCTACCAAGGTACCCACTGAAGGTCAGTGTGAGTGTGTATGAGTGCATGTTTCACTGTCTCATTGTTTTTTTCATCTCTTTTCCAGTATTGTTAACTCCCTGCAGGGTTTCGCCCCGTGGCGCTGTCAGCTACATCACATTACAATACATGACATCACAACAACGTTAAAGCTGGAAAGCCTTATATAAAGCTTGGCTAGTGCGACAGACGCACTGATGATTGCAATCTTTGTCTGCAGTGTGTGTGGGTGTTAGCGCGTGGGAGGAGTGCACTTGTTTGTGTGTGTTTCTGTGTATGTGTGAGGGACCTGCTGGGTCATCGTGCTGTGGGTCTTTCAAGTGTGTTAGACTAAGACTGAGTGATGTTTCGGCCCCAGGAGAGAAGGTGTGTGATGATGCTGCCTATACATCCTCCCTTTATCTCACCCTTTCATCATCTGCCTCCATCCCTCCTTCACTCTTCTCCTCACTCTGTCACTAACCCTGCTCCTGAGTTACATCACATGACACACACACCAAGACCCCTCTATATCACACTCTGACTTACCCCTCCTCACGTAGGGTGAGGTGTGTGTATGTGTGTGTAGGAAAAAGAGAGACCTTGAGTGCATGCTTGATTATGAGAGTTTAAAGATGGACGGTTGGAGGATTGCTGACTGTTGCTTGCACTACGAGTGTGCATGTGTATGTGTGTGTGTGCATTAGTATAATATATACGTGCCTACAAGCAAAGCAGTGGAAAAAGAGTTAGGACCTCCCTCCAGCAGCACACAGACTATATTTCTCCAGCAAATGAAAAAGGAGTGGGCCTGCCACTGGTGTTTTACTGTAGAGAGACAGGCATGAGGTTCAAATCAGATACAGGACTAGATCACAGTCACAGTGAATAATACATGCATTTCATATTCATGGCTGCTTGCGCATTTCATGAATACTCTGCGAGATGACAGGACTGTTCAGGGTTATAACTGCCAGCTATTGTTTAGCTAACAGCAGTGAAGAAAAGAAACACAGAGGAAAATGCTCACCATTAGTACACCTGCTGTTCTGTACCGTCAGTGCTGTTGTAATGAGAAAACTGGGTCTGACAGTACACTGCGTACCGGCATATACAGAGGTTGTTAGCACGGGGAGGCTGAGTGGATGTAAGCACGTGATCATACGCATGTACAGTGAATGTGCAACAACTTTGGGGCTGCAATTACTGATTGCTTTCCTTATGTATTAACTTTTTTTTTCCACTATTGCCCATCACACGTTCACAGAGCCCAAGCTGACGTTTTCAAATGGCTTGTTCAGTCTGCCCAGTTCAATTACATTGAACAAAGAAAAGCACAACATCTTTAGTCTTTATATTTCAGAGGTTTAAGGGCTTTGGCATTTTTGCTTGGTCATCATCTTTTGTCAACAGACTAGTTGAACAATTGGATTGTTTCAGTCTGGAAGAATGCCGCCTAGCTACGTTCCCTGCCACATACTGTATGTAACATTAACCCTTAACCCAGAAATATATATATGATATTCATAACTATGTTTTCATGAGTGTCTAGTCACCTGAAAATAAAAAATTGTCATGTTTTTGTTACCTTAGAATAGGCTGTTTATATCTACATATGGAGTGGGTCTTCCTCCCTAGAGTCCACCATGTTGTTTCTACAATAGCCCAGAATGGACAAATCAGATACTGGCTAGGGCCATTCACTGTTTTGCATTGGCTGCTGTAGTTATCCTACACACTTGGCACACAGGAGAAGTTTCAGTTCCACAACCTCAATGCTAGATGCCACTAAATCTGACACACTCAACCTTTAATCCTTACACTTATTGTTGCTGTCCGATGAAAAACACGTATCTCGAAATTTTACGATTTTGACTTTCTACAATGCATGGAGTGTCCATAATATTCCCTAGCAACCGTTAGAAAGAACATGACACTGCGATGTCATCCATGTGGACCCCGCACTTGGAAGCCTAGAGTTTTGCATTTTGGTCGCCATCTTGGATTTTTGGAGCCAGAATTGACCCAAGGTAATCAAATTTAAATGGGTCAGTTATGTAAAAAAAAAAATCACCCGGTACAGTTGTCATGAACGGGGGAATTTTGGTGACCAATACTGTTGGCCATGTCAATATGGGTGTCTATGGGGATTGACTCGCTTTTGAAGATTGCCTCAAGTGGCCATTAGAGAAACTCCAGTTTTTGGCACTTTTGCATTGGCTTCATTTTTCAGTCCCACAGCCTGCCGCTTGGAAGAAAAAAGTCTGGCAAAACTTTTGTCATCAGATCTCCACAATAACAGGAATACAATAAGTTATACACACACACACACACACACACACACACACACACACACACACATACAGTGCAAAAACATGTCTCTCCACACGGACTATCACAGCCACAGGGGTGTACAGCAACACACTGACGCATACAATCACAGCACACCTCAGCGGGTATGTTTTTTATGGGGAACAGAGAAAATGAGCAGTTATTCACTCTACACGTGTAGTCAGCACGTTCCAGGTCAGTCTGTCTGTCTGCCTCTCTCCATACATATGGATGACCAAACTTGTCTCTTCTCCCCTGTTGTAAAACGTAGTCTTTTTGTCTGGCTCAATCTCTGCCTTTTTTCTCATCTTCCTCCTCTTCTTATTCCTCCTCAACCTCCTCTCTCACATGCAGCGACACTGCTGGGTTTCTCCAGACATTTCGTTTTTCATTGTTTGCCTTTTGGTGAGGTGACACGTGACACATTGTTGAGTCTAGCCACCCTAGGGGAATACTAATAGCGGAGAACCATGAGTCAGTGAGCCAGGGAGATGGAGAGAGACTGTGGCAGTGCAGAGAGACGGAGACAGGGTGAGACAAAGATGGGGAAGTGAAAAAGAAAGATTGTCATCAAAAGAAATAAAATGAAGGGGAGTCTGAGCGAGACAGACAGAACAAAGAATGATGAAAATCTAAATTAAAGAGGGAGAGAGTAAAAGTATAGAGAACAGTGGGCCAGAGAAAGAGGTTAGAGGGTAGAGGAAGGCGCAATGAACAGAGGAAGGATAAAAAAGAATACGTGAAGAGGAGATAGTGAGGACAAGACAGAGAGAGGAGAGGAGATGGACAGGAAGGAGGAGTGGACATGAAGAACTGTTGTGTTTAGTCAAACTGAAAGGGCAGGGGAGACAGAGAGGAGGAGGAACTGGGCAGAGAGAGATGGATGAAAGAGTTATGCTGCTTGAATGAATAATTCAATCGCAAAAACAAAGGAATCAGCAGAATAAAGATCCATCCGGCCACACAGATAGTCATGCATATACAGTATCATGCACAAACTCTGGTTTAGTAGTTGAAAACTTCTTCCACATACAATTTTCCTTGCCTCACAAAGCTTTTTTTTTTTTTTAAAACACTGCTGTAATTTTTTAAATACAGCACTGGTTAATCTCATCTGAATGTGTATTTGCAAAATGTTTGTATGCTCCAACGTGTGCGTTTTGCTCCAGCAGGTCCTAACCTGACTTTCATTTAAATCTCTCAGTCTCACGGCCCCCTGCTGCTTCACACCAGTAGCCCTTTTCTCTCAGATCAGTAACTATGGCAACACTCAAAAGCAGACCAAGATAACTGAACGGTGAGGAGAGATGTACAGAGACAAAAGTCCAGGGAAAGGTAAAGGAGAGAAAGACAGAGAGGGTGTTCAGTCTGGAAGGCCAAGTTTATTTTTTAACATGCTGTTAACAAGTTTAATCCCATACTGCCCTCAAAGACAGTAGAAAAACAACAGATGACACCAGCAGTGTCTATGATTCATTCATTCATTCATTTTTTTGTGTCATGCACACTTACATGTGCCCAACACCTTACAAGACACCATTACAATGATGTTGCAGTCACACTCAAAAATACATATTATTTAACTACTCAGTCAAAAGAACAGAATACTCTGCCTTCAAAGAAATTCAGCCACAAAAAAAGTTCCCCCTCTGAAACAAAACTCAAATTTTGATTGATCATCCAACCAAAAGAAATCAACATAAATAAAGGGCATCTTACTGAAAAGTCCATTCCTTATGTCTTCATATACAGGACAGTAGAACAAGAAGTGAACCTCATTCCCAACTTCAACTAAATTATACCACAAACAAATTCTTAAACTTTCCAATCTCTAAGGCTAATGGTAATGTTTCTGAGCGCAACTCTGCACATAGGGATCTTTGTTTATTGTTTAGATTATACTTCCCTTAAGGTTCCACACTGTAACTATTCTTTCTGAGACAATAAGTTCATAGTTTTGGTTTATACCATATGTCCACCGACCATTTTTCTCTTAACATGCAAAACATTTCACTCCTAATCTCCCGAATATCACAGGTTAACCTGTTCTGGAAAATAAATGATAAGTTGTTCAAATTAAATGGCGATTTTAGCTCATTAGCCCAGGGATGACAGTGGGAGGTGTCCCAGTTTAAAATCTTTTAAGTGAGTCTCTGATCTGACATCTTCTCAAGTCTATTCCAAAGCTGAAGCATTTGACATTTATGCTTGATGTTTGGAGGTTACCATCCCATACTGTAGCTCCACTAACAGCCAAAACTGAGGTAAATTTATGGACAGCCAGGAAAAACCGAATCGCTCTATAATGCACCATGTTACCACTTGTACAACTCGAGGAGCCATTTTCACAAAGCTTCCTAGCACTAAGAGTTGCTCCTCATGACTAAATTCTAAGAAAATTCTTAGAATTGTGACGTTTTCTTAGAATTTCCCCTTAAAGTTAAGACTAGGTCCTTGTAAAGATAAAAGTCATTCACAAAGCATTGTAGACCTGAAGAGACCTCCTAAGGTGAAAAACTGTCAGGAGCAGGGAGGAGGACTTTTAAAAGGCTTAAGAGTTTCTTAAGGAGAGGAGAAAACGATGGAAAGACAAAGAGGTAGGGGAAATGTTCTCCAAACTTTGGATGACAGTGAGATAAAGAAAAACTACGGATTAGATCATGCAGAGATAATATGTGTTATCAGTCTCATTAGGGATAAGCATCTCCCACCTAACCGAATAACACTATAACACTAGAAATATAAAGATCACAACACAAATGCAACCGTGCAGCAGTGATGACTTGAGTCTGTCTCAACCTTCCATCAGCAGTGATCACACTAACAATGACAACACTTTCACAGTCAGCAGTTCATTTCATTCCCACTGGGTGTCCACACCTTGCAGGCTCGCGAAAGGGTGTGTCTGTGACAACCAATCACATCTGTTAAAAGAATGCATCATACCTAGCAACAGGGTCAACCACACCTCCTCACTATGGTAGAAGTTTCTGTCTCTTCCTTAGTAAGAGTTGCTCTGAGAACTTTCCTAAATCACTCCTAAGCTAAGATTTCTCACTAAAAAGTCAGGAGCTCTCTGAGAGTTTTCTGAGAATGTTTATGAATACGGCCCCAGAAGCATAGTCAGACACAGGACACACACACAATTGATAGAGTTGTGTATAAGTATGACATCTTAGACTGCCACATCGTTTACCTATGTTTTTCAAGGGACTTATTAAGGATGGCCCCTCTCGCTGGACATTGCTTCATTTGATGAGTTATGGCTGGAAAGTAGCCAATAACTTTGCACGTAAACACGTAGCACACTTCCCTGTTTTGCCAAGTAAAGCGAAAACGATACTGATGGCGATAAGCTGCGAGCGGAGTGGTAGTAAAATGGATTTCTCTACTGATACATTTATTTCTCTCACAATAAGTGTATTAAAAGCTGCCGCCACAGACTGAAAGCTACATTTGTTTATACTCAGCTGTATTGATGTCATTACACACAGTAAATATTGAGTTTTGGTAATGTTTAAAAGTGCAGGGCTGCATGATTACTGACTCCTCTCTTTGTGCTGCTTCATCTCTCCATCCATCTTGCCGCACTCACGTCGTCCCCATTCCTGCTGGCTTTTCGTTTATCCCTTAATATAAATCCCGTGTTATGGTGCCCCATAAACAGGTCAGGTTTCACCCAACCAGAGCTACAACATACTTGCACATGCAACAGAGGAATAATACGATAAATCAAGAGCTGCGATCCTTTGTTAAAAAATAAAAACATTCTGTATAATTTGATTTGTTTTGATTATCATGATGGTTTTGTTGAGTGTATATGTGTAAGCACAAAGTGTGGGGGTCACTAATAACCTGAGCTGTGGTTTTATGGAGCATGTTTTTTCTCCAAGGGTGACATTCAATTGATCAGTGCTTTCTGCATCCTGCACGGTGGACATTACAGCCAGCAAACAACCTCGTCAATCAGACAGAGGCTAAAACAAACCCTGTAAGCATTTACGGCCTCTTCACACACTCACATTGCCTCTTTTTCAGCCCTTAAAGCTGCGACTCTCTCATCATCACTCCCCCTCTCATGCTCTCTGTCTTATCCGCTCTATCTGAAAGCTAATCTCCTTAAAACAGCAATCTCTTTCTTTCCTCCTCATCCCTCTCCCTTTGTCTCTGCCGCCTCTCTGTTGCTTCCCACAGATTGCCCTCTGCCTATCACCAGACCTCTCTGTCTTCCCACCTGTCTGCCCGTCCTGCCATCATTTCTCTTTCTTCACATCTCCACCCATCATTCTTTTCACTCCAAACAACTCGGCTCCTGTTTCCCTCCGTCCCCCCTGATGGATAGCTTTTTTTGGCACCCTTCTTACACTTCACATCTCATTAGCCTTATTTCAAGGTGAAGTTTATATGAAATAGAAATGTTTTCAAACCTGCAGCCAATTCAAACTATTAATAATGTATTATGGGTGAAGCAGTCGGCACATCTGCTCTCAATGTTTTTCTTTTAACAGATCAGATAAGTTGGAAGACAGAGCTATGTAAAGGTCAAACAAATTACCTGAACCTCTTCCCACACACACACAGGACAGACATTTCCATTAACATTACAGACAAATATTCCAGTGGTATAAATAAGAAAAAGGATAAGGAATGTTTGCCTTTCTAGTACTTGAAATGAATGTGAGGGAGAAATAGGACAGGAGAGTTTGGACAAATAGACTGGGAGGATGGGGTGAGCGATGGGAGGAGAGATGAAGGACCGGCTGAGGGGAAAGTGTTACACAGTGCAAGTGAGGGGAATGGAGACAGGTGGCAGGTTGGGTTGCTGGTGATTGACTGATGTTCGGGGCAGGAGGAGATTAAAGCAGAGCCACGAGGCCACCTTAGACAACGCACAGAGGGACAACTGGCAGGGCCGGGAGATAAAACAAAGCAGGTGAGGGAAATCGAGAACGTGGAGGAGAAATAAAACATAGTAGGAGGGGGAACAAAGTGAGTAAGGGAGTAAGAAGGAAAAAAGTAAAACAAAATAAAACACCACCCCATGGGTTCATCAGTCATTGTGCTTTTCAATCTGTGGCAAAAAGGACATCCTAGAGGGGTTTCGTAGCTGAAGAGTTACACATTATTTCATATCTATAATGTTTTGCTTGAGTAAGCAGTTGTCTATGTTGTTCAGGAGTCTAGATAGAGGCACATCAGCCTCTTTCTGATTGGTCTAACTGAGACGATTCCTTTCTTGTGTGGTCACTCTTAGACATATTTTGAGGTGAAAACTCAACTCATGATTTTAAGTCTGGTTGTTCAAGGTTTTTACTCTCATTTTGGGCAAGTTATTGTAGTTGTGTTTTGTATCTTCTGTTTCTCTGTTTACATGTTTCTCACACCAAGTAAAGAGAATTTCTTTTTCCATCTGATGACCCTTTGCCCTTTGATAGGAGCTCAGTGCTGGTCAGTACTAAATTATTCAGCTGGGTTCACACCAGGAGTTTATTCAGGTAAGGGTGGAGGAAGGGTGAGGGTGAAAGAATACATTTTCACAGGTTTGGATGGAGAGAAGAAAAGGCACCAAACCAAGTGCAAAATAGTGATGGAGAGGGGCACGGAGGTGGACAAAACAGAAGGAGCGTTAAAAAAAAAAGGAATAGAGGAATTTACCAAAGTGAAGAAGACTGGACGAATGTTTCTGTTATCTTCATTGCAATCTTGACTGTAAGGGAGCTGGACGGACAATTAAAAGCCCCATATCCACCAAGCAGTACAGCACGGTACAGTTCAGTTCAGTTCGGCATTCTTTCCGTTTCCACTGTGAAAAGTTGTGGATGGTACCAATGGAAGCTTTCCGTACTGTCCCCATTTTTGGTTGTGTGGCTGTTTTTTTAACCACTGTTGATATGGTGGCAAGTTTTACATTAGTAAACTATAACTATAAAAATGAAGGATGTTTTGCTGGCTCTTACAGCAGCTGTATCCTGATTAGACAAAAACCCCCAAACTTAATTCACTGGGCTGACTGTCGGCAACTTTTAAGGTGGTGAATGCATGAGCTGATGACGTGAATCAATCAACACACCTTAAATTTCAGTATGACAACTTGACCATTTAGTTTTTATTGTCTTTCTTCGATGAGATACACTTTTAATAATGAGTGGATCTTAAAGTGTTTAAAAATATATATTCATTTTACCGGATTATGTGAATATTCTAATCCTCACAACAAAAAAAGCACCTCTAAACATTGTTCCTGTGAACTCCCACTTGCTGTGCTGAATGCACAAAGCCACTATGTTTAAATATCCCATGGAGGGAGACTCTCACTGCAGCTGGATTTACTTGTTTCCGAAACTCTCGGCCTGCGATGGACATTCTGTGGACAATTAATACGGTGCAGACTTCCATTTATGTCACCAGTAATGAGGAAATACAGTGAGTGCTGGACAGAGCAGGGAGTGACAGCAACCCCGCCCACATTTAACTGTTTGCTGTGGAAACACTAGACATAGGGTCTAGGTACCATGTCTGAAGGGTTATTTTTGATTCCAGAAGTATCATACCTAATGTGTTTGGTGGAAACAGGGCTTTATTGGCCGCAGCTCTGCCGGCTGCCATGACTACGACCCAGTTCAGGAGTGTTTCAGAATTAGAGCGTTTTGTCTGGCCCATTTTGCAGACTTGCGATTTTGTTGATTGGGTCATTTGTCCTTGCTATTTGTTCTTCTACTCTCAGAAAGTAAGTAGGCAGGTAAATGGGTTATATTTTTGTCTGTTTCATTTGTGTTTATTGTTGTTACTTCCTACTTTGTTGTGCTGTAGCCTTCAAACAAAGTTAATACCACTGAAAGTCCAGTTATGAACAACATGGATCAAATATTTGTGGCTGTGTTGTGGTTATTAAAAATACATTCATCCTCGTAATTATATTGTCTCCTCATAATTATATCTTATAGTGTCTGCTGGAAATAAAAGAATGACCGAACAAAATATTAAGTTAAAAATGGAGAGGGGTGGACATAGAGAAAGCTGTAAGGAAAGGTTTTACAGAGAAAGGCGGAGGGTGGTTAAGGGGAGAGGGGGTGAATGGAAGAAAGGGAATCAAAAAAGGATAGATGGAGAGCGAAGGGATGAGCTGGTTGGGCAGAGAGGGGATGTTCAATGGGCCACAACGCAGCTGCTGAAAAGCCCATCTCGCTCCCAGTACGACATCTTTCCACTCAACAACTCGCAGGTGGAGGGGATACACACATACTTACACATGCCCACACACACATACACGCACTAACAGAGCTCCAGCAGAGCCTATGCCATGTTTCAGTGCCAGTCTTCCCGTGTGTGTCTCTGCTGTGGCTGAACTAAGGGCTCAGCACTCTGGATAACAACCCTCTGTGAGATCACACCGGCCAAAAGCGCTTGTGTGTTTGTGTGTGTGTGTGTGTGTGTGTGTGTGTGTGTTATGTGACAACACTGGAGCTGGCATGTGCGCAACTGCACATTCGTATATCCAATTACTGTGTATTCGCTGTGAATGAATAATAAATATCTCGGTGATGATTTGTCTGATATGCATTAAAGAGATTACGACTTCAGAGAGAATGCAGATGTTGAATTAAATCATTTGTTTGAGGCTAATCTGATGGAGCAAAGACCGCAAATCAGTGTTAACTATATCTAGAGTGAAAACGTGACACGATGAAACAGACAAAAAGCAAGTAGTTTGAGTTCGGTTTGATGTAGATGAATACAAGAGGAAGTTGTACATCATAGTGTATTTCAGAGGCTCACATGAGACAGGAGTGTGTCATCTGTACGAGATGAAATATCCACCTTCTGGAGTGGTCAGGAGTCAGGAGGAATTTATATGCCTTGATGTAGTACATCTGTTTTACAATCTGACACTCGTTTTATGCTGCCGCCATTCCAGCATAAGGTCATGATGTATGATTGTTCGTACAGCACAAGTTCAGAAAACCAGCTTTGGCAAATCGGAGCCGGATCAGAATACAGTGGGTGATACAAGTTCAATACAGAAGCCTCAAAATGATCCCTTTAATATTTAGAAGTGCTGCCTGTGGCATTAAGATTTATACAGGTTTTATGGCTAGAAGTACTGCACTCACAGAATCTCCACAATTTATTGCTCAAGGCTGAAACAGTGCCGGGAGTGTGAGAGGAGGGATTTATGCAAAAGCCTGCAATGGTCCTTTAATGCTGAACTCGGTGCAACCCAGCTCACCTTCACAACCTCTCTTCATTATGATTACGGGCACTTTGCCAAAGCCACCTGCGATGTGTAAGTGGCTAATACGCTGCTGCATCTCAGTAGAGAATATAATCTCTGCTATAATTGCTACATTGCTGAATGTCAATATTGCAGTGCTCTGCTACAGAGGAGGGCTAAAGCCAATAAAGGCCATTCTTGGAACGTTTGCTGCCCTAATTTGGATAAACCCTTAACAAGAAAATGAATTTGGATTGGAGATCTTTGGCTGTGTCAGTGAATGGGTCATTATTCTAATGCAGTGGACATGTCTGACCACATTGTACATCGGCTTCATTGTGTTCACAGTGAAGGACGTGCACATCTGTGTGTTCGTGAGTGCACATGTTCATGTGTGCTCTATGAATGTCATTATTGTCTCCTCTAAGGGAGCAGGCAGGTTACTTGGCTGCCGTGTCTCAGCCCGTGCTCCTCACTGATAAGCTTTCCTGCTTATCTCATTGACTGATTGAGTAGCATGTATGAATGTGTGTGTGTGTGTTAGAGGGGAAGGGATTTGCAGCCACTCTAGGACAATGTAAATGCACAAGAGCAATTTTGTGAGCGCACATTTTGATTTTAATATGCACCACTGTCCGAGTTAACATCCTATAGGAGGCAATCTGTGGTGTGTGTGTGTGTGTGTGTGTGTGTGTGTGTGTGGGGCACAGAATGTTTCACTGCTTGACATGAGCCACATGTCTTATACATGTAGGCAGACTTTCAACCTACTGAACCCCCTAAGACACATACAAACTTATTTAAGACTTACAGTAAATTAACATTACAAGGTGCTCTAATCAATATTTCAGTATTATCAATGGATCAATAAACTATGTGCAATGTGAAAGGGGTCACTTGTCGTACTAAATCCACAGAGGATAAAATCCTAACTCTACAAAGTTCCGAACAGCTCTGCAAAGTGTTTTTGTTTCTTTCAGCTCATTGTTTGGGTTTTAAAAGGACAGTTTGCTGATTTTCAACCAGCTTCGTCCCATAACAGTGTGGCTAATATGTGTAAAAGAACTGAGGCAAACTTCCCTTCTTACCAGTGCCCAGATCTCCCTGCTCATCTCTCTTCTAAAGCCAACAGATTTTCGCTGGCTATAGGGCTGTGACTCAAACTGCAGGTTGTACATGCATTTTTGTTATGCCCGCCACCACAAACACAAAGAGTATGGAAGCAGATCGAGAGAGACCCGCTCCTTTCTCTGTCTCTGTCTCTCAAATGTAGACCAAACTCATATCAAATTGTAAAACAAGGCAGCACTGATAAAAAGACAAAGATTCTTTTACTGCAATGTAGGGTTAGGCGTTAAAATATGGTACTAAGGTACAGTATCTTGCGGTATCTAAAAATAGCAACGGTGTCAGTTTTATTACCGTCATTAAAAAAAAATCTGCTGCTCATATAGGCCTAAATAATGAGTGTTTGTGCAGCACCTATGTATGTGTGGTTGAGTTTTAAATTTAATACTATTACAATTTAAGACTAATAATAGGCTATAATGTTTCTCTTATAAGCTGCCCTTAACTGTTGTCGGGAGATGGAAAAAATAAATCAGCGAACAGTATTTCCTGTCGTGCTCTCAGGATAGGATTATATATGCCCATTTTCAGTTATGTCTTATTATTTATTGTTCTGTTTTTCTAATTTGATAAGCCCTAGTACTGGATGCTGTAGAGCTGTGCTTTTAATTTATTTGATTTATGTTGATTGGTTCTAAAAATAAACCAACAGACTTCACCCGTTGCGGTCTCAGGATACGCTGTATAGCACACATTATCAATTCTGCTGTTGCTATTTATTATTAGGCTACTTTTTCGGAAGTGGACTATAGCCCACTGGCAATATGTTGTTATTTCACTGTTTGGTTGACTGCTGCATTTGCACTTTTTTAAATATTTGCTTATAAAAGTTGTTCATGTTGTACATGTTTTGTTGTTATTTTTTCAGTATTCTTAGGCCTGTGTAATGTTTGCTATTCTGTTTCTTAACAGTATAGGCACAAGCCGACATTTTGGCGACTCCCTCTGAGCCCTTCAAAGTTATTTTTAATTAGTCACGGTAATACCATATACCATTGGGCAAGAGGCAGGGTACACCCTGGGCAGGTCACCAGACTATCAGAGGAGTGCCACACAGAGACAGACAGCCATTCACACTCACATTCACACCGATGGCCAATTTAGAGTCACCAATTAACCAAACATTAATGTACATATCTTTGAACTGTGGGAGGAAGCGGAATACCTGGAGAAAACCCCTGCTGAGACAGGGAGAACATGAAAAGTGCACACAGAAGGGCTCTCAAAGGGCTTTCGAACCAGGAAGCAGTGCTGATACAAATATGACTCAAGATTCTCTAACTGCTTTGCCATTTTCTCACCTCAAATGTTTTTAGAAACAAATCTTAGGTTCCCTTTTAACTATTTTCCTGTGCCATATTCTTTCTTGTGAAAAACAACCAAGCTCTCATTACATCACCCACCAGTGGGAGTGTTTATTGGTCTGGTGTGGCTGAGTGCATTCTGGTAGTTGTAGGTTTTCTATCTCTTGAGCAAAAGCAGATGCCACAGCCCTTTTCCTCTGTTTTCTGTGGTCATGTGGCACCATTGTTTAAAGTATTTGCATCTTTTAACTGCATAGACAGCCCAGTTTTATGAAGAGACCATCTTGCCAGCAATGAAGTGCTTCTTTAGGGCTGCAACTTTTATGTTTAGGTTAACAATCACTGCTCACATCTGTTTATCTTGTGGGGATGGCTTTTATTTTATAAAAGGTGTGTGTACACATACCTTTTTCACCTGGGGAAGTCTCCAACGAGCCAGTGTAAACACACACACTGATTACTATTCCTCTACCGATCAGTGGTTAACTAAAGAGTTTAGTGATTTTCTGCGAGACTGTGTCCTTTTCCACCAAAAATGGACACTGAGATATCGTCTATCTCACCCAGCGCCAGCTTCCAGACACGTCCCATCTGCACTAAACATATTTCTGATGTCCACTAGGATTGACAACCATGAGACCCGAGATTTGTTGATCTAATGACTAATTCTAGCCAGTTAGCGGGAAAGGTTTCCCTGCTTCTTATCAGTTCAGGACAGATGAGCTAATATGGATGGAAATTGCCTCACACAATTACCACCACAAACAGGATTGTTATCAGTGTAATATTAGTGTATTAGTCATGCAGCTTGATGTTGGAGTTAATGAGGCGGTGGCTGAGACAGTGCAATGATGGGCAATAGGACGGCCAGCCAGCACAAAGTCATACTTAGTAAACTGGAGATGGACTAAGGTGTTGGAAGCAAAACGATTGCTGCTATCACCTCAATTAAAAAGGGGGGGAAATCGATGTGGCTGTACTGAAATGAATCATGGATATCGCGCTCTCCTTATTTGTCCACTCGCTCTGCCATTCTCACTGTGAAGCAGACAGCCACACAAACACAGAGAAAAGGCGATGGTGGCATCTCTAATCCTGTAAAAGCAGCAGCAGGAGGGAGAGAGCCTTGTGACGGCAGTGCAGGATAGAGAAAGCTTGCCTACAGCGATGTCTCAGCTTTTGGATACACTCTGCTGGTAGAAAATCATGCAGCTACACACATTACGTGCACACATATGCCGGAAACCACACGCACACACACATACACACACACTACAGTGTTGGGGTTTCAATATTCTCTGCCTGCTGCCCCACCTGGATGCTCATGCAGCCTGAGGAGCATGGAAAAGAAAAGCAGCGAGCAGTGAAAAGCATTTCACCTCACCGTGGGAGGGGGTGACAGGGCTCAGCTAGCACACACTGTGGCCTTGTCAGGTGCGCAGACACACACACTCGCGCACACACTGAGTGGCATGCCAGCAAACAGAAGGATCTGGCTGAAGCTGCACTGCGGTACCACTATTTGTCGAGAAAAGTTCGATAACGATCACAGACACAGCGCGATAAACCTGTTCTGGTGTTATTTTCATAGCGTGCAGTGAATTGCAGTGAATTAGTATTCATGCATGAGATTACGTACAAATTAAAATAAACCTCAATGGGTAGTAAACATAGGGCGCGTGAGCCTGTGCTCGTTGTGGGTTCAATTGCTTACAGGTGTTAGACTGCAGTTCAGTTCCTCCAGCTCTTTAAACTGTAACTCCCTGTCTCACACGGCCCTTTAAATGCAATCTAAATGTGTTCGTACGTGGAGAATCTGCTCATCTTTTCTTCCCTCCTTTCCTGCTGTGAATGACTCAGTAAGAAGCACTGCAAAGTGTGGACATCTCTTTTGAAGTCTCAGGTCTGCAGCTAGAGAACGCACGCTGTGCTTTTTGAAGTTTCCAGGTCTTTTGATGGCCAAGCAGCGAAGTCACTTGGAATTTGAAGCTGTGAAGTTGCCATTAGGCCACAACCTTGTTTCACAGTATATACCATACACAAACTAGTGCCATACTGTTAGGAAATACATTGGTTTAACTATCAGCTGCGGACAAAACTCTCAGCCTGATGTCACATCATAGCAATGTTATAGAAAATGCAAACTCTCCCTGTCATACAGTCCACCCAAACTTGGTTTGCTGTGCAGTCAAACTTTGTTTAAACCAACAATTCTGTTTAAAATTCTGTTGGAAATCCCAATGTTTCCAAAGATACCCAATCTGTCAAACTGAATTACTGGAGAAATGCATATCAACCAAACTATTTCCTCTGGATTTAAGCCCTGTCTACATGCATACAGGTATTTTTGAGAATAGATATTTTCCTCTACGTTTTGGCCTCTTGTCCACACACAAACAAGATATTTTCAAACGCCTTCTGGGGTACAGATTTTTTGTGTTTGGAGTTTGGGAAACAATGATATCACCTCCTCAAGTCGCGTATGTCAGTTGTTGTACTGTGTAATCAGTATGCACTAGGAGTAATAATAACAATAACAATAACAATAACAACAACAGCGAACTACTGTTTGTACTGTTTGTTTGCATTTTGTCGCCCTGCTTGCTTTAATGACTCTACACACTACTGCTGCACCCAATGTTATTTGGTCCACCTCAGAAATGGAAGGAAAACTTTTGCATGTCCAGAGCATCACTTGTTTCATTGAGCTCCTTTGTCTTTATATCAACTGGGAATTAATGGTGATGAGATCTCCGGCTGTCATTTTGAAAAAAATTGAAAAAACGCAGTGTTAGCATTTACTACCTTTGGAACAAGGGGAGACTGCAGAGGACAACTAATGCTGGCGAGCACTTGAAGATGTTTTTGTATACTAAGGTGGACAGACTTTTTTTTTTTTATAAAACAAAGGTCGTGTGATGCATTTTAAAAAAAAATATCTGTAAACATGTAGGCAGGACCTGAATGGTGCAGCCATAAAAATGAGGAGTCATGGGTTTGATTCTACATAGGTAGATATTATACAGAGCTGTGACAAGGTAATACATAATATGTACGCAACACTGATGTACAGTGTCGAATAAATGACTTTCCAACCTCAGCGCTACTTTAGAGGGAAAAAAACTGTAAGCTAAGGGGTTGACGTACCGACTGCCTGCTCACAGGTCCACAGGAACACTCGCAAAACTCACAAGATGATCAGCTCTTGCCTAATAGTGAGCTTTTCCAGATGAGCTGCTGTAAACTTACAGTGATGCTGTAGTTGGGCTCATACCTCCAGCTAAGAGATAAAAGATATTAGACACAAGTCTGAGTCTTCAAAATAACACGAATGAGGGTATGAGTTATGAGGTATGTTAAGTTACTAAGTAAGCAAAGTTTCTATCAAAATAACACTGATTTACTGATTGGGGCAGAGCGGGTCGTCCACCAATGAGATGATCGACGGTTCGATCCCCGGCTCCTCCAGATCGCATGGCGAAGTATCCTTGGACAAGATACTGAACCCCAAATTGCTCCTGATGGATGTTCCATCGGTGTGTGTGAGAGTGTGTGAATGGTTACTGTTTAGCAGATGGCATCTTGTATGCTAGCCTTGGCCACCAGTGTGTGAATGTGTGTGTGAATGGGTGAAAGTGACTCAGTAGTGTAAAAAGCTCTTTGAATGATCAGAGGACTAGAAAGGCGCTATACAAGTGCAGATCCATTTAACATCCATGAACCATTTCTGTGAAAGAAAACACTAACTATATAAATATGCCACAGTTAGTCTGTGCATGATTATTTTTGACGGCCAGTCAGTGCAGATTTATCTTTCCGTCGACTCCAAAAGGAAGAGAGTTAACTAAATTTGTGTCAGTCTTTCACCGCTGAAGGAGAAGTAGTCAGAAACAGTTTCCCATGTAACCACAGGACAACGATGGCGGTAAGGAGAGAGGAGGAGGGGAGGTAAGGAATCATGAGTATAAGCAGAAAAGAAGAAAACAGACAAGATGAAAAGGCAATATTTAAAACGAGTACCTCAATAGGAGACGTTTGACGATACAAAGGACAAACTGACATGGTTTAAGTTAATTCTACGAGGCAAACTTAAAAGAAAGTCATTCTAACCTCGTGTCTCTTGTACGAAGCTGGGACATTCTCATTTCTGCAGTATATAATCATATTCAAAAGAACAATTCACAAAAAGGCAATCTGTTCTTTCTATCAGCCGGGTGTTGAAAACCATGTTCCTGTCTGGAGCCTTGAGGTGTTCAGCTTTTACCCTCTCGTCCTTTCACACTCTTACTAATGCTCTCTTTCACTGTCTTCTTCCATCTCTCAGACTAAAGGAGAAGAGGGAGGGGGGTTTCAGCGAGATGGCAGAGTGTTCTTTCCTTTGTGCTATTCCATCCCATTTCTTCTCTGCACTGGCCCAAATGGATCCTTCACAAGTCGGAGAAACCTCCTTCACAGTTATTCACCAAGGAAACTAGTTTTGTGTGTGTGTGTGTGACTTGTGTGTTCGCCTATGGACGTGCAAGTTCATATTTATGATACAGACATGGAAAGGGAGGATGTGTTCAGGTTCCACGTGATAAAATTCACCATAATTAAAAGTGCAAACTGATGTTTTGGTGGTATGATGATTATATCATCAGATCAGTTATGACATTAAAAGAAAACCTCCTTTCAATCTCAAACCATTTCTGTGACTACTCCCACCTTCTGTCGTCTGCCTCCATCCAGCCCACTCGCCTCACCTCCCTGCCATAATGTCGGGTAAATTAAGAGAACGACATTGTTGATGACAGTTCCAGTGACTTGATATGACTTTAATAGGCTCGTAAATGTTGGAGTAAATACCTGGCAGGGACAAAGTGGCTTCTCATCACAAGAATTCATTTAGAAAGAAGATTTGTTTGAACCCGTGTGTGGACAACCTTGAAAGTGGTTCATTAAAATAATTTAAAATCATGGCAAAAGCAAACAGGCCAGATAAAATCCAGCAAACAAAGAATTAAGAGCAATAAAAAGGTACATTAGAATACTGAAAAAATAAGTGACTGACATCACTGCTTTTATCTTCCAGGACTGTGCCCGCAAAACCGGATATTTGAATACAAAAATATGTTCTTGAACATAAAAAACATAAAGAAAACATAAAGTTTCAACACATACACCAGCCAAAACCTCAAACCACTGATGGGTGAAGTGAATAATATTGATCATCTTGTTCCAGTGCAATGTTCTGCTGGGAAACCTTGGGTCCTGGCATTCGTGTAGTTGCTACTTGACACGCACCACCCACCCAGACACGTTGCAGACCAAGCACCTCCCCCTCATGGCAGCCCTTGTCATTAGCAGTGCCCCCCCCCAGCAAGACAATGCATCATGCCACATCACAAAAACTGCTCAGGCATGACCCAAGTAATGGGACAAAGAGCTCAAGGTGTCGACTCTGCTTCAAAATATCCCAGATCCCAACCTGATCAAATATCTGAGGGATGCGCAGGTACCTCAGAGGTACCCCAGATCCACAGTGGTTGCTCCTTGGACTGGACTTGGCTCTGACCTGTTAAGGCATGGACACAGGACATCTGGAGGGTGTCCATTGGTGCCATCTTTTGAGTCCTGTGGGTTGTGAGGTGGGGAACCAGCATGTCCCACAGATGTTTGATCAGATTGGGATTTGGAGAACAGGTCGATGTCTTGAGCCCCTTGTCACCTTCCTCAGACCATTCCTGAGCAATTTTTGTGGTGTGACATGATGCACTGTCCTGCTGGGGGCGCCACAGCTACTGGGGAGTGTCACTGCCATGAGGGGGGGAAACCTTGTCAGAACCCAAGGTTACCCAGCAGAACATTGCTTTGGAAGAAGATGATCCATGTTGTTCACTTCACCTGTCAGTGGTTTTAATGTTTTGGCTGATCAGTGTATAAGCTTCATAATGACGTGCAAATAAAACATATCTGAGGTTTGCAAAAATGTTTTTGTTGAGGCATGATACATTTTTTAGACTTTGAATAGTTGCCTTGAGAGCCAAAGATGATAATGTATCACTGTTTCACTGGGTGAGGTGTATCCTTCATGCATACAATTGGTGGAGTGCCCCTTTAAGTTAGCTTGCGGAAGGTTTTAAGATAAAGATAAAAGATAAGATAAAGTTTTAGAAGTTTTGTTCTTTCTTTCTTCGGCTATGTACTTTATTGAAAGATGTGTACATAAAGTCGTGTTTAAGTACGAATAAAGTTATAATTGATGTCTTCCTTCTTGATTTATTCAAAGATGTCATACTGTATTTTTGATGTTCCATAGACAGCAGGTTTTTATAATCCCAAGTGGGATGCGCCAAATGTTTGGCACCACACAGAAATAGAAATTAACTAAACGACTATTAAAAGTTTTTCCACAGAGCCGTAAACATGTCAGAAGGGAAGTGATCATGTGATGTAGGTTTTACTTCAAGCACTTAAATCTCATATAAGTTAAATGTGCCAAACTCCAAATTAAAGAGGGAATTAATTATCTTTACAACAAATCTGCCAGTTTTTTTTAATAGTCTCATCTTTTGCAAAGGAGCCAGCAAATTGAGTGTACTTCATTATGCAGCGCATTCCTAGGTACGCTGTGTTATCCTCTGAGTGTGTATTCTGTTGTATCGCATTGTGTTGCAGCCTTCCAACGTGCCTTTAAGAGGGGCGCAGGGGGCACAGCAACACCTGGAGCGTGTTTGGCTCTTTAATAGCCCAAGAACATCTACATAAAACTCCAATTACACACACTCATAAAAACTCACGCAGGCTACAATATATCACCGCCTCTAAACTAGATTGATGAGGAATGGAAAGGTGGGCATATTTCAAAAGAGCAAGGAGCACCCTGAAACAGAATGCATCAAACTTTGCCCCCCAGCAATTCTTGGCTTCTTGTAATTAGATGGCAACATTAATGCCATATTAATGAGCGTCAGCACACACACTTACACACACACATAAAGAGAGAGTGAGCGTAGAGAGACTCGGAGAGAGAGAGAGAGAGAGAGAGAGAGGAAGAGTGGAATTAAATCATGATGTCAAATTTATGTCCCGGCCATATTTACTGCTTTAATAAGAGTTGGGTAAGCAAAGAGAACTGCTGGAGGGCACACAGCCTATGTCAGCAGATATTCACACACACACACACACACACACACACACACACACACACACACACACACACACACACACACACACATATGCACGCACACACATGCACGCGTCCTTGTCAGTGTGACCTGTTTTACATATCAGTCTCTTTAACCAACCAGCAGCCTTTAAATCGCCCACCTTTATGCAGCCGACATATTTACACATTACAGCTGGAAGAATGTGTGTGCACGTACTCACACTCTACTTTAACCGCACTCCTAACAAGCTATGGGGGTCATCCCTTACAGGCAACAGCTGAAAATGGTATATGTGTGTGTGTGCATGCTTTCTTGTGAATGAGTGTGAGAGATAAGAGATCAAGAAATGCAAAAGGAAAGAAAATGTAGTGGGGGATGGAGGGCAAGTGAGAAAATTGGCCAGATCTAATTAAATGCCCCTCAGACACGAGCTGCCTGCAGAGCTACTCACTGATAAACCCATTCTGACTCTATGTCTATTGTAAACAAAGCCTTAATAATATCGCTCTCATTCTCCTTTTTAACTCACGTGTGTGTTCACACCTGCTGGACAAGGACAAGACTGAACATCAAAGCTCACTGTAGCTTGTGCTCCGTGCTTATGTCCATCTAACTCATCCCCAACAGTGAAATGGTTCATGTGATGACAGTGGTGGAGGTGGTGGTGGTGGAGCAGCTGGCCATCCTGGCAGCTTGCGGAGCTCAGGGGGTAGGCTGTGATATCTGACTGCTGGGTGGAGGTGGGAGGATGGAGGTTGTGAGGTTGTGAGGTGGGGGGGGAGATAAAAGCCCACTGATAAAAGCAATGAGAGCAGAGCAGGGCTTGGAACAGAATCTCAATCAGCCCATAATACAACCCTCGAGAAAAAGGGCGGGGACTGTGGTATGTTTGCACCCGTGTAGCAGATAAATGTGATATCTGCAGTAGATGGGCGGCTTTACCATCTGTTGGTGTGAGAGCAGCACTGTGGGTAGCCTTTGAGAAGATGGACAGTCATTGTGTTATCACAGCGTGGACAAGCTCTGTCCCCACTGCTAATGAGCGACGATCTGAGAGTCTGCTCGGTATCAAACATGTTTAATATGTGATGCTTTGAAGATGCTGTCGCTGTGAACAATGACACTTCATAATTAAGTAATACCTAGAATCTGTGCAAGGCTGCGGCCTGAGTGTTGCTGAGAGGTCTGTGCATTTTCTTTTTAAATAAGTCACCATGATGGTAAAGAAAAAGAAATCAAGTTTCACTTTAGGTAAATATCTATGCTCACCCACTCACTGACTCTTATTTAGATATTAAAGCATGTTGGTGAAGATTCACAGTTCTCCAGGTCATGGTAAGCTTAAGTGCTACGGTATATCGTAGGCAACTGGCCTTGCTTGTGGTCCTCCTTGTTTCACTTCTCATCCAAGAGGCTTCTTCAGTTCAGTTCTTCAGTTCAGAGGGAGCCTCTGAAGAAATTCAAGCAAGGCCAGTTGCCTACGATACAGTGCCTAAGATTAGATATATAGATGTACTATGCAGTACATCTATATATACGGTTCTGCACCGTGTCTCTTAGATGCGTGCCTCTACGGTCCTACACCTGGTCACTACCTTTTTACAAAGCCCAGACCTCATCTGAGTGCTGTGGGGGTACACACCCATAAACACACACACAGATGGCAGAGCCTCTGCAGAAAAATAAACCACCACATACCTCTAATGGGTCATAAGTGATGATTAAGAGGGATTACTTCTGTAAGACTCTATACATTGGTTTTTAGGACAATCCTGCATAGTATAACTTTAAGGCTTATTTATAATTTATGTTTTAGGAAACATACACGACTTTTTGACGGGCATATGAGCCCAAAATAGATGCATCTTAAACGTTAATTCTTGACCTTAAGTTAATAATTCGACAAAAGCAATCTCTATTTTTTTTCCTGTGGTTTTCAGTTGTGAAGCATGGTGTTGGTAATAAGTTATAGCCGGATGTATTGCCACAGCTTCAGCGCTAAAATGAAGGTCAGGACGTACGGGGGAAAAACACTGTGGGTTGTTTGTATTTCTCTAAACCAATCACAATCGACTTTAGCGGCGTTAAGCCCAGGATGCAGTGACAGTTAGAGCTGCAAAGATTAGTCAATGAATTGATTAGTCAGTCACAAGGAAATTTATCGCAAAATATTTTGATAATTGATTAACATTTTAATTCATTTTTAAAGCAAAAATGTCAGAGGTTTTCTTGTTTTGGCTTTTTAAATCTGAGAATTTGCTGCTTTTGTTTGTCATTTACATTAGTAACTGGAGAGTCTTTGGGTTTTGGATGTTGGTTGGACAGAAGAAGCAAACAAAAGACATCTCTAAAAATTCTGGGAAATTGTTATGTGCATTTTTCACAGTTTTCTTTGTATTTATTGGACTAAAGAATTAATTGATTAATTTAAAAAAAAATAGCTACAACCATACTGACAGTGCCTTTGCAAAGCGGTGGCACACAAGTAGCAGAAGGGAAGAATGCCGGCTGATATAGCCTGTCTACGGCAGACTTATACCCACAGTCTACTCCCAGTAAGACTCGTAACAATTTAGTAAACATTAATTTGAATTGTTAGTGTTGCACAACTATTTCCAAGGTCAAGGACTGATATTTTTTTTAATAACCTTTGTGTCAATAGCGCTGCAAATGAAATTATCAACAGATTATTGCTAAGCTAAAAACTTTTGTCTGTCAGCTTGACCCTTTAAAGGTCTGTTTGGTTGACACTTCACATTTTGAAGGTGCTAAATATAAGAATGTAATCTCTGATAATGGGTTTTTTGTTTTTTTCACAAAAAGCGTCACCTGTCCATGTCTCCACTATCTTCCCTTGTCACATTTTAGAAGCAGTTTAGTGTTTAAAATCTTACAAACTGCAGCTTTCACCATTAACAGACAAGCTGTAGAAATGATTCTATTCAGCGCCAAAGGGCACATCTTCATCTACACACACACACACACACACACACACACATGCATGGACATAAAGCCATTTACCAGTCTGAATGCATACTCCATATCCATGGAGATAAATGTCAGTCAGTGACCCTTTGTCCCACTGGACAGGGTGGACAGAAAGTTGGAGAGGAACAGAGAAGGAAAGAAAGGGGGTCTGACCTCTGGCTAGCGTTCCTCCCTGGGGGCCACACTGGCAGACGACATGGACAAGGGAATGAGAGTAAGGGAGGCAGACAAAGAGATGGATGGGAGACTGATAAGTCATTTCTCCTTGACATTCAGGGTAGTCAGGGTGCCTGGCATGGGAATAGGCCGTCCAGGAGAGAGTCATCACACACCATGATGATGCTTAGTGGATCCCATGGACCATTTTATGCTTCTGTGTGTGTCTCCATAGGGTGAGCATCTAAGGTTAGAGATTAAACTCAGCACAAGATAGAGACGTGCCCAGAGGCAATGCCCTCATTTGTGTTTGTTCGTAAGTGTAGTCCATGGATGTGTTGGTATACCTGACTGTGTGTGTGTGTGTGTGTGTATGTATGTGTGAGAGTCTGATTTACACCAGCAAACTGTGCAGCAACTCTGTCCTTCTCCCTTTTTCCTGCCTCTTTGTCCCTCTGTGAGCCAATGGCCTCCGACCCAGCTCTGTCAAAGTCTGACCAGAGGAAATTAAACCTGAGAGGAATGGAGAGGACAGCAGTGTCCAGCCTGGCTAAAGGTTACACAAAAGGTGCTCGAACGTCTCAGCCACCCACCCAGACCTCAGCAAGAGCCGGGTAGAGTAACACAAAGAGACACAGACGAGAGTCTATAGGCAGAATTGTTGGCAGTCGGAAAAATCACACCAAACTACAAACACTAATCTCTCCTTTATAGTATAACACAACTCTATGTCTGCCTGGGTTTATAGGCTGTTTATAGTACATGCCACAGTCTAATAAATTACTGAAAGTATCTCATTTAACATCCTGTTATTCACTGTGGCCAGGGCTTAGTTTGTTTTTTTGGAATTCAACTAACAGAGTGAAGCCACTACTTGATCCAACAAACATCTGCTAACTAAGCTAAAATAAGATAATCTCAGCACTCGGCATGTGTTTGTTTGACTACAGGAGTGCAGGGATAAAAATGCAACTGTCTGGAAGCAAACAATTACTTAAAGCAACAGAGATAGTGCAGAGGAACACTATTTGACTGTGAATAAATGTCACTGAAATGGCCCTGCACTGTGTTGTGTGTCTGATCTTGTTATTTCCAAACATATTTTCTTAGCGTAAAAGGAAATATGTGCAATGTCACTGATCATTATGTCGGACGAAAAGCAAACCTTCTCCTTTACCCACTTCCTTATCCACGTTTTCTTTATCTCAGTCTGTCATCTTATGATCTGAGCACCAGAGATAGATATAGAGACAGAGCGAGACAGTAATCAGTGGACGAAGATGATCATAGACACGAACGTAACGTCACATCTGGGTTTCTGAAGGGATTTTTTTTTAGGCCTAGATTTCAGATTTCCAGATATAGAAAAGGCTTGTTGATGATGTAGCAACCCAGCACTGCACAGTGTGAGAGCTTGGGGCATATGTCAGTCAAGGCAAACTTACTTCACTCCCACTTCAGCCTCAACATATTTCTCTTTAAACCCTGAAATATTGAAATCGTCGCCAGGTGAAGTGAATTTAAGCATCAAGACTGCTGTGGTATTCTTAGAGAGATGTGTTGACTTCAATACAGTCTTGGGTGAATTCAAAACAAGATTGTGTGCTAAACCTGCACAAATAAGACTAAAAGAAACCATGTAATTGTCAGAGCACTTGCAAAAGGCGAAGGAAATGCACCCCTAACTGCGCTGCCAGGCAAATACAATGTCTTTGTATTCCAGTGCTATTTGTACATATTTCAATGAGGTAATACGGACACATCTGGCACAAGATTGGCCCTAATGCAAAAACCATTCAATGCACAAAAATAGTCAGTCGCACTGAGTAATTTTTAGCGTCTTCAGAGACATGGTGGTAACTGAAGCCCTAATACAGTTGCTCGATGTTTCAAGAAGTGCCTCATCAGTCAGGACCTGCACCTCCCGATCTGAAAGTTTACCTTTTTGCTTGTTTCTTTGTTTTGTCTCTGCCATTTTTCCCCGTGTGTCCTTGGAGCAAAGGTGATATTTATCCTTTGCCACATGAATAACTGCAATCAGATGCCAGAAAGGGCAAACTGCATTTCGCTGCAGAGCTCTGTGGGTGTGTTTGCGCTGTGATACTATTAGTATCTTTTGTGAATCAGACCTTGAGACGGGGCAGGTAACGGTTGCAAATGATGCCCAAATCATGGTGCAATCAGTGGGTGCAATCTAGTCTTTGTGAAATCACCCCTCAGAGTGTTTTTGGGACCTATATCGAGTGTACCTTAAAGTGCTTCACAGTCAGCGCTCAGCCATGGTGGTTCCTTTTTATGCTAAACCTATTGGGAGAAAACACTCAATGTCAGAGAGATCACAGGTGTTTCAGGCTTGCTCTGCAGAGTCTTACATAGGAGTTGTATGTGAATATGTGTGAGTGTGTGCTTAGGGGCCTGCTGCAATCTGCTGGAGGCTAACCAGTGAGAAAGCCTCTAGCTTAGAGGGTGTTACTTCCATATACACGGGGCAGCATGCATTAAAGATGAGAGATGCTCACACCAAATACCAGCAGAGAGCCTCCGTACACTTGTGGACACACGTGTGCAAACATGCAGAAAAACACGGACGCACGCTGAAGTGCACAAGCTCTGGCTCGCCTTGAGGTGTAAAGAGCCAACATGCAACAAACTCGGAGAGAGAGTGCGAGAGAAAGAGGAGAGAAAAACTCAATTTAGAAAGCAAACAGGCAGTACACACTCACAGCATCCTCATCTATAATGCAGAAGAGAAAGCCCCAGTGTGTCAGCAGCAGCAGAATATACTGATGTCATTCTGTGCACATACAGTACCTGTGAGTGTTCAAGTGTGCAGCGTGTACGCATTCATGCATGTGTTTGGTGCCTGTGTGCATCCTGTGAGTATATAAAAGTACGAATTCTTGGGTGTTTGTGTGTGTTTTTCTGTTTATACAGGATGTATGGGAAAATCAATGCCTCAGCTCACCCGTCCTCTTCCTCATACACAGATACACCATGACGGAGGGGCTTTGGAGGCAGTATAGAGAATCTGATGTAATGCAGCTTCAAACACTCAGAGGGATCAGAAGGAACATCACACACTGTCACACACACACAAAAAAAACCCAAAAAAAAAAAAAAAACACAAACCCTCAACTCTCATTCTGCCAGACAGATTACTGAGAGAAACCAGCTCTGGGAGAGAATGAAAGAAGGTAAAGAGACAATACAGGTGAGGAGAAAACACAGAGGAGTTACAAAAAGAGAGGGAAATCTGAATTTCTTAAGCTACAAGTGAGGCTAGTATAAAATAAAACTGCCAACCACTGCAAAAAGAAGACTATCATTAGGCACTAAGGGGCAAGAAATAAGATTATTATATGCTCAGGGGTAGGAAATATAGAGCAAATATTTGTCCAAACAAACCATCATTATTGGGGCTTTAGTCTCGTCTGGGCCAGAATGGCATTAGCTGTTCCCAGTTTCTGCCGTTCTCACCAGAATAGGCTGCTGTGCCAGGCGACTGTGTGCTCAGAGAGCCGTCTGGGAGATAAGGAGCTAAATATAACCATTACAGAGCCTCTACACATGCTACTACAGCCACCAGCCCTGCTGTCACTGATACAGCCCAGCTCCTTCCAACAGGCTGCTGAATTATCTTGATGTAGCTCAAGTGTGTTTGGCTCCATGGGCATGCTGGGAAGGAAAAATTACACAAGTGTTTTTTTCATTTTCTGGACTTCAATCATGCTGTATGTCGGCCACTAATGTAGACGGTGGTTATTTGCTTGAATCCTGTTTCTTGGCTGTCTGTTTTCAAAAAGAGCGATGTTAAAGGAATAGTTCGACATTTTGGAAAATAAGCTTATTTTCTGTTTTCATAAGAGTTAGAAAAGAGGTTTGTACCACTCACTCACATGTCTGCACAGAAAATATACTACTATACTAATTACTGCCAACAGACTTAGCTTAGCATGTACAAACACTGATGTTTAAGAAAGTGCCACTTTAGCCCTGTTTCCACAGAGCAGTGCAGTATGGATCAGTTCGGTACAATTTTTTTCCCTGTTTCCACTGTAAAAAGTTGTAGATGGTAACAATTGAACCGTTTCATACGGTCCCCACTTTTGGTCCCCCCTCTGTTGGGGCACCTAGCACACAGATCTGGTACTAAAAGGTGGAGCTGTGAACACTGCAGTCTGTTGATTGGTCAACAGAGGACGGTCACTCTGCTCAGGGCTGAGTTGTGGCTGGTTTTTAAGCCAGTTTTACACACTGTAACTATGCAACAAAAGCTGTAGTCACAGAAAAAAAAAGAATTTAATTCACTGGGCCGACTGCTGGTGACTTTTAAGTCACTTTTTTACTTGAATCCATCAGCAAACCTTAAACTTCACCGATAACTTTGCCATACTTTAGTTTTTATATGACTTACACTTTTAGTAATGAGTGGATCTTCAAGTGTTTATAATTTTGACTGGATTATGTGAACTGCATATATTCTAATCCTCACTCGGAGAAAAAAAAGCGTTGTGGAGCACTGTTCCTGTGGGCTCCGGCAACACTAAACCCCTGAGCTTGCCTGAGAAGAACTGAATGCACAAACCCGCTATTTGTAAATATCCCATGGAGAGAGACTCTCACTGCAGCCTGTTCCATTTTGTTCTGAAAACGTCAGCGTGCAGTCTCGTTCTGTGGACGATAAACGAGGTGCAGACTGATAGAGGAGGAAATACAGTGAGTGCTGGACGGAGCAGTGAGTGACAACAACCCCACCCACATTTAATAGTACTGTTTGCAGTGGAAACACTAGGGTCTAGGTACCATGTCTGAGGGGTTACTTTTGGTTCCAAAGGTACCATACTGAAAGTGTGGTGTGAAATGGGGCTTTTGATTTTTGTATGAATTTAACAAGGTATATCATGTTTAACAGTGAACTTAAGAGGTGCTGCTATACAGATTTTGTTACAGATAGGCTAGCTGTTTCTCCCTTTTTCCAATCTTTGCCCTAGGCTAAGCTAAGCTGACTAGCTGCTGATGGTCCCCTTAATTTTACTGTACAGACAAACAAGTGGTATCAATCTTTTTAACTGTCAGCAATAAGGTGAATAAGTATATTGCCCAAAATACTGATCTGTCCCTTTAAGGATTGTCTTCGAGATGCAATCAAACAAGCTCTGCAGTACTGATAATTAGTTCACATAAAGTCCCTCGCCTCTCAAGTCTTACTTTTAGAGCCAATCTTGCAGCAGTCTCAGCTATGGTGGTGAGAGATTGTGGGCCATCTGCTCGGGTGTGTGTGAAGTTGTCCTCTTTGTGTCAGAGACAAGGATAGAGGTGATAAAGATGACATTGAATATTTTAGAAGACCACACACACACATTCGTCACAGGTTAATCAGATGGTAATTAGTGCTTTTGTTAGTGCAGACATTACCAAATATGAACTCGCATATCTGCTCCATCCTGAACTCTCGCTGAAGTCCAACTGTCAGTGTAAATATATATTCTGCAGCACATAGGAGTATTCTGACCTTGTCCAGCAGTGCAACTGTGAAATGTGCACAAGGATCCAGGAATGATTTAATAAGGTCTCATTCTTTGTCTGAAGTGTGGAGAGGAAAAAGAAGAATTAAGTGTCAAGGAGAGAGAGACAGGGAATGAAATGGAGGGTATGAAAAGCAGGATATGAAATAGGGTTGGGAAATGGTATGGCTACACAAAACATCTCAAGTTTGTCATGCACTATTTTGCAAATCTCTAATCATTCTGTCAAGTCTGAAGTTTTTCTAGGTCGTTTCGTAAAGAAATACCTCAGACTCTTCAGGTGTGAATCCATTAGTCATTTCTTAAGTGCAGATGTCACTTTTGTCAAACCGTAATATCTCCTTTTGCAGCTTTTTTACTCTTATGCTTTTAAATAAGTTGAGCAAGGAACCAGAAAAAGAGAGCAAGACTAAAAGAAAGCAGATATTTATATTCCTCACACACCAAGGAGAGAAGTATTTTGGGGTGACAGACAAGCCAATTAACAGTCAACACGCTGAGAGTGTGAGAGAAAGAGAGAGGAAGAGATGTAAAAAGATACAGATTGTAAGATGAGAGGTAATTAAAACTGAGCACATAAGCCCAGCACTTCTTCCTCTCTGTCTTTGTTATATTTGAAATGGTCTTTCCCCACTTTTGTGCAGCCATTTTCACCACCAGCAGAGATGGTTAACAACTGCACCAATTAAAGGAGTAAAATTTATGAGGAGAAATTTTTAGCTCCTAGAAGTCAACTAACTGTCTTCAGTGCTGAGTAAATAAAACGCCACCAGAGGAAAAATTGGATACCCAGAATGCCATCTGGGGTTAGTAATTAGCTGCTATGCTGTAATGGTGCTATCCTCCTACAGTATTTAATAGGGGGATCACACTCGTATTGTTGCCTCATTTAAAAGGTTCCATGTGGCCATACATTGGAAAAAGCTAAATTATTTTATGAGTCATTTTTCTTCCTGAAAGCTGCATATTACACTTTTAAAGATTTATATCCCCCCATTCTTCACCTAAGCTTTTTATCTCCTCATTCTCCTGCCAACTTAGTCTCTTGTGACTCTGAGCCTGCTTTTCGTTGAATACATAAAGCAATACATCATGTTCATTTTTTGTGCTTAAACAATAACTACAAAAAAGTTCCCCCTTTGTTATATTCTCTATCTCCCTCTGTTCAGCACATACATGCCCCTAAACCCACTTGACAGTATAAATGTTGTACATTGTATGTTCCGGTAAACCACAGATACATCACATTTACAGTACATATGTAGCAGATACGTTGAAACTTTACATTTCTTTACATTCAGTTAGGCTTTGGAAAAAAAATCATGATTTGGCTTACAACACCTGGTGTGTTCCCTACAAACGTGGCTGGACATGTCCCAAACTCTTGTTAAATACCTGCTTTTGTCACTACATACACAGGTAGAAATGTCCCCACCTGTTTTTGTAGGCGTCAACCACCATGCGTTCCTTGTCCTGGTGAGAAACGCAGCTCATAATAAATGTAATCTCAACTGCTTCATACATGCACCAGATCTCAGAGTGTTAGAGCTTTGGAAAAGTGAGCACTCACAGTGTGAATGACAAGATGAGGTGCAATGAGAGGGTGACTAGGAGCAGCTGTAACACATGTAGGCTTGACATGCACAGTATTGTTTCTGTGGAGCAGCAAATAAATGAACCTATTAATCTCAATGAATCTTTCTTGACAGAAAATGAACAGACAACTATTTTGATTGATTAATTGAAGATGTATCATTTACTTCTGTTCTCTGTCACTGTCATTTGAATATTGTGGGGTTTTGAACTGCTATGGAAAACTGTGATAGACATTTTCACTTTTTTTTTTTTGACTACAAGATCAACTAAAAAAATCTACCAATAATCCAAAACAATCAGTTTGATCAGTGATGAAAATAATCATTAGTTACAGCCCATTCTCTATGACTCTGCAGAAAGATGCACAAATTGAGCATCGCGTTAGTTCAGGCAGGACACAATGTCAAGCTCAGCTCACATCCCAGCTACATCAGCTGATCTCAAACAGCCCAGTCAGCTGATGGAGCAGCTGACTGATGGAAGGGAGTCAGCTGATAGATCACATGATTCCTCTCTATGCAACCAATTGGCAAATCTCATTCAGGGCGCCCTATTTAAACTTCTCTGGCCTGACTACTGTTGCTGCTTCCTCTGCAAACTGCCTTGGAACCTGCTTCCACCCCAGCTCCTCCTTTTTATGCTGTGTCTGACTTATCAATGTCATTTCTGTTTGTCACTGATGCTGCTCTGTTCTGTTCCTGTGGGGTCTTTGCTGCTGCTTTCCCATGTAGGTGCATGGAAGGGCAGGGAGGTTTGCCTCATGCTTTCCTAATTTGTTTGGGGAAGGGCAGAGAGGCATGCTCCAACTTATACTTTCTCCGCAGGCCTGAGGAAGGCAGAGAGGCCCAAGAACAGAGCCATACCAGCAAATATAATATTGCAAAGGGAAATAAAGTTTTCTTTGCAGAAAATGTTCCTGACTGAACTTGTTTTTTTTTTTCATGGAATTATATTTATTCCATACTTCAAGACTGGAGGTTATTTGTAATGATCAGTCACATCTATTTCCTTTAAATACCAAATATCCAACTCTAACTAGACACGTGTGACTATATGCATGTATTCTGTACACTTCAGCATGCACTTCACAGTGGAAATCTGTATCTGCAAAAGAGCATATGAAAATTAAAATGAAAAAAAAAAAAAAAGATGTTAAAAAATATTTCTGCCTTCATTAGAAATGGGCATGCAGATGATTATAGACAGTATTTTAAGCCTGCTCTATAAAGGTGTAAATGCATGTGCAATAACTATGACACACTTTGGATTAATGAGTGTGAAAACCCTGATATGACTGCAAAGTTATAGTTGGCTCAAAAGTAATTTAAAATCGTTAATCTTAAAGGAATGTTAAGATTAAAGTTTTTAAGTTTTAAAGATTAAAGTTTTTATAGTCTAGTGATACATGTACAGTATAACTGGCTTCTTATTGAAAAAGAAAAGGAAAAGAAAAAGTTAAGCAAAAACAAAGTATAACTTCCTTCAAAAGCACATTTAACCCTGCAAAGCCATGCAAGCACCTTTGTGTTGTCAACAGCAGCACAATGTAGAGAAATGATGGCGTTCAGTTAGTGTCATTGCTTTGGTCTGCCTCCTCCTTATGTTGTCTCTCTTCTCTCTGTGCCACTCTTCTCTGTGTCTTGGTATTTCCTCTTCAGTACTAATTCTGCTCTCTCATCCCCCGTTCACTCTGTGGCAGGAAATAACATCTGCTAAACGACTGAGGGAGGAGGAACATTTGGAGCTGATGCATGATATCATTCTTCAAAGTAAATGTTTTACTGTAAACAGTATCGTAAACCTCCCTCACACAGAGACATACACACACCATTATGCTCATGGAACAGTACATGAGTAGTCATAACCATACACAGTGGCTGCAGACCCAGAGTGTTTCCTGTTTGCAATTACTGACCGGGCCTTTGGAAACTGCTTCATGAAGAGGATCATGTTGTGTTTCACATGCTGAGATCAAACTATTCACTACAAGTGGTGACAATCACCAGGCCCAATAATCCCAAATCACATGGATCTCAGCCTTTGTTACTACCTCTTCAGGATGTTAAAGTGTTTTTGCTGCTTATCCTGGTCACGGAGCAGACGCTTCTCATTCACTGTTCATACTTATACCTATGGTAAGTTATGCACTTTAATTTGTATATAACTCACGCAATCGTGAGCTAGGAGGCTAAGATCATGTGACCTTCATATGACGACAGCGGAAAAAGAAGTCAGGTTAGGTAATATAAAGAGTGACTAAGTCTGTGTAAGGAGGATGGGCAGGATGGCAGGTGGGTCAAACAAACACAAGACTTTTACCCTGGAGACTTGGGTTTGTGTCAAACCCTAGTCTCCAGGGTAAAAGTCAACATTAAGTTATTTTGAGTTATGCAGGTACTGTAACGTTGTCTTGTCTCATCTCGTCTAGTCAGGTCTTCTCGTCAGGTTACCTTAGATGATGACGCACAACTGTATTGCCTTTCCTAAACTGAACCTAACCAATAGGGGCACTCATTTGCAACATATGGCACTAATTCTTATGGCATCAGACAAACCGTGTGTAAAACCTTTCATGATATAGCATAAAAACTGTTGTATGAGAACGCATAGCACAGTGGTAGAAAGCTAAGGAGAGTATCTCAAAAACCTCTCTCTCTCTGGACGCTTCCTCCAGCTCCTCCTGGGGGATCTCAAGCTGTTCCCAGGCCAGATGGGATACATATTCTGGGTTTGCCTCAGGGTCTCCTTTGAGATGGAGGCATCTCAGGGGCATCCTAACCTGAACCACCTCAACTGGCTTTTTCAAATGCCACGGAGCATCGGTTCCCCTCTGAGTTACTTCCAAACGTCTGAGCTCCTCACGCTGCCCCAAAAGGTCAGTCCAGACATCCTATGAGACAGCTCATTTTGGTTGCTTGTATTCACAATCTTACCATTTCAATCACCAAGCAAAGCTCCTGACTGATAGGCGAGGGTTGGCATGCTAATTGATAGGTACGATACCCGCATTAATTTCTCACAACCTGATTTCACCTTGGTAATCCACTATCAGATTTAGAGGTGCTGACTCTCATCCCATACAGAGGCCAAAAACAGACTATGCAACCTCACCAGCTGCATAATTTGTCATTTTAAGATGTAAATATTGTACCTAATTCCACAACAAATCCATGTAATGTCAAGTAACATTTTCATATCAACTGCAAAGAAAATATGACACCAAGGTAAGGAATTTTAAGAAGGAGCTGCTAAGGCATAAGAGAGTGGGGGAGTAAAGAAAGGCGCACAGACAAGACAGGAGAGAGTTGAAGATGCTGGAAAAAAAGGAGAGTTTTTGGTATCTTAAAAAGCAGAGAATAAACAAATGCAAGCTCGAGAGGTACGGCTTGGGAGAAGAAGAGAGAAAACAATGTGGACTTCTGTTGGTTTTACAAGATGCAGGAAGAGATGTGGAAGAAAGCAGTGAATCTTCCCTCTTAATTTCCCAAAGCATTTCTAATGTGTTAATAAACAAGCAAACAAATGAAGGTGAGATGCTGCCGGGTCTGCTTAAAGCTTGCACAGGTATTTGACACTATAGCTGTTTTGGAAAAAAAAAAACAGTTAGAAAAACAGTTCACATAAAGCATGGATTATAGGATTGTAAATAGATAAACACGAGTTACAGTTCTAATTTATAAATGGCAACATGTCCATGAGGTAACATGATATTTTCCATAGCTTCAAAGTCTTTTGAGGAGGCACTGATTTCTACGCAGAGGACTCGGTACACGTACACATTGTGCTTTGGAGCAACAGGTGCTCAGCGGAGGTTACATAACTACCAGCTGAGACTGACAGTTCTCACCTTTTTGGCTGAATTTATACGAATTGCTTTGGATTGTGATTGACAGGTTGGAGAGCTGCAGGACGTCATTTGCATAAGTAAATATGGACATCCTGAGCAAGTTCACTGTTACCATGGTGATGGTAGAAGATTATGAGGACACACTGGGCCAATATTTAAACTGCTGGAGGGGCAACGAGACAGGTGCTCTGTACGTGTGTGCACAGGGCACACACATGATTTCCACGCACACAGACATGCCTGTGCAGTACCTTTACAGCTGATGAAAATGCAAATACAGGTGTTTTCACAGTGGCTTCAAAGAATCAACTATCTTATAGAGACAAAGGCACGACTTCAAAGCAAAAGGCTTTTGGCTGGGAAGGTTCCCAAACACACTAAGGTGCGACTCTTACACTGTTTTTACACGCTAACATGCACTTGGACCGCATTAGAGGAGCGCCTGGCATTCGGCCCATAGCGATCTCCAGTCTATCTTTTCACCCCTTTAATGTGTTATGTTCTTTTCTTTGTGATGCAGTGATGAACTGACACTCTTTATGTGCATCAAACTAGAGGACAAAACCTCCTCCCTTTATCCCTGACTCGTAGATCAAAAAGACATGAGAAAGGGCAGACAGAGATCAAATGTGCCTGTGAGAAATCCACCCACAGGACATCTCCAGAGCCTCCGCTGGCATACTTAACACACTTATCCAATATTACAAATACACATTCACACGCACAGACACACACACATTCACCACGTCTGAGCGGTTAAAGGTTAGCTTTGCAGAAGCAAGCGTAAATCTCACAAGGTCAGTTTTCAATATGAGATCTGAGACTGGAGACATCGACTGAGAATCGACTGAGCCCCGCAGCTGCAAGCTGGACCAAACAGCAGACTCAGAGGAGATGATGATAAGACTTGCTGCCTCACAAATCTCGTGTAACTTGTTTCCAACTATTAAACCTTAGCATTGCAGAGATAAAATGATGCATGACTTTGCAACTGCATGGAGTAATTCCAATATTAAAGTTATTCTGAAATAATTCTGGTGGGTATCTTTTTACCGCTTTGACAATGACTACAGAATACCTGCCATGCAGGGTTCATACGGTCATGAAAAACCTGGAAAACCCGGAAAAGTTATGGAATTTGTAAATCACAATTTCACTGGCTTTTTCACCCAGGTGACAAACACGACACCTGCTGCCAGCTAGAGTGCTTCCTTCTCGTCCACCATCAGATAAGGGACCATTTTGGGTGCTGTGTCCAGAAATTAAGCCCTAACTGCAGAGGTACTTTGGGTGCTAAAGGTGGCTTAGTCTCACACAAGACAAGACACAAGCCGGCTTTTTCACATCATGTTCTTAGATAGCCAGATAGCTGCCAGATCTCCATGCAGTGTAGCCAGTGCTCATATATATGTTCTTTGGCTTGGCTCATTTTAAGAAACTGGCTGACTAAATTTTAACATGCATTTTTATTCCTACTTTTTATTTGCACAAAGATGTTCCAGAAAATATATAGTCATGAAAACTTGAGACTATATACAAAACAGCTCAGTGAGCAGCTTGTTAAAAAGAGGAAAGATATAATATCACTGGATTGCTACAGAAGGGAATCCAGCAGCTGACACAACAGTACGTTGGCCAATGCAAAACTCTTTCAAGACTTTAGCTGTGCCTCAAAGATAGACAAATACAGAGAGAAACAGATGGACACACACATACATACACACGGACAGATAGACTGATAGCTAGATAAACAGATAGAGGGGATGAGAAAACATGCATGTGTTTGTTTCTCCTTCAAGGTCCAGTGTGTAGGATTTAGGGGATTTAGTGGCATCTAGTGGTGCAACCAGCTGAAACTTCTCCCAGTTAAACTTCCTTCAGTGGTCATTGTTTATGAGGTTTTTACCAAATTATCTGCAAAAGTCTCATTCCCTCCCAAACAAAACAAGCAGGTGATTAAGACCAGTAAAACACTGAATGGAGCTGTTTTGCACTACAAATCAGTGTTTCTTTGACGTTGTTTGGCATGTCAGAGACGGACCCCTATCTCAGCATCTTCTAATGATTGCTCACCATTTTCACTGACAGCTTAAGATCTAGATATTCAGGAGGTTCTTACTGGGAGTTGAATTGTCTCCGAAACAAATGCTCAAGGTGATTTAAACCGGTAAGAACCCTGAATAAAGCAGTTTTTCCAATGCTTTCAGTGCATACAGGATGCCAACTATAGTGGCCGGAGCCAAATGTGACAACACAAAAACATGCATGGCTCTCTCTAGAGCCAGTGTTTGGTTTTTCCGTTCTAGGCTACTGTAGAAACATGGCGGTGCAACATGACATCTGCTGTAGATAAGGACCCCTTCCTTATGTAGATAGCAATGGGTCATTCTAAGATAACGAAAACAGGACACTTCAAATTTTCAGGTAATTATACACAGGAGAAAACACTATATTATATTCCATGTCTGCCAATATATCACCCTAAATCCTACACACTGGACCTTTAAATGACCAGAGAACATTTTATTCATCGAACTTATGCTTAAAGTATTACAACACTGTGAGAGCAGCGATGAGAAGCTTGCCTCTCCATTATGGTGCGGACTAATGAGACAGCAGCTAGCTGTCACAGCCTGGACTTTATGATAGTCACTGACCGGCTCATCACTCCTTTCTACTTAGCCACAGTATGGTCGATGGAAAGAGGAGTAATCTGTGCATGGTCGTAACTGAAGCCAAACAACGGAAGAGAGATTATTATAGAAAGGGGCCAAACAAACATAAAATGAGCTCTGTAGCAAACAATCCCCAAAAGCACCATGAGAGAAAGTGTGTTTTGTGGAATTGTCTCGTAAGCTTTCTCCCTCTCGAAGGGCTGTGGTTATGTGACAAGCAAGGTGCCAATGATCAAAACAGAAGACGAAGAAAACACCTCACGGACCTGCCGCACACCATACGAGATAAAGCATGTAACTCACAGACTGTGTTTTCTCCTTCAGTGCCTTCCCCAGCCTCCTCTTACATATGCACACGCTTTTGATTTCACTCTACAATCCAGATACCCTCTCCTCTCTGAGGATTGCTACCAATTTCTGTCTCCACTTCTCCCTCAACCCCCCCCCTCACCGCCAAGTGTACTGTACACACAGCGGGGAGGCTGTCAGAGGAGGATTATGATGGCTCTGATCAGGTTAATGGACAGTAATGGTAGATAGCTGATGAAGTGAGGAGAGGGGGAGAGGAGATGATGGAGTGAGGGATGGAGATCAACCCTCAACTCTTCTCCTCCTTACTGCTGCCCTCTTCTGCTCTTTACGCCGCTCCCCTCTCCTACAGGGATCTCATTATGTTGGACTCACTGGCCATAAGGACTGAGCCCATGTGCCTATAAGATGGGCTAAAGAGGGGGACGAGCCCTGTGAGAACGGGAGTTGGTGGGTGGGTGACGGAGAGGATGAGAGAAAAACTGGAGGCTGCAGACTGGGGGAAAAGAGAATAGGAGACATCACTGGAGGAAAAGTGTGTGTGCAGAGAGAGGAGTGCTGTAATAGAACAGTAGAGCATATAGCCTTAGGTACCAGATTGTTATTACTGCTGCAGATGGTTGGAAGACGCTTGCAGCAGATTTATGTTTCTTTATACTCTGCGCGTGTGTATATATGTGTCACATCCATGTCTGTGTGAGGCCATATGTGAGCATGCTATATGCTTGTTTAGTTTAAGTAATGTCAGTTAAATGGCATGTTTTCTAGATAAATAACCAATTAGACGCTCGGTGGGAGGTTGCAGTAAGCTACAGCATCCAATCAAATCCCCATACACCATCTGTAAACTATTGCTCTCATTGTAATGCTGCACAGAGCTTGCTGTAAATATCAAATCAAGTGATTCAGGATCCTGTGCTCACTAAAAAACAACAGCAAATGCCATAAAGTGAGGAGACTAAAATGAGCTGAAATGCTCACTCCCTTCCCGCTCTACATTCCTCCCATCATCCCCAACATCCTCAATCAAGATCTATCTTGACCTCTGCTCTTTTTCAGTTGTCAGCTTCTCCATTTGTGTAACGGCTTTCATTGATTTCTTGCTTTTTTTTCTCTTTTGGAGGGGTCACAAGATGCTCTTAATGTGCCACTGAAGACCGTTAGTGTGTTTATATTTGTGTACATGAACTGATGTGAGCTTGTAGCGGTGTGTTTCCTTCAGGGCCCACAGATGTAATGGTCAACATTAATCTAATCCGGCGCAGTTTGGACAGAGACGGCAATGAAGAAGAAATGAGACACTTTGACAGACATACCTGCGCCTGCGCACACATTCCATCTCACGCCCACACAAATGGAGGCTCACGGAGGCTCTAATGCAGAGTTATTATCCTCATAATCACTCCAAAATCCACCACATCTTCTCTATATTCTCTTGCCTCCTCCTTCGCAGCTTTTCTTGCCATTCATTGTTCTCTCTCTGCCTCCTGGAGACATCAGCTCTCTCCTCTCCTAGTTTCCCCCTCTCAACCACACAGCCATGATAAATCTCCGAGATATCTTCCCCATGGGTTTTTTTGCAAAATCAATGGCTATTTTGGAGCATCACTTTCTAGGTATCAGATTGTGTGTATGCAAGGCTACATACACTGTGTCTATGTAGATTCTCACGGGCTGAAATCTCTCAAATGAAAGGTGCTGTTCAATAGCTGGGGGCGCATACTGCATGAACACAGGCAGGGAAAATTACTGAGGGGGGGTCTAATAAGTGTTGGAATGGTTCACGTGTACAATATCTGAAAAATTCCTTCAGTGCAACATTAATTTCATCCTCACCAATCTACAGTGAAATCAATCACTTTGCAGTTGTTCTCTTTGTTCAGCTACTGCTTATAAAACTCTAACAGCTAGGGCACAAAGATTATACCATTTGAGCCACTGAAAGGTGTATAAGGTGAAAATTTTGTGTAGGAAATGTTGAGTTTCAATAACTACACCCTGAAATTCTGCTAGATTCCTCTCTGTCTGTCACTGTGTGGGTACCTGTGTTGTAGCAGAGCGACCAGCTTTACTACAAGAGGCTTCCTCCACTGTTTGTGTGTGTGTCTGTGCCGTAGTCACGCTGTTTATCGTGGTTAACGTTACTATTTGTCAGCCCTAAATATCTTGTTAAGCTTTGAATATAACACAGTTATTGGTGGACCCATGTGTTGTGTTTACTGCCGCTGAAGACGAATAAATCTCGCTCATGTGCGACGCCGTCTGTCCGCCGGCACTGATCAGATCTAACAGCGGTGAGATGTGTGAGATGCACAGGCTGGGGCCTCAGTCAGCCTGTGGTCCAATATTTATACTCACCACAGGGTCGATGAGCGACATAGCCCTTGGGTTCCGGCTTTTCACATAGTGTTTAAGGAGGGGCGAAGGAATGAATTGAACAGAATTTTCAAACTCAGACACATATGTGCTAATTATGAGCAGAAAAATCAGTTTGTACACATGTGCTTACATAGTGTACCAACAGTAAACAATGTGATTATGTGTACAGCACAAAAAACAATTTAGTGTGGAGTTTCTCTTTAACACAGTGAAAGAAAAATGGTTGACCATTGACCATTTGCTGCTCTTGGTAACTGTTGATTAGAGCTTAGAATCTCTGCTCGAGCCCGAGGATAGTGGAAATTACGGGTTGGGTTCGGGTTCCTCATAATAGACCTAGGCAATGGAACCAACTACTTATCACACCTGGAGTGGGGATGGCGCCACTGGCCGCACACATGTGAGTTGTTGACGGTGACAACGTGTGTGTCTGCTTCGTCAAGTGTACCAAGTGCAGCGCGATGCTGGTATATGATAGCAAAAAGACGGGGACCTCGACACTTGAGAGACACATGACGAAGTCTTGACATGGAAAGAAGAGTCAGCCTTCAATGTCTACGTTCGTATCCTTAAAAAAAAGTTGGGTTTAAACCAGGCTCAGGCTCGTAATTACAGTTTAAGGGACAGGCTGGGCCGGGCTCGGACAGAACATGCACGGGCTCGGGTGGGGCAGGGCTGGAGCCTATCCCAGCTGACATTGGGCGAGAGGCAGGGTACACCCTGGCCAGGTTGCCAGACTATCACAGGGCTGACACATAGAGACAGACAACCATTCACACTCACATTCACACCTATGGGCAATTTAGAGTCACCAATTAACCTGCATGTCTTTGGACTTAGGGAGGAAGCCGGAGTACGTGGAGAAAACCCCCGCTCACACGGGGAGAACATGCAAACTCTGCACAGAAGGGCTCCTGCACCATGGACTGAAGCAGGAACCCTGGAAATGCTGTGATGTGGGAATAAAAGGACCCTGGTTGAAGATAAAACACCCAGGTTTGGTGCCACAAACCCTGGTGGAAGCTCCGCGAAGTGTCTGCAAAAACCAAACAGATTTCATGTTTTGTTGTCTCAAACTGTTGTCTGCAGCTTGGTAGCCGTCCCGCCTTGGTGTCGCCTAGGTGTCGTGCTGTCTATCATCAACTTCACCTACCAGTGACACACAGAACATGGAATTGTCTCGTTTGCGCTGATGACAGACAGCTCCAAATTAAGACAGGAGCACAGAAGAAAACAGGGCTCCTAAAATATGATAAAATTTAAAATAAAAACAGGGATATATATATGTCTTACATAAGCTTGTGCAGCTGAGTTAAATGTGTGAGTCCGTGTCTGTGTGTGTACTTGAATAGAATATTCCTCACAAGTTTATATTTTGCACAAGCAATCACATTTTCTTCCCTAACGGATACAAATGCCAGAGTTACTGTCTCTCAGGAAGCCAGCTGAGCCTGAGCCTGTTTTGACAGTAAATAAGCTAATAGGCAAATGTCATGGCTATTAAATGAGTTAAGCCCGATCGATGTCACCTCTGGGGTAGAGGTATATAAATTCATTTCAAATGAGACACCAACTGACACCAATAAAACAAGTAATCTGTTAGCATCTGTCTGCAGGAACTGGGGACCGGTGTGTGTGTGTGTGTGTGTGTGTGTGTTTGGGAATGCATGTATGGGATGTGTGTACGTGCGTCAAGAAGTGGTGGGAGGGAAAGCGAGGGATGACATAGAGTGAGGGTGGGAAAAAGGGATTAAGGGGGGTAGAGGTGGAGGCATGGATGAAGCCGTCACTTCGCTTTGTGAGACTCTTGGCGGTGAGAGATGAGAGAATGATCTCCCACGCAGGCTGCAGGAATGCTTACACCAACACTTTCTCTCCGCCCGGGCCCCAGAAAAAGGAGGGGAGAAAAGTGCAAACATGTCACAGAGATAGGAACAGATCAATGTCCACAAACACTGTTGGCAAACAAACACAGCCACGGACGCACAAACTTGTATTAGCACAGGCCGAGCACGGATGATGTAATGTGTTTTTATCTATATTTCACACTCTAGTCTCTATTTTTTTCTCTCTTCTACTGACAGTCCTTCTCTTCTCTTTACTATCCATCATTGAAATAATTTAATTAGTGATCAGGAAGCCTGGAAGCAGTATTAGTTTCTCTGTAATGACAAAGGCACAGAACTGAAGCATTTCATTTTCTTTCTCATTGCAATACTTTCACTTTGATTGCTGGTTGTGTCTCTGAATAAAACTAACCAAGCCATCCCAGAGGGCCACACTATGAATCACAGGAATCCACTACAGCAACACAGTCAGCACGTACGGATACTCATATGCAAATGCACACTTATGCGCCTAAGCACACATTCACATCACCCTACAACAAAGAGCAAAGCTAAATACGGAGCAAACCATGCAAGATGCCTGACCATATTCTACACTTGTGTTGATAAAAAGCACCGTTGAAATCCACCTTGTTTCCATTAAACCTTGCAGATCTTCATGAAATATGACTTCACAGATCCGGTCTCTCCGCTGTGTCCAAGCCCTCATCTGTATTCAAAACCACAGCTTATCGGTTGTGAGGTATCTCTCTCAAATTCATCTGGATAAGTGGACAAGCAGAATGTTAAGTTTCGCCTGGAGCTAGGTTGGAGACATGGCTTGCACTACTATGAGCACTGTCCTCAGTGTTTCGCCTTAAACATGTTAAGCATTTGGGGTGAATACCAGTTTAAAAAGTTCTATCAAGGGAAGTTCGATAAAGAATTAGATGAGACGATTGATACCATTCTTATATCTGTATGCGGGAGATGGTTAGCTTAGTATACTGTAATAAGCACATGAAGCCTGGAGATCAAATTATTTATTTTGTGTGTACTTCAGATAATACTCTATAACCTCTGTGAATATGAACAAGTGTCCTCTCTTCTAGCCAATGTTACAGGGGGAAACACATTATTTCACACAGCTTTTCCAGTCTGCCAGAATTTGTATCCCCCCACACATACATAGCATAAGGACTGGAAGCAAAGGGAAATTGTGTAGTTTTGTTGTCACTGTGTGGTTACCAGGTAAGTTGTAGAAACTCCAGGAAGTTGCTGCACCTGGCCAAGAAATAGTCCTGCAGGGGAGCTGCTTTGTCTCCAGTATTGCTGTTTGCAGCTTTCTCACTCAACACTGTGCTTCCTTGGGTCCTGAGCAACACATCTGCTACGCCATGTCCCCTAGCAATGCTTGAGTAGACCTATCGTAAAACTTTGATTAAAAACCCTGGTCCCAATTAAATACATTGTCGCGTTTATTTGCCCGGTGTGGCAACATATTTTGACAAATAAGTTCTTCGGATGTATGAACGTGGGTTGTTGGCTACCTCGATTTATGTGTCGATTCCTCAGCTACTCTGTTAGTTATTCATATTGCTTTAGGCTGTAAGGGTTTTTCATAAAGATGAATCTAAGTTGTGAGTATTGTTTTAACAGGATAAAGTGGTGTTGCGAATGTATGCTGGATGCCATAATCCACGAGGGCCGTAACTCTCTCTCGTGATGCCCTCTTTGTCGGAGCTAGATCAAATGAATGATTCATAATTGGTATGTTATCTGAAGCCTAATTTTCATACAAGTAATATTCATACTGTTTCAAATACACAATTTGATTGTATTTCCCGATCTTTGCTGAGCAACAGTTTTGTGTGAGAGGAATTTAAGCAAATAATACCCTGGACTATTAATTGAAGTTTTATGGTAATTTGCTAATGGCTAGGTGTTTGGGACCAGACTGTTTCTGGGATCAGAAGCATTCTGACTTTACATCACTGATGCTTGAAATGTTTGAGTTTGCTGTCATGTAACTGCTCCAGTCTCTGTTTTTTCATCTGTTACTGAATGTACAGTAGCAAGCAGCAGAGAGCCAGCTGTACCCAGCATGCTGTGGCTACTACTAACAAGTGTTTCTTGTAGATCTCAAGAACTCACACTCGACACTGCACTTCCTTGGTTCCTCGGCAATACACTCGCCAACTCCATGGACAGACATACAGACAAATTGAGACTCCCTTCATTTTGGTTAGATTAAACAAGCAAGCTATAATGATTTGATTCTTTTGAACGGAGCCAGGCCGACTAAGCTTTATGCAAAGCTAAGTGTTCCCAACCGTAACTTCATCTTTAATGGACAAACAATAAAGTGATATTGGTTTTCTCATCTAACTCTCAGCAAGAAATCCAATATGCAAAGCTGTGAAACTGGCCCTTTAATTTAAAAAAAATATTGTCTCATATCACAAAATGACCACATCCGAGGGGATTTCATGGCGTTAGATGCTCACATACTGTAAGTTTTTATTTTTGGAACAACCCAACACCCATCTACACAGCAACTCCCTCAGGTCAGCCTGTGTACAGCAGCAGTGTGCTCAGACCTATTGATTTACTATCAACAGACCAGGCATTGACCAGAGCAGGGCATGTAGGGCCTGGCCCCTCTGAGTATGAATAATGCATTTGGGTCTAGGGTTACAGCAAGCTTTAACCCAAAATTGTTGGACAGCTGCAACATTTGGACGTCACATGCAGAAAGACAAGAGACAACTTGAGACAACTTGACATTGATTTAAACAGTTGAATTCTAGGAGGTCTCATGAGAGTGAGAGTGTGGGTCCAGGATGTTTTTTTATACAGGCCGATGAGGGGGAAAAACCTCAGTTTGTGCTGCGGTGTCTTATCTATGCCTGTGTGTGAGTATTTGTGTGTGCATGCGTGTTGTGTTCATTATGAGTACCATGAAATATGCATGAAGTATGTTTGAACCTTCCCCCCTCCCTTACAGACCAGCACCAAGGTCCTTCAAGCACATGAGCTCACACAAACACACACACAAACACACACACAAACACACACACATACATACACACACACACACACACACACACACACACAGATATAATATGGCACCCTGGCCTTATACTGATGAATGTCTGTCCTTCAGAAAGCACAACAGCCACAGGAGAGCGATACAGTGTGAATGAGGACAGACAAAGAAAGCGTGCGAGACAGGAGACAGAGGGGGAGAGAGAAGAAGCGACGTAAGAAAAAATAAATGAGAGGTAGGAGAGAATATACTGTGGGCAGAGGTGGAGGCAGGAGGAGTGATGCAAGGGAGTGGAGAGGGTAAAGAAGTTGGTGTGAACAACAGCAGTACTTGTCCAGCACTACTCAGCAAAGACAGCTTTTAACTGAAAAAAGGTAAAAAGTGCATATCTTACCTTTAAAGAAATCTGACTTCAAATATTCAGTAGTATAGTTACAGTATCGTGCACATTGGTTCCAATATGAACTATAGATGGAATATTCCTGCAGATATTACATGTAACTTTATACTTTTTCTTATTTGTATAATTATTAAGTATATTTCACCCCCCAAATGACCATTTATATATCAGTTACTCTCCACATGTTAATATTCATGAAAAAAGCTTTGGTTTTCTCGCATTCCTACAGTGAACGAAGAATCCAAAAATGGAGGAAATTCTTGATGAATTGAAGCTGTAGATAACTGTGTTTAACAACAGCAAAACTCTATCAAAACATGAGTTTACAAAACCTCTCACGACCTGTGCAGTATAATCCAAAACTCATTTATTCAGCAGTACTGCCCATTACGATGGGGAACTTCCAGACTCCTTTGACAGAAACAGTAATTTTACCTCGCTGAACACTGGAGCTGCTTTGCTACTGCTGCCTCAAGCAATTCATTTATTTGTGTTATTGTGAGACTTAAGTGGTTAAAAGGGTTACCTCAAAATTACTGTTTTTGTCAATGGAGTCTGGCTTTGATAAGAACATTAGTTACACTTTCCTATCAGTTCCCAGTCAGAAAAAGTACTGAGCACATGACTCATCATCATCAGAGGCGTCACGTGATGTTGTGGTAACGTGTCGTGTAGATGCCCCCGCCCCCTGTCACCTGACGGACTATTGGATAGCAGGGAACCTGTCATTTCACCACTCAGGCGGAATGACAACCTGGATAAAACATCTACAGGACACGTCACCACAACATCACGTGACGACAGACACAGTCGTCAGAACTGTCAAGATATGACAAAACAACACTCAAGCCTGTAATAAGAACCATATCAAGCTAAGAAGTTTTGTCTATGAACCTTGACAGTTACTGAGCTGAAAAAATTGTCAAATTTTACTGTTGTTGATCCATGTTTTATGGCTGTTTGGAGAAGTTTGCCTTCAGGGCTTTGAGCCAGATAGCCCTGAAGTTTTAGGAAAAAGATGATGGTTTGAGTTAAAACATTTCTTCCCGAAAAGGCTCTCTGACAGAAAACCCTCAAGGTTAACTTATCTCTTTATGTGTTAGTGGAGTCAATTTAAAGTAAACATCACTGCGCTTATTATTAATGTGTCTTTTATGGCCAAAAGTATAAAAGAAAGAGGTGAAGGCTACTTCTGTAACAGATTTAAATGTTTGCATAAGATTATATAATATCGTGTATTAGGGATGTTCGATATTGGCTTTTTTACCGATATCCGATATACCGATATTGTCCAACTCTTAATTTCCGATACCGATATCAACCGATACCGATATATGCGGGGTCCCCCCCCCCCCCTCAGAAAAAAAAAGAAAAGAAAAACTAAATCATTTTAGGCAACTAACATTACACATATTACAAACAAACAAAGATATCTCAAAAACTATACACCACATCTCTCATATTTTGACATTCTGAGTGAGAGGAGAAGTAGCTGAAGAGTTTGATGTATAATATGTGCATGCTGTGTAAAAGTTGTGTCATTAAAAAAGTAAAAACCGATACCGATAATTTCCGATATTACATTTTAATGCCAATATCGGCCGATAATATCGGTAGGCCGATAATATCGGACATCTCTATCGTGTATTGATCACCAGCCCCAGAATCACATCCAATCAAAATCATGTCGTGGCAGACTTTGTGATATCGGCAAATATCATATTGTCGTCCAAACAATCGATATAATATCATATTAATGGTGAGAAGGGGTGACAGAAGTCACAGTTTACCCACCTAACAAGTCACTACTGCACTGAGAGTGGATGTGGAAGATAATATCATTTTGTATTTCCAATCAAGGTGATGTTGGAAAAAAACAATAAAGTAAAAATAGAAGAGATGGAGGAGAGACGGAGGACAGTGTGTGTGCCTGTGTGTATGTGTGTGTGTGTGTGTTGGAGGGGGTTTTCTGTCATCTCGGTTTTTAAGTTACAGTAACTTTCTAATTAGGAAGACATTTGCTGCTGTGCTAATGAACAACAAACTCTTTCAAGCAGAACAAACAATCTAAAAACAAAGCACACACGCACGCACACACACACACGCACACACACACACACACACACACACACACACACACACACACACACACACACACACACACACACACACACACACACACACACACACACACACACACACTAAGTGTCGCACCAGGACACCAGCCCATCTGCTTGCTTAAAGAATCTTGCTTTCCGCTAGCACTGCTTAAAAAGAGAGTGGGAAAAAATGCATCCCACACACACACTAGTGAGTATGCAGACATGACATCATATTTTTCTGTGCTGAGTCTCTGCAGAGAGCGTGGGCAGGCGTGCGCGGGTAGCTTGTGTGATTACTACACTGCGAGAGCCAACACAGACTGAGAAACCAGCAGAGCAGACTGTGCGTGTGTGTGTTTGTTTGTGTCTGTGTGTCCTTGTCTGTTACTTAGAACTTGAGGCGATCTAAAGGCATCTTTTCACATCTCAGCATTCATCTCCTTATCTCTGCCTCCCCCCACTCCCCCGATTTGGTCTCTTTCTCCCCCCCCCCTCTCCTCTCGCTGTTTATCTGCAGCTCATACAGTCATTTTTTTCTCTGGCTTTTGTTTGGCTGCCATGCCCTGTGAGCACTGTTTAATTCTCCCCTGCACTCCCTCCAGAGAAGAAAGGGGTGAGGAGGTGGGTGGGGGGTGAGACGGGGGAAGGACAAGGGCAGAGGCACTTCATTAATCAATCAACCAGCTTTGAAAATTTGCCTAATTAACGGCTAATTACAGATCTGGGCACGGTGCCAGCTGGCATCCCATCCACCTCCACCAATACGACCCCCGCGGTCCCCCAGATGACACTAGAGGTAAACACCCCTCCCTTGTTCCCGCCCTTGCTCTCTTCTTTATTAGTCTATCCACCCATGCATCCACTCACCCATTCCTTTCTCCCCCATCTGCAGGAGCAACAGCTGATAACTCAGACCACACGGCAGATAACTTAAAGATGTCTGCACCTCTCGCCACCTGCCTCACGCTCATGTTGCACCATATGGCTGTCTCTTCGATTATCTTTATGTGGTCTTACCGGAGTAATACTGGTGGTCATCACAGGGTCCCGAAGGCTCTCAGGAGGCACCGTCTCACCACCAAGGTGGCTGCTGCGGTCCTTGCCTTGTCCCTGCCAGCTCCCTCTGCGAGACGTGCTTGCACGCCAGGCCCGCTGGATCCTGGGAACAAAATATCAGTGAAGAGGACAAAATATCAGTGATGTCTACATCTCATAACCAAAGCTGAGCTGAACTAGGTTTCCACACATTTCCGTGGACAAAAATTTCAGAACGTTTTGACTTTCTCAAGGACCCATAATAAAATTTTCATGAACATTCACAACATATATCATGAATAGAACTGTATAGTACACTTAAAACCAAACGTTAATTATATTATAAGTCATAGAGAAGTAGAGCTCCCAGAGAGGGGCAGTGACAGCTGAATTTTCCGTACCTTCAAACTACTGTGCCCTCTTTTCAAAACAGTTCAAAATGAAATAAAAGGGGCGCCCATTAGCTTACTTGGTAGAGAAGGCACCCCATGGCTCTGTCCTTGTTACAGTGACTGGACGCTCGATTCCAACCTATGGCCTTTTGCTGCATTGCTCCAGTTTTTCCACGACTGTGGGAACTATAGCTAAATAGGTCCTGTGTCCAACAAAGCGTTTTTTACCAGGTGAAAAAGCCAGGCGTTCCTCAGAAAACACCTAGCTGGGAAAAACGTCTCTCCTTCACTGTGACTGAGTGGCTGAAGTGACCATGACGAGCAAAGTTTAACATTTTCAACTCTTTCTGCTCAGAAAAAAAAAAGAAAGCCCAACCACCAGAATTCACACTTGGCACCTCATTGCACTGCTGGTGTTTGTAGCGCGGCGTAAATACGTGGCACTCCCTTCGCAAAGTATTGCAAAATTACACCAGCCTCAGAAAAAGTGCTTTCATGGACACGACCCCTGAAGGTTTAGAGTTGCCATGTGGGAAGAGTAACTTTAGCCGTTAAGTAAAAGTTTAAAAGTCATGTTTATTTTCTGCATAGACAATGTGAGGTGACTGGATGTTGGTGCATTTCCAAGGCTTGAGTTGGTATTCATCTCTACTGGACCATGTCACTGGTTGGTTATCAGTACAAATGATGGGAAACTGTAAAAATATTAGGTTCTTTCATTTAAAAAAAGTAAAAAAAAAAAAAATAGTGTCACCATCCACCATCTCATTTCAATTTCAACTTCTCAGACATTTATTTCTTGGCCAATCTCAAACATTTCTCACCCAATATTTTTCTCTCAGCTTTGCCTATTTTTCCTGCCCCTTTGAGTCTCACACAGCTCACACACTTCTCTGACCTCTCCTCTCCGATCTCCCCGCTCTTTTCAACCCCCACAGATCGCTCTCCCCGTCTCTCTTTTCCACTCTCTTTCATCCCTGTAGTCACCCCAACACCAGGGTCCAGGATGGAGTGTAGGATCAATTACCCGATGGAGAAACACATTCACCTCCAGTGGAGCAGAGAGACAGCTGAGCCAAATGGAACAAATTGAATTAAGCCATAACTCCAAGCTCCAAAACCAATACCTCTCCCCCTCCCTTCTTCCTCAATCCCTATTTTCTCCACTTTTATTCTCCCTTTGCTCCGTCTATCTGCCCGTGCTTCCTTTTCTGTGAGTTTATCCGGACATTTTTTTTACTATCCGTCTCACCTTTCCACACCCCAATCATGTTAACTCCACACAGAAACACTGGCTTTCTCTTCTCTATCCTCGACTTTCAAGGAAGTGAGAGCCTGAGGCGGGAGCTGTCCTCCCCTGTTAAACCCATAAAAGCGTGGGCCTGTGTTTAAGTAAAACGGTATTAGATGGCAGTCTAAGAGGGTTCATGCTATCGAAAGTGCACTCTGACCTCAGCTCCGAAATCTCATCAGAGAGCAGACTGAATTAAAGCCACGCACGAACTGATCTCTCCCACACGACATGCACTTTTAAGGTCGTGTGGGTGACACTCAGTGTGAAACTGACTCCAAATGTAGAGGAGAAACACAGATATTCTGTGAAATAAAAACATCAACAAATACACAAATAAGCAACAGGTGATACTCACACAATAGCCTTTATTTCCAGGTGCTGTTGTCGCTCATGACGACGAGGGCTATTGTCATCCTCTTCCTCACTCCTACGAGGACGGCTTCTGTGATAATAACAAGGCAGATAAACAGAAATATGAGACCAATACAACAAAAACAGCACACAGTGTTTACAGCTCAACATTTATCCCCCAAAATCTTTGTACTTGATATCAGAAGCGCTTCTTTCGTAAGTCAGATGATGTCATGGTAGATTTTATGTCCAAGAGTAAGGCCTTGTTATGGCAGCATTAAAGAACACCATCATTGTAGATTGAGTGCACATCACATGAGGATTTCTTTCATGTAACAGTCAGGAGTGTAGTCTTACCTCTCCAGCTTGGGAACTGCTTGTCCTCCGCTGTGGTTGCAGTAGCGATGATACCTCTTCACTTCCTCCTGCACAGTGAAAAGCATCAATACGTCAACAAGGTTTTTAATTCTCTCTGCCAAGTACATGACACAGGAGGAGCCGCGCTTCGATAAGATACAATACTCAATCAGCAGCTTTTCATGTACGTGTAATTGCTCTCTCCTCCCACGCACACTGTCTGTTTGGCATCGCTGTTTAACTGAGGCTAAACAGAGGAAAACTGCTCTTTTTATGATTTCTGTCTGTTATCTGTTTATTAACCTTAAGAGTCGTAGCGTGTCTGGGTTTATTAACACACACATAAATAATCATAAACACACATCTTGGTAGTGAAAACAACTGTGTGTGTGTGTTGTGTGTGCTGCTGATGCAAAACAGCAAGTGTGTGCTCTGCAGGTGCCAGCCAGCCAGACACCGGCTGCAGGCCAGGGGGTGAGGCCCATCTCAGGCAGCTCTGGGGCGACTGCCATGAAGCTCAATGGAACTGGACAGATGGATGTGCTCCCAAAGCAGCAACGCAGCTCCACTCCATCTCTAGTATTCACTCATCTCTGTGTTAGCCAGCAGGGTGCAAGCTGTGCGTATTTGTCCATGTTTGTGTTCGAGCGCTTGTGTCTACATCAAGGGTTTAAGCATACACTCAGCTCACAGATCAGTATGATACAGGATTGAATGTCTGTAGTAGGCGTGATGAGAAAGGTGACCCTCACAAAGAGTTATCACCCAACTCAGCTGTTCCTCTCAGCTCCACGGAGCGTTTTAGTGTCTTTCAGCTCATTGTTTGGTGTTATGGCCCACAACTTTGGATCAGTCTCACTGCTCACATCATCCTTATTTATAGCCGTTGTGGGCTGCTGCTTTCAAGGAAAAAGCTCTGATGTACCCAACTGCCCAGCACCAAACAGTGGGCAGGCTGGTGAGGATAGTGAGGAGACAGACATTTCTCTCAGGAGTTAATGAAAGGGAGCTAAAAAGAGAGGGCTTACATTCACCAGGTAGCCAGAAACACAACTCCAAATCAGCGCTAATGACGTTTCATGTCTGCTGGATGTGTAGTAAGCAACTGTTTGCTAACAGATTTGTCACATAACTTTGTCAAAATAATCAACTGATGGAGGTTTAACGGTCCAGTGTGTCCACTTTAGGGGCATCTATTGACAGAAATGCCGTAATGATCATAACATTTATATGTTTTTGTGACTTTATAACCCTGACACTAAGAATTATCATTATAGTCTGCTGCGTTCTTCTACCGTAGACCAGAACAAATGGACCGAACACTGGCACTAGCCATTCATGTTTTCGTGACAGCTCCTGTAGTTTCTTAGTTTTCTTCCATGGATTTCATTTCAACATTGGATTGTTCATGTGGCCATGAACCCTTGTTTAAACATTTTTACAAGAACAGACTAACTGGTACTGTTTAAGAATACTTATTAATCAGATTAGTTAATACTGCATGATTTTTTTTCCCCCTCCACAATACATATTGCCCCACAATGCATCAGTACAACCCTTGCGTGTTTGTGCGCGACTAAGCTTACATAATGTAAATTTGGGGTACACGTAGTCCATACACTGCAACAGTTCTGAATGTTCTTGCCTTGTCTGTCAGCGCAGCCAAGAGGGATTAAGTGTTCAGGATGCCAGGCAAAAGGCCAATACGGGTTTAAAATACAACTGTATCAACAAGTGTTCTGCTGTATTAACTGCAGACTCCTTCCAGATGCTCAAGCTAAAATAAGAATCCGTGACAAATGACAATGGTGGTGCTTAACGTGGGAGCAAAAATAAATACCCATGTTATTAAAATTGTTTTTAATAGACTACAGTCTTACATGCTTGAATATACACACAGGGAGAGTGCTAAAATGGCAGAAACGTGTCATTTAAAGTCTCAGAAGCACATCTTAATGACATTATAATGACCAACTGTCTTCTTCTACTGCTGACTGGACAGTAAGAGCATTGGTACTATGACTAAAACGCCAGTATGAAGCGTCACTACTTGAGTTTTTGCAACACTTGCTTCATACGTTCTGTTTTGTTTACTAATTTTCTTTACAGTGACTTTATTTTGCGTTTACAACCAACCTTAATGTCTTGGGTCTGTGGACCGGATAAAAAGCACTAAAGTTATATGAGAGCAATAGAAAGACCGAGAGAGAGCAATACAGCCGCAGCTGATGACAGGAGAAATGCTTTCCCTGCAGCCTATAGGGTTCATGACAATCTGTTAAATCAATAGCTGAGAACATGATTGCATAAAAACAGGGGTATTAGCAGAATCCTATTCTGCTGGGCTTGTAAACAGCTTCATCACATTATTTTCAAATATCAAAATAAAGGCGATCAATAGAGGGAAAGGCTGGGGAAGGTGGAGGGAGACAGTAATAAGCGTAATGTCACTGAAAAATGAGGGAAGGAAGGAAAACAGGACGGAAGGGGAGAGAAAACAACAGCACATACAGCAGAAAGTCTGCTGCCCTCTAATTGATGAGTTATTAAAATCATAATTTCTCAGAGTCCTAGTTCTATCACTGAGATTAATGGCGGGCATAGCACACACATGCACACACAAAAACAAAGCTTATTCCCCGGCACCTATGAGATGGTCAGCTCTCTGTGCCCTTCAGACTACTGTTGTCTCTCAGTGAGATAAACTCCCACACACACATACATGAACACAGCACACACCTGAGCGCACTGAGAGAACAAACACACCTGCATGTACACACACACAGTCACATGTAAACACACACACATCAGTCTGATCTCAGACGATTTGATTGTAGTGTGGTGATGCGCCGAAACATCTGCATCGGACTATTGGCTATTTGGCCGCCGCTCGACTGGCCGATCAGCCTGGGGAAATGTCCAATCTGGAGAGGACCTGTAGCAGTGGAGATGCTCATTAATCACAACATCGAAAATCAATTTACATGCGCAGTGCATGCGAGGAGTAATATGGAAGTCAACATTTAGTCTTTCGCCTGAGTCCTTGAGTAAAAAAAGAGCCCGCTGAGAGATGTAGGTGTTACTGATGTGCTCATGTGATTACATGATTTGAAATAGTGTTTTATCTCAGTGTAATGGCTACAGGGTAAAACAAGCACTTTCTACTGAGGGAAATTGATGCATTTATACCATTTTGCTCAAACCTTTAAATCCTACTTGAGCAGAGAGGAAGCAGGAGACAAAGAAAAAAGACACTCAGGTTTTAAGGCGTAAATTGACAAAGAATTCAAATGATAAACTTTTATTGACTAAGAGCTGCAGCGCAGAAGCAGTTTCATACTGATCAGATAACGCCATTTATGGACCTATACATTCTCCCAATACCCAGGCCGCTGCAGTTACACAGCCATCAATACCAGGCTGGGCGGGAGGTGTAAACTAACCCATGAGGCACAGATAAGGAACAGCAACACCGAGGAGGCTCACATCATGCACACATACAGATGCGAGGTTAATTTCATATCTAGAAGTAAGCGCTTCATCAAATGCAGACAGACCCATTTCTTTTAGAGCCACACACAGGTTTTATAGGTGTGATCTGAAAGAAACGGCTCGCTTAAAAGACCCATTTAAAGCTTACACACCAGGGCCGCACTAGTAGTTATTTTTTATTATCAATTAATCTTTTTTTCCATTAATGTTTTGTCTCGAAAATTTAACAAATGGCAAAAAATGCACTTCACAAGTTCTTAGAGCTTAAGGTGACATCTTTAAAGGGCTTGTTTCGTCCATCAGCAGCCCATAACTGAAAAGAAGTCAATTTGAAAAGATATAAAAACAGGGTACAAAGTTGGAACAAGCTGATGCCTGGTATTTCTGCTTGATGAATGATGACTGATGACATTTTCTGCTAATTTTGGCTACCTGATGGATCACTTGAGCACTACTGCACACAGAATGCATACAGCAGAGGCTACCTTTACATTACAGGGCTTAATGCTCAATTCTGATTGGGCCCCACCTTCTGTTCACATTCATGTTCGAAGTGACTTGTATCTGACATCAGTGTGAACAGATCTCTGCCAACCAACAGTGTCACATATATGCACATTCGTAATAGCGGCCAAAGACGTTTCAAACAACTGGTGTTCATCTATAGCCATCTTGCAATGTTTACTGACTGGTTTTGGACTTAGTCGTCGCAGCGCTGTCGTCATCTGTTTAGCTCGCCTCTGGCCCGCGTATATCAGATACACCGATGTGATTGGTGCAGTTCGGCTACAAGGACATGGGTAATGAGCATTATTACTGACTGCCAGAGTGACTCGCTGAGCAAATTCAAATTGTGCTCTCGCGAGAACTCTGGATTTCCAGGCTACATTCGTACGACAACAGCATCATTTTGCTAATCAGGCATTTGGGGGAAATATAAATGACACTGTGGCGCTAGCTTTATCTCCCAAATGATCGCCACAGAAGGAAGGTCTGAAGATGTCATTCTGCATAATAATTAGCCATGTGCTTCTCTTTGGGAGAGTGTGTAGCATATTTTCAGAGAAATGGCCCTTCTTAGCAATATGGCCATATGTTTTCAGGATTAAGGGCTGTCGGACAAATGGGTTTAAGTCCATTAGCTCTTTTAGCAGCTATTGCTGTTAGTTCTGTGGAGAGAAAGGTGTGTGTACGGCTGGGAGAGGAGTGAAAAGTGGTGTGGCTGTGATGTGGAAGGTCTTATGGAGGAGCATTTCCTCCAAAACTTAAAATGTCTAGGGCTGCATTCCTACATCTCTGTCAGTGCCACACAACAATGCTACCATGATACAGGCAAGCTGTTCCCGTCAGAAAGCGCATGGCAGTTGGGCTTGATTGGCTGACGCCTGGGGGCAGCCTAACACTGCAGCGGTACAGCTACAGCAGCCTTCTAGTTTCAATTGACCACTCAGACACTGCATGGTGAGCGATATGTGCCAGTGCATGTCAGTATGAAATGGAAAAAACATAGATGTGGGAAAAAACTAACGATTCTCAAAAAGGCCACATGGCAAGTGATCGGATATGTGTGTTCACACTACTCTAAAAAAAAAAAAAAAAATCAGATCTGTGAGAGCAAAAGAATCAGATTTGCACCACATTTTCATGTAATGTGAACACAGCCATTGAGTCTTGAAACCTACATGTGTTGAGCTGATGGTACTGCAGTAAAAAATGTTGAGCATTCATAAAAGGTTGAAGGGAGAGTATCTGGGATGTAGGATGGGGGAAGCAAGAGGATATCAATATGAAGGAAGAGGAGGCCATACGTTTATTCTAAATTGGGTGAGGAGAAGAAGAAAAAGACATCCTGAGAAGTATGGAGGTGGGTGGGGTGTGACGAGTAGAGATGAAGGAGGTGTGAGAGTGAGGAAATGACTATAGAGTCTATCAAAATGCAAAATGGAGCATTTGGGACTATTTCCCCCTGCTACTATTAACCAATAGAGAGCTGCTCTGGTTAACATATGGTGAGGGAGGAAGTGAGACATACACACTCTCACACAGTCACACACACACACGTGCCCATCATCGTCCATGGGGCTCCTCTCACTGATCAAAGACTAAGCTCTCTCATTTAGACCAAACCAGCCTTCCATGACATGGTAATGGGATGAGATGGAAATGACTATTAAAAAAAAAAAAAAAAATGTCAGGAGTGTGTGTGGCTGCACATGTGTGTATCCATGCATGCCTCCTTGTGTATCCTTTGGAGGAGTTAGTGTGCGTTTTCATTAAAAAGGTGCATTTATTTCCCGAGGCACTGAAGCACAGCACACACACACACACACACACAAACACACACATGGCGGATGTATATTTCTTCATCGTATGACCGTGGCGGGCCAAGAGACACCTATCTGTCAGTGTGCAGGCTCATCTCGCTCCAGCGCGGGTTATTACGACTCAATCGCGGAGCGTTTGAGTGAGCTGGCGCAAACAGCACTCAGCACAGCTCTGTCCCACTGGGGGAGAGACGATAATGCACTTCTGAAATATGACACCCATCCCTGGCACCACACTTCCACTATGTACATCCCTCTATATATTACACGGCACTGTATGTGACTCCCACGGTGTGTGTGAGTGAACTGATGCTGCCCTGTGCTGTGATACAGGGTCTGAATGGCACCTGTGTAAACTGGATTTCTGCTTCCTGTTGAGCACAAACACCAGTTTATTAATCCCTGCATGTTCACTGAATTAGGAGCAACAAGGGGCCCTCGTGCATGATATTGATGAATGATTTCAAGACTCCAGCTGCAAGTGCTGTGTCAACAGCATCACCTGTACTATATATTTCATGCTTAACCCCATTAAACGTGACCCCCCTCTGGCATGCTATTTAAATAAGCTCTGTGTAAAATGGTTAACAACAAGGGCCCGTGGCCGTAAAATTCAGCTGTCCCATTGATTATGGGGTAATAGCTGGATAGATTAATGTGTTTCTCAGGGGGTTCACGCCTTGGCAATGAATCTGAATCACTCACACAGACACAGCAAGTGGAGCAGCCTCCATATCCAATAACCTGCATTTCTATCCTCACTCATATTTCACACGCCAATTACTGGTTAGTCCTTCACCAAGCTTCTCCGTGTCCTCCTCTGTATACGCACCTCCTCTGACATGGCGTCTCACAGAGTGGATCAATTTGGAAAAGTCATTTTTGGAGAGGAATAATAAAATTCAATTGTCGGGTGATGCAGTGGAGACGGACTGGAACAAATCTGGAGTCAGAGTGAGAAAGTTTCAGGGGACATGCATTGAACAATGAATGTGTGTGAATGTGTGTGTGTGTGCTGGGGGGTTGCACCATCATAATATATTGCAGAGTAAGTCAAAAGCTGTGATGGAACAGTGCTTTCAGAGCTCACGCGCTCAATATCCCCAGCCGCCGATAATGCGCAACACTACATCACTGGCATTAAATATTCAGAAGCTCCATACAACCAGGTGAACCTGTGCACCTACACTCACCCGAGCACACACAGGAAAACATCATACTCCTATTAAAGGTGACTCTAGCTAAACTTAATTACATTATGAAGTCAATCACTGCAACTCTCCTCAAACCAACTGTGTGAGTTTCACAAACATGTAATATTACCCCCTCACAGGAGCTCTGCCACCTCAGTCAGCTATACCTCCACTATTCCCTGCTGATGATGAAGCCATTTGTAGTGGGAGGCACAATATGTAGTATTAATGAGACCTTTTCAGCTGCTGCCATGACAAAAATCTTTAAGTGGCCTCAAGCCAACATGAAAAAGCAATTCCCCTAACCAAATTGAATTCAGTCATTTGTGCCATTGGAATGGGTGAACAAGAGAAGCCAAATGCAAAGGCAGTTAAGGGAGAAAAAGAGATGTAGTTTTGCAAATGGTAATATAGCAGTTTTCACTGTCCGTGGTGCTGATGCTTCTCTCTCCATCTGCTAAACCACTTGGCAGTAGTTGCTGAAATATCATATTGCAAAGAATCTCTTTGAAATTGTTTGTACAATCTATGATTTTTTTTTTTTTTCACCTTAGAGCTGCTGAGCAGTGTGAGCATCAACTTACTGCTCCTAAAAAAGATCAGAAAGTGAATTACATCATTGCTGAAGTGCTCCCTCACCAAAGGAGAAGGTGCTATCATCCGCTTGCAGTATCATCCCAGACAGACGGAGCCATACGCACAGTTTACAGTTATGCCATATAGTGTAAGAGACTGTCTGCTGCCCTCTTACCTGGTTATTAATGCACAGAGCAAGGTGTTTCCTCTCCCGAGCCACAGCCAGACTCCCGCTGCGCAGCCTCGCCTCCTCTCCCTGGTACATGCTTCTGGAAGGACACCGCTCAAGTTAAGACACATAAACTCTCCAAATGTGAAATATGTTGTGAGGCATTAGCACACGAACAGCCTGTCCTCAGCTCTGTGCAGCTGCAGACAGAGTAGTACCGTTATGCAGGATTTTTTTTTTTTTTTTTATCACTCAACAGTGCATGTCGGAGCAGCCTGTACTGGAGCTCCTCGGTTATCCTGAATAAACACTGTTGCCTTACATTTATGACTCGAGATGTGCCACTAACCTGTACGTGCCGTTCCTCAGCATGACGAGCTCTCCCTCTCCGCGGTCAGACAGAGATGAAGTGAACACTTTGAGTCGGGAGCAGCCGGAGAGAGACCAGACTTGGAAAATCCTCGCAGCCAATGGGACGCTGAGCGTGTGCGCGTCTTTTTTTTTTATACAGCGCCCGACGCGCGCGTGTTGACGGTGTCATTTAACTTGGCAATCGGCTTTAATCTAAGCATTAATTATTCTGCACGCCTTCTCTCTGGGGAAGGGCAATCGCACACTACAGTATCTACAGCCTATTATGCAGGGCTTTTGAAATGCCTCATGGTGTGCCAATCTGTTTGCTCATATCCTAGATATGGCTTTATAATGGTTTACATCACACATGTGTGGGCTGGGAGCAGGAGGGGACGCACAAGTTGAACAAACACCTGCATTTGGTATTTCATACACAAAGCACGTCATCATTACACAGTGCGCAGCAGACAGGTGAGGTGTGAGGAGGACTGGTCCATCTATTCATTTAAGTGACTTGGCCTCCACATTATCAAACCACCTGAGCTGGTCTTATGAATGGAGGACTTTCAAATCTGTCCAGTGACTAACTACTACAAAAGGATCCTTCTGCCAGTGTCCTACAGCATTGTGTTCCTGCTGGGCCTGAGTTTAAACGGCGCCCTGCTGTGGTGCGTGTGCTGTCGGCTGCGCCATTGGAGCAGCACGGCCATCTACTCGACCAACCTCGCCGTGGCGGATCTCCTCTACGTGCTGGCCTTGCCCCCTCTCATCATCAGCAATGCCATGGGCGGCATGTGGCCCTTCGGGAACGTCATCTGCAAAAGCGTCAGGTTCTTCTTTTTTGTCAACCTCCACTGCAGCATGATGTTTCTCACGTGCATCAGCGTGCACCGCTTCCTCGGAGTGTGTTTCCCCATCGCCGCTGTGCGCCTCAGGACCAAAAAAGTCGCCCTCTTCGCTTCGGGCTCGGTTTGGATCCTTGCCACTGCAGAGATTTTACCCACACTGGTCTTTGCGCACTCGGGTGTGATCAACAACATGACTGTGTGCTTTGAGATGACCAACCCGGGTCAGTTTAAAGTTTACTTCCCCTACGGAATGTTTTTGGCCATAGTGGGCTTTCTGATCCCATTCCTCGTTGTTATCACCTGTTACTGCTCCATGATGACGGTGCTTTACTGCAGGGCCCCGGACAGCATCTCCAACGCGAGGACAGCTCGGATGCGCAAGAAGTCTATTTACACACTCTTGGTTGTGTGTCTCATGTTTGTGGTGTGTTTTGTGCCTTATCACATCGCCCGGACCGTCTACTTGTTTGTGAGGGTCTATATGTCCGAAGACTGTCACCTGCTGAACGTGGTCATGATCTCCTTCAAGGTGTGGAAGCCTGTGGTCAGTTTCAACTGCTGCGCAAATCCCCTCTTCTACTTTTTCGGCTGTAACCGGCACCGTCAGTGGCTCCGGGCCTGGCTGTGGAGGCGGAGGAAGAGGGTGCAGCCCAGTGTGAGTGTGGTGAATGTAGGCAGCACACACAGGTCCGCAGGGCAGAGAGCATCCATCAGAGGTCTCATTAAGTGACTTTTATTAGGAGACCGTGGGCGGTAATGACATTAGGACTGTACCAACACTGTCCATAAACTGTTTAATATTTCCTTTTATTGTTTTAAATATAAGAATGTGTATCTGGCAACATTCATCAGAGAAGGCACTGACTTGTGAGGTATCCTTTTTGTACACTTGCATCCTATAAAACCTGAAGGATCAGCAAAAGAAAGGAACTAAGTCATAGTGTAAATACTGAGCATGCAAAATGAGGTTATTAAAAAGCAATGATACTGTGGCCACAGGTGATGTTGAACATTTGGGGGAACTGGCGCCCTCTGTCGTTTGCAGAGGGCTGAGTCTCTAAAACAGACCCTTAAACAGCAGGAAGGCAGCATAAAACATCAATACAATTTTACATGACACAATCTCCAAGAAAAAAACTGCACCGTTTGTGGTTTCTATTAAAAAAAAAATAAATAAAAAAAAAGCTTCAACTGTGGAGCAACTGGAAATGAGTCCAAATAGTCTCTATAGTGATAATAATTAAAGAAAACACCCTGTCAGTCAAGTGAAGGTTAAAAATATCTTAAAGTGCTACAGTATCTTGTTCAAACAGGGACACTCTGTATCATCCTCTTATTTTTTTTGTTAGTGCATACTTGGCTGAAGTCACAGAGCTACAGTGTCGGAGGAGCAGACAGCTGAATGAAAGGCATCATTTCAGAACACTCCTGTGGGCAAGTGATGACAGATGGGTAGAGCAGTGGTCTGGGAGCTGAGAGCAGAGAGGACAAGAAAGATTAAGTTAGAAAAAAAGCTACAGTGAAAGAGTTACTTGTGTTTAATTATGAAGTGTAGCAGTAAAGCCAACCCTCCGAGCCTTAAGGAGAAAATAATGTATTGCCAGTGTCAAGATTAGAGGCTGAATAAATTAATAGTTTTCTGTTTGAATTATGTCTAATCAGAAGTGGTGTGTGTGTACACATACTTGAACATGATACATAGTGAGGACCAAAAGTGTATTCTAGCGCAGTGAGGACATTTTTGAAAGGGGAGAGTTTGGCAAGTCCCAGTTGAGGGTAAAGACTTTGTTGTAGGGTTCAGTTCACAATAAGGGTTAAGGTGGATTTATACTTTTGCATCAGCTCCATGCACAGCCTACGCCGTTGTGAACATCTATACTTGTGCGGTGGTGTGTCTGTGTCACTCTGCAGTTACACTTCCAAAACACTAGCTGAAACCAGGGACAACAGCAACACTTAACAAAGGTAACGTTACAAATTTCGGCTCCATTACAACTCCCAATGTTCACCAACAAAATGTTTTCCAAACAAATACAACATGCTAACGTTATTAGCACAAGCATATGGCATTTTACATTGTATAAATTAGCCTAGCAATTAGCAGAGACGTAGACTACTCATATGAAGCCAGGGTAAATCACACACAAGATTTAAAATGCTATTTTGTGGAGGCTTTTTCGTCTTTGCAAATTATTGTTTCTTATCTGTAAAATTAAAGTTAATAAAAGCTTTGTTTCCACTAAGGGGAATTGTTTTAGACAGGAGGTCTGCATCGTCATGACATGTAGGCCTACTGTAGTTGCATTTCTGAGGGAGGTGCACATTAGGCTATGCCGTAGTTATGACGCTGATTTGACGCAGAAGTATAAATCCTGCTGTAGGGTTAGGGTTGGCGTTAGGCATTTAGTTGTGATGGTTAAGGGAAGGGTAAGGGAGCTAGGGAATTCATTATGTCAATGAAGGTCCTCACAAGATAGAAGTACAAGAATGTGTGTGTGTGTGTGTGTGTGTGTGTGTGTGTGTGTGCGCGTGCGTGCGCGTACCTGTGCACCCAACCTTGAGAGGTATCGGTTGCGTAAGCCAAAGGCAGACATGGGTGCTAATCTAGCATGCTCACCCTCTGTCAGTTTACTGGGTCTCCTTTTAATCCTGCAGGAATAACAATGTTGCCATCTTTATCATCTCTGCAGCCAGCATTAACATTACAGCCACATTAAATTAACACTAACATTATTACAGGCAGGATTAATCAGCGACAATAGCCAAATAACTTATTAATTCATGTGTTGGGAAAAAAATGCTGAAGAAAATGTTGTACAATAACAAGAGAATTCAAGTGTTTTCAAAAAATGTGTTTAATTAAATGCCATTCTTCCATTAACAATGCGGTATCAAATGTGATTTGGTTCTACAAAAAGGTTTCTCCTTTAAGTGACTGTCCTTCAAATCTCATTGTCTTTGATCGCACAATGGATCTCCTGTAATTTCTCAGTCGTATCATTGCTTGACCACAGCTCCACAACAGTTAACACAAATATCAGTAAAGCAAAGACCGCCCTGCTGTCTCAACACCACAGTGCACATGAGCAACAGGTGAGGAGAGCAGTATGTCTCTGGCTATAAATGTGCAAACACAACATTTTAAGTCAATGCTACTGACCGTCTTCTTTCATATTTGGGCATGAAAGAGTTACTTAACACCAGACTGAACTGCCTCTCTGGGTAAGAGTTTCGAGTCTGTTTCAGCTCTGACCACCTGCAGCATCACTGACAGGTTTAGTAAGAAGTTTAATAGTGCACTTCTGCATCACTGAAGCAAGACCAAAGTTAAATTGTGGGATGTCAGAAAAAAACAAGATTCTCAGGGGATGTTAATTTGCTCTTAAAAGAATACTTCACCCACAAGATGACCGTTCATATGTCGATTACTCACCGCGTTTCATTGGATTCTTAATGAAAACTTTTCTCACAGGCCTCCACATTGAACACAGACTCGAAAAACAGGGAGAATTCTTGATGAATTTAAAGGAAGCCGCATTTCAATACAGCGAAAACTATATCCATACTTTCATTGACAATCTGACACTACTCATGCAGTATAATACAAGTCTCATCTATCCACTCTTACATTCAGTATTCCCCAAATAATTCCTTTTCCAATGGTGAACTGAATGGAAAGTGGAACTTATATGTTCTCCTCAAAGCCAGACTCCACTGACAAAAACATTAATTTTACCTCACAGAACACAGGAGCTGCTGCTCTACCACTGCCTCCATTGGTTAACTTGTTTGCATTGTTTTGTGACTTTGGCGAATCCAACTATTCCTTTGACACACTTTAGTCACAATATAAATATAGGAACTGATAGAGGCCCTAAACAGAAAAGCAGCTCCAGAATTCAGTGAGTCTGGCTTTGATGAGAGCAAAGATGAATTTCACTTTTAGTTCAGCTCCCCGTCAGACAGGGCTGCCTGTTTGGGGAGTACTGAGCATATAACTGGATAAATGAGACTTAGATTAAACAATTTTTTTTTTTATATAGTTTCGCTGCTGTTAAACGTGGAGCCCCTTGAACCTCAATTGATCGAGATTTTTTTTTCAGTTTTTGGATTCTTCGTTCACCGTACAGGCAATTTTCTTCACAAATCCAACATAGCAGGGGGTGTGCAACTAATATATGAATGATCATTTTGTGGGTGAAGTATTCCTTTAATATTTCAAAGACTAATTTGCCCAACTGAGGTAGTGAGTGTTTATCAGACACAGTCTGCGACCCTAATGACAGTACAGGGAGATAAATCTCCTCCTACATTACTGGAATGGTGAGTTAAACTGAGTGCATGGATATTTTGTCTCATCGTTCAAATGCAGCGAGCAACAATTTGGGGGCAGTGCTTACAAAAAGTAAATTACCTGAGCTTGATAAAAGAGCAACACACTTTCTACAAAACATAATTCATAAGGGAACTGATTCTTTAAAAGGTCACATTAATAAAAGTGTGTAAGAAAAGTTAAAACTGTGAATATCATTACACGGGTAAATACTTTCCAAAGTGTGGCTCTCTCTTTCTCTTATCTTTCTTATCATTATAGTAATGTACCATTTGATGATGCAACAGAAAATAAATCTTTATGAACCTCTGAGACCAGCCGAGAGCAGATAAAGGAATTAAGAAAAAAAAATTGAGCAATAAAGATTTAAACAATAAAGAGCCATGCTCTTTCTGAGATTATGCACCATAAAAGGTCAATGATGCATATGATTAAAATTGAATACGAACTCACTAAGCAAAGTCCAGTAAGGAAGATTTTGGTTGGCAATTATTGTGAATGCTGACAGCTGATATGTGCATAAATGAAATGCTGAGTTGAATGCAATCAGGCAAGTAACAGAGTCCTTCTGAAAACAATTTGTAAAAAGAAACATAAAACCATTTAAAAACATCCACAAAGTCCTATATACATTTAGAACAATTCCATTCATATCAGAACCCCGTATTATAAGATGCATTCGCATGTAATAAAATCAAGAACTATTTATAGGCACCATTCCACAGGATAGAAGTCTTATCTTTTGCTGAACATTTAAAACAGTCAAAACACTTTTGAAGCATCTTAACTCTTTTCAGTAATAAAACTTCTCTCTCTCTCTCTCTCTCTCTCTCTCTCTCTCTCTCTCTCTCTCTCTCTCTCTCTCTCTCTCTCTCTCTCTCTCTCTCTCTCTCTCTCTCTCTCTCTCTCTCTCTCTCTCTCTCTCTCTCTCTCACACACACACACACACACACACACACACACACACACACACACACACACACACACACACACACACACACAGTGGAGAGTGAATATCAGAGAAGTCAGTATGGGAGGTCAGTCCGAACTGTGTCATCTGTCAGTGTCCTCAAAGGAACATAGTAAGCTATTAATACCCGGTGGGTTATGTAATAGCTGGAGCCAGACAGTCAGTTCTGATGGGAAGAGTCACAGGTGACAGCACTGGGCGGAGTCAGTAGCGCAGTCCCGCCCCATGGCAGTTGATTGACAGCTCTGGGGGTGGACAGTGCAGCCTGCTGGCTCCAAGCCTAGGACTATGTGTGTTCCCTCATCATCATCATCTGGAAAATATCCGTCACAGAACAGACCAGAAAATGTTAGTTTGTATTTTCACAAAGCATCATCTTAAAACAAAGAACATCATGTACTGATAGAGAGACAGAGAGATAGACAAAAACAGATCTAACCTCAGTGCCTGTTCAGGACAACCACTCACGTGCCATAATGGGAACCGAAACTATCATAATACTAAGAGAAAATGTGTGGTTGGATGTCATGTTTCAAACACAGAAATAAACCAACCACAGGTGGTGTGCTATAGACGCGTACTGTAAATAAATGTAGCCAATTGGTCTGCTGATGAAGCAACCGTTTCCTCCATCATGCTGTGGTAAATGAAGTCCTGTTTCACTCTATTAAAAACATCTTTTTGCATGAGTGCTTTGCCACCACCCAGGAAGATGAGTGAAGCCTTTAAGCAAAGCACGGTGACACACACCACAGCTAGCCAATATATAGCACTGATAATGCAAGGTGGGCAACCAAACAGTCCATTACTAGTAGTGCTGCATGATTTGATAAAAATGTGCGATTGCAATTTTGGTGGACAGTGTCACGATTTGCAATTGCGATTACAATATAACAAATAAATGGCATCATGAGTCTTCTTGCTTGATTCAGTGTTTCTCCTACATTATACAAGGGGGCACTGACCTGACCTGGCAGTTATTGTTATGGACAGTGTGTAAATGACCATCAACAGACAGAGCACAGTCAAACACGCTGCTCACACAGTAGTGCAGCACGGCACGGTACCCACACTTGGAGTTGTTTTATTGTTGTTTTATGAAGCTCTGGCCGCTTTCAGTTGTCTCTTTGTCTTCAACGATACTTGGCTTGTCTTTCTCTCGCATGAACTCCGCGTACATTTCTCTGTGCGGTCTCAAGTGCTGATATAGATTGGTCATGTTGCCGTGGAACGTGGTGACTTTAACTTTGCAAGTGTTACACAACACGTCTTTCTGTTCTACATATTGCCATATAACAGACGTTTTTTTTTTCCGCCACCAACTCAGCCTGTTCTTGGTCGTGCTCCTGCTCCTGTGTCTATGTTGGTCACTGCTGCACGCCGGGTGGTCACCAGACCACACGTGCTGCACACACCAGGATAGCTTGTGGGTGTGATGTCAACAGACTCCACACACTATAGGAGAGATAGTCATGTTCACAGGCACACACGTCAACATTTATCTACATTAAATCGCAAATTGAAGCCTTTTATGCAGTTATGTAATCACGCAGCCTGACATCGCGATTGCAACTGCAATTAGATTAATCATGCAGCACTAATTACTAGTGTTTATAATTTGTTTTTTACAAGTTAGGGAGAATCAAAAATGGACCAGAACTAAAACACAACAGGGGCCTATTTCTGTTTGTTGGGATTTTGGCTGCATTCACTTCTGTAGTGTGGGCAGGTTTCTTTCTCTATAAATTTGAATACCTGGAAATACATCAAAATTGACAGCGATAACTGAAACAGTGCACCTTCTTACAGTTTTGCTGCAACAACCACTCAAGAATAAATTAAAGCCCAATCAGGCTATCAATTATCATCTCTTTACACTACTGAACCTTTTAAACTAGTAAAACCAGGCGCTGTAATACAGTAAACTGATGCATGGTTGAGCGTGCAAGTCATGTGGCTGATCATATATTCTACACTCCAAAGAACAAATCCATAAAAACACCACCTGACTGTAACTAACTATCACACTGAAAATCATGCTCAGTCTGTTAAATCATTTATTTTTATCTACCTGGACACACAGACTAGAACAGAGTAGAAATTTCTACTCATTTTAGTAGATTTGTACTAAGCTGACTGCAGCGAGTTGAGCTAAGGACACATCCAGAGTCAATTAGCCCAGGAGCTGGTACAAGTGTCCAAAAATATGCCACTTGATTACACGAGTGGGCTGTTCATTATATTTTCGAGATGCTTGTGTAATTGTTGGGTAAGTGGGTGGGAAAGCAGTGACGGAGGTGAAAGGTCAAAGCTACTTACTCTGCGTCTGAAGTGGCTTCTTTCTGGAGTTTTGCTCTGGCTGCGGCTGACCGGTTCAAATCTCCTCCTGGAGCAAGAGAGGGAGATGGAGAGATTAAGAGGTGAGTGAGTGTGGTGGCGAGGAAGGAGGTGTGTGCTGAGGAGTGACAGAGTAAAGTGAAGGGATGTCACAGGAGAAAGCAAACAAGAGGGGTAGATTGGGAAAAAAGCTGAGACAATATGGAGAGGGGAAGCAGAGAGGAGTGAGTTCAAGGCTACAGTCTTATCATACCTCTGAGATAATCCACAAAGTACAGTGTCACCACTCCCATCAGTGCAACTGCAAGAAATAAGGGGGGGTAAACAATGTGAAGGATCACTGACAGTGTCACTTTAAAGTATCCCATCTCATAAACCATCGCACAAACACAGAAGATACTGACAGCAGATACAGATGCAGAAAAACACTTCCAAAATCAGGTATCCTCTGGTGTCGAGGATGGCTCCTGCTGCCATGGCAATGAGAGCGAGTCCCAGGTTCTGGATCGACTGCATGCTGGGGGGGCGAAGGCAGAGGATCGACATCAGCATCAGTGAAAAGTAACAATAATCAGTCACTGTGAATATGTATGAGATCAGTCGTAACATTGTCATTGCAGGCACATACAAGCCATAGGCCGTCCCCAGCTGATGCTCAGGTACCACGAATGCCACCATGGGCCACAGCGCACAGGCCAGTAAGGAGTAGGAGACACCCAGCAGGGACTGGAAAACAAAAGAGGACACACACGCTGTCATTACTTCAAATATGTCAAGGCTCTCCAAAGAAGAGTGGTGCTATAGAAATACAAGTTTAGTCCATTCTTAAAGTCCCAGTTAAACAGACGTTAGGGTGAAGCAGAACATTTGCACGCTGTACAGGTTTAAATCAAATCCTTCACATTTGATTGTTTCACTATAAAGTGGGCGGGTTTGGTGCTTAGTGCGATACGGAGCTACAGCAGAGTCCGTTGCTGAGCAGTCTGTTTGCTCATCACACACTTTCCTCACCACTAGATCAGGGGGAGGACAACAGAGAGATGAATGAATTACACTTCCACCACATAGTTTTGGAACAGGAATAAAAAATGCTTTGCTCACTGATACCCAAAAACACATCTTTCCCTATCTCTCTCCATAGTTGACCAAAGTTTCCTATGACTAGATTAAATTTTGAAACTGTTTTACCTGGTTTTACAGGAGGAGAAAAGACAAGGATTTTGATGTAAAAAATACTCTGATACTGATTTTTGAGATGAATGACCGATTAACACAGTGACACAGAATTAAATCGGGAAAATGTATTTTTCATTTCTTCAAAGCAAAACCCTGTGCAAAACTCCTACTGCTATCCAGTCTGAGTTTAAAGGAATACTTCACCCACAACATGCTCATTTGTTCATCAATTACTCGCCACGTTTCCTGAATTTGTACTTTGTTTTTCTCACATGCCTCCACTGTGAACGAAAAATCCAAAAACAACAAACATTCGCAATCGATTTAAGTTATCACTCTCACGCACAGTCAAGTTGCACGCCTCAGCAACTCAGTGGAATGCACAAGCAGAGTTTAAGCGCACAATCTTGCCCATGAGCACTACTCGTATGCCGAAGTGTTTTAAACCGTAAGGTTTGAGTGAAAATGCATGTGTTTGGGAAGCCTTTTCCATTGCATAAAAAACCTGTTAACACATGCTAACATCTGGCTTTTTAATGTAATGGGAAAGGTTACAATCAGCATTCACACACGGGTGATGCAGTAGTCACGAGTATTTATTGGCTTTGGCTCTGATTGGCATTGATGGGAACACAACAGCCTGTTGAACGTGCAAATTTTAGCCCTGTAGGAGCCAGAATATGTAACCTCTGATGTTTATTAGTTGTTTAGACTGCACACGTTCTTTTGGTCACTTTCACTTCCTGTAGTAACTGGCACAGGTGTGAGTGTGGTTTTACATTATTTTGCCTGTTCATTCACTGGTGTGGCGGCTTTTAGACAAAGAGGGTGAGTTTTGGCTCCAATATTTTCTGTTGACCGCAATCATGTAATCACATCACGCGATCACAAGACCTAATATTTCATTTCATCTAATTTTGCGGTAGTTATCTCAGTTGTTTGTTAAATAAACCATTATAAAACCTTAATTAATTAGTTAATTTCTTTGTATGCAAACTTCTATTATCCCTTCCAGCTGAGGCTGGAAGCACACTGCAAACCAATGGGTTTGCTTAGTGGGACAAAATTCAGCAAAAACTTTAAATGACCTTTCTGTTTTGAAGAAGCTGTATCCACACCCCCTATGACTCACAGTTTTTCCATCGAGCTTGGAAACTATTACCTAACAACCCCAATGAGAACTGACATTTGTGCTCAGTGGAATTCCTTCATTCAGTTCGTCCTACAGCTGTGATAAATGTACAAGATAAGATTCTGTTAGCGTGTAGTGCAAAAGGTTGCCAGGGGCACTACCATCGCAATCCATGGGTTCCAGAAGGTGAAGGCCAGCATCATGTGAGCAGCGAGCGTGGCGACCACAGCGATCATCACCCAAATCACATTCCTTCCCGTCTTATCAACCATGAGGCCCAGAAGTGGAGATGCAGGGGCTGAGATGATGTACACAATACTGGGGAAGATAGAGAATGACATTCATTTTCATAACTGGAATCTAGACAAATCTAAATATAAATGTGTAGTTCAAGCTAGTTAATGATGGAAATCCAAGTAAAGAAAATCTATCTGCAAAAGTCAGTCTTTAAAATAAGAAAAAATATACTCCACTATGGAAATGCCAAACCACCAGAAACCACAGACTATAATGGTGTTAGTGCTTTCAGGTAGCTTGGTCTCAATGGCCTGTTACACCTGATGTGAGTTACCTGTTGACAGCTCTGGCCTCAGCTGGGGAGAAGTTGAATTTTTCAATGAAGAACACCCTGTAAATGAAAAGACATGGCGATGGGCTCAGAGTGCACAGTGCTGCTCAACCTTTATATTGATGTGACCACAACAGGAGGAGAAATCAAGTTGCCTCCCGCAGCAGGTAGCTCTCGCTCTTCCGTACATTGTTTTCTGCTCCATTTGCATAACAAGTATTTGCTCTGCAAGCACTGACCCTCGGTGGAAAAACCATGTCAGTTGCTAAGTGATTTGAGAGTGCCTTTCAGGGAAGGAAATGCAGGTCATGATAGCCTCAATTGGTTTCTTTCACTGCAAACCCATTTGTCAAACCTCTTTCCATTCCTGACTCCCTCTCCCTCCCTTTGTGGTTCGATGACAACACAGCATTGTGAGGGCGCACTGTTGAATCTTTGCTCAGACGCAGGTATTGTGCTGATTTAATGGAGGTTCTCAATTTATTTCATAACACATGATTTCACCATAATACCATCTTGAAGTGAATTGTGTTTTTCTCGACTCAAGGATGAGTATTGGTCAAGATATCTTCATCAGAACCAAATATGCTGTTCTATCACTGCAGCGTACAAAGTCCCTGCTTTCAGAATGATGCTGAAAACACACCAAGCAAAGTCAAAGTGCAGTTCACCGCTATAATTACAAACTTCTAAAGCTGGTAGGTGTGCTCATGTGTTTCAGGCAGGGAGAAATTATTTGTAACACAGGTTAACGTGTCACAAGAGTCACAGGACTCTGATTACTGACTGGCCCCACGATTTTGGAAGGAATGGTATTTTACGCATTTAAGTGATTTTTGCTGGGGTCTGTACCTAACTAGGATGTTCCCTTATGTCTGGAATATGATGTGTAGGCTGGAGCATCTCTGCAGCGCCACAATGTTTCATTTATGATGGTATGTTTTGATGCATTTTAATATAATCAAAAAACTGCAATTCCTGCAATCTGGATTTTGCACTTGGCCATATTGCGTTTTGGATAATACTTCACTTAATGGTACAGCCCTTAAGCAAAGTATGTCTGTGTCATACTTCATAGGTATCATTAAAACAGACTTTGTGGCTTTATGGATTTTTTGAACTGCATTATATGGTACAGGTTACCTAATAAAGTGATTGACACAAGTACAATTATAATGATAATGACAACAAACCAACAACAATAATAAGTATATATATTTTTTAATTACTTTGATCTAAAAACCACCGACCAAGTATAAGCATGGAAGTATAATTAGACAGACTGGAGGGACCGACTGTGTTTGGTCTTACAGATGAGACAATGATATCGATGTTTTAAGCCTAGTTCAGACCAAAGAATCATGACGAGATTAAATATTTTTAGAACGTTGCAGAGAAAATTCTCAGCGGTGTGAACAGGCCAGTCTGAGCTCGACTCAAGCCAGCTGATGGGGTCACCTGCAACTCAGCTTTTAGAACATAAAGCATGTCGCCTGTTTCAACAGCCAAGTGGTTTAAAGTGAAGTCTGCTGTTCAAGTCAAAATGGTAAACGGACTGCACTTGTATGGTAACCTGGAAATCCAGATGCCCCGCCCCTAGCAAATTCGAATTTGCACTGCACAGGGATCTGGCCCCGACGAGCAGAGCCCACTGAATCGCCTATCGGACAATCAGATCAGTCTATCTACAGAGGCGGGCTCCGGGCGGGCGTAACATGATGACGACAGACTCAAAATCTTTCTAGATTTGAGTTTGGATATCTAGACTACTTGTATGGCACTTTTCTAGTCTTCCAACCACAGAAAGTGCTTCTACATTACGTGTCACATTCACCCATTCCCACACACATTCACTCACTGGTGGCCGAGGCTACCGCACACGGTGCCACACACTCATACACTGATGGAACGGCCATCGGGAGCAATTTGAGGTTCAGTATCTTGCCAAAGGATACTTCGACATGCTGGCTGGAGGAGCTGGGGATCAAACTGCTCCTCAGTATGATCTTGGTCTGGACTGGGCATTACTTAAGTGACACAAAGATGTCTGAAGACCACTGCGGGAAAGCTTGTGTATATGTGTGTGTGTGTGTATATGAGAGACAGATGGCACTGATGTAATACTCACTGTCCCAGTCCAATAAAGGGGAAAATGGCGACATAGTAGCACACGCAAATGATGAAGATGAGCCACAGGGTGAAGGGAAAGTCTTTCACATCGGTCAGCTTGATCACCTCACCTAATATGCAAGATCAACACACATGCAGATCAGCTTCAGAGTAATAGATGCTTTCAACAACTGTGAAGGAACAATGGCAAGAAAATGCTGACGCCAGTGAAATGTGTGGCCAGAATGTCAATAACTACAAAAACAAAATGGGGGTGACTGTGAAAAACATCTGAGTAGTTGTTGACTGATGAGGCCCAAGAGGAAAAAACAAAGATAAGACAGGCACAATCTTGGAATGCATTACCAGTTTTGCCCTGTTCCTTGTTGAGGATCCTCTCTGCTCTTCTGTCGAGGAATCCCAACACCAAGGCACAGATTAGTGAAAACAGGCAGGTTACAGCAGCTACGGAGGAAAAAAAAGAAATTAAAAACATTAACAGATATGGAGACCAGAAAAACAGAAGGTAGGGGAAATGTAAATTCAAGTTATGCTTTGGTGATAAGGTTATCAAGCAGTTCAAATAAGGATGTCTGATGGCGGCTGATTGAGTCTATTGTTCGAAGTGGAAGCACTTTTAGCACAAGTAAGAAGTGACTGAGGAAAATTTTAAGAAGTGACACTTCTTCTTAATCGTGTGACTCATCTGTAGCAGCCTGCAGCACTTTTAGTTCTCTATACCACTTCTCCCTATCGCTGCTGGCTGTGTTATCTGAGATCATTAGTAACAGAGAACGGATCTAGTATCTCTAACAGAAGCAGACAGGAAGAAACCTGAGCGTTCATGTTTCACACTTGCCAATTTCAAGTCTTCTCCTTAAGTGAGGCACACACCTCCCGCTAAAGCAAAAGGGCGTGATGATATTTACCTATCATGAGCGATGCGCCCAGTGTGGTGTGTCCAGGATAGCCGACAAGGTCTGCGACACCGCTGTAGACCCGGCCCATGATGTTCATGTTCACTGTGCTGCCCTTGAGACCAGTAGAGAAGAGTTGTATGTTTACCGTGTTCAACACGTAATTTGAGAGCATGTGTAACTTCACGTCCTGTTGGCAGCCTCCTTACCAGGCGAGCCATGCTCAGCTGAAGCCCAAACACCAGATTTAGCTCTTTTCCTTTGAACCAGTTGACTGCATACGTGTTCTGGGCCACGGCCAAGGACTCTCCTCCGATACTGTCCAGGAAAAGGAAACAGAGAGGGGGACGTGTCAGCCATGTGAGAGCACAAGATAACCGCCATGAACAATTTAAGGTCACACAAGGCTGAGTATTTGACAGGTTTAGATTTTCTGTGGTTATTTTTGTTAGACAGTGCTGGTGAAAAGGTACCAGATGTGGGGTGGTATCATGTGTAAGCATGGGTGGATTATACGACAATGGGCCCCTGGGCACAGATATGCAAAAGGCCCCACCACCACTCGAACACAGGAGCAAGACACACAGACTTTGTAGTTGTTTTGCCTTTTTTTTTGTAGGTGTTATGCATCTTTTTATGGTTGTCACTCCGGTGTTTTTGACCATTTTGAGTCTCTTCCTGGTACCTATTAATTTGAGTAACATTGCAAGTGAAGGCCAAAGAGGCCCCTGACACTTTCAGCCCCTTAGCCTGTGACTTGTAGGCCCGTTCAGCAATCCATCCATGTGTGTAAGGGCGCAGAGAGCTGGTCCCTGGTATGTTAAGTTGTTAGATTATGATTGTAAAACACATGATGTTTTTCATTACAATGGAAAATGATTTGCTCACCCAAATACAAAACGTCCAAATTCCATGAGCCAAAATCGATTCACCAAAGCTCCAGTGGCAAATATGACCTGTGCAGGGTGGAAAAGTTGAAATACATTTACATTAATTAGATTTTCTACACCTACTGATTCCCGTTTATATTGGTACTTATATTCTCTGTCTATATGTTAAAGTAAAACTACCTGTCCAACACAGACGAAGAGGGAGAAGATGATGGTTCCCAGCCTGTTAAAAAAAACAATGTAAGATGACACTGCCAAGAAAGTGCAAAAAAACCCCAGACACTTTCAGTTTCACTTATGATGAATACATTTGACTCATGTGATTTAGTGGTGTCCGTACCTGATGCCAAAAACCCTGTCAATCAGGAACCCTCCAAAGAAGCAGAGCACCACGTTGGGCCAGGAGTACCAGGCGTACAGCTGCATGAACTGTGCAGTGTTCAGGTTCAGATCCTAGAACAGTACAGACAGACTCTTGCCCGTCACTTCATCAGTTCTGGTGTTATTTTTCACCTTTAAAATCTCAGTGTGAAAAACGTGTGTCAGACTAAATAAGATCCTGTAGTGGCAGCACTTAGGAGTGAGTTAATGTGACTGCTGTGGTTGAATTATTACCCAAGGGGATACATCTGTGAATAGTTTCAGTTGTGGTGTATCACACAGCTTTCTACAGAGGATGAATTACCTGAAGGACTTGAGTTTGAAGTGCAGCTGGGTTGTCATAACAGAAGTAGCTTCCTGAAACAAATGACCTACATTAAGAAGCTATATAAACACTGATACTGCATTTCTTTAGTGCCACGTAAGCCACGGAGGGAAACACTATTAAAAGCTTTCTTTATAAAGAATATAACTTATTGAATTTAGTCACAGATCTCTACATATTCATTAAATGGGGAAGTGAGGGCTTTCCACTGCTCACCGAATCCCAAGAAGCACATAAACACCAGGACCACCACTCGGTGCAGGAGGTGACTCGGGTCGCAGATGGCCGACAGCGGCCTGCCGTCTCCCCCGACTGTGCGCCTGCCGCTGGAGCCCTCGTCCTCGTCTCCCAGCAGACTCTGCCGCTCCTCGAAGTCCGCCATGTTCGTTTGTTTGGGATTTGCAGGGGAAAAGTTTACGGCAGCGAGCAGGACATAGCGCGGTCACATGATCCCGCAGGAATGTCACGTGGCGTTAGCCTCGTAGCTTGTAGCTCGAGCTATCCGGTGTTTATGTGGGCGCGTGCCTGCCGAGAAGTGCTGGCACGTCGCGGGAGCGCGCTCAGTGTGCTCAGGAACGCGAGAGAGCCGGTCAGCTGACTGAGATATAATGCTTTAAACACAGAGCACACATCCTAACAGATGATATATGTATTCATTTTATTTTATTTTATTTCATCATATTTTATTTTACTTCATTTTATTCTATTCTATTCTATTTTATTTCATTTTATTTTATTTTACTTCATTTTATTTTATTCTATTTTATTTCATTTTATTCTATTTTACTTCATTTTATTTCACTTTGTTTTGTTTTAGTTTATTATATTTTACTTCATTTTTTAAATTTTATTCTATTTTATTTTACTTCATTTTATTTTATTTACTTCATTTTTATTTTGTTTTACTTCATTTCATTTTAATTTACTTCATTTTATTTTACCTCATTTTATTTGATTTTGTTTTTTTTAGTTTGTTATATTTTACTTAATTTTTTTATTCTCTTTTATTTCATTTTATTTTATTTTACTTCATTTTATTTTCAATTTTCTTCACTTCGTTTTATTATTTTTTGTTTTTTTAGTTTATTATATTTAATTCATTTTTTAAATTTTATTTTATTTTACTTCATTTTGTTTTGTTTAATTTTATTTTAATTTAATTTACTTCATTTTACTTTATTATATTTTACTTAATTTTATCTTATTTTGTTTTGTTTTATTCTATTCTTTTTTTTCTTTTTTTTTGTGTCCCTAGGTTATTATCTTCACACTTAGATTTTAATGGTACCTGTCACTCAAGATTAATTTAACATTATATATACACACACTCACTCACTTTATTAGTTACACCTGTCCAGCTGTTAATTAATGGAAATAGCTCATCAGCCAATCACGTGGCATCAACTCAAAGCATTTAGGCATGTAGACATGGTCAAGACGACCTGCTGAAGTTCAAACTGAGCATCAGAATGAAGAAGAAAGGTGATTTAAGTGACTTTGAATATGCAATGGTTGTTGGTGCCAGATGGGCTGGTCTGAATATTTCAGAAACTGCTGATCTACTGGGATTTTCACCCACAACCATCTCTAGGGTTTACAGAGGATGGTTCGAAAAGAGATAATATCCAGTGAGCAGCAGTTCTCTGAAAGGCCACAGTATCTCAAATAACCAATGGTTACAACCAAAGTATGCAGAAGTTCACTGTACTCCAATGGCCTCCAGATCTCAATCCAATAGAGCACCTTTGGGGGGCTCTGCAGAAATAAAACTTGATTTAGCTTAGCTCTTTCCATTAGACGGTGGCTGTATGCATCTGAAGGCCCTAAGAATTTATAGTAAATTGTTATTATTATTCTGTGTGCACAATATAATTAAACTGTCCCCACAGATTAATTTATGTTGTGGGAACAAGGTACTAATTTGTGTGCACAAGATTAAATTGAGAAAAAAAAGGTATATAGATAGATTTATAGCACCTTGGGGGACGGCCTTGATAGAAATCATGTTGATTTGCAGATCTTTGGGTGTCAGTGTGGAAAAAGTTGTATTAACCGTCTCTATACTTACAGGCGCTACTTAAAGAGTTAGATATGTAGGCCTACCAGGTTTGCACTGTACCACCTCCAGGAACCCTTTCAACACGTCTTACATGTGATCATAAGTCTAGGCTACATGAGCCCACAGAGAATTATTACCCAAATTTATGAGCTCATATAAAGAGAGTTTACTACTTAATTTTTATGCCAAAAGCCTTGTTTTTATGACAACCTGCAGTCTATTTCATGACCCTGTTTCAGCAGCAACAAGCAGACATTTTAAGCAATCTTTGAACCCAGTGCATGCTGCCTACCCAACAACAACAACACACAGACAAGTAGCATGTTAGGTTTGAAATCAGAAAGCTGGACTCACACACATATAACCTGTATATTTAACTCTATGGGGCATTAAGATGTGGGGGCTGTGTGTTTGCCTTCTGCCCACTTCTGGGGACTAATTTTGCCCCCTAGCGGCTAAAATGGATTATTGCATATTTTAAGCACATGTCAGGCTGGCTTGCCCTCTGATTTGCATTTACAGTCTCCAAGTTAAGGCTACCTTTCGCCACATTCTTGTTCTGTTTCATTATTTTCACTCACTGAAGTTTGACCAATTGAACAACGTTTCAGAATGACTTTTCTGACCAAAAGCTTAAGCCTAAGCTCTAATAAGCTGCCCATAAGCCATTTCTCTGGGGCTTCTTGACATGAAGCAGTTTATAAACTTCTGCTTACTGCCATCGCTGACATGTAGATTTGACAGGTTTCTCTGACAAGCAAGCTTTACCACCTTGTTTCATCAAGAAACTGTCAGCCCCACACCTGTGCCTGCCTCCTATTTATCTGCTTCCTTCATGTCCCCAACTTGTGTCTGTGCATACTGCCAGGCAACATTATCTACGGGGTTTATTTAATTTCCATGAATGTCATTTAGAATTTCTCATAATTCACCACTGCAGGGTCATCTGTCAGAGGATTTAATCTGAGGGTGAAGAACGGTCCTTCCCCCGGCTGCAGTCGCCGCTCTGACCGCTCTGTAGCTCATTAATTTCCTGCCCAAATATCAGCTTCTGTCGTGGCCGACAGAGGGTGGGAATGGAGGAAGATCATAATTCAATATTACATTAATCAGACCCACATGCAGACATGATTGTAAATCAGGTGGGAGGTGACATTAATCCTGCAGAACCAGTTTGTAAATGTCCTAAAAGGCCGTCTTCGGGGTATTGCAGCATTGGAAAAAGTCAATTTATTCCAGTTCTATATATTCTTTTCTTCAGTTCAAAGATTAATTATGAAGTGATGCTACTGCAATGTTTTGAGAGACTATATGCCCTACTTGCAAATGCTGGCAGCGTTGCACGGCATTGTTGGCTTTGGTTTAGATTCAGTGCTATCAAAGTGCAAATCTGCGGCTGAGCAGTATGAGTGTGCAAATCATGTTTGTTAGTTGCTGAATGATCAGTGCCTCAGACACTGACAAGCACCAGTGGTCAATAAAAAGAGTCAAATGCATTAAGTAAACATTCATCTCTAGTCAAAGCTTAGAGAAAATCAAAGCAACTTCCCCTATTTTTTGTCTGATGGTATATTTTACATCAGCCTCAGCATGAACTATGAATCATCATCAGAATCTGTGTCAGCACTGCTGTGGTAGAGGAACTGGGCTCAGATGATTTGGTCTGCCTTTGTTGTACAGTCACCTTAGCTCTGTGCAAGAAGTAATAACCTTTTCTCTTTGTCTTTGTCTCAATCACAAATGCCATTTCATCACAGGTTTTAGAGCACTGGTGCCCGACCGGGGGTTTCCAACTTCCACAAGCTTCACAGGGGGGTGGCAAGGTCTTCTTGATTTTACGGGTTCAAGAAAACTTCGAAAAAATCATGCTTTACGCCCATTTGAAGATGAAAACTAGATTAAATTTTTATTTCAAAGTTTACATTATTATTCAAGATATAAACTTAAAAAAAATCTCATGATATAAGAGCAACGTGATGACCTGAACACAAGCAGAGCCCTCACTCTGCTAAACAGCCTCATCCTGCATTAGAAAAGCACAAAATTAAAACAACCAAAGAGCTAAGAGGATTATAGCCAAGCATCAGGGAGAAGAAATGCTGAATCCCTCACAAAAAAAGAAGCTTAATGGCTATGTATGATTGTTGAAAATAAAAAAAATACATAATCCAGACAGAGAATTGTGTAAAAAGTTCCCTAAACTACCAGGTAACCTCGTCTCGTCTCTGATGTTGTATTCACAAGACATAATCTGCTCATCCAAATCACTCGATGAACACAAACTTCTTGCTGTCACGGTGATCACTATTTGGGTTAATTATTCAGTGTATTAGTTGCTCTGGATTGTGATTGTTAGCATCTAATATAATATGAAATATCTTTAAAATATATCAGTCAGAGTTCATCAGTTTACTCAATCATAGAAAAGAGATCCCTCAAGGAAAAATGTTGGGAACCATGGTTTTTAGAATAATGTCCTAGTTCCTCGACCTTCTCTTGAACCTCATCCACATGTAACTCCAACCTGAAGTATAAAAAGTCAACACCATGCAAGAGTAGTATGAAAAATAACAACTTTATTATCATTAATGCATTTTGTATAGCATGAAGTTACAGCTGTAAGCAGTGTCTGTTGAGTTCCTCATTTGGTTATCATTCAGTCCCGGCAGTCACGTTGTGTCTGTGGTGCAATCATTGGAGAATATGTGCTGTCAAAATGTTTACCCTTTCGCCAGAGTTTTTTGAAGGGAAATTGCAGTTTGAATGAGATTAGAGAAGAGGAGGAAGTGGAAAGTGACAGTAAGCACAATTAAGGAAACATGTTGGATGACTTAGCAAACACAAAGTGCTTGGTTAGTATACTGTGTGAGAAAGAGTCGTCATCAGTGGTGTGAAACTTCATTACCACCTCCAGACATGTTTGACTCTTTTCTGTCACAGCGTTGTCCATTTTTTTGTTTGTTTTTGATTCTGTTTACATTAATTTCATAATTTTTACAACCAAGATAAAATGCTATTTACAAGTCAAATAACCTGCCAGGCAGTGTCTCGTCACGCCTTGACAGTTACAGTTATTAATTTCTCATTGTACATTGTCCAGAATCTTACTTTGGAATCCCGTTATACGACAGTCTGTTACTTTGGGCGATCTTTGACATCTCCAGTTGAGTTGATGTTGCTGTGGACTCCGTGCCACCTTTGTTGAGTGGCTTACGGCAGAATGTGGCCGTCAGTCTTCTTCTGAACACCTTACACAGGAACACATAGATAAGCGGGTCCAGGCACACGTTAGTGGCAGACAGCCAGAGGGTGGTTTCCTTTGCGATGTAGAGAGCATTCTGTGCCCGGCAATGACTCGCCAAGCTACCAGTTTGGGTTAGAGTGTAAGGAACACGGGCAAAGTGAAAGGGGGCAAAGCAGATGAAAAACACCCCCACCACCACAAACACCTTTGCTTTGGTTCTGCGACTGGCCGCTTGAGATCTGCTCTTTGAGGCTTTGTATGACTCATAAACCTTCTTGCTTATGAACGTGTAGCAAACCACCATCAAGGCCAGCGTGCCCCAGAAAACCACCTGAAAGTACATAACAACATCACATTAAGCATTACCAGCTGCATTACCACTCAGTTTCATCAGCTGTAATTGAGTCACTAAAAATCCAACTGTAGTATCAATATGAAGTTTTTCCTCATTAAAAAATTATGTTTGTTTCATTAATGTGTTTTAGTCAGTTGACAACTAATTTAAAGAAGTTTGTTGGGTTTTGACATGTTTGAGTAGGATGGAATTAAAATAATTCAGAATATTGTAAATAAAATAGTTTGACCACTAAATATCAACACAACTCATAGATAAAAATTAAGTTGGTTCAACTTAATTAAGGTTTTTTTATAAGGTCAAAACAAATCATGTTGGTTGTACTTAACTAACTGAGTTTATCAGATCATAAAAGACTTTTTTTTTTTTAAATGTGTTTATTTTATTAATAAATTTGTGTTTATTTTATTTATTTTAAAAAAGGAACTGATTATAGGTAAAACAGTGAGTGATCAGTTGATAACCTTGTGATACTTTGAGACTTTTAGTCAAGAGGACAGGTGAACTCACAATGCATCAAATATGAAGAATTTTAACAAGTTTGTTAAAAATTAAGCTAACATATGTTAACAGGGTTCCTGCAGACTTTTTAAAGTCAAATTTAGGACATTTTAAGACCTAAACAAAAACAATTAACACCAACAAACGGCATTAATACACGGCAGTAAACACCATGTTCACATCTCATCGGTGCTCCAGTGCCTGATGCTTTACCTCTCATCGTCCCAAGTTTTACAGTATATCTTCTAAGTTGCCTCAATGTTGTTACTTGTGACTGCATTACGAGTAATTAAGTCAAAAAATTATTTAACTAATCATGTAAGTAGATACAGTAATAGGTAGATTTGATTAGGTTTTCAGACATGTCTCCATTAGTCGAAGTTTCATCTCAAAATTAAAGACTTCTCACAAGTAAAAATAAGGCCTTAAATTTCCAAAATCAAATTTAATAGTTTTTAAGACTTTTTAAGGATCTGCAGGAACCCTGGTTAAGCAAGAGCCTTGATTTACTGTTCTTTATGTAACTTCAAATGTTGAACAAAGTTAGAAGTCTTCATTTCATCTTCATTTGTAATTTTTGATCCACATACTGCAATTCAGTGTTTGCTGACGAATGTGATGTTAGTTCTTCATGGTTCTCTACTGAAACTTTACTGAATGCTGCTGGATGTTAAAAAAAAATGTGGATCTGGGGAACTAAGTGCCGACTTGCAGGGAATGAATAGCGTTCATGCTTGCTTCAGGAAATTAAGGAAAATGAATTGATTCATGGCACAGTTTTTATATAAACATTTTTTTAGTCTTTGGTCTGAAGGCTCAAGTCCAAATGAAATCAAGAGTCCAGTCGTCCAGTTCCTTTTGTTAGGTCTCAAGTCATCAAATTTGTGTCTTGACTTAATAGTGCACTGTATTTATATTAAATGTTATTGAAGTAATAATTTGACATTTATGAAATCTTCTTGTTCACTTCCTTGCTGACAGATGAGAATGTTGATAACACCCTCACTGTGGTATTTACCTTCTCTTCTAACTCTTGGCAAGAAAGCGTATCATCCAAAATGTGGAACTACCATAATTCAATAGCTACCTGACAGAAGTAGTTGAATCCTTCATGCCACAGCAGGCCAGCTTTGCTCTTCATGGAGGTGCACTTCAGTCTGCCTCCAGAGACCCGTGGCGGCTGGTCGCTCAGAATAACGTTGGGTAACGCCAAAGACAACATGACCACCCAGACAGCTGCACTCAGGATCTGACCAACACGGACCCGCTGCAGGGCGCACTTCCCAAAGGGCCTGACTATCTTCAGGTAGCGATCCAGGCTGATGAGACCCAGCAAGAGGATGCTGATGTACATGGTGATGTAGAAGAGAACGGCAGAGTATCTGCAGTGGAAGGCGCGCAGTCGCCAGGAACCCACACCTGCATCGCTCAAGACTCTCAGAGGGATGGTCAGGGTCATCAGCAAGTCAGCCACCACCTGTTAATGAAAGCATCTGTTTTAGTTGTTGTTGCTCTGCACAGACAAAATGTAAAATAGCAAAAGCCCTCATGTCTTACCACATTTTTTAGAAAGACCACAAATGTGGAGGAGCTGGGGATGTTGAAGAAGATCCATGCAGCCAGGGAGTTTAGTATGAGGGCGACTACGAACAGAATGCTGTACAGACAGGGGAAAACCACCGCTGTCACACTGGTGTCCCGAACGCACTTGATGGAAGTGTTTGACAGGGTGCTGTTCATTTTCCGACCTTTGGTGGACCTTTGGAGAGGTCAAAGAGAGGAGACAGTAAATAAGTTAAGGGAAGGAAAATACACAGTTAAGTCATATGAAGACACGAAAGAAATTATGTAAAGAGGGAGCAGTTTAAATGTTGTCTAGAGAACATAAACATTTTGAAATTTCCCCCTGGAAATTGCTCAAAAAGAACTGTAGATGACTTCTCTTTCTTTCTCAACTGGTTTTAGGACTTAAGTCTAAATATTTAGGTGTCTTTCTGTCCAAATTCAGCAAGTAAAGGCCACTTTCTGTCACTTAAAGGAAAAATACAAACACTAAATACTTTAAAGTATTCTCACCCTCATCCTGGTGTGAGAGACATTTTAAAATGGATTACCAAGTATGGAACATTTTAAAAGTAGGAGTAAGGACTATTTGAGTACTGAATGCACTGTTACTGTCACTGTTATGTCCTGTTACTGAGCGCTGCTGGTGATTATACTGTCTTGAAGTGAATTGCCAACTGTTTTGTAACTGGTTGTTTCATGTTGTCTGTTTAACCTATTGTGTTTTTAGTGGAACTATTATGTTGCTGATCTTGGCCAGGACTCCCTTGCAAAAGAGATTCTGAATCTCAGTGGGACTATTTCCTGGTAAAATAAAGGTTAATTAAAAAGATAAAAAATAAATAAACACATTGTAAGCGTTCTGCTTCTTACGGTACGACTGCCAGTTTAATTCAACAGTCAGAATGTTAAGGCGCACTTATAGTAATGTACAATAATGAAGACGCCCAGCAGCAAACTTCTGCATTAGTTCAGTGTGAATTCTCGCCCTGCCTGGCAGTATATCTGCTGGTGTGCTGTCTTTACATTGAAAACCTTAACAGCTTAGAATAACACTGAGGCCAGGAGCAGGAGCTATGGCAACCAAGATCTATACTACTCTCAAACTTTTGTCTGTTTAGTGTGCGTGCTAATGTTAATTAAGTCTGTTACAACAAATTCTATCTTTGAGCCCAGCTTAGACTGGCAGTCTATCTACAAGATGCACTTGTAAAGTCAGTAATTGAGTCTTACCTTCTTATTGTGTCCTTATCGTCTGTGACCGTGGGATGCGTGAGGAATACTGAATGATGTGTTGAAAAACTACAGTATTTCAAAAAAAAGGAAGACATGAAATATCCAATTCCCCTTTCCTCTTCTTACCCACAGGAAGGAAATGTAACTAAAGAAAACCCAAGACTGAAAAAGCTCTTAGTCTTACTTTCTTCAGTCCAATCAATTAAGAAATAGTACTCCTGACCTAAAGAGGTTTCCTTCTGTCTGCCTTTCTCAGTATTTCTCTCTCCTTGTCTTTAAGCGTGTGTGTGTGTTTGATGCTCTTACAATGGGTGGTCTCTGGAGCTACTGTGTGGCTGTCTTGTCACAATCCCAATGAGTTTGCCAGTCTTCCTCCGGGTGAAAGACCCTTTCCTTCCTTGCTTCCTGTTCCAATTGTCTGCTGAGAGGCTAGTTCTGCTCCGTGCCAGTCCCCCTGCCTCCGCTAGCTTGCGTCAGTCTTAGTGGCTGCTGACAGGCGAGCACCAAAGCCATGGACTCATTTCATGACCCACATCTAGAGACCTCCTGCACCCCACTGCTCCTCCCTCCACCCTGCAGCTTATATACCCCACCTCTATTTATCTCTTTTCTCATCATGAAACTCGCCTAAGCACTAACCACAGACACAACCCAAAATTAAAAAAAAAAAAGGAAGAGACGTGCAAAATGACTTCTCACTTCTTAAAAATGTGGTTTTATGGTTCAAGCTATGCTGTGCCAGGGATGCAAGTTGTTTATTATTAGTTTGTGCAATTGTAAATGTTACTGAACATTCACTTTCACTTGTAACTGATTAAGTTCTGCTTTCTTTAAGTCCCTTTTTGTGCTGTCTTGATATAAATAGTGCATTCTGAGAGAGAACAACATGATTTCCTGTGAGGTTTAACTTGGATCTGTGCCACGAATGTGTCCGATGGGAGAAAAATTAGCTGAGAAATGACGTGCATGTGTTTACAACAGGTCCACGAATGAGCCTCTGCTTATGTCTAGAGAATAATTATATTATATATTTAGGGTTAACATCCCCCTCTACAATATATTGAGAAAAATTCAAATAAAAATGTCTATGCTATGACAGGCAACTATACACTGTCATCTGAAATAATCATTAGTAAATGTAAAAATACTCAAAATTAAACTTAACAAATTGCCATTATTATTACTACAGATTCTAGTATCATGGTGCACTGCAGTCCTGGGTTTGTCCAGTTTGTCCAGGTGGTGTTGCCATACCTGTAATGTCTTTTAAATTCAATACAAATGTATTTAAAAGTGGAAAACTACAGTGTAGTATGATTGTTATGTAAGCTGTACCACTGTTGGTGATGAAGTGTTAATACGTCATGACCAATGTCATGATAAAAGTTCATAAAAAAAGTAAAATAGTATAGCATGTAAAAAAAACAAAACAAAACAAAAAAAAAACAACGCCATAAAATGTCATAAAAAAATAAGACCCCGTGATCCAGGGTTGTAAATAAAGACAGTGCAGGTGGTGCACAGGGGCCCGTGGGGTGGAGGGGCCCGATTGCCACGTGGAAATACACAAATTTTCAATACATGCCCTCAAAAAGGCATGTCCAACTATTCAGCTAAACTAATAATTTCCTATTGTCTTTTGTAGTTTTTGTCATATACAGATACGTTTTGACGATTGCTGGGTAATACTGTATGTATGCTGATGTTGTCCAGTATCAAGTCATCATCATGTAACAAGCAGATACGATTTACAGAAGCTAGTTTAGGTGCATAATCTCTTGAGACTGACAAGCTGGGCCCATCTGCAAGCGGATATAACATAACCGGCAGTAAGACACGCTGCTGGTAAAATATAAGTATAGACTTATGCCTAAAACTGTGTGCGTATGTGTGTGTGTGTGTGTGTGTGTGTGTGTGTGTGTGTGTGTGTGTGTGTGTGTGCGCGCTTCATAACTAGTGACTAGGGTGCATTAGGGCCTGTCATAATAGCAGGCACTGGTGCCCATCGTAACTACTTTACGCTGTTACGTTTAGCTGTGAATTTTAAAAAAATGTCTCCATGGGGAAATTCCCCTCAGACGGATGGATCGCAGAAGGACTACATTGCAAATGGTACATAACATTTAACAAAAATACAAACCCCACATTAAAACATTTAACAGCAGCCAGGTGATCTCTTGCAGAATCACAAACTACAACAGTGTTACAGACTGACAGCATGCTTTATTTATTTTACAGCTTAAAATATACATATATATAACAGACTCGTTTTTTTGCAGTAATCTTCTATGTTACGCACTGATTAGCATGCTGCACATCGATGACACTGGCTGACAGACACACTGCACATCTCTAAAACCTTATTATAGACATGACCCATTTTACTGTCACCACACGAAATGCAGCTACAGTGTGCGATGCAAATGTTAACTCGCCTTAGCTTAACTAGTTTTGCATGGCCGTTTCATTTACAGTCTCCAAACTTGAACTCTATTCGCCTTCTGATTCTGAACTTCCAGAGTCACTATAAAACTGTTTTGTTGACCAAACAGCAGCATAATAACAACCCCCTTGTGTCTCACATTGTTTATCTCATCCATCCTTATTGTATTTCCTGTAAATGGTTTTCAAGCTATTTAGAGCAACCTTTGACAAGACACAAAAAACAGCACAACTTCAACATGGGCGTGAAAAGTAAATGCAGTGAAGAGCAAACTGTCTTTATGTACATGAAACAATAACCTAACAGCCTGAGCTGAGTCCAGAACATCTTCATGACCTCCGTCAGACTCTGCTCTGTGGTAAAGTGACCTCTGCTTTGCCTGCTGGGGCTACTTTGAAAGACGTTTTTATCATCGACGTCAGTTTCTCTTTGAACTCCCGACACAGAAAGACGTAGAGAAGTGGGACCATGCAGATGTTTGTGCTGGCAAGCCAGAGGCTGAGTTCCTTGGCAAACTTATTGTGTAAGTAAGAACAGCCGGTGCTGGAAGAAATCTTCACTTGTTCAAAAGTGTACGGGATCCTGATGATGTGGTACGGTCCAAACGACACAAAGAACACAATGACAACCAGAAAAACGCGCAGTTTGACCTTCTGCTTTCCCTGGCTGTTGCTGCTGCCGGAGTTCCTAAAAGACTGGATAACTTTGTTTGTGATGCAAATGTAGCACACCGCAATGACCACGCTGACGAGCCAGAAGAAACAGTTCTGGTAAATCACTGTATTTTCATGGACCTCAAGTCCAACCGGTCCCTTCAGCTTCATACAAGTGATGGTCGCTGTTACATTGGTCACTAAATTGTTACTTAAAATCATATTTGGTAAAGCTGTGCCTCCAAGCAGCACTACCCAGACTAAGCCTGATATCAGTTTGCTAAAGGTCATATTCTGACAAAACCTGCTGTGGGGCATCATGATCTTAGCGAAACGGTCCACACTGATAAAGCCCAGCAGGGTGATAGATGTGTACTGTGTACTGTAGAAAATGGCACTGAGATAACAGGACAGCATGTACACTGCATCCGAGGTGTTCGGCAGTGCTCTCGCAGCTTTGAACGGGATGATCAAGGTCATGATGATGTCGGCAGCAACTAGATTTTTCAGGTACACCATAAAGGTGGAGGTGGACTTGAGGTGCACAGACACCCAGGCTGCCACACCATTCAGCAAAAACGCTATGGGGAACATCAAGAAGTAGAGAGCTGGGACGAATTTTGGGCTGTATATGAAGCTGTTACACGCCGAGTAATTGTGAGATGTTTGATTCTGTGACATCGCTGCACCTGAGGAAAATGACAAAGTATAAAAACATTTTAGAAACCACAAATTCAACTTGTTAAGAAACATATTTTTCTAGGCTCTATCCTGCATTTTAAACAAACTTTAAACAAATGTTACAACATGTGCAATATCATGGACAGTTGATGATTTTGATAGTGTCCCACATGGTCACAGAGAAATCATTTAACAGCCGATAATTTGTCTCACTTAAAATGTTTTTTGCAACACTTTCTCTGCTGTTTATTGTCAAAGGGAGGATCCATACAGTCATCCATTATCCATCGCCTGTCCGAGTCAGGGCTGCAGGCTCAGCAAAGCAAAGGATGTTGTTTATGGTGTTGTTTACCATATAGTAGAGGATTTAAGTGTAAATCAATTTGTTTTTAATCAATCTTCTTTTGTTAAAATCCTTTCCCAACCAAATTATTATAGCTTATATGGTCTCCTTGGCCGGGACTTTACAAGGCCGAGTGGATAAGGAAGTAACTAATTCAACTATTTACACTATTTGTGGTATTTGTGACACCCTTTGTGACAACATGCAACATGCTTTGCTTCTCTTGTACCTTATCACACCGTATTAATTTCAGGAGGAGATGTTAAAATGGTAATATTAGCGGGTATCTTTGTGATCACACAATAACCTATCACCAATCAAATTTCACATTATGAACTAATCACGTAAAGAAAGATACATGATAACTTACAGATGATGACTGGACTCACACCTCTCCAACACAAAGCTACAACAGGACCTGTGTGACAATGTACTCACATCATAAGTGTTTAAGAAACACTGTTGATTTTCCTAGCAAACAAATCAACGTTTCAGCTGTGCTCAGACTGGCAATTTTTCATGACATATGCAAAGATCATGTTGCTGCTCTTCAGACAGAAGCAAAAAGACGTCATGCACCCAGCCCGCAGTGTAAACACCACTTACAGCAGAGACTGAGACAAGAACCTCAGACATCACCATCGCGGTCTCACCTAAGATGGAGCTGTAAGGATTTATGTTTTGCTGTTTATAGAGCCTTCGACCTAACTCTCCTGAATGTTTAATGCTAATCATCATCCTCTGCGTCATTAGCACAGCAAATGTCCCTGATATTGGCATGCCCTTAGCTCTGAGTATCATTTGGAAGGCTGAATAGACATAATTTGTTTCCATACTCACCATTATTGTGTTGTTTATTCCTGGCAGAAGGAAATCAGCTTTACTTTGAGAAACACTGCAGCAGATAATGAATTTTTAATTAAACAATCTAAAAGGACAAGTCATTAACTCTTTTCCCCTTTTTTGTTGCTTGGGTAACTTTGCTTATTGATCAACTGATTGCTTGTTTGTTTGATTGATTGATTGACTAGTCCATACACATTGAGTACAGCACACCATACCATGACTTAGTCGTACCTAAAATTAGAAAGAAAAAAAAAAAAAAAAAAAGCCACAGCCATCGGTCGCATTTTAGCCATTTTTAAGCATTTTTCTGTTGTTATAGCGCCACCCAGTTGCCAATTAGAGTTAAATTTCTCCAGTCACTTTGAGGCATCCTGTTCTACATATCTACCAAGTTTAGTAAAAATCAATATGGCGGTTAGGCCTAGATAAGAAATTAGCTCTCTAGCGCCCCCATGTTGTTTAATGATATGTGTGGTCATATGCCTACAAAGTTGCGTGGTGATCGGTGAAACGGTGAAAAACCCTTGAGATGTTACACACCTTTATGTGATGAGCCACGCCCTCCGCAATATTCATTTACTTATAGAAGCTCAGTTTTAGTAAGTTTTCCAACTTTTGCCAAGAGGGAACTTTAGATATTGGTCCCTAGATTATGTTCACAGAGTTTCATGCAGATTGGTCAAACTTCCTAGGAAGAGATCAATTTTAAGTGTTTTTCAAAAAATTCAAAATGGTGGAAAATCTATATAACCGGAAGTTCTGGTTTCTTGAGGCAAATTTGTTCCTCATGAGGAGAGACATCTCTGTGCAAAGTTTCATGTCTCTATGACATACGGGGCATGAGATATGCCCATTCAAGGTTTGCAATTTCAGTCGGTTGCTATAGCGCCCCCCTTTGGCCAATTGATGTAATATTGCTTCATTCACATCCTCCCATGACCCTCTACCACTGTGCCAAATCTCACATGGATTGACCAAGTCAGTGAGGACAACAGACAAACACACACACACACACACACACACCACACACACACACACACACACACACACACACACACACACACACACACAGAGTTTTTGTCATTATATAGTAAGATAAGACTGCACCACAATTAGATTCTTCATCAGCGTGTACAGTGGCATCATCTGACCAAAGGGTGGCCTCAGCTGGTAAAGCCAAGCAAAAACTCCCTGAGGGGACACGGGAGCTTTTTGTTTCCTTGAACAAAGGGGGTGCAGTAGCTGCCAGGTAGATGTACTATCTAGTGGGTGGGTCTCAATTCCATTTTAGTCAGACTAATTAAAAATCTTTGGTACAGCTATAGTGACCAAAATTATTCCTGGAGTGCAGTTGATAGCATTGTGGTAGCTAACAAAGTGGGTACATTTGTATTTAATTTTAAAAATTTAAGGCACTTTATATGTACAATGCCATAACAAAAAATACAGTAAGCTACTTTATTATGAGAGTAATTAAATATAATGATATAATTTAATGAGACGGTGAAAAACAGAATATTGGAAATTCATTCAAATAAAAGACTTTCTGGCAAGTGAGCAAAGCTCTTTTCCAGGGAAGCTGATAAATTTGGATTTACGAGAACTGAGGAGAAAGGAGTTTTAAGCCAAACTTTGTTAGATAGAACTGATAAAGAAAAGATTGTTCTTTTATGCAGCAGGAGAATATACTTTGAGCTGAGTCCCCATTTCAACCCAAACTCCTACTGGCTGCCGTCAGTAAAAGTGATGAAGATAAAGGGGATGATTTATATATTCTCAACTTCACTCTTTCACTGTTTTATCATACTGATTAGTAAATCCCCATCATCAATCAGACTGTTGGTTGGGCTGTATCTGCAGTGACCTCATCGCAGGATAAACTAAACAAAGGAAGACTTGAAACTTAAATTTATTGGTACAGATTTCACAATAACACATCAATATCGGATTAAAACATAGTGTTGAGTTGTGAGAACTTGAAAGAAAAAATGTACTTAAATAAATACACTGTGTATTTATACACACATAGCTGCAGCACACTGTACATTCATAAAAGATATGTGGCTCTAAGACATGACCACATGTGAATTTATGTGTTTAAGTGGTTTTTCTCACCTAATTTAAAACATAATAACAATATTTGTATGTGTATTTCTGCAGTAAAATTGATATGTTTATCTTGTTTCTCTTAATGGACCTACAGTATACTCTCAATAGCTGCTAATCCTCATTACGCCACTAGAGGGCAGTACAACATAAAAGTAAAGATCTGAAGTTGCTGTGAGACGACTAGGGTTTCTACCACAGAGATTATCTTGTGTCCAAAAATTAAAACCAAAGCCTAATTATTGACTAATGATATGTCATTTACATCTAACTTCTTAAAGGCACTTCTCTTGGTGACTAATAATTCTTCCTCCTACTGTGAAACATCCTCATTTTCTCCTGAATACACCCCGACACAGATCCCTCTAGCTTTCATCATATCAACCAGTTTGTCTCTGTACTCCTTGCACAGGTAGATGTAGAGAAGAGGGTCCAGGCAGGCGTTAGTGGTAGACACCCACAGGGTCAATTTATGGACTATCCCCACCCACATTTGAGCACAGATATCAATATGAAAGATTTCGTACAGTGTGAATGGGACACGCATCACGTGGAGAGGCACAAAACACAGAAAAAACACGAGGAGGATCAGGAAGACTCGCAGCTTGGTCCTCTTCTTTCCCTGGCTGTTGTTGCTCCCTGAGTTTCTGAAGGACTGCAGGACTTTCAGGGTGATGCAGATGTAGCAGAACACGATCAACATCAGGACGAGCCAGAAAAGAATCTCCATAAATAGAACCACAAACTTGTGAAACGTCACACCGGCTGGACTTTTCTGGGACAAGCAGAAATCTCCAGTCATATTAACAGGAACCTGATCTGTTAGAATGATTGTTGGGATGGCGGTACCGCCAAACAACACCACCCAAACAGATGTGGACATAGCAACACTGAAGACCACGCTTTGTCCTAACAGCTTTCCACACGGCCGTACGATTTTGAAGAAGCGGTCGAGGCTGATGAGACCCATTAAAGCAATGCTTGTGTACAAACAGCAGTAGAAAATGACACTAGAGTAACGGCAGGCAAACATCTTTAACTGAACTGCTGCGTCAGGAAGCTGGCTAGCTGCCATCGGCGGGAGCGTCAGTGTCATGAGCAGGTCAGCAGCCACCAGGTTTTTGAGATACACTATGAAGGTAGAGGTAGACCGGAGGTGCAGAGACACCCACGCTGCGACCCCATTGAGCAGTAATGCAAAGGGAAACAAGAAGAAGAAGAGGTACGAGACAACCACATCTACCGTCACAAGGCTGTATAAAACACAGCCAGAGGTGGACGGTGCTGTGTTGTTGGACACCATCATAAAACCTGGAATAAAGAAAAAATAACTATCAGACATCAAAGGAACATTCAGCTTTTTAATCCGAGGGTTCCCACATATTTTAAAACTTTTCCATAATATTTTACATAATTTTTGTAACTATATTCAAGTAGTTTAAAAGAGCCCGTCTGGACACCTCCCTGACAACAAGCAATTTGTGGAGGAGCTTAATTCCAAATGTGGCGGTAGCACACTTTGTTTCCCTAAAGCTAAACTTGGCCACTATTCGAGCACGGTCCCGCTCCGACGTCATTAAAATCCGGCGCTTGGGCAGTGAAACCAATGAAAATAGCCATCCTTTAATGTCGGCATGATACGTAGCCGGTGGCTGTTATAGCTAAACTGTGCCCGGCAGAGTCAGGGGGAAACACGGCAGGACAAGGACGAAAGTTACAGCAACAAAAGTCCGAGTAGGGCGGGTGGGTCCAAGAAACACAGACTTTCACCCAAGAGAGCGGCGTTTGTGTCCTGTAAAATTCTAAAGCCAAACTCTGTTCTTTTTTTCCTAAACCACATGTTTTGTTGCCTAAACCCAACAATGTGTGTTTGTTGTTGAAGGGAATAAAAGGTCAATTAGCAGTGATACCGCTTATTTTGAAAGAGACTGTATGTAAACAACCAACGCCCCGAGGGTACTTTGCACTTCGTATGTGGACATAGAAAGTCGATGACCAAAATGTCAATACGTGACAAGACTGAAATGAGAATACGTTGATTATTCCGCTGCTAGGAAACAGCTCTGCACAAGAGCTGTACGAATAATGTAAGTCCATCAGCTTTGGTGCCCACATCACTTCTGCCAGTAGCAAATCATTGGATGCAGCTATGGATTGGTTGACCGCTGGTCAAAGTTGTCCTGCCGCTTTACCAATACCTGCCATGCTGGCCAACCAAAGCTGTTTGCCATGCTGTCAGCATCAAACTTTTTGGTGCAGAGCCTTCATCTAGTATGGAGCCAGTCTCAAGCCATGTATTATATTTGTTGTTCGAAAGCCTTTCATTATTAAACATGCACTTCTAAGGCATTTTCAGATCAGCAAATTGCTATCATTTGCTAACTTTTATGACTAGCTGTATATGCCAAAAGTGAATCATACTAGTGATGGTTGAATGGTTACACAGTGGGTTCTGTAGGCCCTGCAAACCAAATCCCCATGCAGATCTTTTGCTTTTGATTCGTATTTCTGAAGTATGTTTCAACACTTTGGAAGTAAAAGAAGCAGTGTTGATCAATTGCTACAAAGGCTGCATCGAGGTGAACTTAGTGATTTCAAAGTAAATGGCGAGGTCCATGCCCTAATGTTTCCTGCTGCCCTGTTGGACCTGATTTGCATTGGTCATCAGTTTAAAAGATATTTGCTACTATGATTTGGTTTTGAATGTTCAACCAGAGCATTTGAATGCATCCTGGACACTGAACCTGACACTTCAACTTTTGACACTGACTGACCGAAGTTATGCAGTTGCTGAATTTGTTTTCATCATCTCATTAACAACACAAGAGCAAAATGCTAACGTTGGTTCCTCACATTAAGTCATGCTGAATGACACAAATGACAAAGAACTTTTAGGAGCTGATATGGAGTCACCTTCTTTTCATTCATCTCATCAGTGTCTGCATTTTATATGATCCATGTTTATTTGAGCAGTTAAACTTAGAGTGAATACACTGTGTAGAGAATGGACAAACAATGGCAAAAGAAGAAGCAAGCAATTGTTTGATTTTAATGAATGTGAGCATACAAACTGACTTAACCCCTTTGAATAACCTTTGACATTTTATAAGTCTGTTATATTCTCTCTAACTCTAATCATTACAAAATTACTTAATTTTAGGATATATCTCCGCCTATACAGAAAGATCACAATATATTTGTGCTCAAGACCATTTCATTTTGAGAAAGTTCCCTGACCAGGCCCATTTTTAAGTCTCTCAGAATAAATACAGTTAACTAAGCAGCATTAAAACCAAGTCAATGTTAAGCTATTTCATGTTTGCTCTATATCACATGTTCTGTACATCTAACAAGAGAGTTTTATTTATTTATTCACCTCTTGGTCTAATCTGAAAAAAAAGTTTTCTCCAAAATATTCTGAAAAAAAAAAAATGCATTATTGAGTCACTCACCAGCTTTGATTATCTCCCTCTCTCTGTGTAGCCTGGGACATTAACACCTTCACCTTCAAGATAAATCACCAAAGTGTGTCAGCCTCTTCAACCAGAAATGCAAATCCAAGAACAGTGAGCTGCTGTTGGGGGAAAGAGGATTCAAATGACTCAGCTTGTGGTAAAGCCTGTGCTTTTAGGCAACTTTAATTTGTCTTTGAACATCAAATCTATCTATCTATCTATCTATCTATCTATCTATCTATCTATCTATCTATCTATCTATCATTCATACTGGATGTATAATTCATTTTCCAAAGACATGTGGTTATATTTTGAGACGTGACAAATGATACCACTGCTCATAAAAAGTAAATTCCCGTCAAGAGGCAGCCGCTGTTAATGAAATTAATCATATCATGGCTGAGACAGCAATTTGCGGTTAATATTAGGTTGTGTACAACATACAACAAATAATGAAACTATCATTACATCTTAACTTCCTTTTATTGTTGTTTCTTTATGCACTTCTGTAGAACTGGTAGGTCCAATAACAGCCCACCATATTACCACAGATACTTGCTTCCTTACAGTTGATGGGGATCATTGTCAGCAGCAGAACTAAACAAGAGTAAATCACACAGGTATGCAGACATAACAGTTTGACACATTTATCTGCTGTATGATCAGACCATGCTAACACAACTAATCAGCAACACCTTCACGCACATGCAACAATACGAGATCGCTGTGTAGTGACAGGAGATCACTTGAGGCATATTATACAGGCTGACTATTTTAGAGAAGTACTGCGGATGTAGATTTATTTACATAAATGCACCAATTTCTTCTTTTCAAGATAAGAGGTTATGAGAACGTGTCAGAGGAACTAGTTGCTATTGTGAAATGGAATAGAGAACCAAAAGAAAAACAAAGGAAACATGTCAGTGTCAGTTCTTATAGTCTGACACATCACTGTATTGATAATTATACTTTATCTTAGCGGCAATATTATTGTCTATTTTCTACAGACAATGAAAGAGAAGTTGATTACTTGAAGTTACAATGATAAAACTGTGGTTTTTAAATGAATGGTTTTGGAATTCAAGATGTATGATCAAGATATCGTTAACAACATATGAGAGAAAATAGTTCACCCCGTCTGTCATCTGAATTTCTCTAATGTTTAGTCACAAAACTGAACTTGGATTTGATCCAGCTCTTAGCAACAGGACATCTGGCCCGGTCACCATGAGAAGATGTAGGAGTTGTACATTTCTGCAAACCACAAATGTGTTTCATTTGCACGCTTCATATGTACTGTATCATATCAAAGTTTTTAAAGTCAAGTCACAGCTTGAGACCAACAAACAAACAAGCAACCCACCACTGTTTTTTACTGGCTTTTTTGCCACTAAAGGTGAGTGTTTTTTTAGCACTTGAGGCAGATGTGGCTCAGAGGTAGAGCGGGTCGTCCACCAATCTAAAGATCAGCACTTTGAAGTATCCTTGAGCAAGATACTGAACCCCAAATTGCTCCCGATGGCTGTTCCATCGGTGTGTGAGTGTGCTAAAACTGAGTAGCAGGTGGCACCTTGTATGGTAGCCTCGGCCACTAGTGTGTGAATGGGTGAATGCGGCTTGCACTGTAAAAAGCGCTTTGAGTGGTCAGATGACTAGAAAGGTGCTATACAAGTGACATAAAAGTGCAGGTCCACTCTGTCACTGTTCTTCCACTGGGGATAGTGCCATGAAAACCACTTGTTTTTAAAAGAGAAATTGTTGCATTTCCAGCAGGGGTATTTAGAGCCAAAACCTGAGTTATTCCTAACTAAAACTGAGTTGTCTTTGTGCCTAAACATAACCACACGTTAACCTCATTCATTCATTTTCTGTAACCACTTATCCTGTTAGGGATCGTGAAGGGGCTGGAGCCTATCCCAGCTAACATTAGGCCAGAGTCAGGGTACACCGAGTTGTTGAAATGTAAAGTTTCAACATATCTGCCACATAATACCATAAATGTTAAGTATCTGTGTTTTGCAGAGACACACAATGCTGCCATGTTTTCTGCCGACTGGGTTAGGACATCATCACAGGACTTCAATGTTCAGATACCCCAATACAAAAGTCTTCATCATGTCCAGTGGTTTTACGCATGGAGAGAAGAGTCTCTCAGTGCGGTGCTGCCTGTGTCTGAGTCTGACCCTCTCCCTGTGAGCCAGCTACAGGTCCCAGCCGGCAGCCGCAGGGTCTTGAACAGAGTGGTCCTGAAGGATTTACAGAGGAAGAAGTAGATGAGAGGGTCCAGAACAGAGTTTAAGGACGAGAGGAAGAGTGTGCTTTCCTTCAGCTGGAAGAAGAAGAGTTTGAGTTTACAGTCAAAGAGAACCCCTCGGGTCTGGCTCATGGTGTACGGCACACGGGCGAAGTGAAATGGCACGAAGCACACGAAGAACACAGCCAGAACCAGGAACACATTTGCGTTCATTTTTCTTTTGGCCTGCTGGGGTTTCCGAGTCGATGCTCCTCCTGGTGCTCGACATATCGTGCCTCCAGTGCTGTGGGCCTTAGTGCGGGAGTAGGATCTGTACAGCTCCTTGGTGATTAGAGTGTAGCAGACGATCACAGTCACAAGGTTGCTCCAGAAAATAACTTGACAGACATGATTTACCACCTCATGCCACTTCAGCCCAGCCTTAGTCTTCAGGTCGCTGCACTTGAAATAAGGAGACGTTGGGGTTTTACTGGTCAGGATGACATTGGGCAAACAGATAACCAGCAGAAAGGTCCAGATGGCTCCTGAAAGGATTTTGCGACGGGCCAACCGGGCTGCGTTAGTCCCTCTAAAGGGCTTGAGGGTCTTTCTGCAGCGGTCGATGCTGATGAGGCCGAAGAAGAGGATGCTGATGTACATGGTGAGGTAGAAGAGCACAGAGGAGACGCGGCACACGAATATACGCAGCCCAGTGGAAGCCATGTTGGAGTCTGCTAACACCTGCAGAAACACAACAGTACAAGTCATACAGCAGAGTATCAGACGAAAAAAGATCATGTAATAACGCAAAACATTTACTTTTATAACAAGATGTTTTTTCACATTTTATCAAGATATTTTCATGTTATATTTATGTTATTACTACACAATATGAAAACAATACATTACCACGTGTTTACATGACATGTTTCATGTTATAACAAAATAAATAGTGTATTGTTATAACAATTAAAGTTGCTTGTTATAACATGATAAGTTTGTATGTACTAATAACGTGAAAATGTCTTATTATTACATAAAAATATTTTGTTAAAATATGAAAAACATCTTGTAATAACAGTAAACTTTTCACATTACTGCATAATACTGATCCTGTTTTTTCTGGCGTGGCAGCAATATGCCACCATTATGCACGCACATATGAGTTAAACACCCCATTTTTTTTTGTGGCTTTATGCCTTTAATGACAGGACAATCTGAAGCGTGAAGGGGGGAGAGGGGACATCTTGCAGCAAAGGGCCACAGGCTGGAATCTAATCCATGGCTGCTGTGACAAGGACCCTGCCTTTGTACATGAGGCACCGGCTCTACCCACTACACTTCTGGGCACCCCAGTTTAACATCCTTCATTAAAGAGTTATTACATTTCTAACAGCGGTCTTGATGCCACAGCTGAGCAACAAGTGTTGCTCTTATGAACGACCTACTACTAATCTATCAGACATTGTTTAATAACCCTCAATAAAACCACCAGTTAGCTACAACTTATTAAGCAGTTCAAGTGTGCTTCATAAATAAATGGTGCCAAACCTTGAAAGGGAATGTGAAGGTCATGACGACGTCTGCGACCACAATATTCTTCAGGTATATAATGAAGTGAGACTTGGAGGGGATGCGGAAAAACACCCATACAGCCACGCTGTTGAGCATAAGCCCCACCAGGAAGAGAAAGGAGTAGAGGACGGGAAAAACCACCGTCTTCAAAGCGTTGTCGCGGGAACAAGTGCTGTTGGTGTGGCTGTGATTGCCAGTGAGCAGGGAGGAAGTCATATTTCTCTCCATGAGTGCCGTCTGGAAAGAATACAACAAAAAAAGTTGAAGTTAAGTACACTCCTAGAATTAAGAGTCATTTATATGACCACATCACAGAGGGTGGACAAATAACATAAGCCTGGCAATTTTACAGATAATAATGTGTAAAGACCGGTGATGGCTGAACAATGGAAAATTCCTAAAAGCAGTGTTTGATATCTGCACTTCATGCCTTCATGTAGCTACTTTTGAAATCTGCAGTAGGTGTAAAATTAAAGTACATTTCAACATTTGAACTATATGTAAATGTATGACAATTATAATTTAAGGATTTGTAACTGACCTGTTAATCTGTGTCAGTGAAGTCCCATCAAACTCCCAATGCAGTCCTGTTGAGATTTTTGGTCCCTCTCGCTTCTGTATTCTTTGCAAGTGTGATCTGAAACCGACCATCTGTCAGCTCCAGACAGTTTCAATGTTTCAAACAAGTGTGTGTGCATGTGTCTGTGTTGGTCGGTGGTACATAAGTGACAGGAAGACTTTCTCTTTTTCTTCTCCTTTCTCTTTCCTGTCACGAGGAGTGGCTAAAGACTTCATTTCTAGGTCTATAATAACAGACGTGAGGACTCTCAAGTTTTGGTGTATTAATTGGCCCCTGCGGGAAACTGATTACCAGCTGATAATCACTAAGATAACACGAGACCAAGACATCTTATAAACAAGACACAAAATCACATTAGGCTAATTTAAAGGCCTCATTATGTGCTTTAGTTGGACACATGATTTTTTATGGTGGACTCTCTAATATTGACAAGTTGTTTGGATTAAAGTGTCAAAAGGCTATAAACATGTGACCCCTCATTTGTTTTTGAGATGTGTATTATGAGCTAATGTGTTTCCTCTTATTCTCTTATTTTGCTGTGTAATGTCCATCACTTCTGCATTATTTTAAACTGTGGTGAAATACACTTTTTATGTATGTTTTCTCACAAGTAGTGTATTCATGTACTAAACATTTCTTAATAAAAACATTTCCTCTTATTAGAGTCACACTGACCTGTCATTTGGTTCATTTAAACAGTGTGCTCATTCTAGATATTCAGAAACAGGAACACTACAGACAGCCAGGGTTATTCAATTATCAGTGCATCAGGAGTCACTGAAATACGTCTTTCTCTTTATTATCTCTGCCAGCTTGCTCCTCTGCAGCCTAACTAAAAGCAAGAAAACACTCTGGACAGTCTCATGTGACCATCACAGGTTAAGCATAAATAAGACTCTTGATATTATATAATGCAAGTTATTTAAACACAAACAGCTTGGAAGCATATGATGGCAGAACAAGGATCCTGTTCAGACTGTGAACTCAGCTGCCTTGACAGGTCATGTTGCATTCAACGTTTTGTACCATGGGGTACATGGTCCGTGTTGTGAAACAGACATTTTGTTCCCATTTTAGCTGTTTCACCCTCCAACCTCGCTCTCTTGGAGACAAAGCATGAAGAAACTTCCCCAAACTGTTGTCTGTTATAACGCATAGCAGACACACTCCTTTCCAAAAGTCTTTAAGAAAAACATTACGCTGACATGAAATCTAAGTAAAACATATTTCACCCAGTCGGAAGTGACCAACTCACTGTATGATCTTGTTTTTTAAAGACATACAGTTGCCCATTGCTCTACCTAACAATGCCCAGCTTTCGTAGACCGGTTTTGCTGCAGAATAAAGTATGACCTGGGCCCAGACCTCTACATGTGTCTGGTATTTTGAGTTTTCGAGTGATGGGAGTTGCACATCTTTCAGGCCAGTGCAGGGCACACTGACATGATATGTGTGTGTCAAATAGAGGCAAAGCAATGTATGCTGAATGATTATTAAAAAGAAAAAAGAAAAAAAAGAAAAGAAAAAGCTGTATCTAACATAATGCCGATAACTCATGAAATCAAGTGTTTTCCTTTACGTATTGTGATAATTATGTTGATGACTATAGTAAATGGACAAACATCTACCAACTCATATGTGCAGTATATTGCATCACAATAGTATCAGACATAAAAAATGGCATTGAGTTGCCAAATAGAGTTAGATTTCTCCAGTCACCTTGAGGCGTCCTGTTCTACATATCTACCAAGTTTAGTAAAAATCAATATGACAGTTAGGCCTAGATAAGAAATTAGCTCTCTAGCGCCCCCATTTTGTTTGATGGGGTCAATAATGGAGGGGCCCCTCAGATTATGTGTGGTCATATGCCTACAAAGTTGCGTGGTGATGGGTGAAACCCTTGAGATGTTACACACCTTTATGTGATGAGCCACGCCCTCCGCAACATTCATTGCCTTATAGAAGCTCAGTTTTAGTGAGTTTTCCAACTTTTGCCAAGAGGGAACTTTAGATATTGGTCCCTAGATTATGTTCACAGAGTTTCATGCAGATCGGTCAAACTTCCTAGGAAGAGATCAATTTTAAGTGTTTTTCAAAAAATTCAGAATGGCAGAAAATCTATATAAGCGGAAGTTATGGGTTCTTGAGGCAAATTTGTTCCTCATGAGAAGAGGCATCTCTGTGCAGTTTCATGTCTCTACGACATACGGGGCATGAGATATGCCCATTCAAAGTTTGCAATTTCAATCGGTTGCTATATCGCCCCCTTTGGCCAATTGATGTAATATTGCCTCATTCGCATCCTCCCATGACCCTCTACCACTGTGCCAAATCTCACATGGATTGACCAAGTCAGTGAGGAGAAAAACATAAAACAGACACACACACAGACAGAGTTTGCATCATTATATAGTAAAATTGCCAGCACTGCTGCAGAATGAGTATTGAGTCTTGGGTGCATCACAGGAATAATAATACACATACTGTGATCTCTATATGTTAAAGGAGCAGTGTGGCATCCAGCGATGGGGATTGCAGATTGCAACCAGCTGAAACTTCTCCCATGTGCCAAATGTGAACTCCAAGTAAGATTTTCTCCAGTGTTCTTTGTTCGTGAAGTTTTTACTGGGAGATGAAGTGTGCTCGCCTTTTATTCTCTGATAACTTAAGATCCAGGCGTTCAGGAGGGTTTTACCAGGAGCTGAACTGTCTGCAGAGGTCTCTTCCTCTCCAGAGCAAACAGATCAGACGAATAAAAATGGTAAAAACACTGAATGAAGCAGTTTCACATTCAAAAGTGAGGGTTTTTCTGATGCTGCTCGTCGCACAGGGGCTGCTCAGTACGGTGGTAGCTAGGTAATGCAACATGGCGGGCTCTGTGGACGAGGATCAGCTCCCTATGTAGATATAAACGGCTCATTCTAAGGTACCGAAAACACAATGATTCTTATTTTCAGGGTTATTATTTATAACAAAAACACACTTATTATATTAAATCCTATTTCTGCCAATAGATCCCCTTAAATCCTACTCATTCGTGCATTCAGAAAATTATACTACTTAGTAGTATACACTGGTGTGTGACCCTGGTTAAAAACATTGCCCAGTGGAGGTTTTGCAACAGTTTCCTATTGTTTAATCGCTACTTAAGGAATTGGGGACCAATTTCAGTCCACACTGATATCTACTTCTTTCCTTATCACATGACCCTGATGGCCTTCTGCCCTGCATTCTTGAGTGCCAGCAGTTTGCATGGCAGTGCTGCAACTTCCTGTGTCTGGAGCAAGATAGGCAACATCAGCTGCATTCACTTCCTAAACGAATGCGTATCTAAAGGTCTGTGGACATTTGCACACTCTTGTGGTTTTTGTTCCACGTAAGGCTCGGCCTAAATTTAGTCATATACACTGTACATGCGGTCGATTTCCCAATCCTCCATATTGACATGCAGTCATGTTTCCCACAGCTGTGATCTCTGCACATCTGGGTCTGATCAGGACATCAAGCATGCACTCTCCAGGACAGAACTCGACAGCAACACTTGCTGCTTTTCAGTTTAACACCAGTCGATCTGCGTGTCTTTTCACCTTCCTATTTTCTATTCTGCTTCCTTTCTTTTGCTTCTCTTCCTTGTTGAATGTCAAAGGTTTCGCCTCAAGTCTGATATGAGTTGGTCAAAGGCTTCATTTGTTTTTTTTTTTGTTGTTTTTTTTATTAACGTGTCCTGTGCTTCTCCACTGTCCTCCACTGTGTAATCCTACCTCCTTTATTGATGTTTAAATTTACATGAATCATTTACACTAAGGCATAATCAAATAGTGTGTGAACAGAACACAGTTGCAGACGCGCGCATGCAGACACAGGAAAAGCTGCTCTCCATTCACACACACAGTAATCCTCCTCAGCTCCCTCTCAGACAGACAGGAAGACGGGAATGAGGGGAGGAAATAAAAGGAAGGTAATACAAGACTTGACTGAATTTTCCATTTAAACCCCTCTGAGCCTCCTCAGCAGCAGCTCCCCCGCTTGCACACACACACATATGCTTTTACCTCTCTGTAGGTGCACTGCTTTCCTCACCTCCCACGTCACCCCTTGACCTTTAAGTCACTATTTTAATTTTTTCCAATCCCAGACAACTAGCCTGCCGTAACACAGCTACCGCCTTGCACTTTTTTTCACCCTGTGGCGATGATGAAGCTGGAGAGTGAAGGGGGAAAACTTCATTTCCTTTCTGCACGTGGGGTATTGCCTTCAGTAGCCCCACTTTGAGCGCAAAATACCCTGGCTTTACATGGCCTTTGGAGGGCCTTTCATCACAGCGGCGAGTATGCGTTTAGGGAAAAGGTAATGGAAAGACGCGGTGCTGTTTGGGGGCAAACATCAAGCTAATAATAACAGAGCTGTAACAGCTGTGGACCGAAAAGCCGATGTGACTGAACTGTGACCCCTGACTCCGACAAGCAGTCGACAATTGATCATGTTGTCATAGTGACAGGTAGAAAGATGTAAGACAGAAACTTCTCACCACATAGAGAGAGGGAAATATATATATCCAGGGTGGTCCTTGCTTGTGGTTTGTTTGCGACTGTCTTTGTCTTTATGTATGAATGTTTACTTGTATACATTTCCCTTGGCAGCCTTTCAAATCAGTTTCTACTTGCATAGCTGAAATGTGCGGGCCACACTTTGTTTTGACAGGGTAAGGTTTCTTTGGCTACTGCTGCTGGTGTGCTGTTCAGTGTAGGTTCCAGCAGGTCTGCCTCCCATATGATTATCCACACTGACAAATCTAAAGCAGCTCATACGGTGTGGAGGTGAGGGGGGGTGGACAGAACAAAAAAAAAGTGTGAGCCACAGTTTTTCCAGCTTTTACTGACTGTCATGTACCATACGGGTGTAAAGAATCATTCCATGCTCATGATACAACACATATTTAAATGGTCTATTTGTGCTACTATAGCCGCTAGCCTTATTTCCTTAGGAGCTTTGTAAGGGCTCTACATTGGCAACTGCTGACTTAAGTACATTCCTTCATTTCTCATGAGCCCCATGTGTCCAGTATGGGTGTGTTGACTGTGTGCGTCAAATCTGCACACACACACGAACATGAATGGGTCCAACTGGCTCCTGGGCTTTCGTTTGTACCGGTGAATGATGTCGTTGGTTCCATCACGAGCTCCAGTTTGTTGCTCACACAGACGTTTTCCTAGCAACTGCTTTTGTTTGGGTATTGCTACAAATCATTGCTCATCTCTGGGGTCTGGCATACGCATCAGTGAGTGACCTATTAAACTCTACCTGGCTTACACAAGCGATCTATTCACAAATCATCCCTTTAAACTAACACAAGATCTAGTGATAATTTAGCATACCTCATACATCCTTGTGTATTACAACCTGCAATCATTTTAAGTTGCACCAATTAGTATTTATATCAATAACAGATCAAATCACAGCATGTAATATGAAAAGTGGTGCCGTTGTGATAAATCTTGTTTTAGCATCTTTCCGCCTATTGTTTTAGTTTTTTAAGCCCATGACTTTATTGTCATTTCTGCATCAGGAGACAGCTGGTTTCAGCTAGAAGCCTCTGATGAACTCACAATATGCTTTGCATTTAGCTCCAAATGTTGGAGAAGCAAAGTTAGTGTCATAGTGAAGCATTAAGCAGTCCCTCCAGGATGTCATGGCTGTTTTTGGGATTGCTGTGGCTTAAAATGGCTGATTTCATGGCAGCTTTTCTAAAAATAAAGATGCATGTTGCAGTGTTTTTGTTTGTTTTTCTTTTTCTTTTGTTGTTCTTTTGCGATGAAATTGCGGGGCAAGGGAAAATTGCAAAAATAGTTTATAATCTATTTGTCAGGACGTCATGAGGTGTCCCACACTTGGCATCCGATGTTGTGCACTATGACACACTACACGAGATATGACGATCGATTATCGCGTACGACACTGCGTCGGGCTATAATCGAGCTGACATCGTGTAGTGTGAATCAGGCATTACACTTTCATTGGAACAGCTAAACTTTGTCGTTAAACTTTTTAAAACCATGATAGCCATGTGATGCTAACAGTTAGCCCTGTCACTGTGTGTCTGCGTCCCAGGCACATAGCTCGCTTGTACTCCCACAGCAATCATGATAATCAGAGAAAGAGAGTTGCCTGAGACAGAGTGGCAAGGACAGACTGAGAGATGATCATTATGCTGCATGCAGCCCTACAGTGAAATGAGATTTTGTCAAATTTTCGGTTAAGTTGCCGTGATTTAAAAAAGAAAATTGCCAGAGAAAAATCATAGAGGGGCTGAAGATTTAGCATTTAGCAAGCTAGCACAGACCAAAACAGAGTTAAAAGAGTGAATATTGGACTTAGATTTGTTAGACGGTCAAAAACATGACACCAAATGAATGCTAATGTTGCTTTATGTCTGCTGTATGTGTAAATAGGAAACTGTTCCTGAGCAAATTCATCATAACAGTTGAAAATACATGAGAAAACATAAGAATATGTTGTGTTTACAGATACTTTTCGCTCCCAAGCGGCGAGAAAAGGTCAGTTAAAACAGGTTGACAACAACTGTCAGAGTGCACAGTAATTTGTATTCCTACACAGTACAAATTTACAGTGACAAGTCTACTGAAAGCCCCACTACACAGTGCTGAGGCAGTAAGACATCACTTTCTATTTGCAACTGCACTGAAACCAAAGTGGGAACACTTTCTGAGTGCTTCTGGCACCTGTCAGCAGTGGCATGCCTCTTTTAAATTCTCATCCAGGGTGTTGATGTTTGTTTGATAATCCCTCGCCCTGCTGCCTGAGAAAGTAGGATGCAGAGTTGTGGCATGAGAATTGAAAAAAAAAAAAAGAGGGACAACAGCTCCCTTTGAGAGGCTGGCCAGTCTGGGATACCAGGCATATTTGACAGGGTGTCTCTGTGTGCTCAGCAGAGACCTGTGTGCACACAGGGCAGCAGATCGGCCCAGAGACAGTGTCAGCTGCAGCTGGTAGCCACAACGATGGGGAATCCATGTGCAAAAAGGTCAGTGTCATGTACAAACACGAACAGAGGGCAATACTGTAGATGCATATGGCCTAGACCTGCTTTCTTTGTGTGCAAACTAAGGCCTATATCCTACTTGAATTCAAAAAGGTCCTAAGAAAGACGTTTCAAGGCCTAAAGTGACACACTGGGAAGACATTTATGTCTAATTTGAAATACAGCCATCCCAACAGTTCCCTTGACTCTGGATATAAAGCAATATGTCAGATAATAAAGAATGAAAACTGCCTCAGGAAATCCAGAGCAACTTTTATTATCCAAGTAGCAAACATGACTTCAGTAGCAACCAGTGAACTTGGAGCTATAATGAGGGTCTGTTTTTCCTGTGATGTCATCATGGTGTCTGAGGTTGGTGTCATAAAGACATTTATGTGGAGCGGATGAACCACAGCAGGTGGTCCGCATGATGTCATTTAAATTGACTTCACTGTAGAACTTAGTGTGAAACTAAATCTGTGAGTTTGTCAGAGTGGAGTTATTTAAATAACAGAGCAGAGGCAGTATGACTATTAGAGCTGTTGATGCCATCTGTTGGTTGATTGTCAGGATAACACAATCAGGGTAATGCTTGCACGTAGTTGCATGATTCGGATATATATTTTCTCAAAGTGAAGCTCAGTGTTTCAGTAGGAATGTGTGAATATGTGGCTAAATGTTGTAATTTACAGCAAGACAGATAATCAAATTGACAATTAAAAGTTCAAGGGTGAAGACTTTGTTTAAACACTTCAATTCCTGCCTCCTAGTGCATATTTATGCACCAATTTATGGTCTAAATGTCTTTATTTTGTCAAAATAAAAGTCCTCTGCTACTTTCAAATGCACATGTTTTGAATATTGAGGGGGACGTGTACCCTACAAACCCCTCAAATATCTATATGTATGCACAGGTTACACATTTATGTCAATCACAGAAAATACATTTTCACAAGAAAGTCTGTTGGGAGAACATGCACACGTATATCTTACTCAAACAGAGACGGCTTGTTTACACAGAGCTGTCCAAAGCTACATTTTTTATTTATAGGTGTTTAGTGTTTCCTCAGCCGTGTTACAGCTCCTCCAGATTGCATCTAAATTACACGTTGGTTTTACTACAGAGTGGTAAATTAAACTAGAGGAAATGCTGACCGTGGACGTGTCTGAGAGAAGGAATGCAAACTGGGGACTTTCTTTCACAACAGTCCTCCAACTTGGGTTTTGTCTTCTTATACTAGAAACAATGAGAGTTAAAAAAAATACGTATATGGGAACTTGGTACAACAGAAATACAAAAGACCTCATTCCTACAACCAGTATGAAATTGTTCCCTCACCTCAGTTTAGACGTGCAGGCCTTAATGGAACTGAAACCCTGACCAAAGCTGATGTTGGGAATGGTATTACTCACTTACATTAATGTCAAACCCTACGGTGAAGTTCTACCCCCTAAGTGTCTTTACCTTCGGCCTATCGTTTTTAATTCATCACTGAACTTGAAAAGTTTCCTGGAAAAGCTAAACCTGTCACACAGAAACATCGACCTCTCCCGTAAAGTAGCAATGCCACATTGTTGTTGCAGCCTAATTGGGTGAGCTGGTGTGTTTAAAAGCTTCCCCCCTCTGGGACTCAATCATTTAGAAGTGCTTTGATGTTTTTAGTTTGGCGTTTGTGTGACTACGGTGAAAAAGGTTAGGCATACAGCAGTGGGGTCCAACTGGTTAGTACTTGGGAACCAAAGGACCACATCTGCACCCGATCAGATTGGAGAACCCCCACTAACATGCTTCCACTGCCCTGAGGACAGAGATTGAGGATGTGGTCCCATTAAATAGTGTATATACCTCATAACATACATAAATTTCTGTGTGTCATGTTGGATTCTTTTTGTGATTCTGTTTATTAGGTCCGTCTTACATTTAATGGTCACAGTATCCACTTACTGAAAGCTGTGGACAATTTATGGTCAAAGTCAGCTGATTTACGATTGGACCTCTGCCCTTGTACCTGGCTCTAATACACGGCTTATAGTGCTTACAGACTCACTTGCAGATGATATCTGAGGAATAAAAAGGCCTTGAGAGCTTTCATACAGAGAGTCCCACTACAAATCAACTATGTTGTAATTGCAACCACAGGAGTAACAACTGATATCTGCATATTTTCCGTTCCCTTTCTATTGGCCACGTGTTAGCTCCTGGTAAAAGTGAGTTCTTTCCTGAGAAGCAACAGTCCGAGAAACCTGGAACCCCCATCACAGCATGACAGGTCCTACCTGGGAGAGAGGTGCAAGGATGAATCTGTCTAACTTGTGGCTGGAAGGTGGATGTGTGGATTCTACAATGCTGGTGTGAAATTCCAGCATCGTCACAGGTACTGAGAGAGTCGTCGATCTACCGTACGAGCAAGCGTGCGCGAGCATCATCAAGGCCGTGTCTGTAACAGACAGACCGACTTTGCTTATTTGAAAAGTCTTTTCTGACTATAGGCTTCAACTGCAGCAAAAATGAAGGTCCACTTCATTCTCATTGCCAAGTTTGCAGCATCAAAGAAATAAGACAGACACTGAGCTAACAGAGGAATACTGTCTCGGAGTGCTGCTGGTCGGCTCCCAGCACACCTCTCCTGAGATCTCAGTTTCCATGTTCAGGCTGCTAGCGGTTTAGTTTAACTATGGAATTCATACCACAGACCAAAAATATGTCTCACCCTTTCTGGTTTCCCTCATCTACTGTCTCTGAAGACTTTATCTTTCCTTTCCACTTTTTCCCACTGAGCTCTAAGTTTCCTCTTTTTTTTTATTTTTTTAAATGTTTGCCATTACTCATTCAGGTATTGCCCACACACAGACATATAATAACTTACACTGTACACTCATTTTCATTTTCATTTGCTGTGACCAGTAAAAAGGTCTTTGAAGCAAACATGTACCAACAATAATTAAAAGATGTATTTAATATCAATCAAAAGTTAGTTTTGTTAAAAAAAAAAAGAAGAAAGAAGACAATTAGCAACAGTTGGATTGGCCAATTAACACGTCCAGCAGAGCATCACTAGCGTTCATTCAAATTTTAATCCAGTAGTCTCTGTCCTTTCAGATGTATTTTTTTCAAGGCAGATACATCTGCCAATATTAGCTTATTGCAAATATATTAGTATCAGGGTTTCTGTCAGCTAATAAGCAGTTAGAACTTTTAGAAACAATATTTAATCAATTCATATTGAGATTATTTGCATTTGCTATGTGTGCGTATTAAACAAAATTCTATCTCTTGATATATCGGTATTGGAATTCCGAAATATCGATACTCCAATCAAAAATAATGGGATTTGCTGCAAAAAGTGTACAAGATAAAACCAACACACTAAACACAGAAAATATACAAAGACATAGACATGTGTTTTAGTAGGTGAGAAGTATATTTTATAGTAGAGTCAATGCTGTATTGAAAGACTGAACAGACCTGGCCTCTCATTGGTAGGAAACATGGGAAATACAAAAGTAGGAACTGCTGGTTGAACAAAGCCTCTGTTGTTAAATGGATGCTTTGCTGATTTTCAAATAGGTCTGTGTCACTGCGGTATAATGAGTGTGTGCAGATGGTTGGTGCCCCCCATGCCACAGGCTCATTTGCCAGCTAAAATCTACCGGACAATGTGAAATGCATCCCCACAGTGTGGTGGCCCAGACCTGGTTGATAGATAGATAAATAGGCAAAGTAATCCTTTAAATGCTCCCTGCAGTTTGGGCATAGTTTAGAGAATATAGGTGTTTTTAGACCAGAGGACCATTTTCATAGGAACCCTGCTCTTTGCTCTGTCCTAGTTCTTAGAACGCCATTTTGAGGGGGTTTCACATTTCAGAGGAAGTGCTCTTCCAACACAGGAGGAATCATGGGTGATGTTAGGGCATGGTGATTGGTCCAACAACACAAACAACAGCTCATGACGAAAAAATATGGAGGAAAACATGGACAAATGGACCGACAGTGAAGTCCAGGCTTTACTGAGCATATATGCAACCAGGAAATTCAAGGCGATTTTGGTTCGTCAAAGCCAAATTGATGTTTCTCTAAACTTCCGGTTGACTTTCAATACATCACTTCGGAGTTCCAGTTAGAGCTGTGAATGCAAACAGAAAAAAAGCCCTTCAATGTATGTAGTTCTTGGGGGAGCTCCCCAGTGGGCACTTCCTCTCAGGGAGGCCCAGAAGTGTTTGGTCCAAAAACAGCTTATGTTAGGGTAAAGCCTGTGTTGGTGGTCTAATATTGCATAGTAAGTTGGCAGCTGAATTCAGATTTTAAAAAAAAGTAGAGGTAAATAAACATGAAAAATCAACAATCTGCTACCAGTAATTATAACTTAACTTGTGTATATTGTGAGTCCCTCTGAGAAGGTGGACGGTGAGGAAATGAGGACAATCTTCCTAGCAAAAGGGCCATTTGATTCTGTGCAGATGTTTTCCCACAGTTTTCGAGGTGGCTAGGGAGTGCCCATACTTTTACCTACCTCATCTAGAGTAATGACAGGCTTTGTTTATTCATCCTGTAAAATGTTATTGATAGTGCAGATTTTCATGTTGACATGTCTCACTTTAACAGCTGTGACCAGAAATTGGGTTCAGGGGTACAGTATATATGACCTGGTTCAGGTGAAATTCACCCAGACGCAAAAAACACACACTGGTCCTTTCAGGAGCTTCTCATAAAACCATATTTTTAAACCGTACGTGTTAGACTTCAACTCCTTTCCTTTAAACACCCAAGAGGAAAGGAGGGAACGGGAAAATCGCATAAATCCTCATAAATATCCAAATCAGTGAACGGCAAACTCGTTCTCCAAACATGAACCGCAAAACCAGAACTGAACAAATAAACTCTGCACCGTCCAGAGAGGGCACATGGTGCACATGATGAACTGTCTTTTGCACTGAGGAACCGTGCATACAAATCAGTGGTGGTTTTTAAAGACATCACTTCATTAGTTTAATTTGTGTGTGGTTGCTGCCCGCCTCACATATGAAAGCAGTTTTGACTCAAATCATGGAGCAAGCAGCCTGCATTCCAAAGTTTATGGAGGACAATTCCCTCTTTCCCCATATCTGTCTGGGTCATATCACACTGCTGTAGATTGGCTCTTCACTTTGGAAAAAAATTTGTTTTTCTGAGACCTCAAAAATTGATTTATTGGATTGCACACACTTGAGAACTAACCACTGACCTCTTTTTTGAGTCTCCTTTAAAAACAGCTGTTAGGTATTGGAAGCAGCTTTAAATTAATTATGTCCTGTTTAATGACTGTTGAAAGCGGGAGGACACTGCTGATATCTCTTTATCAGAAACCTTTTATGATACGACCCTTTGCCAGGTAAAGAAAGAGGTTCGGGCGATTTATTTACAACGTTATGTCTCTATCCAAATCACATATAATGTAGTGGATTTAAAAGTGTAACTCTGTATCAACCTACAATTGTATCTGATGGGACACAGAATCAATTCCTTTATTTAATGAAGTCTTTCTGTTTTCTGTCTTGTGTCCCTCATTAGTGTAAAACCTCAGCAGAAGTCACATTATTATTTATTTGGCTTTGCAAAAAGGAAGCTTTAGCCTATTTTAAATGTGTATCATTATAGGTAATTCACAATTGGTGCAATTTACTAAGAAATTGGTTCCAGTTGTTGCCCTTAAGGAATAGAGCGGTATTTGTCTTCATGAATACCATGAAAAAAAAGTTTAGTTTCGGCAGTTAGAGAGCAAACACTGCTACATCGTAGACCATCTCAATTTTACCATATCTCAAGGGCATTAATTCACCATTGTTAATTTATCTTTTGTGTTGCATGTAATATTGCTACCTTTTCTCAGACTACACACTTGGAAACGGGAATATTACACCAAATTAATCACATACATATTTTAATTAAAAATGTATGTCTCTGCCCCCCCGTGTCTTCCTCAGCCTCCACCTTCGTCTCCATGTCTAATTTGCAGGAGGGCAGTAAAATCAGCACTCAATCACAAACAAAAATCAAAGGCTCCCCGGTGGGTCTTGTGCATTGAAGGGCTGGGTAAGGAACTGTTTTCACAGCTGGAGAGTTAAAAAAATTGTGTGTGTCTGGAAGATTTCCACTGCAGCCAGAGGCATGACCTCCTCCTGTAGGGCGAGGTGCAACTAGATAATCCTGACCTTCATTACAGCAGCATTATAATAGCTAACTGGCACTAACTACCGCTCCTGTGTAATATATATATATATATATATATATATATATATATATTATATATATATATGACACATTATAAAGATTCTGGTGTTTCAAATAGTGCAATTACAACATTAAGAAAAGACATGGACTCTGTTTCCTTTTAAATTTCATTTTGTCTCCCATACTTTGATAAAGTAGATACTACAAATACATATACATATACTGTATTATTACAGATTAGCATAATGTATAACATTACTGTACATTCTTGTGTACAACACAATAGATTGATAGTGTGTTTTGTTTGTTTTTGGGGTTTTTGACCAATGAACTGCACTGTGAATAGACATGAAGGAATCTGCTTTAAACTGTCATCAAAATATAAAAAGCATTATAAAGAAGTTCATTGTACTGTCCATGCAGGTATGTATCCAGTGTAAAACAAGCCTCATACATTTTCAAAAAAAATATCTATTTTCTTCCTTTTAAATTCCACAAATTGCTCTTGAAAGATATTTTACTATATACACTGCCTGTTGTCTTTTTCATTTGCTTTCAAATGACAAAGCAATGTGTCATGACAGCAACAGCTTCTGACCAGCGTCTGAAGGAAGTTAAAAGCCTCTTGGGAGCATATTTTCACTCTTTCAATCTATTACACTTTCTTTTTTTCTTCCTCCGTCTCTGTATGTGCTGTAATGGTATCCCTACGTGCGGCCAGCAACGCCTGGTCAGAGAAATCACTTCAAGTTTGCCTCTATGCACTGGCCTTCTTGCTCCCGTGAGAACTACCCCAAATGAGAACCACCTATGAATTTCCAGACCCCCAGTCCCAAAGTTACAATAACAACTACTGGCCCCAGGCTAACTTTTCCAGTTTAAAAAAACATGTTTTTCTCCCTATAAAATGTCTGTTTCCTTTCTCTCCTTGTGCTCTGTTTATTTTTTAATCCACTTTTGTCACTTTTAAAAACAATATTCCACAAGCCCTGATTCTCACAAATCCGCATGTGAGAAAACATGCACTGTACCTTGCAGACACAAGTGACTGTGTGTCTGGTAATGTTTACATTCGGATCTGCCACTGCCCTCCCTCAGTCTTGTCTTTTTTCTCACAATATATGTACATATGTGATCTTTGAGTCTGTACCCAGGCGGTTCTTGGCCAGGCACTTGTATGTGCCAGAGTCTGAGGCTTTGGGCCTTTGAATGATAAGCGTGCCCTGAGGATGGAGCAATTCGCTACCCGTAGGCCGACCCTGTTCTGCCGCTGACAGAACTGAACGATCGGGCAACTCCCAGGTGATCTCTGGCTTGGGGATCCCAGTGGCGGCACAGTTGAGCTGGATAGGTGTTCCGGTCAGTGCCCTCACAGTAGGAGGTGGCCCTGTTGTGATCCGTGGAGGGTAGGCAATGATAATAACAGGGACAGTAAGCACAGCCTCCCCAGCATCGCTCCGAGCCCTGCAGACGTAGTTCCCCCGGTCATGGACAGTAGTATCCTGAACAACCAAAGTACCATTCTCTAGTAGCTGGTAGCGTCCAAGGACTTGAGGGCGAGTGAGAGTGTGGCCACCAGGAATGGTCCAGTAGATTCTGGGTCGGGGACTCCCATCAGATAGACAATGAAGGAAGAGAGGCTCTCCAGACATACCACGTATAATGCCCCTAGGCCTTGTCAGGATGTAAGGCTTCTGTCCAACATCCAAAATTATAAGCTTCTCTATGTAACCCATTAAATTCTTGGCACCACAGCGGTACTTTCCAGCATTTTCTTTGCCAGTGTTGTAGAGGACTAAAGTCCCATTGTTAACTAGGTGGTGACCACCCGTAATCCGTGTTCCATTTGGCAAAGTCCAAGTGATTTCTGGCAATGGGTATCCATCAGCAGAACAGTTCAGAACTGTGGTTTTTCCAATTCCAGACACAATACGTTCGTTAAAAGGGTTCTTGAAGATTGGTCTTCGGAGGGTACTGCTCACCTCCAGCTGCACCACCATTACGGCCTCTCCCCCATCATTCCTCGCCATGCAGATAAACTCAGCCGTATCAGTTGGCCGCACGTTACGAATGTCTAATGTCCCATTATGGTGGACGCTAATCCTGCTACCAAAGTATGGTGCTGTTAGAAAGATGTTATCAGGCATAATCCAAGTGATACTCGGTGTGGGATCGCCCTCAGCCCTACAGTCTATTAATTTCCTGGAGTATTTAGCAGCCACATCCTTGATTACAGTCCTGTTCTGCCGGTAGCCATTGATCACTGGTGGATTCCCTTCTATATCAAGCTTGTAGACTTTTCTATCTTCCCCAGCAGGGTTTCGAGCCATACAAACATACTCTCCAGCATCGATAAGCTTCACATCGCTGATATCCATGGAGCCATTGACATGCATAAGGTAGCGTTCATTAGATGCTGCAATGACATCATTGGTGGGCAGCATCCACAGGATTTTGGGTTTGGGCTCCCCGAGTGCTTCACAGTCAAAGCGGATGTTCCCCCCAGGCTTCACTCTGGCATATGTCTGGCTAGTTGGACGTATCCTGGGGGCAGCGGTCACCACGGTGATATGTAAATGCATCTCATCCTTGCCCACCTGGTTCTCAGCATAGCAGGTGTAGTCCCCTTCCTCTGACATACCAACCTGGAGAAGCACAAAACACTGTTGTAAATCTTTTGAAAGTTTGTTTTTTTGTGTTACATAAAAGAAGATGACATACAATCGCATACCTGGTTTAGGTAGAGCGTTCCATTGTCAAAAAGTGTAAACCTCCGTGCTCGCCCTCCTCCACTGCTGGCATCAGACTGAAAAGCACTGTTGACCACTGTACCATCTGGTAAGCCCCAAGAGATCTCTGGCTTTGGTATTCCGGAGGCTTTACAGTCAACTTTAAAGTCCTTACCATAAGGTACCTGCTTCTTTCCATAGAGTTTGGGCTCTATCTTGGCAGGCTCCATTGACACACTGACCTTCATGAGTTGTAGATCATCACCAATTCTGTTTCGTGCCACACAGAGATAGTCTCCAGCATCTTTATCACTCACAGAGCTGACAATAAGAGTACCGTTATCCAAGACCTGAATTCTGCTGCCCATCCTGCAAAAATACACGACAGAAAACTGGACTTAGTATTCTGGGAGGACACAATAAAGCCTTGTCAAATACAAGAGAGCACTTTTCATTCATCACAAGGTCAATGAGTCATATAATATCACTGTATGCGTTTCTGTACTGTTATAAAACTGGTATTTTGAGAATTCTGCAAATACTTTAATTCCTGGGCGATGCTTTTTTGAGAGTTCATAAAGTTGTTGTTAGGAACTTATCTCGAAAAATAATTGCCTTATGACACGATTTGTGCTGTGCACTCCAACAATTAAATTCTTCATCGTGTCTTGTGTTTTCACACATCACAGTGATGTCTGTAATAACAGCAAATGCTTTTTTATTACAGCTATAAAATAAAAGGAAACCACATAAAAGAAAACTTAAATGAGAACATTGTGGTTGCAAAGAAAACCTACAACTCATCAAAAAATAAAAAGAAGAAAGCTGAATTAACGACTTACACAAACATGTACATAAAATCACTGGGGAGGTTGAAGAGACTTAAGATATTATGAACTGACCAGTAAACCAAGCCAAGGCCACTAGTGCTGCATTGTCATGCATTTCTTGAAAATAACAAGCTTTCAGCTGCTTTTGTTTGTTTGTTTTTCCTCTGATGTTGCATGCATTGAGGGAGAGATCATACAAATTGTTAAAAGATATAGTGTATCCTTTAATCCACTTTTATTAAACATATATTTCCAGTGTTAGGTGTTCTATTTTTTGGTGAAATCTGAAATGTCCAAAATAGTAGCAATCAAATATCAAATCAAATCAAATGAAATGAAATATGGATTTAGAAGAATTTTTTAACATCCCATCAGAGCGCCTCATTTGCTTTTCAGACTTTTCTAAGTGAGCTGTAAAGTCTCCATGTGATTTTTTTTTCATGTCAACATCACTAACACCTCTTTTATTGACCCAGTGCAGCACCCCCTAATTTTTCCTCATTAGCAATGTCTGTTTTAGGTTTTACTCATAAATTCCCTGTAAATGCTCCCATCTATTCCCTTTGTGTATTACTGCCACTGACAGAGGAACTTGTACCTGTGCCACTGGTCCACCACAGCTTTGGAGGGCAGCCTCCAGATGATCCTGGGTTTAGGGTCTCCTATAGCTGAACAGTTGAGTCTTAGCTGATCCTCGAAGAACAACTGTGTCATGCGCTGGGATGTCTCCACTATTTGAGGTGCAGACTCTTGCTTCTCTACTGTCAGAGTCACCACCCTTCTCTCTGAGCCAGTGGAGCTGGTAGCTATACATTCATATTTGCCACTGTCAGCTTTAGTCACATCCTTAATGTGTAGGGTTCCATTCCCATACACTGATATCCTTGTGTCACGGGCAGGTCTGTCAGCTCGCACCATCCATCCATCACGGAGGACCCAGTGAATAGTAGGTTGAGGGCTGCCTTGGCCAGTGCAGGGTACCCACAAGTTTTGGCTAACACCTACTTTCACCTGCTGCCGTTTATCCTCTAAGATATCTGGAGGAGCTGCCACCACCTGCAGTCGGACTGTTGCAGTATCAGCTCCAGCTGGATTACTGGCGATGCATTTGTAATGACCCCTGTCATAAACAGACACCTGCTCAATGACCAAAGTCCCGTCAGTAGATACAGATACCCTTTCCCTCTCTGTGTTTTGACCCCTGACCTGGGTTCGGTTGGCCAGGATCCAGGAGATCATGGGTGTGGGCCGACCCTCTGCTTTACATTGCATTTCTACAGTGTTTCCTGCATAAGACTTTATCTCACGCAATTTAGGCTCCAGGATGCGTGAGGGGTAGGCCACCACAGAGAGGGTGACGAGGAGTTTGTCTGATCCATGATCATTCTCAGCTAGACAGACGTACTGGCCACGGTCCTTAATGTTAGTATTCTGGATCAACAGCGTGCCGTTGCTCAACACTTCGAACTTGCCCATCCTCCCATTAACTGTAACGCTGCTTCCTGAAGGAATGAGAAAGAGAATTTCTTCTAAGAAACATTAAACTTAAAAATATCCTAAAACAATATTTACAACATTACTGACACAAATACAGATTAACAACAACAACAACAAAATGTCAACCAAAGCGTTAACAAGTGGAAACTTTATATTTCTTAGGAAAACTGAAGTTTTTATGGAAAAAGCACAATGTCTGTTGAGAGTAAAGTGACTGTCCCTCTGTTCAATACTGATGCTGGAAGGATACCTTGAATGTCAAAGGTTGACATCTAGGGCCACTGACCAAGCATCAGTATTTGACCAGTTGGGAGTGAGAATTTGTTGTGTTTTCATGTGGCTTTTTAAAATACGCGTACCCTACACCTTAATCATGTCTACAGTAGATGTTGTGTTTTTCTAAATGATAACAATTGATGAAATAGTTTTCTACCTGTGGTTGGGGAGAGGCGCTTCCAGGTTATTCTTGGCTGAGGGTCTCCAACAGCCTCACATGGCAGGAACGCGTCTGAGTTGGATAACACAGTGAAGCTGGCTGCATTGCCCCCAACTATCTTAGGTTTGCTTGTCATGGCCTCTGTAGTGGGTTCAAATCCAGCGTCATTGCCAGTGACATGATCATAAACACTAGTGATGGCATTGTGTTTGCCTATGTTGTTGTTGTATGGAGCAGGGGCGTTAATGTTTCCCTGCTCACCTATAAGTATGACCAGTATGTCAAGGCCTTTGTTTGCAATGTCCTTGGCAACACTACTCTGCACAGTAGGTCTTATTCTCCTCATATGCGGCCTGCGAGTGGCGTAACCACTGTTCCGCTGTGTTGGTGGTCTGATATTGCTGTGGACTTTGGTCCGAATTGTTGTGTAGGGCACTTTTGTGGTAATTGGCATGAATGTAGTGGTGGGGGCAAGTGTGGTGGAAGGGATTAAAGGAGTTTTGGCTGTAGTATAGGCTGGTGAATTGCTAGATGTGCTCCAGTCAGATTCCTCATATAAGTCAGTCTCTTCCTTTGACGTTTGGTCAGTGGAAACAACTACTGGAGTTCTGTCCTCTTTCCTAGATGGTATGTAAAGGGGCTTGTAGAGTGAAACAGTCCATTGTGGTAGTGTAGTAGTCTCCACTGCAGCTTCCATAGTTGTAGTTAAAGCCTCAGCTGTGGTAGTAGGTTGCAATTTGGTGATTGCAGGTTTCTTGAAAGGTCTCCTACCCCTGAAGGGCCTTCTTCTTCGCCCTTGCCGTCCTCTAGTCCCACCAGGCCTCTGTCTGGCCACAAACCAATTATCAGGTAGTCCCCCAGACCCAGATGATAAGGTGTCATCAGGTTTTTCATATGAAGGTGGTCTGACAATAGGTGGGGAGGGTAGAGTCTGTGATTCTGGTGGTGTTTCCACAGTGGTTGCAGCCTTGGAGTAATAGGACGGGCTGGTAGTACTCTGATAGTGAAAGCTGGGTCCCAGTGTTGTGGACTCAAAATCTACAGAGGAAGATTCTCCATAGTCATCATCTAATGAGCCCTCTTTGCTCTGTGTGTGTCTGGATGGGGACAGAGTCTCAGGTTCAGAAAGTGAGTTTGCGGCGGTAGTGGGCATTGCAGCAGGGGTTGTGGTTGGGGTTGCTGATGTAGTTTTAGCTGTAGTTGAGGTTTTTTTGGGTGGCTTCCTTAGCCTGCTCAGTATATCTTCTCTCTCTCTGCCTCCGAACAGCCGGTTCCATGGAATTTTTCCACGTATAACCTTAGAGGCTGTTGTTGTAGTGGTTGTGGTAGAGGCTGATGTTTTTTTGTCCATCAAAAATGGATCTATTGTAGGTTCAAACTCAGGAGCATCAGCAGAGGTTATGTAGTCTCCGAAAGCCTCTGACCTCGACTCGGTATGGGTAGTGGGGGCTTTTGAACTAGAAGCTGCATTTTTTTGATAAGAGGCAGGTCTCTCTGTTATGTGCAAAGATGAGCTGGAGGGAGCTGTTGGTTTGACCACCTGCAGATGACTAGTTGCTGCCTTCTTTTTGTCTTCATCACAGTCACAGTCTGAGGGAAAAGTAAAGAAAAACGGAAAAGGAAACACAGATATGCAAAATATCACCTGAAGAACCACACACCAAACAATTGCTTATAAAAACAAGGTTGCTTACCTGTGGTCAGCTCAATTCTGTAAGGCACAGTGGCATTCCCTTCCTTCTTCAAAGAGGGCTGTTTAAGTTTATTGATGAAGGACTGTATGTCAGTGATCCTATTGGGTTTAACAATCCTCCTGCGGCCTTGGAAGGTCCTCCTGCGCCCCCCTCCTCTGCCGTGCTTGCGTGGGATGATATGTATTTGCTGCTGGGAGATAATGGTGGATCCTGCTGGTAGGCGAGGGGATTTGATTGTCTGGGTAGTGTGGAAGGTTATCTCATCTTGCTGCCTCTCTGTGGTTGTGACTGCTGTGAATGTTGTCTGGCTTTCTGGATCTGTGGAGGTGTGAACGACTAGCTCCACTGGGCCTGGGCCGTCCCTCATGGGAGTGACATGAGGGTCTGTGGTAAATGATAGCGCCGCTCCAGTGGATGTCTCTGTCTCTGCAGGTTGTTCTCCTGAGAACTGGAGCTGAGTTTCTTGTGACATGTCTGTCACAGTAAGTTGGAGAGTGACTGGGCGCCTGGTATAAGAATCACTGGTCTCATCAAAACTAGAAATTTTATTATAAGGTGTAACTGCATCACTTTGACTCTCATCCCATTCTGTTGGATGGTGTATAAATGTCGACCTAATTGGTGTAGAATCTGACTGCATATACAACTCATTTGTTGGTGCGTTTGTATTTTCTGTCACCTGACTAAAATCAATCAAACTACCCTGACCTGCCTGTGTGTCTGTCACAGCTTCAGGCTCCTCGTTCTCTTGTCCAAATATTCTATGTTTCTGTTGATCATCTGTAAATGGTGTGACCGTACTTGGCACAATGATGAGATGATCTTCACCATGGTCATCACCAGAGCCAATTTCACCATCACCAGAAACACCAGTCTTTGAGTCTTCATATTTTTCCCCATTGTTTTTGCCAGTCTTTATTCTTGATCCATCTTGAGCCTGTTTCAAATATTCAGCAAATTTCTGTGGATCCACTTTCCTGGAAGCTTTACCAAACACCCTACTACCCCAGATGCGTCTGTTGCCTGCTGGCCCCCTCCTTCTCTGTCCCAGCCTACCTCCAGCACCTCCTCTACCCCTTGACCTGAGTCTGGGGTAAGGTCTATCTGATGTGATGGTCCTGGATTCCTGACTAGTTTTGTCAAAAGGACTGGAAGAGGGGATCTCGTTGACTGTGACTGCGTTTTCAGTCAAACTAGGGTCAACCTTGTCCTCCATTTTTACCCCTGATCCCTCACTGTCCACAGCAGTCATCTTTTCAGACATTTCTCCAGTCACTGTTACCTGAGAAACAAGAAGATCAACTCCCATGTGATTAGAAACCAAACATCTGTAAAATCCTCTGTCCCTCTCTGTGAGACCCTGAATCAGCAAGGTTCCATTCTCATACACCTTCCTGTTTCCCTGAGACTTATCCAGAACTGAATGGTCAGGGAGTGCCCACTGTGCCGAGGCCTCGGGACTTCCTGAAGAGCTACAGTCCAAAACCAGATTTCCACCCAGTGGCCTTGAGAGTTGGACACCGTTGACCTCAGCTTCTTCCACATCAGGAGACAGAACTGTCACTCGAAAGATGAGGATGTCTGCATCCAGGTAGTTTGTGGTGATGCATCGGTAGAGGCCAGTGTCTGAGGCATCTGCGCCTCGTACAGTAAGCTTCCCTTCAGCAGTGATTATGATCCTCCTGTCCTCACTGGAGTATGGAGCTCTGACCTTACTTCCATCTGGTAAAATCCACTCCAACAAAGGCTTTGGTTCACCACGGATTTGACAGTTTAATTGCACCACACCACCTATGTCCAAAAAATAAATAAATAAAAAGGTAATTTTTATCAGTAGATTTTATGCATCATTTAGGAAATTAACAATAGGTAAATGTAGACTGAAGTGAAGGTCAAATCAGCAATTAAGCATTAATCTCTAATTCCCACCTGTGATTACAGCATGCTCAGTCTTGGTTTGGTTATCTCGCTTGATCATGGTCCAGGAGTAGCGGTCCCTTTTGGGTACTGTGTTTTCCACACGTAGGTTGACTGCAGATTGGTACTTAATGTGCAGAGTTGAGAAAGTTGTAGTAGTGCGGTCAAGCTGAAAGCTTATCTCTCCCTGCATCAACCATGCAGGGGAGGCTTTAACATCAGCCACAATGTTTGTGTGAATTCCTTCCTCTCCCTCCTTTGTTTTCATCTGACTATATCTGAATATCATTTCTGGGATTCTTGCCAGCATAAAGCCTCTCTCCAGTGTCATGGGAGAGTCACTGTAGGTGGCCAGGATCTGCCACAGCTGCTGTATGTGTTCATAGTCAATGTTACACACCAAATATGTTGTTATGAGAGTGGTAATCACAGTGACATTGTTTGCCTCCTCCACTTCCAAGGATTGTGTCAAGTTCTCGAAAGCAGAGGGCCTCTGGACAGTGCAGGATAGACTGGCATCGTTGTGATACTGGTCAGTCAGGTTCAATTGTATGGACCCTAATGGGGCAATGAAGTCCTTGGGGGATACTGGAGTAAAGTCTCCCTCATCCACAGTGATGTTCTTCAACTTTAGATGGGGTTCGATCCAAGGTTTGGCACAAGTGAAGGCGTCACTGGAGAGAAGGGATAGAGGTCTGTTGTGGTAAGAGGCAGGACCTTCACAAACAGGACACAGCTGGCCTCTCAGATATCTCCTGTCTCGCTTGCATTTCAGCACACCTGGAAACATTCAAATCGAGTGGTGTAGCGTTAAGTTGGTTGCATGTAAGAAAAGAACATTTACAGTTTCCACATTATGGAGCAGCCAAACCAAAGCAGTAAAACTTGTGACCCAGAAAAGATCATCATCATACAGGATTGTAATTTACGAGGTGACTTTTACATTGGCCAAGTCATGAATGAATGGCATAACTTTTGTTCCTCTGTGTCATTGGTGTTATCTGAGGCCCTCATGAGGGGAGGAAGATAACACCCCTTCCACCAGTGATGTCTCTGCAAAGATTTATATGTTTCTCTTGGATATAACTTTCATGCTTTGGATTCAAATCCACACACTATTAATTTGTAGGAGAAAAACATGCCACTTTAAGTCTGTGTAGAATAACCCATTAAAGAACTAATGCATTTACCAACCAGGGGTTCCTTTCATTTGTACTGTATGTAAAAATGTGACAACTGTACACATCTCTAAATGCTTTCAGTCTATTCCAAGGCAAACACACACTCCTCACCTGTGTTCCTCTGTGCCCACGCTGCAAACCACTTCATACGGCAATCACAAGTCCATGGGTTGCCATGGAGGAAGAGGTTCTCTAACTGGCTGCAACCTGAGAAAATATCTGCGGGCAGAGTGGTGAGGAGATTGTCTGACAGGTGGATGTTCCTCACCGAGGACACCTTGAACACCTGGCTGTGTCTCAGTGTGATGAATGTGTCTGGGTGGAGCTGCTGGAGGTGGTTACCCTCCAGATGGACCAACTGTAGCTTGGTGAGGCCATAGAAAGCCTCTGGACTGATGAACTCAATGTGGTTGTGATCCATGTGGAGTCTCAGGAGACTCTCCAGGCCTTTGAACGTCTCTTTCTTGATTTCCTTTACTTTATTAAAGGACATCTTCAGGACCTGTCAGAACATGATGGAGAAGCTAGAGATGTTTGTCAAAAGAATGTTGACTTAAAACTATTATGCTAACACCCAACAGCACATTATTGAGGTATACCATTAAATGTTGTGAGGGCAGCAGTATAATTTGAGTTTGACAAACACATTATTTTACCTGTAAGGACTTGAGGTCTTGGAAGGTTCTGTCCTCAATACTGTGGATAGTGTTGCTATGCAGCATCAACAACTCCAAGTTTTCAAGTCCTGAAAGATCACTTTCTCTCAAGACAGTTATACTGTTGTACCTAAAAACAGAGACATGAAAAAAAAACCTTTAGCTTATCAGCTCAAGTGTACCACATACTACTTTATTAATGGACAATGAAAACAGTCTCATTTAAAGCCCTGACACACCCACGCAAGTGTTTACACATTAGGCCTCTGCTCAGGTTGAAGATGAGAGAGCTATGCTTGTACATGATTGAGGATACCAGCATTATGCATGTTCTTACAAGAAACAATTACTGTTCAAATGTCCTGCCCTAACAGGTATTAAAAGTTTGGGAGATTTCGATTAAGCACAGTCTTTAAATACACACAGAGTCATGAGTAGAGGTCTAAGATGATGAATAGATGAATGACAGGTGTGCATTGCCTTTAATATTATATATAAAGTATCAGTGCTGCACAAGCTTAATAATTGATGCCCATTCCAGCAAAGCAAGCAGTTACTTTCATCATCACTCCATTTGACAGGAAATATTAACTGTAATATTCATCTAGCACAGGCATGTCCAAAGTCAAGCAAGATCACTTCGCATTTTTACCCTTCACCTCACAATGATAGGACTATCATACAGTTATCATAGTTCATTAAAAGATTAAAATGGTTGTATTTTCTCACTTTATTACTTATTTTTTTAAACCCATTTGATGTGAGAATCAGTTGCCCCCCAGGTATTTTCACGTTGTTTTATCTGGCCCCCATTCAAAAAACTTTGGACACCCCTGATCTAGCAATTCTAACAATATCTTAATGACAACTGTCCTATAGTTTGTTTTTTTGTGTATACTCTGAACATATTTTCCAAGAAGATTTTGTTTGAAGTATGGAGATGCTTCAGTTAAGGATCCTGCACTTTCACACAGGGTTTTGAGTTAAACTGGCTGATTAGGCCTCTCTGCAGGTTTAATTTAAAATGAAGTCCCTAACAGGTAACTGAAGACATGAATCGGGGCACAGACTAAACACTACATGCTGAAGGTGTGATCACAAAAAAATTTCTTGTTTTTCTGCCAAAAAAGGTCACTTTGTGTAAAATGTGCTGGTCTAATCACACCTTTAGAAACGGCCTAATCAGGCAGGTTAAGTGAAAACACCTGCAGGGGATAACACAACTCCTTTATCACCATCAGGTCAGGTAATTTAACAAAATGTTAGAGAACAGCCCCACAAAATCTATTTTATGTGTTTCACAATATACTGCGTCTAAATGCGCATTCTTAAGAGGAAGAAACACAAAAGCGGACACCTAACTGGAGCACTGCATGTCATATTTCTGAGAGGCTTACTGATGGCACAGCAGATAGCTATAGTGGCTACGAGACAGGGTGGGACTTGAGCTCTTCCTTGAGAACAGGAGGCCAACCAGAGAGACAATTTCGCTCCAGCAGTATTCAGAAGCTGTTAATCCAGTTGGGAGGAGGGGAAAGCTGTTGGTTATTAAATTTGTGTTACAGCTAATAACTGTTGAGCTATAGTTAAGAGACCCCTATGACTCTGCAAGGATTCCCACCCACCCAGCGTTTATAGCCTGCAACTTTGTACCAAGTCCAGTTGCCTACAATATTAGCACTTACAATTACCATGATCTGGATGACTGAGAATCTTCACCAACATACAGTTAAGAGAGCTTTTTGCAAAAGCTGAACTTAGCTGTCTATGTTAACCCATTAAAATCATAAATTCAAGATGTCCAAGCTACTGTAATGATCAATGGATGAAAAAAAAATTAAAAATTACTTTAATTTTTTTCTTTTTTTTTTTTTTCATTTTTATGCTCTTATTTTCTTTCCATCTTATATACAAACAAAAAGGGGGTGCATTAGAAGCATCACAATATAACTTGTTTAATAATAATGATAATAATAATATAATAACAATCAACATCATTATCTTTGGGAGGACCCCTCCTACAGAAGTTCATGCTAAGCCCCCAATGTCCCATATCCTAGAAACGCCCCTGCTACCTGTGACGGTCTCTGGACTAAGTTAAAACAGTCAGTAGCTAACATTATTTTCAGTGTAATGTTATTCCTGCTTATACCCTGACAGTCTGTGGTTTAAATCAATCAAACGACTCTGCCCCCAGAGTACCTGCAGGTCTCCAGTACGCTAAAACCTGGAAAGAAATCGAAAGCTCACCCGAGGTTAATTCTTTCCACAGCTGGTTGGATGTGCTCAGGTATTGCGGTCAGGTATCTGAAGGTGCAGTGCACTTCAGTGGGAACGTAGCAGGCGCATGATTTGGGACAGTCACCGCTCGACGGCCGCGCGGCAGCCAAGAACAACAGAGCCATCAGGAGCCACCTCCGCAGGTATGAGGCGCTGCAGCCACACACGCTCATTGTGCACGGGGATGGGGATTCAGCTGCGCGGACAAGGGGGAGGCTATACTTTGTCCCGGACCATTAATGAAACCCACCTGGAGACAGACAGGCACAGCGTGTTATAGAAACTTATGAGTAACGATAGATAGATAGATAGATAGATATAAGTTCTATTATCCCATAAAGCAGATAACATCTGTACAACTTTTATACATTTAGAATGCATATGCATAGTCTATATATTCTTATTTGGTATTAAGGAAAATGTTTTGATAAGAGCACTTGTAGTAAGACTCGATATAAAGTTAACCGTGCAAAAAATATTATGCAAAGATGATACATATTTTCCCTGTATGTAAAATTGTAATAACCGGCACATAATTCAGGCTGTTGCATTGATAATAGGCATTTGGGGGAAAATAAATATCTGATTTACCTACGTTTATCTTCACCGTGCGCCAACAGCTGTAGAAAACCAAACTGCTGCACCTGCAAATGTAAATATCCCGACAAAAGAGTAAAAAGTCCACATTCAGTTTCAGTAGTCCTCCAGCTTGACTCCTCAGATGAGCCCACTGTGTCTGAGGCGCAGAGGGACGGGAGTCATTTCTGAGTGCGCGCCTGCAGCTGAGCGCACCCTTTGGTCTCCTCCGCCCCCTGTAATCTGCTGTAATGTAATCCTGGAGTAACTGCAGCCATGAAATACTCAGGGAAGTGCTCTGCCGGAAATACCACCTATCTCACTGTTAAACGCCATCAAAAACACAAGTGAATTACCGGGGACAGGAGAGGGATTATTAATTGCAGCCAAGTCAATATCTGATTTATGTGATTAAGTTTTAGAAGTAGGTCACCAAATTATTTTGCACAGATGCACATCTTAGAAGAAGAATCTTAATGGATCCCTGATGGAAGTTATTAGTCGTAGCTCCTGAATTAATTTTTGCTTGATTTCGTCTCTTTATTACAATAATAAATAGTGCATAATTAAATTTGGAGATGGCATGACAAGTGCCCTGAGCATGTCCACACCACAGAGTCATTAAATTCTTTGCGTCAGATGAAAGCACCATCCGGTCAGGATGGTCAAGGACAAATGTGTTGCAGATGAGCTCAATAAGCGTTTTACTTTCTTCTTTTCCACCACATGGGCCATTTGAAAACAATGTTTTTATTTGTGTGTTTTGGTTATCACAAAACCCACAAACTCAACCATTATTCCAGGCATGTGGGGGTCAGTTTCTTTTTCCAAAACCCACTTCTTTTCACTGGTTTGTTGAATTCCTCGAGTCCCTCTGTGCCCACCAATCAGCATATTTAGAGGCACAGACTTTCCCCTCACATTCTTCTGTTAGTATTATTTACAGTAATTATATCAGATATGTTGGAGTACATAGCTGTCTTTTTCTTTTCCATCCAAGAGTTTGCGTGTCGTCTACTTGCGGGTGACTCACCGTGGCTGTCGCATTCAGCATTTCTGAGTCATTCACATGTAAACAGTGTTCATGAAACAGCTCAATCTGTCTTTAAATCATACAATGTGTGCTTTAGCTTCCCACATACTACAGCCCCTGTCAGAAAAGTGCTGGTTCACCACATCCCACATCCACACCATACACACACTCTGGACTCTGCATGCACACAGAGACTCACGACCACACACACACAGACACATTTGCAGAGAGATTTTTAGAATGCACACTATCTTTAGTAACACAGAAAAACTGTTAATGACTACAGCATGACCTTCAGTCATATTCAAACCACAGAGGAATAAGCAAAGAGGTCTGAACTTCATTTTAAAAGTGTTAGTCACCTAATACTTTGCATGGAATGATGCTTTATGGCGATCCCTTTCATCGGTTAGCCCTACCTCAGGTCACAGGCTTGTTTACTTGAACATCTGGACAACACACCAACACATGGACAACAACACCTCTTCCCCTCTTCTCTCCTCTTAGTTTTCTTTTCCTGTCTTTTCCTCTTATGTTCCTCACTGATGACTAAATCTGATTTTTTTTTTTTTTGTTTCAGTATGTCATGTTTCTGACCTAGAAACCAACAAGTGTAACTGGTTTGCTTTAGCTGTTGCTGCTCTTACTTAAGAGTAATTTAACAGACACTGCGGGTAAAAGTGTTGATTTACCAACCGTGATGAGGCGGAACTATTAATCCTATATCTCGGAGGCTTGTGGATAGCCACACACATGATTCACTTCCAGCTTTCACAACAGTTAGTGTCAGTGATTCTTTACTCTCCTCTCTAAACTAATCTTGATACAAACAAGACTAAATTCAGTTATGCAGGATTTCATGCCTATTTCTGAACCCCGGTCAAAGTGGATTTGTTCTGCTAATAGAGCAAATAGGAGAGTTTATTATATCTTGATCCGAGTCATTGTTATAACTGTAGAGTTAAACCTTTTCTTATGCATGGCAAATTGCAGTGACATGAGGTTCAGAGGGCCAAAGAGATGATGATAGGAAGAGCATAGTTTGCAACAGGATTTGTGAGTGTGTGTGTATGTGTTTCCGTGTGCATATGTGGCCGGTTCAGTATGATTTGTTTGTTTGTGATTCTGCTGATCACAAAGTTGAATCTGTTCCATCCTCTTTTCTTGCCAATGAGGAAACTGTTTCTCTTTGGCTTTAATTTACTCCAGATGAAGGAGTACTCGGGCAGCTGTATTATTCTTCAAGCTATAATACTTTAAAGGCTTTGGAGGTAAAATTGGGATTCCTGGAGGTTTTTAAGTGACTTTGATTCTCCAGCATGTTGTCTGACTCGGGGAAGTTCCACATGTTTGCATGCACAGTTTATCCCCTCGCTGACTGTCCGACGGCAGGAAATGATAAACTGATATTCTTCTCTCTGCTCTCAGTGTGGGCTAAAGGAAGTGTGCTGTCAAAAGTCACAGCTAGCTGGTAGGCTCTGAGGAATCTGTGGACGCATACAGCACTGGCCACAGCTCACACTCACTGCTCGGTTACGACTGGGGGCCCACCTCTGTGGGAGGTGAATGACAGGAATAGGTGTGATTTGGAAAGAAAATATCGCCTTACACGAGACGCTCTTTCAACATCCTTGACATGTTTTTTCAAAGTTGTGGAATTCTCTCTTAATAATTCAGCACATTTTGTGTTCTTCTATTTCTTTACTTCACATTCATGAATATTTCTGATTAGACATTTACTGTATAGGTATTTATAATCTACAGTAGAAATTAATTTCCCTGTATGGCATATTAAAGGTCCAGTGTGTAGGATTTAGGGGCATATATTGACAGAAAGAAAATCTTTCGTGTATGATCACCTGAAAATAAACTGTTGCATTTTTGTTACCTAGGAATTAGCCGTTTATATCTACATAGGGAGAGGGTCTTCATGTCCGGTCAATTGCCATGTCGAGCTGGCATGTTTCTACAGTAGCCCATAGTGGACGAACCAAACATTAGCTCCCTAGATAGAGCCATTTGCGAGGGTTCTGCGCAGGCTGTTCCCAGGACTGCACTCTTCTGGACAGAGACCTCAGATGTTGTACCTGGAATCTGCTAGAGCCACTCTCCAAGTTTGTGGGTCACAGCACTGAATGCTCCGATTACCACTGGCACCACTGTTGCCTTTACTCCCCACATTTTTTCTAGCCCCTCTTTGAGCCCTTTGAGGTATTTTTCTAGCTACTTGTGTTCCTTCTTCCTGATGTTGCTGTTGCTCGGGACTGCCACATGTATCATCACTGCCTTCTTCTGTTGTTTGTCGATCAACACGATGTGCAATTTGTTAGCCATCATCAGTTTGCCAGTCTGGATCTGGACTTTGGGACTTCCAGCCCATAATTAGTGCAGATATTCCTGTACACTTGGCCAGCCACTTGGTTATAGCGTTCCATGTACGCTGATCCTGCCCGCGTCTTACACCCTGCTATTATGTGCTGAACTGTCTCAGGAGCATCTTTTGCACAGCCTGCACCTGCGGTCCTGTCTGCTGTGGTAGACCCCTCCTTCTATTGATCTTGTACGAAGTGCCTGTTCCTGTGCTGTCATGATTAGTGTTTCTGTGCTGTCTCTCAGTCCAGCCTTTTCCAGCCACTGATAGGATTTCACTTCCACTTCTTTAGTCTGTCAGTGATACATGCCATGCAGGGGTTTGTCCTTGCATGATGGTTCATGCTCCTCTTCTGCATTATCAGGTGTCTGCTGCTTGAGATATTCACTTAGCAGCTCATCATTTGGGGCCATCTTCCTGATGTATTCCTGGATCTTGGTTTGTTCGTCCTGGATAGTGGCTCTGACTTTCACCAGTCCTCAGCCTCTCTTGTTCCGCTTAATGTACAGTCTCAGGTGCTGGACTCTCCATGCACTGTGAAAAGCTTCCTTGTCTTGATATCAGTGGCTTCTGTCTCCTCCTTTGGCCAGCTTATCATACCAGCGGGGTATTTGATGACTGGCAGGGCGTACACGTTGATAATTTGGACCTTGTTTTCCAGGACCTGCCTTGCTCTGTGTATAGATAATCTTTAAAGTCTCTAGGTCTAATCATCACTTTGTAGGTGTGCTGACTGTAGCAGCATGTGTCACAGAGTGGTAAACAAACAGGGAAGATATTTTTAACACTTTGGATGGGGACGCATAAGCAGCAAAGTGACTTTGTATATACAGTAACTCAGTACATGAAAAGAGTAAGAAAGTATTTCTTGTTTTGTAAGACCAGATTTGGTTAGTTTTAGAAAGGGATTACAAAATGAAAGCCCAGCACACATAGGCCAACAATTTGTGGATGGACAGCCAGGAGTAGTTTCTTTTTTTCCCCCTTACTTTGAAGGTCCTTGTAGCATGAACAATGCAGGAGAAATGGCCAGCAACAATTTGGTTTTTCAACTGTTCAGTCAACCATTCCAGACCAGAATGGGCTGGAAGCTGTCCACCAACGATTCGTCTGTTTATTTGCATTTTCCGCACAAATTGTAGTATAAATCAGCAAGGCAAACTGTTTTTGATGGATATCTGTTTTTGGTAAAGCCACAGGCAAGAATCCATGTTGTGATTTCTGGAGCTGCCCAGAGAGGTGACTCTTATCACAGTTTACCCGTCATCTCATGTGCTGTCTTCTTGATTCATTGAGTTGTTCGGTGCGTGCTTCTCTCTGACTCTAATCTAGTATAGAAGATGAATTTCTTGTTTGTGGTTGTAGCCATAACTTTGTCATAAATCAGTTATGTATTTGCAAATCCTCCTTATCCTGAGGGGGGTGGTACGTGACTTAAACGGTCCTAAATCTAATGACACTGCGTGTTCACAAAACAGAACTATTTCTGTTTCTGTCTCTAATAAAATCAAATATGGTCTGTCTTTGCTTAGATAAGTAGTGTAGCATCATAGTTTGTGAGTTTGTGTGTTGTGTGAGTAATAGAGGAATCTAGTTCCTGGAATTCAGTTCTGTGACTTCACCCCTGCACACGCACGCTCTGACTCAAGTTTCATAGACTCTCAGTACTGATGAAATGGAGCCCAGCTCTCCTGACACGTCTGATCAATGTGACATCAGTCACACATGTTAACAGCTTTCTGTCGTGAGTCTGATGTGACCCTTGGCCTTTTAGGGTCATGACATGGCACGGCGACTTCTGTGTGAGACAGGGAGGCTACAGCAGCCCAGAACATATCTGGCTCAGTTAAAGAGATATTGCGTACTTTTTTTCTTGGCATTGTAAAACCTCTCTTACCGAGCCAAGATTACAGATAAGATAATAAGAAAGAATAAACAATGTCACTGGAATTTGGTCTTTGGAGCAGTTTAAATTCGGTGGCTTGATTAAAGGTACCAAACATTGGGTTTGTTACAAAGAAAGGATAATTCATAACCTATGACTCATTTCAAAAACATATGCCCCATTTTATTTCTTGACAACCAAAATCATATTACTTTTCCATTACAAATTCCAACTGTGTGATTGCATCCTTGTATCAGATACCGATTAAGAACTCACTTCACAACAAATGACTGTGTTACGTGAGAAGTAATACGATTTTCAAAAATTTACTCAGTTTTCAATGGTTATTATTCCTACAGATTTCAAACATCACTCTATAGTAACTGAAATACTTCCAAATGTAGAAAGTGAACTACATTTGGAAGTAGAAAGTTTGATAAAAGATTGGTCATCATTGGCAGGTGCAAAAAGCAATATCAAGCTACACAAATAAAATATCTTGACATTTGTTATAGAACAAACAGCAGTATAAAAACATCACCAAGACATACATTATTCATCACATAGTGCGCTCTCTCAACAATGCTCGGCATCGCAGAGGGTGTTGATATTCTCATCTGGAGAGTGAGATGAAAGAGTTTGTTGTTAAACTCACTTGCATGATCGTCACTTTGTGAACACTGTGTATCGCAAAGTCCTCCACCATCTGCTCTAAATTCATCTTCTCTGCTTGTTCATCCTCAAACCATAATATAACCAGTCCAATAAAACTCTGTCCCACTGTAGTCCTAAAAGTTTTCCAGCATGTCAGAAGCAGTAAGAAGTCCTTACACACCTCACTGGAGGTAAATGTTCCTCAGTGGAAGCAGAAGTCACAGCTGGAGAATCCATCATGAGCATTTTAGCAAGTTAGCTTGACTCAGCAAGCCCTTGGGTCATGCAACATCATAGGTATTTTTGATTCGGATCACTTAGCATGCACATTGGATGGAGCCTTAAATGACTAGCCTAGCTTTAATAATGCTAAAAATAATCCATCATGACATGCTCCTTAGTTTGAAAGCACAACCCAGCACAGGTTGCACCGTCGCATCACACTCTTCCTAACCCCTGTCCTTTGGCTGGTGAATGTAAACATTTACAGCATGTATCTCTTCCAGATTGTCAGCTGAGTGCAGTGTGTCACCTTTATCAAGTGTAGCTCTGCTGTGGCCACAGACACACCTGCAGTTTGTTCTCTGCTGCCACTGTGCAACTAATGCAGTTCATCAGGACTGATTCATGTGACTTTTGTTTTTACTCTGTAACAGCAACTTGAAAATTAACTACATATAATAGGCCTACTTATGACAAAAGTACTTAGTTAAAAGTAAAATTACCATTTAAAAAAAAAATACTCCTATACAAGAAACAAGTTTGTTACAGTAACGAGAGTAGATGTAATTCATTACTTCCGCCCCTATCTGTGGGACGTTGACCTTTTGTCAGCGAGCTTAAGCCTGTGCTCTCAGATGGCTTAGATGCTATGATCAGAACCATGTGTGATGAGCTTTTGTGGACAAGGCCATCTGCTGGTGTGTGAGTGGGTCTATTTAATGCCTCAGTTGTTTTGTTTGAACAAGTTCCACTACTACATCAAGCTGAGATATGCACTGTTTGTTCCGATGAGACCTACAAAGTGATAAGTTTTCCAAAAATCCAATAAAGTTTATCAATGCCTCACTTCTTGTTATAAAGTGGACACTATGGACACTTTGCAGGAAAGCAGTAGTTTGAAAACCATGTTGTTTATTTACAACTTGATGTAGCAGTATAAATATGCCATTACAGGTATAGCCGCATATATAATTATAGTCTTAACTTAGACATATTACTGGCTAATGTTTGTCTGTTTGTCAGTCTGGGAGCTACTGCAATGTTCCAACTCAGTGTTTTTAGTTGCAATGGTGAGGACTACAAGCTTGTTTACCTGCCGTGACACTGTACAGTAGTATGTTATGCAGCGTATGGATACACTTTGACAGCCTATGGCTCAGGGAGTCTTACTGAGCCATAGTTAGAGTTTGGAATTTGCTGATATTTTTACCCAGATTTGTTACTGGAGCCCACAAAATCCACATGGCTGCTTGGCATTGACCTAGTCGTTGCTGATTTACAATCACGACATTGACTGTCATCTGTGTCAGTGAGTATGTAAATCACAGAGATGGCGAAAACAGTTTTGGCTACACAGAGGATGCTCATGGCGGTGAACAAATGCTGAGCGGGCTGCTCAATGTGTTTATAATGGATCTTTGTTCTCTAGCTATGAGATCAGCAGGATATTCTCATTGTAATGGCAGTAATGTGAGTGTTTGAGGGGCGAGTAAGTATTTTAGTCTTCAAGGCTAAAATAAAACCAGATGGTTGGATTTTGGCCTTATGGATATACACGAAAACAGAGGTTAGAAAAAACTAGAGTGAGAACGACAAAAGTGATTTATTTCCACCCAGTTTCCTTTTCCCTCATTCTCTATGCAGCTTTGGCAAAACCCTGTTTGGCTCTGTTCGTATTTGTCACTGGCTCCAGTTGTCGATGTCTTCTGATTTTTGTTCATTAGAATTAAACAGAGTTTTGCTGCACAGTGTGGGGGTGGATTAAGTTAGCTGCTCTCTGAGGAGAGTGCTCTATTAAACTCTGCTGAACTTTGTCATGTTTCTCCCTCAGAGCCTCACCCAACCCCTCTTAATCTGGCATGGAGTCTGTAGCGTCGACTGGAAACAGCAGTCAGTGGACAATTTATAGTTTGCATGTGTCTGTGTGTGTGTTTAGGTGTCAGGCCCTGAAAAAAAAAAGAAAAAATAGAAATTGAATTCAGGAGAATTTTTTTTTTTTCAGAGAAATGTATCACTGCTATCGATGAAATTCTGCCAGTGACCTCGCAGCACTGTGTTTACACATAGCATCGAAGGCTGATGGATCTCGATGGTTAGCTGAAATTGTACTGGTCTTATTTGTAATGTGACACTATGATAAACATTTATAATAGCAGTAATGTGCACAGGAGTTTTTAATTTGTCCCACCTTGAACAGTCAATCAAGTTGTTAGCGCAGAGTGGCCATACTAATGATACTGCAGTCTGTCAACAGCTGTTTACACCACATGAGGATGTTTATCTCTGCTGGTGTCAAACTAGAGGCCATTCTGTAGTTTTGTAGGAATCCAACTTGCTGCCTTAAACAAGATGTAAACAATAATTTGTTCCTGGTATGCTTTGCTAAACTATCAATTTACCTTCTACTTAAAATCTGCCTCCAAACATAAATAGTGTAAGACTTGTGTTGGTTTTCTCTACCTGTAAACACCAGAAGCAGTCAGTGTGCCCAAGATTTGTCTGTTTTTGTTTTTTATACTCTTTGTACATTGAAACAATGGACCAAGGAATAACCTTTGCTATTTTTCAATGGAGCATTACTTTTTGGTTGGAGGCACATCAGCATTGGAGATGGTTATCAATTCTTATTACCATCGGCCTTTTAATTGAACCAATCTATAAAATGCATAAATGTAATCAGCTCTAGGTTTGGGTGGTATTTATTTTCTCCACAACTGTTCTGAATTCACATTTCTCTCTTTTACCAAACTGAGACCAGCTTCATTGAACTCATTATACATCATACTTTCCAACACTCACCAGCTTTGGTTTGGTGGAAATAAACTTCACTAAATTAGATGTGAATATGTTGTTTTTCCAACTGTCTCTCTCTGCCTTTGCTGGCCAGCTTTTTACTCGTCCTGTAATGTTTCCCTGCCACTGATAGAGGCCATCTTTCTCAGATGAGCTGCCTGTTTCACCAGTAGAGACTGACCTCTGGTGGTGAATGCTAAGCACTGCATTGCCTTAATACAGCATATCTGTATCAGTTTAAAGGACAACTTCGGTATTTTTCAACCTGGGCCCTATTTCCCCATGTGTATGTGTGTGTATGATTCATAGGTACAACTCGTTCTAAAATTGGTTCAGCATTGAGGGAGGCGGATGCAGGGGGCAAATGCGTCCCGTATAAGTTTGCGCATTAAAAGTGCTTTTTTTCTCCACTGACCGGTTCAGATCGCCAGTGTTATCTCTGGCCTTTCCCTTACCTCTGGGCTGTGTGATGTCATGAGCTTTGCTCCACTGTGTCTGTAGCTCTCTCTACTCGTGGAACAGCCGTTTTCTGGAGGAAGAGCTGTTTCAGGATTGGATGTCTTCTCTTCTTCATCTTGGGAAAAGTGAGCCCTGCAGACTCAATGGTGATGTCTGGACAGGAGTGTTAGCATCCATTTGTAGCACAACTAGCCACAACTTCAGCATCTCGCCGTCCGACATAGGCAGCCTACTGTATGAAAGCTGTACGGGATGTTGCGTGACATCCTGTTCTTGCGTTCGGGAAAAAGGCCCATTTATTTGAGCACTCCAAAAACTCTGGTAACACTCCAGGGGGTAGCACGTAAAAGACCCCGTCCTCTGAATCTTCTAGCGTAACACACACACTTCATACACACATACTCACTTACAGTACCCAGCGGGGCAGCCCTCGCCCTCTCTGCTCCAACACTGACTGACAGCTGACTCCACTCATAGCTCTCATAGCACTGGCGATCTGAACCAGTCAATGGAACGTTGTACCTATAAATCAGACGCACACCTACACATGGGGAAATAGGGCCCAGGTTGAAAAATACCTAAGTTGTCCTTTAACAGTAAAGGCCTTCGTACACTGAGTCCGTCGAACATCTAAACATAAATACAAACTCACATTGCGTCAATTATGTTTGCACACTGTATCCGAAATCTTGGTATGTCAGAATTTTCACCACATTTTTCACATCAGTCAGAAGCTTTTAGAGAGCCATTTGACCAAGAATCAGTGAAGAAAATGTGGCAGTGGGACACAGCCGCGACAAGACAGAGGAACGGGTCGCACAGAATCAATTCATGACTCAGACAGCTACTTTCAACAGTTCAGATTATAATATTCAGGTGGATGATGATGAAGAGGATGTGGATGGAACACAGACTGTGGAGGACAGAAAGGGAGAACAGCTCTTCCCCTTCATGCAGCTGCGGTGCCAAATGAAAGACAGGGAGGGAGTGGTGACAGCAAGATAGGTATCTCCTGTGGAGGGAGGCAAAGGAAAAAGTGTGTCTTATCATTTTGTCATGTATTGCCAATTTTCACAACAAAAAGAAGTATAAAACGCATCAGAATCATTGTGCAAGGTTTCTATGCACTACAATTTTTTTTTTTTTCGGATGATGCAAAAACGCACATGAAAATAATGGACTCAGTGTGGAAAGGCCTTAAGAGGAACGTCTGTATTTTTGAAAATCATACCTTCAAATTTTCTAAATACCCTGGTGCACCGTAATACCTTGAAACCACCTAAACCTGGTCAGCTCACTGGCTAAACCAGAACTAATCCAAAAACAGCAGCTCTCTAAAGAGGCCCTAAATCCTACATGTGAACTGTGACCTCTTTATGAGACACCTGTCATGGTGATTTGGCATAATGAAAAACTTATGTTACTCTGACATATTTGTTACTGGTCTTAAACACTGCTCAGTTGTTTCACACTAACTGACATCGCAGGTCCGTCCATAAGTCTCTGTGTCTGTCTCAGGTTGTCTGAAATAGACAATATGACATTTGCGTTTGAGAATACAGGGAGAGTAAAGGGAAGCGGGGTGAGGAAAGTGAAGCATTTGCTCAGCCAGATAATTCAAGCATGTTAAATGAAGCATTAAATAGCGATCGACATCCCAGTTATTGTTTCCTGTCAATGACAAGAACATTTGAAAGACTGTCACACGTTATTTGTGACACATTTGCTTCTTTGTCTTCTATAGTCTGATAATGAGAAACACAATACTTCTCTGATGAATCTGTGTTGTGTCTGTGTACAAACAACAGGAGGGGGGGTCTATAACTTATGAGCACAATAAGGCTGAACATATGCATCCACTAAAGCCTACAGCTGTAACACACCCATGGCTCTGTCCATATCTTTGGTGCATTCCTGCTGATCTGTGCACACCCTCTTTAGATCCACCTCATAAATAATCTGCCATTTTGACACGCTCAACCTACTCTTTTTACGGGTCAGGTTAGGCGAAACACAGTGAGACACAATGAAGAGTGCAAGGATCATACCCCCTCATGTAGTAACCATTTGTTCTTTTTCCCCTCTTTTCACCCGTTGTCTTTCCATCCATCCCTCCTTTACTGCCGCCTGGAACTTGTGAGTCAGTTTCTGATCAATTGCAGGTTATTTTTTTACTGCAGGGAGAAGAAAACAGATCAAAACAGTTTCCTTTCACCTGCTCCACTTTATCTTCATGCCCGACCATTGTTTTTACCCTTGGTTAAATGTTTTCCGCTGCCACATGTTTAATCATTTTGACGTTGTTGCTGTTTGAGACTTACGAAAGAAGCCTTGTTATATTTGGACACTGGTTGATGTGCAGTCGTATGCACGAGCAGGTCAGTGCATGCGAATCTGACCTCATTCTTGGTACATATAAACATGCCAGGAAAACACATCGTCATTTTAGAGAGCTGTAAACTCATGTGTTTACTGCTTTGTTTATCCCTGTGATTGCAGTGATGCGGGATACCATGGTTACCCTATTCAACAGTGCCACAGACATTTCCTATATTGTACCCCCTGCCCTCATAGCACAGAATGAATGGTCTCAACCACTCTGTTCTGGTCTGTTGTTAGAGAGTAAACACACACTCTGCAAAGTTGCAAATCCACAAGAATACAACTGTGATATGCCCATTTTGTTTACTAGTATTAACTATCTTTACCTTGGTAGTAATATAATACAGAATAAACAATGAATTGCACTCACATCAAGAAAAAACAACCTGCACTGAAAACACAAGTGACGATTTTCAGTCACTTGTTTGGATGAAGATGTTCAGTGCAACAGTTGTTGTCCTGCAGAGAAAGAGGTCATTCTATCTGTGGTATATCTTTTAACTTCCTGCAGTCAGCGTGAGATAAAAGATAAAAAAATAGGTCACGTATTTGGTAGAGCAAGTAATACATAGGACAAAGGATGCCACAAGCTTGTGATGTGGCTGGTGTAGCAGGACTCAGCGGTGCACATTAGCTTCCTGTTTTTGTTTGGGCTGAGTGATTCTGACGTACAGACGCACCGAGCCCACCACTGTGCTCTGAGCTTCCTGTCATGTCTAGTTGCTGACTGAACATGAAGAAAATATGACACCATATGTTCCTGATCTGGTTGACCAAGGACAGGACAGTACCCCACCCCCCTCCCCTTTTTATCTTTTTTTTTTTTTTAAATACCAATTTATCTCCATGCCTCGTGGTCCTTTGGGCCCTAATGGCCCTAATAAAAACAGTACATTCCATTAGGGCTATTTAAGGTCCTGCGGGTAGTCCTGTATGTCCTGTTCTCTGTTTATCAACCCTTCTCTTTCATCTGCACATACATAAAAGCACCACATTGAACACACATGTGTGAGTTAATTCATCGAAGGAAAATGCCACTAATCAAAGACAGCTTTCATTTTCTCAGTTGCATAAAACTGACAGTATCACTGAGTAACAAATTTACAGACATATATAAGAATTTGAGAAACTCATAGTTGTGAAAGTAGACAATTAAAAGAGTGTAACGCGATGTGTCATAAATTTAGAGGAAAACATTTTTTGGGAACAGTTATATTGCTGTTATAATTTTACTGATGGGACAACAAGGACAATGTGCACTTCCTGTCCAATATGAATTGCAGGCTTTAATTACAGAAGTTATGTGGTTTATCTCTCTCATAGTGCTAAATATAGCGTAGATTCTAGGAATGAAATCCAATCGATTTTTGCAGTGCATATGAAAACATGATGTGCATAAAATGAGTCAGCAGGTGAAAGTAAATCAGGAGAAAGGCAGGACTGTATTTTGACAAGCGGTATTTTGGGGATTTGAAGGCCAGGCTGAATAAAATTTGATGATGCTATATATAAATGCAGGCAGTAAATGTACAAGACATTGATATACGGTGTTCATTCAGTAACAGCATGTTTGTGACGTGTCATTAAACATCAACAAATGAAGCTCTAGCAAAAGTTCAGCCAGGAAGACAATACTTTTCATCCTCAGGTTGTGAGTTTATTTTCTCACCCTGCCATTCACTCACTCAACATTTTTAGGTCTCATTGTTCGGGGCTGCCAATTGAATCGTCAGCTGATTCACAATCAACCAATAGCACAGTGACACACCTTCTCTGTCAGCCTATCATCTTACTGCTCCTCATTTTAAATATGGTTCTTTTTCAGCCGTAGTTCTTTCTTGCTGCCATCGTGCACGCCCTCCACCTCCCCATCACCACTTAGTCTTTATGGATTCATCGGCCTCATCTGCCTCAGAGTCATCAGTCACCACCACCACCACCAGTGTCTGGACTCCATGGGGGGATTTATCCTGCTGCCGCTCAGATGTCCCTGGATCACAAAAAAAAAACCCATCTGGTGTCAAGCGCCAAAGACTAAGACCAATCCTAATCAGCGCAAATCATCTGTTAATCTGTACACTCATATTCTGTATTAAACATTAACTCTGCTTCATTCTTGTATCTCTCCTGATTGAAGTTGTAACCTCAAAATTAAGGGCCATTCACACCAAGAACGATAACGATAACAGTAACAATAATGTGGGGCATTCCACATGGATGAGCGATAACGTTCTGTAAACAGTAGCACTAAGCATGCACTGCGCAATCCAACTGTATCAGCAGCACAGAAATATGGATACTATCAGTGTTTCTATCGTTCATCAAATCGCTCTGGAAGTGATCCGACATTGTTCCACCTTCCACTTGAGGGGTTTTTGAAACAATATATTCTTACAGTTATCATTCTTGGTGTGCACGGCCCTTTACACTAGACAACCAGTTACGTTTTTTTGGTTTATCTGGAGAATTGTTCCTTCTGCATAGCTGCTCCTCATCAACTCATTGACTTCCAGTGTTTCTTCTACAGTTTGTCACATCATAGTGTCCTCGCAATTAATGTCACTTTATTTGTGCCGACCTGTTGCCTGATTTCCTGATTGCCTGCTGATTCCACTGGCTATAGCGATGGGGAAGTGTAGCCATCAGCACCAAGTCATTTTGGAAGGGTAACTGTGCCATTCAGTGGCTGTTTATTGTCAAAAAGAACTGATGAACTACCACAAAACTCACTGATTAAGTTTCAGTACACCAAATGTAGTAATATACTGTCAGACATAAAAGTACCCTGACTATGTGTTTCATTGTGCTAGATGCTGGTAGATAAATTGTGCATGATTAGCTAACATTTGTTAGCAAGTTAGCATGATGGTAGCTAGCTTATCTTCTTATCTTCGTGTGGGTGATTGTGTAGTTGAAGCTTGTAGATCTAAAGGTCCTGTACCCACATGTTTGTTATCGGACTTGGACAAAGATGTGAAGTTTCCGAATTGCTGACAGATGTAAGTGCTAGCGCCAAACACCAGATAGCCATGAGCTTCTCATTATCCACCTTTTTCCTGACTTGATTCCTGACTTCCTGTTTCAAACTGGAAACCGGCTAAACACTTCCGGTTGAACGGTGTTTACGGTTGAGCTAGCGGTGAAAGCCACCGTAAACGCCAGCTTTTCGCCATGGATCGGGGTGTAGATCCGTGGGCTTTTTATCGACGAAATTAAAAGAGCAAAAAAGAGCTTTCTTTGGAGGATATTTTTGTTTCAACGCCATGAGCTAAGCTTGTAAGTGAAACAGTGGGCAAGTCTGTCAAGTTTTTAATGGCAAACCTCTTGAATGACCTCACATATAAAATATTAAAATTACATGTGAAATGGCAACATAATGAAATTAATTTTCTCCTTAATATTATGATTGATACACTTAAGAGAAACATGACTGACCAAAGTTTCCATCAGTATGATCACAGTCCACTGCTACTACAAAATCTGTAATGTTAATTTAGTGCTGAGTCCTTGCAAAGTTCCCTGCGCACACTACTGAAATATTGTCTGTGAGTGAGGTACCTGGTAATTAAATCATTCCTCCACAGTCACTGTTATGATCTCACACTTTCTCTGATGATGCCAAAAGGCCGTCAAAAATCAAACATGTGGTTGAACATGATCTCATTCAGACCCAGCAGGGCTTCCAGTTTCTCTATGTCCTCGGTGCTGGCCAAGTTTTCTGTCGCAGGAACAAATCTGAGTGCTTTACAAGTCTTACTATCACCCATCCAAAAAACTCTGAATGTAAAAGGCACAAAGGTCTGAAGCAGGGAGAGATGAGTCATCCTGTCATCCTCCATGACCTTCTCTCTAACTGAACAAAAACAGTATGAGTCTGTTCAGATCTTCAGTCGATATGAGGACGTAAGCTGCACTGTTCAACTCAGGATGTGGAAATAAAAAACAGCAAAAGCAAACTTCCATGATTCCAACTTCATTTGAGGAAGGAAAGAACAAAACCTCAGCTTTGTTGACTTATTATTAGATTGGGAGCCATTTCAGATGATGGAAACTGACAATATTATACCGCACTTGACCTACTAAGACGTGAGTAGTAGATTAAAGAGAGAAAAATGGCAGAAACAAAACAAGCAAAGAAAAACAACCCATGAGTTTGAGAGCAGCCAGCAACCCGTAGACTCATCAGAGCAGGTCTCAGTGGTGTCTGTAAAACCTGCATGGAGGTTGCGTCATTTTTGGCTTGAAATATTGAAGATCCTTAACCTTCCAGGCCTCAAACTGAAGGGAACCACTGCTGTGGAGATGGAGATTTACTAAAGCAACCAGACAGCCTAAGTAGAACTGTAGGGAATATTGTAAGTATTATTGGATCCACAACAATTTAAAGGTGTATATGCAGGATTTTCCTATAAACAATGTATAGACTTGCAGGGAAGTAATCTCTAAATCATCATTTATGATCCATGTGGAGACTCTGCTCTCTGCCTATATTTTCTTATTTTCTTATTATCTGTGTTCGGGATGTTAATGGATGTGCACCCCCACAGCGCTCAGGCGAGGTTGGGCTTTAAAAAAAGGTAGCGAACAGGTGCCAGACCATAAACATCAGATATTTAAAAGGCACAGCCCCCAAAAACACAAACATAATGAGACAAAAAAAACAACAAATGTGAATCTGGGGTTGGCTTTTACTTTCACTATCGTTAGCTAGCATGTTCAAAAACAATAACGACAATCCTGCATAGTATACCTTTAAGAAATGTTGTATAGTGTTCATATCTATTCATATATGTATTAAAGTTCATGAGCACTATAGCAACCCTGAATTTAACATTCTTCTCTGTGTCTCGATGTGCTTCATTGTTACAACTCAGTGACGGATTGTCCTGTAGGCAACATATGCAGAAGTGTATTTATTATTTATTATAATTCTTTGTTAGCTAAGTTGTTTATTTTTGTTGATGTCTCTTGTTGTTGTTTGTAATAAATACAATAAATCTAAAATATATTAATTAAAAAAAATATTTTTAAAACAACGGTGGTGTAGTGTTTAGCACTGACGCCTCACAGCAAGAGGGTTCCTGGTTTAATCCTGGGTGTGGGAGCCCTTCTGTGTGGTGTTTACAAGTTTTCCCCGTGTCAGTGTGGGTTTTCTCTGGGTACTCCAGCTTCCTCCCACAGTCCAAAGACATGCAGGTTAATTGGTGACTCTAAATTGTCCGTAGGTGTGAATGTGAGTGTGAATGGTTGTCTGTCTCTATGTGTCAGCCTTGTGATAGTCTGGCGTCCTATCCTGTTCAGTCGTAGGTCGGTTTCGCTGGTGCTTTGTTTTAATTTGCTCTGTACAATAAAGTAATCCATCCCACTCATCCCTCACACTGGCTGCCAATCAGGGCTCCTGATGTGTCACACACTTATGAATCCCACGGACGAATGATGACAAGGTTCCCAGTGAAGGTTTATATTAAATGATATTAAATCACATTTTTTAGCTAGAGTTTGCCTTTTTATTAGGAAATTGGTGCACGCAAAATACTGATACAGTCAAATGAAATTCATTCATAACGTTTTGTATAGGGAGAGTTGAATCTTGCAATAACAAAGTGTGGCTATCATAAAATCCCACAGCACATCTGGATTGACATCACGGTGCACCAGTGTTCCATGGCACACCAGGAGCTGCTCTAAATCACTCTGATCTACTCTGTGGCATATGTGAGCTAGGCCAATGGAACAAGCCCTCAGTGGCCCTGGCACAATGCTGTAGCACACTGACAGTGGCTACTTAGGCTGGAAAACCTGGACCTATCCAGTAGACGTGTGTTTGTACATAGTATAGTAGGCAATGAAAATAACTTGACCATAGCAGCCAAATTACCAAGCTAAAGAGTGACTACACCGTCAGTAGCTGCTGTACAGTTGTGTTACACACACAGGTTTGTCTGATTCGATTAGTCTCAGCTCTCCAGTATCATGACTCTGGTTTTTCCATCTGCTCGGCTCAGACACAGACTGTGGACGTCCAGCTACTGAGTAGGAAGCAGCTTTTAAACATTAAAGGTGAATCAGAAGTGTCGAGGGGGAAATGTATATGCTACACGGTATGGTAAAGTCATTAAAGGTGACCAGTCTGCGTGTCACTGCATGTTTTCTCCATCACTAACACCACGCTTCATCTGCTTTTCAGAATCCATTTGGGACCAATTCATGTTGGATTTTTTAACGCATGTGTTTTGTTTTTCTCAGATGTGCGATATCTCTCATTTTAAATCTGTCAGAGCCATTTTTGAAGTAAAGCTATAAAAATTTGTTTAGCTTTTTATTTACATGGTGATGTCTTTCATGGTCATCTTTGGGAAAATTAAATTCATGTTGTATAAACACCTCTGAGTTGACTGCAGCTGAATTAGTTTGCAAAAAGACATAAAGGCAAAATGATTTAACCAACACCAGTTTGACTGATATTTCCTTGGGTGCATAATTAAAAACAAAACAACAATCTGATCAGTTTTTCTGACCATGGTAAATTTTAGAGACCTTTATGTCTGTGTGTGTTGATATTTTCACACCTTTGACCTTTCACCTCTAGGTGTCAGCAAAGCAACACGCCATGCAACCACAGGGACCTTTTTGGTCCTTGTAACAGTGGGAAGCAACAGACCAGGCAAGGAAGCCTACATGAGGGAGTGTGTGTTTAAATACATACCCAACCTCACCCCCATGCTGTCACTCAGTCTCTGCTCTATCACTAACTTCTCCCTGTTTGAGTAGACATTAGTGCGTCTGTCATTGGGCCTTAGATTGCGTATGTATTTTATAACTTTGGGAATTATCTTTCTTATCTTATATTTAATGACACTGATCATCTTGTTACATTACAATGTTCTGCTGTGAAACCTCGGGTCCTGGCGTTTATGTGAATGCCACTTGACACGCACGGCGGGGCCTCTGACCTGTCGAGGCATGAACGCAGGACCTCTGTGAATGTCCCGCTGTGTCTGGCACCGGGGCGCTGGCAGCGTTTTCTTTGAGTCCTGCGGCTTGCAAGGGTAAGGTACTGGCATGTCCTGCTCGATCGCAGTGGGATCTTGGGAATTTGGAGGCCAGTCCGAGGCCTTGAGCTCTTTCTCACATTCCTCGAGCCATTCCTGAGTAGTTTTTGTGGTGTGACATGATGCATTGGTATACTTGGTCTGTGGTGCATGTCAAGTGACAACCACATGACTGCCAAGTCCCAAGATTCCCCAGCAGAACACTGCATGTGAATGTTATTCACTTCACCTGTCTGTGGTTTTAATGTGGCTGGTTAAGTACAGTAGTCCGATAGAGATGTCCGGGTGCTCAGTGTTTGAGGTATCTAAGGCAATGTGCAACCTGGAGGATGATTAAGTATTTTCTGGACATATTCCATACAAACATGGTGATAAAAAATGTTAAATAATGCACTCTATGGGCAATGCTACGAGCATGCTTCATGCAGTGTGCGTGGCTGAAGTGCTAACCAATTATCTTTCAGATAAAATTAGTCTGTATATCATCATGGACATCATCACTGCTTCATGTTTCTCCGTGTGTTGAGACTTTTTTCCATCATCCTTGGCTCATAATCCTCCTCTAGAGGATTTGGAAAAATGATGTATAACCCAGCTATAACACGGTTCTCTTTGTTAGCACTTAAATAGTTAACATTTGGGCGAAACAGGCCTTTATCCTGACAGCTGCAATATGCTGTAAAGTAGATGCATTGGCGTCTTGGAGCAGATGACTGAGATCATAGCACCATCTGCTGGAGAGAAAAGTTCAACAGATGGACTGACCCAAGTCACACAAGCATCTGAAGTCATGATTTTTACTTTAATGTAGCCAACAAGGGTGAGTAAAATAGTGCAGGTGATACACAGGTGTATGAGGAAGACGTGTCCGTGCAGGAATTTATCTCAATCAATGAACTTCAGTTGAAGACTGACAATAAAATCTCAAACTGATATTATATTTGGAATAATAATTGAATGTTTTGTTGTTTATTTGGTTGTTTTTGTTTTGTTTTTATGAGCTTGCACTTTTCAAACAGAGCCTGACTTGTCTTTTTTTTCCTTCTGTTTTAAATAAGAAATGTTAAGAGGGAGCAGTTACTGCCTCATGTCCAGAGTGGGATCAGCTTCTAAAGAAGGCAACTTATAGTTATGAGTAACTTTTTACATATATAACAAACGTGATATGTGATACAATTAAGTACTTTTATTATTTAAACTACCTGCTCTTCATCCATGAACCACAGCATTAACTCTAATTCTTTTATTTATTCATCAGTGATAAAAACTGAATAATTAAATATTTTACAACTCTTTGAAAGGATATTTTCTGCACAATAAGTACTCTTACATTTGATATTTTAAAAACAATTTGCTGATAATTCATATGTATTTTTACTCCAGTAACATTTTGAATTTAGGACTTATTCAGGAGGGATTTTAGATTATAGTATTTCTACTTTTACTTACGTTGCGGCAGGCAGGTGTGATTTGGTAGAAACAAAATAGTTCCTAAGAAAAAAGTTTCTCCATGAAAATGCTTACAACAAGATTTGTAGTTTATCTTGAGTAGAGTCTTTGAAAGAGACAGTGCCGTTGAATTTTTAAACTTTTTTTTTTTTTTTTGGTGCTTCGAGCACCACAAGCTGAGTGCCATTTAGTTCCATTATACTGGAGAGACGGCAGACATCTCTACCGCAGATATCTCTCAACAATGGGCAAAGTAAAACCAAGACAATCTAGACTGAGAAATTGCACTACAGGTTAGAGGGAAAATATGTTTATTTGGGGTGAAATGTCCCTTTAATTACAGCCTCACGGAGCCAGTAGCACAGCTGTAGGCCCTTATTTGAATACGCTGATGTAAACATCATCACAAACCTTTTGTATGTTTGAGTTTAAGCTGTGGTCAAATAAAGCCCTATAAAAAGTTTATTTTACCGACACTTTTAATGTGAATGAGATGACTAGTCAATGTGTAACCCGATCCAAATCACTTGTGGTATCCTTGTGTCTGGTGATAACATAGAAAAAATTCACGTGGAACGGGGTGTGGGGCCAACATTCCTTACGACAAAAGTGTTTCATAGGCAACTACTGATAAAGAGCTTATCCACTGCTGTTTCCTACACCCAGTCTCATGATCATGAGGCACAGTGTGTGGAAATATTTAACCTCAAGAATCTTACTGCTGCTTGGTTACTGGTCACGTAGGGAAGATCTGGTGAAGAAACGTGATGAAAACTGAAGTTCACCATTTCCAGTGAATGGCATGCTTATGTTCACAGTGAAATTCAACATGAACGTACAAGGCAGGTCTTTAATCTTTCAGGCAATGCGTTTCCTCAATTGCTTTGAAGTAAGGGATATTACAGGTCAAAGGGGAATGAATAGTTCTTAAGTGATTTTGAAGAACAGCTTGTTATAGCATACAGCAATTACCTTCTTAATCAAATACATTACTTTAGATTTTTTGTGATCAATAATATATAAAACTATCTCATGCCAAATGATTGTAGTTGGTGGTGGCTTTGGTGTCTGGTCAGCACTTTAAAGGATAAGATTGTCATTATTTTAGATTTTCTTGACATTGTTGGCAAATACAATGTCTTTGTCTGTAACTCAGTGCTTACATTTTTCTCACACTGTGGCTCTCAGCCTCAAGTGCATTTGTACCCCTTGCAGCCGTAAGTCTTAAAAATGGGTCACAAATATATAGGTCCATTTTGAAAGACAAAAAGGCTTAGTATTTTTGTAAAACAACTGGACCCATGGGTGGACTGGACAGTCGGCCACTTTGAGATACCTTGTGTGTCTTGGAGGGAATCATTCATTCATTTTTCGGTAACCACTTGTCCTGTTGGGGGTCACTGGGGGCCTGAGCCTATCCCAGCTGACACTGGGCGAGACGCGAGTTACACCCTGGACAGATCGCCAGACTGTCACAGGGCTGACACATAGAGACAGACAACCATTCGCACTCACATTCACACCTATTTAGAGTCACCAGTTAACCTAACCTGCACGTCTTTGGACTGTGGGAGGAAGCCGGAGTACCCAAAGACACAGGGAGAACATGCAAACTGGAGCTGGAGGAAACTCGAGCCCCCCACCCTGGATTTGAACTGGGAACCCTCTTGTGGTGAGGCGACCATACTAACCACTGCACCAGCGCGTCACATCTTGGAGGTAGTCTGAGCCTTTTTTGTCGTTTTGTGTCTCTTTGTGGTTGTTTTGCCCACTTTTTGTAGTTATTTTGTGTCTCTTTGCAGTTCCATCTTTTTGTGCTCACTCTTGAGACTTCCTGGTTGGTGATTCAAGTGACAATTTGCAGGTTAGGGCCGGGGAGGCCCCTGATGCTTTCGGCCCTTGGGCCTTTGTCCATGTAGGCCCATTCAGTAATCCATCCATGACTGGACCCTGTAGCTTTTAGCAGTGTTACTCACACAGGAGTTAACATCCATTGAGGACTATTTTCAGCCATGGATTAATACACATTTAACATTCTAGTGAGTATTTACAGCAGCATGACACTGTATGTGGAACTGACTTGAAATAAACAACCATGCGCATGTTCATCTGTCTTATTTACTAAATGTGTTTAGATAGTGTTTGGACAGCATCAGGGGTTACTCGTGGGACAGATCCATTGTTGGCTTCAGTCTTTCCATAGGATTTGTTTACTGTAAGATGCAATGTCCTGCCTTATCATGTCAGAGGTTAGTAAATACATGTTAGTTCACATGCTGCTCCTAAACAAAGATACTACCACAGCAGATTACACTCAAACAGATTGTTTTGCAAAAAAAACAAACAAGTTTACTTTGACACCAGAGTTGCAACATTTTACTCTCTATCTCTAATGTGAAACAGCAATAGCTCGGCCCTTTACAACCTTTGGCAGAATGCTTAACGCTGTCTCATTCGCTTAGATCCTGCACCAAAAAGATTGATTACTGATTTAATATCTTGTTGCACTCCTTTGCCAAATAAGGTCCTGAATCTCTCTAGGTAACAACAAACATGACATTTGCAGGCTAATCTGTATTGGAATACCAGCTCAAGAAATCACATTGGCTCACTCAGCCAAACAATATAACAGGGTGCTGCTGGGATAAACACCTCTCTGTCATTCCCACTTGTAAATCCTGTACTCTCTGTATGCAGTGGTTGACTCCACCCTGATGCAATATAATACAATACAACATGGTACTTCAATTCCAAGAAAGAATCAGTACGGTAACTGAATGTGATGGCATAGAATAACCTGTTTATTACACTGAGTAAAAAATGTGCGTGGGAACCTGAACTTATAAACCAAGTCACGGTTATATTACCTCCAGACTTTGCTTTTATGCAATCATCATGCATTTTATTGGGTTTTCCATCAGTTAGCAAAGTTCTTAACCGTTTCATTAAGGATTCCTCTCCATGTGCTATATTTATATCTCAATTAATTTAGTAGTTGTTTTTTAAGTTAGTGGTACAAATAGGTCCCCACACGAAGCCATACAAAGTTGGTCTGACAAGAAAAAACAAAATGGTGAAAATCAAGCACAGACATGAGAACATGGCGTAAGTTCAGCTGCATGGTATGTTGGTTGGACAAGTGACAGGAGGATGGACCAACAGCATGAGGCAACTTGCCAGGCTTACCAATTACAAATGCACAGGTTGTGGCTCTGTATCTGGCCTACATCTTGAAATGAAAACCAGTTGGTTTACCCTGCTCCACCACACATGATTATTGTAATTAAGCGTAACGCTTTACAGGTTGATGGGCATGGATAAGAAACATTTTCTGTCCCATGCCCCTATTGTACTGCAGCCTGCATAATCATAGCATAAGTCACTGTAACAGTATCCAGGAAACTTGCCCAGACTTGTTGTATTTGACTCCACTGCATTTCCTGTTTCACACTGATGCAGTTGTTTTGTACTATCTCTTGATGGATTAAGGTACAATATGTTGATAGTGTAAACATGGAAATATTTTATACTGTATGTAGTATCAGTGTACTTCAAGGGCCAGACACAACAAACCGACATCAAAGACCAAGTGGTGACAAAGGCCTCGATCTCATGTCATATGTGTCTCAGGCAAAAAGTTGCATTTGAACACACCACAAAGACTACAGCCAGAATGCCAACTAGCACAGTGGTTCCCAGCTGGTCCAGCCACAGGGTCCAGATTTAAACATTCAGCGTCAAACTTGCATTTGGACATGTCTTAAGCTAGTTCGCTGTCTCTGTCAAGCCGCTGTCTTTTATTCACTCATTCTATAGCAGGAAACGGTTCTTCAAAATAAAATCTATGTGCTGGAAATTTACTGGACTTAAGAATAAAGTGTGTTTCTTACAAAGTTGATAAAGTCACATTCAGCTCGCAACCCACTTTTGGATCGTGACCCAGCAGTTGGGAACCACTGAACTAGCACGTATGCGCCTGCATGATAGGAAATAAATCTCCACACCAGCAGGTGGCGGTAATCTGTATTCATCATCCGCAGCATGAGTATGAGAAACTGACAGGATGCATTCAAGAAGCTGGTTAGCCAGTTGGCACAACGACAGCATAACCTGATGTTGAACAGTTTGTGCTAAAAAGCTCAAATGGCTAAAATAAAAATGTTTCCTCACAAAACAAAAATTCACACCCTCTTCACTTCAGTTGTTTGTTTACTTTCCTCACTTCTATTTCCCTACTTGTGCACTGAGCTGAACTGCCGGTCAAAGGGATTTCACTGGCCGATGGGCTCCGCCAATTCAACATGCTGAATAGGCTGAAAAAAAGCAGATAAGATCGGACAGCTGACTGTCGGCTTGATGTGTCAGGGCCTTCACATTTTCATTTTTCATTATATTTTATCTCCATGTCATGCCATATATTTGGCCCATCCCACATGGGATTACAAGACACATTATTTACAAAATATACATCTTCTGGCCATATACAAAACATGTGGAAAAAGAAAAGAAACACAAACAATAGAAATAAACATAAATGAACTGTTGTATATCTATGAATTATAAAGAGCTTTTTTCCTCTTCTCCCAAGCTTTCTCCAGATACCTGGCTAATTATATGTTTCATGTGTAAACAGCCAACTCAGTCTTTGTGCGTCATCCATATTTACAAAATCAACATCCATTCTTATCTTACTAAACAAAACTTCACGCAGTTCACAATATAAAGGACAGTAGAAAACAAAATGAAACTCATTTTCTATATCAAAAAGGCATTACCAAACCCAGAAATACAAAATAATGAACAAAATAATAAATAAAATAATGTACGCACATCTTTGGACCGGGAACCATTTATTTGTTTATCCCAATTGAATATTTGCCTCGTCAGCCTACTTTCTTCCATATTAAGTAACCGATTCCATAACTGAACAATACATATCTTACAGTGAACCTCACATGATTACCATCCCATGTCCCCCACTTCAGCCAACTTTGGTACATATTTGTGCACACCCAGGAAATATCTTATAGCACTGTTTTGTGCTGATTCACACATAGAAATACTTCAAAGGCCCCTAACCCCAGCAGTATAGCTGAGCACTGGACATACACAAGCTTGAAACAGCTTGGAATATGTTTGGAAACTCATATCTTTCAAATTTTTACTCTTACCAATAATTCCTCCCAGAGCTCGACCTGCTGATTCGGACAGAACTTTAATACCTTTCATAAAATTCATATGTTCATCAATATAAAGACCAAGGTATTTATATGAGTCTGCATAATTCAATTTATGTGATCCAACTTTAAACTGGTAAGTACTACGAATAAATGAAGGTTTTCTAAAATGAATTATTTCAGTTTTCTTTTGGTTGATAAGCAGTCTCCATTTTTTACACCACTCATTAGTGTAGGAGAGCATCTGCTGCAATCTGTCTTCAGATGGCGATAGTAAAACTGTATCATCTGCATACAAAAGAATGCTTATCATTTCCCCTCCACACATTACGCCACAATTTAAAGCTTTAATTTCATTTGCCAAGTCATTTATATAAATCGCAAACAGTGTGGGGGACAGAGCACCGCCCTGTTTCATCCCTGATAAGGTTGGGAACCAGTTTGTGTGATACTCATTCAATCTTACACATGCTATGGGCTCACTGTTAAGAGCTTTTAAAGCCCTGTAGAATTTTCCATTCACCCCATACTCAATAAGTTTATAAGTTAAAAGGTCCCTATTGATCATATCAAAGGCCTTTACAATGTACTGTATGGTTTGTGTATCTCTCACTCATAGACCCCAAAGCCTGTTTAGATGTTTGGAAACTGAACTCCTCACATGCATCTCTATTTTGGTGGGTTTTACTTATTTTTAAAAAAACATTTTTCCTTACTGCTTAATTTCTTTTCACAATTAAATATGCCAAATTTGAAAATCCCCTAGACTTGTCAGATGGTTAAATAATAATTTCTGACTGCTGGACCTTAATTTCTATATAAGGAAGGTATAGTTTGATGTCTGTGCTGCTATTTAGTGTCAATGTTTGTCTTATGACTAAGAAGTCTGCAGTATGTTAATGTCAAGTAGTCAGTGACTTTAATATTTTGAATATTGACTCAATACATACAGAGTTGGGTGTAACACGTTACAAAGTAAGGCATTAGAGTACTTTGATTACTTTTTGCAGTAACAAGTAACCTAACGCGTTAGTTTGCTGTTTGAGTAATACTTAAGTACATTTTCAAACAAGACATCAGTTATTTCCGTTACTTTTAGAACTTATCAGTCTGAAAGAAGCCAGGGAGCTTGTGGCTCGCCACGTTGTCGGAGAAATGCTGCCGTTGTCTATGGTGGAGTCTAAATAGGTGGAGGAGGACTCGCTGACAGACATATTTCAGACTCAGGACTTGCATTATACCTGGTACACGCTACACGCTGGTACTCACCAATTATCCCCGGTCGTCTTTCACGGCGTGTGTGATGTCATTGGATTATTGTTGTCCTATTTTTATCACTTTGACTATTATTTGAGTCGCTGTCAGAACTGTGTGTGTTCATGTGCCAGCCGACATGTTGCTGTAGTCACCTAAAAGCGTCAGCAGATGGCAGGAGCTACATTTGAAGCGCCATACGTAAACTATCAAGCTGCTGTATCTTCTACAGGAAGTTCTGACAAATGTTTCAGAATAAAAGTCTATTTAGAAAATGGAGGGATTCTCTCAGCTGAGGTTATAAGGGGCTTTTAATTTGAAACAAGTGTTGAGTTTGAAATGATGGTGCGCTATGTTAACTTTATAAAGACAATGGAGAGGATAAAAAGTAAATATATAAAGACACAGAGGGATTAATAAATAACGGACTGTCTATAATGTAGTTTGTTTCAAATGAAGCTGGAACCTCTGCAGTTGTGGTGAGTAAAAGCCCCGCCGCTATTTGTTAGTGTTATTACTTTATGTCCAACCGTGAGGATGTACCATTGTTTGCTAGCTTGATGCTAATGACAGTAACGTTAACTCAGCGGGTTGACAAAGTGCCTCTGCTGTTTCACACCATCATTTCCCCCTTTTACTCGGTGTGGTAACATCCCTAGAGGAAATATTAAAAACACTGGGGTGTTGTTGTCATACAGTTGTCTACGGCAGCAGATTGATCTGTGTCTCTACTGGTCAAAGTGACGGCTGTGATGGGAGAATTGGATCTCAGTGAAGGGAAAGTGGTCCATAACTGTAATTTTGGAGACACAAAAATGTAGGTTTAGCGCCCTGTGGTCCATTGCCCAATAGGAAATGTAGAATACTCAAAGTACTTTAAAGTGCTTGAGTTACTTTTCTCAGGGAGTAACGTTGGAAGTACTTTTAAAGTAATTGAGTTACTTTACTCGGGAGTAATGCAAAAAAGTAACTGGTTACTTTTTTAGAAAGTAACGCAGTAACGTACTTTGATTACCTTTAAAGTAACCCTTACCCAACACTGTATACATACAGTATTTTTCATTGAAATAATCTATCAGCTGTCTGATGGACAAATGAGCCGTTGACTGAGGTTTGATTCTTTGTAATTAAAAAATATATAGAAAATTTAGGACACTATCAGTACCATCAGTCACATGTGGTGTCAAACTAGTCACAGTCACACCAACACATGAAGATACTGTTTAATATTTTGAAAGCTCAATAGAGAATGTTGATTTTCTGGTTGTATTTATCCATTGTGAAGGCATAACTTAGTAAGAGAATGTACGGTATGTCCCTCTCCACAGCCTGCAGGAGCAACAGAGGAGCAGCTGCAGCAGTCGGCTCATCTCACTGCGTTGCAGAACGGAGCGTTTCAGGAAATCCTTTGTCTCCGTGGCAATAAGACTGTTTAACACCTCCTGAGTCAGTGAGTGAGTTCCCTTTGGGGATGAATGAAGCTCTTTCTATTCTCTAGTCTAACATACTTGCACATGTCAGGCTCATGGAATAGTTTGCACATCTAGTAATTCTCAGTTTATTGATAAACTGCAAATAAAACACGTCTGGTATTAGTTTGTGTAAGTTAGCAACGCACCCAAACTTATGTCTTGATTATGAATAAATGTTTCTTCCACTCATCTCTGCCTGAACTCAGAATCCTGAGCCTTCAGATGCCTTTCATAATTCAGCCTCAGCAGGGGCTCTGCAAATTAAAAAGTCACAAAGTTTGCTTTCACCCACATCATCGGCTGTGGAGGTCTGGATTGAGTTCTTAATTATAAGAATTTGATGTGCTTCTGCAGATGAGTTAAACTCAAGAATGTGCACGCACAAAAAAATGAAACATGGACAAGCACTCACACTTTAACGCATGAACACACACTCACACACAGATTCACACAGTACTCAAACTCCTCGTTTGAGTCTTCAGACATTTTCACATCTGCTTGAGCTACCCCCACACGCAGCAGGGTGCTGGGCGGCCACGTGGCACAGCGCCGCTCAGCATGGCTCTACCTAGATGAAGACAACATCTTCACCCACGCACCCTCTGACACCCGTACTCCCCACTGACAAGACGCAAAGAGTGAAGAGAGCTCCATGAAAGATTTACTAACCAACTGAGGTGGTCTCCCTTAGAAGCTGAGTGGAGGCCTGTGGTTGTACTTGGAAAAGGAGGGAGGGAATTCCAGGGAGAATCCCGGAGCGTCTGAAGTGTAATTTTGTATTCAGAGGAGAGATTTAGTATTCTACTGCTCAACAGTGATCAGTCTCACAGAGGCTTTCACCAAGCCTCCGTCACACCCTGGATCCTGCAGATTGCATCTCAATAGAGTTTGATGGCTGATGGAAGGAGACACTTGCCTGCGTCTTAACACCAGCCAATTACAAATTCCAACCTGACTGAGAGAAAATTTAAAAGGATCACAACACAGAGGTTAGCACAAAGTCACGTGCAGGCATGTGGTTCAGGTTTCTGAGATGAAGCCTGCAGACAAATATACAACACTCACTGTTAAACCAACTCACTTTCACAGCAGAGAACGGCACCCAAAGAGCCTTCACTTTGATCAAGGCTTTAATTTAAAATCTCTGCATTGTTCCTCTGTGTAAATGCAATAGTGCCTGAAGTTTGCTTTGGAGGTTTTAACCCCCATGTCATATGAGAATACTACATTTGTGCTAAGAGGCTTTTCCTTTTGTAAACTCTGATATGGATGTGGTTTGTCAGTAATTACTGGCCTGTGCAATCCCTGTGAGAATGAATTCAGCCTGAAACAATACCAGAGTCACACCTACGTGGACCTATTTGAGGGTTTCCCACAGTAATGCCATGTTGTCGTGAGTGCTCTACCTCTTTCATGACGGCATTGGAATGAAACTGACAAACTAAATGAAAATAATATCCTGTACTGGGAGGAAAAACAACTCTGCTGAACTTTTTTTAAACTCCTGCAGCACTAGAACAGTGCCTTGTGCAGGGTGCTTTCAAAACGTGAGTGCATGAGAGAGTCATATTGCTTTGGAAGTCAGTCCTGCCAGGAAATGAGACATCTCATCTGACTCTGTCACCATTAATATAATTAGCTTAGGCTGCCTTGCAACCATAGCTGCTTAGCTGCACTACAGTCACTTCTTTATGCTGCAGCCCAGGGGTTATGTGCCACAACTTGTTCCTGTTCAGCGGATTTCTCACGTTATAAGGGGACTTGGATGTACAGAACATAACCGGGAGCCCCGGGCGGATCAGCCACAAGAGGGGTATCTCGTGGAGCGCACAGCTGACACTTGTGCGTCAGCTGCAGAACTATGGAGTGACTTCCCCTTAAAGAAAATCACCACAGGCTTAATATTCCTGACCTTTGAGATGTAATTTACGTCAAAACATCGGGAGGGGAAACAAAGCTGGATGCATGCGCCACTGTCGTTTCATGGGCTGTGATTTTTTTTAAGCATCAGTTGCATCGGCACAAAGTTTAGGCGCGCGTCCTGCGTAAGCCGTACACGCTCAGGAGGCACCTGAGGAATTTGCAGTGCGGGCCAAGGTGGGACGTTCTGCCTCGTGAGTACGCAGGGTGCGCGCTCCTGTCTCCATATCACTGACACTTAAAAATTTAATTCTCCGGCTCCACGAGACGGACATGAATTACGGAGCGCGCACGAGCAGCAGCGAAGGAAAGCTCCGAACATGCACGCCGATAACCATCAAATGACACCAAACACGTGGTGTCATATTTAGCTGGTCTGGATCCAAAATTAATTCCGAGCGTAAGCTTTGTGGCGCACCGGAGTGACTTGCTAACAAGCGCAGCTACCAGCCTGTTTGTGTTTGCACCCTGCAGTCAGTTGTTGGGGACGCACGTAGTAAAATGAGGTTTGGAAGCATCATCTTATTCGCCGCTCTCTGCTCTTTTACCGCTTATTATATTTATGAGCCCATTCCCGAGGAGATAGAGGAGAGATGGAAACTCATGCTGATCAACTCCTTCTTCAGAAGTCTCAGCCACCTGGTAAGGGAAACTATTCTTGGTTTGCTGATTACTTTGGGTATAAATCCCCTTAGCACAGTGGTTTCTAATTTAAGTTTAATGCACGATACCATAATTTAGCCATACATCAAAACATGCAACACTCTCTTGCTGTGGTTAGTTCTCTCAGAGCACAGGGTGGCAGGTTTATTGCATTTCGCTGATGTGGATATACATGCTTGTTACACCAGATTATGTCAGAAGCTAATCCATGTGTTGTATAGTCCTGCTCACCTGTTCTAATAATAGAGCTTATTAAGGAAACTCGACTCTGTTTATGACCGTTAGACGCCTGTATTTACTGTAGTCCATTGTGATACAGCCAGTATGACTGCATATAGCTTTACATTAATACATACATAGCTGCAACATTGAAGTGCATTTGTTTTACCTCACCTCTGATACTAAAAGCATAGTTCGTCCATTCAGCAGTTAGGAAGGTGTTGCAATAGTTTGAGTAATACATATGTGTCAAGCAATAGCCTATTTCAGTGAGTGGGAAAAAAGTGCAAGTGCAGGCTGCTGCCTCAGGACATTGTTGTTTATGCTGTAGGGGGAATAGTGTTCATAGTATTTCAGGATGAAACATTATGAAGTGTCATATAAAGTAAGATATTCAGAGCCAAGCACTATATTTCAGCCTAGATTGTTGAATTATAGAGACAAATGAATGCCCCTCAACCCTGTACACTTCCATTCATGTGTATTCATATATGGGATTTTGCTGTTACCTGTTTTATTAGGCATTTCCTTGTTTTAGAGGAATGCTTCACCCTCCAGATGATTATCTGTGTATCACTCATTCACCCTGTGTTACGTTGAATTCATCAAAAAATATTTGGTTTTCTCGCACGCCTCCACGGTGAACAAAGAATCCTGCAACTTTGAATGTTCTTGGTGAATAGAAGTCATTGGGGGCAATGTTTAACAAGAGTAAAACGATATCAAAATGTCTGTTTACAAACTCTCCCACAATTGGTGCAGTATAATCCACGTCTCATCTTTCCCTTTGTATGCTTAGTTCCCCAAAAACACAACCCTAATCCCTAGAGCACAGTCTTTTGTACTCCTCAGAGCCAGACTAAAAGACAAAAGCAGGGATTTTATCTCTTAAACTTGAGCCTCGATTGGTAATTTGTGTTAGCCTATTGTGTGAATTTGGTGAATCTGAACATCACAAAATTACACAAACCAATTAACTATTGGGTTCGTCGTTTATGACACGAAAGGTTTTCGTCATGATCTCAACATAAAACTGGGTTCTTAAATGGTCATTATGGGTTTAAGTATTCCTTTAATTCAGCGAATGACCAGTTTTGCTTTTGAAACCAACAGAGACATAGTGCTTTAGTGTCTTTTTTTTGGACTGATATGAGTGCGTAATTATATGTAGGGTTTGGAGTGGATCCTCTTTGATGAGTGTGTTGTGTTCACAGTAGAAGAGCATCAGCTGATAAGCCTCATGCCAGCTACTGACTGCCTGCTTCATCAGACATAATGGTGTACGAGTCATGCTTTTACAATGTGTCATTTAGTTGCAACTTCTTAAAACACATACCTGTAGGGTGCTTTAACATTCACGACTGTATCCCTCCCACCAGGTAATATGGCCATCGGCCACATAGTTTAGCATCTTAACCGACACTGTTTTGAATATTATGAGCTTCGGTCAAGGATGTTGTTTACACAGGATAAACTGCCTGCAGTAGCTTCACTGTATGTATAAGATGTACTGTAATAACTAATAGCTCGGGTTTGATGAACGATGATGTATTCTGTAATGTGTCTGTCTCTGTGTCTCATGCCTGTCTCGCTGCTTCCCATTCCAGGCAGACTTCAGTGAATTACTGGGGCTGAAAGACTACATGGGGGTGATGTACTTCATTACTCTGGCTGAAAAGGTAGTGCCTGTGTCTGACGAGCATGTCAAGGTGACAGAGGAGAAATTTGATGGAGTGGAGGTGGTGCTCTACCAGCCAAAGCAGAGGGGCGGTGACACTGAGCTCAGGAGGGCTGTCATATACTTGCACGGTGGAGGATGGTGTCTGGGTAGTTCCAGTAAGTTGATGGATGGATGGATGGATGGATAGTAGGACAGAGGCCGCGAATGGATAATGCATATTCTGGTGATGTGTTCATCACACAATATATTTATGTTATTGAGAAAGTACTCTGAAATTGATGTGACAAATGGCTTTACAGCTTTATATACACTCCTTGTGACAACTATTAGGGCAGAATCATAAATAATGAGCCAACTATCAAGCCACAGAGCTTTCCCAGTTTCCTGAGGAAATAACACACCGTCTGCTAGAGCGGTAGGAACCTCAGAGGGTGGTTACTGTGCTAATCCAAAATGTAAAGACGTGACATGCAGTTTGACACATCTCATGCTGTTCCTGCAATCTGCTGAACGGTTGTAACAATTACAGAAACATGGATCATGCCAGGAAGTAGTGTTAGACTAGATGTCAGGTCGATCTCTGTTACTGCAGTGTTATCTTCATGGAAGGTGACATGGCGTATCAGGAGTCGCTGGATATCAATAATTAAGGTGGGTTTTGTTGCTTTGGAGTCTCTATTCTGATGTGTGTCTTCTCTGTCCATGCAGTGATGAGTCCATATGATCTCCTGGCCAGAAAAATTGTCACCGAGCTAGATGCAGTGGTTCTTTCTGTAGAGTAAGTATTTTGTATTTTTTATAGTCAGTTCTATGGAGCTGCTGTAATACACTGCACAAACTGCTGTTTTATTTGTATTATTCATAGTTAAGTCCTACTGTTACCCCAGCTCTTCCTCTCTGTGCCTGTCCTCCCTCATTAGTCACAAGCTAGATGGAAGTGAGGATGCAGTAGAGTGCAGCTAAAAGGTTTTCATTTGGGTCTCGTCCTGCCTCCCCCTGTCACAGCTACACTCATTGTTGTTCTTTGGCACGTCCGGCACCAACTCTGCCTCTCAGTACTGTAGCTTTCTTTTGCCAAGACTCTGTCTCTACCCTCTAATTCATTACTCAACGTTTTTCAGCTTTATTAAATCAGCACTGAGATGAAACACCGTACTTAGTCATCATACTTTCTTTTTGTGCTTATAAGGTGGTTGTGCTTGTTGACAGTATTTGGCAGTGGGAGGTAGAGTGGATCCATGTATTGCTGTTTGGTGTGTGGGGGTATTTGTCTTATCTGCCTCATTCGAATTCCTGTCTGCAATTTGTGAAGGCTTCAATGAGTAATTCCAGTGTTTCACAATCTCAGTCAGTTATGTGTAACCTTTGGCTGACAGACTGAGTCCCAAAACAATTCAGGACAGTGCCAATGTATGTAATTAACATTTTATCAGTAATGTAGGTAATGTACTCTTAGATTCAGCAAACTTTTAAGGTATTTATTTGAAACAGCCAGGGTGTTAGCATGTTCATGAGTGGTAAGGCCCATACGCACCAAAGTGACATCAAAGAACTCATGGCGATGGGGGCCAATTGTTGCATTGTCTCACATAGTCTGTGCCTCTGCCAAAAGTGCATGTGAACACACCGCAAAGGCTACAGCCAACAACCAACTAGCACATAAGTTCTGCAACTGTGTTAGAGGAAGTTACTCATTGCTTACATGCAACATTTATCAGTGTAATTTGATCCAGGTTTATATTTCCAGGTGATGCTTTTCATAAAAAGTTACTAGTCCTTGTTTTACTACCCCTATTTTATTTTGTACCCATATCAGAAGATACAGTTGTATGAAGAGATGGTTTTAAAAGAACTGTGTATCTGGCGAATTTACACCAAACTGATTATGAAAAATTGTCATTTGTGCAATTTCATTTAAGTCTTTTAAGGTTAGCCTATGCAGAGGTTGCAAAATAAGATAATAGATGTGGTAGCCTATTGTAACAGTTACCCCAGATTTCATTATGTAAAACCTAATTGAGCAACTTTTTGTTATTTTATTTTGTCATGCACTTATTTTTTCTCTACAAGCATGGCAAGATGAAATTAGAAAGCCGATCTACTGCTTTTGAATGTGTTCGCAAACTTATTCAGGAAAAACAATGTTCAGTTTGCCCTTAACCCAATGATCTGGTTATCCCTTACAAATGTCATCATGTTTTCACGGCTCAAAATGTTGTCTGTGCACATGGCCTTCAGAGTTCATGTTTATTTACGCTCTCACTTTAATCTGCACCTTTCTGTTTTTTCAGGTACCGACTTGCCCCTGCTCACCACTTCCCTGTGCCATATGAGGACGTATACCATGTGGTCAAACACTTCCTCCAGAAGGGGGTGCTGGCCCAGTACTCTGTGGACCCAGGACGCATTGCTGTGTCTGGGGACAGTGCTGGGGGGAATCTGGCAGCTGCTGTCTCCCAGCAGGTACTTTTTTCTTTCTATTGTCAACTCTGTAAAAGTGTATGAAGAGGTGAGGCAAGGTTAACGAGCCAGTTTATGATACCTAGTATTGTATTACCCTGAACCAAAATAACTGCTGGGTCTGAGGTGACCAACATCCTATTTCATAGCCTGTCATGCACAGTGCACATGCAAATTCACTTTTGATAAATAGTATGCTTTTTAAATTGTTTATACTGTATGAATCCTGAAGCATAACATTCAGGCCATTCCTCATAGATACAGTGACCACAGGGAACTGGCCATTCCAACTTGTAGCCGCAGAAAAAGAAGAAAATAAGAAAAATACATTGTGTAAAAAAATGGGGATGTGGTTGGAGGTCCAAATGTCACTGAATACTGATTAATGCCTGGTACACACTACATGATATCAGCACAATTCTAGCCCGACGCAGCGATGAACGGTGTCGTCAATGATAATCCATCGTTTCATCTCGTGTAGCGTGTCAGAGTAGACGACAACCGACACCACGTCTAGGACGCCTCACGACGTTCCGACAGAACATCTAGCATGTTTGATTTTCTTTTTGTCGTTCACAACTGCTCCCGTCACAACCGTCAATTTGACCAATAGGAACGCAGAACAGCCTGCTGTCGTAGACAACTGTATGTCAGCAGCACCCAGCCTTTTTGATATTTCTTCTAGGGACATTACCACACAGAATAAATAAAGGAAAAATGATGGCATGAAACAGCAGAGGCACTTTATCAACCCGGTGAGTACTGCCATTAGCATCAAGCTAGCAAGCAATGTTACTTCTTTTTAATGGAGACAGACTTGAAAAAGTTAATGCATCGTGCTGTCATTTCAAACTCAACACTTCCTTTATTGTGAAACATTTGGACAAACTTGTTGTGGAGGATTCAGTGACTTGTATGTTTGCGTACGGTACTTCAAGTGTAACTCCTGCCATCTGCTGGCACTTTTTTACATTACTATAACATTTTGGCTGGCACATGAACAGACACAGTGACTGAAATAATAGTAAAAGTAATAAAAATAGGACAAGAATAACCTGATGACATCACACACGTCGTGAAAGATGAGCGGAGATGATTGATGTGGACCATTGTGTGCTGTGTCATGTCTGTTGGTCAAATCACTGCACGATTTCATGACTCCACAATCGCGTAATGTGACATAGTGACGGTCAGAACGGACAGAAATGTCGTGTAGTGTGAACCAGGCATTAGGGGGACTGGGATTTTTCATTACACAAGATCTATGGAAGCTCATAAAAGAGAAATGAAATAGGCTCTACAACTTCAGCAGTGCAAGTGGCAACAGGCTCCTGAACAGACAAAACGAGGGCACAGAGAATAATCCTCCTCAAAGTGAGGAGTTTAGCTGTCTTAAGAAAATCTCTTAGGAATTTACTTCTGTTAAGTTGTTTCAGGTTTAGGTTGTGGGTGAATTCTCTGATACTGTGCCCTAGCTTCAGTTTCACACACAGTACAAATACTTGGAATGACAAGACTGTGTTTTGTTTTATCCAAGTATAACGACAATAACGTTGAGCTGAAATCACTGCTTGTATCACAATGATTTTGCATCCATGCACACTAATGTTTGCATGTATGCACTGTACTAGGATGAGCCTGTTCAGCACCAGGGGAGCTGACAGTATAAAGACAGCACTCTCCCAACTCTTGCAATACGTTTCTCTAGCAACTGTGACATTATTCTAAAGAGCCAACAATGGCTTTACAGGACTCGGCATGACCTTCCTTTTCATGCTTATGTATGATCATCATATTGGCCCTGCACCAGGCGCCTGTTGCTGCTGGCATGGGAGACCAATGCCAGCTAAGGTCAGGATGAAGTACTCTGCTTCCTGTACCTCAGCAACTATCGAGAATCATAATGGGAAACAGCAGTAACACGACACGGGAAGCAAATAAGAGGGAGAGAGGTATCTCCTGAACACCAGAGATGCATGAGTCATCCTATGCTGGTCGAAGGCCTGCACTAGGCATATCATTCTGTGTATATTGAGGCTGATAGACTCATAAAAATGGTCAACAGGAGCAATTGATTTGTCACCATAGAACTGCAAATGTCTACAGCCATATTTTATGTTCCCAGATACAAGAATTATCCTTTTTTTGATTTTCAAGAACTGACTTTAAAGTACAAAAGGTACTAAGACTACTGCAGCAAAGGGGAAGGAATGTGTAAAGCTGTTTGATGCCTCTGCGGGCTGCACATAAGCCAATGTAAATGGGTATCGTTCTGACATGTTTGTGGGTGATTTTCTATACTTGTATGGACTCAGGGTACAACATTTGTGTCCACTAGGAAGCAATGTTAGGTTTAGAAGACCACAATGCAAAGAACATATAGCAGAAATCAGAAAACAATTTCACCCTAGTGACACTGTGAACAAACCACTATGCTGTGAAAGTATTTGGAGGTATCAGCGAACAGTATATGGAGATGAACAATGACAAGTACAAGCTGTATGCTCTACAAGATCACTCAGGAATACACAGAAACTTGCGACCAAACTCTGAAAGAAAAAGAAAATTTCCCAACAGGATGTTGGATCAGTCACTTCTGTATTGTGCCAAGTCCACAATGCGCCCAGCTGCGTGCCTCATTGTCCCATGATTACCAATAAAAGCCTTGCAAGGCCTGCGTAGATTTGTAAAGGCGTTTATGTGCAACTCTGCAGAAGCGTAATTCCAACTTTAGTCTCCCTAGACAACCTTAAACTGATGGCCCATTGTGGGTGATGGGCCTTGTTGCACACAGCCCAGTTAACACAGCACCTGACGCTGTAGGGGGTTGGAATCAACTCAAAGAACAGCACCACAATCTAGGCAACAGGTGCACTACCTCTATGGCCTTGAACATCACCATTTGAGGCCTCTGGTGTTGCTCCATGATGAGTAGGGGTTTTCATTTAGTGCTTCACATTTCAGACTCACAAGATTCTGAATCAGGCATCATGAGTAGATGTTTGGCAACAACACTGACATCATGAGTCAGACATCAGGCTGGTGAAAAGGAACCTGTTTGCATAGTTCATCCACTGGTTCACACTGTCATTAGGATGAACCCATGATCTACCCTCATGGGACATGGCTGTCTCCCAAAAAAGGTGCTGTTCTCAGGCAGGTATGTAAAGCGGCATTGCTCAGCGACTCAGTGCTAACCTTCCTGCAGCATCTGGCCCAGCCAAGCATGATACGTTCGACTACAAGTGGATAAGGCATTGAACATATCTTGTTTCCCTGAATACAGGTTACATTCTTACCGTGCTGATATGTTTTATGGATTTCCTAAATGATCCTCGTTGTATAAATGACCCTACAGTCAGAAAAGATACTTAAGACATTTTTTGGCATACAGTTGAGCAAGTTATGTTTTAGAGGACAGTTGTACTGTCACACCAATCCAGTTCTCATCCATGAGTTGAGAGCTTTCAACAGCTCAGTAAAGAGTCAAACATATGACCACTGAGTGTGTCACAGTTCTTCCTGTAAACAAACAAATCTAGTACATGTGATCACATGATGCTGTTTTACAAAATTCTCAGCACATGTTTCTTTAGATTGAGAAATACTTATTTTAATTTTCTTTGAATACATGCCTGTCTCTCTCTGTCTGTCTTCACAGCTGCAAAAAGAGCCTGGACAGCAGGTTCAGTTGAAGGCCCAGGCACTCATCTACCCCGTGTTGCAGGCTCTGGATCTCAACACGCCTTCCTATCAGCAGAATCAGGACATGCCCATTCTGCCGCGCACCCTCATGGTGCGTTTCTGGAGTGAGTACTTCACCAGCGACAAGGCCCTTTTCAGAGCCATGATGGCCAACACCCACAACAACCCCGAGTCTTCCAGCCTGCTGAAGTTTGTCAACTGGAGCGCCTTTCTGCCAGAAACATATCACAGAAAATATAATTATAGTGCTCCTGCTGTGGTGCAGGGAGTCGGAGGGGAGGCAGTTGGGAAGGATGGACCATCTCGATCTTTCGCTGACCCGAGAGCATCACCCCTCCTGGTTCCAGACACTGCCTTACGCTCTCTGCCCAAGGCTTACATTCTGACATGTGAGTATGATGTTCTCCGAGATGATGGGATCATGTATGTCACACGGCTCCGTGCTGCCGGTGTCGAGGTGACGCATGAACACTATGACAAAGGATTTCATGGAGGGCTGATGTTCACCGTGTGGCCAACTGACTTCCTCATTGCACATCGCATGACAGACAACTTTATTAAATGGCTCAAGGAAAACTTGTAAAAAGAGAAAAAAAAAAACTCTTGACTATCAGCGTTCATTCCATTTTATTTCCACACAATGCACCAGTGTTGGTTAGGTGCAATTTGCTCCTGTCTGGCATTCAACTTTTATTGTTCTATTCTTTTTCTTTGGTTATGCATTGTTTCTGAAAATATGTTAAGAAATCAATCAACGTCTGTTTTTCCACTTGTGGGTTGTTCCACATTAGATACCAATAGGAAAGGATTTTTGAAGTAATAGTTCTCATTTGTTCAGATAAGATGGTTTGAGTAAAACACAATAGATGTGACATCTTTCAAGAATAATAGTAGTACTGTGTTCATTGTCCAACGAACACACTGTTATGCAGGGAGATTTTAGGGGAAAAACAAACAGTGGAAAAATTACAAAATTTGTTGTGTTATGTAAGGTTAGATTTTTGGGGTTTTTTGCTGGTTAGCTTGCCTTTTCTGGTACTGCTGATTCTTGTTTCCCATCACAGGACCTTCAACCTGTTCCATCATCTATTGCATCAGAATCAATACTGTTAACGCATGCCAAAAAATAAATCTGAGCTATCCCATTTGGAGTTTCAAGGATCCAGTATAGGTACTAGCAAAGGAGGAAAGGATTTTCACAACATGAAAAATGATATGCAGATCAGCCAAAGTGAACACTGAATGTAGCCTATACTGACACCTGATGATTGCTTTGTCTGTTTGCAAAACCCTGTGTAGTGGTTTCTGACAGTGACTGGCAAGTGGTTTTCTGTGAAACACAGTTGCAACACAGTTGCTTGCAACAGGAAATCAATTAGCCCTTATATGTGTAACCCATACACATGGCACAAAGGGAGATGTTTGCTGATATAATATATATGATTTATACTTTAAGTGATTTAAAGGAACAGATTGTAAGATTTAGGGGAATTTAATGACATCTAGTGGTGCAGATTACAGACTGCAGCCAGCTGAAACTTCTACCAGTTCCTTCAGTGTTCATTGTTCAGGAGGTTTTCATCGGGAGCTGAATTATCTGCAGAGGTCTCCTCCACTCCCAAACAAATAGACCAGGGATTTAAACCAGTAAAAACGCTTAATAAAGCAGTTAATGTTAAAAAAAAAATCTGTATTCTTTTCAATGCTGCTCATCGCAGAGGGGCTGCTAACTACAGTGGCCGACATAAAAATGCCAGTGGATCTCTCTAGAGCCAGTGTTTGGTTTGTCTTTTCTGGGCTGCTGTAGAATCATGGTAGTGCAACATGATGATCTCCATGGAGGAGGACTGGTTGATATAAATGGCTCAGTCTGAGGTGACGAAAACACAATGACTCTTATTTTCAGGTGATTATACACCATATACATATATATATATTAAATTAAATTCCATATCTGCCAATATATTCCCCCAAATCCTACACACTGGGCCTTTAAATTGCTGGGTGAATGGTGTCTTCATCAGCATAACATGTAATTGCATCACATCTAATTTCCACATAGTTTCAACAGACATTATTTTAAGTCGTTTGCTTTGTAAGGCTGTACATCAGGGCAACACACAACAAAGGTTTATGGAAAGTTAGTCACATTCCATACTGAATAACAATTTGCATACCTCCAAACACTCTTCAGACCATGTATACACAACTTTTTGTGTTCAAGCTTAGCTGAATGTGATCTAGCAATATGGCAACGAGAGGAATAATGTCGAAGACGAAACTTGGACAACATTTTATTTTGGCGCCTAATATTTACATCACATGTCTCAAGTGAGCTCCCTATAATAAGATTTATAGGTCTGTGTGTGTGTGTGTGTGTGTGTGTGTGTGTGTGTGTGTGCGTGCAATACGGCCTTCTTTGTTCAAGCATGATTTTATTGCAGTGTAAGTAAACAGCTTTACACATGTAAACATCATACTGGAATAACAATAATGCTCATTAAGTCATAAATGTGAACTTCTACACGTTAATAATGAATAACCCAGTAGGGAATATAGACCTGCCTTTGTGTAGTGGATATACTGCATACGCAATGACACAGAGGTTGCTTTGTTAGAGGAAGTTGCGAGACAGTGCAAGACCAGGTGCCAGTTTGTTGCCCATTTGTGTTTCTGCTTGTCAAAGTATGACCTCAGTTTATTAATCCTCAGTTGACTTTTAGTCCTTGAACATCTGCTCTAATAGCATTCTGAGGAAACGTGGTTGCTTGTTTTCCCCTGAGGCCCAACAATCATCTAAGGTGGCTTGAAACCACTTGTCTCTCCCTCTTATCTTCTTTATCTTTCTGTCTAAGGCAACATCACCTTGTGACTTCTCAGCACATGGACTGGCTATCTAATAGATAACAGGGCGGTAAAGGTTACCAAAAAACATAATCCCTCATAAGAATGTTCTGTTATTCAATGTCTCACTGCTCTTTAAGGTTAAGTGTTTAAAAAGAGACCCAACTGATTAACAAAACACCAAAAAGTCACCATTTTTAGGCATGCCATGATTTGAGGGTTTTTTTTTCTTGCTTTTGCAAAGAAGATACACTATCATATAAAGTATGTGACTTTTAATCAAGTGTCTGTTTGTGACAGAAACGGGGCTGGTTTGCTTAAGCACTTCTACATTCTCCATTGTAAATATGACTATTTCTATTCCCTCTTGGAGAACTTGTGATTTGCATCGTTTTTAATTTTAATGTTATCTGTCAATAAATTAACTTGACCTGTAACTACGGATCAATTTTACTAGTGTGTGTGCAATCATAAACTGTGCAAAGACAGAAACACGAGAAAGACATACTCGAAAAGAGGAACATCAGTGCAGTGGTGCCCCGAGGAGGCAATGACACCAGCCTCACCGCCCCTGGAATTAAAGCATTTCTGCCCCAATCACATTTTCGCTTATATAACCCAGCTCCAGTAGCAGCTCTTTTCCTCTGCTCCTATGGCAGCTCGACTCCTCTCCTCACTGCTGTTGAATAAAGAGAACTCAGTTGCTGAGATTCATTGTTGACGTTGAGAAATATCTCGAGTTTGACGGCTCACAATCCCGTCGTCAAACCTGGCTCCAAGTGTGAGAAATCCACTTTAATTTATGGTTGTCCACACATGATTTTAAGCTAATGCACAGGTGGAGGAAGTACAGATTTTTCAGTAAAGGTAGTAGTAAGTTAGTTTAAAGTAGTAGCTTAAGGCATCCATTGGTACCAACCATGTCAGCATAGCTTATGGGGTCCCTTGAACTCCCACTTCAAGATATCTTCAAGGTTTCTGTGGGTACCCATGAGTCTCCCTTCAACTTGAGAATGTTGCCCCAATAAAGATTTTGATCCCTACAATCAATTAATCAATATACTCTTCCAAATAAAGCTGTATACTTGTCATTTTAAGGGAGGGGAGTACCAGCATATATGAAGAACAAAGCCTAAGCCTGTTGTGGACAATGTGATCTATACCAGTATTACTTTATGCACATCAGATAATTAAAGCCACAGTGTGTAGGAATTCCTCCTATCTAACGTTGAATTCATATATTGCATTCAAACAGATGGCGCACTCCAGCGCCTCACTGTTTCAAATATATTGCAACAACGGTGGCGGCTGTAAAGCTATGATAACATTGATAAAACCATGTCATCCGATACTTCATGGAGTATTCATTCAGGCTCCTACAAAGACACGCAAGGCAAGCTGACACACCCCCTCCTTACCATGCTGGCTGTGTTTACAACGACTGTTGGGGCGGGTGTAAATCAAAACAAACCAATCACCTCTTGTCTTTTGACAACTGACAAGTGGCTCAACCTCACACACCTCATCCCCCCTCCACGCATCACTGCGCCGCTGTCAGCGGCACAGGCCTGTGATTGCATTACCTTTCTCCCACTTCAAGATCTCTCCCTTCAGCAGCTCTTTCCACCTGGGAATGCTTACCCCGATGTCGTCCCTCTTTTTTTTAATTCATTGCCTTTTTGATTCCCTTTTGCACTTTCTTGGCGACGAGGATTCGTCTTCTCAGTCAAGCAGCGCTGGCCTGGCTCTCCACGAAAATGCCGAAGGTGGGGCTATTCACTGGTAGCGCTATCTGTCCCTTGCTGGCGGATGTATTTTCAAGATGGCTAAACGTTATGGAACCCCCCAAACGACTTACCCGCTCAATGTACAAACAAGTCTGAAATTCTCCTTCTACGAGAATAAGTCAGCTTATCGGTGGAGGTAATAATACACCAATGATGATATATTTATGAAAGCAGACATCGATTTTTGTCAATAAACAACAGAAAATGCTACAAAATGTCCCTTTAAAAACATTAACTATAAAATAAGAAACCAAAGTATACTAGTATGCGATTCCTTAACTCTATACTGACATAGTTTTAAAATAGCCAATATACCCCAACAGCATAATAGCATTTCTTATATGCAGTTACAGGTTTTGGTTTTGGTGTGCCACCCTAAGATTTTAAGTGGCCTCATCTGGCCACCCCTATAGAAAAATTTTAGTGGTGCCACTGCAGAAGTGTCCTGTCATGTAGAGGATTTTGACAAATATTTCACAGTCAAAGTCAACAGGATGATGTGGTCATAAACTATTCTGTTTAAGCTGACTCAGACTAAGAAATCCTCTTGGCGCCACTTTAGGTGGAGCAGTTAAGGTTGGATCTGTTAAGAGTTCATAAAGCTGAGGGAGAGTACAGTTGATCTGCAAACATACTGTGGATTGTGTCCAACACATCAACCACAAACACACCTACACATGTTCTATCCAAGAGGTTGGACCAGAAAAGCAGCTTTTTTTTCCCTCTTCTGGATAGCAAAGAGGCTGATGCATGAGTGCGAACAAACCATTTTTACAAAAGGATGATTCAAATAGGTCAACCTCGTTCATCAGGACATGTTAAACAAAACACTGCATGCCTCTTGGGCATAGAGTGGACTATTTATGTGCTACACTATACTGGTCATATTGCTCTGTATGCTGACCTTGTGTGTAGGTCTGCATGCTGTTATTTAATGTGTGTATGCAGTTATTTATCCCTCTGTACATCGACAGTAAGGGCTGTTCCTGAATTCCTTCACTGCTATGGAGGGCTAATAACAACAACGTGAAATGGATTATGGCAGACGATTCCTGGAAACTGTTAGTAATGCATAGTGGTTTTGCAGGGATTATACTTACATACAGTAGAGAAAGAACACAAATACTTACTCTGTTCACACACAGGAATGTGAGTAAGTATGAGTAAGCACACACATACTGCTAATGAAAACATGCACTTAGTGTAACATGATTTTCCATCACGTTTGGTGTAACATAAGGCTTTAAATTAAATCACATATTTTTCAGAGGTTAAATATTAATCTGAAGACAAGGCCAGTCAAGGTAGATTTATTTTCTTCATCAATTATGAGTCCCATTTAAAACTGTATCATTACAACATACAAAGAATCTACCTACAAACCTGTATGTACCGGCTCCTCCTCAGCTGCCCTGCGTTTCCACTGTTGCCCCAGTAGCCACAGTTATCTGAACTGCAATGTTGAATTATCTTCCCAAAAATGTCACATTAGGGTGTCACATTATAGAGATTTGGGTTTTGTTTTTATCCTCACATGAACTTTTCTGCTACTTTTTCTCATTGGCTCTATGTCAATTCATCTCCTCTGGCGTTTATTATGAAACTTGAAACACACGCACAGAACACAGCCCAGTATTTTACTTTTTTTCCTTTCCTTTGCTCACGCCAGGAGAGACGCCAATGTAAATGCAATGAGGGATCAAGTACAGTGTGATAAGTCATGCCTGAGAGAAAGCACCTGACCCAGTCCAATGTATTAAAGCCCTAGGAAGTTAAGGGTGTTTTCACATATAATCCTTTACAAACAAACCAAACTCAGTCCTGGGACCAGAATGTGAACCAGCAGAAAAGGGACTTTTGCATTCACACTATCAATTCACTTGAAAGAGGACATAGTTTTCTTTCTGGTTAACACATCAGCTGCAATGGGGCCTCAGTCCTCTTTCTGTTTACACTGTAATTCCTCTAATGGTCAGAACTGTGCTGCTTTGAACACTGATATATAAATCACTTTGATGGGCCCTGCAGTGCGATCCGAATGAAGACCCTAGCTTTCATATGAACTGAAAATCGGAAGAAAACTTTTCTTCGTTTTGCAAACGGTTGCCCTTTGATGTGCTCGTTATTCCATATCTGGAGAAGTGCAGTACTTTCTTGGCAAAGGGCACGAACCTGGAGTGCTTTCTGTTCAAAAACAGCAAGGTTTTAGTGCTTTTTGAGTGTTTACATAGGCACAGTAAAATGCTGGGTCATCGCTCTGAGTCCACTTGAGGGACTCTTGCGTTTGGTCCTTTTCAGCCGGACACTTGAAAAAACAGACAAAACCACACTCACGCTTGCAAGGACGCAGGACAAGGAAGACACGGAAGATACCTCATGTCACCAGATGTGGAATGTAGAACACATCAAACAACAGTCTACAGCACACACAAACGCTAAGCTTTTCCTCCAATATTAAAGGAGCTATATGTAAGAAATGTAAAGCACATGAGGTGTAAAAAATTTTTTTAGATGCAACGTTGCAGCGTTAGCAGTGTCCCGGTACATAGCATTTGTAGAAGGCTCCTTCTCAGCTGTATCCCAGCAGCAGCGTTGGCAGCAGAGAAGCCGGATTTGCTCGAACGGTCTGCTGGAAAACCGAAGATCAAGAACGCAGTGACGCGGCCCTGCCACGGCAGCCACCCATGGCCAAATAAATCAGTCTCCAGCGTGCCGCTGTCCAGTAACCTCGAATCTGGAAGGGGGGGGGGCGGACACGACTCACAGCAGTATTTTGAATTTGAGTGCAGTAACCGTTTCAGCCACATTCTTACATACAGCGCCTTTAAGTTCATCTGAAAGCGAGGGGCTTTATAGCCGCACTGCAGGGCCACATCAAAGTAAAACATAACTATGTCAATATATGGGGTGTTTTCACATATAATCCTTTTTAAATGAATGAATGAATGAAGTCAGTCCTCTTAAAGTGGACTAAAAAGTGGACCAACAGGAAAGGGACTCAGTTCTTCTTGTGCTCACCTTGTCATTTACAAGAGGACCAGTTGCTCTGGTTCTCAGACCTCTATTGGATTACAGGTAATTTTCATTACATTTTCATTAGCCCACAGAAAAAGGGGGAAACCAAAGTATAATTGCTCACATCAGAACTGAACATAAAAAGCAACTGAGCAGACTGCAAAGGAGACAAACATGGGGGAGAAAAATTTGCAGCGACATTACAAACTGATCAGGCTATATCGGATGCTACTAGCAACACGCCGGTCACTTCAGCTTTCACCTGAAAGGTAAGTTTATCTATCAAAGTGAATCCTGAAACGCACATCTAGCAAATTCTCATACCAACACGATCACATCCTAATGGTAAAACACTTTGTTTCAAACATTGGCTATTTCTGATGGTGTCAAACAGGCAAATCAACTTGACCATTTAATCAGGTCATGCTGGACAAAGCAAGGTGTCGCATTTCATGGGAGAGCACAAGTGCCTGGAGTGACATTGATTTCAAGGGCGTGTCCACGTTCCTCTACCTCTGCCAGCAGTTGAGACCATACCTTGAGCGGCACAGAACCTCGGTACAGGATACCCTCGACAGTGGAGCACCGTGTTGCTGTAACACTATGGAGGCTGTCCACTGACACAGAATCCATCACACACCTTTTCGGTATCGGCATCTCTACTGCCTGCATGATAACCAAAGAAACAGCTTCCACCATTGCACGTGACTCAAGAGGACTCATTTGAGGGTAGCAGACCATAAACTACAGTTTGGGACATAAATGTAGGTTGGCCTGGAAACGTACATGATTCAAGAGTGTTTGCAAACTCTTCACTTTTCCAGAAAGACCAGTCTAGAAGACTTTTCCCACTGTGGACTGGTGCGTCCTTATCAATAATAGCTGATGCGGCATATCCACTGCTGCCATGGGTCCAGAAACCATTTCCTGAAGGATAAGGACAAGACCAGCAATGGTTTAATTACAAACTGAGTTGAGCAAGAATGTGTGTAGAAGTGGCTTTTGGCAGACTAAGAATTTGCTGGCATTACTCGCTCAAAAAAGAAATGGTCACAACATTAAGATTATGAATCAGGTGGTGACAGCTTGTTGAATATTACACAACATATGAGAAAGCAGAGGGGAAGGGTTGGAGGCGCACCCTCTGGAAATGTGGCTGATGAAAGAGAGGTGGACATTGAGGAGGAAGAACCTATCCCTGACCATGCCGCTGGACATGACGCGTGCAAGGCACTGAGTCAAAGGTCACCAACAGTCCAACATAGTGTCGGCTTACACGAGAGCTGAAACCTGATGATTCCAAATATGTAGAAATATATGTTTGAATGGTAGAGTATATCAGAGAAGTTTCAATAAACCAGACTAACCAACACCAGAGATATACTTCACTGAAAAAAATGAAATTCTGACTCATACCACAATAACATTCCTACAGCAAGCTGAGGATAGAAGTATTTAGTTATTGAAGATCTTGAGTAATCAGTGTGATTCAGAAGCGAGAGAAAGAAAAACAGTGGGGGAAAAACTGAGCTAGAGTTAATGTTTGAAACCTGTGATACACACAGTCTAACGAGTAAACCTGATGATAAACACTGAATAATACAGTGGTAACATATGCAGTGCTTTCACACCAGCCAAATCCAAACCCTTCAAACATTCTCTATCCTAGGTGTGTGTCACCCTTGTACCCCGACACTACCCGGGATATTGCACAATATCACAAAATTGGTTCTTGGAACACAAGGAAAAACATACCGATGACCTGGTTAGAAAAGGTCACAGTGTAAGTGCTACATTACTCAAGCTGGGGTCAGTTAAGTCCATGAAAAACAAATACAACAGAGATCAAAACTCAATACTGTTTTCTTTGATGGTGTTGAAGATGGTCCTCTGCTTTAATGTAGGATAACAAAAACACTTTTTTTCAGATGTTAAAGACATGGAGTGCTGAGGAACAAGAAAAGCAGCTCAAGTTCACAGAAATACTCAAAGAACATCAGCTATAATAGTTTCACTTTACACAGGAAAAATGTGAGATAAATCTACCAAAACAAAAGCAATGGTTGGCAAGGTTGGGCACCATAGGGATTTTACTTACCGTAGGGACATACTGAATAATGGACACTGAGCTCAGCTTGGGACTGGAGAGAGACAATAATACGGTCATGTGACAAATAACTTGGGTCAAAGTCTGGCTCAAGCTGGAGATGTTGCTGTTTTATCATATGCATCATAAACCATTTGGGCACACCTCACTTTCACCTTTTAGTATTGCTTGTGCTGTAAGGGTATTACAATTCTGAACTGAAAAGTCTAAAGTATGACTGACTGAGCCCTGATGAAAAGCCAAATAGTAAGACGGGACTTCTGAACCGCAGTGCTAACTGTGGTGGCAAAAACACACAAAACACCCTAATCCAAAATAAACATTAGTACTTGCATTGAATGGTGTTGCTCAACAGCATTTTTTCCCAACAGAGGTGTTGGTGTTTTCACATTCCTCTACAGAAGGGGGCGGTGTCTGTGCATTTCCCCTAAAATCTGGGAATCAAACCTATGCAGGCTAGATATGGTACTTCACTCACACAAAAGCAGGAAACACATATTGATGTCGGAATAAACTTAAGCTGTGGTCATAGCAAGGGCTAATAAAACAATCCGCACAAATGAATTAGGCCTACATGTAAAGTCAATGCAAAGACGGGTTTAGACGCAAATTTCCCGCCGGTTGGTGGGATGGACACGATGGACGTGTCTGATGTGAATTAAGCGAGTAGTGCGATTTTGCATCATACACCTATTTGTGAGAGCTGAAAAATCTGAAATTCAGCGACCAATTTGCACCGTGATAGCTGATCAGCATTAAGATCCTCCAGGGACGTGATGCTGAGGACGTTCCAGTGTGACGCAAAATTGCCCTGCGTGCTTAATTTGCACCATTCATGTCGCGTTTTATTGTGTCTTTACATTGACTTAACATGTGATTCACTCGTGCAAATAATTTTATTTGTGCCCAGTGTGAACACAACATAACGCGATGTGGAATTTGCATCAGGAGAATTGGGTACATTACACCAATGTTAGACACAGCACTGGCAATAAAAACCTCAACCCCCCCAGTGCAAGATCAAACTGGGTCTGGGTTTCACTAGGACTGTTACCATTCAAGTGGCTGGTCTAGCTCTTGTAGTCCTGTCAGCACTGGAAAAAGTAGAAAGTGAAAGCAGGGTTGGACCAGATCTCAAGAATCTCGCAATAAGGGAGAAAGAGTAGATCTGCTTCTAGCCCCTTTTCATGGATACATTTTTGAACTATTATGTGGTAAAACCATGTTTAATAAAATGATTAGTATACGTATTTAAAATGTGTTCTGGGAGGGACTTTAGAGATAATGAATATTTAAACATAAAAGTGACAGATAAAAGAAACCCCTCAATCCATCTTCCTCAGAAAATTGAAATAGCAGCCAACTATTATTAGTTAAATTATATTTTATTATATTGAAATGTAATACAGCACAGTGCTGACTTAAATACACAAACATCTCAAAAACAGGGGCACAAATGACAAGACATGAGCCTCCAGTTTATGTGACAACAAATATAAATAACAATAACAAACAAATACGGATACAAGCACAAACAGCAAGCATCTACACATACATACTGATGCTTTAACAAAAGGTTATTGTAAAAATAGCAACAGGCTCTGGCTTTACGTGACTTTACTTTGTCAACATGAAAGATAACTTTGCCTCTTTATGGATATCTGACATGTTTCTATCACTTAATCTTGTAATCTGTGTGATATGGTCACCACCACAAAGTATCCTCATGGCTTATAGATAAGAGCATGACAAATATGATCTGCTGACACCAAATATGTCTTTCAGTTTTAATAATGCTACAGTTTGACAGCATGTTTAGGGATGGCAGTTATGAAAAATTAACATAAATACAGGTAAGCTCAAAACATTAAATAAAAAATCACGTAAAGATGGAGCTCATTCACATGTTTGGATGTGCTATGTAGATATCTGCTTCACATGTAGGGACCCTGCATTGACTTTTGTCAGGTTGGCTCTCTTTGCCGCTCAGTCTTTCTAACCAGCATTCTGACCTTGGCCAACAGGATTTCTCTGAACTTGTCACCCATGAGGAAGTAGAAGACAGGGTTGATGACACTGTGTAAGAAGGCCCAAGGTCGGGTTATGATGTACAAGCCCTCTATGTACATCCTTGTACACAGCTGCAGCCCTGCCCAGGGCTGCCGAGATGCTACTCTGACATTTCTCAGCACATGGTAGGGGGTGTATAGAACCAGAAACATGATTGCAGCCGATGCAACAACCTTAAGAGGCCGCTTGAACGATGTGTTCCTGCGCTGTATAGCCCTTTCCTGAACACGCAGCAGGTGTGCAATTTGGTAGGAGAAACCACAAAGTCCGAGCAGAGGGAGAATGTAACCGGTCAGGGTTAGCCCGAGGCTGTAGCCCAATACACTGATGTGTCCTTCCAGGCTGCCAAAATCCTTGCAGTGACTCCAGTTCCTGTTCTTTAGGTCATGGACCATCAGTGATATCATTGGAGCTACTTCCACGTTGACAGCTACCCAGCTCAGCCCTGTCACAATCAGGGCTGTCCGGGGCCTCAGCAGACAGTGGTTCCGTGTTGGATGTTTTATGAGCAGGAAGCGATCCATGCTGAGCCAGACCATAAACAGAATGGAAGAGTAAAGATTGACATGCAGTACGTAGCGGTTGATGATGCAAGCAAAGGAACTGGTCTCCGATTGGTCATTTGCATAGAGGTAGGAGAGGCGTGGCAATGTGCAGAGGAAAATAAGGTCAGAGACCGCCAGGCTGAAGAGGTAAATATTGCAGCTCTGCCACTCTGGCAAACAAAATATGTAACCAAGTACAACCAAAAGGTTGCCAAGGAAACCAATGCAGAACTCGATGGCATAGAAGGGTGACAGGTAGTACCTCTCCAGCACATCATCAATCTCTGTGCAGTTGAACACCTGGAGAGGAGAGGAGAGGATAGGAGAGGGAGACACAAGAGGAGAAAATAGAGAAGGGAGGACAGATGAGGGAGAAGGGAGGGAAGTAAGAGGGAAAGGAAAGAGGAAACAAAGGGGTAAGTAATCGTAGAAACAGTCTAATGACTTGGAATTGTGAACTCCGAGGACAACTTTCAATAACAGATTCAATCATTTCAGTTTCAGAGCAAAACACATTCAGCACAGCATAAATAAATGTGTTAGTATACTAAGACTTACCATGCTGTAGTTGTTGTAGTTGCTGGTAACGTGAGCAGGGAGTGAGTCTGTGAGCAGGTGCAGCCACTATCTGTATACTGGAAACAGTAAACACTGAGCTCTGAGGGTACTGGTGCCTTTATATGACATGGCTGATAAAACACACAGGCACTCTGAGTGACATTTGCATATTAAAAATGAAAAGATAATATAAACCAAACAAGTAGACTTTATAGGTTAAATAATAACCACACGGCCATGCTTTGTCTGGTTACCTGGCAATCCAGTATTTAAGCTGATACAGCTACTCATCAAAATGCTATTGAACAAGTTGGATGTCTGGAAAACATTTTGACTTAACAACCAAATTGAATCTGATGTCAGCTGCTCCAATAGTTATTCAAAAGTTTTGCATTAATCCTTGAACAAAAGGCTATGGTTGCATTCAATCTCTAGAGGAAGAGTGCTCCACTTGAACATTTAAGATTCTCAAGTCATGACCAAGACCAGAATGAATCGATCAAGTCAAAATCAGACGTGTGAGGCCCACCCTGTGTGACACACCAACAATAAAATGTGGAACACGCAACCCACAGACGCTCTTCAAATTGAGCCGAATCATCCACGTTCCCGTAAATTTGCCCGCAGAAAACAAAGGATGATTGCTCTTCGTTAAGCTCTTTTATTGCCATGATGTTTATATGTGTGTTTGTACAAGTGTGCCATGACAAATGTCACAATAAAACAATCCAATAGCATTGCGGGGTGAATGTCATGCATGGGAAATTTACTTCGTTATCTTTGAGCAAACAAATACGAACACTTAGGAGCTGAAATCAACTTGACCGTCTTTATTCAACACTCCTTTAGTGATATCTTTGCATTTGTGGTTTTGTCTCGGTCTTAGACTTTCAAAGCGAGGACTTGAGGCCAAGACCAATCCTGAGTACTAGAACAGCGATAAGCAAACAAAGTCCAGGAGCTAATGCGGATGAGGGCACTAACAGCACTGGCACTGCAAAACTTAACAACATAAATGTTTGATTGTCTGTTAAAGTGTAACTCATACCCAATGTAGGACTAGTGTTTTGATATTGGACAATATTCATATTCAAATATGCTACCTCCATTTATTGGATCAACTGGATCAGTTGCCAATAAATTGAACAGTTCATTTGTTGCACTGTCAGTGAAACACCTTACATTCAACTGTGCTACCAAAGTAATAATGGCATCAAGAGTGCAACACTTAAATCAACAAGCAGATAAGGTGATCCTTATTGTACACCAAGGACACTTTGATTAAAACCCTTTAACACTGCTATGAAGGTAGTTTCCAGTGATATTAATGTGCAAACAGCAGTAAGTAAATGGTGAATACGTAAAATCAGCAATTTTGTTTCCAAACTATATTCTAAAGTTGTACTTACAGTCTCAGAAAAGTTCAATATTTCTGGTCTCAAGCAAAAAACACTGCAAAAATGCACAAAAAGAAAATTTGGTTGTTGCAGCTGATACTGACCAAAAGAGCCCAACCTTGTTGTGGCTTGTGTCCAAGCACTGATATCAGGCTGGACTTCTCTTTTTCTGTCGGTATTTCAAAATTTCAAAAGAAAAATGTAGAAAATTATTTAAATTAAAAAAAAAAAAAAAAGGTTTTTCGCAATGCACTGCCCTTGACAACAATGACTAATCTGGACTCTGACTATGCAGTGTCTATGTACTCTTTCTTGTCCTTATTTGGACATCCTGTGTGCAATGATCACAGTAAAATAAGATAATGAACTAGTGACTTAATCTTTAAAGTCCCCTTTTTATTTCAGTCAATCCATACTAACACGTTTACTTCCTCGTTTGGTTGCAGGAAAAGCAAAAATAAATATGTGTTCTGAGTTTGTCACACTATAGAAAAATGTGTTATGAACCCAGCCATATTTGAATATTTCAAAAATTGCAAACTATTTAAAATTAGAATTCAAAATCTTCAACAAAGCGACAGCCCCTCGTCAGCAGCTCACTCAGTAGCGCAGTAACACAACTTGAGCTGAAGAACAAGTGAGTGAAGAACAAACCACACACCCACAGCAGTGTGCAGTGCTGGGTCGAGTAGCCAGTGCGGGCTGAGAGACTGAGAAGTTTGCTTATGATGTTTTTTTCCTCGTTTATATGATTGCGGCATTTAACAGTGTTGTTTAGTCATGTAAATATTAGACTGAAAGAGCTGAGAGAGCTTGTGGAACGTGGCAAACTTGCAGCTCACACACAGGCGCTAAACAGATGACACTGATGCTATGCACTATGGGAAGGGTTATGATAACGTTGGCGCCATTGCATCACTGATTTCAGGCCTGCCCGAAAATACTTGGGCTTAAAGAAAGGTGACAGTTCACAGTCTTTTTACAAATTTTCAGTCAGTATATTCTAACATGTATATTGTGTTTAGGCGTCAGACACCGTCAACGCAGCCGGTGAACATTAATGTGTCATGGCGGCGCCTGGTGGTGTCAGGGTGAAATGTGACGAGACAACAATTAAAGTTAAGGCAGCAGAAATCCAAGCAGGGTGGGTGGGAGTGCTGGTGGATGGGTCCAACAACCACCGACTTTCACCCTGGAGGCCAGTGTTTGCTTCCCATATGATTGTTAAGCCAAACCCTGTTCTTTTTTTCCTACACCCAACCACGTGCGTTTGTTGCCCAAACCAAACCATGTGCATGTATAGGCAAGACGTAACCATGTGCGTTTGTCGCTGAAGGAAAAAAAAAAAAGAAACATCAATTTGCGGTGTTGTACCAATGTAGTGCATTTATTTTGAAAGAAACTGTACGCAAAGTGTACGTTTCCTGTGAAAACGCAAGTGTATCTTGAAAACAGACAATGCATGTAACAGGCTGAAATTGACACGGTGTCGTCAACGTCAACAACCAACACACCCAGGGTAACCTGTACGTCATACGTTGATGTGGAAAGTCCATGAACAAATGTCGGCATGTGACGAGGTCGGAGTGAGAATGTGCTGGCCATCGTAGTTCTCGTACATGATCTGCACATGGAAGAAGTATTCAGTTCTACAACCTGACGAGACACTGGACTTTTAACGGAGACTTTAATTTTAGTGTCAACACAGACTGCAGTGTGATCCACACTTTCAGCTGCTTTGCTTAAGTAGCATCTTATTCTTTAGCATCGAAAAGATCGGTGATATAATTCAAATGTACACAGAGATATTCAAATGGGCGGCAAAAATGGAGCTATAGGTCCGGGTCTAATAAGAAAAATATATATGACAAACTGTTTAATCTTCACAAACTAACCACACGTTCCGGTATTCTGGCTTTGCAATAAAACTTGTTGTGCGCTAATTAAATTTAGACCATGTGTAATGCATCCACTTCTCAGAGGTACAGCAGTGCATCGTTTTAAACTGTAGCTCTAAACCTATAAGCCTTTTAATTTGAAAATGGAGTTTTGACATGCTGATTGAAAACATCTGATAAATCGTTAAATGCTCTTTGCACGTAAGGAAAGAGTCTCAAAGCAATTATCATGGATAATAATTATTATTATTAATAATAATAATTAGCATTCAATGTACCTGTTTGTAATTTGACGTACTTCAATGGAAATATAGCTCGTTGCTTTGGAACACATGCAGGTTACACAACAACGCCACAGCTTTCATTTTCAATATGGTGTCAAAGGCCTTTCCTGTGCTTGTGCAGAACATAGCCTTATCTTGATGATGTTGATTCTGAAAGAGAGCTTACAGTATATTTTGGCAACATGCTTACGATGTTGGTCAACCGTTGCAAAACACATGACCTGCTGCTGAGAGACATGTGAGATAATGTCAAGGAAGGCTTTTTTTTTTTTTTTCTTACCTTGCCCTGCAGAGACGGTAAGCTAGGTATAACACAGTGTACATGTCCTTAAGAAACCCAGCCCGTGACTGATAGTGGTTTGTTTGGATATATTACCCTGGGACCAAGAGTAATCCGTCAGCATTCCTGTGCATTAGTAGTGTTAGGCTTTGTTCAAGTGGAGGCCAACAGAGGGGCAATGACACAAGTCTTATTTTTAATACTGACTTGTGTTGGCTTATGTTTAAGTATCCTTTCGTTTATGTGATTAACAAAGGATGTGTCATCATTTGTGAATCGTTACATGGCCTTGCTCCAGCTTACACAAAACAAATGTTGTCCAATGTCAACTACGAAAAATTCTCCAACCACCAGGCAGTGCTGTTCTGGCTGTATCTTCTATCACATCATGACAGCAAGATCTCTGTGGTTCAGACAGGCTGTATAGCGTTCCTGAGACGTGCTTTAAAGTCAGGTTGATGTGAGGACACAGATGTTGAACAGCACGTTTTGTTGTGTCATATTCACTTGCCTAACTTTTGGTTTTATGTGCAATCTTTAATACTTTTCTTGGTTTCCTGCAGTGTGATATGTAAATAAAGTTTGCCTCCTCTCATCTTGTCTCACTTTGTTAAAGCAGAGATCAGCACATTTTTGCTTTCAGCTAGAGGGAAGGGAAGACGCCATAGGTTGAAGTGGATAAATCATCTTATCATACATCCAATAATTCCTTATCATTTTTTCAATATAGCACTATGCACATGTTTTTAGCATTTTATATATTAAGAGTGCCCTCTAGTGACACACTACAAAGACAACATATCAGTGCTGCACACATACCCAGTCCTCATTGCTAATTGTATTTATATGTCAGTAAAGCATTACTCAGTATTCATGTTGGAGGTAAAAGAGAAAAACACAAGGAGCCCAGGGACCTGAAAGACACTCAGGATTTGAAGCTCCCAGTCACCAAACACTGCTCTTCCCCTTACATTTTTTATAGACTTCATTTGACCTTCAATAATTCCTAGCCCTGCAGAGAGAGTCTGGATACTGGCCAATACATCATCCCCTCTAACACCAACGAGTGCCATATTTCTTCATAACCCTATTTCAGACAAATAGGCCGAGACTTCAGCAAGTGAATTAACTTAAAACTAAAGAGTCACAAAATGCGTACATGTCTAGGTTTGAGCCATTCTTCAAGGGTAACTCTTGTGTTTTTCATCCTGGACGCTATTTTCCCATGTTTGTGTCTAATTGACGAACGGAGACAACAGTCTTTTAAATTGGTCCAGCATTGACTGGGAGCGTTACAGCTGGCAGCAGAAAAACAGGCTGTAATTTAATAATAATAGGCAATTCTGTGCTGCTAATGTACGTCCAGTAAGAGTGCTTGTTTTGCCACTGAGAGGCTCAGATGACTATAACAACTGACAGCATTACGGGAAGTATCCCTACAGAGATAGAAGGTCTTTTTTATTTTAGCCAGAAACAGCCCCCAAAGAATGCTATTGCCAAAAACTCCAGTCAATTTCAATAATAAATTTTTCTCACTCTAAAACACACTTCATTCAAAGTCGACAAAAATAAAATAAAACTTACAAAAATCGTCTTGGTTCGTCTGCCCAGGCTCCAACAATCACCAGCTTTGCTTTGGCTGAAATAAACCCCTTAATTCACCCGGTTAGCTGTGAAGTTGACTCTAAACACGCTTAAATTACTGTTCATTTAAATGGAATCTGATGTGTTTGCCAATAGCAATTCTGGGGCTGTTTGTAGTTAAACAAAAAGGATTTATACTCAACAAAAAGGTCAGCCTCTGTAGGGATTCTTTCCATGATGTTGTCCGACACTTATAATAACAATCTGAGCCTGTCAGTGACAAAAACAAGCATTTAAAGTGAGCGTAAATTAACAGGGTGAACGTGCCAAAAAGTGTTGTTCCCATTAGATAAGTAGACACGAAACCGTGGGAACATATAATCCGTGTTGAGAAATACTGAAGTAACTCTCCAGAATTGTAAGCTACAGTGACAATACAGTACGCTGTACACGTAAACAGTGTGACCCCATCACTATCACCAGCAGTTTCATGTGTCTGCAATTTGTGACCAGTTCAGCTAATGGGATTTTGTTTTTGTGTTTTATTTAAACAATTGTCAGAGTCCTAAAGAAGTAACATCAGCCAATAATTCACAAGAGAAATAATAAAGACTAGAGGGAAACCTGCAAACCTTTGTGTTGCTGATGTTTCTGCTGCTCTTATCTCTTGTTACACCTCTTACAACCACTCAGATCTGTCTTGTGACGCATTATGGCAGACAGTCCCAACAGCCACTGCTCTTAACTACCTCGAAAGTGTTCCCATACATTTAAAGTTGAATGCAGTTACCTTAAAACACAGTAGTCTCCTTACTCTTGTTGCTGAGAGGGAGCCCATGAAACTATGCAAATTAAAATCCTCAATCAAGTGAGCTCAACCACAAAAACGATGTCAGAAATAGCACGTTTATTCCAGTAGTGCGCTTCACCCTCCTGCCTTGTCACACATCATGGGGTATGCATTCAGCCCAGCAGAGGGCAGTATTAGCCCAAAGCTCAGACAGCGGTCTATACTCCACAAGTGTCCGACCTCATGTTTGTGGAAAATTACACTGATGACATTATGTAGCAAGAAAATAAAACACAAAATAAAACAAATGAGATCAGATTAACTGATGTCATGCTTGACAGTTATAAATCAATTTGAGTGGTAAGTGGGGGACAATGCAGGAGAGCAGGTCCTGAATTGTTGCCAGGTGTATGGAAATGAAGTCAGAAAAAGGGGACGGAATGAGGAACAGTGAGTCAGAAGAGGAACGGAGACGGAGCTTGTGATGGGCTAGTTGGTGGAGGGTGGAGCTGTGACAATCACTGTGTGTCACAGTGCCCTCATCAGTTGCGATTGTGTGTGTGTGTGTGTGTGTGTGTGTGTGTGTGTGTGTGTGTGTGTGTGTGCATGAGTGTGTGTGAAATGAAGAAATAAAAAGGCGATGGACTGTATCTGCTAGTTTCACTTGTGCTCATTCCTTCCCCTCCTCTGTGGATGTGCTATTTGTCCCAAATTTACCCTGATGTGCAAGCACACACACACACACACACGCACACAGTGCAAGTGAGAGAAACGACCTAAACAAGTGACCTAAAAGAACCAAAAATCAATTATGCCGAGAGAACAAGAGTAAATGATTTGTCCTGACTGCAGTTATTGTGTATTAATTTAACCAGACTGTCATGTTAACACATACGAGTGAGTGTGTCCTGTGCTGTGAGTGAGTGTTCCCATTAGCTCCTGTAGCTTAAAGTGTCCCAGTTCTGAAGGTGACACACTTACAGCTTTATCACTACAACTCTGCACTAATTATCAACGTGGTTCACATTTGACAGTGAGTTAATTGGATCAGAGCTGATGTAGAGCGGAGGCTTAGGGGTGTTTGGTGTGTATCACATGAGATGGAGGCAGAGAAAGTGAGGGGTTGCATCTTTTTTTACTGCATAACAGTAAGGATGTTGAGTTACGTCCAAAAGCTGTAAGTGCAGCATAAAGTTCTCTCCGCACTATCTGTGCTCTCTAGATGACCTATCTCTTCTCCTCTTTTCAGCTCTTAGTTTTATTTATTTATTTATTTATTTTTTATTTTACTCTCCCCCATTGTCTCATATCTTCTTTTATGATCATTTCAACCTTTTCTCTCCCTCTCTCACACATTCTCTCTCCTTTATTTTCTTCCAAACTTCAAATTCAAATGTTCTCGTAGGCTGGAGTCAGAGGGTGTTTCAATAATTCATCCAGTGTTTGTTTGAGCAGCCGCACGCTCAGACAGGGGCGAGATTGAGGGCTTCACCTGCTCTCATCTCTTCATTGGGGTCACAGCCATGACCGGTTATGCAAACTGGTTGTAAACAAATTCCTTAAAAGCTCCCATATTCCTTGTTTTTTATGTTTCGAACATGTGTGGCCATTGTGTCCCGCTGAAACACGATCATTAACTGTGGAAATATACCGATAGCTATTGCTTTTTGGCCAATTTACAGTTTCACTTCAGTGAGAGGAGCAGTTAGGCTCATGCTGTTTTATCTGTCAAAGACACTGTCAAATTAAGTCTCCTTTCCTCTTTTCTCCTCACCACGGCAGAAAGAAAATAAAACTCAACTCTAACGAAGGATGTAATTGTCAGACTTTGGCATCAAGTTAAATTCCAGGGATATTTCTTTCTCCAAAATTGCAGTTTGTGGTTAGTAAAGGCCCTTAAAATGTGGGGTAGGGAAAGAATTCATACAGTGATATTTTACGTGGCAATATTGTGTTAATACACAAATGTCATTTTTTGTTATATAAATTATTAATATTTCAAATACAATTGACACTTTTGGAAACTTACTAGAGTGAAAGCATTTGCTTTTTTAGTCTATTTGGTCTATTTTATTACAATAAAAAAGACCAAGGTACACTGAATAGACTGAAAACTTACTTATATCTTAAAACAGATATTGACAGTGTTTTCCTTTGCTAATAAAAGGTCATAAAACACAATTTATCACAACAGACTCTATATTACACTGTAAAAAAAAAAGTAGTAAAAAAACGGTAAATGACTGGCAGCTACGGCTGCCAAACAAAAACCGTCAAATAAAAGTAAAATATTGTAATTCAAATAAAGTGCAAAAACATTAAATTTACAGAAATTGACATTAAAGGTTCTGCAGAAAAATTCTGTTATTTTACAGATTTTTCCTCAATTATTACAATCAAACACCTTTAATAAAGTGATAATTCTGAAGTTTTTGCTGAAAAATACCATTATTTTACTGGTTTTTCTACAATTATTACAATGAAACACTTTCAATAGAGTGATAATTCTAAAATTTCTGCAGGAAAATACTGTTATTTTACAGCGTTTTACTAAATTATTACAATCAAACCCCTTTAATAAAGTGATTATCCTAAATTTTCTGCAGAAAAATACTGTTATTTTACAAATTTTTTACAAAATTATTACAATCAAACACCTTTAATAAAGTGATGATTCTAAAGTTTCTGCAGAAAAATACTGTTATTTTATAGATTTTTACTAAATTATTATAATCGAACACCTTCAATAAAGTGGTTTTTTTTTAAAATTTCTGCAGAAAAATACCGTTATTTTACAGATTGTTCAAAATTATTACAATCAAACAGCTTCAATAAAGTGATAATTCTAAAAATTTCTGCAGAAAAATACTTTAATTTTACAGATTTTTACTAAATTATTACAATCAAACACTTTTAATAAAGTGATGATTCTAAAATTTCTGCAGAAAAATACTGTAATTTTACAGATTTTTACTAAATTATTATAATCAAACACCTTCAATAAACCCCCAAACACCTTTAAAATACAGTCAAATGACTGGCAGCAACGGCTGCCAAACAAAAACTGTAAAATAAAAGTAAAATATCCTAAAAAAAAAACAAAAAACAAAAAAACCTACATTTACAGACATTTTCATTAAAGGTTCTGCAGAAAATTCCATTATTTTACAGATTTTTACTAAATTATTATAATCAAACACCTTCAATAAACCCCCAAACACCTTTAAAATACAGTCAAATGACTGGCAGCAACGGCTGCCAAACAAAAACTGTAAAATAAAAGTAAAATATCCTAAAAAAAAAACACAAAAACCTACATTTACAGACATTTTCATTAAAGGTTCTGCAGAAAATTCCATTATTTGACAGATTTTTCCTAAATTATTACAATCAAACGCCTTCAATACAGTGTCAACACATGCTCAAGATTGTGAAATAACAAAGTAAGAAGTCTGAATACACTGCGTAAAACAGATTAAAATCATCTGTAACTTGCAGTGTTTGTTTAGATGTAAAATAATGTTAAAAAAAGTAGAAGTACAAACTCCAATATTTAATGATTCAGTTTTTTGTAGAATTACAGTTTTAAAGTAATATGTTTAATATTTAACTACTGTACTGACGTTTTTTTCCAATCCTTATAAAACATATCTTTAAGATTATTGTGAAATATCCTCAACTAAAAAAATACTTAAGAAATACAAAGTAGATACATCTAAAGATTTTCAGTTTCAATTAAAGTGGGGAGGGAAACATAATTACAAATAAAGTACAAACCACAACTGATTCTAAAACCGTTTATTTAAAGTATTCAGATGTAAATTTACAATATCAACCAATTATTCACAAACAGTTCTTCAGAGCCCCCCAGGAGGTACTGAAAAACTAAAAATTATATTTCTCCATGTCTCTATTTCGTCTGTTAGCATTACTATCATGATAAGTTCATAATTTCACCTTTGAAACAGATGGAGAGTCATTGACAGGGTGGTGTTCTGCTGTTTTAGCTTATCTTTCTAGTTCAATTTTCTATTATTTTCTACAATATCCTCCTGACCCCTGGGGTTCTGTAAACTGTAGTTCTGGTAATATTTGTGGATAAGCATCTTTTAATTTAGAATCCTACCTATACAGTGCATTAAGTAAAAACACATACCACAAAAGGTCAATGAATCTGTACCAGAAGTGACAGTGCAACATGGCAGATAACGAAGAATCCTCCTCCAAATTGGCAGCAATCAGTTGGATCTTTTGTGCATCTGTGAGGAAAAGGGGGAAAAAAGGACACAATAAGATTCGCTGAGAAGTCCTTCCTGTAAAAAGTAGGATTTCATTTTTTACCATTTCTTTTAACATGCTTAAAGAAATATTTCACTTTAAATGAAAATACAGTCAGTATCTAATCACTTTCATGCTCTTTCATGCTGTTGAAAGGTTCTAGACCAAAAAACACTCCTGGAGTTTCACAGTTGTAGCATTTTCCCAAACAATTGCATTAAACAGTGACTACATTTCAAACGTGAAAAACATTTTTAAAATGCCTCCAGGTCTGGTCTGGTGTAATCCAAACCTCCCAAAGCCCCAACATGCAGAGTTGACTTATTTACACCATGTTTTCAGGCCGGAATTCTCAGGTTCTTAGCGCCGAGTCATGTTCAAGCACACCTACGGTTCACACCCACAGGTCAGACATGTGAACATAGCTCCCATCTAAGGATTTCAACTAAAAACATGATGTAAATTATGACTTTTCAAGTCAACTTTGGGGCTTTGGGAGACTTGGGTTACACCAGATGAGCAGTATGGAGGCATTTTACGTGTTTTTTAGTTGTTGTGTAATGTTTGCAACAAAGACGCTGTGATGTCAGTTGTTAGGGAGGAGACTGCAGGCTGTTTTATGTGAAACTCCAGGAGTGTTTTGAATTGAAAAAATTCACTCGTCCTTGTATTGGCATGAGGGTGAGTAGATAATGACTAAATTATCATTCAAAGTGAACTATTCTTTTTTTTTTTTTAAATCATTTACATTTTCTATGTTCTCCTGAGAATTGAATAAAGGACTGATGATGATGATGACTACATGTTTTTGAAAATGGTCTATTCCCCTGTCAGTGTGCCAACTTTGAGGAAGGAAGACAAAAATAAAAGTTAGTTCTTCTATCGCTATTGGTGGAAATGTCTTGCAAATGTACTTTTTTATGAGATAATCAACCCCCTAAACCACTTCTTTTCAGGTGAAACTGAAATCTGGGTATTTAGCAATGTTTCCAAATTACCAGAGGTAAGCTATGAGAGGCCCTTTGAGACATAATTCATACTTGGTTTCACATGTAACATCATACTCTCATACATACACCACTACACTCTTACAAACACTACTATACCCTCTTACATGCACAATCATACTCTTATACACACACTTACTCTTACACAAACACTACTACACCCTCTTACATGCACAATCATACTCTTATACATACACCACTATACTCTTACACAAACACTACTACACTTACATGCACAATCATACTCTTATACATACCACTATACTCTTACACAAACACTACTACACCTCTACATGCACAATCATACTCTTATACATACACCACTATACTCTTACACAAACACTACTACACCCTCTTACATGCACAATCATACTCTTATACATACACCACTATACTCTTACACAAACACTACTACACCCTCTTACATGCACAATCATACTCTTATACATACACCACTATACTCTTGTACAAACACTACTACACCCTCTTACATGCACAATCATACTCTTATACATACACACTATACTCTTACACAAACACTACTACACCCTCTTACATGCACAATCATACTCTTATACATACACCACTATACTCTCAAACAAACACTACTCTCTTACATGCACAATCATACTCTTATACATACACACTATACTCTTACACAAACACTACTAACCCTCTTACATGCACAATCATACTCTTATACATACACACTATACTCTTACACAAACACTACTACACCCTCTTACATGCACAATCATACTCTTATACATACACCACTATACTCTCAAACAAACACTCTCTCTTACATGCACAATCATACTCTTATACATACACCACTATAGTCTTGTACAAACACTACTATACTCTCTTATATCTATCATCATGTTTTCTTTATTTACTGTCACACTTAGTGTAACCAAGGATAATATTATATGTATGTAAGTATGATAGTATGCACATGAAAGTAACAGTATATGTAAAACAAAGTTCTGATATATGTATGAGAGAATAACATTATATTTGGATGCAACTGTATTTTGGTTTAGCGCCACACACCAATAGTGAGAGAGCACATCTTAACAAAGACCTATTACTATTTAGTAATGTTGTTGATTGATTCAGGTCTAAATCTTGACATTTTAGTGCAAATAGTTTAAAATCTATATGTGGAGTGCCCTCTACAGGTTAAAACCCAGCAATTACATTTGAATTTTATCTGGAGGCAGATGACGTATTTGGAGGCGCCTCACAGTGCACCCCACACTCAATAAAAATCATAATTATTAATAGTATGTAATCACAATTTAAGCTTTGGAATAGTGGTCATATCTTTACATACTGCAGTTGATACTTACCAATGATGGACTAGGGTGCCTGTTTTCCCCGTAAACCCTGCTCCAATGCTTGTCCTAAAAAATATAAGCAAGTTTCTCATCATTGCATCATCAGTGTTGGAGGTGAGAATGTAAAATGTATTCATACTGAACCAGGCAGTTGCACATACATAACAAGGCTGTGTCAATACTGTATTACATCTTTGTAACTTTCTCCAAGACAAGCACAAGCAGTATCATATAGAGCTGCAACAATATGAGTCAACACAGAGCTGGAGAGTTCAGCGCACAGGCTGCACGGAGGAATACATAATGTGAGTTGGTTAGTTCTAGATAAACTTTTTTCAGACCAATTAATGCATTGGAAAAAAAGAGTCTCATATCACAATAAGATCTAATATCGGTACATTGTCCAGCCCTATTGGAACAGAACTTAAATGAAGAAAATGTATGATTGAAAAAAATATTTTCGCTTATTTTAAAGGCTTAAAGGGATGCATAACAATGCCATTTTCACTGTATTTCCATTTCTTATGAAACTGTATGGATGGTAAGTGTTGTTAGTGTGGTAACACCTTATAGTTTATAATCATAAATAATAATGAGCAAATAAAAATGTGAGTGACATCCCTCAAGGCAGTTTTGCCAGTATTATTGGAGGTATTAAGAAGTAATAAAAGAGCTGATATCACAATACATTTTCATTTCATCAATGCATATTGTCACATTCTGATATCATGATGTATTGTATTACAATGCATTGTTACACCCCTCAGTGAAAATATTCTGTATATAGCCTACACTTCAACTAATATTGATTTTTTTCAAAGTGACTAAAATAAATTTGTTGCTGACCCCATCCACAGCAGTACATGGCTTAGCTTCTGTGGTATTCCTGCCCATTTTTGCAAATTGGGAGCATCCTAACCCAAATCTACTGCAGAAAAGGGAACTGTCCCTTTAAACTCAAGAACAGTAGATGAGTAAAATATTTCCTCAGGATTTGGAGCCAGACTGGTACCTTGGTGTGGATTATGCATATTCTGCTTGCCTCTGTGTTCAGGTTTCATCTCTCACAAAAAGATAATTGTCAATTCTTGGGAAAACAATTAAAATTAAACATGTGCTGACAAACTGGCAGTAATATGGCCACTAGTGTGCACAATATCCATTCACTGTCTTTATGTCAGGATAACATGAATACTCACTGGCTCTGAAGATCTTGTGGCAGGAGCTTTTTCATTCCCAAAATTTCTGGACCATGAGGGAAAAACACACACAGATACACAACCATTATCAACCATTGGCTTACTGTTGGAGACATGGGCATGCAAAGTACTACAGCTTCACAGAAAACATTCTCATTGTGACTGATCTGAACTTGCTTTCATGAAACAAATCATACTGTATATCTTGCCTCTGTTTGTCCAACTGTCCCTGGTTTAATTATGCACCACCATCCAGTGATATCTTGTCACGCCTGGTTCTTCAGCCTTCTCGTGATCTCACAGGTGATGCACTGCAAGGGGTCCTTTACTGTGTGAAATACAGTTGGACACAGTGAAGAATATGGTAAATGGACTGTATAACACCTTTCTAGTCTTATCAGCCACTCAAAGTGCTCTAAATTCATCATTTACCCATTCATACACTCAAAAGCAGGTGCTAGTGGTGCCTGGTGATCTGTCTCTATCTGTCACTTATGTCTCTCTCTGTATACTGTACATGTACATACATAGACACGTACATATATATTGTGTGTATATATATTATGTATATACAGTACATATATGTATTATTTCTCTCTCTCTCGCTCTCTCTACACACACACACAAACACACACACACACACACAGACACACAGAGAGAGAGAGAGCTCCAAAAGGCAATTTTATGAAAAAGGGGCATGTTTTGGTGAAATTCTTAAGTTGTGTCTATATCAACCCCCTAACGTTTCCAAGACCATTACGGTTTTGCGTTATACAGTAACGTTACTTTAAGCTTACATCTCAAATTCGTTCACCAACAGTGCTGAACGTTACGTTATAGCTGAGTCCTAACGTTGAATTCGGTTAACTCAGCAACAACCAACTGTAACGTAACGTAATGTTAATGTCATTACAAAGAATTGCTGCCTACAAACAGAACAAGCAAAGCCTCCGACTCTCTCCATTCAATATTAACGTTATGTTTTGCTGGCATTAATCACGCCAACAAGCTAACGTTCTAACGTTAGCTAACTTCAGTGTTAAGTTACCTGTAACATTAGCTAATTTAGCTAGTATCCTGACGGTTACAGACAGTAATTGACATGAAACTACAAACAATAACGTTACATTAGGTTATCAACTTACAGAAAATGTAACAGGGAATGGTTTCTTACCTGATGTCGCCAGAATAATAGTAATAAGGTGAAGTTCATGTAGTTAACGTGACGAAACAGATCCCGCCGGACCCTTCCGTTGTCTCCATATTCCAGTTTTTTTGTTCTCCGTTAACAATGACAAGCCACGACTCACTAAATAAGCAAGCAGGTGTAAAATAAGCCAGTTATTAATCTAGGTAACGTTAACGTTATTCGATGGGCAGTCAGTTGCGCTGATGTCCCGCAGCATTCATTCAAACTGACGTATTTTCAAATTAAGGCGCGCAGAGTTGTCATTGGACAGTCCTTCTTCTTCTTCTTCTTTGTCTTCTTCTTCTTTGGTGTTTAAGGGCGGTTGGCATCTAAGTTTTTGCATAAGGGCTTATATCAGCCTTGGTGAAACTATAAAATAATAAACACGGAGGCTCCAGTAACTTAAGGACGACTTCTCCCTTTTTCCCAGTCAAAAGGTCAAAAGCCAACATTACATATACCACTTCCGCTCTTTCACTCTTCACAATAAGAACCCATAACAGGAAACTCAAAACCATCAATCATGGGTTACACAAGTATCTACTGTACTCTTATTACAAAAAAAATAAATAAATAAAAATAAAATATACTATTACAAATATAAAACTAAGATTTACTGTTAATTTACAGAGAAAAACATTAGATTGTTAGTACAGAAATAAACCTTAATATAACAAGCTACATGTTTAATTACAGAGATTGAATGTAAAAGTACATATAAATGTAAAACTAACAAGATTTACTGTTAAATTACAGAGAAAAACATTAGATTGTTAGTATAGAAAAAAAAACCCTTAATATAACAAGCTACATGTTTAATTACAGAGATTGAATGTAAAAGTACATACAAATATAAAACTAAGATTTACTGTTAATTTACAGAGAAAAACATTAGATTGTTAGTACAGAAATAAACCTTAATATAACGAGCTACATGTTTAATTACAGAGATTGAATGTAAAAGTACATACAAATATAAAACTAAGATTTACTGTTAATTTACTGAGAAAAACATTAGATTGTTAGTATGAAAATAAACCTTGATATAACACACTACATGTTTAATTACAGATATTGAATGTAAAAGTACATATAAATGTAAAACTAACAAGATTTACTGTTAAATTACAGAGAAAAACATTAGATTGTTAGTATAAAAAAACCCCTTAATATAGCGAGCTACATGTTTAATTACAGATTGAATGTAAAAGTACATATAATCATAATTTTTTTTAGATTTATCGTTAATTTACAGAGAAAAACTTTAGATTGTTTGTATGAAAAAAAAACCTTAATATAATGTACTACATGTTTAATTACAGACAATTATTGTCATTTTACATAAATTTTACTGTAATTTAAGAAAGCAGAAAGATGATGTATAATTAATACAGTCATTTTTCTGTAAAAAAATGAGAAAGAACATAGTTTGTCATTACTGGCATAATACTTTTAAAAAACAGGAGGGTTGTTAATTTACAGATAATGTCTGCAGTTCTACAGTTTTGTATTCTATTTTTAAAAAACAGAAAACTACTGTAAAAATTAAAGTTATTGACTGTAAAATTAGGATTTTTTTTTACAGTGTACTCACCATACTGTCAACTGTTAAAAATTACAATATCATTGTACTAGCCTCACACAGAGAAGATACACCTGGTGGCACAACCTACTTAAGAAGATAGGTAGAGTCTTGAGACCAAGGCCTCCAGTTTCCTGGCGCAGCACAGGGTGGACAGTGCGCACACATCACCAAAACCTCACAGGCAGGTTTCCAGAATATCAGGCACATTAAAAATGCAATAAATACCCACAAACACCACTATTCAATGCAAACATTTGGCACATGTAATGGAAACCCGTGGAGGCCTGCTCGCGGTCCTGTATATTCGGACGCTGCGAGCTTGGACCTCCCGGAGTAAAACATCAGTTTCCTCCTGGGAGAAGTTTGGCCATCTGATGCTGCTGCTCTCTTCTGCCATGGCGAATTGAGTAAACTCTCATTACGCCTTCGTGCCGCGCATTTAAGGGCGAGGAGAGGGGCTCATTTGATTGGTGTGATGTGAATTTGGGCCAGCATCTCATAGTTCCACTAGAGATAGCAGCATCCAACTTACGACCAGACCTGGTCCCCTGGTCGAAGTCCTGTCAGCATTCTTTCCCCATAGAACTAACTGCCCCTTGGGAGGATGCCATGGAGGAGGCATTTGAACCTAGAGATTGCAATTCGCTAACTACAGCAGCGAGTAGAGGCTGAGGTGCGACCGATCGAGGTAGGCTGCAGAGGCTTGGTCGCTAGATCCACCACAAGGCTCCTCAAGAAACTGGGAGTAACAGGCAGGCCCAGAGCAAAGTGGTCAAGGATCTGGCCAGTACAGCTGAGAGGTGCAGTCATTGGCCCTATCTGAAGAAAACGGATCTCATCTGGGCCCCGAGGTGACCACGGTTGAGCCGACCTTCTGACTCACACCTAGGCCTGACCAGCCCGTGGCGAGCCTGCCTCAACAGAGGGTGTCTTTTGATAAAGGCCTAAACACTCGATGAGGTTGAGGTGCACAACTGGTGATGTGTCAGGGTGCGGCTCTGCCGGGTGGTCATGGCCGAAACACCGATGCTCTGGCATGACGCGTGCTGAAACTCCAGGGATTGAAGCACCAAGTCCTTAGTGATGAATCTATCATGACGTAAGTGTTATGAGAATATCGTATTGTGGGATTCTGGTGATTTCCAACCCTACTTTAAACCACAAAACTATAATAAATTACTGCAATTTAGATTATAAGTGCTGCAATCAATACTAAAGAGAATAATTATGTCATCCAGAAGATGATCCACATTGTATGTTTGCCTACAGTTGATCAGGTCAAAACTGTAAGACTGTGTACTTTAGCATGTTGGTAACCTTTTGGGAGGGAAAAAAAACCTACTGTGACGCCCTGATGAAAAGTGACAAGGTGACAAGTCAGCTGACGAGGCGACGAAACCAAGTCATGTCAGGTCATTCTCTCTGACAGAAAATAGCCAGGACCCCTTCATGTTCTATTATGTTAATTCTTATAGGTGGTCTCACACCTTCACCCCCTCTCAGCGTGAACCCTGTGCCTCCTGCATGCTTTTTTGTATTCTTTGCCGGGCTGTGGATCTATTTCATTTTCAGTCACGGCAGCTCTGGAGGCTTGTTTTACACACGCTGGTGGTGTATGCTGTGTCAGGCTTTCTCAGCGTTACTGATATGAATGCCTGTGCTGTCTACTGGGACGTATAAATTCAAAACCACCGTCAGGTCAGCTAACCGTCAGCTAATCGCTACGCTAGTCACTGGACACGTTGCAGAGCTAAGACTTCCTGGCCTCGGCAGGGTCTAATATCTAACCATGCCATGTTTTCCCTTCAGCTACTGATAGCCAGCTCTCAGGGTCACTCAAGCACAGCTAATGTCAGACTGAGGCTATATCCAGACGCTTTACATGTGTGTGTGTGAGGCTCACACAGTGCTGCTCTGCTGTGTGTCTGGCCCAAAGTGGATTTCAAGATAATGTTAGTGCATAGATACTTTTTCATACAGTGAACAACCAGAATTGCAGAAAGCAGCTGCCTGCTTTTAATTCTCCTAAACAGTAGCTTGAGTGAGCCTTTGTGGATTTTTTCACAAGCTATGAAACTTGTTTCCGGCATTAAACTGGCAGCTGTGTGACACGCGAGGGTGCGCTGCGCACTGCAACATCTGTGTGTGATTTAGCAGTTGCGTCCTTGTCAGAGTTCAAGTGAATCGCCACCATTCATTTCAGCAGGTGGCAGTTTTTTGTTACAAGAGTTGTTTTCCGAGCTCATGCATGCAGCACACACACACACACTCACACACACACACACACACACACACACACACACACACATACTCAGACACTACACACACACCTCAGGGCCTTTTCAAAGTCTTCTCTTGTTTCATTACCGGCATCACCAGGTTTTACAGATGTGAACATTACCACACCTCACAGAAAATAATAGCCCCCCTGTTCTGTGCCTTAACTTGATGACATCATACCGCTGCTGTGGGGGAACCTGGGAGCCGTTAAAGCAGTTATGTGTTATGTAAAACACATTGTAATGGTTTAGTAAGTATTAGAAGAGACAGCAAGCGTCTTGTAAACCTCTGCGGTGATTATAAAATGCCGTGCGTTGCTCTAACAGCAAGGGGGAAGTTCCCTTTATATCTCAGAAGTACTCTTAACAGCACATCAGCTCTCTTGTCACTCCTTTTCTGCGAGGCCCGAATCGGCAGCTCTGTCAGTTGACAGTCGAGTGTGGGCTGACGACAGAAAACTTCCCTTTGCAACACTGACATCAGCCGTTCTTTCCCCCTCTTTCTCTTTTTTCCCTCCCTTTTAACATCCTCCCCCCCCCCTCCTCACCATTGTAACTCTTGACTCGTCTCTGTTTTGCTCCCTCCCATCTCACTACAATATCAGACACAAAGAAACATAGCCAGAGAGGGTTTCTTTTTGTCAGTTACAGTGTTTGGACCAATGGCTTGTCATATTCGCAGCCTCCTAATTGGTGTCACTCGGTGTCAGGGGACTGGGAAATCTCGTAGCACCGCCGAAGACGTCACTGAAATCTGTCTCCACACTCGAGAAAAGACAGTTTGCAATAGGCGCTTGGAGGAAAACAATGTATTGAGCAGCGACATGATCTGGATGTTTTTCACTGTCAATTTGGCGAGATAAAAAGTGAGATGATGAACTAAGATTTGACACAAAAGTAGAGTTAGCTGAGTTGACGAAAAGGAATTTAAATAGCTCCCCGACAAATTCCAAATATCTGTCTGTATCATGTCTCAGCGTCAGAGGTGGAGAATGATGAATTTTACCCTGTGGGGTCTTTGACTTCCTGGCTTGTATGTATTGGCATCAAAGGACGGGACTCAGTGTGCCAGCCATTGTCAAAGTGGTCAACAGCTCTCCTAAATAACGCACCCACAGGAATTTGTCCCAGTCTGCTCGGTTTTAAGAAAATAAAGAGAGGAAATAAGGAGACAGCGTGTTTGGAGGTGCTCACAGGACCAGAGCCACTGAGAGTTGAAATGTTTGCTCTGTGGTGGAGAAGGGTTATCCTGTTGTTCTCTCTGTAGCATAAATACTGTGAGAAGTCAAACTAGTTTATATGCATGCTCATATGTTGCTCTGTTTGTGCTTGTAGTGGCAGCCCTCCAGCCTTCCTGTGCCTTTATGTCCGCCCAGGCACCTGATTCAGTTTCCTCATTTCTGCTCTCTGCTTTCCTCCTCATTGGTCAGTCGCTCTGCCTTCCTCCCCTCGCTCATCCCTCCCCAGGTGGCGATTATGAGTGGCATGATACTAATGTCTCAGCTTCGTGCTCTGCTGCACACAGACAAGGGAAAAATAACAACGAAAAAAAACAACAACAACACCAGCGTTAGAAAGAGGGAAGCAGTCTCCTCCATCTCCCGTCTCCTGTTTCCACTCCTGCTCCCTCTCGCATCGCCTCTCTCAGCAGGTAGACGGGGTGGAGGTCTCGCCCTGTGACATCACAGCTCTCTGCTTGTCTCATGGCGACTCAGGTTTCAGCACCACGGATTAGATTAGGCTCATATTGGTTGGCTGACTCACTGTCCTTGAGTTAGTGCTGTGAAGGGGAGGCTGCATGGATATGTGGTCAAGGAGGGGTGGGTCTAAATTGGATTTTTGCTCAGATGGAGATAAATCTAAAATGAACCTGCATAGATTCCCTGCTCTCTCCTCTCTTGCCGCAGTTCCTCATTTGCTTTGTAGCCCAGAGCTGTTATATCGGCAATAAAAAAGAAATCTCTGTGCTCATATTCAGAACAATGTCACTCGAAGTTTAAATAAGCCCATTAAATATCATGCATATTTGAGAGAGTTTAACAGATAGAGGGAACGTTTTTTTGTTGTAAGTTTGTTAAAAAGCGAATAGATTTGAGTTTACTTCCACTTTAGCCAATAAAATGCTTTCGCCAACCTACCAACCATCCATTGAATGGTCACACCAATGACAGTGAGAAGGCAAACTGCAACGAGAACAAAGCATTGATTTTGAACTGGTAGGAAATTCTGCCAAACAATTTTGAAACTCAAATTAAAGTTGTGTTTTAATGTGTTATTTCACACTTCATCACAGATAGAAAATCACAGTGTGGATATTAATGATACGCTCCGCTATTCCAGTCTGTGCACTGAATGTGCACTGAAAAAAAACAAAATAAGCGAAAGGCTTTTTACTATATCACACACCATAATCCCCTCTCTAATATCTATCTTATAGTGCTGTGAAAACATCAACACATTTCTCAGTTGTATATTCGTTTCTCACTAAAAGCTACATTTTACATAATTACAGTGAACACATCATGACAACGTTATAATTTACTTTCGTCTAATACTCATTTTTACCGGATAGAGCTTGAACGCTTCACAATGTAAAGAAATGCAAACTCCATGAGCTGCTTAGAGGTAACAATGATTAGCTTTGTTGTTGTTGTTGTTGTTGTTGTTGTTGAATTTTCTTTCTCACGCCATACACTCCTCTCAGTAGTGTAGTGGTGGTTGAGTGAACACCAGAGAGCAGGTAACGTGTAACGATTTCATAGTCGACCAATGGGCCATTAGTCGACTAGTCGCCCACATGTATAGGATATTAATTCAATTATTAAATGATATATTTTTAGCGGGGCAACACATGGTTTGAGTTGAAGGTGTGAGAAAGAATAGTATCAGTAACATTGTTAACACTGTGCTACATTACAGAGAAATACATAACCGTACTAATGAACTTTCATTAATATAGGCCTGTATTTTATCTACAGGTGCACGTCACACACTGAGCGAGCCGCCTGTTAATGACGCTGTGGGCAAAGCAGTAATGACTGTGCTAAGTGGCTAATGGGCATGTAGCTACTAGCCTCGAGTCACCAGGCTCTTCCTACAGTCTGTGGGCTCTTCACGTACCATAAACAGCCTGGTTTCCATTCACTGAATTTTGTCTGGATTCCGGTTCCGGTCTAGAGAGCGTGTCCTGAATTCACCAAATTCACCAAAGTAAAACTTAAAATTCTGGCGCACCATCGATTTACAGTAAAAGAAAAAGGTTAACTTAATGGCTTGTAAATTATATTCTTTACATTAAAAAGTTTCACAGCATTTTTATGAGCTTGGTGCTTCTATTGTGATGGAAAGGCGCATCCTTCGAATTCCGGATCCTGTCTCTTCCTTACCAAAACGGCCACTAAATGGCCCCAGACTATGTAGCTACTGACATGTTTCAGGTGATGTGTCATGTTTGTAGTCGACCAATGACGATGAGTTTACATATCACCTTCGGTTCGTCCTTCACCTTCTCAAAATGATCCCACACTTTGGATTTCCTGCCCGACATGTTATTAATTAGCCTGTGGAATAACCGCAGGTACCAGCCCTGGAAACTAGAGGCCGTACACATGCTGCATCTTTAACCGTCTGGAAAACATCATTGCGCCATTGTTGTGCCTATTTGAGGCCAGCTTTCAAGAGCACGGTGGCAGGTTGCGTCTGCTAAGCAACCTTAACAAGCGTGGTATATGTGTAGGCCTATTGCCTGTGGCACAGATGTAAAGCTCTGGGTAGTCCTGCACTAACATGATCAACTTTTCCGTATTTACCAGACTGAATATTTATAGAAGATATCTGTCGGCTGTGATTGGTTTGTAATGTGTCTCCTGTCTGACTGCTGAACGTGGCCTCTTCCTGTGTCTGTCCTTTCAAATTAAAATCCCACATGGTCCAGTCATACAGGTTTTGATTTATTTTGACAAGATGCAGCTCCCAACAGAGTTTCACATTTTTGTTATTGTTTTTTTTTTTTTTTGTAATTTTCTTGTGACTAAGCGACTAATGAAAGCTTAGGACTAATGACCTTTCAGGTCAGCTAACATTTGGTCGACTATGAGGGGGCAGACCTATATATTTGTGAATTTGGGTACATTTTATGAACATAAAAATATGAGGTTATTGTCTACCGGCAGACCTCCATGCCATGCCGCTGACACCGCCGCCTTGGGGTACAGAGCTTCAGAGAACTGGGGATAACAGCAGGCGAGGGGGCAGGTAGGTGTAAGATCTTTGCAGAGTCTTTGGCCTCAGCTGTATTTAATGTTAAAGTCAATTAGCAAATGTAAGCATGCTAAACCATTAAATTAGAGGGAAAATATAAGTGTAGTACCTGCTTAACATCTGTATGTTAGCATTGTCATTGCGGCAGCATTAGCATTTAGCTCAAAGCTGTGCCTTGGTACAGGCTCAGCATGGCCGTAGACAGTACATACTTACAAACTTACTCCTTCACATGCAACTGTTTCTTTGACATCTGATATCTGCTGTAGTTACCTTTATCTATCGAAACCCTGTCGCCACCACCATATGACGCCTCCTTTTTGACTTCTCAATTAACCTCTGTGGCATGTATTCCATATTTACATGGACGGGGGACGACCCACAACACCTGACACATATTTCTATCTTAACCTTAAACCTTTGAATATCAGCGGTTCACTATGTATTGATCTTTATGTATCGATGAAGCAAAGGTTGAGAAGCTAATAATTCTTATTAGACCTCGTTGTTCTATGTGGTATTTTGGAGTGTGTTTGGATGCTGTCTTATTATCACAGGCCTTTTATTTCACTCCCTCTGAATGAGAGGGGGAGAATTTGTATATGTCCCTTCACTTTTCCTCTATATGTGGACACGTACACATGCACATACCTGGCTGGGATGTGTGAAACAGATGTGATAGGCAGCATGAAACAAAGGGGATGAATGCACTCTGCAGTGGAGATGGAAATGGTAGAAATGGTGCAGCAGGGCAGGAAGGGCTTTGATTCAATTCTAAAGAGAGCTTCCCAGATTTCATTAAACCTGAGACTGCATTCTTACCAAGAGTGTTAAACTCTCCTCAATGGACAACACGCCTGAGATTTCTCTTTATGGATCCCATTCTTTTCTTTTATTCCCATTCCCCCGTTTTCTTTCTTTTCTTCATTTTTCCCATCACCGCGTTGGCAGAGCTCCAGCGTCTAAGCTTTTTCATTGGCCTGCTGACTCTACAAACAGCTTTACAGCATTCCTGAGCAAGAATCATGCCTCCTCCTCACCTCTGTGTACACACTACACCTTGCCCCCTCAAAAGCTCTGATACCCTTTACAAAGACCTCCATGGAACATCCTCGCCCTCATTTCTGCTCTGTATTTAACTGCAGCCGCACAGACTGCAGCCTTTACCTCCTGCTCTGGTTATACTTCTTTATCTGCTCTGTGTAAACACGGCGTACACATACAAGTGTGCACATGGTCAGCCACGTTCTGTGTTTATACGAGCGGGGATAGAGGCATGCTGGTGGTTTAAGCACTGTAAACACGTCTTAAACGGATGTCTGCCGCACAGTGTGGGTGATGTCATTTTGTGTGCGGCCTCAGCCAAGTTCAACATTCTATGCATGCAAGCGGTGAGGAGGGTTGTCGCGCACAGGAAAACATATGACCAAAAAAAGGCAATCCAGCATTGGCCGTGGCATCAGTAGTCTGGAGCAAACATCATTAAGCTAAGAACTGTGACTAGCAGAGCAAAGAATTGAGTTAGCTCAGACAGTCAGCTTTCATCTAGACTCATTAGGTTACAGCTCATTCTTAGGCCTGACACACGACTGCTTCTGTTTTTTCTTCTTCTTTTCCCCTTCATTCCTTTGTAGCTTTCTCTTTCCTTCCTTGTGTCTACATCGTTTTCTCTGTCTCTCCCTTACACACACGCGCACACACACACACACACACACACACACCGAAAAAAGAGAAAAACAAAAAACAATATTGACTCTGCATAGCAGAATGATTGCTTTTAAGCTGATGCTGTGGCAGACTGCAGCCTGTTTTCAAGTCAGTGACTCACTGTGAGCAATGGGTAACGGCTGAGAGATGGAGATGGAGTCAAGAAGCGGAGTGGTTGGCAGGCTGGCTAACGGGGGCTGGGAGGAAGGAAGACAAGTCCTCTGCTGGTTGGCTTGGTGTTGTTCTGCCTTAGAAGGCTGTGTTTGGGAACATGGTTTGTTTGCAGTTTGGGAGCTATGCAGGGCTAATGGACTATTCAGGGACAACTGCACAGATTATCTATCTATCTATCTATCTATCTATCTATCTATCTATCTATCTATCTACCTTGTTAGCTCTGCAGAAACATAGAACATGCATGATGACACACACAAACACATTTACATATAAATGCTTGTCTGCTCTGTGTATGAATGAATAATTCAGGAACAATGCAGTAAATTCCAAACACACCAGGATGCTGTAGTGAATTCCAATTTGAAATAATATTGTTAGCATTGTTTCATGTTGTTTTTTCATTCAAAACAGACAGACATGCTTAGCATGTTCCTGAGTATGTTCTTCATAATTTGCTTTGTCATGCATACACATGAAGTAGCTCACAGTGACAGGCAGAATGTCAAGGTCCTTATAGACCAAATCACAATGTTTGTTCAGAGTAAAGCCCTGTTTCCACTTAGCAGTACAGTACAGTTCAGTTCAGTACACTTTTTTTCTTTTTCCACTGTGAAAAGTTGTGGATGGTACCAATGGAAATTCGTTCCCATTTTTGGTCCCCCCTACTGTTGGGGTACCTAGCGGACGGTCACTCTGCTCAGGGCTGAGTTGTGGCGGGTTTTGAGGCTCATGTAACCACTGTTCATACTGTGAAGAGTTTTATTTAGTAGACTGTAACTATAAAACAAAAGGATGTTTTGCTTCCTCTTGCAGCAGCTGGAGTCAGAGAAAAAAAACATCACTCACTGGGCCGACTGCTGGCACTTTTAAGGTGGAACGTTAACTTGCAATCTTACTCAATGCACGAGTTGATGACATGAATCAGTGAACACACTTTAAATTTCATGGTGACAACTTTGACCATTACTTTAGTTTTTATACGACATGCACCTAGCCTGGAAATCCAGACTCAAATCTAGAAAGATTTTGAGTCTGGCCCTCACCGATACACCCTTCCTACCCAAGGGACAGCACTAACTGAGGCATTTCAAATGCCACCCCATGCAATTTGATAGCACGATGACCAATCAGAGCAAAAAACAAGATGACGTATGACGTATTCATTGCAGTAAGCCCCATTTGTTTGCTGATCAGTGGGGCTAACTGATATATTATGCTTTTGCCATATCCCGTCGGCAAAAACGTCCTTCCTGGAAACAAAGGCTTCTAGGGCAGTCTTCTGTTCCTCTCTCAAGGAAAAAGATAAGTGTAGTTGGCTTAGTGTTTATTCCAAAGCTACACTGAATGAACGCGGTCCTTCGGCAGCTGCCATCTTGGCTGTTTTCTTTTTGACTCCTACGGCGCAGCACTGTCTTCATCATGTTACACCCGCCCAGAGCCCGCTTCTGTCAGATAGGCTGATCTCATTGGGCCGACAGGGGATTCAGCGGGCTCTGCTTGTTGGGGCCAGATCCCTGTGCAGTGCAAATTTGAATTTGCTGGGGGCGGGGCACCTGGATTTCTCAGTTAACATGCACCTTTAGTAATGAGTGGATCTTCACGCATTTTTATGTATTAATTTTGACCATCTTATGTGAGCTGCATATATTCTAATCCTCAATCAGAGAGAAAAAAAAAAAAAGTGTTGTGGAGCATCGCTCTTGTGGGCTCCGGCAACACTAAACCCCTGAGCTTGCCTGAGAAGAACTGAATGCACAAGCCTGCTATTTCTAAATATCCATTTAGTAGTAAATGTGTAAGGTAAAGCCACGAAAATATTCCAGCTGTAGCACTGATGATTTTGCTGTGGCTCAGAGCTGTGAGTTGTCCAATAATCTAAAGATGCGTTGATACTGTATAAATCACACTACCTCCACAAAGGGACTCTTTGCTATTGTTTCCTGGTCCAGTTTTCTTTTATAGTCCCTGCAAATTTCTTCCTGTTGCACACTTATGGTTAAACAATGTTTTGGGTTGACCATATTCTGTAGCTAATTCTCTTCACCCTGTCTGTTGCCGTCTTCTCACACGATACTTTCAGCCAGCCATGAAAAAGCACTCTGCTGTATCTCTGTCACAGCGTTGCACAGCTCTCTTCCCTTTGCTTAATCTTTGTTTTAGGTTTTTTTTAATCAGTAATGAGCTGAGTAACATGCATGGATTTCCTAAGGCACCATGGGTAGTGTAGTCCCCCCAGAGTGTCTGTCTCAGCGTAGGTCTGAGCTCTGTGCTCTCTGTCGGGGTAAGGGGATTGGATATGCTCTGCTAATGCTATTAGTGCTGCAGCTGGGGATTACTGTCTCAAAAGGAAAGGGGAAAAGGGCGTGAAAAGGGAAAAATCATTGCGTTGGGGAGTATGTGTGTAACAGAGATTTGCATGTTTGTACATGTATTTGAGAGAAAAGGAGAGAGATTAAAAAAGGGATATTCATCCAGACTGTTGCGCACCAATGAAAATACTAAGTCACTGGCTCTAATGCAAAGTGTTGTGTGAGCTGTTTTTTAATTTCAATTGGCTGTTACAGTACTCCTGGGATTTGAGTTAATTAGTCTATTAAGCTGGCCAGCACCTCTTAGAAACAGACTTATTTTTAGCTAAAGGAGAGATGGATGTCATGATTATTATTTTTTCAAGAAGGCCAAAGTTGAAATCTGATACATAAGCAGAGGTCTTGTTCCAGAAAAGCCCGTTAAAGTATAGTGTGACATGCCGCAAAAGCAAAAAAGTTGCAGTATAGTCTCATTTTAAAATACCCAGCACTGCTGAGAATATTGATGTGTGAGCACATATGGCATGCCTCATTTTTTACATTTCCACCTGTGCGACAACTTAGTCCTCCTGTGGTCAGTGTAAGTGATATTACTGAGCCCAGGGGAGATCTTTGTATTGGGTGGCAGGCGAAGTGTACAGCACGTACACTGCTTGAGATCAATAGAGAAGGAAAATGAGAATCATCATCACCTAAAATAAGTAATGCTATCCAACACTGAGAATATCCAACCCTGACAGGAGGACAGAGTTTCAGAAAGTCAGTATGTTGTTTTCTTACTTTGTCAGAGGGCCGACGTGAAAGCATTTCTATCACTCTTGTTAGGGCCCTGACACACCACACCAACAGTCGGCTGTTGGTCAATATCAGGCCATCGTTGAGTGTCTGTTGCCCAGTTTGTGTGTAGTGTCCTGCACCGTTGGCTCTAGTTGGTTGGCGTTGACTTTTTTTTTAGGCCAATTCAGCATGTTGAATTGGTGTCAGGTATAGACTTGGGTGGGATCACGGTATTACAGTATACCAGGGTTTTTAGAAATCCCTGTCAGAAATACACAAGTTCAACTGTCTATTATTCTCATACTGGAGAGGTTGTAATGCGGATGTTTGCATGTAGTGCACATCATAGACCACGAGGCCACAGGCAACTGAGCTGACAAACATAGTGACTACTAGTGGTGAGGATAACGTTACAGGACTGTAAACAGCTGGCCAGCAACAGCAGAGTGAGAGCCGAGACTGCAGGAGAAAACAACTTATTTTTATATCTAACTGAGTAAACTAAGTTTTTTGGACCAAAACAGAGGTGGTGATGGTTGAAACAGTGGACTAACTAACTAAACAACTATCAAGACTAAGTGAGAAGGTTCTAGTGAATTTTATTTTGCTTCTTTCAAGTCTGAATGAAGTGTGTTTTACAATGTGTTAACATGACAATTAAGGTAGTAAAAGAGAGAAGCATGAATTCAGAAAGTGTAGGGTTGTATTTCTGTGTTTAATAGTCAATAGGTATAGGAATAAATATTTCTTGACATTTTATGAGTGTATTGTTTATTTATGTGACTGAAAATGTCGAGAGAGCTTGCAGAACATAGCAAAGTCGCTAAGTGAAAGGGGGGATGGGTGTCTGGAGTAGCACTGCACAAAAATACCATCATATACTATATACCCTGGTGAAATTTCAGGAAGGTATGAAAAAGTAAATATTTCCCAAGCTTAGTTGGGGCTGGCAGAGCCCATCAGTGAAAGGAAGCACTTTGATTGGCATTCAACTCAGTGCATGGGCAGTGAAACTAAAGTTTGGAATTGCTGAAGTTGTTGTTCACCAGTGCATAGAAAATATTGGGTTGTGGTATTAAAAGTACACACTGGATGACTAATCTGCCTGGTCAGTCTTCTGATTTCCCGTTTCAAATGACAAATACAGACTACCGCTGTCTGCTGGTACGGGGAGTTATTTCCTCTTAGGATCTGATAACCCAGAAAGCGCTTTAGCAGCTGGAGGTGCCTTTTTGTAATTGTTTTTAATGAGAAGAAGCTTTTTTACTTGCTTTTTTTTTTTGCGTTGCAATGCGCCTTACGTTTCTGTGCTCTATGCGCCTGCCGTTTTTACTGGAGCACTCTGTTCTTTGAGTTTAAAAAACTTAAACTCAGAGCAGAAAAACACCCAACACCATCTCTTGTGTTTTCATCTTTTTACCTATTGCCCAATCGGATGATTTGAAAGGCGGTGGGTCAGTTGGCAAGCAATGGAGGAGAAACTGATGGTAGCGGTTGCTGGATTATAGCCAAAGCTATACGGTGTGATGATAGACAGCAGGTTGTCAAAGTGCTCCTGAGTCATCCTCAAATATGCCTGGAAACAGCCATCATCAGTGCGAAGCTCCTGGACCAACTGGTGGTAGTTCCCATGATCCACCTTCTTTTTTAGGGTCTCATGTACCCACACACCTTATGCAGGCGCAGAATGTACATGCCAGTTGGCTGTGTCTTTGTGGTGTGTCTAGTGCAACTTTTTGGCTGAGACACAGGCAATGTTAGGTGACGCACAGTTGGCCTTTGTTGCAACTAGTTCTTTGATGTCAATGTGGTGTGTCTGAGCCTGAAAAGAGTACATGGAAAACAAGCGGGAGATTACCGTATATGTGGTGCACAGACTGGACATAATCTGCTCTGCCCTAAAGGGTTTCCCAATAGCTTGCCTTTTGTGTCGATCTGCTCTGTGAGATGTGCATCTATAACCAGCTGCTGAAGAAGAGTATGGACCCTCAGGGAAAGACATTCTGACTTTGAATTACAAAACAAAAAAGAAATGAAAAAAATGCTCTAAATCATTAAATATCGTTACATCATTTGGTGAAAAACACGGCCTTATGAATATGTAAAGTGTGTGTCGAAGACTCGCATTCACCACAGGCAATATTATTTCGCGCGGCATTTGTTTGTCCAATCAAACAGAAAATCTCGATTTCATATCGCCTGGGGGCTGCTGCAGGTGAATTTTTCTGAGGTTTTCTCACTGCAATAAAACTAAGTTTGATATTCCCAGTCAAATTTCGGAGGATTACAAACTGCAGATGTCGGTCATGTACAGTCAGAATCTCTTTCCAACGTGTTTTTATCATCGAATTCAACCCCAATTAGCTCCGAAAGTCAGTGATCCAGGTATGTTGCATAATGTGCTCTGATACTTGCGTTCATGCATCTCTAATCAGCTATTTATCTCCACATAAACACGGTGCAGTTTAGTTTTGTTTATGCATAAGTAAGCTACCATAATTGCCAATTAGTTTCAAAAAAGTCTCTTTTTGACCAAAGCATTTCACTTCTGTTTAACTACCCAAACAAATAATAAAAGCAATGTTTCTGTTTTCCACTGCTCTTTACCTTATGTCTCTCTGTCATAGCATCTGTTTTCTTTCTCTACAATATTCATTATCTCCCTCATCACGCTAGTTTCTGCTAGTTGAGATGAGTCCAGAGGTTGTCCTTATGAATATTTACCAACAGTTAGTTGGTTACCAAGGGCAATCTGCTGAGATTCCTCCACTCCCACCATGTTTCATGCGTATGCCTGTGGGTGTCAGACCACATTTGTGTGCGCATTATTTTTCAATATTTTCCTCTAGGCAGGGTCAGACATTTGGATCAAACCCTGGAGTAACCTGTGTTATCAGAGATGTCCACATCTCTCCCACACACAGAGCCTGACTTGCTGCAGATTAATATGCACAGTGTTTTTGCATACTCATATCATTATTTGTGTTCATGGGTTTTTGGGAGAGAATTGAAGTCCACATGAGCATGAGCTCTTTCTACATTGTAAGGTATCTCACTGTAGCTACAGCATATACTCAGACTCTGGTTTCACTGTAAGCATACAGTATACACCCGGCAAGACACTGCTACAAACAGACAAGGTTGCAGCTATATTGCACCATTCTGTCTGAGTGGCGTTAACAAGAAATTTTCCTCTATCCAACACTTTTCAACAATTCACATTATTGTCCCAACAACGGAGTGGCATTCGTCTGTGGAGCTCAGTCAGGGGCAGCAGTGCTGAACTGGTTGTCAAGCTGACAGCCAGAGGACGGTAAGCATGTTTGACTGAATGACTTCTAACTGAAACAAATGGGGGTTTTATGGTGTCTATTGAGTGCTTAGTTTTCTGATTGCATAATTAACCTATTGCTGTACATTATTGTAGCCTTTCAGTTACAGTGCTGTGTGGCAGCGCGCCTGTTCACTTACGTGGTCAAGACTCTTTCCTCACTCCATAGCAGTGGAATAAGATCCCCAATGAAAGCAGAACAGCACAGTCAGTGTCTATCTTCAGTTACAAGATGAAAACCCACCTTTTCAAATGACATCTTGACACAGACAAACAACTTTAAGTGTTAATATTGTAGCACATAATACTTTGATTTTCTCTGGGGAGTGGGGGGTGCATTATTCCATCTTTTAAGCCTTGACATGTCATTTCACGACTGGAAAGATCATATTTTCATAGAGCTGTTTATGCAGTAGAAAACCAAATACTTTTTGAAATTGTTGCGACATGACCAGGGCCAAATCCCAGTACCCCGCCTTGTCCACTACCCCTTAGCCCTTGTCCACTACCCCTTGGCCCTCGAAATGAAGCAACTAGGGGTAGGGGTTGAAATCTTTCCCTAGGAATTGGGACACTACTTACGTCACCGTGTCGGTTACGTTCACGCATACATAACTATTTTAAACAGGAATCCGCGAGCCATCTACATTTCCAACTGGCATCTACAACGTAACAGTAACATTAGCTACTATTATGCTTGCTACTAACATGCCATTGGAGTAATAAGATATGTACGACAGGGGACTTCTGCTAGCTAGCTAGCTAGCTAACCAGCTAACATTACAAGGCAGCATAGTTATACTAGCTGATGTGTTATCGTAGTGAAAGATCCAACAATTTTGCAGAACAGGACAGATGAAAGACGCCAGATAGTGCGAGCTAGCTAGCTAGCTAACAAGCAACCTGATAACGGTAACGTTAGCTAGCTGGCTAGCTTTCTGTCAACTCCAATCTAGACATCGTGAATAGCAATAAAAACTTTTTTCCCCGTCTCTTGCTCGGTGGTAGCCATGGCGACGTCAACCCTACCCCTCGCGGGAACGTGCAAATCTAGGGGTATAGGGCCAAGAGGTAGGGCTAAGGGGGGGTATTGGGACGGGCCCCAGATAAAACACAACAAAAGGGCTGTGACATTTGCTTTTGCTCAAGAGGTAGAAAACCTACAACTACCAGGATGCATTGTGCCGTACTGGACCAATTAACTCCAGCTGGTGGGTGATGTAATGCAATCTTGGCCATTTTTCTACAGGGAACAATATGGCGGCTGGCTGAGAACAAAAAGTCTCACTTACAGGTAAATGGTAAGCTAAAATAAGTTTTTGAAAACATTTTGGAATAGAAATAGGCAATGTAGTAATAGAATCTTGGGTTAAATCTGATCAGCAGTGCCTAGTGTTACAGTTTGATCGGAGCTTGATACTATACTCTTTGACTCCGTGGTGGCAGGCACACAAAAATGCAGGAAGTACAGTCATTTGAGCAACAAGCCTAGAGCCAGCAAGAGTCTGGCACATGGGGGGCAGGGAGATCTGGGCACTGGCAAGATGTAAGGGACTTTATCATAGTTCATTTAGACGTACTACGTACAATGTTATGATCCAAAGCTGGTTAAAAATTGGCAACGTATCCCTTTAAGCTTTCTCCTGGCTTCACATTAAGGACTTTCTTTTATGTGCTGTTTGTTTTGGAGGCATTACTGGTTTACTATTTTATGGTCAGCATATTCTGTGATTGCCAAACTCACAAGTTGTTGTTGTTTGCCACCATGTCTTACAGGAGCTGCTCATGGAATTTTATTGGTGTTGTGTGGTGGAAACTTCTCAGCCTCAAACACCAGAAACTTTATTTTAAGCCTAAGGGCTGGGTGATGACAACATTGGGCATTCTGTTTAGTTTGTAGCCTCAGCGAGAGACAGATTGCTGCACACTGTTCGTGCCCTGCCTCTATTTAAAAAGTTATGGCAGTTTGTTGCACAGATTGAGCAAACATATACATTTTATTTATGTTTTTTCACTTTGCCATGAGCAAGGAGATGATGTGATCTTGTTGAAGACATTGCTCTACAATGACCCATATTGTTGTGATGATGGAGAGAGGACTGTTGATGATTTGCATGAGAAGGAATACTAAAAAGACTCCAACACTGTGATGCTTGCCCATTCTGTTTGGTGTGTGTCTCTCTCTGCGGGAACAGACTGATTATAACAGAGTCAGACATCGAACCCCTCACCCATCCCCACTCCGTCTCTCAGATAGAGATGAGGGAAGATGTGTTTAAAAATAAATGGGTAAATATTATTTTGCTGTCAGATGCACCATTTGAAAAGCGTGTTCAACCTTACAGCAGCAAGTGAAACTCAAGCTGTTAATACTGTAGTTCTGCTGTTTACAGATTACACACAGGATCCCGCTCTTTAAATAGAGGTTTGAAATGCAACGCTGGTTAAGATATTTGTGTTGCGGTGCTGCGCTTGCATCAACAAACTTTAGAAATATTTTGTCCTCAAGCTAAATGTGATAATAGGCAATACTTTCACAGATTTTTTTAGACTTCTCAGAATGCTTATTTGCATATGATCATGAACAGGAAACTAATGATCTACTACATCAGAATATTTCCTCTGCTTGACTTTACCTTTACTTTACATGCAGTATGATTCAGCAAATGAAAGATCATATTTCTATCATACTGCGTACTATTGTTGTGCGACATTGAATGATCCTTCGCAGTGTTCTCGTATCTAATACTGCAAAAGCCATGTTCACATCATCCCAATTGTAAAACTTGTGTGGGCCTAATAGTGGATGTAGTGTTTTTGTTTTTCCGTGGATACTCATATGCTCATTTATTCAGATACAAACTGTGCCCGAAGTTAAAATTTGTTGAACCTTGACCCTGAGCTGCTCTGACTTGTACAGGCACAGGTAATTGCTCAAGGCTACTTGCTGTGCTCAGAATAGAATAGATGAATGATAAAATATTAAAACGTGGTTGTGAAAGTAACTACACAGTAACATCATCATATTGAGACCAAACTAAACTAATAATAATAAATATATAAATAAATACTCACCTTCAGTAATGAGCATGTATTGACCTAATCAGGACGTGCCTACCCAAACACTGGTAAATACACATTTAATCATCACATTACACCGGGGCGATTGCTCTGAGACAACAAGGGAGGCTGAACTTCCCCTAAAATTGCATAGAAGAAATGGTTAAATATGCACTTTTGAATTTACATTACAGTAAGAATTTACATTGCATTAAACGTGCGCTAGGATGCGTTTCACATCATGACTATGATGTTCAAACGTCAGCTGTTTATCACCAGTTTTCCAACGTGACCTCCCTGTCAAACATTCTCGTGTCAGCACGGTGGACGCGGAGCCTCCAAGCATTCCTATGAGACAGCGCTGAGCAGGTTTCTTTCATGCAGCAAAGGACATAGTGGAACGGTAGGCGGGAGAGGACGCTCGGAGTATGCGTGATGATTGGAGGAATTGTCTAAAAGGCTGAACCCCTTTGTGATTGACAGTGTTTCGCATTTCGTGCTCAGCCCCATGATGATATTTATATTTCTGACAGAGTGCCATCCGGAGTTCCTTATTTCCATAAGCAATATAGCTAATTTTCACTGTTTGTACAGTACAGTTCAGGTGTTTAAACCCATCTGAAAATCTTAGTGGTTGAAAAACGGCTTCAATTAAATGTTCCTTTTGTAAGTTACTGCCTTGCTACAATATGACAAATTTTATGATGTAAACTTAAAGTGAGCCTCCCCTGTTTGAAAGACCAGCAGCCGCCACTGCATTACACATGCAATACACATTTCTCCCTTAGAGTGAAGGCAACACAGCCTATTTAATCTACATTAGCCTATAAACATTCCTAACAGGTCTAAATGAGCATTCATTAGTGTGAGATGGACCCATTGTCAGCAAAGTTCATATTGTGGCACGTGAGTCTTAGAAACTGGCACCCACTAAAATCTGTGAATGGCTCAAAACTAATGCTGGGTATTCATAATGTAATACTTGCCAATAAGTTACTTCCTTTGCAGACTTTGCACTCAAGAATCTGGCATTGAGCAGAACGACACATGCAGCTCGTAAAGTGAATATGGCTCAAGACCTAAGCTCCTGTAATGCAGCATACACACATAAATACTGTATGTAGGACTGTAATTGATATACAGTATCAGAAAGAGGCACGATGCCCACAGTACAGGTGAAAGAAATCCAAACCCAGGTGAACAAAAGTCTACGTTTAGTAGTAATTACACAAGCAGTTCCACCACCATCATTATTCATAAGCCTAATCAATGGTCATTGCGCTTAAGGGGAACTGCGATGTTGTTAATGAATAGTTCCAATGAGCAGTGAGCTCTGTGTGTATGTGTGTGTGTGTATGTGCACGAGTGCTTAGTGTTAATGTCTCTAATGAATAGATGTGGCACACGGAGCCTGTGGACACCTGCTGTTGCCATTAGTCCTAAAGAGCAGACTAATCACCGTGGCTTTCAAATCTGAGCAGGTTATTCGGTGTCCCTCAAACTCAAGGACCCTTCATTACAAGGAGCACATGAGGGCTCAGTGATAATGCCAGCTTGTGCAGATACATGCTTCTCCCAGATGCAAAAAAAGAAATAGCTAAAAAAGCGCCACAGAAAAGCCCCTTTTATTGATTCAATGCAGGTTTCTCTCTAGCAGAGAACTGGGCACCTGGAGGAGTAGCTTCAAAGGATCAGTTCACCTCAAAATGAAAAAAACAAACACAATATTTTTTTCCTCTTACCTGAAGTGCTACCTCTCAATCTAGATTGTTTTGGTGTGAAGCGGCAAGTGTTGGAGATATCGGCCGTAGAGATGTCTGCCTTCTCTGCTATATAATGGAACTGGATGTCACTCGGCCTGTGGTGCTCAAAGCGCCAAAAAAATATATCTGAAAAACACAACAGCAATTTTTCTTACCAGAAATCATGACCCGTGTACTCAAGATAACCCACAATATTGAAGAGAAGACAAACATCTCTGTGGCGCATGTCACACCAAAAAAAATTTGGATTGTAATGCCCAGTTCAGACCGAAGATTTACTACGAGATTACTTCTTCATGTTCTAAAAACCTGGCAGTTCACACCAATGCAACTAGATGAGATGGTGTATCATCTCTATGCAACAACTCTCTGTACTTCCATTCTGATTTCCAGCTTTTCAGGCTTAATTTGTAGCTAAAATATGAATGAGGATAGTGATAGTGAGATACTGGCTGCAGCTGCATTTGTAGTGATGAAATGACGAAAAACAGAACATCAAACAAGCATCAGATGGACTGTATTCATAATAAACACGCCACAATAATACAAGCAAGCGGCGGCAATTAGTTAGTCAATGATAATGTGTGTGTGTGAGGGGGCATAAGCACATACAGCGAGCAGCAGCAGCAACCCACCACCTGATATGGGCACACCGTGAGGATGGAAACAGAGGGCTTGGCAGGGGCGGAGCACCTGCGGCAGCTGATGAACACGCTGTCTGCGGTCATTTTGACCTGACCAGCGGACTTTACCCCAAGCCAACTGGCTGTAGAAACAGGTGATGCGCTTTGCGTTCTAAAACCAGCCACCGCCGATTTGACCAGCTGAGTTGCAGGTGGCACCATCGGCCGGCTTGAGTCGAGTTCAGACAGTCAGTTTGTCTTTTCTCTGCAACGTTCCAGAACAATTAGTCTCCTCGCAAATCTCTGGTCTGAACTGGGGAAAATAAGAAGAAAGGAGGAAAAATATTTATTCTTAATTTGGGTGTCCCTTTAACATAGAGACACATTCTTCACAAACCCAAAGACTTCAGTAGAGCAGCAAGTATGAATTGGCAACATGCATGGACAAACAAGTATCCTGGCACATTCACACTCACTACCATCTGTTGCCTCCCACCTTGTCTATACCTTACTCTGCTCCCTTTCCCGTCCTTTGCCAAGTTCCCTGATTAAATCATCCCTGCAAGAATTTCAACAATCAATGTTCACTGAATCCCAGTTCCTACTTGTTCCCATGGCTACTGGAAAGACAGAGAGCAGAGCTGTGGGAGATGTAGTTTGTTCTTACGTATAACTTCTCTGGTTCTTTGTGGCTCTGGTGGCGCGGTGGCAACCCTCATCTTGATCTTAATATGACCATGTTATATTGTAGGGTTAGGTGTTGGGAGCAGAGTGGGGCAGTGCGAGACTGAGTGACAGAGAGGAAGAGAGAGCGATGACAGCTGCAAGAGGAAAAAAAAAACAAAACAGGAAGGCTAGATGTGGAAAGATTGAGCGTTGGGGGTTACCAGTGCAATGGCTGCGCTGCAGGACTCAGCTGTGAGCTGCTGATTTACAGGACCTGAAGGACAGCCACAGCCTTCCACCCACTCTGTCGCCATGGGAGATGGTGGAGAGGAGGTCTCATCTCCTTTTCTTCCTCGCTGTCATTCTCTCTTCTCCACAGTGCTTATCCTTCTATATCTCTTTCCCTCCGCCTGTCTCTCTGTTCTTTATCTGCCCCCCCTTCTCATAACCCACCAAGCTCTTGTCATCATTCTGACTAATCTCACTATATAACAGTTAAGCCCAACCTCCAGGAAGGTGAATAATGATGAACATTGAAATAATTACACCAGTGGGCACATTCAGTCTTTCAGTGCGTCCGTCTGCCTGCGTGCATGTGTGCACACGACCCATTCATTTCACCGGTCAGTCCAGCTGTACTTCCCTTGTTGGTAATGTGATTGAAATGTGTGTTATCAAAGGGCTGCAGGCCTCAGTGCACTGGCAGTAGCAATGGAGAGAAGGAAAGGAACCACAAACAGGAACTATAGCCTGCTTCCAGGAACCACCACATCATCCCCCACACTCAAACCCCCCCCCCCCCCCCCCCCACACACACACACACACACACACTCACAGACACAATGATGCATGTGCACACACACACAAACAGTATCTGTGTCTGTCTCTATTCCCTCTCACTACACACCACCCTCTCTCTTTATCTCAGAAGGCAGAAGCAACAGTTAGTGATCACATGACCACAATAGTCTCTTCTCATTTCTGCGTTAGCTCGGGCTCAAAGTAAAGACTAAATAGAAGAAGTAGAGGCAAAGACACTGAGCGCGGTTTATTGAACATTTATCACTTTTTCACTATTTAAACAGAATACACCACGAGAGAGAGCGTGTAGAGCTACAGGAGGCTGGGGGAGGGAGGGAGGCTGTTGCCACAGCAACCAGAGCAGCGGCGCTCGTCATCATGAGGCTTCTTCTGCATTGTATGGTTGTGTGTGTGTGTGTGTGGACACAGCGCGTGTGAGTTCACCCTCCTCTCTCCAGACAGGAGGCGAGGACATCCCCCTCTAACACTGTGCCAACACAGAGAGAGAGGAAGAGAGGGAGAGACACACACACACACAGCAGAGGGAGAGAGAGACTGAAACCCCATAATGCACTGCACGCTGCAGGGCTGAAGTCGTGCAGATTCATCAGTTCCTGTTCGGAAGGGCTTGTGTGTGAGCGCACACACACGCGTACACCCAGACCGAGTGCAAGTGAAACACACAGACAGCCGGGCAGGTAAGACAGCTTTTTCTGTGAGCGTGCGGACGGACACTGGGTTTACAGGATCATCGCTTTATCTGTCTGTTGCTGCCTCTTGAGGGGAGGAGAGGGGAGAGTTCCTCTGTAGAGACGACAGGGTGTCATTAATATTTGACATGTTATGATTCCGACAACTTCCCTGCCTGTTGCGAGTGATTGCTGCTGTTTTTTTCTGACTTGGGATTGATTGTTATTGGGATTTTTGAACAGCGAGGATGGATCTTAGAGAGATGTGAAATACCTGATATGCATGTGGAATAACTGTTAGTTTTTGTCTGTTACTGGGTTTGTGTTTTTGCATAGTTTCCCCCCCTCCTGTCTGCAGATAGTGTTTGACTGTAGCTGATTTGAATATGCTGGGCAGGTTTTGCATGCGGGCCGACTTATATTATGCTTCAGGTGAGCACAGTGTAACTTTTAGGAAAGGATAACTTGTGTGTTATGCCATACTGTCACACACTAAGTCATTCTGACGACTGTTTACCTTTTCGCGTACATCATGTACAGTCCTGCATAATGCTATAAAATAGTTAAAAATTAATTTCAGAATTAGAAAATTATTCAACAACAGGAACTCAGTAGCAACGTTGAAAGTTTGAAAGGATTTATCAAACATCCAGCTCATGTTGCATATTTTGGCTGACATGCTTCTTGTAACACTAAAGTGAGACAAATTATGTTACTGAAAATGAAAACCAAAACCAGCTTGAGCCAGTGATGCATTATAAATTTGCTGTCATCGATCATTGATGAGGCATTCTTGGATTAAGCTCCCATAGCTCTTTGTAATAAAAAATAAACACACAGAAGTTGGTCCCAAAATACTACAAATACTCTAATAAACTAAGCTTGTTTTAAGGAATACACAAGTACTGATCAGTGACACTAGTACAAGCTGACTGGCGGGTACAAGTTGCTTCTCCATTATGGGTCAGTTTGTGGTTTAACGGCCGCTGGGGCTTGTGACCGTATCTGTTACGCCACAGACACAGACAGGCTGGAGAGCGCGATTGCAGCAGCTCAGGGGCAGGGACTCTTAAACTTTATTACCCCAGGACTCAAATGGGAAATTTCAGCTCACCCTGTGACCCCATCGTGTAATCGTGTTTCAACACTGTCATGTGAAGTTCAAGATGAGGGCTTAGAGTGAGAAATAGGTTTGATTATTTCTAAATTAAACTTTAATTACAAAAGGTCATAATTTAAATGTCTGTTAAGAAAATAACCAAACAAGGCTTCAGTGGGCTCAATTATTAAGATCGGTTATTCAATCCCCAGCTCCTCCAATCTGCATGTTGGAGTGTGCTTGGGCAAGACACTGAACCCCAGATTTCCCCTGATGGCTGTGCCATTGGTGAGTGAGTCCATGTTAGGCTGATGAGCAGTTGGCACCTTGTATGGCAGCCTCGGCCACCAGTGTGTGATTGGTACACACTGGTGGCCGAGGCTGCCCAGTGTGTGTAGGTGACTGTTAGCCTGGAAATCCAGACTCATATCTAGAAAGATTTTGAGTCTGGCCCTCACGATACACCCTTCCTACCCAAGGGGCGGCACTAGCTGAGGCATTTCAAATGCTGCTCATGCAATTGGATAGCATGATGGCCAATCAGAGCAAAAAACAAGGTGACATATTCATTGCACTAAGCCCTGTTTGTTTGTCGACCAGTGGGGCTAACTGATATGTTATGCTTTTGCCATATCCCGTCGGCAAAACGGCAAAAACGTCCTTCCTGGAAACAAAGGCTTCTAGGGCAGTCTTCTGTTCCTCTCTCAAGGAAAAAGATAAGTGTACTTGGGTTAGCTTTTCTTCCAAAGCTAAATTGAATGGATGTGGCAGCGGCCATCTTGGCTGTTTACCTTTAGACTCCTACAGCGCAGCACTGTCATCATCATGTTAGGCCCGCCCGGAGCCCGCCTCTGTCAGATAGATTGATCGGATTGGTCCGATAGGCGATTCAGCGGGCTCTGCTCGTCGGGGCCAGATCCCTGTGCAGTGCAAATTCGAATTTGCTGGGGGCGGGGCATCTGGATTTCCAGGTTAGGTGACTGTGGTAGTGTAAAAGCGCTTTGACTGATTGGAAGACTAGAAAGTCACTAGTCATTCATAGCCAGGCCTAAAGCATGCTTTATAATTCTGCTATAGGAGAAAAACGCCCAGGGTTGTTTGTATTTTGTTAAACCAGTCACAATCATCATGTTGCTCTTGGAAAATCGTGTTGGGGTGAACTTATTTTGGTAGAACATGGGCTTGTGGGGAGGCTAGCAGTGTCACTAAACTGGCTCCATAAAAGAAAACGTCACAAAAACTGTGTGATTTAATTGTACTTAATAAAAATGACAACCACAAGCTATGGAGGAACTCACAGGACCTGTTCGCTAGCTATGTGGCTCTTGCAGCACACTATTACAACAATATCACAGAAGCTCGTGTGAAGTGGAACGTTTCATTACATTGATGAAGTCAGTGTCTCTGGTGTATGCTGCTGCCAGGGTAAAAAGATGTGGCAAATCAACTCTGACTGCCCGTGCCAGGAAATGGATCAACACTGGGCACAAGAGTCCTGTGAGACCGAGTCTGGGCTTTTCCGAGGTGTGTTTACAAGTTGTTTTATCGTAACATTTCACAGAGAGAACAAAGCAGGCATGATCCAGATCTTCGCCAAAACTTGACATTTTCAGAGTGTATGTTGTTAGCTTGGAGTTTGGTGTTGTTTCCTGTAGCAAAGGGGATTTTGGAAATGGTAACACACAGACAGAAGAGGTTTATAGCCACAGTCTGCATCTGGTGAGTCAGACTTGGAAGGCCCTAAACAAATTCAAGTCAATTTCACCATTAAACATAAGTTGTATTATCTCAAAATCCAGCGTTGAAATAAAATACAGCTCAAGGTAATTTTATTTAGATTACCCTTTATCACACAAACGTCTCAAAGGAGCTCCGAGACTGTTTTGCTTGTGTGTGTGTTGCACCTTTTTCACAGTGTGTATTGTGTGTGGATGTGGGAAGCTGTTTATGCTTGAACACTGTAACAGACTATGCAAAGAGTTTCTCCTGCTTGGGAATTGAAATGCAAAAAAGCCATAATGCAGATCAGACAAAAAAATCTTTGAATATTCAGTTTGTCTCCATTTAGCACTGACGGAGCTTCTATCTGCGCTCCCGCTGCAAAAAAATCCACCTGTCAAAACTGAAAATGGAGCAGCTTCTCTTTTTCATTATGGTTCCTTTCATTAAAAGTCGCCCCCTCTCTATCTGCGATGTCGCGTGATAGAATTATCCAGCAGACATCTCGATGACAGCAGCATCTATATCGCTTCCTCCACTCTGTATGAACTCAGTGCTGGTGTTGAGTCGACTCAAAGCCAGTTAAAAAAATGCTCAGATATGTGTCTATATGCTGTAGTCATGTGGGTATATAAGGTCTTCTTCAAAGTGAGTGAGTTCAAGATGAAGCAGAGTGACGCTGTATGTGAGAAAAAAAGGAAAGCAGAAGGATGTGTCTGTCTTTAAGTTGAGAAAGAAAATACCAGAGCTGTTTCAGTGGTGAGTTTAGGAGCTTTTTGAACAATGGTCATTCATATATTCCACTAGTAGTCTGTTTTAGAGCTCTGTGTTGACAGATACCCACATTTTCCACTGAGGTCACATCTCAGGGCCCCGAGACTATGTTGAACACATAGAGCTGTTCAGACGAAGATTAAAGATGCAGAGGCTCTGCAAATCGTGCCGTTTTAACAGACTGAAATAGCTACTGCTTTTTAAAGATCATCTGTTTAATGATTTGACCTTAGATGCTCAACAATAGAACAGAGTTCTGTTATGAATGTTGAAAGCCTCTCAGACTCACACCGGGTTGCCCTGCTGGATTTTCCATTCGGTAAGATCCCTTTCCTGGTTCTTTGGTAGATATTCTTTTACTCTCCTTCCAGCTCTGGCTTTGCTTAGCAGCATGGATCGAAGGTGATATATGGATCCAGATCTCCTTGTCCAACTTAAACTTCTCCTGTCTTTGTTCTCTTTCAATTTTTTTTTTTCCTCATTCTTGTCTTTAATGGTGTGGAACACAGGGGACACATGTTCATGGGTCTGTGGTCTTGTTTTGATATGATCTGAATGAGTGAAGACGTGTGAGACACTGGCTCGTGATAGAACGCATTGCCTCAGAAGCCCTTTTCGCTCTCTCCTCCGTACACAGACATCAGCAGAGCAGTGAGCAGGAACCTTAGTGTGCATTAAATTATCTGCAATTGCAGCAATTATCTGCAAGTCCAAAACCTTTCACTGTGCCTTGTTTCTTCATCACTGCCTTTCTCCCTTTAGACTAGAAGCCGCTGGAAAGTACATTTACTCATGTACTTAGGTATGATTCTGAGAACGTGTTATTTACTTAAGTATTTCCATTTTCTACTATTCTGCACTTGTGTTTCATTGTGGCTCAGGGTGATTGCATATTTTTAAACCTTACAATGTGCATTCAAAATATAATGAATCAGTAAATGAATCTATAATAACAGTGCATAAAGTAGTTTAAATCAGCTGCAGCATTCAAATGCTGCTTAAACATTAATGCACAAATAATAATACATATCATAAAATATGAAATAATATACTATAACACTGAAGGGGGCCATTCTTCCACGACGGTGAGTACTTAGTAGTAGTTTAGTAGTAGTAGATAGTTTTTAAGGTTCAGTTTTTTCATTGTACAACACAGGTTTGCACAACAGTGTAGTTGTTCTCCTTTCATACTACACAAGAAAAACAAAAAACAAAAGCAGTGGGGATTTCCTGTGGTGCAGGGGTCGGCAACCTTTAATATCAAAAGAGCCATTTTTGGCCAATAAAAGGGGGGGAAATCTGTATGGAAAAACAAAGCATATTTGAGCCTTATAATGAAGGTATCTAAATTAGCTTATCAACATCAATAATAGCTCTAAATGAGCATTCATTAATAACTTTTACCACAGGGTTGCTTCTCTGCAGTGGACTATTTAACTTTAGCTTTGCAGCATTGGCGGAGAAACAAAACAAATCTGTCTGCACACTGTTAAATTCTCTGTTTTCCTTTTTTGGATTTGGAATCCATAGTTAGCTACTGCCATTGAGGTTTTAGACCTGATGATGCACATTTTAGTTGATGAAATGTTTTCATGTATAGGCTACACATTTTTACAGTCAGAAAATGTAAACTCACTAGAACAATGTATGAAAGTTAAAATGTTAAAAAAAAAACAGTAATTTATTTCCCTGTGTTTTTTTTTTTTTTTTTTGGACAAACCCTCAGGGAGCCACTGCAGAGGGAATAAAGAGCCACATCTGGTTCCAGAGCCGCAGGTTGCTGTCGTGCATTTTTTTTTTTTTTTAATGCGCTTTAGGAGGAATGTTTTTGCAGCACCAAAAACATGGGGCAAATTCTCTTCAATATATAGGGGGAAAAAGACATCAGGGATACATTGTCCATCAACTTTGGCTCGGTTGAGCACCAAGCATCACTGATGCAAACATAGAGTCTACCACCAGAGTTCTGCACTGTCAGCATGGCACACGTCCGTCCATCAAGATCTGGGATGTCACAATGGAGCCAGGTTGCTGCAAGATGTGGGCACAACAATGTCCCATCTCCCTATGCTAAGTACCTTTACCGTTTTGCAGTTTATAACTTAAAGCTGCATTAATTGATACTTGTGTAGGCCTATTAACAGTATCACTGTGCATAATGTGGAATGTGGTGCATTACTTTTTAAAGGTATGTGTACAAACAATGCATGAGAACAGCCTGCACTCATAGTGACAAACCCACAGAAAATCATCCTCTGACTCTGTGATTCCCCTCAGCTTTAAAGAGTATCTTAGCGACTTTTAGCTCATGATATTGGTTTTCTGGCCCACAGCTTGACTCATTTGATTCACCACTCTCATCGCTGTTGTTTTCCGCTGCAGCAGGCCATCTAGTGCATACAAAGTTAGCAACCAGCTGCTGAAAATAGTGATGCATTTAGCAGCTAAGGAGCCAGATATTTTTTTACAGGATTTGGTGATGACATTTGCCAGGTCACCAGAAACACACCACCCTAACACTTTATAAGCTGATAATGTGTCAGTTAACAGCTTTTTCTTCTGCCCCTAAATAGCTAAAAAAAATATATGTAAATGCAGGTTTAAGGTTTTGCTTATTCACTTTAACCAAAATTACATTTTGGATACAAAGTTTTTGCTTCTAACAAAGTATTTTAACATTGTGGTACTGCTACTTTTACCGAGACAAAGGACTTTTTTCTGCAGTGTGTGGTGTTAGGGGGGAGGTCAAGCAGTGTAGTTCAGGGGTCATCCCAAACCTAAGGAGTTTTGGGGGCATGGAAGACTTTTCTTCCCATTCACAGCAGCTATAAGCACCATTATTAAGCCATTTGAGATGACCGAATGCCAAAAAATCTGTTCATCATTTGGGAAAAACATGTTAGTTGTCCAGGAAAAAATATCATCCTGTAGAGTCTACATTTAATTTTGCATCTAATTTTATATCTCCAGTTGTCTTAATCTTTCTAAAACCATAACACAACAGATGTTGAGGATGACTCATTTTCACTACTTTGCTGGTGTGTTAAATTTCACGTCACGGATGGGCCAGAAAATAGGTTAGTAAACCGTAGAAAGCAGCATGGAGGTCAGAGAAGATGTTAGGATCTCTTACTTACTCAGTCTCTCTCAAACTCAGAGCTAACTTAATATTGAACAACGTTCGAGCGCTGCTTGGATGAGGGCGGATGGTGAGTTTGCAGGCCGACAAATTAGCGCGCCCTCCTGGATGTCATATTTCCATCACTGCCTATTGGAGCCGGAGCCGATTAATACCTGCTGCACAGTCATTTGTCCAAGAAGTTAATGCCAGTTGTAACCTTTCCCATGAAATACTAAAGCCAGATGCTAGTGGGTCTTAATGGGTTTTTGTCCAGTGAGAAAGGGCCTTAAATTATGGTCTTCAGTACTGTGAATTTAATATAAGGCCAACCAAAGAACATTTACTCAGTTACATTAGATTTCTTAAGGAACTAGCACAGTAGGATGAACAACGTGGGCATATATTTATTATCTGGATGACACAAAGTTGAAGATATTTAAAAAGCTAAAAGATTTGGGGGTTTTAAATAAACATAAGGAGCTGGAGCCCCTCAGAAGCCACCCCTCTGGCGTATGTTTGAATGCAGGTGACCCACTGAAACGCCCATGAGCAAGACACTAAATCTGTCGCTAACAGCTGTGCTTTGTGTGGGGCAAATGGGAATAAATATTATAACTCAGATTTACTTTATAGATGAAGTTTTCTCCAGATAAAAGTGCTATCATGTCCTGCAGCCTCAGAGTCCATTTGTATTCCAGACAATCACAATACAACATGTGCACACATAGAGACACTGCAGCCCATTCCCAGCTCAGTTTAATTCTGGAAGACAACTGCAGGGCCTTTTTTGGGCACGTGTCGGCGACCTGTCAACGCTAAAATCGAAATTCCATATTACCGGCGTCTGTAATGCGTCGCTTTGACTCTATGAATGAATTGATAAATATTTATAGAAGCTGGAGCTAAACATTAACACTTAGAGCAGCACAGAGATCCATCATAGGTGCTTTTGAGGGCAGGCTGCAGGCTGCCGTTCAATCAACACCTTTCCCTTGCACTCTTACTCACGCACATACACACATGCACACATGCACACACAAGCCAATACAGTGATAAATTCCAAACACCCTGATATATTGCAGCCACAAGTCAGTGATGTGGCTCTGAGTCACTTGGTAACACCCACCTGACATACACGCCTCCGCAAACACACTCACACACACACACACACACACACACACACACACAACACACAACACACCACGCACTCGCACATGCTCACATAGACAAACATGCACCTGACGTAGTGTTTGATGGAGTTAGACGCCATGGCAACAGAGCTGTGACTCTTGCTGTCCTGTGAGTGGACTGAAGCTGTGGAGGAGGGAGGAGAAAGCTACCAGCTAGCACCGCTACTCAAGTGCAGCTATTATTATTCCCAATCTCACTGTGTCTCTATTCTCTGCTTTTCCTCTTTCTTCCTCTTCACCACAACTGCTATCTGCATGCTCCATTTTTGTTTGGTTTTTTTTCAACTGCAATGTAAAGGCTGTAAGTTAAACAAAAAAAAACTCAACAAGGGGAAGTAGAGGAGGCAGCAGAGAGGTCAGCAGGCATGTATTTTTAAAGCCATCGATTGTGCAAAAACCTGACACATCATCAGAGGGAATCGCGCTGATTCTCACAGCCGTAACCAGACAGCACTCCGGATGGCGTTTTATTTGTTGACATATTATTTTTATCTCGCCCTCCTTGCACTCTCACTTGCTGCATCACCCCGTTTCAATTGCAAAACAAAATGATTTAACTCCTCCTCTCCTTTCCTGCCTCCGTTTAACCCTTTTTAAATGTTTTTTATGTTGCCTTGCAGTTTGTTTTCTCCCCGTCTCTGTTGCTGTCAGTCATGTTTTATAAAGGTAGTAGCACAGATAAGGAGAGCTGAGGGAGGTAGAGGCGCAGGAGGGGGGGAGGGAGGCGTGCAGGTGGACAGGTCTCACAAACAGCATCTGTATAAGATTTACTGCCTGCAGATACAGATGGTGGAGAGACTGTGAGGAAGAAAAGGGGGGCGAGGGAGGGAGGTGTTGGAACAGTGCAGGTGAATTGCATTTTGGTCTCGGGCAGCATTTTCACGGTCTGATTGTCAGCATTTGTTAACATACACACATGCACGCAGGCGTGCGCACACGCTGTCGTGCAGCATGGCTGTTGACAGTAGAAGTTTGTCTGAGTTAAGTTCCCCCTGCGTTGCCCTCCTCCCTCTTTTGCATATGATCCAAGCGCGAGCTGTGAAAGGTGAACTTGCAGCCTGCTGTGGATAAATTATGTGTGACATGTTTAGCTGTGCTGCCTTATATGGAGACTGGTGTATCTGAATAGAGTAGGGCTCTGCCAAGAGGGAAGGAGGGAGAGAGAAGGAGCTAGGGAGTGAAGGACAGGGAGCGAAGGAGGAAGAGGAGAGGGAGGAGGAGGAAGGAAAAGAGGCAGGGGAGGGAGAAAGCGAAGGAAAAAGGAGGGAGGAGGGGGCAGTGACGGAGGGAGTGAAAGAGAGGAGTGCCGCGAAGCAAGCATGAGGTTTTCACTTTCCATTCTCCCCTCAGCAGCAGTCAGATGAGTCCTTGCAGAGATACAGTAAGTCTTTGCTGTTTACTCTGTGCATTTGTGTGTGTGTGTGCGTGTGTGTGTGAGACTTTGCGTTTGTTTTAGACACAAGACTAAGTTGTCCCTGCTTACATTTTCTGCTCTGTTCTGCCATTTTGCCTTTTTCGAATTTTTATTCACCATCTGGATGTTGCGTGTGATGTGTTGATGTGTTGTTGGAGTGAGTTATACATGTCTGTCTGAGCGTGTGTGTACATATGCAGATGGCCACCGTGCTTCACTGCTAATGTGTGGTAGTATGAGGCGGGACAGTTTTAATGTGGAAAAGAGCTGAGCAGACAAAGGAATGGGTAACGTTAGTGTTTAATGTTCCGCAGAGTAGTTCGCACACACACCCACACACACACTCATGCACTGAGACACACACACTCATACACTGAGACACACACACACACACACACACACACACACACACATACTGACACACATTCCCATTTCTGGCAGGCTACTCACTCTCTCTCTTTCTCTCTTGGACTACACTGAAATCCCTGTTGTGTGACTCCCACTGTGAACACTAAAGCTAAATATGCACTCACGTTTATGGATGAATGAATGAAAACACACAGACTCGCTCAGGAACACACTTACACATATGAACAGCCGCGCGCTCCTCCTGTATAATGACTGCACTACTGGTGTTTACACTACGGCTGCCCTCAGGAAATGATTAAACTCCCCCTGTACCCAGGCCGTCTGCACCAGTCTGACACACAAACACATTAACAAACATTATGTGCACACACTAAATCATCTCTGAGATTTACATGTGGTAGAAAGGCCAAAAAAAGAACAGAGTTTGGATTAAATAGCTTAATATTTATAGATAAAGTTTGTGTAGATGTTAAGAAAGTAACAGATTTATTAATAAAGCTGTGTATGTAGATGGTGTTATAGTTAGGTCAGTGTTTTGCCTAAAATTTCTTAATGTGAGGGGCAATGTTTGTTGACTGGACAGGGGCAACTTGGATTTATAAAGGGCTGTGCTTAATGCATGTACGCCATTTTAATGGAGAAAATGAATAAGCAAAGCACTACAGGGGACTCTGTATGAGCAGGATTTCAAGTAATTTTTTTTAGGGTTTATTAGCCTTTAATTGATAGGATAGTTGTTAGCATGAGGAAGGGAAAGAAAGGGGGGAATGACGTGCAGCAGGATGGCCATAGATTGGAGTCGAGCTCTCGACCGCTGTGGCAAGGACAAAGCCTTTGTGTATGGGGCGCCTGCTCTACCAGGTGAGCTAATGGACACCCCTAGATAATTGTTAAGTTTACACAGACTAAACAATTCAAGCTAATTCCCATTAATAGCATGAACACACTGTGACAGTAGCAAGTAAAAACTTCTATTTAACAGGCAGAACCAAGACTCTATGGTGGGCGGCCATCTGCCTCTACCGGTTGTGTTGAGTAAGAGAGGGCTGGTGAGTCGGTGTGTTTCCGAACACTTGTTTGTTTCGCATTAAAAACTTAATTACTGAAATAGGGTCAAAGTATCTAGAAATTCAATAGCTTCGGGGTCTTTACTGCATCCACTGCTCATTTGTCACCTTTCCACAAGGTTTGGGTACCTGCACTGTGAGCAACTGTGATCAGAGCTTACAGTATGATGCCAATTTTCCAAACTCCATGCAGGAAGTTGTTAGAGGAGGTGTCACTTACTTTGATGACATATTGGAAGTTCAAGCGAACTGTTATGAGTGCCTGCCGCCTGCAGTTGCTAAACCAATAAGCCTGAAGTCCCAGTGAAGCAGAAGTTGGGGCGTTTTTTGCTTCTGTGCTGTGCTGCATTTCCCGGTGAAAAGTACTTTTTAAGGGGTGTAAAGGTTGAAGTGGGATTTTAATCAAATCCTTTGCATTTAATTGGGCCACTTAAAAGTTTAGCACAATGCGGAGCTACTGTGGACTGTTGGCTCCACACACACGTTCCTCACCGTTAGATCAAGAGCAGGACGAGGGAGAGATGCATAAATCAAACCTCCGCCACATTGTTTTGGATAGGAAATATCTGCCAGTATCAAAAGACACATCTCCTTCTTTCTCTCTACATATTGCTCTGTTAGCTATTACAACCCACAAATGGTGAGGTAGGCTTTTATCTGACCCGTGTGGCTAGCTCGTTGCCCAAAGTCTCGTTTGATCGGACAACCTTTTGTAAACGCCCGAGTGCAGCATGACTCATCAAACATTTGACACAGTTTTACCTGGTTTTACAGATAGAGAAAAGACAGGGATTTAATGTACAACTACTCTGATGCAGATTTTTTGACATTGATGAGGCATACAGATTAATGATCAATGAACACAGGGACACAGGATTAAAACTGGGAGCTTTTCCAGGTTACTTTAATGTAGCTTCTTCCTCTCACTTGCGATGTTTGAGACTCAGCCACAGAAAAAAAGAGAGGGGAATCAGTTCATCACCACAGACCTTTAAAAAATTCTGCTAACCTTCATGACTAAGGCTCCACTGTCTGTAGCTACATACTTCATTTAAAAAAAAACCTCTTGCAGCAGTTTGCTGGTGGGAGACACTTGGTTTTCGATATAAATCAGAGCAGCTCCGAAAAAGAAATGGTAAAATTTAAAGTAATCCAGTCATGTTGCCTGAATGCTGATGGAAATTTGCAGGTGGTGCACCTACAGATATGTATTGTAGAGGACACACTGCAAGAGTATTTTATTTACTCATTAATTTTGTAATAAAAATGTATCACCATAGTGATGTGATTTTATTATTTACCAAGCTAATGCTGCACTAGACTCTGCATCTATCTGTGTATTCCCTGCTGTTTTGAGTGCACACCCTCTTCTCACCCACTGATCTCAACACCTCTGACTCTCTTTCACAGTTTTACTTCCTCACCCCTCTCGGCCTATTCTCTGCTTTTTTTTTTTTTTTTATGGCTCTCTTTGTGTTTCTCTTTCGGCGTCTGACTCTCAGTGGGTTGAAAAAGCTTCTCTGCAGATCAGAGCAGGCAGATCTACAAGGTCATTAGAGTATAGAACAGCGAGAGCGCAGAGGCACTCAGATACATACTGAATTTCACAGCACACAACAACTCTGACTAAACAACTGGGTGCGAGAGAAGAAAGAGACTAACGCAGAAAGAGCGAGGGGGCAGAGGATGCACGGTTACCTGCGTTTGATTGTGTTGATTCTTGAAAAATGAGGGTTTTTTTCAATGAATTTGCCCCTCTTTTCTTTTCCTCCCCCACCTTCTGGTTTCATCCCTCAACTAATCTGTCCTTTGGAAGTGATGTCATCTCCCTGCTGTCCTCAGCAGGCACAGGGCAGTCTGTCGAATGCAGATGAGCCGCGTGCTTGTGTGTGCGTGTGTGAGCAAATTAGTGTGTGTGTGGCTAATGACATAAGCACCCCGATACCTTGATTTACATCATTCAATTATGGTGGAAAAAAAAAAAAAAGAAAAGAAAATGGGGCAGATGCTCTGATCAAGGTGACAGCAGGAGAACGTGAGTGGAAATGACTTCAAGCCTCAGAAATTCAACGCAGAGCATATCACTGGCAGATAGACAGTCGGTCACTCAGACAAATGGTTGGGGGAGTCCTACGAGGCCATTTGGCAAGTGGCAAAATCACAGTGAGTCAGGCAGTGGCGTATGATTGCTGTTTTCCCTGCCGTCTGCAAAGCTGTCAGTGGACTAATGCACACTAGTGGAAGATGTAATCTATAGTAAATACAGTTGGCTCCACGGTGGAGCCCTCTGTGATTTCCACAGATTAAGGTGTCAAACTGAATCACTGGTCATAGACAGCTGAAGAGTACAGATTATCCCTGTTTGGCCAAATGCTGCTCTGATGACAAGTCAGGGATTTTGCACTTCGTGTGTGTGTGTGTGTGTGTGTGTGTGTGTGTGTGTGTGTGTGTGTGTGTGTGTGTGTGGCTGTGATTTGGAGAACTGATTATTTTCTTTGGGGGAGCATCCACTCCTCCGGTATTTCCCGATTTGATCAAAACTACCAGACTGCGGAATGTGAAGAATTCACAGAAGGCCAAATCATTAGCGTTAATCATCTCCATCTATTGAGCTCCATAATCTTTACAACAATTTGCTATAAAGCTTTTCAGCCATTCAGCTTCTAATCACTGATCATCTTGCTGTTACTGAACCGTCTCCTGTAAAGGATTTTCCACTGTCATAAATTATTCTTATCTCGCTGTACTTATTGTATTCTCTCTGTCTGAATCCCCTGTCTCACTGTGCTCCCATCTCATTACACACTGAATATCTCCACCCTGTCTTTCTCGGGCCGTGCCACCTGTTCCTCCGCTGCGTCTACCTGTCTGTCCATCTCTGTGTCTTCCTCATTTTCGTTTTTGTCGTTCTCTTACTCGCCTGTCTGCCTGCATGTCTCGGGAACTGTCTAGTGTGGCATGTATCTGAGTGTGCGAGCAGGAGAAAGTAAAAAAAGGAGAGACTGTCTGTATGTGTGTTTTTTTCCTCTGATAAAGGCCCCTGTGCTTGAAATGCCACATGCGGAGGTGGTAAATGTACACAAGGGAGCTTTTCCAAAGTGGGCAGACTACTTTTTCACTGGCATCTGTCTGCCTCCCTTCCACCTATTACATCTATATCCCTTGTCATCTCCTTTCTATCACTCACCGTTGTTCCCCTCCCTGTCTCTCTGTCTATCTGTCTTCCCGTCTCTGTGACTCGTCCTCTCATTCTCGCCGTTTCCCAATCTTTTTCGATCTACCCTCCCACCCACACACATATATCATACACACACCTCCTCCATTGCTATTCCTGAGAGGAGTAGACTAGTCTGGCAGTGGGTTGGTTTATGTCCATGAACTCAATGACACCCTGCCGCTGCATTACACCACACTGGCACTACCACAGCAGGTAGCCACACTGCAGTGAAGACAGAGTAAAAAGCAGTTGTAGACTATAGATTAAGAGGATGTACGCACACGATCCGCATAACTGTCCCATTCCCTGACACACCAATGAATATGTAACCATGGATCTAAATGTATATTATCTCACATCCCTATTCATATGGGTGCCTACTCTAACTGCCTCAACCCCTGTCTCTATGTGCACGTCAGGCTGTTTAAACACTTGCTCTGATATCACCGTACAGACGACAGCTTGCGCACGTGCCACTTGACTGCCCTCATCGTCTCCCCTCCCCTCTGTTTGTCTTACAGCCGAAGGAGGGGAGTCATAGATTGCGTGTGCTTATGTGTGTGTGTGTGCGAGATGGCGAGCGCACACAAGGGAGATAGTTGATGTTGTGCATATGCATACATATTACTCACATGGCCGTGTCCTGAATATCAATGCACTCACTGACCTTCCATTCATCTCTGTAGTTGTGTATCCTCCGTAGATGATGCAGATCTGCTGTCTCATGGTTTGTGGTCAATACTAATGCGTGTGTATGTGTGTGCTTTTGTGTGTGTGTGTGTGTCACGAGCTAGAGGATGGAATGAAGTCTAAGATTACCCTGATGGTACAATCTGTGGAAACATCATCGTAATGGAGTATCGTTTCAGAATGACCAGCACTCAGCTGAAGACTGTCGGATCAGATCTCAATCTCGCATGGGTGGGACTGGGTGTTTTTTGGACAGGGTTCACGTGAGAGGATTATTAATACCGTTGTCCCCTCGGCAAGGTATTTGAGCTCATTAATGTTACCGAGATGTCAATCACTCAGTGCTCCTCAAGCAGCTTAAGCAGGAAGTGAAAAAAGCTGAATTTATTGTAACTGAGATTTGCAGTAGATTCATGGAGATGAAATGCAATATCATTGGATGAGGTAAAAGTGGAAACTTACCTAGAAATCCGTTATTCAGCGACATGTGATTTAATGTTTGATGTAGAGAGTGGTGCAGGGATAATGTTTTTCTGTAGGTTAACCTGCATCCATGTTTTGTTCAAAAAGATAACCTACAGAATTTAACTTTCATAACTTTTAAGCATAAATGCAATCGTCAGAAGTCAAAAGCCTATTAGCCCATAAAGAAGACAACAACACGAACAATGTGACTTCAATGGCTTCAATGTTGTGATGATGTGTCATGACCCCATCAGCCTCTGTAGTTTCATTTAGCCACTTTTTAACAGCCACCTTTTTTTAGGCATGATAAAGCTTTGAAATTTTGAGTTTTGACTTTGAGACAAGGGTATTGAAAGTGCAAAAATGCTAAGTCATGGATCAACCAAACAATAACGACTGTAAAGATCAAGTAAAAGTAGCTTGGCTTAATAGCCGCTGTCATTTTTCCTCTTGCTTGTAGAGCTATTTATCAAGAGGATTGTTTTGGTGTGAATTGCTGAGCTTCGGCAATATCGCCCATAGAGATGTCTGCCTTTTCTCCAATATACCAGAGCTAGATGGCACTTGCCTGTGGTGTTTAAAGTGCCAAAAAAAAAACAAAAAAAACAGCAATGTCTCTTTACAGAAATCATGACCTGGTAACTCAAGATAATCCACAGACCTGGTTGTGAGCAGTTTCATGTAGGAACTATTTTCTTCAACTGTATCAATACACAAAAGGAAGTGTGCATCGACTCATGGCGTTAATGGCGTCCTCCTGGGCCGAGCTGTAACGTTAGCCAGCTGAGTGGAGCTAGGTGAGCTAGCATGAGATATATGCTTCCTTGTGCACGGTGATACTGTTGGCAGGTGTAGTTCTAGTCCCATTACGTTCGAGAAAAGGCAGACAACATTCTGGAACTCACACCAAAACAGTCTGGACTAATTAATATTAATGGTAATAGGAAAAATATATATTTTTGATTTTGAGTTGAACTGCCCCTTTAGTATGCAGAAACAACACAGCACAGAGTGTAGTATTACATTTCTAGTCATGACAAAATTCAGTGATGTGTTTTAAGCCTGTCGTCCCCAAAATTACAACCCCATAGGTTGTTTGTGCGAACAACTTATTATAACTCACGCTTAGTTTTATTGTTAGGCTGCCACCTGTAGTGGCTGTAGTAATTGCATGAGCAAAGTATGAAGTCATTGGACAGAGTTTAAAGAAAAACAAAGTTTGTGTGATGGAGTATAAAGAGTGTGTTGGTAGGAGCGGAGGTGGATGGGTCAATCAAACACAGGATTTTCACCCAGGGGGCCACTATTTATGTGTGAAACCAAAAGTCAGGGTTGAGTTATTTTAAGTTACATGTGTATGTAATGTCATTATACAGTATGTACTCAACGTCATGTAATGTCACGTTGATATGTCATTACGTTGTCACCTGACATTAAGTACGTAAAATGACAACGCCCAGCCATGATCCTTTCTCTGAACCTAACCACAATGGTAGGAGCGCTACTTTAGGAAAAGCTCCCGTGGGTCGTATTTGAGAGTAGGGTGGTACAACCTGTGTGGTTTCATTGGCTGGAGGACTCGTGTGTTTTTAAAGCACTCAACACTCAGCTGCTTTGTATTCCTGTTGGCAAATTGTGTCACCACAGGGTTAACTTTGACAAAAATTTGAAATTCTAAACTGGCACACAACCCCTCAGGCTCCGGCTCACCTCCTGGCCTGTGTCAAGTGATCAGCCAGCTGATGGTCAGCAGCTTTCTGTCTGTAGCCCTGCCTCAGAAATAAACTGTAGAAAAACAGTATGCACCCACAAAGCAATCAAGCACACAGTAAGCTAACGCTGCGTTTCCATATAAGCAGCAAATACTGTGTTTTGTGCTTTTATAGAGAATGAAAGTCCTGCCTCTGCCAGCAATTGCGCAGGAACGGCACCATGTCATTTAAGTGAAAAGGTAAGACTTGAGGAATAACGTGAGATTTTATCTGTCTGGAGGCTTCAGGGTCAGTGGTAAACTGAGAGTCGTGATTGCTGCCAGACAATCTCTTGCCTGCTGTGACATTTCTGTGCATGACTCTGCTATTTTCATTTTATTTTGGTCTTCTGGAGATTATTCCTGCACTCATACCTATAAAACATGAAGGATAAGAAGCAGACTGAAAGTTACAGACACATCCACAACTCTTGATAATGTCACATTATCATTTTGTATCATTACCAGTATGCTGACCTGCCTGTTTTGGTGGTTTGGCTCACTAGTTTTAATGCGGTCCTCTTTTCTAATTTTCTGTGAGACTGTAAATGAATTTAGTTTATGAATCTGTCACTTTTTAAGCGATGATGCAGAGTCATGACCTTTACTGAAATGCAATACCCTTATTATTCATGCAACAGGAATAGAATAATATTGCATTTAAACAATAATCTTGTACATTTGCCCATTTGTCCTTTTGCCTTTCAAACTTATTGGTTTTATTTTCATCCATAAAAGCTGCAGCACACTTCTTCATAGTTTTTGTCTCCAAAGGTGTTATCAATCTTTGTTTTTGTCATAGTTTTTGCCGACAAAATTAACACTGCTCCGGGCTGATATCAGACTGTGACAAAAACTGACTTGTGAAAATATGGCTTAAGTGTGAGGTTAGCAAAAATAGGTCAAGGAGAATATCAAGTGGCCAGAGAAATGACTTATATTAGATTCTGTCACTCTTGTCAGTACAATAAAATACAGGCTTCAGTGTCGTAAAAAATCTGTCTGATCTTGTCAGTGCTGTCTCTTCAGGTGACCCTGTTCCAACAAACAAATGTGGGACAAAACGAATGTTTGTGTGGGACAATGTGGGACATGTTGGCAGTGCTGAGAGGTAGTTTAAAATCTTTGGTATTATGTCATCTAACCTAGAAAAAAATCTATTCTGCTCATGTACTGTTTTTCATGTGGTATCCACCCCCTGTGTGAAACTGAAATATAAAAACGCTCTAATATTCACCTCCCACTGACTTAACCCAGTTGTAAATAGTTTCCCAGTCTTTGTTGTGGCTGCATTTCCTTTTCTTTGTGGTAGTTTCCATCATATCCTGCCCAAATCTGCATCGCTTGTAACTTTGTGGTGAGTTGCAGTTTTCCCTGTTGGGCGTGGTGCGTAGGCCTACTGGACTCGATTGACATCCAAAATGACCCTGTGATAACAACCTGCCCTGCTTTCTTCACAGCCATTGGATAAAAATTGTAGATAAATGTCTGTCCTGCAGTGGTTTGACTTTTGAAAACTCGAGACGATCAAAATGCGGGACACTGCCTCAATATGTGGGACATGGAACAAGGGATGTAAATGTAGTGCAGTCCCTCATGAAGCGGGACAGCTGGTCACCCTATTGTCGAGCCTGATCAGTGTGCAGACCTTGGTTTGGCTGTTTCAGGGACTTAGAGTTTGTGAAAACAAAAAGTTATTTTGAGGGATGCATGATCATGTCAGCACGCCATTTGTATCAGCCAATATCAGAATCGCCCAGCATGCTTTTTCATACTTTGCACAATGATTGAATATTGCATACATTGAAATCTGCTGGCCCATCTGCTGGTGGGCCATCACAGTAAGAGTATGCATGCATAATGTGATGTTAATTCCACCACAGAAGAGACTTGATGATCGCTGAAGTTAGGTTGGGAAAAGAGTGGATATAGTGATATTGATTAGTGGTCAAATAAGTTGTTATCGGCATATCGGATATCGGCAAAAAATCCAATGTCATGCTTCCCTAGTAATTTTGTATATTTTTGATGAGAGAAATGGTTATTCGGTTCGATTGAGGGCTCTCTTATCCCCAATTTTGGAGTAAGTAAGAGGCATATTGTGAAACAGTATTGTAAAGTGTCATTTTTACTTAAATGCCACTCTGCAAATTTCGCTGAAGTGTTCCACTGAAATCATTTGGTGACACAAGCATTGTCTCCTTCTATTCACCACTTCGGCTCGCCTCTCCAGCCTCGTTAATGGACAGTGCGGAAGTCTGCTGGGCGACACTGTTCAGATGTCACAGAGCTCATTTGAAGACTCGGTGTCTTTCATATGGTTTCCTCCATATTGCTGTGATATCGGGCCGGACTTGACACCATTAACCACTTTGTCCTTGCTTTTAACATGGTTTCCCTAGTTGCCGTGGCGATGATGACCTTGCAGCACATTACTGTGATACTGCAGCATAAGGTGTTGTGTGAACAAGGAGCGAGACGCAGAGATAGAGGGGGCCCAGACAGTGGGCGAATAAAATGAGGACAGCTACTATTAAAAGACGGGCCACGTTCACAAAGTTGTTTATGTCACATGATACTCGCAGTGCAACTTAGCAGAAGGCGAGCAGATTTCTGAGAAGGAGAGAGATTTGGGGAGAGAAGACGCGGAAAACACTGAAGCATACGCGTGAAGAGAAATAGAAAAGGAGAACAGGTGGGGATCAGAGAAAGATAAATGAAGAGAGATGAGAAATGTCAAGATGGTATCACAGCGGAGCGCCAGCAGTGCTTTGAAATGGAACAGAAATCTGCTTTTTCCCCGCCTTTCTTTTCTCCTCTTTTATACCTGCCAGTGCTCACCTTGTTTTCCCCCTCGCACTACCAGACACCAACTTGTACTAATTGCTCCTGTTTGCCTCCCATCACTCTTCCCCTAGCCTCTATCCCTCCCCTGTCACCACCTCTGGTCTCCTTTGCTCTATTTGTCCCTCACAGCCTCCCCCCTCTCTTCTTCCTGTTGCTCCTATCAGAATAAAGGGCAGCTCAGGTCGTATATAGATGATATCCTGGTCAGCCGGTGATGCGGTGTAATATGAAGCGTCCAGCATCTGCTTTTTGCTGCTGCAGTCAGCGCCCTTTAACCTCTCGCATTACTGAACTCCCTTCCCTCCCTCCCTCCCATTCTTCCTTCTTCTTTTCTCCCTTTGGCTTGTCACAAGGTCCAAAAGTTTCACCACCAATCAGCCACATTTCCCAATATCCAATGGAAGAGAGCATAAATATCTGATTCTGAATTTGTAACACTTAAGGAATCTATGAATCAGTTGATGCCGAAACAAACAAGACCTTTAGATTGCGAGACAGTGAGTCCAAGGGCACTCTTACAGATCAGAGTTTAAACTGTGACTCTCTCTGGGAGTTTGTTTTGAAGCAAAGTGTTTCCTCTTACTTTCCAGCAAGTTTTTTCGACCGCTGCTCGTTTTGTTTCTCTGTCTACTGTGCTTAAAAGGTCAGCCAGAGGAAATCAAACATGGAGGGACCTGCTTTCTTGCTTTGTTTTCTTCATCTTATTTTTTTTTTTCTTTACTGGAAGTCATTCAAGGTGAATAAATGGCTCCCATATCTGGCCCCTGTTCACTCCATTTTTTCCTCATTCTTTCTCTCTCTCTCTTTCTCAGTATTGCTCTCAGATGCAGGGCTGAGCGTGGCTTGTGTTAACAGTGTGAGAGGCCCCTCTGTAAAAGAAAGTGCAATTCCATGTAGCTTACACTGAGTATGGCACATTAATATATCAAGATGTGCAGCTCAGTGTTAATTTTGATTAACACAGTGGTAAAACTCATCTGTCAAGTAGTTCAGGACCCACATATTTGTCTATTCAGATGTTTGTTTGTTAGATAGATGATCGGTTTTCAGTTTGGGGATTCTGATATTTGTTTTAGAAATGACAATAAAGACATTATAAAATAAATTAATGTAATTAGCACTTCCTGTGCATTGATTTATTTGCGGTGGTGCACAATATCTGTGTTTATCATGAGAGCTTGCCCCACCCTGGGGGCCATTGGTGAGAGCCCACCCAGACACACACAGTCACAGTTGTTAGCATCACATGGCTAACATTACGGTTATTCATGGGTTTAACAACAGAGTCTGTGTGAGTGTGTTGGGACAGTTTGATGGTTTGTTGTTGGATGCTAGCCACTGCTGCAGTCTTAGCTCTTGTTAACCGTAATGCAGGATTTGTACTTCTGTGACATATCGACACATAACCTATGCTGTAGCCTGACGTGCACCTCCCCAGAAATGTAACTACATCATGGCGACGTAGACCTGTCTATTTTGTAAGACGAACCCATTTGCCTCAGTGGAAATGAAGCTTTTATTTACTTTAATTCCACAGCAAAGAAACACAAAATAGCATTTTAAGTCTTGTGTGTGATTTATCCTGGAGTAGAAGAAATCTCCGCTCATCGCTAGGCTAATTTATACAATGTAGAATGCCATAGGCTTGTGCTAATAACATTAGCATGTTGTATTTGTAAAACATGTTTAGTATAAGACAGCTGTTTTGTTGAGGAGCCTTGTGAGTTGTAATGGAGCCCAATTTTGTAATGTTTCCTTTGCTAAATGTTGCTGCTGTCCCTGGCGTCATATGAGTATCGGAAAAGTCTGCTAGCCTCGAGGCTAAATCATACAGTGTAAAATGCCATAGGCTTGTGCTCATAACATTAGCATGTTGTATATGTGGAGAAAATGTGTCCAGATAAAGACATATTCTTTGTCTGTAAATGCTTCGAGTTATACTGAAGCCGATTTGTGTTCTTGGGTTTGAAATTGTCACTATTAAGCCATGTTTAATGTGTGTTTTGGGTGTGTTTTGAATCAACTAAACTTCTTCAACTTCAACTAACACTTCACAGAAACCGTGTTGCCAACTAGTGTTTTGGAGGTGTAACTGCAGTGTGACACGGAAACACCACTGCATAAAAGCTCACGGTGTAGATACGTGTGTAGGCTCTGCATAGAGCTGAAGTACAAGTATAAATCCCGCTTAAGGTGTCCAACTGACTGTTTGCTGGTCGGACAGTGGCTCAGAATAAGGCTTTTCCATTGGCCCTTTTGGTTGTGCCACGTCATAGTATTCCATGCCCATTTGCGTTTCCATTGTCAGTTTAAGAGGGCCCAACTGCCTCTGAGTGTGTAGCAGTGATGTCTGCCAACTGGAGCTAGTATGCTGTGTCTGTGCATCTGTTTTAATTTATTCATGAGAAGAAAAATTGTCACAATATGGTATAATGTCAAAAAAAAGTGCATAGTTGGGACCTGGTTTAACTAAATACCTTGGGATCACAATCCTCCAGAAGATTTGAATAATCACTATCGATTACTACCGAAGCCTCAGAGGACAAAAAAAGGTTTCCGGAACAGTGGTTCAGGTAGTTGAAGCAAATATTGCAGGCTTTGCTTTGCATATTCATATACAGTGATTATTTTTATAAGGAACGATGAAAAGAATCCAGTCTTTGCCGGAGAAACCACAACTTGTCAACGTCACATACATGTAACCTCCTAAAACACATTAACTGTGCTTGTAATTAGGTCTTAACAGTCAGTATTTCAGCAGCAGTGGTGTCACTGAAGGCTCAATCTGTGGGTTTTTACTGCAGAGTTGTCAAAGCCATGAAATAATCCAGAGTTCAGCCAAAAGACTGGCACCATTTTGGCAGACAGATCAGGTGGCTTCCTTTAAATAAGGAGAAGATGTGAACCCTGTAACACTCTCAGCATCACACTCTGCTGTGTGCAGACCACATGTCAACAGCTGAAGTTAGTCACAAGTGAACCAAAATGTTTAGCCAAGATTTTGCTCTCTATACTTTTAATAAAGTTTGTGTGTGTGTATGTGGGTGTGTGTCTTTTTTGGGGAGGTTGGGGGTTGCGTGCTGTAATATCCCCAGCCTTCTCCACCTCCCTCTCCTTTCCAACTTATTACCTTGGCTAGTTGATCTGATGGTGTAATAATATCTCCTGCCTCTGGCTACGGGAAATGGCCACATGCATTATTCACACATGCTGAGATGCTTATTGATGACTCCTTTATTTATATATTTCCTCAACGCCAGAGTCATTTCTCACATTTTTCACCCCTTTAGTTTTAATCCTCTGTTTTGACGTGAGCCCCGTCTAATGAGGCTGACTCACTCCGGGTTTTCAAATGGGTTGTGCTTGTTTGATGGGAATTTAGTTCAAGCTTTTGGCACGAGATATATCCGTGTGAAACTGGGGCTAATAATACATGTAGGTGGAGCCCCATTTATTAAATCTACTTTATTTGATGTCAAAGCTCACGGCTGCTCATTTTGTCATAGCTGTTTCCACTGGGGCATCACACGAGTGCTGTGTGAAAACCCACAGAAAACAGAACTCCTCTGAGAAAACTAGCATGACATTGCCTTAGGACTCTGGGGTAAGTTTGTCTAATCTGATTTGTGTACATTCTCCAGCTATTTCCTTCTCTTCCATTCATGCAGTTGGTGCAAATGGGGCATATTCTCTTTTATGTCAGTGCATGGTAGAGTTCAGTGCTACTGGATGTTTAGTGGGTTTTCTCTATGAATTCACATTTCCTCTCAGCTTGGACCCGAAGCCACGGAAACAGCGACAGCAAAACTGCGGTGAGCCATATTTCTGGCCAAAACTGGTACTTTAGGCGTGCAAGTGTATGTTTTTTTTTTTTCTTCCCCTGAGAATCCATTTTAAACTTTGCTGTGTGGACATTTTCAACACAAATGTCTTTTTTTGTCTTTTCTTTTTTTTTCACAAAATAGGCCATGGAATTGAGTAACAACAAGGGCGCGGAGTTGCTGTGATCCCATTTATACATAAGTATATATATATATATATATATATATATATACACACAAACAGCGTATCCTTACACAATGGTTCGTATGATAGCCTACAAAAGTGTACACACAACAGTTCGTATGATATCCTAGGAATTTAAGGCCCACAAATGACGTTACGTCCCTAATGTAAAGTTACAAAATTAACATATGGGGTAGGGCCAGGCTAGTGAAGTTACTGTGGTTACTGTTTTGAGGATGTGCCCTAAAATGATTAGAGGTTCACTCTGTTCCATGTGTGCTGGGAAAAGTCCTGTGTTTTGTGACCCATCCACCCCAACCTGCCTCCTAACTAGACTGCTTGATGAGCATGGTCTCAGTGACTTGTTGTGTCAGAAACCAACAAAAAAAGGTATGTTTTCACGTTGGCAAACACTGACTTTCACCTACGAGAGCGGTGTTTCGCATCCTGTGAGATTCTTAATCCAAACCCTGTTGTATTTTACTAACCCTAACCACTTCCTTTTGTTGCCTAAACCCAACCATATGTTGTTGAAGGAAAAAAAAACTTATCGTACTAACATAGTGCGTCTACTTTGAAAGAGACTGTATATAAATGTTATATTTCCTGTGAAAATGGAAGTGTATCTTGAAAGAAGAGAACCTGACATTGTGTCCTAGAACATAAACAAACCAACACACCCAGGGTACTTTGCATGCCGTACGTGGATGCAGAAAGTCCATGACCAAATGTCAATATGTGACGAGGTCAGAGTGAGAATATGTTGGCTAGGCACCGCTTCCTTTTATGGCTTATGCACAAATTACTGGTTCATCATTATGTTGCATATGTTTGAATTCTGATGCATTACTTTGTGTAGGAAAACACTTGAATAGTGCATGAGAATAGCCTGATCCATAAAGTATTTTGTTTTATCAGAGTTGTTGTATGAGTCAATTACAGTATATCTACATTTAGAGCTGGTCCTCCTCTGTGGAGTCTGCCATGTTGTTACTACTGTAGCCCAGAATGGACAAACCAAATACTGACTTGAAATAGGGCAATTCAGGTTTTGGTATCAGCCCCTTTGCTGACTGAAATTCCTCCCAGGTTTTAGCATGATTGACAATCAAAATGGACACACATTTAAAAGCTAGAAGGGCACTCGGAAAGCACAGACCTCCATCAAGGCCAAATACTCTATTCTGCATGTTAACAAAGGAGGTAAAAAAAATATGCATCTGCTCTGTGATTGTGATCTGATCTAAAAATTTATACACCCTTTTACTAAGTTGCATGAAAATTGGCAGTAGTTTTTTTCTGTAATCCTGCCGACATGCATACTAATAGAAACAAAAATATAACTTCCTTGGTTGTGGTGATAAGAACCAGATTGGAAAATACTAGAATTTCCCTTTAAATAAATAAAAATCCTTGAGGTCATTTGCAGTTTATATGCAGGTCTTCCTGCTTTTATCTGCATGCAAGAAATTCCACCTCCCATCCTGCCATCTGGGGTTTGGCAGTGCGATTCATTGAGATTTGGAGAGGTCAGGAAGTGAGTAAGAATAGGCGATGCAGAAGACTAATTTTGCCACTCCATATTTAATGCTCTGGTAATGGTAGCCCTCTCTGTATTCTCTCTCCTTTACACAGTCTTCCTGCCAGATACAGTGGGCTGCCCTGGCCTCTTTCTCTTGTCCGCACACACACACACACACACACACACACACACACACACACACACACACTGCCCAAAATACCAGCATTGGGTTTAAAAAGTAGTTCACCACAGATGTGTCCGGCCCAAATAGGAGAAGAGAGCATGACACATAAGCAATCACTGTTTGACCAAGGGATTATTTTTACTTTTATTCTTTTTCTTCCTTCCCCTCATCTTTAAAACCACCAGCCTTTTTTTAATTTTTTTTTATTCCAGATCAAAACACAATCCTTTGACGATCACTGTTAAATATCTTTTATATAGCTCACCCTCTTTTTACCTGACTCATCCTCCCTTTAGGTGTATGATTTCTTTCAGTTTCCAGAACATATTGTGACAGTCACAAGAGAAAAATGCCGGAATTTGTTGCGTCCACCAAAAATACAGTAGGCAGCGAAATTTAGCTAGTTGGCTAATAATAGCAGGTAGGGACTGAAAGTTTTGTGGTCAAGCACAGGACCTGATGTCTAACTATAGTCAGAGAAACGTGTTACATTTTTCACTTAAACAAGGTTCACATCATTTTATAATGCATGTTTTATTTTTGAATTTATTTTATTTCTATATTTATTCATTTTATTTTTTATTTTATTTTATTTTATTTAGTTTTATTTTATTTTATTTTATTTTTCTAATCATGCATTTAATTCTTTTGCAAGTGTCAGGATCCACTGTATCCAAACAGTCCCTGCTAAATGCAAGCTGATACAGCTTTTTCACATCAGTCATCACTGTTGCTGTTTGTATTTTCTAACCAAATAGTTTGTGAAAGTGTTTGAAAACTGACTTTGGAGTATTTAATGTTGGCGAGTCCTTCCAGCACATGAACACATATACAATAAAAAACTCAATTCAAGGTAGTGTCAGCCCAGCAGACACACAATAAAGACTCCTGCTAGGTTTCTGAATACAGACCTGACCTGTGACACACAGCTGTCGGCTCAGGAGTAAAGAGTAACCTCCTTCCTTCACTATCAATATTCATGTTACTCAGTGTTATTCAAAAACATCTGAAAATGACTCAAATTTGTGAAGATTTTTTTAACAGTTCACAGATTCATTTGTAAAGCATTTCAATGTGTATATATAAATTGTTTTGTAATTTGTACATTTCAATTATATTTGTACAGCTCTATCACCTTGGTGTTACTGCTAAGCCTTGAAACTTTGATGAATTGTGCAATCTTCATTTTTATCTTTTGCATTCTCCAAGGATGACTCCTGTTATGTAAGAGGGGAGGAATCTTCTTAAGCCATTTTTTGGATTCTAACCTCTTCTGCACAGTGTTCAAATACTGTATTAATCGTACAGTACTTTTTATACACATGTATAAAAAATAAATAAACTAAACTACACTTAAAAGGAGTTAAATAATATTTTTGAACATGTATCTTTAGGGACATGATAAATAAAGCGGTTACTTAAGTAGCAGAGAGGTCACTTCTAATAAAGTATCTGTATTTAATTCATGTCCATAAACTTCTCTCTGCTTTATACAGACGTCATATCGGTGCAGTGCATATCAGCATATTCATAAAAGCATTACATCTGAGTGTGGGGGACTTATTAAGTGATGTAACCACACGTGGGATGGAGAGTTAAGGGCACTTAGTGTAGCAGCTGTAGGAGTTTTGGGGGGCAGTCTGTTCTTTCAACATCCGGATTCGAGCAGAGGTCAGGAAGTGTTTGGATGAGTGGATTTAAGGAGCATGCAGGAATGTATGTGGCACAAGGAAAAAGCGGAAATAGGTTGCATTCTTTCTTTCCCTCTCTCTCACAGTGACCTCATCTAGTCCTTATCTCTCTTGTCGTACCTGGCCAGATGCCAGCAGTGATGTGGAGCCATCTAGCCAGCTGATTGGCCGTTTCCAATCTCACCAGGGATGGGCAGATTGATTACTCACTGCTGAATAATACTATCATAATGATACACTTGCTCATTTGTTATTGATACCCTTAAAAGGGCTGTCTTCTTGTCCTTCTTGTTTTTAAGTTATCAGTCGCAGTTGTTTTGTAAGTCTTTAATAGTTTTTCATTTTCTGCTAATGTTTTTGGCTTATCTGTGCATCATAAACTAGAGTCATAATTTCTAGCGTCATCCGTTACTAGAGGTCACCTTTGTTGGACACAAACACAGATGCATATATTGAATTATTCCGGCTTCCTTCCTTTTTTTTCCTGTCTCTTGATCTCTCTCTTCTTCACTGTCTTCCTTTGAAATAAATTGTCTGCGCCTGAATGCGTGAGCTTTACTGTTAGCGATATGGTGTTTGATTTGATTTTCCAGCTGAGAGCCTGGCAGTCTCTGTAAGGGCTACTGTGAGAGAGGATGTGCAAGAGAATGACTTGGAAACATTTTCGAATGAAGCTGTGTATATGAATCCAAATGTGTGGCTGAGTGTATTAATCTCGGTATGAGCGTTTGTGTGTGTGCGTGCGTGTGTGTGTGTGTGTGTGTGTGTGAGTGCGTTAAGCCTTGCTCCACTGACACTCTTCCCTCCTTCTCTACAGAGAGAAGTGCCTTCTTTCGGTGACCCCCGTGGCTGTTTGGCTCCACTGAAGCCACCTCTGCCTCTGTGCCTGTCCATGTCTGCCGGAGTTGCCAGCCACACCAGAAGCCCCAGGACTGCCAGGACTGCCAAATCTGTCCACTGAGCCAGTCTCCACACCACTTACACCTCACTACTTCCCTCCATCTCCTGCTCCGTCTGCCAGCTAGACCTCTCTCCACCCATGCCACTCAGCCCTCCCCTGTGGAAGTCAACCTCTCCCCCCTCCTCTGCACGCAGACCCTGATACTGAAAAAGGACAGCTTTTATCGGCTCCTGTGAGCGGAAGGAGATTGTCTCTTTGCCGTCCCCTCCACCACAGCCTTCTCCTCCTCATCCTCCTCTTTCTGTCCACCTCTCTCTTCCTTCTCTCTCCTTCAACCCTGCATCTTTTCATCATGGGCCAACTCAATCGATAATGTGTTTTGCCATTCGTCTCATCTGACAGTTCAGCTGAGGAGCAAGGCGATAGCCAGCACTGGTGTGTGCGTGTGTGTGTGTGTGTGTGTGTGCGTGTGTGTGTGTGGGCGTGTGTGTGTTTGAGAGAGGGGACGAAAAAGAGAGATTTCAGAGCGAAACCCCTGTGGCCGTCACCAGCCTAGGCCCTGGGTGACAGGCGGAGGAGGAGTCCTATTACAGCCGTAAACACTCTTGGGATGGGCCGCAGGTGGTAGGCGAATCTCAGGCCTCACAGGCTTCACCTCAGACTCAAACCCTGGGGACAAAACCTCTAAAAACTGGCCTTTTCCCATGTCCTTTACTTATTCTTTCTCACCATTTGCCCCAGTGTCATTAGCAACATACAGACGCACGCGTAATTGCATTTGCTGGATATCTATTCCTCTCAATCGACGCCTCCTGCCTGGTTCAAAATGGCAGTGAATGTGACACCAATCCGGGACACAAAGTGGCTGACATTGGAGGTTTGTCGGGAATTCCAGAGAGGAACGTGTTCACGACCGGACAGTGAGTGCAAATTTGCCCACCCTGCCAAGAGCTGTCAAGTGGAAAACGGCAGAGTCATTGCCTGTTTTGACTCACTCAAGGTGAGTATGACAAACACCTGTGATGTTCATTCATCACCGAACTGTCTTCTCCTTTTTTTTCCTTGTGTGCATTGTTAATGAGCATTGTCTTCAGGATGTTTTAGGTTCTATTTTAGGGTTGTAGGGATTCCAGGACCTGTTAGACATAAAGAGAAGGTGTAGTTAGTGATTCTGGGCGTTATGCATGTCTCTCACGTAAGTTGTTAGGAAAAGTGAGATATCATTTCCTTAGCCACAAGGTTAAGCCATGGCAAGGGGATAAATATGTGTGTGTATAAATACTTTTTAGTGTGTGTGTGTGTGTGTGTGTGTGTGTGTGTGTGTGTGTGTGTGTGTGTGTGTGTGTGTGTGTCTTGGTAAGCTGAGATGAGGCCGTAATCACATTAACATCTGTGAATCAGACTCACAGTTTCCTTCACTGGCACATAACTTTATTGCAGGACTGTCAGTTGGCACATCGCAAAAGTTTCTATGTGATCATCACATCAACAGGCTGAACGGGAAATATAGAAGTAGGGCAGCATACTGTGTATTTCATGTTTGTATGTGACTCCGCGAGTGTATGTCTGTATGTGTTATTTTGAGGTCATGCAGCACAGTGGGGTGTTCTCAGAAGGCTCTGTAATTTACTGTCTATTTTTGCCCTGGCACTGGAACAACACACTCCCACTATGCAGCTCCTCTCACTCTCTGTCAGAGATGGGGGGGTCAAATGGGGGAGCAGATGGAAAGATGGAGGAAAAGAGAATGGACTTGGTCGAGAAGTTGTAAGAGAAAATAAGAAATATAAAGTCTTGATACAATTGCTGCTCCCCTAGACGTGGCCCCCTTGGCAAAAACAAATGGAGGCCAACATCAATGTCTCAGAGAGGCTGTGGCTCATTTTTTAAGTTAGGTTTTAAGATGATAGCGGCATCTTATGAATCTCGACAACCTCAGGCATCCAGCGGTACCAGCCATATTGGCATAGCCTGTTGGAAAGGGGGCTAAATAACACTCCAAATTTAGGCGAAATGTTGGCGAGGGAACAACTGGCATGGCCATTTTCAAAGGGGTCACTTGAACTCTCAGCTCAAGATGTCTGAATGAGAATGAGTTCATGGGTGCACATGAGTCTCTGTTTTGTTCCCCAATCGATGTACTCCTTCAGATAAAAGCTGTATATTTGTGTTTTTAAGGAGAAGGACAACCAGCCTATTTAAAGAACAAGGCTAACGTATATAGATACATAACACATTAAAAGTATTGTCCTGGAACACACGTTAACTGTGCAGATAATTAGTAATATTAACTGTAACATAAGAAGCCAAAGTACACTCTGTATGGACATAACTTTCAACCAGCCGAAGTGAATTCCTGAGATTTACTTATGGCTTTTGGTTTTGGTGTGCAACCCCAAGATTTTCAGAGGCTCCATCTGGCCACCGCTATGGAAAATTTCCGTGGGCACCACTAGATGAGCCAATTAAAAAAAGATAAATGAGCTATGAGCAACACATTATCCCTTTAATCATAAACGTACAGGGCACAGTTCACAGTTATGGACGCCTATACACTACGGATACTGGTCACGCTTTTAATTTACCACAACAGTAGGAGAGTGTGTAAAGGGTCAGCTGTGTCAGCATGTGTCATGGCTGAGAGCCAAGCATAAACACTGGCCTTCTGTAATGTACAGCAGTTAATTGTATATGAAGCATACATGTGCGTTTACTGTACATAATGCAGAATGTAAGTCACGTACACACAATATGCACACATGTGTCAAGCAAACACACTCACGCTGCGGCCTGAGCCTGCTGCCTCATTATTCCAGATGCTGAAAATGTGTTGGATACAGCGATATCAGTGAAGTCAATCTGGATATTTTGGCTCAAGTGAGCGCAATGATTCTGGATCCTGGAGTTCTGTCTACCGTGTTGTGCACATGTCCTGTAATTTGTCTCCTATCTGATTGGCAAGCAGGGTGTGATTCAGTGTAACTGGAGACCAGAGCTGGAAGTCAGTCAAGCCAGTCCAGGCCACAGCTTACCCTGCTGTATAACTATGGGGAGGGGGATGTTTCTTGTTAAGCCAGGTACTGTGTTATTATAGTTCTGGGCTGCTTGGTTGGACCTCTGATGGTTTGGTTGGTACAGGTAAGACAGGAAGGAAAAGGGGGTGCTGCAGGGGCACTGCATGGATCATGAAAACAGACGTGCAGACTGAGCCGGAGAGGGTGAGAGCAGACGCAGCAGGGAATGTGCGAGGAAGTGTAGCACTATGCTCAGCGCCCTTCCCTGCTCTCAGTGCCAGGGCATTCCACAGTCTACCTCCCCTCCCTGCCTCCATGACAGTATGATAGATCTGCTTTATCTGCAGATGAATTCATAATACGTAGCTAGGCATGGAGAGAGGGGCGAGGGGAAAGGGAAGGACAGGCAGGAGGATGTGGAGAGGGGAAAAAAAGGGAATAAAGGGATAGATGTTCTTTACACGTGGCTTCTCACTCCTGGACAATTTGGCATAGCCCTTGCCCTTAATTCCTGTTAAAATGCAGGCCGGCAAGGGGAGCAAGAGCTGTTGCTGGAGGAATAGAGAAGCACATGGAAAGCTCTCCATGCTTTTTTACATCCTTCTCTTTGCTTTAAAAAGTCTTTGTCAGAATGTCCCTGTTTCTGTATTTTAAACCAGTTTCTTGCCAGTTGGTCTTTATATGTGAATGTCATTCAGTCTTATCTGTTTGTCAAGGCCCAAATGCACTGAAATGTCTGACGCAATCGTATTGAAGTACATCCATTGTTTAAAGTGTCTGAACACACACCAAAAGTATTATGAGGCGCGTCAAACTGCTTCGATGCCTTTACTCCGACCTTGTTTAGATTTCGGAGTGTCAAATGAGGACCCAGTGATTGACGTCAATGAGGCAGAGAGGAGAGACGCAGAGACAGGGAGGTGGCTGTCTAGCCAGAACGAAAAAATCGATTTTGGGCAACAGCTGAAGTTAGCTCCGTTAGCTTAACTGAGAATTTTAGGAGCAACACGGATGAAATTCTGCAGTGCCAAACGAAATCTACTACCACTGCCAACAGCTGTACTACCATACATCCTAACCATTGTGTTAACACGTGCCAGATGTTAAAAATAAGAAACATAAAATGGCCGTAGCAGACCCACCACATATCGTCTTTGTTTCCATGAACCTTGACTGACTGGTCATAAAATTTAACTCGTGATACGAACCTAACAGTTTATGTTTGTGTTTTAAACAACCTGTAACTAGTGGGGGCTGTCCTAACCAGACAAAAACAACTGCATTGGTTGGTTGTTTAAATACTTAAGCCCGGTTCAGACGAAACTGTTTTAGAACGTTGCAGAGAATTGTTGACGTGGTGTGAACTGGCTGGTCTGAGCTTGACTCAAGGCGGCTGATGGTGTCACCTGCAACTCAGCTGGTCAAATCGCCGTCGGCTGGTTTTAGAACCTAATACACACCACCTGTTCCTACAGCCAATTGGCTTGTAGTGAAGTCTACTGGTCAAATCAAAATGACCGCAGATGGTGTGTTTGCTTGCTGTGGCAGGTGCTCCATCCCTGACGGACCTCTGTTTCTCTCCTCACTGTGTGCCAGTGTTGGACGGTGGGTCACTGTTGCTGGTCGCTGCATGTGCTTATGCCCCTCCACACACACACATTCTCATTGACTGATTAATTGGCGCTGGATATTGTGGCATATTTATAACAAATACAATCCATGTATATTGTATATTCAGCCACAAAATAAGCCTAAAAAGCTGGAGTTGTTGCATACAGATGACACTCTGTCTCATTTAGTTGCATTGGTGTGAACCAGCAGGTTTAAAGAACATTGCAGAATGGGACATTGAAAGTAAGTGTCTGTTTCAACTTGTCCCGTTGCCAAACTTTGGTCCGAACTGGTCTTTAAAACTATTTATTTTTGTTTTTGTAACAGCATGCTACAGGTGCGTTCAGACAAAACTGGAAGCAGACTTCCCTGTCATGTTATTTGTGTGAGAAGCATAACGTACCAGATTAGAAAACACCCATATTATGAAACAGTCTGACAGTTTTTGAAGACGCAGACAAACAACCAATTTTGGACTTGTTGGACAACTGTCTATGATTAGAGAAGGAAAAAAAGAGGGCTAAAGAGGGTATTTGCTTCTTCTTTTGGCTGCTGCCACAGGAATTCAGCAGCTTGTTGCTATTAGCAGCTGGATACAAAGCTGGTTTCATGTAAGCGAATAAAGAACAATTCTGGGGGTATTTAGGCTGACGAAATACAATAAACTCACCATTGTGGCTGTGATGGGAAACAGGTGAGAGTGAGCCAAACATCTGCGGGAGCTCCGCTACAGCATGATGGACTGGCTACTGATGAACATGCTGAAATTGTCTCATTGGGTTTCATTTCTTTGTAATTTCTTCTCATTAAGATTTTCATCCTTTCTGTTGACATTTGAATAATTCGTCTCTGCTAGAAAATCTCGTCATTATTGGAATCCACTGTGGCTGTCAGAGGCTGCTGTTTATGAAAGGAATAATAGAGTTTAATACGAAGGTGTTAGATGGACTGTTGGATGGGTGAAAATCCCTAGAACCCCTTTAAACTACCAAAATGGTACATTGTTAAAGTTTACATATACTCTCTCATATTTTAATAATTTCTTTTACCATTGGGAATATATTATATCAGTAAAACATAGAAAGAATTTGGTTTTAGTTTTGGGGAGTGGCTGTGGTAATTGCTGTTTTCTATCTACAAAGATTTGTCTTTTTGTGCTGATTAGAGTTAAGCCCTAAATAGAGATTGTTACTCAGTGTTAACATGTAGTCTAACAAGCCCACTCAGGAATTACCAATTTACTTATTTACTTGCTTCAAAGAAAACAACATTACATGAAAAACTTCAAAGTGGTCATGGATATAAATTAATCGTGATTATTTTAGTGTTCTTTGGGACGAGTGATTATTAAAAGCTATATATATACTTGAGATGTATTTTCTCTCTTAACTTGTTCTTTTTTTTTCTGTTAAGGCTCAGACATACCAAACCGACATCAAAGAACTAGTGGCAACTAAGGCCGGCTGTTGTGTTGCCTCATGTTGCCTGTGTCTCGGCCACAAAGCTGCTCTTGAACACACCGCAAAGACCAGTGACCAACTAGCACGTATGTTCTGCACCTGCATGAGAGGAAATAACTCTCCATACCAGCAGGCAGGGGAAGTCTGTATTTTTCATTCAAAAAAGGAAAACCAAAAGACCAATAGGACGGATTTAAGACGCTTGTTAGCCAGTTAGCACATTAACAACACAACGAGACGGTGCAATCAAATAACAACACACACAATTACAAACCATTTCTGCCAAAGAGCTCAATGGCTAAAATCAAAATCTCGTCTTGCATAACAAGTTTGTTTTGATTTTACACCCTCTTGACTTTAATAATTTGTTTTCCTTACGTCTCTTCCGGTACACTGATCTAAACTGCCCATCAGAGTGATTTAATTTACCGATGGGCTCTGCTTTCTCTGAATCGGCTGAAAAAAAACAGCAAGTGCTGACAAGTGCCAATGGGCCAACACTGACCGATGGCTGACCATTAGCCTGGTGTGGCAAAGCCCTTACAGATTCGAGGTATGAACAGAAAATATGTTACATGAACTTATTCATTTTCCGTAATTGCTTATCCTGTTGGGCGTAGTTGGGGTGCTGGAGCCTATCCCAGCTGACAATACGCAAGAGGCGGGGCACACCCTGGACAGGTCACCAGACTATCACAAGGCTGACACATAGAGACAGACAACAATTCACACTTACATTCACACCTACAGCCAATTTAGAGTCAACAATTAACCTGCATGTCTTTGGACTGTGGGAGGAAGCCGGAGTACCTGGAGAAAACCCACGCTGACACAGGGAGAGCATGCAAATTCCGAACAGAGGGGCTCCCTCACCTCAGGGTTCGAACCAGGAACCCTCTTGCTGTGAGGCAACATACCATTGCACCACCATGCCACCCCTTGTTGTATGGATTTGCTTTTGGATATTTATTTGAATTTTTCACATGAAAGGATGGAGGTCGAGGTGACAATTTGGACATTGTTCAAGTATTCAACCTCAGTGTCCTCCAGCCCGTAATCACGACCACGTTCTGCCCAGAACATGATTAAATTATAACAATAATTTAAAATTCAATTACAGAAGTTCCCACCAAAAAAGGATTATGAGGAAACTCTGCCATAACTTGGTTTAATAGACTTTATTCAGAGTGTTGAAAAGATTTGTGGGAAGGGTGCATTCTCTAACTCACCCTAACCTAAACCTCCATCTAATAAATTTAGTAGTTTTGCTTCCTGGATCTCTAATGTTGAGATAACTTATCCTGTTGTTCATTACACTGTTATTTAATTTGCTGTGTTATTCACAGTGGAGGAACGTAGGCTAATATTCTCACTATCTCACTCCCATGGTGTATTGGGTATTTTGTATTAAATTTATGAGTTTTGTAGAGTCAGGACTCCACTTGGTTATCTGATGTACGATAACACAAAATCCCATAATGCTTTTATGTTGGAATTCACAATCACAGCGACACTATAATGTAGTTTAAATTTACCTCCTTGAATCTGCAACCTCCCCATGCCATGTTAAATACCGTGTTGTATATCATGTATTGTATATGTATACTACATAGGGTTGATATGAAGAGCTGCTAAAAGCGTTAATATTAATATCACACTCCTCTCACTTTTTCCTGTCTCTCTCTCTCTCTCTTACAATGGAAGCCTTTGACAGCCAGTATATTATTTGTAAAAGGAACACTTTATTCAGGGACAGTTGAGTAAATGTAGTCACACAATTTAGAGTCAATATAGCAATCTGTCTAACACTGAGGGATTTACACTAAATTACAAGTATCCTGGCTTGTAGCATTCAGTGCTCAGACGTTAACAACTGGAGTAAATACAGTATGTTACATTCTTAACAGTCTGTCAGTGATTAAACATTGCCTCATGTTTCTAACAATTATTCATGTATTGTTGAGGATAAACTGTTAATTTATGCTAATTACCCAATCAGACAGCAGGGTAACTAGAACGTTTCGATTTTACCTCTCTGTGTAAAGCCAGTGAAACAAACAGCCTATAAAGAATGTGTCTGATAGAGGGCCATTTGTTTGATTTAATTTGACTGGCTTTTTGTCAGAGACGGTATGTGGTTGTCAGAGCGAAAATTTTCAACAGAGACAAAGCAAAAGTTCAACAAACATCGGCCAGTTACTTTTATAGTTGAAGTAGTGAATTGTTTTGTTCTCCAAAGTTTTCAGGCCAGTGTGGCGCCGGACTGTTATTAACTGAAGACAAACCTGCCTTATATTTGGTGCTCCAGGGGTGTTAATTTCACACTCAGTCCACCTGCAGTGGCTTAAAGGTGTCATATGAGGCCTGGATCAGTGAATTGGACACTGAGACAGATGCTGCTTCAGGCTTCTTGGCCATTTAGCAAAACACTTAGTCACTCAGACGTCAAAGATGTTGGTCAGCTCCAGTTTATTAGGCACCATTAGACACTCCACAGTCATGGAAACAGTTTTTCATGCACTGGTTAATTTCGAGATTTTGGGCTATTTTGCTTCCATAAAATGTGCTCTGTCAGAGCAGTGGTAAGAAAACGTCCAAAATATACATGCTGTTTTTTTAGATTTATGTTCTAGAAATGTATGCAAAAAGTGCATAATGTGGATGTCTGATTGCATATTTTAACATACATTTTCAGAAAATGGTCTTAATGTGAATAATCAACCATAATCCTGATAATCAGAAAGGTTTCATGGTGATATTAGTTAAAATGTTCACTCTATTCACCTGTGGTGTTGTATTTTCTCTAAAATATGGAATTTTACAATGCATATCTTTAAAAGCCATTTTCTGAAAACTATTTTTTCCTCATACGCCATGCCAAAAATCTTCCCTTCAGTAGCACTTATGCAAAACTTACAAGTTTTATTCACATCTATATTCTGAAGGTTTTTACAGAAGGATTTGTTCATATATCATTCATAGCCTGATTTAAATAACATTATTCCAAAAAAAAACATGGTGAAAATGGATCTTTTTTTTCTTTTGCTAGCATATCAACAAAATGAAACAAGAATTTTGAACTTCACTTTATCCAGTTCAGACCTCTGCTCTGGAAATGTATGCAAATCGGGGCATATTTATCAGACAATGCCCCATTTGCATATATCATTTGCATTTGAACATCAAATTTCAGAAAACTTTTAATACAAAAATTAATTGTCTTGTTATATTTTATGGATAAAAGATGACAAAGCTTTAATTGTTAAAGCTGTTTCCAAAAGACAAAAACAATCAGTCAACAATTGGAGCAGACTGAAACAAAAAAAACAAGATTCACAACAACAAATTTGGAAACAAACCAGTAACCAAGGAACACGGGGAGGGAATCCAGCCCAGCAAGGAGCACAAAAGACCAACACAGACAAACTGAGAAAAGAGGGAGCACACGGCTAAATACACAGGGAAAGCAGGATGATAATGAGAGACAGGTGACGGTGGGGCTGATGAGGAGCAGGTGCATCAAATCAGGGCAGACAATTGCTAAGGCGGGAAAACACACTAGGTTGGGAGGTAAAATGAGACTTTTCACATGAGGAGTGAACCTATTAAAAAAAACAGGAAACAGACTAAACATGAAAGAATAACGACCAACGTACTTGTAACAAGGAAAAACACAACTAAAAACTAGAAAACAAAGTCCTCAAAATGGCAGACTACAAACAAGAACGCAGGATTATGACATGTCTTAATGTTGTCATCATCTCGGGAGAATTCATAGTGATACCTGTTATTTAAAAGTTTTCCCTTCACCTGTAGTGTCTCCCGATAACTGCAAACCCAATAAAGGTGCTGTTATTGCCTGAGCTTAATGAAAACTTGGTGATCAGTATGTGTATTAAAGTTACCACACTGTTTTGGATGTTATTATACACACCATTATCCCAAAGGTGAAGCTTGTGCTTGTGATGCCACTTGTCCTTGAGAATCGGTGAACTTATTACTGCAATAACACAGGGCATTCCTTAGTGTCATTACGGTGAAGCTGCTGTGTATTATGTTCCCATAATCACTTTAAACAGCCTGTTCAAGGGTGTAATGGCGGTTATAAAGTGGAGCCAGTGCCAGTGTGTTTCTGAAATATTTTCTTTAAGTTGCATACCTAAGACGCGCAATTTCCGTAGATGTCAAAAAGGTTATGGGTAGAAACCTATTTTAATATTTCAAAAGGTAGTTATCAGTGTGACTGGAGTGTGGATTGGAGTGCTTTTTGTGTAGTGACTCATCAGGCGTGTATACACAAATTAAAAAGTAGACACTCAGACTTGCCATTTGGGACGTTATTAGAGAAGCACATCGTAATCAAAAAAGAAAATGTCTTTTTATATTTGTTCAAAATTCCCCAAAGCACCTAAATAATTATTGTAAGATCTAAAAAAAAAACAACTCTACAAACTCAATGAAGTGCTTTGATATACAGTATGTGTCGTAAAACCCAGCGTTCGAATCAATTCAATGTGTTCAGATATATGTAATATACGTTAATGTTTGCCATTGGTCACTGTATGTGAGTTGTAGAACAATAATTATAGGCTCTATTATGGAGTATACAGCTCACATATACATATGCACACCCACAACTAGACATACATTTCCATATTGCACAGACATAGGCACTCAAACACGAGCTTAGCAATGTATTGTGACCTACATGTACACTATACCTCAGAGTCCTTGAAAAGACACAATAAATGTAGAGTGTGAGAGCGAGAGCAAGAGAGAGCGGTAAGCAAAGAGAGCAGATAACAGGAGAATAGGTAAGGCAATATGTATTGAGATGAGAGCCCAGTAGAAAACAGAGGTGTGTGTATGTGTGTGTGAGTGCGCAGAGCACAGAGGGATGCAGTATATTGGATAAGAACTCTTTGAAAGGGAAAGTACTCCAACAGTGTTAATCTGCTCCGTATCTGTATTCTACTGTCATGCTCTCCGCTCTCATCCTCTCCTCTCATTACCTCTGTTAATCTGTCTCTACTCAACCCATCCTACATCCCCCCCGCCTCTCTCCGCTTCCTTTTTCTCTCTCTCAGGCATCCCAGACACTTTCATTTCCATTTCACACACACTGATTTTTATCTTTATTCTTTATCACTTTCCATCATATTTTGGGAAGACATTTGTTTGTCTCTGGCTTTTTTTACCCGCTGTGGTCACCAGTCAGAAAGAGAGGAGTCATACTTTCATGATGGTCGCTGCCTACTTGTCCTCATTGTGCGTCATCAGACTTTGGTCTGAAGGGGTCACTAAGGGCGTCTGTGTTTAGGCTGTTTCAACATCGACATGGTTAAATTTGAAAACGCTGTTGACATGTGAAAATGATGTGCTTCCACACTAAGGGTTTAGATTGTTGTGTCTGCACAGTCTTCATCCGTTTGTGAAACCTCAGTTTTCCTGTCCACAGGACAATGTGGGGACATTGCTGAAATGTATCCGCTTCGGGGACCATTTACTAAAAGCTTGCTTTTGTAAGAAAACAATGCTGGCTCAGGGTTGACAGAAGGCCCAAAGAAGGAAATATTTGTTTTCAAGTTAAGTCAGTCGTGTCTGAGTGTGATTTTAAATGAATGGATCAAACGTTTTCTTGTTTGATAGAGAATCCAATACCTCAGCTTATCCAATCCTAAAGCAGTGCTCTGTTTTCCCCAAATCTAAATTATATATATGAATATAACTGTGGCGAAAACATGATTTATTTATTTATTTTGCTGATATTGACTGAGAAACTGTTTAAAGATGGGATGCTATGTCACTTAACAAGGTCAGTGCATAGTTTTATAGATCCAATCAGTTGGGTAATCAAATAAATGACAGGTATACACATTGACCTATACAAATTTGGTGTAAGACATGTGATAATGGATAATATGGTCAAGGTGTACTTAAAGCTGAAAGCAGCGATGAACGGGCCCTCGCACCTTCATGCAACTTGGGGGTGCTAGCAGGATGACGGCTGACATGGCATATCTCTCATATCCTATCCTATATCCTAACATGACATTTCCCTGTGCCAGTAGGTGGCGCTGTACTCATTACTAAATATTGGCATATAGATCTGTTCAGGGCAGGACTGTCATCAGTCCTGAGAAGTTTGGGAAAGATTGCGCCATGTATGCTGGAGTTACAAACCACTTCCTGTTGCATGGTGACACATGCGCCTTGCCACTGTCACAGGGTTTGATGAAAAGTCAAGCTTGTGATAACTTTTCTTCTTCAAGGTCTTGGGGTGGGACGGACCAAGGTTTGAAGTTGATCGGATAAAATCTATAGGACAAGTTAGTTCATTTACCACCCCTGGAAATGGGCTTTAGTGATGTAAACAGAAATTAAATAAAGTCAGATTATTAGGTTTTATTGTTGTTGTTTACTGTTAATCCCGAGAGTAAAAGTTTATTAGCCTAGTTTGCTCACAGTAGCCATAATGGATGGGTCTTAGAGGTCGTAGAGGTCCTCTGTTATGACAGAAAAAAAAAATTATTATTAAATATCAGTTACAGTTTATCCGAGTTACAAAAGAAGACAAAAGAAACTTAAAAGACAAAAGACGCTAGTTTCTTAGCAAAAACAAGTTCTGCTCCACTTTATAACAAGCTGTCACTCAGTTTGGGAGTGACAGCAGGTTTGAGTCTTGAGGTTATGTTTGGACAACACTTTTTATCTATTTGTGTTGTGAAGTGTGCCTTTCAAGTGCCTGTGTGTGTATGGTAGTGTCCTCTGAGCTGTTTTTGTAAAGTAGTGTTATTGGTGTATGAGATGCTCAAAAACATTAGTGTTAGCAAGTGGGTGTACTCCCTCGAACTGTTATCATCGAGCACTCATGAAGAGTCATGAATAGAAAGTATATTTTGGGCCTTACTAAATAAGATATACCATATCTGATTTCTCACATAGCTCGGCCTACGCAGGACATTATGAAAGGAGGCTTTTATTAGCACATTGCCATGAAGTAAGCTGTGAGCACACAGCCAACAGCTATTAACTTTGTCTGGCTCAATTCATGAGCGAGTCCTCCCTTGAAACGTCTCCTCTAAATGTCTCTCTGTCCTTAGAGAGGCCACCACTTTTACATCCATCTGTGGATACGCTGCCTCAGCATAGACACACAAACACACACATCCATCTTTAAACATGCTGCATCAGCATGGAGACATGACACAACAACATCCGGGCCAAAATACATACAAGGGCATTCAGGAATAGCCTCTCGCCACATGCAATCGTCTCTCTTTCACCTTTTGGCACCCTTCATCTACTTTTATTTCTCCACTCATCAAACCACTAATGTTGCCGCAAACTGCATCTCCCTACATGCGAATTTCTCTGAACATATGACTGAGGCAGTTTTCTAGGATTATGTATGTGTTTTCTTATGAGACTCGAGAGCCTTAGACGTTTAGGCAGTCTGAAGGTAATGTCAGCATCTCTGCGTGCTGAGTCGTGATGTCCCATTGCTATTGCTGCCCCTGCTGCTCCTGCTCTTGTAAACAGAATATCTAATCAGTTATGGCCTGATCCATTCCCGTTAGTCTGTCTAACCCCCTCCTCACCTTACCAATCTACCTCCCCATCTTTCTCCAAGTACACTGATAACCCCCCACACACTTTTTTCCTCCCCTCACCATCTTCCCGACTGCCTTTAAAGCACACCATTTGTAAATCTTTGGGAGTGATGTGGTAAAACAAACATTTAAATTAGACTGCAGACAAGTAAGGTGTATGGGGGCGGAGGGAGAAGTAGATGGAGAGTGGGAGCAATGGAGCAATAATTCACTCCAGGACAGTGAGTCGTCTGCCAACTTCTTCTCCCGCTTCCTTCTTTCGGCGGCGCTGTATGTCTGTCTACCCCTGTCTTGCCTTTCCTCCATCTCAGTTTCCCCCTCTATCTGTCACTGACCCTCTGCTCTACATCTGATCTCAGGAGTTCGGGCACTATGCAGTCACACTTCTGAAGCTTAATCCTTCACTTTCAACCCTGAACACATAAAACACACACATCAGCACAAACAGCAAACAAACTGTTACTCTCTGCTGCAGTCACCCACACATACACTGACACACACACACACACACACACACACACACACACTGATCTCAGTAAAGCAGAAAGAGTCCTGTGAAATCATGAGCATTCACCTCAGGTAGGTAATCACGTTAGAGTGGCTTTGGTGCCTGGTTAATGGTATTGCAGGCTGCAACAGGCAGGCATTTGGAGTCTGGGCAAGTCGCTCACTGCTGTGTTATTGGGCATTTTGAATTGATTATGTATGCGTGTGCCGTCACGGAAGCCATTGCACGATAGCTCTCGAATTATGACGTAATGGGACAGAGAAATTAAAATGGGACGGGAGAGAGTTTGGAGGATCAAAGTGAAACCAAAGGGCAGACGAGTCATTGTTTTGGTCTTCTTCTATCGTCCTTTGTAGAGAGCAGTCTAACTCTGTTCTGTTGCCTGGTATTTTTCATTGCTGGTGAACAATAAAAGAAAAAAAAAAACAGCATAAGATGGTAAATATGTCCAGTATGATTGCTTGACAGCAGCAAAACAGCATGGCAATGACCTGCGAGTCCCGAGTGGTGGGGAAAGGGCAGGTGATTACTAGAGTTTTCATATCCACTATTTAGTATATCTGAGCTCTTACCATCAGGCAGAAGGTACAGGGTGCCAGCCCTCTGAGCCAGTGGGGCTTGCAGATCATTCGTGCCCACCAGCACTGCACTGTTAAACAAACTGTGAACAAAAATAATTGAACCTCTGTGTGTAAGGATGCTGCATTTATGATATGCAGAGCACTTGAATGATATGTGTTGAATAGGTCTGTAATATTTTAAAGGTGCCCTGTTGTTGATGTATTTGTTTTTTGGTGCTGTTGTTGTAGGAGTTATCATAGTTGTCTGTTTATCTGACAATTGGTGTACGACACAAAAGGAATTTCCAGAAGGACTAATGAATATCTATCTATCTTTGGATTACATGTGCTGTATGGGGTGACGTGGTAGTGGAGTGGTTAGAGCTTTCTCTTCACGGTGTTTGAATCCAGAACCGACTCTGTATGGATTTTAAATGTTTCCCCCACAGTCCAATGACATGGAGATTATGTGAATGAGCAACTCTAAAATGCCCGTGGGTGTGATTGCGAGTGTGAATTGTTGTATGTCTAAATGTGTTGACCCTGTCAGAGACTAGCAGCATGGCTCTACATGTAACAGTGTCTGTCTGTTAGTTGGTCTTTCACCGTTTTTGTCCAGATTGAAGTGACTATTGGTTAAAAAAACATATGGATTGTCATGACATTTTGTACAAATGTTCTTGTTCCCAAGAGGATGAATCCTATCAACTTTAGTGATCCCCTAATTTATAATCCAGCACCACCATGAGGTTGACACAACTGGAGTGATTGTTATGAAATTGTAGTACCTTTAGTGATTCAAAACTAATACCATTGCTGTCGACTTCAGCTGAACTTTGTGTTAGCATGACAATACACAAAATTAAGATGGTGAACGTGGTCAACATTGTACAACTGTGCTTGTGTAACAATAGCATGTTAGTATTGCCGCCGTGGACATATGATCCAATCTCATTCGTAACTTGTCAAATACTTGGTCAGTGGCCCTCTGCGTCAGTTACAGACCCACTGAAGCACCCTGTTGTGGAAGTATGACACGCACCAGGTGGCATCATTTTTGGATGCTCCAAGCAACTGCTGTTGTATAAACAGCAAGAAAGTCTGTCACACGAATTCTGGACTTTCACCCTGGAGACTGCTGTTTGTTTCCCTGAAGTCTGGAGTCAATCAGTGTATTAACAACTGTGCTAGTATGTGTAGCATACTACGCTAGTGGTATATATGTCACATGACATTAAGCTTAACTACTGTCCACACTTTTGTTGGCTAAACATAAGGAATTAAAAGAAAGTTTTTATTCACCAAAGTTTATTGTGAAAAGGCTGTTTGCTTTTAACAAGCAGAAACTGTACATTTCCTGTGAAAGCAGAAGTTTATTTTGAAAGACACAATGCATGTACCAAGCGTTAATTGACATCCCATCCTTGAGCGTCCAAAACTAACAGTGGAGAGGTACCTAGAGTGTGAATAGAGTGATAGCGTGACGTATCAGACCACTGATCTATTCCTTGTATTTGTTGAGTTCAGAGTTAGAATATATTCGGACCTGCTGACATTAGTATATAACTCAAAGCCTCTAGTGTGGCTGTAGACTCTTGGTCTTATTTGTGGTTATGTTCAGAGACACACTGCACTTTGTTAGGATTAGGAAATGATTGAGGTATTGGTGCAAAGTGAAAACCGACTTGAAGCATGGGATACAATGTTTAGTTTATTATAATGTAACTGAAACCACAGTCTTAATCTTAAATGAATCCTTACTTTAACCAACAAGCTTTTGTTTCCTAAACTTATAGCCATTATGTGGGACCATTAGCAAAGAGAAAGGTTCATAAATTATAGTAAAGTCTCTGACTTCTGGGCCTATTGCTCAGTGTAATGAAAAATGTTCTTGCAAATACACAATTTGTAAGCACGTAAGTCCAGCTTGATTAATGCAACTAATGAAACTCAAAACATTTTAATATTTACACCAGGCACATTCATATTTTGCATTATGAACAGAATTTGATTTAAGATTTGTAATTTGTTTAAGTTTTGCGAACATTTCTTCCTGCCAAACGACCTCTGTTCCCAGGGGAGTGCGGTAAACACGGCTTGACTGAGAATGAGTTCTGTCTTTGCGTCTGTCATTACTATGTTTGTTGTTTCACCCCCCCCCCCGACACACACACACAGAGTTATAAACATGCATTCATGAATTTACTCATTGCCCCCATCACTCACTCCTTTAATTAGAAAATAATCAGAGTTGGATGAGAGGTTCATTAAATCCCATCCTTGAGAGCCATCAGCTGCAAACACAGGAGTGGGATATTTATCATGCTTATGAAAAGAACTCAGATACCTCCTCTCGCATTGTTTTCTCTGCAGAGGCAGAACATTGCTAAGGAGGACAGAATCAACAGACTTAGAGCAATGAACAAGTGATGAAGCCACAGAAAGAAAGGGTTATAATGGAAGGGAGCAATAAAATGCAAGAGTGGGAGGGAAGTACAAAAAGCGGGGGAGTGGGGGAGGGGGAGGTAGAGAAAAGAGAGGGATCATTAGAGAAGTGCTAATTAACAGAAACCACACTGTTTAGCAGCACTTTGTCTCCATGCAATATTGATCCTTCATGACCATTATGGAGCGGATGTTTTTTGCTGCTTTCAGCGTGCTCTTTCCCTCTTTCTTTCTACAAAAGTTAATACATCAACACTAAATCACCATCTTACAGCAACCTGTAAAATCCACTTGTTTTTCCACCATCCTGAAACATGCAAGTCATGCAAGCCTGCAAAAGCACAGAGAAAATAGCTGTGAAATGGCCCAAGAAGGCAATTTGGTCGCGGAAATGCCTGCATCTGTAATTGCATCATCATGACATTAAATATGAGGCAAAGAATGTGATCCCTGCAGAGACAGGCAGAGAGGAGGGTGATGTCAACAATCAGATTAAAGAGGACAAGAGACTGTGCATCAATAAAACAGAGGTAAAGAGTGATGGATAGGTGCAAAGACATGAAATGGTGTAACATGGACAGTGATGGACAAATGGAGAGGACAGAATGGCAGATAGATGGTGTATGGATGGAGAGAAAGTAATAACAGAGAGGGAGAGTGTGAAAGTGATAGGGAGACGTGTCAGTCTTCTGTTCAGCATGCAAGATTGAAGAATGTCTGTAATATCCCTTTATTGTTATAGTGCATGTTGCAGGGCTTGCTGTTGGACATTGTGATTCTTCAAAAGGCTTTAACTGGATTACAGCGGTATCAGGCTCAGCTATCAGAGAGAGATACAGCAGCTGTGTTGTGTTGGGTCTGCCGACAGCACTCTGTCTGTCACCGCACTGCCTCTTGCTGCAGTTTCCCCGCTGATATTTGAAGTCTAGATTGGACGACATATCAAAGAATATGTGATCTAAATGACATGGAGATTACCGTCAGGTCCTTCAGTGTAACCTCAATTCAGTTGTAGGTCAAATTCTTCCACATTTTTGTCCGAGCTTTACCTATTTTTAAACTAGATTGTGGCTCCTGATATACAATACTACTTTCGTGACTACATACAGCGCATCGCAATGGCATCTCTGACAACAGATGAGGCCATTGTGAGATAGGCTTAGGGAAGGTGATCACCCCGCTCTTTGCCGAAGTGGTACAAGCCGACTTTGATCAATGTGGATCGATGTGGATGAGTGTGCAGCCGGAAGGCGCTACGTGGTGATGGCTCTCTGCTCTGTGTGTGTATGTGTGGGAGGGAATTAAGACACACTGTGTCATGCTTTTCTACATGATGTATTGCACTAACAAAACATATCCTTAACCTATAAATGACTCTGTCTCGGTCCATTCTGTCCGTCTTTTGTCTCTCACTTTTGCTCTCTTGGGCGTCTTTATGGGAGCACAGCATGGCTCATGCTAAATGGTCCTCTGCAGTGGTAATACAAGGTCCTGATGTACAGAAAAATGTTATTTAATTGTGAGTAATTATATGTGATAATTATTCTTGAATGGAGATGGTTATCATTAAAGGGACAGTCCCCAAAATCAAAAATACATATTTTCCCCTTCACCTGTAGTGCTATTTATCAGCTTTCATCAGTTTTTTTGTTGTGAGTTGTTAAGTGTTGGAGATACAGAGATGTCTGCCTTCTCTCCAATAAAATTAAACTAGATGGCACTCACTTAAGCACTGAGGTGCTTTAACCACCAAGAAATACATTTGAAAAAGTCAAGATAATCTTTTTTTTATTTCTACTGAGCTTTACTTAACAACCTATCACCACACAAAGGGAAGCACAGTATCTATTCAAACTAATGCTTTGATAGTGCAAGGTTAGCTCACCTAAGCTAGCCGAAATATTTTTGACACTCTGCAACTCACACCGGAACAATCTAGACTGATGAATACACGTAACATAGAAGTGATAGGTGATTTTGAGGTGATAAGACTGAGTACCATTTGAATTTGAACTGATGGTGGTACCGCTTCCCGTACCTGGAATTCAGTCCCATGACCTAACTGTACCTTTTTTTTGATACTTTTCTTCCTCTGCAATCACAAAAATGTATTTTTTGAGCAAGCTGCAGGGGTGACGTAATAGACTTTATTGCAATTCTACTTCTCTGCTGTTTTCTGACCACACATAGAGCTAAGCTTCTGTGTGTGTGTGTGTGTGTGTGTGTGTGTGTGTGTGCGTGTGTGTGTGTGTGTGTGTGTGTCTGCTCATGTAGCAGCATTAATAATACAGAAAATAGACCAGATGCCAAAACTATCACAGTAGATCGGCGCTACAGCAATACTATTGGCTCGCTCGGAAGCCGACGGAACGTTAGCGCAGCTCGGTGGCTAGTTTCTTGGCTTTGGGGCGCTTCCGCCAGCTGTCTGGAGTTGAACCCAACAGCTCTGTGGCACTCTGTGGCTGGCCTCCAGGCTTTTATGTAAACATGGTGGTCTTGCTCAGATGTACCCTCAGGTACCAACATTTGGCAAGGATGAAAATAACGTGAACTGGTACTTGGTAGTGCCGATGTAACTTGGTCGGTACCCTTAAAAGTACTGAGGTTGATACCCAGCCCTATGGGGTCAACTGTCCCTTTAAAAGATCCGACATTAAATTCAGAAATGTGAATCTTTTTCATCTGTTTCTGTCTCTATTGTCATACTTGTTGGGTTTTTAATTATTTTTTTTTTTCAGTTGTAGGATTTTTCAGCGCTGCAGTTGTTGGTGGTACAAAGGATTACATGCTTTAGCTCTGTATTAGTTATTTCCCTTTGTTTTTAGCTTTGGCGGTTTGTCTTTTAAAACAGAGGCTGTGCTGTGGCTTTGGAGTAAAATTCTGGCCTTGTGTGTATGTGTGTGTGCCTTGAGCATGTCTGTGCATCACTCGGTGTGTGTGTGTGTGTGTGCGTGCTTGCTGGGGGTATCATCACTTTATGGAGTAATGAATGCTAATCCTCTCTTATCTGCTTTAACCTCGAGGCAATGACACTATGCTGCTGATGCCAGTACAGTGACACTCTTCATCCGAGTAGAATAGGAGTGTGTATGTGTGTGATGGAGACAGTATGTGTGAGTGCTGACATGTAGCATGCAAGAAAAGATGTTTCTGCTCGTGTCTGACAACTTTCCCTTACTCTGTGACTTGAGAGCTTCAGGGTGTGGTCTCGTGATTATCTGCCACGTCCCCCATGACTCATCAGAAGTAGAATAGAATAGAACATTCCAGCCCTCTGACTCCACTGCATCTGATCCTGACTCGTTTCATCAGGAGGGGATAAAAAAAAAAAAGACATGTCATTTGATCTCAAATCCCTCCTGAGATCACTCTACAAAGCAGGCACATTAAAAATGTCTGTGCACTCATGCGGCTGCGTCTTGTTGTTTGTGTCCACTCATGCAGTTTTCACACAGCGAGGGCAGCACCGTGCCTGTTGCCAACAGCGTCTTTTGTTTTCACATTGGAGCCACTCAGTGTAGCTGCTAAAGATCACAGCACAAACCAAAGGCAGCTGCCAGTCTTTGTCGGCGAGCATCTTTTGTTCATTCACAACTTCATCTTCTCCTTTTTATTTTTTTTTTTCAATCGCCGTCTTCAATTAAGATACAAGAAAACTTTTTTTTTCTCTCTTTTAATATTGCCCATGTCTTGATGGACGCTTAATGACAATGGCTATGAAGCAATCTAAGGAGAGCATAAAATAGGGGAAGATCGTGATATGAAAAAAAGGAGGGGAGGTTTAGATGTTAAAAAAAAAAAAAGAAGAAGAAAAGAAATAGATCTATTCCCAGCAGCCAGTGAGGCCCATATATCTGCAGAATGAGCGTTACAAAGATGGGCAGAAAATAATTAGGCCTAAAAGCTGTTGAATCCTGTGTGCCTGTTCACCAGTCTTCCATTAAGGCTGTTTTAATAGGTCTGCTCTCTGCCTGCCTCCTTGGCACAGTGAATGGGAGATAAAAATGAATTAGACTAAACTTTTGAGATTGTGAATAGAGAACGCTTCGGCTGAGAGTGAAGGAAAGATGACGGCAGAGAGGAAGGGATGAACAGATAGGGGAAGGAGGAAGAGGGTTAATTGAAAGAGAAATAGAGAAGAAGGGCCAGATCTCAGGGGCTGCGGCGTGGCCTGCCTCTCTACATCACTATCTGTGTATGTGCGTATGTGTGTGTGTGTGTGTGTGTGCGTGCTGGTGAATGTGTGTGTTTGAGGGGAGATAGTGTTGTAGACCTAATAAGAACAAAGCTAATTAGAGACTCTGCCTTGCACAATTCTACAATGACGTTCCCACAGGAGCCGGGACAACACTTGCCACCTATACTGCACTCTCCGGAGAAAGAGACACGCACACACACTGTGTAGACTTTGTTCAATTTAACTCCTTTTCAGGCAGATTTTACAAGCAAGCGAAAAATGAACAAGCCTAGGCTGTATAACTGCAGCCAGGTCAGTGAAAGGAGAGCAGTGAGCAGAGATGAAAAGGAGCCTCTGCTGCTGACTTTGACATTTTATTTAATCCCTTTACTGACCACCAACTTTATTTCTTTTAAATGCTAATTGTTACGCCCTCGGCTGGCACCCGCCCCATGTGACTAACCCTTTCCTGTGTTTTGCATGTATGTAAAGTATAACGTGTGATACCTGGTGTGAAATCGGTCCCGAGGCTGAGATGTCGCCTATCTCACTTCCTGGCTTATATCCTGTCCTTTTGGATAGCAGAACATAGAGCAGGTTGTACAGTAGGGGCTTTATTTCTTTGTATTTCACTTGTTTCTTTTGTTTAGTCAAACTCCGAGTTAGCACCCTGCTTTCAGTTATTTTATTGGATTTAAGTCCACAGGTCCCTTTTCCTTTGTAAATCGTATCCTTTGTTTATTTGGAAATCCAAGTTACCTGGGGCTGATCCAATAAATAACTTTAATGCAATAAATAACTTTTGCCAAATCTTTCTGGTTTTATGTTGCCTTCCTGTCCCCCTAGAGAGCTGCCTCGTAACATTACTGCTGACTTTTCTGACTGTGGGGGATGTTCGCTTTCTAAGCAGTCACCAACAGGGTTCAGGGCTGCCCCACTGTGAAATATGCAAGTGCTGGGGACTGAATTTTGGAGCCTTTGATGCACACCTCTGGAAATATGGAATTCTGCAGACTTTGCACTTTTCGTAGTGTTGTGACATTAAAACAGCAATGACAGTAGGGGCGTAAAACAAAACAAAAACATGGAGGGAGTTGACTTTTCTCTCTCTCTCTCTCTCTCTCTCTCTCTCTCTCTCTCTCTCTGCAAGTATAAACACACGTCAACATGTGTGCTTGTTTGCCTTGTTATAGCAAGGTGACTTCCAAATATGTTGATTTGGTACAACTCTAGTGTTTTGCTTCCAATCAGGGAGCGAACAGCAAAAACTTTATGTGACTATGTATAGAATTTGATCTTCATTGTACTGGCCACAGAAATTACTCTGTCCAGGTTACGTTATTTTACACAGTGCTGTTGTGTTACTCATCAGGTGTTTGGAGCGGTAAAACTGCATTCAAACAATGTATAATGGGAAGAACAGGAAAACCTGCCATTATGCCAACTTGGGAGTGTTAAGTCATCTTTCCAAGGTAGATACCCCAACTGTGGTGATATCATTTAAATAGTAATCAGTCTTTTTTCAGCATTGGCAGTATAAAAACAAAATCAGGGAGTGCGACAAAATGCTGCCTACCTACTGTTGTTCAGAGCAGAATGTGCCTTTTTCAGAGCAATGGGAGACGTGCGCAAGTAACAAAATGTGTAGCTCAGCGCGTGACGTGGGAGGCAAGCCGTGGCTGGTCAGTCCTTCGCCAATTCTCTCGTACGTTGGCCCGTTCTTCACCGTTCCCGTCATCTGATGGTTAATAGCCTCTTCGTTTGTGAGGGAAAGGAGGGCACGCAATTCCCTGTCTCCTCAGTCGATTGGCTCATCTTTACAGTGTCTGTCAGGTTTGCGTTTCCCTCTTGCTAGTAGCTGCTCGCTAATTCCTGCTATCAGCTGTTTCCTGTTTATCCACTGCCAGTGGGTCGCACATGCGGAGTCATCAACAGCCCCTCCCACAAGTCTTCAACAGCACCTTCTGTTGCGGAAGACTGCCTCAGTCTGTTTAAACTAAAAGGGTTCCCCCAATATGTCTACCTTACGAGGCGGAAAACTCGGCACCTTGGATCAGCTCGCCAATCTGGCTCTGTGTGTCTCGCAGCTTGACGGCAAAACGGCACAACATTCGTGGAAAATATGGCAGTGTAAAAGGGGCTACAGTTACTGTGCTTATTGTATTATATGTTCGGAGCGGTTTGTTTGCACATTGAAACTGGGCCTGTAAGCATCCATCTTTTATCTATACTGTTGTTTCCTCAGATGAACTCCATTCAAAGTTCGGATAATCAGTTCTGGTCTGGACATCGTCAAAATATTCTCTTTTACACATTAGGCACACAACAAGAGATTGTCTGTGTCAGAAGCGTTCTCACCTACTGAGATTCCCTCGCTGTTCCTCGAATTTCTCTGACGATATTGGCATTGGCCCTTATCAACAGAAGTGTGTAAATTACCCTTGCTCTTCACTCTTGGACAACATGCCCACTCACTCACTGTGAATTCTCCACACATTACCTGCTCTGTTCACACATGAGTACAATCTGACATTACACACACTTCATACGAAGGAGCTGGCAGGGTAAAGTGTGTTTAATGTCCGATCCAATTGATTCGGACATTTGCATTATCATATACAGCTACTCCGGGTAATGTCTAGATATTCTCTGGTTTGTAGTGCGTGTGTGAGGGCTGCTTCTTATCACATGGTTAACATATAATGACATAAAAACTTAGTCACATCGATCAAGAGCATTGACATTTGGTTCCTGCTTCATCTTGGGCTATGGGAACCTGTTTTAGGCATTTCTTCAGTATTTTCTGGCTCTGTACTGATTTATCAATTTATTGAAAAACTGATGTAAAGATGAATCCATGGAAAGATCAATCAATCAATAAGAGGACGCTATTCTAACCAGTAAGCAACATTGTCAGACACAGTCTTTATGTTGCTGTAGAAGTAGCAATGACACATTAAGGCAGATTCAAAAACCTTTGGCAGCTAGTATTGAGTTTGTTTCTTAAAAGACAGGTTGGAGTGTGCAGCCTCTTAACCTAAACTCAGTCACATTTAAAGTGAGTAAACTGAAATGCTCTGTAATGGATGCGAATGAATTGCTGTTACAGGTCATAAATAACACACTTGTTTTTTGTCCTCATCACTGATTATGAAAAACACAGAGTTAAATATTAGTTTAACATGGGCCACTTGAACCAGTCATTTCAGCCAGGTATAATAGTGGACAGCAAACATGAAACAAACCAGCTGACAGTGGCAGAGTGCTTTCATTAGCCATGACGGCTAATGATTTTGGCCCATCATTAGCTTCCTGTGCTGTGCTAATGATTTTATACCCGCACCCATCCAAAACATGCTAACACACTGCCAGACTAAGTAGTGCTTTTGGGGGCTGTAATTGGTGTTTTGGCTAATTGAGCACCACGGCTAAAAGCTTTCTGCAGACTCCGACGTCGTTTGTGACGTAACGAAGCTTCTCTTTCTGAGCAGTGTGTTTCTGTGAACTCATAAGCTGTTTTATTCCTGTTATAGTTTCTGCTGGCTGTGTTCTGTCATTGTCTGTGGTGCATCTGTCCACATGTCTATCTTTGTCACTGTCTCAAAGCCTTATCCGTCTGCCCAGTAAAATGAGGTTTTAAGGTCATTAACTGATCCAGGCTATTATACTAATGCACCAGGGGTGTTCCAGATTTGATAAATGATTGGAAAGAGATAATGAGAATTATATAGACATCTAGTTTTAGCGGTGGCACATGGTGAGATGGAAAAAAAGAATATTACAGGATGTTTTTCTGTGTTGACTTCAAAGAAAAAAAAACATGTTTGTCATCAGGTTTACTTCCTAACACTTGGCATAATGGACCAGTGGTTTGCAGCTGGTGTGTATTGCCACATAAATGTGCTGTTTTAATGTGTGTGAGTGTGTGTGTGTGTGTGTGTGTGTGTGTGTGTGTGTGTGTGTTATTGGCCAGTCTGGCAGCACTCTCAGTCCTCAGACAGGCCGTTCTTTGTGCTCTATCTGATGTCATAATTTGTCTGACGTATGCTTGCCAGTAGAAACCTTTGGTCAAGAAAGCACATGCCCGTGTGTGTGTGTATGTGTGTGTGTGTGTGTTTGTGAGCATTTATATGCTTGTGTATTCTCATCATGGCCCTCATCCAGACGGCGTTTTCTTGATTGATGGTTGTCTTTGGGAGCAGGAAGGAGAGGCGGTGCCTTTGGGAGAGAATTAATAATGCACAGGGGTTTGGGATGGTGGCTGTCCAGACTTGAGCTCTACAGTTGTCACACTGGTCACGGTATTCAGTAGTCTGAGGGGAGCTGAGACGCAGCGTGTGCAGAGAAAGAGAGAATGCGGAAAAGATCAGAGGCTTTTGGATTATGTGTGGTTAAGTTGGAATGAGCCATTCTGGACGGGTAGATTAAAAGATCATTTAGAATCAGTGGGTGATTACTGGAGTGAACATGCAGAAGGGTCTGGTGGAAAGCAATGCACCATTCAACCCTTGGAGGACGTAGAAATCTGCCAGTTAAGACACTGCTGAAATCACTCAGACTGCTTTGATTAATATTAATCTCCCTCTTTCTGTTTTTCGTACCTCTCTCTGACTGTCTACCTTCCTCTTCTTCTGTTCTTGTTTTTGTCTCCGTTGCTCGTTCGTGAGTGGAATTCTGCCACAGGTTTTATTCTCTGGGATTCCACAGACACATCCTTCAGAGGGCTGCCAAACTACCAAAGGCAGCAAATAAGACCAACGGTTCTTGGTTTTGATCATATAGTCCCACAGCACATGCAGATACACACAAATATAGTAAGTCAGGGGCTTCACAAACATGTGACCCAGAGTGCCTTGAGCGTTAGTTTGGAAGATACGGTTATAAGTGTCTCATACTTTTGGCTTTGGATGATCATTAACAGGACAGAACATGCATTTAATTGTCCTTTAATCACAGCTCCTCATTTAAGCGACATGGATTAAACAGAATAAAATAAGCCTTGTGAGAAAAGAGGCACAAAGAACATGATGAAAGAGGAGATTTAAAATGACTGGAGTCACGAAGAAAGTGAGTGACGGAGCAGCAGCAACAGAACACGTATTTCTGGTTACTGCAATAAAGTAATGCCGCTGGATCATGACTGTACAGAACCAGAAATAAAAACTTAAATGGTACAGTTTTAAATGTCATTATTATTATCATGAAAAAATGACCATGATGACGAAGATGATGATGGAGGTTTGCTTTTAGGGTATTTTCAGCATGACGGTCAATCTTTTGTTTGTGGTATCTCCTCCCCTTTTTAGGTCTCTTGAGGACCATTATCTAAAAAAATTACAAGAAACTTTCATGAAGGTGAACATGTTATAAATGTATGGCAGATACTATTTACACCCAGGGTTCTGTAGCTATAAATGCTATTTGCACCTTGGTATACACTCACCAGTCACTGTATCAGGTACAGGTTTTAGGTTGCTAATACCGGGTTGGGCCCCCTTTTGCCTTCAGAAATTTGCCTTAATTCTTGGTGGCATAGATTTAACAAGGTGCTGGGAACATTCCTCAGAGATTTTGGTCCATATTGACATGATAGCATCGCACAGTTGCTGCAGATTTGTCGGCAGCACATTGATAATGCGAACCTCCTGTCACACCACATCCCAAAGGTGCTCTGCTGGATTGAGATGTGGTGACTGTGGAGGCCATTGGAGTACAGTGAACTCATTGTCATGTTCAAGAAACCAGTTTGAGATGATTTGAGCTTTGTGACATGGAGCGTTATTCTGCTGGATGTAGCCATCACGAAATGGATACACTGTGGTCATAAAGGGATGGACACGGTCAGCAGGTAGGCTGTGGAGTTTAAACAATGCTCAGTTTGTACTAAGGGGCCCAAAGTGTAAGAAAATCTCCCCCACACCATTATACCACCATCACTTTTCTGAACCGCTGATTCAAGGCAGGATGGATCCATGCTTTTATGTTGTTTACACCAAATTCTGACCCTACCATCTGAATGTCACAGCAGATTGCCTTTCTATCATCTTGAACCGGTCTGGCCATTCTCCTCTGACCTCTGGCATCACCAAGGCATTCTCACCCAGATAACTGCTGCTCACTGGATATTTTCTTTTTCGGACCATCCTCTGTAAACCCTAGAGATGGTTGTGTGTGAAAATCCCAGTAAATACTCAGACCAGCCCGTCCGGCACCAACAACCATGCCATGTCCAAAGTCACTTAAATCACCTTTCTTCTCCATTCTGATGCTCGGTTTGAACTTCAGCAGGTCGTTTTGTCTCTTGTCTACATGCCTAAATGCTTTGAGTTGCTGCCACATGATTGACTGAGTAGCTATTTGCGTTAACAAGCAACTGAACAGGTGCACCTAGTAAAGTGGCTGAGTATATTGCAGGGCATCCTAGCAACGAGTGTGCATTTAGCAGCTTTATACAATGTAGAAACTGAAAGTAATAAGTCAACTAAGTCTAATTATAAGCTGACCTTGACTCACCCAGGATTCAAACCCTAAACACCTGTGTAAAAGTGTGACCCATTCATTTATCATGTCTTAATACCTTCATGGACCATGCCACTCTTTATACTACCTCACTTGTCTTTATTGCAGTACATTTGTGATTCTCATAAATTTACCACTTTAACCTAAGAGAATATCCAAGGTTTGCTAGTACTAATCTTAATCATGACCTTTTTGCCCTGACCCTAACTGCCTCTGACATTTACACAATAAGTTGTAATGGGTCGTAGGGGTTTGTTTTAATAGCTAAAAAGCTGCTGTGTGACTTTTATCACCCGGGTGCAACTAGACACTCTATAAATGTAAGCATTTGTATTTCAGAATCTCGTCTCTGACCATTTCAATGCAGTTCCCTGAAAGTACAGAAGACAACTAAAACCAGTTACACCTTTTTTGAACACCACAACGTTGTTATAGAAACATTTTGTCACAGTTGCCTATTTTACATCTAGCAGATGCTCCTGTTGTAATCTGCACAAATTCTTAAGGAAACTATCCGGCTCTTTAGCTGCTAAAGCTTTGACTAATCCCTGTCTTTCTTGGTCTGCTGTGTGGTTTATCACTATGGTCTCCTACGTTCACATTACACACAGTCGTTTGATATTTTGTCGGTATGATAATATTGATTATAGCAGCTTTAAAATATGGCACAGGTGGGAATTAAAGGGTTAAAAATCCAGTGCTCACTGTCCTGACTTCCTGTTGTTTTGGGGACAGTCCTTTTGATGTAACCTTATGTGATACTGATTAAAACCATGTTGTTGCTGAGGTCACGAACAGCCACACATATGATACCTGAAACTGCAGTGAAAATGCCGCAGTGGTAATTAAGTAACTCAAGGTTAGGGCAGGTATATGTATGTGTGTACTTGCATGTATATGTAGGCACCTGGGAATTTGCTTTATTGTTCCTGTAGTACTGATTAATAAGCATCAGTAACAGTCTGCTGATCCAAACTATTTTTTATATTATCCTTAAAACACATATAATCATGTGTTTGCGTGTGTGTGTGTGTGTGTGTGTGTGTGTGTGTGTGTGTGTGTGTGTGTGTGTGTGTGTGTGTGTGTGTGTGTGTGTGTGTGTGTGTGTGGGCTTGCACGGGCATGTAAGTGTGTGTCCAGCTGAAATATGGCTGAAAGGTATCTGGTGTAATGAGGCCAAGGTGATTTATAGGTGCAGACCGCTCCATTCCCCAGTGCGTACATGCAAACACGTACACTTAAGAGTGAGACTGTGACAGCTGGTTCACTTTCTTTTAATGGCTTGCCAATTAAAAGCAAGTGAAACGATGCTTTGCCAGAGCCAAAGCCTGGCAAAAGCAAATTGGTTCAAGTTTCAGAATCCATACTTGGTGTTGAGACGTATTGGGAGGCTGTTTACCAAAACCTCACCCTGACATATTTCAAGATGTTTTGTAGCTTTGAATGAAGACAGAATATAATTTGTTTGGTGCAAAGCCTTGCCGAGCGAGAGAACAGACCGATCCAGACAATCACCTGAAAGGTATCAGAGGGAAACAAGAGACAAGAAGAAGGATGGAGCAATCTAGAGAGAGCGTGACAGAAAGACGCAGGTAGTCTGTTAGCATATTAACGTCTCAGCAGAGGACAGGCAGACAGGTGAAGGCGGAACAGAGTCAACATGAGTGGAGTCTGGTAGTCATACGCTCTTAGCCAGAGGGAACACTGCTTTGGATCAGACAGGCTCACCATTAACCTATACTGACACTGTTTAGACAGCGGGGGAAACAGCAGAGAAAAGGGGCAGGAGAGACGCCAGAACATTAGCATTGCAGGCAGTGATTGGTGGGGACTTAACGCAGGATTGAATTGTTCAGCAGCATAACAAAAGATAATGGGGCTACTGGTGGAAACAGAGGTAGGACTATGTCAAGGCGCTGACCTTTGTGGATGCAGCTGATAAAATGCACGGAGGTAGATCCTCATTACCACCAGCACAATGATTATGATTTCACCTTCATCATAATGATAATCCTCTACACAGATTATGTGTTCACAGCGGTGTCCATTTCCAAGAAGCACAATACATCAGACAGTTATCCACATCAGATTGCACTGCATTATACTGTAAGGGCTTCCATCCCACTGTGTTATTCCACAACTACAAATGATTAAGCAGATAACCACATGAAAGCCACCGACCTTGATCTTTAGGAAAGGAGAGGGCCAAAACCACCAAGTGGAAAAACATTTCCTAACAAAGCTTATTTGATCCATCATAATGTTGAGTTTCCTTTCCTTCAAGTGTTCTTTCATTTCCCTCCAGCTTTGCTGAAAGTACATTTCAAGGCATGAAAATTCCTGTAATCAGTCTGCTGATTCAACTGCTAAACTTTCATTTATTAACCACAAATTACTCTTTAGCTTAATGCTGATCGTGTTGTCATAAGAGATGAGACTTTTTTTAATTTGTCAGTTTGTCTACAGAGGGCTATTTATGCAAACCATACTTTATGTAATAGTCATTGCATAAAACTGGCATAAAAGTTTTGCAGTAGGTTCCAGCATAGCTTCACGGATTTTGAAAATGTCAGAAAGTGATTAATACTTTAAAACCTATAAACAGAGTGTTTCTTATTTACACATTCAGCAGACAGTGAGAAAAAATGAGCACTCATTTGGAGTCATGTTTTGGCCACCTGATGAATGTTTATTCAGTATTCACTCTTTTTGCCTTAGTTTTGTTCTCCTTTGAAAAATATCTGTCTCTTTAGCTGTTACGTTCCTCACTATGCTCACCAGCTAGTTGCTAGCTGTGTCCGTCTGCTGTTTGGTGATTTGGTGATGGGGTTGTTATGTACAGTGAGTTTTTTTTGTGCTGAAAACAGCTGTCCAAAAATACTTTGTGAGGGAGCGATGAGATGAACCAAAACAGTAAAGCTGCAGGCCATGAAAAATAAAACAATGAACAGAAAGATGCTAAAAATCTTCACAGGTGCATAGAGACACTGAGGATAGAACGAATATTCCCTTTCAAATCGACATGGCAGGATGGTCAGAGCAGCGGCCATTTTTATGTGCACCATTGCCATCGCAACCGTTGTAGTGGCCTAACGTCTGTATATTAACTTTCGTAAAAATAAACCATCTTTCAAGTTACTGAGGTGAGTTTTTCGCAGTTCAGATATGCAATACGTTACTTTTAAAATACTACCATTACTGTTATTTTCCTGTTGTCTTTTGTTGCCATTATTCACATGTTTGTTGAAACATGATTGTGGCATCAGTTCTTTGCTGGACTAGAAGAATGAACCACAGACGTCATGGGGAAAGGGGCGGGGTTATTGAGACCAACAACAATAAACAAGACCGTGCAAAGTGCCTTTTTTTTAAAAAAAAAAACAGCGAAGAGTGTAGCCATGGATGCATCGAAGCAACAGGGGTCCATTGAGGAAACAAGTTGGCTCCTTGCCTTATGGTCATCGGCATGCGTCAGCTGCACAAATACGTGGTCCGCCATCGTTGTTGTTCTTTTGAGCTTGGCGCCAATGGGAAAGCAACGACGTAACTGATGTATACAGTGACGCAATGACGTGGCACCCTAACCACCTCAAGCACCACCAGGGGCATCTGATGGTTAAGCACGCAGGCTGCATGTCTACATTGAAAACAGAGAATTTGAGGGCACAAAAAATGTGCCATGTGTACGGCCCCTTATGCTCATTTCTCCTCTAATCCTTACACTGTAGCGTGTGACAGGCTGCTATGCTACCATAACTACTACACATTCACATAAATGTAGTTCTTGTATCTAGCCGCAAGCTCCACATAGGTTTACATTACCAATGGTTTATGATAACATCGACTACCGCGTGCACACGGTGAGAGGGAGAGATGTGGCGCTGCTGCCGGAGGAGCCGCTGAACGAGTTCCCTCTGAGCTGTAACTTGCAAAAAGAGTCTGAGAAGTCCGGGGCTGTTCATAAAACATTCAGGACGCCACAGTTGATTCCACACTACCAAACCTGCTCCTGTTTTTGGAACCACCGCAGAGTCAATAATAACTTCACTTTCAGCCATGCTTGTTGTTGACGTCAGTGTGCAAACAAGTCGAAATATTGCGAGTATCTTGATATGAATTTGATCAAGAATCATATTAAAAATTATACCAGTATTATTGAGACTGAGATGATGAGGCACACCCCTCATTTTGATGAAACCATAGCTGATTGTTGGAACAGTAGACTTACTTGAGGACTAAAAAGACTAACTTCGTTTTATTTTGTTTCTGTCGAGTTTGAATGAAGTGTGCTTCACAATGGGTTAACATTAGTCTTAGTTTGATGAGGTGTGGGAGTGAATTTGGATTGGTGCGTGGTTGTATTTTTCTGTTAAATAGGGAAAGTAGGTGTTAAAATAGGCCACTAGTGAGTGCGACACACTTTACAGCCCCACTGATGTGTGTTCCTTTGTACTGTTCAAATGACCACGGCAAACAGTTCAGCGTCCTCTCTATTTATTCTGTTTCTGTTTGGTTGCAATTCAGTGTGTTCGTCACTATGATAAACACCTTTCAAATCACACATCTGTTGTCATTTCATCTGCGAACACATTAAGTAAAGCAGCCTTGAAGTTGACCATTCCAAATGCAAACCGATGAAGAGATTGCCTTCAAAGAGTGCTTGGGGGATTTTATGCACCCTGTGCGTTGTCACAGTTAATCACACACATACGCACACATAGGCACATACACTCACAGCTGGAGTTGACATGGTGGAGTCTAGTCACCCAGGGGGAATGTGCTTTGAAAATCAAAAGACATTAACCAATTAGCGCTGATCAATAGTCGCAGCCACACAGGGATGAGCCAGACTAGGAGCACTGTTAATGTGTGCCTCCAGGCCAATCAGCAGACTGGGAGTACTATCGCTCTCAGCCAATGAAAATGCTGGGAGAACTCTTGACATTCTGCTGCTCCCCAATGCAAAGTATCTTTTCCGCTGTAGCTAGGCAGAACAGGCTGCACGAGGAAATAAAAGGCAGAGATGGAGAGATAGAGCGAGACAAGGAGAGGAATAACGAGAGGTGGGAGGAATAGAGGAAGAGTGGGAGAGTCTATGTGTTAGGTTGTGAAAGCAGGTGTCATAATAGTGGGCCGCAATGGGCAGCAGGTAATCTTACTGAGATAAGCAGTAGCATGACAGCCAACCTTTAATTCCCCATGGGAGGTGGTGCTGTGGAGTTGTCGCAGGGTTGTTCTCCCCATCCCCTGGAAACAGATTCATATAACGGAGTAATGGGAAGACACAGATGGAGGATGCATTTCGATGAGGAAAGATTGAGGCGGGAGAAGGAGAAAGAGCGAAAGCGACAAAGGCAGAGTGAGGGTAGTACTTCTGCTTTGCACATTCTGCACACATACATGAACATGTTCACATACGGAGATCACAGCAGCACCGCTGCACCTCAACTGCTCTGTATTCATGATGAGGAGAACAAATATCAGCATGGGGCTTGGGATGTATAGGCGATCCAGGCAGGAGGGAATGAAGGGGAAGAGGAGGGGGGATAAAAAAAGAGGAGGAGATACCTAAAATATTACACCTATCCAGGGGAGTGTTCAGTGGAGCAGGCATTATGAGAGTGTAAATTACATTCCCTCCTTCTCCCCTTGGCTGCTGGCTGCTGGATGAATATAATCGCCCACAGCTCCGAGCACCCAGACACACACCACACTGCCTATAGACACTAGCAGAATATTAGATAAAGTGCCATGATGTGTTTATGTTTATTGTCACAGAAGTCTCCAATTATATATCGATCCGGGATCAGTCCCCCAGCCTGTTCTTTTCTGATATGATGTAAAGTATCGACACACAAGTCATTTCTCTCAGTTGGGGGGACGTTCAATAGTGATTCAGACGGCCATGTTAAACATCCAGCATCAATTGGGACAGCTTTTAGGGTTGTAGGATGGAGGAGAGAGAGCAGGTCTTTGCTGATTGAAATTCCCCAAGCAGTGTCTCTGTGGAGTTCGAGCAACAGTGCAGCAGCAGTTCAGGTGGAAAGACAAATGTTTTTTCTGTAGTTCCTTTTAATTTCCTGTCTTTATTGTTACTTAACAACTGTCAGACAAAGAGTTATGTCCTAAACCTTTTTGAACTTCAGCCTTTTTTCCTTTTGAATTAAAAAAGTTCACTGCACAGGTTGACCAGAGTTAAAATGAATTCTTAATTAAACAGTTATTTGATGAATGGGAAAATGAATCTGCATCTATTTTGAAAATACTGAGGGCCGGGACACAGAAAATGTGAAGTTGGGTGCCAGGTGCTACACTTGTGCCTACTTATAGGGGTATGGAGGCAGGTTGCATCTGAAGTTGTATCGTATAGCCCAGTTACCAAAAATTTCAGAGCTGATATTCTTTCAGGCGTTAATGTCAAAAAAAAAAAAAAAAAATGTGTATATTACCCTTTTTCCATTGTCAATCCTGGCTACGCCGAAACTTGTGTTTCCATTGTCAGTTTAGATACGCTGGAGGTGGACCTTCTCTGGAGTAGGTCCGACAGCCAGGCCGCTCACCCTGATGTGGGCAGTAGTGATGTCTTCCTGACCCCCCCATTCTACCCCCTAGACAAGCCTTCATTTCACTTCAATTTGCTGCTTGAAAACTCAACATTTCCTTATTTTGCTGCTTCACAATAAAAGTTTTTATGTAACAAAATAATGGGGGACTTTAATTGTGAAGAACTTACAGGAAATGAAATATGTTTATACCCGAATAGCGGAACTTTGTGAGCAGCTTTTCTTCAATAAAGACAAGTCTAATAATATGGCAGGGTTAGGGTCAGGGTTAGAAACAGCCACAGTGAGAGGTTAGATGAAGAGCTGCAGACAACAGTCTCTTACTGCACCTCTGCAAACAGCTCACCTCCAACAGGTGAACTTCTTTTACCTGCCCTGCTGTGGATCAGTCGGCTGTTTTTAAACGTCAACTTCAAGAAGGTAGCCCTGTTGTAACGGAATTGCAAATCCCTGCTGTGCTGGGCTGATGGTGCAAACCAAGCCAAGCCAGGCCATGACTAAAAGGTTACAGATGTAAAGCTCTGGGTAGCCCTGCACTAAAATGATCAACTTCTTCTCCATATTTATCATGTTACAGAAGAAAGGGAAGATATCTACTGACTGTGATTAATTGTTCCTCGTCACATGATACGTGGTACACATTGCTGCATTCCAAAAATTGAACTGTTTATCTCAGGGTGCAGCCATTGGACCCTGAAAAAATAGCACTAGCAAACACTTGTGCACTGCAACACTATTGCTCTTGCTTTTGCGAACACCTTCCATGCATTTACATTGAAAAAAAAAACAACATTTTGAGGGGACAAAAATGTGGCACGTGTGCCAGCCCTTAATCGGCTAAGTTAGTTTTGAAGCTAAAATGTTAAACTTTCTTTAGTTTCACATTCTTAAAAGTGAGGATGAGCTGCATCTCCTTGTCTGATATGACAATAAAATGAATATGTGTGGATTTTGGATCAGTGGTTTGACAAAACAAGAAATTGTGATGGTAAAATTTGTAATTTTTCCACAATGTTCTGACTTTTATTTTTTGGACCAAATGCTTCATAGATTAATCAAAAAATATTGCCAGATTAATAGATAATTAAAAGCATCCGTATCATCACTTGGACAGTGCATCATTCTCTCTGTCTCTTTTTCTTCTGCTCTGTGTATTACAATCTGTTAGCAGAAGCAGATAGACAGCTAATCCTCTTTATCTCTGCTCTTGAAGCTAATTTGTCTCTCGATGGGACCTAGAGGAAATAGGGAAAGGAAGTGAGCACACGGCTTAGGTCACGAAGGGGGAAAAAGGAAACAGAACTGATCGGTCTTCTTTACCGCAGAGCCAGTGGCAGGCCCAGATGCCAGTGATGTTAGGTCAGCGCCTGCTAAATCGGAGGGCAGCAGCTTGAGTCAAGGCTCATTACTTCTTTACATTAGGCAACAGTTAAAGGAAACACTATTCTAATTCCTCTCCATCCATGTCTCTATCCTCCTTATCCCTTCCCTTCACCCTTTCGCCCTCCTTGTCTCCTCCTCCTCTCTCACCCCATTAGGGCCGCTGTTCCAGGGAGAACTGTAAGTACCTGCACCCTCCTCCGCACCTAAAGACCCAGCTGGAGATCAATGGAAGGAACAACCTCATCCAGCAGAAAAACATGGCCATGCTGGCACAGCAGATGCAGCTCGCCAATGCCATGATGCCCGGCACACAGCTACAGCCAGTGGTGAGAGGACATAAAACATATTACATCAATTTTCCAACACAAAGGGGTACAAATTCCTCACTCTTCGTCTACGTAAAATGTATCTGGAGTTACTGACAGAGCAAGAACTCTTAACAAATGATTTAAGCCTGATACGCCTCTTTGAGATGGTTTAATTTAAAGTGCAACCAATGGGTCAAATTTAGATAATACAGTCATATCAGATTGTTTGTAATGCTCAAAAAAGTTTGCAGCTGTTTCTTTTGTAATGATTGCGTAAGTGGACTGTTTCCACCATGCCAAAAATCGCTTTTTGGATGTAACAATAGTTAAATATCTATAAATGATTAAGCAGGCTGGAGAATTAAATAAAATTAGTGCACCAAAAAGAGAACAAATCCAAATGTAGTTTGTTATTCTAGGAGCAAAAGACAAGGAAGAAAATTGCAACCAATAATGATATTTTAATGGGAATCTCTCATTTAAAGTCAAAAGTTGCTGATCTCTGACAGATTGCTTAAAATTTGTTCCGCAGCTTAGTCTGTGGTTTCAGAGTGCCTGCAGCATGCTCTGTGAGAGATTTGGGTTTCATTTAATTGAATATGTTAAGGGTAAGGACGTTAATCACATTAGCCTAACATGAGGGCAATCATATGATCAACTTGTGGTCAGTTATAAAAATGCTGATGATGGTTTTGACTTTGCATTGCCTTTGTTTCAAACTACGCAAAATTACAAAATGTATCCTCTAACTGTTTGACTGGTTAAAGAGAAAGGTATGCTGGCTATGAAATACCAGGGTTGTTTAATTGGAGTGTGAAAGTTTAGTCCTGCCCCAAGGCGTCAGACGCTGAATTCGTATCGTCATTGTAGGAGTATTTTTGGAACAGTGATCAATAAAGTATTACATTACTATCATGTATTGCACCCACACATACACACACGCAGTAAATTACATCAGAAATGGCTGTGTGACGGTGCGGCATGCTCCAAGGATCTTCAAGGTGATGGCCGGAGCTCCGTTCAGCCAGTTCAAATGAATTCTTCCCTGCCCCGTCCATGAGACCTTAGAGAGTCAATGAGACCTGTCAGTCAGGCTTGAAGTAATTCCTCTGTCTTCTCCTGTGTCTCTTTATGCTTAAGTGAGAGCAGCGGACTGAATTTGTCTCAGACTATTCAAAAGAACTTCAGATGCTGCATGCTCCGACACACACACATATGCACACTTAGCCGATGGCTTATCACCCTTATCTGGGGAAAAGGGGCTGAGTCGAGAGGCCCATTGAGAGGAACAGAGGAAACCATGAAAGGGTTTAAAGAAGCAATAGATCTCCCTGGGACTGCAAAGCCTTCCTTTTCTGTTTATGTCATGGGGAGAGGAGAGGAGGAGGAAGACAGGCTGACAGAGAAGGACACAGCAGAGGAAGAAAGGGAGGACCGAGCGAGGCAGGAAGAGATAAATGAACAGAGTAAAGACAGGTAGGTAAAGTGGAGGAGATAGGACGACAGCAGTGAGGAGAGACGGCTTTAGACCTCGACTACAAAGAAAAGTCAAGAGAACAGAGCCGTGTTGTGTGCAAAGGGAACAAAGGGTAAGACCGGGTACCAGCCTTTCCAGGAATCAGACTTTCTTCCTCCATCCCTCCCTTGTGTCCTTAGCTTAGTTTCCTGCCCCTATCCCTGGTGTCTCTACCAAATTATATCTGCTGCTCTCCCACTTTTTTTTGTCTATAGCTGTCCACCCTCCCTCGGTGTGCGTAGGAGAGTGCTTTCATTTCACGCATGGAACTGTGCAGAGGGTGAAGTAATTAGGGTCCATTACAGCTGTCTGTGAGTGATGGTGCTCGTGATGCTTTTTATTATAGAGTCAACGTCAGCGGACAGCCCACATTACAATTATATCTATCTACAGCACTGTTTCACTCACTCACTCAATCACTCACTCACTCACTCACTCAATAACTCACTAATTTTTGGTGTACTTGTTTGTATGTAGAAAAAGAGAGGAAGAAAGGGCATTCCAGTGGTGTCTTACGTCTGTAATTACAGTAGATGTATCCCCATATTTGGGTGGGGGGCTAGCAGGGAGGAAGCTACAGCCTGCCTTAGTCTGGTATGACCAGCAGCTAGAAACTAGAAACTAATGTTAGCTAACATTGGTAAATTTTAGAAACTAGTGATGTGTGGGTCAGGGTTTATTAAAGCTTGCACCAACCTGACCCATTGTGAGAGCTAAACCACCCCACTAGAACAGTAAACACATGCATTTATCAATCACCCACACCCAACATGCAAAAGTTTCTGGTAATGACCATTGCTAATACCAACCTAGTCGCAGTTTACTATAGTGCATGTCATTTACAGTAAATATCAGTGTAAAATGTTTGTTTTCTGTTTGAAAAGTAGGCTATAAATGTAGTAAGACAGCAAGTACTGCTCCATCTTTTAAGTGGTTTGTTTACATGACATAAGAGAAGTGCCTATTTAACAGATTCAGTGTGGACAGTAGTGATGTGCGGTTGACCCACATTGCCCGGGCCTGGCAGAAAGTTTGTGTAAGCTTGTTAGAAAATATTTTGGGTTTTGGCAGGTGAGTCATTGTGTGATTACATTTTTTTTACAGCTTACATAAATCATCAATAGTCCACCTTCCACCCTCTCTGTCTCTCTCTCAAAAAGCTTTATCATCAGAGCTGATGCACTCAGGGTTTCTGTTACCTGTTTTTGACGATGAAATCTGTTGAAGTCCGACATATTTAAAACTCTCTGGTCATAATGTGGGTGACACGGTGGTTCAGTGGTTAGCATTGTTGCCTCATGGCAAAAGGTTTCTGGTTCAAACCCGGGGTGGGGGGATCCCTTCCATGCAGAGTTTGCATGTTCTCTCTGTGTCAGCGTGAGTTTTCACCAGGTACTCAGGCTTCCTCCCACAGTCCAAAGACATGCAGGTTAATTGGTGACTCTAAATTGGCCGGAATGTGAGCGTGAATGGTTGTCTGTCTTTATGTGTTAGTCCTGTGATAGTCTGTTGACCAAGTGGTCACAGAAAATAAATGACTGAATGAATGGTCATAATATGCAGTAAAAATACTTCCCTCTGAGAATACGAAGGCATAACACTGTGTCCTAACAGCAAGCAAACAAGCATTGCTCTGTCCACACTGAATCCATGGAAAACCCATGATATTTTCCAACAAACTTAACCAGACTGCCCGACCCACAGGTCAACCCGTGGGACCAGTGGGTTGTGGGTCGACAGGCTCATCACTATTATACACATGCAGTGCTGTGCTGTGTCAATATTTTATGACCTCATGACTTTTTATTTCACATAGGCACCTTGTAACATTTTTTTTAAAGGACATATTTTAGAGATATTGTGCACATTTTACAAGATTTCTCCCGAATAGCATAGAAATAACTTAAGCTCAGACTCAGACACTAATAAAAAGCATAGCAAAATAGAGTTATTGTACAACTCTAAAGACTGTGGCATTTATCATCTCTGTGGTCAAACATCATCAAGGTTAATGTTTTCAGAGGATCCAATCTGGTAAATGGGAAGCCAGTGTACTTGGTATGCTCACAGCACCTTTCAGTTCTAAAGGGATATTATATTCAGCACCACTATCAAACTTATTATGGCTAAAAATACATCAACTTGCAAGGACAACTAAGAACAGAGAAGATAAATTAATTGTTGGCAGTTTTGAGGAAATATTAGTCTGGTTTTTAGTTTAGCCAAGAGATCAGCATTGCAGCTGTGAAAGCTAGCTACCTTATTGCTAACGGTATAGCATCTGCGCCAAAGCCACACCCTGATGGTGAGTTTGCTGAAAAACATATATATCATTTGATTTGTAAATGGACTGCTTTGTAATTGTTTTCAGATTGTAAGCTACTTGTAATGTTTCTTCTATACACTAACAGAAAGGGGGAAATTTGGAGGCTTTATTACTTACAGGTTATTCTGCAATGGTTTTTACTGGTCTGGCCCACTTGAGATCAAATTGGGCCATATGTGGCCCACAACTAAAATGCCTCGAGATGATCACATTGCTTTTGATCCTTTTATTCAATTCTTAGAAAGGCAGTTGTTCGGTCTGACTCAGATGACACCCTCATAGCATTCTGTTGTCATGTGACATTGTGATGTAGAAAAATTATCTTTGCTCTTTAATCTTAACATGCATGGTTCTTAATTGCTTGATTAACGTACGTATACTGTATTTGCAATGCTCGTTTTCTGTGACATGCGTTTCTAATTTGGATTCAGGGTATGTAAAAGGGGAATCATTGTAACTAAGAACAATTGTCCAAGAAGGAGCTATGCAAACTGCAGTGGCCGACAAGGGCAAATGTGCTGCAACATTTAGATTGAGAGAAACATGCTGCGACTGCGATAATGATGCCAATTCAAAAACATAAAAATCCCAAAGAAAACATGCCGCAAATGCAAAAAAGTGCTGCAGAAAGCGAACCTTTAACAGCAACACACTGCAAATACAGGAACAATGCAGAGTCAAGAACTCACAAACAAATAATTGCAACAGAAAAGTGCTGCATATCCAGTCAACACAGTGTGTGTGTGTGTGTGTGTGTGTGTGGGGGGGGGGGGGGGGCATAAAGCTGCTTCTCTTTCATGATGTTGTAAAACACTAAGGCTAAATGTGCAAAAGAAAATGTACCTTCTTATGACGCTTCTTTACTCAACTTTTCTTCCAGCTACAAAAACAAACACTCTCTCGCTCTGTCAAAAATCAAGCTGTTCCACTTATCACTGCCCCTAGAGGCCTGGAGAACTTCTGTTGTTTTGACTGGATGTGAAGCAGCATTTTTCTGTTGCATTTCTTTTTTGGGGTTTGTGTGTTTTTGCAGCACATTTCTGCTCTTCTATTTGTTTTACTTCTTTTTTTTTTATAATTGGCATCATTTCTGGAGCTGCGTTTCTCTGCATGGAAATGTTTTGGGCTGTAGTAGTGAACTTGTCCTTGTCAGCCACTGTAACAGACACGACATCACTGCGGCAACACGCATTAATGACAGGAGGCGTGCAGTGACATGTTCCTACTGTGTGAATATGCTAAAGTTAACATTACTGTTTCCAATCTGTTGTGACCGTGATTTAGAGCAAGAATCTGCAATATCCTATCATTACTGGAAATGATTCAATGCTAAGTGGGGAGACATTCCAGAAAAGGCCAAGAGTAAGATCACAAACTTTTTGCAGGATGACATCACCGCATTTTTACAGCCTCATGACTGTGAGTCTTTTCACTGACGTCATACCAACCTTGAGCTGTGAATATCCCAAACTGATAACTGAGACACATGTACTTTTCCAGAGTACCTTGTGGTAGGACATAATTCTTCAGACATTCCAGAGGGGAGCGCTGAAGGAATTAGAAAGTCCACGCCATTATTCCTGATTTTCTGAGTCATCCCAGAGCAGCGAGGAGGTTTTGGGAGGAATGTAGCTGTCCAGCCTTGGCTGCCGCTGCTCTATTACTCACTGTGTCGTGTTGGCAGGGGCTCAAGAGACAATCCTCAGACTGGGGCTGAGGTCAGGAACGTGCAGGGAAAACTTACACTGCGCTATGTCAGCTAGCATACTCCTTAGCCTTCCTCTCACAGAATGTGTCTTTCAAACTCCAGTATAGCACATACAGGCAGTACGTGTGTGTACAGTATAGCCCATCTCCACCCTCCCATGTGCACACAGCTTGACGTCCCTCAGCTATTATTCCTATATGTTGTGTGATCTCTGGTGTTAGAAGCGTGTGATTCCATCTGATCCATGTGGGGAGGAGGTGACACCACACGTACAGTCTCCTTTGTGTGTTATCTCAAATAAAAGACAAGCAGCCATTAAAGATATTGTTTTTCCTCAGATGTAGGACCATTAATTGTCTATTTTTGACACCGCCTCCCGACACAGGTCATACCCCCTGCTTGGCTGTTGATGATTATTTCACATATCTTCAGTAGGTTATTTGAGTGTGAGTGAGGGAGGATGGCATTATACTTATTGGGGGATGTGATTAAATATTCAACATTTTTATATATAGACTTTGGTACTAATCTGAGTGAGAAACTCGTTTTTTGCTCATCTCTCTCATTCTTCATGTGCCCACAGCCCATGTTTTCAGTCACACCCAGCCTTGCAACCAATGTCAATGCTGCTGCGGCAGCGGCCGCTGCGTTTAACCCCTACCTTGGCCCCGTGTCGCCCGGCCTGATGCCCGCTGACATCTTGCCCAGTGCCCCCGTACTGGTCACCAGCAACCCCAATGTCCCCGTACCAGCTGCTGCTGCTGCTGCTGCACAGAAACTCATGAGGACAGACAGACTGGAGGTGAGCAACACACACATTCACACACACACACACAGACGCAGGTATAAATGGGATGAATGTGACTGCGCAAGCACACACACCACAGACCACACAGATGAGAGGATTTGCATAATTATTTTTCCACTTTCATATCACAGATTAAAAGATAGATTAACAAAACTCAAGTAAACACTGCACCCGGTGAGGGTCTTTTTCCCAGCTATGCAAACAGATTGAGCTTTGAAATGTGGACTGTGCCTATTTGAATATTAAAGGCATGGGTTGGAAAATCTTGCCTCAACAGTTTCTGTTTGTAGACTTTAATTATGTATCTGGTACACAGTTTCTGTTACAGTAACTACATCCCATTATCATAATATAGTCATTACCCGGACCTGAGCAAAGAGAGAGACGTTAATTAGAGTAACTCTCTACAAACACTACCGCTGTCGATGCTGCATCCCATCAACAGCCAGGAGAAAGCATTGTTTGACACAGGCTCAAGTTATACTCTATCAGTGTGTAATTTTCAGAAAAAATCTTTAATTCTTCCATGAAGCCAATCAGTCATTTGATACCTGATGAGTGCAGCTCCTCTAGCTGTGTTCAGATAATCATTAATTGGACAGTAAGTCAATCTCATCCATTATGCAGCCCCACCCGGGAAACACTCGCAGCCGAATAATGGGCAAATCGTTGGAGGCAGGCAGGAGGCGTGTGAGCACGTTAGGAAGGTTACATTTAAAATGTAACATTGCATAGCTGGGTAATTAATGGGGGTGAGGCTGAGGAAGTCTCCAGGCCCGATGAACGAGTGGATGACATGCAGAGCGAGGGAATGGGTCAATGACAGGAAAAAGAGACGGAGGGGGAGATAGGAAATCAATTTGGAGACCTGTTGTGGTCATCAGGGGAGCGGTTGGGGCAAGCAGAGACAAAGATAACAGAAACAAAGGAGGGAGTTATGATTGAATTTCATAAAGGAGTCGTGACTGGTGAGAGGAAGTTACAAAGGTGGAGGAAAATTGGAGGCAAGAAGTTGTTAAGAGAGGACGAACACGCAGCTCTCAGTTCAGGCTGAGATAGAAACGGTTATCTGGCAAAGGATTGATAGCGTTCTGCTCTAAAGTGCAGTGAACAACCCAGCAGATGTGTAATATTTATCAGCCAAATGCAATAACGGGCTGCGGAGAGAAAATCAGCTCATTTTCACTGTTTTCCCTCAAAGATATTTAGGCCCAGTGGTCAACGCTGCCTGTAGTGCTCAGCCTGCATGTGCTGCTGAGGCTTTTTGATTGGGAGAATTCATATCCTAGCCTAATTTGTCAGGAACTAGGTTTGCTAAAAATATCTGAGAGAAAAGGGCCAGACATATTTCAGTTTCTGGTGTGTCGTCAAAAAAATAAACATAGTTGGAATTTTGTGGACCGACACACATACCAGCGAGTAGATATGTTACAGGCTGTTTCCTTGAGACTGAGAGAAATTCCTATTTTAGAAGACAATCCTCCAGACTGTTTTTCCCGAGAAATATTTTCAGGCAGGCTCTCCGTCTCGATCTTTTATGGAGCTATACTGCAGCCTCTCAGCGTGCATAAAATCATATGTAGCTTACCTGAAACCATGGCGATGTAAATGGCCCAGAGGGACAGTTACCATGGGGACAGAAATATGATTAACAGGCGCTTTATTTGTTTGTCCAACTAAGCACTTTCGCAGGGTTAGCTCTCTCTAATGCACGATTAACCACTGTTAAGACAAACACACGGCTCCACACCTGCAGAGCACGTCAGATTGCTTCCATTTAGTCTTCCCTTTCGTCTCTAATTTTTTTTTCCCATGCCAGCCACGCTCGTTCGATTCCAGAGACTCTCACTCTGTCTCCTTGATCCCCATCTGTCTGTCCTTTACTCTTTATTCATCAACCACTCTAACATTTTCCTCTCTCCCTTGTTTCCTCCCTCCCTCCCTCACCCGCCTCTCCAACATCTGCCTGACAACAAGGCAGTCTCTCTCTCTCTCTTTCTCTCTCTCTCTCTCTCTCCCTCTTTTCAAAAAAAAAAAAAAATAAGACCAGTAGCAGCGGTGATGATGGTGGCAGTGGTGGGGAATTAATGTGCGAGTGGGCACGTGTAGGTGTACATTCATATGTGACTGTGTAAGTGCGTGACAGAGGTGCGTAAGAGGGAGAGGAGACAGACAGACAGACAGACAGACAGAGAGAGTATCCTGCCCCACTGTTCACACAGATCAGTGATTGGGGATGATGAGCTGTCATGACAGGAGACAGAGCAGGGTTAGTTTGTAGATTACGCCATTGGTGGCCTTTTGTCTGGCAGCCGCTCCGCCACAAATCAAATCCCTTATGCATGCAGACAGTGAGACTGGTAAACAGACATTTGGTAAATGGCTTCTTCTATTAAAATAACTGATAGATCGATACAACCTACCATGAAATTACATTTCATTTGGGGCCGGATAGGATTCGAAAGGCGTTCAGACGCAGCGGTGTCTGCCTGTGCTTAAACAGAGATCCTAAGTTATTGCACAGCTATTTAAGTGTCAAAATTTAATTCTGAGGAAAAAATGCTGCCTCATAATTTATATGTGCACCCACCTTGTGTGTGTGTGTGTGTGTGTGTGTGTGTGTGTGTGTGTGTGTGTGTGTGTGTTTTATTATGCGTGGGCTGGTGATTACGTCAGCTGCAGCCTCCCTTGAGTGTAACCAGCCTCAAATTTCCCACGAGCCTCATTGAGTCCTTACATCCAGGCTGAGGCAATCAGTTTCCCAACTTCCCAACACGCAGATGCTGCCCCCTTCTGTCTCCTTGAGGAAGAACAACAACACAGCTCATTTGAATAATGGATAAATGCCGTGTGATTAATGAGTCTGTAAACGCTGGTTACGGTCTGTTCTGCTTATCAATCAACAGTAATGGCCGAGCCTGTCTCTAAGATTGGTTAGCTCTGTCTGGTAAAGTGATTGTCAAGTTCTGAAATGACTGAACAGATTGATTACTTCATCAGATGTGAAGTAAAGTGAACAGTAACTTCATAATGTGTGTGTGGGTGTGCTGTCTGTGCGCATTTATGTGTGTGTTTTACCGCAGGCTTGAGATCTTATCGACATGTAAACAAAATTAAAGCAGTGAAACGTGTGTTTGTTTGTGTGTTTCTTGTGCGCCAGGTGTGTCGGGAATACCAACGGGGTAACTGCACGCGCGGGGAGAATGACTGTCGCTTTGCCCACCCTTCGGATAGCACTATGATTGACACCAACGACAACACGGTCACTGTGTGTATGGACTACATTAAGGGCCGCTGCTCGAGGGAGAAGTGCAAGTACTTTCACCCTCCGGCTCACCTGCAGGCCAAGATCAAAGCCGCCCAACACCAAGTTAACCAGGCTGCGGCTGCTGCAGCCATGGTAGGTGTCTGTCCACAGACTGCTGCAGCTAAAGAACATGCACTGTGTCAAAGCATCCAACTAACAAACTCTAACCTAGAGTAGCGTTCATATTCCAGTAATCAAGCCAGACCTCATTTCTCATGTGATCACCTAAAACAAGTCATTAAGCTCTTCTAATGTTGATGTGGGCTTGTTCAGCGTGACCTGCACATGATCACACACACAGCGCACCACAAACACTCCTGATTTTCCAGTCACTTATGGATGTAGTTGTTTAAGTCAACCCCTTCTACCCTGTTGTTTACTCAGCCTCCCAGCACACATCCCAGTCTCCTCTGCTCCTGCTCTCTGCAGCTCTGATCCCACATGCTCTGAGAAGACACAGAGGGTCAATATGTGCTTCATTAGCAACAGGCTGTAGCGATCATGCTAGTGTGTGACTGAGCCTCCTGCTCCTCCTTGTTTGGCTGCTTTGTTAGTTGTATATTTTGCGCTTGTTTGCGGTCGATACGTATGTTACATTTTTTGCTGGAAATACAGCTGTGAAGACTGCCGTTGATTTGAATTTAAGGTTTTGCTTAAACAAATTCTTTTATGCAGCAGGTATTCCAGAAAGGAGGGTAAGCTTGATGTCAGTTAACCTTTCACATTAAAGCCAAATTAAGTATAATATGATCACATTAGCTTCCTCATGAGAACAATAGCTTCCCTTTTTAGCCTCTCTTAGGCAGTTTCATTTTGATGTCACTGGGCTAAAGTCCCACGATAAAATATGAGCGTATTGTAATTCGAGTGGACTGAAAGAACACTAGACTTCTGCACCTCCTACTGGCTCTGTTTCAGGCTTTAGAAAGACAGAAAACTGGGGCCAATTTTAGGTCATTTCAGAGAGAGGGAACTACTTTTGGCTCTTCTACATATACAGATGTACACCTGATTCAATGGTGGAGAATCCTGCAGAGGAAGTTGTTATTCCAGCATTGACAACAACTGCCTGCACTGCAAAGCAACCCAAAAAGGGAAGATGGACAATAAACTAAATAAAACGCATGTCAATATCAGCAAAGTGTTTCAGAGATTGAGAGAAGATGTTGCTAATAGTTAAGCTCTCTGCTGCCCCCATAGCTGTGGCTTTAAGTTCACATGTATGTAGCTGCAGAAGCAGCAGTGTGAACTGTGGTTGTTGTGCCATGACAGTAAATACATGAGCTACCCTTAGTAGCAAATCTTGATGTTGGCTATATATTTTATAACCGATTAACAGATTTTAAAAAAAAATGTATAATTGAAGCAGTAATTAAGGAAAGAAAATTAAATCCTCTTAACTTTGGTGCAGGGAGGTTATCTTGTTATCTTTACCTGGTAAATGGCAGATTATATCTACATTAATTTTTTTGATTTTTTTGATTTATAACCATTGTATGATGAGATTAGGAGGTGCAGAACTTGAGTGAAAACACGGTGTCTCATTTTGTTCAGATGGTAACGGCAGTTGCAGCCATTTTTTTAGAGTTGGGTTAAAAACTGGTCTGGGATCAGGGGTCAGGATCAAGTTAACCTGAGGCCTGTAGTATGAAGCAGGATTTAGAGTTAGCGAGGGGTTAGGGTTAACTCTGGGTTTTCAGTACTACAAAGCTGGTTGTCTTTTTACTGGGATAAATCGCTGTGGTAATTTATGCTGAACAGCTAACGTGCTCCAGAGCAGGTTAACTTCAGAGTATTGGATCACAGCCTATCAACACCCTGATGTCTGAACAATCAGATCACTGAAGAAAAATTCTACTGTTATAGGTCAGTAGAATCATTTAACTGTCAAGGGCTCTATTTCCACTGGTTTTAAAACAGAGCTTCTAACATTTACAACATTAAACACATGGTGTTAGCTGTTACTTAACTATGCAAGGTTTATTTAAGCCTGCAGCGATAGTGCTGCTACTTTTACGCTCTGATTTCATCACTGCTGCTCAGAATAACATGAGATACCTGCATCATGAGAACTTTGAGAAAAGATAATATTTTATCAGAAAAAAACAACAACACTTAACTGGCTCTTGTTATCATAAATACAGCAGAAACAGTCTGGCATCACTTTAAAGTGTTTTATGTAACATATATAGTATTTTCATCATCATCCAACTAAACAGGAAAAAATACCAATGCCAACTATGGCCAAGTGATACCTACACGTAATATAAGTGTCAGCCAGTGGTGTATTTTTGGATGGTATTTTCAGTGTTTCTGCATTTTCTGTTATAAGATTACAGAGTATTATTTACATCCCATGCCACTGAAATTTTACTCTCTCGCAGTGGCCAACACTTTCAGTACTATTTCATCTCATATCATGTGAGGCAACCTATTTCATTTATGGATCTGATGATGTCACTCGTCGTTAACAACCTCACTAAGCACTAAAATGAACGTGCTTGTGGCTGGATAGGAAAGCCCAGAGTGGACTGAACTAGTTGATACTCAGCTTTGTAGTATGGTCATCCACACGGCCAGTGTTAGGGTTAGTCAAACCAGATAACTAAAGATGTTGTGGGTAAGCTGAGGTGGCTTTGTAGTACAGGCCTCGGATTTAGTTTCAGGGCAATAGCCACCATAGTTGAGTCATCACAGGAGCTTCCTTTGTGAGCCAAGAATATATTGCTTGATATTTTAAGTGTGTGTCAATACAATAATCCAGGGCTCCTTAAATTTGAATTTAACAGATCTGATTAACTGGCTCAATGTTCTGTCTGGACCAAAACACCATTACACTCGATATTATAACATAATTTTCCTCTGACAGTAAACAACGTCCAGGGCCATAACTCTTTTCAGTAACCCTACAGCCATTAATGTGCATGCCCTAGTCTTGTTATTGTTGTATATTGCATTCCAATGATTTGTTTTTATTTGTTTGTTTTTATTTTTTTGTTTGTTTGTTTGTTTGTTTTTTTCTCACCAACCCACACTGCACTGCTGCCCCCATGACGCACCTTCGCTTGCTGGTTTATGTTAATGCGCTTGAACCCCATTGGCCCTTTGCCATCATGTGCTCGCTGCCTGCTAATTAAGACTCAGTCGGCTGTCAAATCACTGAAGCGACCCCTCGACGCAACTTTTGACCTGGTACTATGACCTTTCACCTTTTAGCTTGGCATGTAGCTGTGGTGTATAGTGGATTTGTAGTTTTAAAGATATGTCATGATGAAACACTGACGGGTGATGAACTGATTGTAACCAGTGGTTTTGTAGCATGTTGTTTATAAAATACCAGTGTGAATTTATTTTAGTAAGAGAAAGAAAAAGACTTAAAATAAATATATAAACTCTTCTTTTTTTTTTTTTTTTACTGTCGGTGATCAGTTCATCACCTTAAGTGCAAAAGCAGATATTTGGTGGCATGAAAATGTAATATCGAAGTTACTAATAAGGGATAGTAGTCTTTGCATGGTTCTGTCATTTCCATATTGCATGTGTAATTGTTGAAGAGGTGTCTTAACACAGCTTATAGTGTACTATTATCATTGAGCTGGCGGTGCAGCTTTCCCTAACTACATCATTCCTGTTGTTGGTCCAACAATCAATACAATACTACTATCCTAGCTGTCATTATAGTTAGGGTTACAGAAATATCTAGCTATGCCTTAGCCTTAAATTAAATAATGATGTACTGTTTTATTCAAAATGATATATTATTTGTGATATTGTGCAGAGGACAGTTTTTTGATAGACAGCACCACTGTCCTGTCCTGCTCTGACAGAGGTAGTGCAGTCCACTGCTTGCTTGCCAGTGTGTTGTAATAGCTGTTCTGGAACAAGCAACTTTATCTTCTAATGAAATTCTTTCTTCTCTCCTGTCCTGAATGTCACTGCTGCCATTCTTTGGTTTCCCTCACTCCCATCCCTTTATTTTGGTGTTGTCCCCTCTTCAGGGGCTCCCTCCCGTCTTGCCTCCTTTACCAAAGAGACCTGCACTTGAAAAAGCCAACGGTGCCACCACTATGTTCAATGCTGGCGTATTCCAGTACCAACAGGCCCTGGCCAACATGCAGTTTCAGCAGCAGGCTGCCTTCATACCATCAGGTAAGGCCCTGAGCTGTTCTTTAACCCATGTTGTTGGCGCTGATCCCATCGCTATTGACTGTCAAATCATGTGTTGTCTCACACGATTGTTTGGCTATCAGCAGCGAATGGCTGAATGATGTGTAAATTTGTTGTTGGTCAAACAATTTGCATGGATTTAATTGTACTTATATTTGTACAGCATGGGTGTAGGTTGAGTTTTTTTTAACATAATGACTGCTCATTTCTGCATGTATGTTTATCAACTTAGCAAATTCACATTTTGTCTGCCACAATAATGGTAGTCTGTATTCTGTTAATGTCATATTAATGGCCTAAAATAAATACTTTAAATCAATTAATGTTCAGCATGTGTGCATGTAGAGTATGCACACACACACACACACACACACACACACACACAGGCATGCACATCTCCTCTCTGGCCACTGCACAGCCATTGTACACTGTGTCCCATATTCTCATCTGTCTCACCTCATCTGTCTCACATGTCCCACACTATTGGACTGTCAGGTCACTGCAGCACACTTTAAGGACTCTGAAAGCAGGCCATTCAAAACTGCCACTGTGTAAACAGCTGTTAGGCTGCTGACAGGAAAATGGGACCTCTGGTAGTGTTTAATTTCCCCTTCCTATTTATGCAGCGGTGAGAGTTGAGACCTGTATCTCTCATGCATATGCTTGATATGCTGTGCAGTATGTGTGGCTGCAGCAACTGTGATGTTTGCAAAGGAATGACTCTTCTGTGTAATTATTAATAATCAATATTGGCACATAATCAGCTGTTTCACCATTGCACTGAGCCCAGCAGGTTAACATATTCACAGCACAGTTTGTTCATATCCACGTTCAATCCAATATGTCTGACTTTATAACACTTGTAATGGGTTTTTCTTGATTTCTTCTCCCTATTCACTCCACTCCCTGTTGCAATGCATGATGGGCAGGCTCGATATTGTGCATGACACCTGCAACAAGTGTTGGTAGGTGCCAGCTTTCCTTACCGGTTATATGTGAGCCCATTGTAGTCACTCACGTGTCATTCAACTCACCACATAATGACCACGTTTACATGCACAAGATATTCTATTTTTGCCCTTATTCTGAAAAAGACAATATTCCTTCTGAGCTGTGTACGTGTTTAATGAAAATGATAATGCTGTCCACATGCAGCCGTGCATGCTCCAGTTAACGTGCCCTGACATGTCGTTTATCATGTTAAAGTATGGAAAAGTGGAACGGTTGAAGCAGCTTGTGCCACTTTGCTCAAAGTTTTCTGGACCTCGCAAACACAGCCTTCCTCTTTTATTCCTTCAGCCACGTTCTTGAACGATCAATGTTGTGATTTTTGCGCATATCCAAAAACCTGTTGATATCCAAGTCTTTCATTTTGTTACAAGAAGGTGTGTTTCCCAGAAATATAGGACTTTCTTTTGAGCATGCATCTCTATCCCTGCCCTGCAAACTGTTGGATAGTTGGCTTGTGTACAAGCGTCCATGACAACGCAGAGCTGCAGTAAACAGGCAAGAGGCCGTGTGTCGCAAACTGCAGTGCAAGACCCTCAAATGAGACGTATATTCAGGAAGCACTGCATTATTGACTAAAGAACGCTCCTAAAATCTAGATAACACTGACATATCCAGTCTGTCTTATTCGGAAACAATATCCAAACCGAATATGCTGTTTACATGGCCCTCATTAAATCTGGATTATTGTCATATTCTGAATAATAGTGGAATATTAGTGTGCATGTAAACGTAGTCACTGTGAGCACATTCTCCATCTTGTGAATTCAGACTTCGACAGCCTAAAATGTAATCTTGTTTCCAATGCATCTGACAGGCTGATAAAACAAGAATCTTGATTTCAAATTAATTTTGCAAATGAAACTGGAAGTTATGTGTATTATTATGCTCTGCAATACATGAAATGAACCCCCTTCTTGCTCCGCCACAGGTCTGTCTGTCACCTAATGCTTGTTGCAGTTTAAATCCCCTGACCCTTGCTTCATTACACTTCCATCCCAAGCTCTCTAACTTCTCGAGCACCTCATTATACTGTCTGGTTTTACGTACCATATAAACATGAGGAGTTATTTATAGGTAATTTTGTAGATGCTGTTGTAAGTTTAGTGTTTGCATTATAGTCATAATTAATTGTAAAACAAAAGCCAATTAAGTAGCCTGTTCAGTGTGAATGCCAAAAGAAAGGCCATTTTCTTTTCCTTGCGCTGCAACACAGTGAAGTTCACTGGTAAATAGATTTGATTTAAAGGTCCAGTGTGTTGGATTTAGTGGCATCAGGCCATGAGGTTGCAGATTGCGTGCTGCCGCGAAAACGCAAATGGTTCTAACTAGAGCCAGTGTTTGGTTTGTCTGTTCTGGGCCACTGTAGAACAACATGGCAGACACCATGGGAAAGGACCCGCCTGTCATGTAGACATAAGTGGCTCATTGTAAACTGACGGAAGTAATGAAAACACCCCATAAATCCGACACACTGCACCTTTAAAGCGATTTAGAAGTACGAACAGATTTTCTCATGTTTACCAGCACTCTGTAGAGAGACAAATGAAGTGTGAATATAAAAAGCTTTAAATCTGCTCTGGTTCAACTGCCTGTGTGATCTTTCCCTCCCAAGTACCCATGATGCACGGTGCTAATCCAGCCACTGTGTCTGCAGCCACCACATCTGCCACAAGTGTTCCCTTTGCAACCGCAACAGCCAATCAGGTTTGCTCCTCTACTGCCTCCTCTCTCTGTTCTGGTATCAGCTCTGACTGTTCAGTATCTGTTAGTTTTCTTCTTTTTTTTCCTGATCTTATGATTCCCATGTGCCTCGTAATGAAAAATGCATGAATGGTGCACAAAGCTCATCTCTGATCTTTGCTAGCTTTTCAAGGCGTCTAAGACTGTGATTATTTAGCAGTGCTTACAGTGCTTATCTTTATCATCAGTTTAGGTTGAAGTGCTGTTTGTCCTCAATTCAACTGATGTCTGTCTCCCTCTTTCTTTTTTCCTCATGTTCATTACTTCCTGTCTTCTCCTTTCTCTCTCCTTCTGCTGTCATTCCTTTCCCCCTCTCAATCAGATTCCAATAATATCTGCAGACCATCTGACTAGTCACAAGTATGTGACCCAGATGTAGGAGTCTCAGTCAGAACAGTACGTATTGTACCTCCTCTAAACATTTCACACACTGCATTTGGACCAGTACTGCTGCTGTGCACCCAGACAGCTAACTGTTATGTGAGAGATTTGCCACAATTTCTTTCTTTCTTTTTTTTTTTTTTTTTTCATTTTTATACAGCAGACAAAGTTGTTTATTCAGGCAATTTTTATTTTATCTCTACCACTCATTTTATTCGAGAAATGTAGAATTTTAAGGAATAATTTCATGTTCTTGTTAATACCCTTGTTTATTTTCTTTCCAAGAGTTAGATGAGAAGATTGTTACCACTATCTATGCTGTGCTAAATGTGAAGTTACAGCTGGAGACTGTTGTTGAACAAGGGCCACAGCTAGCCTGGCTCACAAAATCCACTTACCAGCATCACTAGATCTCACAACTTAACATGTTACATCTTGTTATTATGCCTAGTTATGCACTGGAAGGAATACAGTATAAAGGAAGAATTTATGTTATTGTTTTTTTATTCCATTTGATGTAAAAATGTTGCCATTAAACATAATTTTGGGTTTTCTAGAAGCGTCCAGTATTGATTTTCAGCCTCCTGATGTGAATTTAAGATCTGTTTCATACACACAATTTGAACTTTAAAGTGTGGGGTTCACACACACAAAAAAAGGAGGAAATGTAATATGTACAGCGGAAGCTTCATTTACACTGAAATTAAGAACCAGTATATCAGCAGGTGCATTTTCATATCCTGACTAATTTGCCTAATGACCAACGGAATATTGAGAGACCAGATACAGGTCCCAGCTATTAGTGTTCGAGCTCAACATTAACATTTTCCTGGGGCAAGTAAATGCTCTGTTGTGGCAAGTGAAAAACAAATGTGATGTCTAACTTTTATGTAATGTTATCTGAAAATAAACTCCATATTGTATGGCTGAAGCAAAGCTTTACCAGCTGAGCTGCAAGCACAAGTCTGTCTCACCGCCAAGCGTTAAACAGTACTGATGAGAAAAATCTGACATACTATACAAGTTAACACTGGAGCAGACAATGTCATATACAGCATAACATTAATTTCAAATATCTCTCGAACGCTGCATGTAACTTTTTTTGCCCAGAAGCTAATGTTAACTGTTGGGCTGTTCAAATGGAGGCTCCAGTGTGATCCTCTCCCTTTCAGAAGCTTTTTAGTCTTTTTATAGACTTTGTAAGAAAAATTCATGATGATAAATCTGACACTTGACGTCCTCTGTGATAATTTATCCATTTTCCAGTATCGAAAACTGTTACTGTTGTTGTTAGCCATCCATAATGCCTTGGGTTGAGTCTTTTCACCAGTCAGAGGTTTTCAGGAGTTTCTGACTGGGTGGGCTATACTTATCTTAGAATTGTCCAAGGCATGTAATTGTCATCAACTTTTTCTTTGGTTTCTGATACAGCAAGTCACTGCCCACGTGCCAAGTGATTTCAACAGCTTCAGAGACTGGGCTCTCTAAATCGCTGTGTCCCTGCAAGGCATTAATTCAAATTATTAGTTCTATGGTATTAAAAAGTATATAGAAAAATACATATATATGTTTAATTTCAAGACAATAACAAACATCTAGTCAAAACTTTGTTGCAGCTTGTCGTCTTCCTTCACATCTGATTCGCTGTGTTTTACAAACTTCTTTCCAGATGGAACTGGAGCGCGCTGGTGTCGAGTCCAAGATTAGTGGTCACCCTTCATGCCTGTAACATCAAGAGCAAAACGGAGAACCAAATCTCAATTGGTTTGGGATAAATCTGCATGTTAACATAGGAGGCACAGTTTGTTAGGATTGTTTTCATGTGTAATCCATGCACACTATAACACAACAACAGAAAAGAACATCATTTGCATTAAAGACTGCCTTTCGCTCTGTGGAGGCAACTTACCTTTATTCACCGGACACACTTTGAATGTCAACATGAGGTAAACGAGTGGAGCAGTCGTTTAACAAAAAAAAAAAAAAAAAAAAAGACTGGATTGGTACGTCCATTGACCAAGAATCATGACATGTGTTGTTTGTTTGTTGGTTGGTGGTCTTTGACCTAAATGTGTTCATTTGTTTACACGACGGTGCACCTTGTCTTTCATTTGAGGTAAAAGAAGCGAATGATCTGACTGAATCACATATGCATGCACAATGATTTTGTTTCTGCTTTTATTTTGTTAAACCAGTGATAAGGGAAATTACACGAGTGTACTCAGAGGCAAAATAGCAACTGAATGTCTGTGAGGTGTCTTTCAAACCTTTGTAGCCTACTTTTCTATCTCTTAAGCACATGTCTTTAACCTTGCAGGCGTCCCTGTAAAGTGCCATACATCTCAAAACACATGAATGGTATTAAAGCAGTTCTACAAAGTGTTAAACTCCACAGTTCCCTTTAATACGTCTATTTTCTCTTTTGGACAGCATGTAGTGTCCGACGCCGTGACCTGTTATTTCCTGTGACTCCCAATAGCACCACTGCTGATTAGATCAGCTTCCCCCGGATTGTCTGCTTTCCTCAAATCTACTGAATGAAAAACTTTTTTTTATTTTCCTCTCAGACTTTGTTGTTGATGTCAGTTGTTCAGACAGGAAATGACTGGATCTATGCTTACACAGATCTCTCCATGATCATGAAGTCTATTGACTCTAAAAGTCGAATGAGCTGTATGTGGGGTCTTGGCCTGCGCGAGAGACCAAAGACTCTCCTAACGATGATGTTACGAGGAATAGCTTTGAAACAACAGGGCGATTAGTTGGTATCCAAACTGCTGTGAGACAGAAGTTAAAATGGACGGTGCAACCGGCGATGGATTTGTATGACCTGATTTGTTTTTCATTTGTATGGTTATGCATATATTTTAAGGCAGATTGTCAAAGTGTAGTGTATATATAGTCTGACATATTTAAGAATATTTGTTTAATGATTCTGCCTGAGAGCTGTTTTCAGATAGTCAGCCAAAGTCTTTTTGTGTCACTGTTACTAGATATCGTGGGTAGACTAGCGGGACAAAGTTTTTAAAATGTGCAGGCTGCACAAGGAGCCCAAAGTAGGATCGAGTGTATTGAGTAGATCTCTAGAACTCTTTGTTCTTGTTGTGTTCTGGGTGTTCTTCAGGCATATTTAAATTGGTGGATAGTACAGGGAAAGTGGCAAGAATATAAACGATTGTATTACTCATCCAAAGCCTTAGAATGTACCATCGGGTCAGCACAATGCAACATGCCATTTTGAACCATCCAGTTGCCTAATCCACGCCATATTAAAACACACACACACACACACAAACACGCACGCACACACACATACACATACATATACACAGAGCACTATGTAATTGTCACTTTTTTGTCAGTGTTTTCTTATCTTTCTTGTGGTTTTTCTTTAGATGAGAAGTGTTTTACTTTGTTTTGTTTGGATGATATTTTGATATTTAGTTCGGATTTTGGCTCATTCTATTTATCTTTCTTATAATGACTATAAGGTTTAAAAAAGAAAAAAAAGTGTGTGTTTGTGTGTTCCTCATGCACAGTTTCCTGAAATTCCATGTAATGTTAATTTTAGTATGATTATGATTGTAAACTCAATATTTTCTACGTTATGCATATTGTTGAACTGTATGCATATTGTTAATTTCTCTAGTCTTTTTTGTGTTCTTTGAACAAAGATGTTTTATATGAGTATCTAACAGTGATGAAATAATAGAACAGAGAGGCTAAGTTGTCACTGTGGCAACCACCGCCGATAACCGAGTAATATTTTAACGATTGTAAGGTTTGTAACTAGTCATATAAGAAAAAAAAAGATTATTATAAAAAATCTAGTTCTTAGATGTTTAGAGTAAAGATGTTATTTTCTACTGTATCCATTTCAAATAGTAACTATTGTTTTAATATTTTTACTCTCCCTGGAAATTGGGCCATGTTGGAAAACAAGCTGCATATTTGATCACTTTTCGGGGGCGTCGCTGGCGGGGTCAGGTGAACGTGGCGAGTGGGGAACCGAGTCTGCACACTCGTCTCTTACTTAGCCAACTGCAAACAACAAGGGTGGGGTGGGGAAACTTGAGGTGATAAAGGTGATAAAGGTTGACTTTTTTGCACTTCTGTACATAGTCAAAAAAGAGAGAATCATGTATATTGAGATCTTATTTTGAATAAAAAAATAATGTCTATAAACGACAAGGAATTTTGCTAGGATAACACAGAAAAAAAAATCTTATGAAAGGCTGAACAAAATTGCTTGCATCAAAGGGCACTGAGTTCTCACTCTCCGACCCGTTTCAGAAAAGGCCAAGTGTTGCTCTTCTTTTTTGTCAGCAGCTTGTAGTTTGCCAGGTAACCTTCCGGAGGAGGCGTCCACTACCCTCCAGCGTAAGGGCCTGACTGGGTTTGTCTGGTCCCCTAACCTGCCTGTACTCACAGGTCTGTGTGTCATGGCCACGCCCTCCCAGGCCCAACCAATCACAACACGTCCTGTCTCCTTACTTTACTCAGAGAGGAATGCATGTTAAAGGAAATACATATACCGTTTAAAAAAAATCACGACAGTAATATTGAATAAGAAAACATGTTACACAGAAAGATGTATTTACAGTATACAATATTCTATCAATGTAATGGAATAAGATATATATAAAAAATACAAAAATAGAATAGTGGTTTATTTAAAAAAAAAAAAAAAAAAAATCCTGAGAATATACTCACTAAAGTTTTACCACTTGGAGAGTTAAAATACATGCAACACAAACACCATAGCTATAAGTATGTTCTTTATGTTTATGTAAGCTGTGCTTCTAGTAGATGAAACTGACCAAACATGAATGTAGTTCAACATCCGGCAGAAATTAAAGAATCATTTCAGATTGAAATACTGTTTTGTGGTTTGGTCATTAAGTCGTTAGTTTGAAAATTGTGTTCTGATCATATTTGTCATCTCTCATCTCCTACAAGCACGCATGCTTACGTTTATGATATAATGTAAACAGAACTTTTTTTTTTTCGTTTGTTTCTTGTTTGTTTTCTCTGCTCGTAGTGCTAATATGATGTATTCTGTCTCCTGCTGCAGTTTGTTTCTGCTTGTTTTACTGCTCCGGACCCGCTGAAAAGATGTGTCATGTTCGCATGGCGGCCACCTCCTCTGAAAAGCACCTGTAGAGAAAACTCCTGATTGTCACAGTCTAAAGCCATAAAATATATAATCTCATCAGAGTGAAATGTGTGAGAAGAAACCAGAAATGAAATCGAGGTGGGCGAGTGTACCTGCTGAAGCTGGTAGAAATATGTGTTTGCTGGGGGTTTTATTAACTACAACATCATGTGATAATGGAAGTCGTGGATGTAGCTAATATAACCTGTGGTGTGCTGTGCCAACTTTGATGGATGTGTTTGGTTAAGGTAGTAATGTTCATGACACTTTTTTTCACAGGGCCTGCAATGCTATATTTGATTCTTGCTGTTATGAATTAAAAAAATGTAATAAAAAATTACAAATGAACTGAATAACAATTTGCTTAAGATCAATTATTTCATATGGGGATTGTAGCAAAGTGCTGTTCAATTAGCTCCACATTTCAGAAAATACACACATTTGCTTTCTTAGTTTTGATTAAAAAAAACATATTGAACACATAAAGCTGCAGCCAGTCAGCTTAGTTTAGCACAAAGGCTGGAAAAATGAAAAAACAAATATCCTAACTCTGCTAGCAAAATCCACCTTTCATGACTAAAGCTCACTAATTATTTTGGTTATATCTTGTTTCTTTTTTCTGCACAAAACAGAGGTTTAAATTTGACAAGCTGCAGTTTTACATCAACAAACCCTTGTAACCCTAGTTCTATTAGCACATGTGGAGCCCTCTACTGAATTCTATGGGCGATTCTCTCCTCCAATCACAGGCACACATTTGCCCAATGAAATGTGCATAAATGTTGCAGACCAATCAGGACTTGTCTCCCAAATATATGGGGAGCGGACGGTATATAGAGGAGGCATGTGATGCCATTAGCTTCCCTACACCCTCTTCAGAGAGGGGTGCAGTAGCAACAGGGCCCCTAGGTATCGGGCTCCACCTGTGCTAATAGAACTGGGGTTACAACATGTAACCTACATTCTCGCAGAGGTTACACTCTCTACTGGACTCTGGGTACATTAGGTGGAGCCCAATGAGTGAACACTTTGTTGAGACATAACATCAACCTAGTCACACTGATCCTGACTGGCTAAAGGTTACTCAGTGGGCAATCGCCATCGCTGAAGAGAAAACATATAGCTGACGGCATCAGCTCAGCACATAATCAGGCAGGCATGTCCTGATCAGTGCTCACAATCAGAGAAGAGTATTATCCATGGAGTCCAGTGGAGGACAACGTCTTCGTGTGCAGGACTTTTTCTTGTGTCTTGGCCACCTTGAAACTTGTTGTCACCTTGAGGTTGTCAGGCAACCTATTATTGCATAGGCTCAGTCGTTAAACAGGCATTACAGAGGCCACTTTTAAAAGGCAGTCCAGCAGAGCATGATACTATGATCAATAAACAGACCTAACTGATCACCAACTTGGTGAAAAATGTCTAACATTACTCATTCAGATACTTTTGAGTGCAGGTCCAAAAGCAGCTAAATCAAACACGATATTTTCACCCAGACAAAATGCCTAACATATCTTCGTCCGTTAATCTGCCATCTTAACATTCTCTCCGTGTATTACAAACAAACATTGGTCCAACAAGTTACAAAATACATTTTTAAATGTTTTCATCGCACTTAGTGACTCCAAATCAATATTGGTATTCATTAAAAGCCTATTACAGATATCTCTCCGTGCGATGCATCAATTTGTCCTACCCACTGAAGCCTCTAATTAGGAGCAAAGATTTTAATTGAGATAGAGATATGCGCCTCATTTCTTTGGCGATACATCGATAAAAATCTGACTTAATTAAGATGCAGTTTTATAAAGAAGCAAATTAAGCCAGTGGGGTGAGGAATACCTTGAAATTGTGAGGCATGTACGCACACTGTAGAGGAGACAACATGATACAGGCCACGTTGAATGTAAGACTCTCTCCAGCCCTGGTTCACTAACACAGATGTTTTCAGTTAACGTGGCCGATTGGACCTCGAGCACAGTCAGTGCATGTCCACACAGAGTCCTCAGAAGACATCTAATTAGCCAAAATGACAGAAAACACCTGTGCAGGTTTGCAGGAGCTTCATGTTTGTCTTTTTGCAGAAACCAGTGGCAGGTGAGGTGCCTTTCTCTCTACACCTAAAAATATAAACTACAGCTGTGATGCACAGTGCAGCCACCAGATAGCACCATCTCTTCGTCAATTGAGGCTCAGAGTCCAGCACTGACTGCACAAGGTAGGAATCTGCAATCACCTGTTAATCTGTCATTTAAGCTCTGCATATATTGAATCTTTGGATGTCCTTTTTAATCATAACAGCATATTTAAACAGGCTAAAATCATTGTCCCTGGTGCTTTGTCTTCCTCTGATCATACCATAATCAAACAAAATAAAGCGACAGTTGTCAGGGAAAATGAAGATAGCTGAAAGGGAATTATACTCTGAAACTTGGATGCAGAGAGCTGCCGGAGGGTTTGCCAACTCACTGCTTGAGTTGCTGTGGAAATGTTGACTAAGCCAGCATTAGCAGGAAGCTGCAGGCCATTATCTCTAATGCATTGTTTCCTTACTCGCCGATTTCTACGTCAGATTGTCCGTCTGATAAAAATCATCAAATTACATTGAATTAAAGAAAATTGTGGATGGTTGTGGTGTTGTTTCTTTTTCACTTTCAATCTCGTCTTCTTTCTCTTTCTTCCTTCCACTGCTGGCTCTCTCTCCTCCTTCACTCTATTGTCAGCTCCCTTTGCCTCCATCTCCTCCTCTCCATCTCTCTCTCCCTGTCAGCTTTTGTCCTTTCTTTCCTCCTCAGTTCTCTCTTTCCTCCCGCTCCCCTCCACTCCATCTCTTTGTCCACAGGCGTTAGCAGCAGACTGTGTCGTGTGGAGACTTAATGAAGCAATGCTGATCCAATAATGGCAGCTTCTGTCGCCCGCCTCACAAAGTATGATGTACGACCTCATGTCTGTAACGCGTCATGAATCTCACTTACCACTGCCCCCTCAACATGCCCAGTTTTTCAATTAGGGCCCTTTTATAAAAACAACAAATAAGGCTGAATAGTGTGTGTGTGTGTGTGTGTGAATTGTGGACGTGTGAGTGTAAAAAGATTGCACCGGCAGCCAATTTGAAATGTGGGGGGTGCAAAGAGAAAAAAAAAAAAAAAGTTGCACTGTGAACACTCAGCCGTAAAAATGTCCATTAATAGACAATAAATGTCATTTAATGAATTATGTCTCAGGGGAGGGAAATACTGAGAAATAACAATAAAAATGTAAATGTTTTTATTTGTGAATTATGGATACAGAGACACAGTGACGAGGGGTTAGATCTTTTTTTTTTCCGTCAAACTGACCCCACGATGGACTAATGTTCTGACCTCATAATGGGAGCGATAATGAGAAACGAGGGGAGAGGGGGAGGAAGAGAGCATGAAACCAAGGGAAATAAAGAAGAGAGGGAAAAACAAGAGGAACCCACTGAAGGCGACAGAAGTGAGTCTTTAAATTCACTGAGTATTAGATGTGACAGAAGGTACAACAGTGAAACGCAAGTGCATAAAGAAATAATGATGATGCGTTTCCTTTGAGATCAGAGATAAACAACAGATCAGAGACAACAGGCATCACAAGGGGGTTTTATGTGCAAACAAAAAGAGATGGACAGGTAATTCTAGGGTTGATGCATGATGATCAAAAAGTTAGACAGTTTAGATTATCATCATCTTCCCTTTTGACACCTTTACTTCAAAGTAATCATTTCATTATTTTTATGCACCATCCTCCCCGCCGCCTTGACTTAAACCCTGTTGCTGCTCCTCCCTCACTGTTATCTGTCTGCTGAGTCACCACTTGACTTTCACTGAGTGCTACTTGGAGCACGACTCAAACATCCAATTTTCTCTAGGGGGTATGTGGGAGTGTGTGTGCATCCAGGTGTACGTGATTACACTAAGTGTGTTTGTGTGTGTATGTGTTTACCATTAAGTGTCTGTGAGCACTTTTCTGCGCTGATGGAAAAAAGAGAGTGGGAGTAGCAGGTTAGTCTAATATCATCCTCTCTTGGAAGAGGAGCTGTATCGATCTGGCCGGTAGAAGTCCATCACAGAATTCAACACCAGCCGTCTGCCACGCAGCCAATAATGACTGTGATTTGGATTGTGTTTTGATGGACTCATGGAAATGAATCCCTTGTTCCATTCTGGCCACTTTTTTTTTTTAGCTTCCTTTTACCATGTGGCGACACCTACTGTGTGTGCCAGCCTTTGAAAGTTGGAAGCAACCACTGGGTATCCTCAAATGTGTTGTTGATATTCACCACTTTGATGACAATTTTGGGGGACATTATAAACTTAAACCTTTCAAGCGGACTGCCTGAATACACAATTCGTTTGGCTCGTTGTAAAGCTGCACCAGAGAGGGGGCAGGTAAATAGGAGCTTGGTCTTATTTCAAAGTCATCAAAATCTGATGCTTGGCCAGTGTCTTGCGGCGTCAGACCAACCAATAGCACAGTGACACACCTTCTCTGTCAGCCTATCGTTGTCATGCTCCTCATTTGAATTGCCATTGTGCGCGCCCTCCACCTCCCCATCACCTCCAAGTCTTTACGGATTCATTAGCCTCATAAGCCTCAGAGTCATCAGCCACCACAAGCGTCTGGACTGCATGAGGGGATTTATCCTGCTGCTGCTCAGATGTCCCTCGATCACGAAATATCTCCTTCTGGTGTCCAAGCACCAAAGACTTCTGTTAAATCTTAATCAGCACAGCACAATCTGTACACTCATATTCTGGATTAAACATTATCTGAATTTAGCGCTTCTGTCTCTCCTAATTGAAATGCGCTGACAGGAGTAAAAAAAAAAAAAAGGTGGTTGTATGTGTATTTTCATGATATCATACAAACAGCTGTACGAAGATACCTTGAAAGGCTTTACATTTAGTGTCCTTCAAAGGAGGGAGCCTCAATATGAAAAAGGAGCATCAATCTGTAGGTAAAATAATCACTTTGGCAGCCCAATGGAAATAAAGCCAAAACATCTTGATAGCCCCCCAGCGACTGGCTGCAGTACAGGCTACAATCCTGTCCATTCCACGTTAGCAGATGAGACATGGGCCAAACTAAAAGATCAAAGTACACATCGAATAATTTTTTCACAAGGACAGTTTCTGCCATTTTAAACAGCTCTTATCACACTATGTGCACGTTTGCTTTTGGGAGATTAAAGCAGCCTCTGGAAATCTCTCCAAACAGCAAATAAAATGCATGTGCCTCTTGTATTCCCTCTTAATCCTCAGTGTTGACTGCCACATCATAGAATTACATAATTTACAGGACTGAAATTATCAGACATTATCAGAATAAAGCCCCAAATCCACTTAAACACTGTTTAAGCAAACGTGCACACATTCATTTCTTTTGTTTTTAATTGTGATAGAAAGTTTCATTGACCATCAACGATGTGATGGCCACAAGGGGGCAAAGGGGGCACCAGTCTGTTAGTGCTGACCCTCATTCACCCTCCGTTGGGGTCAGCGACTTCAGTCTTCATGAATCCAACAATGTGTAAGGCTGTGCACGTGGCATATAGATAATTAAATTCTCATTGTGGATTCTTATAACTCATGACGAAGGGAGATTGTCTGCACCATATCTGAGACAAACAGATCCATCATGATCAACGGCAGAAGTTTGAAAATGACCATTTTGCTTTCAGTTTTTCTGAGCATTATCGCAGAGGGTTTAATGATGCAGCTGAATTATAACCTTCAAACTACAATCAGATGACACATGTGACTTTCTGGCGCATGGTATGACCTTGTGCCTTTACCAAACTTCATTGACAGACTTTGCAGTTTACTGAATATTTTAGCTCTTAGATAGCGGAAGAAGAGCAAGTCAGGGGGTAGTGCCACGGCATTTTGCTAGCAGAATATGGGTCATACAAAGAGGGTACTGAGGGCGCAGCTGTACCCAGAGATGAACGGCCACCATTCACATGGTGACAGGATGTCCCTCGGCGTTAAGTGCAGCACACAAAGACGGGAATAAAGGAAAGAGAGAGGAGGTCAGGGGAGGCACGATGTAAGTCCTATTAACATACCGTGCGATATCCTTCATTGTGAGTTAATTAGCCCGTCATTTGTCTTTAATGGACTTTGATGCTATTTGAGGACGCACGAAGCAGCAGAGTATGACAGAGAATGAGACAAAGCCTGAAGAAAGATACCACTGTGACACCAGAGCCCACAGGAAGAAAGAGAAGGGAAAAAAATCTGTTGCAACAGCTGTGGTGTAGGCTAAACTTCATCTTTGTGACAGGACTCTGTGGACAGCTTGAAGGATGAAGTGAGCAGTCACATGAGTGAGGAGCCAAAATGGATTCAAGTCAACTCTGCCACAGCCTCAACCTCCAGCTTGCGAATGTGAGGAGGGGAAGAGAGGGGAGGCGGGGATCACCCTTTCCGTCCGAAGACAGATTATTTGAAGCTTTAATACAAGTCTGCACTTCGGGGTAGACCAATATAAATCAGTATGCTGCTCATGTAAATGTGTGTGTGTGTGTGTGTGTGTGTGTGTGTGTGTGTGTGAAACACCCCTAATCCATCCCTCTCATTAATGAGTTTCCTCAACAGCTCCTTCTCTCTTTTTCTCTCTCCCTTTTCCTTATCTCGTCGATCTCTGCCGCCCGTGCTAAGCTCATAAAGCAGCCTGTTCACTGAGGCTATCATCAGGCTAACGGCACAGTAGTAGTTGGCACTTAAATCACCGCTGGTGTAATTAATTCGCAGTGATTTAAGAAGAGTGAGAGGGCCTATTGCTGAGACGGGCAGTTTGGCATGTAGGACCTACAGGCGATATGCAGCTCTCCCCTTCTCTCAGCACTTTGTCTCCGACGTTTTATCTCAACAGATTTACCGAGCTCTGATCTCACAGCGGCTGCATCATGTGCTGTATAACTTTAGTTTCAAATTAATGTTACCGGAGTAGCTCTGTAGCTTCCACTTTCCTGAGACAAAAAAAAGATCCAAAAGTGATTAGCTTTATTAGCAACTGTGCTTCTTTGCCAGGGTTTCTTAAAGGAATGATTTAACACTTATTAGCCTTCTTGCTGAAAATTAGATTGCCCGTTCAATTTGAAGCTGGAGCCAGGAGCGGGATACCAATTAGCCTGGTAGGTAAAAATACCTATAAAATACTTTCTTTAATTAGTAGAGATTAAACAAAATTGGTTTTCACATGCTAATCAGTTGCTAATTGCTTTAGAAGGTGCCAGTAGGTGGACTGTTTGGACATGGCCAGGCTAGCTGTTTCTCCCTCTTTCCAGTTTATGTGCTAAGCTAATCATCTACAAACTGTAGTCTTAAGGCTCAGACACACCAAACCAACATCAAATAACTAATGATGACCAAGGTCGACTATTGCGTTGCTTCAAATTGCCTGTGTCTTGGCACTCTCCTCACTTCCACTGCCAATTATTTCGGGTTCACACTACACGATATCAGCCCAATTATAGCCCAACGCAGGTGTTGTGGGTCTTATGGTTTTGGCTTGGATCGTGAAGGACAATGAGTGTCATGCACAATAATCCACCATTTCACCTTCATCAACACAGTGCAATCTGCCGCAGTGGACGACTGTATGTCAGCAGCACCCAGCCTTTTTGATATTTCCTCTAAGGATGTTACTACACAGAGTAAAAATGGAAAAATGCTGACGTGAAACAGCAGATGCACTGCAACCCAGTGAGTACTGCCATTAGCATCAAGCTAGCAAAGGATGTTATGTCTTCATAGTGGAGACGGATATAAAGTAATGGCTTTTACTTATTACAACTGCAGAGTGTACCAGCTTCTTTTTAAACGGACTACATTAGAAACGGGCAGTTATTTATTATTCCCTCTGTATTTTTTATTTTTTTTACTGCTCCCACTTGCCCTGTTAAAGTCAGTGCATCGCGTAGTCACTTCAAACTCAACACTTCCTGTACCCATTTAAAATGAAAAGCCCATTGTTACTTTGGTTGAGAGAATCCCTTCAACTTCTAAACAGGCTTTTATTGTGAAACATTTGCAGGAACTTGTTGTGGAGGATTCAGTGACTTGTATGTTTGTGTAGGCTACAAATGTAGCTCCTGCCATCTGGTGGCACTTTTTACGTTACTACAACAACATTTCGGCTGACACATGAACAGACACAGTGACTGAAATAATAGTACTATTAATAAAAATAGAACAAGAATAACCTGATGACATCACACACGTCGTGAAGGACGACCAGGGTTGATTGGTTGTGGACCAACATGTAGTCCGTCAAGTCTGTCGGCCAAGGCACTGCACGATTTTATGACTCCACTGTCGCGTAATCTGACATTGCGATTGTCAGAACAGACAAAAATGTCGTGCAGTGTGAACCAGGCATTAGAGTGTTGAATCTGCCAAAAAACAAGCAACAACAGCCAAACAGTGCTAACAGTGTGGGACACAACGCAGAAACTTGGGCGACAGATGCTCACCATTGGCCCAACACTGACCAATGGCCAACCGTTGGCTTGGTGTGTCAGGGCCCTTAACGTGCTTTCAGACAGTGAGCATTTGCCACCACCAATGATTCTGCTCGTGAAGTTGGTGGCAGTGATATTGCTAGCATTTTCGTCCAGTATAATCTACAACCCGTTATGTTTACTGCACAGTGCAATCAGGGGGTTACCTGTAGCGTATCGTACAAGTCGTTACCAGAATCAGATGTATCCAGTAGCTGAGGGAGTTGTGCACTGCTTCAAAACACAGAACATCAACGCCGCTGGGCAGGCACCAAATGCAATGGCAACTGCTCACTCTCTGGAAGCGCCTTTATATTTAAACTGTAGATTCATATCCCTCTCAGTAATCACTCATGAGTGTGTGGTGGCATCTGCAGAGACTCTTATTTTGCTTCTTTGGTGAGTTTCAGACTTCGTAAAAAGGTGCCAGAGCCATAAGGAAGCTCCAAATGCTGTGGACACAGCTCCAAAAAACTATAGTGAGGCAAAACTCCAAGCAGAGAGAATGTGGGTTTGTTTTTCTTTTTTACTTTTGCTGGCAATGCCTTTTACAAACAGTATCCAACAACTCCTGCAGAATATACCTTTTACAGACAGATATCAGAGTGGTATCAACCTTCCTATCTAACATCAACAGCAAACATCCCAAAATGTCCGCTTCAGCAGATAGTTTAATCTCTTCAGCCACGCCACATTTTAATAAACATTACTGCATTTTTACATTTTGATCAACAGGAAGCAGGAAATGTTTGTGTAATTTATTTCAAAGATAGCAATCACATTGCAGGAGATGTGCTTTGCCAAAGGCTTCTTTGCCTAGACTTGACTTCACTGACCTCACTCAGCATGGACCAATATTTGTTTTTCCTGAAAAGAGGTTTGATTAGGTTGAAGCTATCATCACACACTTGAAAAGTATTTAAAAAAAGAGCCTGCTAGAGGACAAAAATGCAGTAAAGACAAATAGTGACTTGATGTTTTATTTAGAGCCAGTCAGTCTAATTTTTCTCGGCTATTTCCTGCTTCTGTGCCCAACCCACCACCGTGCTTCTCCATATGACCTTCAGCTTGAGTGTATTCATGTAGGCAGCCAAACCTGAGGCAGGCAGTTCTCATGAACCCGTGTGTGAATAATTCTCAATAGCACCGTGACTCAGACAGGCACTTTATCACACAAGAACAAACAGCTGCTCAGGAAGCTCTGTGTTGTCTGAGCCACTGTTGGATTGAGGTGGATCCTTTTTGTCAACTTAATCCTATTGTGACTAATCTATATTTCTGTATTGTAATCTGTATTTGTCAAACTAATATTAATCAACCAATGAGAACAAGCCAGTGGATAGAAGTGGAGAGGCAAAGTGTCAGAAGTTGTGCAAACTTCCTCTTGTCATTCTTTCTGTCACCTTATTAGGCTTGGAAAATGGTGCTCACCAGACCATACAGCTATCTCATATGAAGATTTCAAGAAAAAAAGGGTGCATATCTGTTCTTTGAGAAAATAGGATTGGGTGAAAGACTGAGGGAAGAAGGAGGAAATTAATCTCCCAAAAGTTAAGAGAGACAGGTAGTTTAATATACACTAAGTAGCAGTGCATATAGTTGAGATCATTTAAGAACAGGAGATTAGTGAAGACATTTTTAGGGTAAAATATGCTCTTTTATTTACTGTAGAGAGAGCCAGAGTTATGACTTTACCCTCAGGCCAGCTGCAGTTTCACTAGCCTCTGTTACTCAGGGAAATATCCCAGTGAATTGTTTAAAAAATCATTGACTTGACTTATGTCAGTTTAACCTGTGTTGGCTTTGGGCTTATGGAGATGATGTTGATTAAATGCCAACTAAAAACTGAGCCAATTATATCTGAAAAACAAGATAACGAGTCTAGAGCCATGCTAGCAGCTCTATGAGGCTTTTCTTGGACACAGTGATGTTTTGAGCTAAATACTTGGGTGACAAATGCTAAAATGTTGATGTTCAGCAGGAATATTTTCACAGGTACGATTTCCATATCTGATGATGGCGTTGGAGGAACAAAAGATACGATATTGTAACCCTAGTTCAAGTACAGGCAGAGCCCTCTACCGGACTCCACTGGTAATAGGCTACTCTCTCCCAGTCATGAGCATGCATTCACTCACTGAACATTGCATAAATGTAGCCAGCTGATAATCTGCTATCCTGTTCTCTTTCTGTTTGCCCACTGATCAGCTTTCTTTGCAGATGAAGTCGTAACGTCAAGAACGTCATCAGTGCCTTGGCACAGATCTTGCAGAGCGCGGTGTTCAGTGGCCGCCAGCCTGCAAGGCCTGCCGGGTGCTGCCCGAGGTCAGACACCAGCGGTGGCATGATACCTTCAGATGCTTCAAAGTGATGCTTCACTGTGATGAGAGTAAGCAGGAGCTCAAGATCAATGACACTGAGACCCGTGCTTCATTCCCCCACCACCTCCAGTAATCCCCATTGACAAAACGGCTTGGTTTGTACATGATGACAAAATTTTATTGGTGTCCAGTGTATCAGCAGCCCGCAGAAGTCCGCTGCTGACATCTCTCCGCCAGGACTTCCTGTTGGTAATGTCCGTCCCATGAGTCATGTTGGGCTCCCCTTCACCCTTCACTCCTACCCAAGCTGTTAAATCATCTTTGTTATGGTTCAGCTCACCCAGCTTGGGCTGGCAGCTGGCAGGTAGGCATGTCCCTATTAGCTGGCTACATATATGCATATTTCAGGGTGAATGCGTGCTTGTGATTGGAAGAGAGTGCTACCCATAGTGTCCAGCAGAGGGTGGAGCCTGTGTGAGATTGAATTTAAAGGATCAAATTTAATAGAATTCATTCTGAGGGAAACATTAAGGTCCAAATTAAATCATATGACCATCTATTTAATACTTGTTGAGGTTTTTTAATCTAGAGCAAAGTGGTGGAGTGACGACAGACTGACATTACTAACTTGAGAGCTGCTACTAGCGTAGCTAAAAATGATTATCATTATGTGTGTATCGCCCCTTTCACGCATAGAGCCTATCTCTGAAATAGTCAAGAACATTTTCTGTATGAGGTCAAGTGTGATGGTACAGATTTCCCTGAATACTGATCCCTGCTTTTATTCAATTTCCTACTCCAAGACCAAGTAACATTTTGGGGACAATGCGGATACAGCTGTGTTGTGAATGAAAGCAATAAAGTCAGATTTATACTTGCGTGTCAGGTCCATACAGAGCCTACGCCATAGCTTATGCATGTGACCTACGCCTCTGTGAGCATTTATATTTGTGCGGTGTTGAGTCTGTGTCACTCTGCAGTGCACAAGCCTTTTGGCATTTTACATTGTATAAATTAGCCAAGCAGCTAGCAGCCTTTTTCTTGACTCATATGAAGCCAGGGACAACAGCAACATTTAACAAAGGTAACGGTACATAATTTGGCTCCATTACAACTCACAAGGTTCACCGAAAAAAACAACTGTCTTATACTAAACACATTTTCCAAACAAATACAACATGCTCTCATTATTAGCACAAACCTATGGAATTTTACATTGTCTAAATTAGCCTAGTGACGAGTAAAGATTTCCTCTACTCATATGAAGCCAGGACAAATCACACACAAGACTTATAATGCTATTTTGTGGAGGTTTAATTGTCTTCACAAATTATTGTTTCTTAACCGTGGAATAAAAGTAAATAAAAGCTTTTTTTTTCCACTGAGGGAAATGATTTCAGCTCCTTGTCCACCATGTTCCTGAAAGTAAGAACAGATGTCTTCCACCACATACACATACACATACACGTACACCCAGCCTTGCCTCATCTTCTTCAGCTGAGTTTTCTCGTGGTTGGAATCAATAAGTGCTGCATTACTTCCATCTGCACATGGCTCCATCTATTCTAGCATTGTCATGGCATGTGTGAAAAGGAACAAAATGGAGATGTTTTTAAATGTAGTGTAGGGTTATGTGTGAATTGTGAAAATCAGTAGCTATGCCTGAAAGGTTATCCCGGTAATTAACTATGTGTAAAAAGGGGTTTTTTACTCATTTGCATGGTCAGTGTGATTTAAACAGAGGTTTTCTTACTTCTAAATGAGAACTTGAAAGTTTCTGTCTTGAACTTAAGAGTGAGATACAGCTGATTGTTCTTCCTTAACATCAAATTATTTTCTTCAGTGCTTCTCAGTTTGAACCTGGCTCTTAGCCTGCTTCTCTTCATCTCCAATTAAATGCCTCAGAACTCCCATGGTGCACTGCTGCCTTCCTGTCCTTTTCTTTGCCTCCAATAACAAGAAAGGATGGATTGTTTCGGTCTTGGCACTCCCTCCTCTCCCAGATGTAACACTCTGTTACTTCCTTTCTCTTTTCATATCTGTCAGTTTTCCTTCTGTTTTCAGCTCTATATTCAGACTCCTCTCCCCTTGTCCTCTCTCCCTGCTTCTCTTTTATTCATTCACCCTTTGGTCCCTCTCTCTGTCACTAATGCGCCCCGTTGTCACATCTCCCTTCTCTCTGTGTGCTGTCCCTTCATCTGCCTTTTAAGTCTTCCTCCCTCCTGTGTTTCATCCATTCCTCTCCCTCTACCTGTCATGGTGCAGAATATTGATAAGCAGCGGTCTGACAAGTAGAGACCCTTAACTGCTGCTCCTGAAAAACCCTCCACATGACATCTAATGTTTTCTTTTTATGTCTCAGGCATTAACTCGAGACTTGTTTAATTGGCAAGCTGCCTGGCGGCTTTATGTGAGCATGCCATTTTGCAATTAAAACTTTTAAACATCAGTTTTTCTGTGCGTGCAGCCACAACCATTAACTGTGTCTTTCTCTTGTCATGGCAGCAGTGTGCAATAAAAACCCTCATGTTCATTAAGAAAGTCACTCACAATAAAATAAAATGTGAGTGGCTGAAAGCTTTGGAATGTGGTTGATCTGCCATGTGGATTTCTTGAGAAAATGTGGCATGCATGCAGACATGCAGGTGTGTCTGCTTGAGTGGGAGTGGGTGAGTAAGCGCGTAAACGTGTTGCGTCATGCAAATTCCACCTCTACCTGTCAACCTCTCATGTTTAATTTTTTTTTCTGTCTTTCAGTCGCCCTCTTTTTTTTCCTCTTCCTCTCTTGCAGTGACGCTTCTTAGCATGTTTAGACACTCTGGTTTACACGCCATACAGTAGATCCCCACGGTTACTACTCAAGTTTTGCTGCCTTGTCTCAAATACACCAAACACAAGTTATTTTTCACCTGGTCAACTTGGTCATAAAATGCACAACCTCGGTCGCTTTCCACTCTGAATGTTCAGCAATTTTACGCTGCCTTGGTCGCCAAATGGGAAAAGTTTGACAAAGTCATTTGCTCCTCGCTTTTCTCCCTTTCTGCCATTTGTCAGAGCCCTCTTTCATCATCCGGCTTTATTCCATTAAGGATTTAGTGACTCAGAGCCATTCTGATTATGGTTCACAGACAGGACAATAATGTTAATGTGGTTAGGTACTATACATTCAGATGGCGCCATTCATTTACTCACTTATCACCCTCTACAGAAAATAGGATATTTCACCACGGCACTTACACACTCACTCAAACATACACACAAACACAAACACAATTACAGCTGCTGTCCACTAAGCACCACCGCAGCCACGTGCTAGTTGGGTAAAATTGGAAGTCAGCAGGGAGATACCTGATAAAAATTGTATTTAGCTCTGTGAGGATACCGGCAAAGAGTGTAGATGGATGTGGGGCTCTCCTGGAAGCATCGTAATGTACATCCTGCATTTCTCACCAAGCTCCGGAATCTCTGTGAGTCAGTGTTAGCGACGCAATACAACCACACAAAGAGCTTCACGCTAATGTGCACCATTAGCCGCTTCTCTTTCACCCTCACTTTGCTCTGGACTCAGCATTTCAGCATCCTTGTTTCCATCAATGGGGCAACAAATTATCGAGTAACAGAGAACCCTCTCCATTAGACAACCTCTTTACCCTGTAATCCTCTCCTTCCATCCCTCCACGCTTCTCACACTTGACATTTAAAGCCCTGCACTTTGGAAATGTTTTGTCATTTGACCCAACTCTTCTCATAAATCATGTTAGAGGTATAATTTCAGTCTGTTTATACAGCTTCACTGCTGCAAATTCAGTTTAGAAATCTGCTTGTTTTGTAACAAAAACACTGAAGCAGACTCACAATATCTTTTTAAAGATTGTATGATAGTGATCAGATAAAAAAAAAAAAAGTTCCCTTTCGAGGCATTAGGATCTTGTTGGCCAAACCTTACCTAATTATGTTTACCATTATTTGATTGGTGACATACAGAAAATCTTTCAGCAGTAAGGTCCATCTAATCCAAATTATGCATCTAAAATTGATCTCACAAAAAAATACATGAAATGACCATCAACCTCTTAACACGGCATTATACGGTAGTAGTAACACATTGTAAAAACATTATGTGATGTAAATAAGTTACATAATGTCACATAATTAGGTCATGTTATGCAGCATAGGCATATAAAGTACCCAAGTACATAGTTTAAAGAAGTCAACAATGACTTTTAGTTTCACATGACACATAAACAGCAGTCTCCTGGTTGAAAGTCCTGGTTTTGTTTGACCCTCCCACCACCCCAGCTGCCTGCCTACACAGACTTTCTCACGCTTCATGATATCTGTGTAGTGACATCATGAAACAGGCTGTTCTTATGCACTGACGGTCATTTTTCCTACGAAAAGTAATGCACCAAAATTCGTACATATTCATTATAATCATGGGCCAGTAGTTTGTGCATAAGTCATGTATTTTGGAAGGCTGCGGTCATGTGACCATGCAATGACGGCAGTAAATAAGGAAGTGGTTCCCATAAGGAGGCAGGTAGGGGTGGTGGATGGGTCACAGAATACAGGAGACCAGTGATCAAAATTGTGTGAACTTTGTGTCTTTTCCTAAACCTAACCTATGTAACTTTATTTCGCTAAGCCGGTTATTTTACATTAAGTTAGTAGTTTTACCTCAAGTACATAATGTCATTGTTGGGGCGCTAATTTGTAGGATATCATATGAACTGCATTTAATCATACGAACTGTTGTATGAGGATACATTGTGTTGAACCAGGGACTTTGTGTGCCCACCATGACAAGTGATTTTAATTGACTTTCCACTGACATTGTTTCCGTGGTACTGGCACATATTTAACACATTATGTGCCACCAGCATGTAATTCAGCATTGGGGATGACAACCCCCTTATCTATTTATGCAACAAAAACATCCATCCATTTTCGTAGCCGCTTATCCTCGCTTAGGGTTGCGGGGGTGTCTGGAGCCTACCCCAGCTGACCCTGGGCCCTGGACAAGTTGCCAGACAATCTCAGGGCTGACATATAGAGACACTAATGTTCACATTCACACCTGCGGACAATTTAGAGTCACCAGTTAACCTATCCCCAACCTGCATGGGAGGAAGCTGGAGTACCCAGAGAAAACCCACGCTGACACGGGGAGAACATGCAAACTCCACACATTGAACCAGGAAGCCTCTTGCTTTGAGGCGACAGTGCTAACCACTAGACCATCGTGCCACCACAAAAAAACATGTGAACAGCTATTCTCTTCATTACCAGGACCAATTGTTTGTTAATGCCTCCCAACTTTTCACCAAACTGTGAAAAAAACAAAAACACTTTTATATAGTAAATTGCCTGGAACCAACTGCAAAAACTGGTTTCATGTTGTGAATTCAAATCACTGCTGCAGAATCTGCATGCTCCCACTTGTGGTGTATTTTAGAACAGCAGTTCCCAACTGGTGGGTCACGGGTCCATCCTAAAAGGACCACAAGGGACTAGCGAACTTGTCAAATTTGTAAAAAAAAACAAAACCCACACTTTATTTTGAAGTATGGTGAATCTCTGGTACAGAGCTTTTATGTTGAAGTGTTGTTTCCTGCTGTAGAGTGAGTGAATGCTGGACAGCTACTTAACAGAGACAGCAAACTAGCTCAATGCCATGGACACAAGTATGACACTGAATATATTAAACGATGTGGATCTTCACCTAATGACTAAGAATAAATCTGGACCACATGGCTGGACCAGACTATTTCTGCATTAGTCTCATGAAGTTACTGTTTTGGATCAGTTTTAGTTATTTTTATGGTTTTTAGTTTATATTTATTATTTTTTAACTCTTAGGATTATATCATCCCATTCACTCGAAAAAGAAAACTGATCCATATAAATATTGTTTGACATTATGTTTAATATCTTGTCATTTATTGAGGGGAGTTAGAAGTCTGAAAACAACACCTCACCTCATACATAAAGAACTCTCTGTGCTAAAAGCAGACATGGTCAGATACAGGTTTGAACTGTGTTAAACATCAGTTTAACTAATACTAGGCCTGTCCTGACTCGTCCTGATTTAGACCACAGTATAAAGGCCAATTAAAGGCCAATCACATCACTGTACAGATTTTTGTCATTTTTAGCGTCTCCTTAATAATGTGTCAAAATCATTTTTCTTCCCAAACTCATTTGTGCTTTAATTAAATTTACTCCAGCAGCACGCTCCATTAGAGCAGTCACTTTGTTAATTGCCATGAGACTTACTCCCATATCCTGAAAGCAACCATCACCACCTACCCTTACAACACGCATTAAATATGCATGTTTTAAAACAGGAAATATTCGACTTAAAAGGGGATTGTAAGAATTTATGATGTGGAACACCACTTTGTTTTTTCCTATTCTTCTTTAACTATTATTTTCTTTTAGCTTGACATTGATCTTTCACTTATGTATCACAGGCTGCCATCATATTCAGGCATACATTCTTATGTGTCCTTTTCAGTGATGGGATTTGTCTGATTGGGATTTATTAGGGAATTGTTGATGGGCTGGATGGCGTGGGCGCTTGGTGCAGGAGGGGCAGTAGAGTTAAGTTATCATAATATACTATAAATGGACAATCTTAATGTCTTCTGAGTATTTTCATTATTATTTTCTTTCACATATTGTGTCTATTTAGTTTCCAGTGGTAAAAGACATATTCAGATCCTCCATTTAAAGTACTCCAGTAAAAGTCCTGAAGTCCTCATTTATTTATCTTAAGAAATTGGAGAATTTTATTAACACATAAAGGAACACTTCATCCTTAAGTTTATTTTTAAAAAAAGATAAATGTAGTGAAGCAAAAAGTACAATATTTGCCTCTGAGATGTGGAGAGGAAGTATAAAGTCAAATAAAATGAAAATACCCACAGTGCATTTAAGTATTCACATAAATGTACTTAGTTATATTCCACCACATTTAACTTCATAGTTATATGAAACCAATAACAAATGTTGTGTGCACATGATCATTTTCACTCTGAAGCTGGAGTCACTGTAATGAATGCGTGTAGACTTAGACATTGGATTTTTTGGGCGTCCAGAAGGATCTCATTTAGGTTTATTTGGTTGGTGTAAAAAGAAGAATGATGCAGGGAAATAAACAAGCGAAGAAAAAAAAATACATTTAACCAGGCTGCGATGAGTAGAATCCCATCAAACTGGGGGTCTGTTCGAAATTAAGGTAACGGATGCCATTATTGTTCACTGGAAAAGCTGATTCACTGCATCACAGTTTATAAACAAATTCTTCTATTTTTTTCCTCGCATGAGGTGTTTGCAACCTCCTGGGTCCCTGTGAAGAAACTGTGTTGGGTCTGAGAAATGTGATGACAAGAAATCTAGAAAATGGAAAACAAAAAGATGGCAGAATTTGAAAACACATCCTCATCTTGCAGCGCCCCCCTCCATGGCCCAAGCCCCTCCCACGACCACAGGCATCTGACCGTGCCTCATATGGTAAACCAGTGTTTCCCGTACGTTGATTTCATTGCACAGATGCCCACAGTGCATTCACTTAAAACTACTCTTACCTTTCTTGCATTTCACACAGTACTTAGAAAAAATTTGAACATCCACAACTCCTGCCTCCCTCCAAAGGCCACCAAACGGACCTTCGGTTGGCGACTGTAGCAGCTCAAATTCAGCCAGTGCAAGCCCCCCAGCGTTAACTTCATAAACTGGAAGCCACAGCTGTGAGTCACTGGCTCCAGTTAGCAGAAAGCTAAACTACTTGCAACATTTTCTCTCCATCTCCGAAACGCTTTTCATTTATTGGTAAACTTTTCATTAAGTGCATCTTTCTTTTTTTAGGTTGCTTTGCAGTGTCGGCAGTTCCTGTCAATGCTGCAATAGCAACTTTCTCCACAGGAATTTCCACCACTGAGCCAGGTTTTCATCCAGCAGACGTGCACGGTATCTGTATTTGTAGAACAGCCAATGGGAACGTTCTCTTTGAAATGACCTGTGATTGGTCAAAGCCTACCATCATGGCCCAGACTTTCCAGAGCCTGGAAACAGAGCCAAGAGGAGGTGCAGAGGTCTAGTTTTCTCCCAGTCCACTTGATTTACGATATGCTCACAGTTTATGAGGAGATTTTTGTCTACGGTGCCAAAATGAAACCACCTTCCTCAGCTTTAACTGAAAAACCATCAAATTGCATTCACATCGTGTTTCCCTTGCTACAATGCACAAATATCAGCCATACTTACTTTGACTCAGTCCACTGTAAAAGGCCGGGCAGAACGGTGGTCTGGGAGCTCCATTTCTGTGGTATTTACACAGAGCAGACACACTGACCTTCTCTCTGCTTGATAGAAAACCTCTGTGACATTCAGCTGCATTGATCTGATTATAGAAAAGTCAGTTGCTCAATGTGGACCAGCAAAAGTAAATGATACCTTGCCATGCGGTTAAGATGGACTGATAGTGGGTATGAGAAATGCAGATAGAGTGATAGGACTGCAGCAAGAAGGACGATTAAAGAAAGAGGAAAAGAGGGAGCACATAGGCTGCATGTGGGGTCCGTCATAAGGTTTAGCCGGTTGATCCCAGTTGCAGTCAGAGGAACCCTAGGGAGCAGCTGACCTTTGTGTGTGTTTATATGATTGTGTGTGTGTGCATGTGGGAACACACCCAAGCTGTTTACTGAAAACTAAAGAGTCCACCTGACTTAACTGACCTTTCTTTTAAGGTCCGTCCAGTGTGAATGTTAGTTCTCTGGCAATCACATCGGCAGAGCAGAAGAGCACGGCACTTTAGATTAGTTACAAATGTCAGCACAAACTTTTCAAGGTTAATGTGTTGATGGGTTTGCGAGTAACATTACAATCTGTCCAGTGTATCTTCAGTTCATCTAATAAGGTTTTTTTTTTTTTTGGCCACAAGGGCCAGCAGAAATAAAATGCTGGCCTATTTACATATTCAGCATATACAGAGCAGCATTCACATTCGGTTGGAGTCATGTTTCCGGCCATCTGAGAAAAGCAACAGGTCCTCTAACATACACACAACACATGATCACATGAATTGCTTGTTCCTTCCCTCTTATACCAGCACAGTAGCGTTTCCTGTAATGTAACTTATTATTTTTTTCAAATAGGATTGTTGCAGAAATGCAGCCGTTTTTTTCCCTGATCTAAAGTCATCCATGGGGCTCAGGTGAGGCTGTGCAGTCCCTCCATCTTGTGTGTGTGTGTTTGTGTGTGTGTGTGTGTGTGTGTGTGTGTGTGTGTGTGTGTGTGTGTGTGTGTGTGTGTGTGTGTTGTCAGTGACAGAGAGACTCAGAAAGGGAAAGAGAAGGTGAAAAGTGAACTGTTGCACGCAATGTTTCTGCACATCACTAGTCATCACTAGTCATCACGAGTTAACCGTCAAAGTTTTGTCATGCAGATAATGTTAGGAAACAATCACAGCTGCACCAAAACTACTCTGTTAGGTTCAGTGGTTAGGTTTAGATAAAAAATGATTATGATTTGGGTATGCTTGTTGCTAATGTGATGTGACATGAAGTGTGTCGCATGACATATAACACATGTCGTGACACACCTACATATGAACGGTAATATTTTAACTTTGAGTTTTGGTTTCACACAGGACACAAACAGTGGCCTCCTGAGTAAAAGTCCTGTGTTTTTTGACGTCACCTAACTTCCTTTTTGCTACCGTAATAAATACTACAGTCACTAGAGGTCGCTGCTCAACAATAAATGTACATGAGTTGTAATAAGTAGAGGTGTAAGTCACCAGTTTCATCTTGATACGATTTTTTGGACAACAACATACAATTCAGGGGCCGGCAATCAATAAGAGACGGCATTACATAACCATTTAACACAATCTGATACAGAGGAGGGCGGCAGGTGGTGTAGTGGTTGGCATTGCCACCTCACAGCAAGAGGGTTCCCGGTTTGAAACCAGGGTGGGGGAGCCCTTCTGTGTGGAGTCTGCATGTTCAGTGATAGGGTGGATTTCTCCAGGTGCTCCAGCTTCCTCCCACAGTCCAAAGACATGCAGGTTAATTGGTGACGCTACATTGTCTGTAGGTGTGAATGTGAGCATGAATGGTTGTCTGTCTCTATGTGTCAGCCCTGTGATAGTCTGGCGACCTGTCCAGGGTGCACCTTGCCCCTCGCCCAGTGTCAGCTGGGATAGGCTCCAGTCCAACACACAACCCGTAACAGGATAAGCGGTTACAAAAGAAGCTGCAACCCCTGTCTTTTTCAGTTTTGCTGTAGTGAGAAGTTAGCTGAGTGAGATGCCGGACCAGACAGGTACGTCGAGTCTTATCTCACAACAGCATTGTTTACATACTGCATGTGCTTTGTCTGTTTACCTGTATTTTCTCCATGATCCAAAATATTTCCAAACTGCTGATTTATTCCTGAGTAAATAAACGTTATCTTCATCGTCTGTCTCTCGGCTGCTTGCCATCTGTCTGCTGCTGTTTGACGGTGACACAAAATTTCTAAGTAAAAGCATAGCCTAAAGATAATGATACAGATTGACATGTTTTGCTTTGCATCTATGATATTGGATCATTGATCAGTGAATCGATATATTGATCCAAATCGATGGATCGTAACACCCCTATTAATAAGCTGACCTATATGGTCATATTTTACACAGGACAGTCTGGGTAAAAGTACGATGTTTCCTCTCCTTTTAGTAAAGTTTTGATGTGCACTAACTAGAGAAATATCTCTCTCCTAAGCAGTTAAATACTCCACTGTGTTTGCAAGCTAATTGCAAACCTTGACAGTCTGCTGTTTGGTGCAGGGCGGAGAGCATACAGTGGGTTCTCACTGCGCTTTTAATGAAAACAGCTGCCGCTGGAAACAATGCTAATGAGAGCGGTGAGACTGAACCAAAACCAAAACAGTAGATCTGTGGGCTCTGTGAGGCTGGGAGGAACTGCAGAGCCAAGTGATCATTCTCTATGGCTTCATGACAACGCCTTTCACACACAAGTCATTTGGTCTATTGTTGATATAAAAAATGAGTATAGCAGCTTTAAGTAAACTGTTCCTTTCTGTGATTACAAAACAGTCCAATGAAAATTAATGATGGGTGTGATATCTGATCTCTTATAGGATAAACACCCCACGAATAAGATTATGGTAGTCTTCATGTAGTTATACAGTGTACACTAAGCTGTTTATAAAAACATGAGTTTATATTCATGTGGATTAAACAGATCATCACTTTTAGGCCTGCTTAATATGTTTATTCATTAAGTATACACAGCCTATTTTCAACCATCTTTCACATGTCATATTCCCTGTGAGGCTAATGTTAACTCACAAAACGCCTGAGTTTAAATATCTGATATAAATATTATGCTTTGATTCCAAATGTGCAAGATTAAAAAAAAAATCAACACTGTGATCTAAGTCCTGTTGAACACTGCTCGCTACTACAAACACAACATGAACATTTTTGACAGCCGACGCAGTGCGATCACAGTGCGCTTGGTGCCAAGTTTGTTACCAAGTGAGCCATGTAGTGTCATTACAGCAAGAGTCCCAGGGGGAAAGAGTCAGCCCGCCTATCAGACATGCCATTACTGGAAATGGCTAAATATTTCGCTCTCCCAGGCCCTCGGTGGTAATTGCTGTTTAGGCTGGCAACACAGAAGAAGCACGGCAAAATACAGGCTACTGAGAGTTTCCATCTGCGTAAAGCTCTCATACTAAATTCAAGTCAGCTCACCTATTTAGGGAGGAGAGCAGGGAGGGTGGATGTTCATCTGAAACGAAGGATAAATGGAAGGGAGAGCAAGAAGAACATGAAAGGGTTTGCCAAGGGAAACAGTGGAGTGATGCAGAGTGACAGAAAAAGAGAGGCAAAATAGGAATTCATTATTTTCCCGGCTGGTCTGTTGGACGGCTGATAAGAGAGTTCAATACCAGCGGAGATGCTCATCAGAATCACACGTGCTTTGTGTGCGGTGGTCTTTCTCTGAGCATGTGATGAGCCTGGAATTGGATGAAGCAAAATAAAGAAACCAATGAATTTAATAGGAGAAGAAAAAAAAACTATAGCCTGGGCACAGAGGCAGACAAAGAAAACAAAAAGATGAATGAAGGGACAGACACATGCGGATGAATGGAATAACGGAGAAGATAGAATGGGGCACAGGAGCTGAAGACACACGACTGTCAAAGCAAAGTGGAAAATAATTTTCCCAGAAACCCGTTAATTTGTAAATTAGATTTTCCTAATGAGACAGATGCATGCTGGTCTAAGTATGTTAATACAGCTTGGGGTCTGATTTTCATCGCCCAGTGCTGCTGCCGAAACCTGCTTCTGCCACGCTTAATGAGAAAGACACAAGCAAGAAACACTATTAGCCACCCCGACTCTGATGGTGATCGGGTTGTCAGCCAACCAAGCGGGATGCAAAGAAATACAGGTCAGAGCCTGAGACAAATAGAATTTCTTTTCTGTGCTTCACACTCGTCACTATGATTACATCTGGGACACGAGGAGAAGTGTTACTACATCCAATCAGTTTCTTTTCAATGGGACTAAATCCACTGGTGCAGCTGAGAAACAACAGGACCCAGTGGGCTTGTTAAAGTTAGGCAAAGTATTTCAGCTGTAACTCTCAAGTAATAATTTAAAGTGTCTGCAATAATGTCACGCCTATACGTTCATTCTTTTTTCTGTTCTGTTTTTTTTTCTCTTTTTTTTTTTTTTGTACACACTTGAGGCCAAATGAGGCAGGATGTTTTGGCCTGGGAGGCAGTGATCCGTAAACCGCACAGAGTGAGCGGATGGGAGCTGCAGAAGGTATTTTTTAACTTATCCTTATCTAACTTCCACACCTGGAAGCATGTGCAGGGCAACACTGCTTCCCTCAGACATGGATTGGTTCTGACTGGGAACACCTGACTCACCAAAATCTGTGACAGCGTGAGCAGAGCAAGTGAAAGTCAGGTCAGGTTTATCCATAAATAATGCTCATCATGCAGCAGGGAAACACAGGGACTCCATTATCTTTTCATTTGTCTTTATTGGTAGAAATTGAAATCTTCTGTATGGCTTGTTTTTGTTTAAAGCACATCTGTGTAACTCTTGCTGAACAGCAGCATCTGTAGCCACAAATAACAATCACTGGGGATGCTAAAATATAATAAAGCAGTGGCATCATAAAGTCATAAAGTGGACAAAGGCACATGTATCTAAAGTTTACTTCATGAGTCACCATTAACTGGTCATACTAGACCAAATGTATTATTCTTTTTTCAGCCTAGTTCACATTACACGATTTTCACCGCAATTTTGACGTCGCAGAGGATCTTGAGAGACACCTTGGGTCTGAGGTGAGTCGGCAGGTAGTCTGCCACGACGAGTCCTCATGTGTGAACAAGCCTATGAGCAAGTCACCCCTTGTCTGTGACTGGGACTGGATATCTGGCATGCTAGAAAACTGGAGAAGTCTGACCCGACAGACAAAGAGCATAAGCCAATGAGAGTCTTATTAGCCGTGACTTTGGGCTTGTTTCTAAAGTAGAGTTGCTTATCCTCTATATATATCCATCTAATAAGTTTAAATGCATGAGAGTATGTCGGACTGCAGTCGCTTCTTTTGGGCTTGTTTCAATAGCCCTGGTTGTTTGTTTCTCTCCCAAGATCTGGCAACACTGACACCGCTGACAGAAACACACGTCGCCAGGTATGAACAATCAAAAGATTACAATAGTCTCCGTGACGCAAAATCAGGGTGAAAATCGTGTAATGTGAACTAGGCTTAAGTTGTTGCAGCAGCAATGGCTGATCTTCCTTGGGTCCACACAAGATGCAAAAACAGGACATAGCATGAAATGATGACATCATGGACAATTTACAAAAAAAATAAGTCCAAAATTAAGCCCAAACAAGAGACAGCAGTTTTTATCTCACATTTACAATGTCATCACATCAGTAGGTCATAAAAGCAAACCAATAGAGCCTATAATTGAGGCTCATAGGCCAAATAGGGCTGGTTAAAAACCATGGGAGTGTATTGAATTAGGCAAGGACTCATTTCATTGTTTATTAATTGAAATTTTCAATCCTAAATAATTATCAAAAGTAACATAGTCACACTTTGTGGTATCAGATTGGATACAGATACTTACTGTCTGATTTTCCTTTCTCTCTCCACTAACTCCTGTTGTTAGTGTCACAGTGTCTGCTCAGTCATACAATACGTCCTGATACAACGGTTCGTATGATATCTACTGAATTATCACCCCAAGAACGACTTTACATACTTAAATGTGAAGTTACTATTACTGTTACAGGCTAAGGAAAAGACACATAATGGTGACGTTTTGGTTTTGGTTTTAGACGGGTCTGAACACCGAATTAAAGTCCTGTATTGTCTGACCCATCCACCACCCCAACCTGCCTTCCTGGGCAGACTTTCAACCTTCATATTACCTCCTTCTTTGCTCCCATCAGCGCATTGGTCACATGATCGCAGTCTCCCTGATTATGTGGATCAAGCTATGCATGAATAACTGGCTCATGATTATATGGGTTGGTGCATTGCTCTCCATAGGTATACATACGAACAGTCTGATTCATAACATCACCTGAGGCTGAGGAAGATCGTGTGATCCTGTACAAGAAGAGGCTCCAGAACAGCTACTAAAGGGACCTTAAGGTTAAATCGTTTAGTTGACTGCTGTTTCTTAGTTTAATAATGAACTTAAAAACTTATCTTTTAGCCAACATGGTCAGACAAAAATGTAAACATCTACAATTTCATGTAAACAAAGCAACAGCCATCTGCTAAGGGAGACCGTGAGATATGATTAAAGGCTCCAGAACAAGCACTCAAAGGATCCCAAAGGCATACTCTGCATAACTGTCATTTACTGTTTGTAAACACGCTTGCCAGTGAAAGTAAAAGCCAACCCAAGATTCACTCTTGTTTGGCATTTCGCCTGGCCATATTTACATTTTTTTCCAACGCTGTGTCTGTGATTTTCAAGGCTTCCTCCTGGATGAGTTCTGACCTCGCCTGCCTGCTGTGCCCAGAACAAAGCAAAATATAGGCAGTGGGTCGATGATTTTAAGCCTGAAAAATTTCCCACTGGGCCAAAAGCCTATTTCTCTGATAGCCTGTTGTCCCAAAAACAATTGCCCATTGCTCCAAAGTCCTGAATCTCCAAAGATACACACTCCCTGCAGAAAAAAAACATGTGTTTCGTTTCTCATCAATGCTGTGGTGAATGGGTGGTTAGCTTTCGGCGAAAAAAATACAAAAATGCTTAGTTATATTTAAGAAAGGCTTATGCATTGTTTCAAAATACCCACCTTTGGTGGTTCAAATTCAGATTAGTAAAAAACACCTGCAATCTGTGTGGCTGAAATGCAGCTGGGAAACTGAAACTCAGTGCAGGAAGTGTGTAATTTCAGAGAAACAGGATTTAACAGGCTGGCTTTTGGTCCAATGTGATGTTTTTGGGGTCATCAAATGGGGGTTTGGAATTTGGGGCAAAGAGTATCTTAAGATTTTTCATAGTATACCTTTAAAGTGAAATGACTTCTTAATGTTGACAGTGTTTAGTGCTTTAGACAATATTGAATAAATACAACGCAGCAGGAAGTAAACACATACAAAGATAACTTAAAGAATATAGATAGCAATAGATTGTTTTTTATCAATCCCATTGGGCCACATAAGAACTCTAAAACATGATGCTTCCTAATTTTAGAGATCTTCACTCAAACACAACACAGTGTCTGAAATCCCTTTTTAAAACAGGCTTAGAAATTAACATCACACAGCAGTTCCTATGACAGGTTGAGGTCGCGCCAATGTGCGCTTAACACATTCAAATTAATCTAACAGTGAGCGTCCAGCCGTGCCCAATATGTCTCTGTCCCTGTCAGCCTGTGGGGCAGAAAATGGAGGTCAGAGCCAAATAGGATAGGGTCCTTGGCAGGAAATGTAATGGCAGTGAACATTTCTTAGCTCATCCTGCCTTGAGACTTTGAATATTACGTCCCTGCTGATATAAGAGAGAGCAGATAAGCAGAGGCACTCTAAACATCGCATGTCACAGTTTCTCTTCAGCTAAGTTTTAGGAATGAGTTTGCTCATTCAGAATTCCTTCAGAAATCTCTCCTGATTGAAGTCTTTGTCTCAGTGCCAACAGATGCACATCTGCTGTCTTCGCAGAAAAGATAAACCACAAGGGACATATTTCATCACTCTTCTTGTGTTTGTGTTGGCAGATGTACGCTGTTAGATATCTTGAACTGATTATGTACAGTGAGTCGTCACGCTGGCAGTTTACAATACGGTGATTCTCAAACAAGCCTGTACATTTGAATGTCTGCATCTGCTGTGCAAAAATAAACACAGAAGAAGCATAATCTTGGTTCAGTGTGCTCAAATGTTCTTCTGTTTTCACCTCATTTCCTTCAAATAGTTTAACGTGAAATGATTTGACACGATTGGGACTGGTACAGTTACACAGTAGTTATTTCAGATTTGTGAATATAAACAGTTGGTACTATGCAACTCTGTGTTGAGGTAGCCTCTGAAGCTGAAAATGCCAAACCAACTGTTAGCTGACTCTTTGCATTGCATTTGTATTTGTAATATTTGTACTGTTTTTGTACGATTATTTTTCTAATAAAAACAAATTACTTTTTCTTTTTACACCAAAATTACTATATTATTTCTGCTGTCTTAAATTACAAACAAATGTATGTAATGACAATAATTATCTGTAATTAAATATGTAGCTTATTACTGTATATACAGGTTTATGTCACTACAAACAATTTAACATTTTGGAGTGTCTATTTGCACCCAGCTGAGGATAGTCACTGGTACTACGACCTTGAAGGTGCAGACACACCGAACCGACATCAAAGAACTAGCAGCAACAAAAGCCAACTGTTGCGTTGTCTATGTCGCCTCACGTCGCCCTGTGTCAGTTGCATTGAGAGTGGTTGGATGAAAGAGTGGTGCATCCTGTCAGCTGAGGGGTTTCCTATCTGTGCAGCCGAGCACCGCAACACCTCCACGGACTATTACATCCAGATGGTCCCGGTGTTTCCTCTGCAGGCTCCACTTCACTCAGCTGCCTGATAAACCCGCTGCTTCTTCCCACTTTAACCTGTATAACAAACCAGAGCTCGGTGCTCCAGTTGGATCCAAACGGAGAGCCGGGGCTAGCTCAGAGACTAGCAGAGGCTAACTGGCAGTGCTTCCCTCAGGTGATGCTGCGGCTAAAGCCTGATTTATGGTCCTGCGTTGAATCAACGACGTCGCTACGTTGTTGCCGTGACGCCGTCGTGAACCCTTCGAACTTCTCCGTCACTCGGTTTCGTCGTGGTGCAATTCACCGCCAGAGTGGTAGGAGGCTGCGTTCCTTTCCTGAGTGGTTATCGTCGTTTCTAGTTGATTTTTTGTTTAGCTTCCGGCTTTTCCGGTCACAGAGAAATGAACACGGAGCACAGACAGACGGCTCCGTCTGTATCCGTATCCGTATTGAACGTTGAGAATAAATGGGCCTTAATACTGCAACATCTACATTGCAACAGAAGATGTTTAAAGATGGCGGGGATGGCGGAATCTGGAAATATGGAACCGGAAATGTGTTGCTACCAAGCAAACCAATCACAGCCCTGCCAGTCTGTGCTGGGTCAGCGTCGCCTCGACGTGTAGTTACATTTTTGGGGAGGTGCACGTCAGGCTACGCCGGGGGCTACGGCGAGCCTTCTGCATAGCCCCATACCCTACGACGTAGCGACATCGTTGATTCAATGCAGGACCATAAATCAGGCTTAGCGCTTCACTAGCCTCACAGCTAGCTCCGGTTTGTTATTCAGGATACAATCGGAAAAAGCAGTGGATCTGTCAGGCAGCTGAGTGAAGTGGAGCCTGAGGAGAAAGCACCGGTTAGCCCTGGTTTCAGTACAGGCAGATTCACTCGCTACAGGGACGAGGACATAAAACCTGAACAGCCAATCAGAGTGATCTCTCTCACCGACAAGCTCCGCCGGCGATTCAACATGCTCAATCGGTGATGTGGTATAAAGAACAATAGTGCACAGATGTGTGCTGAATGAAGGGATTAAGCACTGGACTTTCACACAGGAGATTGGGATGTGAATGAGTGTTGGCGTATTTAGCTGACTTACTACTTTCAGTTTTAAGGATGTATAAGGCTGCTGATTGCACACAGTTTACATAAACTTCAGGAGAACAGCGGAATAGACTCGTTTGTGTTAGTGTCATATTTTGCCATCTCTGTGATGGCCAGGAATAAACACCTCGGTGTTAACAGCAACACTGGCTTTTTACACCCCAGGTGCAAATAGCAGAGTTGGCTTCGGACACCTTAATGTACCAGCAACGTGTGCCTTGACATTTTTGTTTGTAATTTCAAGGTACATCTTATCAGATTCATGTTTATGTGTACTTTTTCATTTTGAAGTTTCACATGAAATATAAAATATTATCACTTAAAACTAAGAATTACTATCAGGTTTTCTTGGTGGTACTATCTAATGTGTTGCAAAAAACAAAATTAGGTGACTTTATGAAAGAATAGCCTCCCCATGGCTTCTGTTTTGGTTGTGAGTACCAAGCAGTAATCTTTACTCAAACAAAGGGCCTGAAGTCACTAAGTATGTAACATGTTGTTTTATTGCTTAACACAACATGTTTTCTTAGATCTAAATGTATTCTAGTGATATTTGTAATTTTTTTTCTCTGTGTGGTTGGTTCGTTTGTTGGTTTGGTGGGACATTGGGCACACTATCTGCTTAGTAAGGCTTGTTGTACAGGTCCTGCAGTTACTTGAATCCAGTCCCTGGAACGAGACCGTGCATTTGTTACTAGAATAGATGGTCTGAGACAGCACACAAAGTAAATACCAGCTTAAAGAAGGAACCAGAGGCATAATGTTGTCACGACGGCCCCCAGTGCATGTTACTGTGCAGATATCATATTGTTACACAATCTGGGACTTGACACTGGATAACATTTACGTATCATGCTGAAATGAGAAATTATTCATTTCATTTCACAGTGTTATTGGTTTATAATAGTTTATTTGAAATAAGCATAGAATTTTGTTATAGATGCTTTTGACTATTTTTACAAAAAAAAAAAAAAAGAAAAAACATGACAGAGATGAGTTTGCTGTTTCCACAGGCCTATTAGCAAATGGCATTAGCAAATGAGAGTTCCTCTACGAAACAGGCATATTTCCAAGGTGGCAATCACTCATAAGGGCCTATTCTTCACCCAACAAATTGTTGGAGGGCCCACTCTCTCTATGGACCCCCCTGCCTCACGGGCCCAAGTGCAGCAGCACTGTCTGCACTGTCTATCACCCTTTTTAAACAGGAACTGTGCAAATTTACAGGAAAGCCCAATCAGTCTTTTTTCAGCATTAGCAGTATAAAAACAAAATCAGGGAGTGCGGCAAAATGCCGCCTACCTACTTTTGTTTATACAGAATGCGCCTTTTTCGGGGCAATGGGGGGCGTGAGCATGTAACAAAACGTGTAGCTCAGCGTGTGACGTAAACAGTGACGTGGGAGGGAAGCCGCGGCTAGTCAGTCCTTTGCCGATTCTCTCATAAGTTGGCCGATGGTTAATGGCCTCTTCGTTTGCGAGGGCAAGGGAGGCTGCGCAATTCCTTGTCTCCCCAGTTGCTCATCTTTACAGTGTCTGTCAGGTTTGCGTTTCCCTCTTGCTACTAGCTGCTCGCTAATTCCTGCTATCAGCTGTTTCCTGTTTATCCGCCGCCAGTGGGTCGCACGTGCAGCTCCTCCCACAAGTCATCAACAGCCCCTCCCATGGGGCACCACATTCTTTTTAAACCAAAACAGTTCCGCCAATGTGTCTACCCTACGAGGCGGAAAATTGGGCACCTCGGATCAATTCTCCAATCTGGCTCTGTGTGTCTAAACGCTCTCAGCTTGACGGCAAAACAGCTCAACATTCGCAGAGAATCTGTCAGTGTAAAAGGGGCTTATATTTACAGCCCTGGATGAAACCAATACAGAAGTAGTATTGTAGAGTTTGGAACATATATATATTCCAAAGTTAATTTCTGAAGAGATTTCCTTTCCACTGTAACGATTTTCCCTATAATTAGCACCACATATGGTACCTTTCTAACACATCATTTTTACATATCAGCTCCTTTCTGGAAATGATTAGAACCTACAACTTGATTTAATTGTATGTATATGTTGCTTCGCTGATATGTTCTATTGCTTCAAGATTAAAAATAAAGTAAGTTGTTAAGGAGTTTCATGACACACAGGCCACCATGTCATACTTCATTTAATATCTTGTCATGGGCCATAATGGACATATACTAACTTTATGCCCAACATTTAATTTTCTGTCTCATTAATAGCATCCATTAGATTATTGCAACAGCCTTGGCTCTTTCTACAATTTTAAGATGTTTGGCATCACAGTATAATTAACTTAACCTTTGGCTCTCTCTCCCCACAGTCCGCTCCCTTCACTATTCCTCACCATCCTCCCCCTGTCTCCTGCCTCTGCCAGCGTCTGCTTTGTCCTTGGCCGTGTCGCGCACATCCAGCTGTCTGTCTCGGCCTTTTAGAAGACACAAAATGACCGTCTCAGTGTAGAAAACAGTAATTTATTATTGGCTCCTGCCCTGTCCAACCTTCTGCCGTTTTTGTTTTAATCAATGGCTCCCTGACTCGTCATGATTGACAGTCATTTTGGAAGGATGTTTAATACAAAAATGAATTGTACTGACAAACCCATAACCATGACATATCACTGTCCATTAAAGCTCTGCCCACTGCCCATTGAAACAAATTTCTTCTCAGCACACTGCTGTATCACTTCAAAACCATTATGAAATCATTACGCTCACTGTGATTTGGGAGCTAGTACATTTGGGGGGGGGGCACTCCCACCCACCAATACTCAAATGTCCTCAAAATGCCCCTAAAAACAGGCTGTTTGCAAATGCTACCATCAAGCATCCCTACTTTGATGTGTAAGTTACCTGCAGTTAATAGCCACATATTCACCCAGCGACCACAAATGGTGCTCACGGGTGAATTAAACTTAAGCTGTGTCTTAATTATGTTTTAGTCAACATATTCCCATCCCAACTCGTTAAATATTGCTGCTTTGTCTGTTGACTTTCACAATGACGTGTGATCACTCCTGCATCTGATGTTGATGTTCCAGGACGCTGTGTCAATGTTTGTCACACGCATTATGTCTTTTCAAGGAACACTTCCTTTTTTCCAAGAAATGTACAATTACTGCTCATTAAATGCCTACAGCCTTTTTCAAAATACACTTACAACATTGGTTAAACACCTCGTGTTTACGTTTATTTACTTGTGCAACAAAAGCATGTGGTTAGGTTTAGAAAATAAAACCATCGTGGTTTCACTCATAAAAGCAAACACAAGCTCCCAGGTGAGAGTTGTAGGTTGGACCCATTTATTAGTATTTGCTCAACTGAAGGCAAATTATTTTCAAAAAACCAGCATTGGCAGTTAGCCACCAAGAGTAGCCACTGGGACTAACACCAGTCTATGGGACTAACTAGCTCACTGCTACTTTCGCTTTCTCACTGGAAGTTGTGCCAATAATTATTTCTCCAGTAGTGCCTTCAGGAATAAGGTGGATAGGGACTTTCCAGCTCCTTGTATTACATTGTTACTGGCGACATCACAAACTGCCGTTGATCGGTGCATTCACAAACACCACAAAAGGTGCCTTTGTGCTTTGGTATGTTGATGTCCACTTATATAGCACCATGATTCAGCGACTTTAGTTGTTGCATCGACAACTGCTGCCACCCAGTGCACATTGTACTGCCCCAAAAGGTGCTTTCGCTCAGCGTTCACCCTTGAAGCAAACACGAGCTCCAAGGTGAAAGTCCGGGGTGTGTCGGACCCCTCCACCTCCAGCTCCTTTTGTTGTCACTGGTGACGTTACAAACTGCCGCTGGCTGGTGCATTTCATAACACCACTAAGGGCGCCTTTGTGCATCGATATGTAATGTGGACGTCCACTGACACAGCACCAGTATTGGACAATTTCGGTTGGTCGCCGCTGCATCAACAACTGCCTCCGCCAAGTGCGTATTATAGCCCTGCAAAATGTGCCTTCGCTCAGCATTCACCCACAAGCTCCTGCGTGAAAGTCCGGGGTATGTTGGACCCATCCAGCTCCCCTCCCGCCCGCACTATAGGGACTCTCCAGCTCCTTATATTGCATTGTTACTGCCGTGCATTTCATTACATCACGAAAGTGAAGAGATGTGTTTCTGCGCTGCATGTAATTCTTATGTAGACAGTAGCCTAGTTAGTGCTTTGGTATTGTATGCTGTGTACTCAAAAGCTAAGTGGCAGCTTTTATTACCCTTTAATGTTGACTCAATGGCTATAGCCCTGGGCTGGTATTTCTTGTTCCCCTCTAAATATCAAATTAAAACTGCAGTAATGTCATGAGGTAAAGCTGTGCATTATGTGTCTAATATCACTACTGTCTTGCACAAATCCACACATTCTCTTAACAGGGATGCAAAATAAGAATGCTGTGATTTTACTCTTTCTAACCAGAACACAAATGGACTCATCTCGGCTAATATTAATATTTCTACAGCAATATCCTGCGCGCGCTGGCAGGTCAGATCTGTTCAGGGTCCAATAAGGGGAAGGAGGAACAGAAAGAGCGCGTTTGGAGACGGGAAGCTGCTCAGTGGTTTAGTGTGGTGCGCACCTCCCCTCTCCATAGTGCGAGGAGCCTCCTCTCGCTTTACGGAGGATCCTGCTGCTCGCAATTCCTGCTCTTCGTGCCAGAGCCTGCAGCTGTCTCTGGTGCGTCCCACTGCCGCTGTTGTGGGAAATCGTCGCCCCGCGTGACGAACCGACGGCGGACTCTTTTCCTCCTTGAAGTGTCAGCGTGAAGCTGAAGGATATCGCAACTTTTCAACAATTCACAACACAGTTAGGAGGCTGAATGAAGACACCTGACAGCTCGTAACGCCCCATCCGCGTGTTGACTGAAATCTTTGCAACTGTGAAGGCTATAGGAATGTGGAATACAAGTCTCTCTCAGCGGTGAGTGTTGTAATACGTTTGTAATTCCTCTCTCTCTCTCTCTCTCTCTCTCTGTGTGTGTGTGTGTGTGTTACACTACACGTAGGCATTCGAGAAAATCAAGTTTGGAGCTCAAACGTCGAGTATCTGCATGACTGGTTTTTCCATGCAAACGCCATTAAAAACGGAAAAACAAACAACTATGTGACAGAGCAACACAACACTGATACATTCAATCTGTTATCTTTGTTTAAAGCTGCACTTAAATACCAAAATACAAGCTTAAATATGAATTATGTTTGTCCCTCTCATGCAGTAACAGGACCTGCCTCTGCCCCTGACACCATGACCACAGAACTGAACCTGACCTATATGCTGAATGTAACCGATCTGCACAACACACACGAGGATGTTCCCTCAAGACAGGTTTCCAGTTCTACTACCTGCCCACCGTTTACATCATGGTCTTCCTCACGGGGCTGGTGGGCAACAGCCTGGCCATTTGGATGTTCGTGTGCCACATGAGACCGTGGAGCAGCATCTCCGTCTACATGTTCAACCTGGCTCTGGCTGACTTCTGCTACGTCCTCTCGCTGCCCTTCCTCATCTTCTACTACTTTAATAAAACAGACTGGATATTTGGGGATGTTCTGTGCCGGCTGCAGCGGTTCATATTCCATGTGAATCTTTACGGGAGTATTCTGTTTCTGACCTGCATCAGCGTGCACAGGTACACCGGGGTCGTGCACCCGCTCAAGTCTCTGGGCAGACTGAAGAAGAAGAACGCAGTGATCACCAGTGCGCTGGTGTGGGTGGTGGTCGTCATAGGTATATCCCCCATCCTGTATTATTCCAGGACTGGTTTAAAGCGTAATGCAACCACTTGTTACGACACCACCACTGAGGATGAGTTACCTGGTTATTTTATCTACAGCATGACGTTGACTGTGTTCGGGTTCTGCATCCCCTTTATTATCATATTTTGTTGCTATGGCATGATCGTCAAAGCGTTAATCTACAATGACATGAACAACGCGCCCCTGCGGCAGAAATCCATCCACCTGGTTATCATCGTGCTCGCGGTCTTCGCCGTCTCCTACCTGCCTTTCCACGTGATGAAGAACCTCAACATGAGGGCCAGGCTGTACTTCCAGAGCCCCGACATGTGTGAATTTAATAACCGCGTCTACGCCACCTACCAGGTGACGCGTGGGCTGGCCAGCCTCAATAGCTGCGTGGATCCTATTCTTTACTTCCTGGCCGGGGATACCTTCAGGAGGAAGCTGTCGCGGGCCACTAAAAAGCCCTCAAGGAAGGGGGACAACGTCCTTCAGTCCAAGAGCGAGGAGACGGCTCTCAACAGCCTGGCTGAGTATGTTGAGAATGGGGACCGGAGGCTGTGACAGGGCACCTCTGTGTGCCCGATCGCAGGGTGTGGATCTCTATTAGCTTTAGAAACCGTGATGGACTTTGTACTGAATAAATAAATGCACTGTGTGGACTGAAGGCTGTGTGTAAAACTTCATGGTCGATAGTTTATAGAACTGTAAGATAAATACATTTAACCCTGTGATAACCATCGCTCGCTTGCAGCCTGTCGATGTTGATAAGCTATTGTACTGTATCGTCCTGTATTGTACTCTAAATGTCACAGCCATCACTCTTCATTCTTACTGAGTAGTCACTGTTGCTTACACTCTAGACAAAATGAACATTAAGATCAGGCAAGCTGGGGAAATAGGTTTCCCTCCAAGCTGTAATGTCCCGTTCATCAAATTTGTTCTGGAGAAATAGGACTGAGAATGGATCGCACCTCCTCTAGCCACTGAGCTGATGCTTAATCAATAGCTATTAAGCAGGTGAGAGCTTGTGGTTAGGGACGTGTACCTGAGATGGCTTTTTAGAGGAAAAAAAAAAAAGCAAATGCACTGAACTTGAGATTGCTGCATGGATGTACCGTGTAGACATTGCAATGCACTATGACCGGGGACTCTCTGCTCAGATGGTTACCTATCACTCCTCGTTTCGTTCCCCATCTATTACTGACTAGGCGAGGAATGTGGTCGTGTAGTTTTTCATGTTGACAGCTCTGAGGTTAAGGTCTGAAACAGCTCTGTTACCACAATCTTTCTCTCCTTGTTAACTCGTTCAAAAAAGAGAAGATAAAACTTGCAGTATTTTTTGTGTATATGATAATACGATGAATGTGTTTTTTAAAGGTGTGCTGTACAGGATATTGTGATGTTCCAGACTGTGTTGTTAACTGTTTTGTTCAAGTCAGTATCACTAATCCAGACCTGTAGTGCATGAGTCCGGTATCAAATCACCATCAGTGAAACAGTGACTAACCAAAGCAGGTTCTAACCATTGCAGTGTTTATTGCAGCGTAGGAAATAAATAATAGCTTCTTAATGACTATAAACGACACACACTCACCTGTTTTGTGACTCCAACATATTGAAGACTTGTTTGTATGAGATACCTCAAAGTAAATACTGCACTGTGTCCATTTTGACAGGTGGCCATTTCTCTTTTGCATCTCTTGTATTCACTCTGGAGAAATGATCGTCGAGCTCTCACCGTGTATATTTCACCCTGGATGACGTAGGTGTTTGATGTCTGTGCTAATACCTTTGTAAATCTGTAATGTGGTCAGCTGTTGTCAAGAACGGAAGTGAATCACCTGTACAGGATATTTGGGGCCACGTGTATCTTTGTCAATAAATTTTTTATATTTAAAACATCCCAGACAATGTAGAAAAGACTCGCATACTTTATTTAAGGTGGTGGCTCATTTTAAATGTATAATTTATCGCATTTATGTGTGAGTTTTTGTGTGTGTGTGTGTGTGTGTGCCCGCTGCACGTGTTCCAGAGTGAACGCTTGCACGGTTACGAATGACCAAACACTTGGTTGTGGAGTCGTTCGTGCAGAGTTGTGTCCCCTCGCCGCTCCTCTGTCTCCACGCTCCTGTTGACTTTATTTTTCCAACACAGCCAGGAGGAAGCGAAGGGACGAGGGAGGAATAAAGAGTGGCACCTTTTACTCCTGGCTTACCCTGAGACAGCCTTTGTGTCTGTCACAATGGTGTGGGGTTATTGATGCAGACAAGGGTGTGAGGCTGTCACCAGGACCCCAGGGCTGCGTTGTGTTGTGGGCACAGGAAACCAACCAACCCTCTTCCTCCAAACAGAGCCCATGAATACAAACGGCTTTTGATTTCCTGGCTTTGAGGTGCAAACTGCATAGCTGGACTTGGCAAACGCATGCGTGTGTGTGTGTGTGTGTGTGTGTGTGTGTCTCTGTGTTGGAAAGCCTGAAGGCAACTGAGACCTTATTCGAGTAGGTGGCTGTTGTAGCTGTTATTTCCCTTTGTTGGTCAACCGTTGTTTCATTATCAAAAGAAAGCCCACACTGTGACATGCACACGGACCACAGGAATATTAATGTGCATGCATATCGGGTTATTGTAGAATATATATCCTGTGTGCTCTGTGTACACGTGATCACATCAAAGGAAGGTTAGATTCAGCCAGCGCCAAAACCCGAGCCAGCGTCAGTGCTTTTGAGCCCGAGTGTCAAATCTTGACTTGCAGAACGTGGGCTGCTTGCCAGTGTCTCCTCCCTCCCTTTCTTAGCCACCTTTCACCTCTTTTCTCTCACATCCTCCTCTCTTTATTCTCAAATTCAAAATAGCCCTTTCTGAGCACCTTCAGGGGAATGCTATTTGAATAAGAGACAGGAAGAGACAGAAGGAAGAGTCGAGAGCACAGAGTAATGGCAGCTTAGGAGAACAAAGTTTGTGTGTGTGTGTTTTTTTCCCGAGGACACTGTTGGTGGCAGGGGGCCCCAGTGGGTAATCACAGTGAGGACAGCTTAACTAAACCACCAAGCTTTGTTTTTGGAGATTTACAGTGGGAGTCGGTACAACCACATCCATCACAGGGGCACCGACTGCTTGAGCCAGAAACTACAGCTAACCGCACAAATACCAAACACGATCAAAATGTCAGCTTTTGGTCTTTGGTGAATAACCCATGGCACAAACAACCATAGGACAGAGTGATCAGTGGTGAGGTTATACTGCAGCGTTCAGTGGGTCCATTAACACCATGTGATTTAGCTGCAAAGACCACATGGGCCGTTATAAACTCCCATGAAAGTTCCCATGCTGTTGCTTTATTGTAGTGAATCATGCATTAACCAGAAACATTATGAGGCTTTATTCTCTAATTTTACATGTAACATTACACATGTGCATGATTTGGTTTTGCATTACACAGCACTAAGTGGAAAACGGCACGCACTGGAGGCTTTGCAGAGCCTTGAGAGCCATGCATGAGGTGGGAGTTCAGTGTTTGTACACAATTTGATGCAATTTTTCAGAGGAAGTCACACAGTCATGTACGTGCTTTCCAGCTGTAGTGGTTAAGTAAGCAAGCCAGCAAAATATTTTCGCTCAGTGACTCTTGGTTCCAACGCTGTGCTACTGCTGCGTTTTGATATTAACGTGTTTACTTGCTCCAAATCAACCTACCATCCAACACCAGAGCTCTCATTGAGCGCTGCTGCACTTATATGGTTATCTCAGACATATTTTTGGATGTTATTCTGAACTTTTTTAAACAAAACAGAAATAGCAAACATTTGAAACCAGCTGTACGTGCAAGAAAAGACCTGAGAACAAACACTGTGGGTCAGGTAAGCTCGCACGTTACTGACAGCCTGGTGACGCATGCACAGATGCAAACAAGTAATGCCTATGTGTTTGAGTGCGTGTGTGTGTGTGAGTGTGTGTGTATGTACCTGGAGCTGTTCATCAGAACTCACAGATAAGACGCTGCCTGGAAAGTTATCTACTTGCCAGACCAGCACAATTAAATGCAGGTGCAGCTGGGGAGAGAGCGCATGCAGCTGAACACAAACATTAACAGTCAGGCAGAGTAATAACACAATTTCACAGGTTTGATGAAAGAAGTCAGCAGAGACTAAACTGTCCCATTATCGCTGCTGAAGCTCGTCGTCAATGTGTGAAGGCGGGATGACACGTAGTCTTTTAATAGACTGCACAGATGAATATGTACTTAAATGTTACATTGTTTGTTTACTCTGAATTTGCAACCAGTGGTGGAAAGCAACATAAAGCCAAGCACCTTATTGAAGTGCACTTCTGAGGTAGCCTTCTTTCACTTTACCAGAGTATTTTAATTGTAGCAACATTTCAGAGGTGAATATTATACCTCTTTTACTCTGCTCTGAACTATTAATTTTGCAGAATACACTTTTAAAACACATGAGAATATGAAATGGGATCCGTATATTTGCATATACATACTATACAATACTAAAAACTTTCCTCTTACACTTTAAGACTAGTTCCTAGCTCTTGACAAGAACCTATTGACAAAACGTATTAGACCTTAAGAGAACTCTGAAGGTGAAAAACCAGAATCCGGGAAGATGACTTATAAAGGTACTCAAGACCCCTGAGTTCCCAAGCTGATGCTCGGCCATTGGTCAATATTTGGCTGTCGGTGAGTGTCTGGTGCCCTAGTCTTTGCAGTCTGCCCAGCTAATTACACTTATATATATTTATAGAAATATGTATAATTAGCTCCTCTGCAACCAGCAGTAACATGCAAATGCTTCTTACATAGTAATGCATTAATAATAATAATTCCATTGTATGATATGTAATGATGTACCACCAAAAGAAGCAATTTTGTCTGCATCGTAGATACTGTAATACTTTTTTACTCGTAAGTATTTGCTGATAAAACTGACAAGTAAAATTTGAATGCACTATTTGTAACTGAGTATTTACTTAAACAAGGGATCTCAGGTTACAAAGCTGCTGAGTACACAGAGCTACTCTGATGACAAAATTAGATAAACATTCAGAGAGTTTTCTGAAAATTTGATTCACAAAACATAGTAGACCTGAGGAGAGCTCCAAAGGTGAAAAGCTGGAATTGGAAGGACGACATCCCATGGTCCACACTGGTCAAAGGCAGGCTGTCAGTGAGTGTCTGTCGCCCTTGTTGGCTGTTTTTTGGCTGATTCAGCATCAGTGCATGAGAAGAGGAAGTGAGGAAGGCAAACAAATGACTAAAGTCAAGAGGGTGTAAGTTCGAAACCTGCTCTATAAGACTTTTTTTTGGCTGTTGGCCTGTTTGCTAGCGTCTGGTAAATACCCTTTGTTCTAACAACATCAGGTTGTGTTGTTAATGTGCTAACTCTTGAATCCTTCTTGTTGTGCATCTGGTTTCACTTTCTGAATGATGGATACAGACTATCACCGTGTGCTGGTATGGAGAGTGATTTCCTCTCACTTAGGTGCAGAATGTACATGCTAGTTGGCTGTTGGCTGTGGTCTTCGCAGTGTGTTTATGTGCATCTTCTTGGCCGATGCAACAGTCAAACTTCATCACCACTGGAACTTTGATGTTCATTAGGTGTGTCTGGGTTTCTTAAGAAAGAAATAAAAATGGTGGAGGTAGGAGAAATATTCTCCAAACGCTGAATGACAGTAAGTTAATGAAATGCTACAGATTAGATGGTGCAGGGAAAATGTTTGTGGTTGATCTCATTACAGATGCGCTCACATCTCCCATCCTACCCAATGACGATGTAACGCCAGAGATGAAAGTGATCAAAACACTGAGATACGGAAACTGGAAAAATGCAACAGTGCAGCAGTGATGACTTGGGTCTGCTCAAACTCTCCATCAGCACAATGATCACACCACATCACAACACTTTCACAGTTTCATATTTTAACGCAATTCATTTCATTCCCACTGGGTTTGCACACCTAGCAGACTCCCTGAAGGCATGTTTGTAAAACCAATCACATCTTTAAAAGGGAAAAGTTTCTGTCCCCTCTTTGAGAAGTTGCCTAAATCACTCCGTCGCTAGGACTCCTTGCTATTTTTTTTAAAAGAAGTTAGGGGCTCTCAATGTTTGTGAATATGGCCCCAGAATATCTCTTCACCACCAGATGTAACACATAAGTCAATATATGATTTATTTATTAAGCACTTTGCTTCACAATAAAAGCATTAAACATAAAATATTCAACGAGTAGCATTGTAACAAGCACAAAATAGAGTAAATAAAACTAATATAACAGCATAAAAGTACAAAACATGTCTACTAAAGATCATCCATTGTGTTATAAGTCTGCATCCAAAACAATACTGCCAGGATAAAATATATATATAGCCATGCAGCGTGAACGATAGCCCATCAAAGATACAGATGACCCCAAGGTATGGCTGCACTTGACAGTAAAAGCCATTTGAAATGATTATCTTCAGGGCAGTGTGTTCTCCATCACCTGGTGCTGGCCTACTTTGCCCTTGTGAAATGACTTCATGTTCATCATGTTGTCAGAAATACTGTACATGCCCCGGCGTTAAAGCTAAACGTAGACCTTGATCTCAAACTATATGGACATGTAAGGACAAAATGAAAAGTCTCTGCAACTTTACAGCTGGTGTAAGCATAATAATTATTGAGAACTGTCGTCATTATAAACTCTATGGCGTGTTGTAAAGTCATGCTTATGGCTTGAGCCACTGCCAGTAACAATAATATTAGACTGGCATTGTATATAAGAAGTGCAGGGATTAGATGGGGCTTGAAGAGGAAGTTGGAGAGGGTGTATGAGCGAGAGAGAGAGCACTGGCTGTCATATTTCTGCTGTCATAAGGTTTATGATCAATATCTGTGCAGCCACTCCCGTCTGGCTTCTTGTTGATTTTCTGCCGCTTCTTGGCATCGCCATTGATCATCTTGAACGATCGGCTCACCGGCTGACATCCACTAACCTATGTCTTTGATTTCATACAATGGGGTTACAATGATGCGATCGAGCAGTTTGACCCGCAACGAGAGGAAGACGTCTACGGTTTGGACTACCGGACCAAAATTCAAAATCGTTTTGTCATAATCCTCTAACTCTCATGTAATATACTGTATACTTTTAGTAAAGGTAAAGCTCTTCGCCCTTTTACAGCTATCAGAAAAGGCAGTTTTGCAAACAGAACGACGTGGCTGGGTGACAGGAGCGTTGTCAGGCAGAGTGAAGACGAGCTGGCTCGTGTGATAAGAGTTATGAGATAGGAAGTGGAGCTCTGAAATGAACTGAGGTTAAATAAAAGGATGCCCGCTGCTTGAGAGGATAGAGAACGGACAAGATAAGGCAAGGTGTGAGAACAAGAAGCTGAGAACTACGGTGATACCAGATGTGCCGTGGGCATATAAAAAGCTGCGGGAGAGAGAGAAAAGAAGTATTAAGGAAGAAAAGAGTAGAGCTAAAAATAAAAGGGCACATGCTGTTCTGTGCAGTATCCGTATATATAAGATACTGTACAGAGGTAAGTGAAGGATGAGAGAGGAAGACAAATGGATCAAGGTCACAGTGTAAAATAGAGAATATTTGTTGAGAAGTAAAGGTACAAACAAACCCTTCCTTAATGTAGGCTGCAGGTCAGGCCGATCACATCTATAACTTTATATCATCTGCATGTGTTTTAATATGTGAAGCTCCTTTCCCCAGTCCTGAAAAGCAGAATATGTTTATTTGTATGTCTGAATCCACACTGAAATCAAAGTGAGACCAAGGGTCACCCATCATGACGCCAGAAAGGAAATAGTTGAGATAGTTTCTGGGAATACTTCTTGTACTTTCTGAAACAACATACACCCACAATTAAGTTAGATTAGAATGGATTAAAGGCGTCGCTGCAAGGCCTTGCTGTGAAAACAACTGTGACAAAAAAAAAGACGTTTTTCAGGAGTATGAGACAGTATCCTTCCTTTTGAGCCCCTCGCTCCCTGCAGCTTGTCTGCAAGTTGTGAAACTACTGTAAAGGGTGATGAGCTATGCACTCCACTGAGAGTCCAATGCTTTTATTAGCTGGCAACCCGTCAGTCTGCTCGCTGCCCTGCTGCAGGCTGGATGATAAATCTCTTAAGACCAAAGTTTATGTACCGGCACATTACATCCACCGCTCCGTATTCACAGTGTGTCAGCGTGTGTGTTACAAAGAGTGGGAAAAAGCTTGTGTGTGAAAGCAGGAGGGAACAAAATCTTTGCAACAAGCGGTGTGTAGGCATATCTATATATACAGCAGGTGAATAATGGAACAAACATCACCATATATGCCATCAGAGGAAGGAGAAGGGTCGTCTCTCGCCCTCACAGGTTCACCGCTCCTCACTGCTTTTGGTTCGCTGTCATGCAGGTCTCTGTGGTGGGAAAGACATGAGTCTCTGTTTCTGTAAGAGGGGTGACAGATGAACTTCTACACACCCTATGAGTCAACCTGGCAACCAACCATGAACATTCATTTTTGTTAAAGGTATACAAACACAGAATTTTCCTAGTGTAGTCTCTAGGGCTGCCCCTGACTAAGAATTATCCTAGTCGACCAGTATTTTGGGGCGGGGCAACACAATGGTTTGAGCTGAAGGTGTGAGAAAGAATAGTATCAGTAACATTGTTAACACTGTGCTACATTACAGAGAAATACAAAACAGTACTAATGACCCTTCATTAATATAGTCCTATATTTTGTCTACAAGTGCACGTCACACACTGAGCAAGCCGCCTGTTAATGACGCTGTGGGCAAAGCAGTAATGATTGTGCTAAGTGGCTAATGGGCATGTAGCCACTGACATGTTTCAGATGTTACGTCATGTTTGTAGTCGACCAATGAAGATGAGTTTACTATCGCCTTGGGTTCGTCTTCACCTTCTCAAAATGATCCCACACTTTGGATTTCCTGCATGGTATTAACTAGCCTGTGGAATAACCGCAGGTACCAGCACTGGAAACTAGAGACAGTACACGTGCCACATCTTTATCGCCTTGAAAACGTGATGTCAGGTGCTGGGTGCTACTCATGTGCCTTTCATGTGCCAGCTTTCAAGAGCGCGGCAGCAGGTTGTCTGAGATTGTGAAGCAACCTTAACAAGCATCTGAGTGCAGAGCTGATCTTCTTCCAGGCGCTGTTTATTTTGTCACGGCGCAGCTCCAAATAGAGTCTAAAGTTTTTTGTTTGTTTGTTTTTTTTTGTTTCTGTGACTAAGCGACCAATGAAATCTTGCTAACTAATGACCTTTCTGGTCCACTAACATTTGGGCGACTATTAGGGGGCAGCACTAATAGACTAACACAAAAGTAATCAGAGACCCTACCATCCATCTGTATTTTTCTATTATGGTCTTATATTGATGTGGTTGGAACGTTTATGGGCATGTAGCCCCCAGCCAATAAGAGTGCTGGTTGTAATTCATAAGAAGCTAGCGACCGGTTAGTAACATGCCAGGTAGCATGCATCCAAGAGGAAGCTACAAAAATTGTGGACACAGCACAAAAAAGGGGTGGAGGATGAAGAGTGATGCAACTGTAATGTTCCTACAGTATAGCTTACAGTGTACATATAAGCAGTGCAGGGATGAGGGGCCAAGTTTGAATGTTTTCTATACAGACAGTAACAGTAAGTGATAAGACCCTGCACAGCATGCCTTTAAGATCTATCTAGAAGGGTGTTAATGAAACCACTCTATAAGTTTGTTCTCCAGACTTTATGGGGCTATTATTATTTTAGAATGGTCGCTCTTAAGAAAACCAATAAAAGCTTGGGAATCAATTGCATGCCATATTTACTGGCCATTATACAACCCTGCAGGGCACTCATCAAACTGGATGACTCTTGTGAAATGGTCTCCAAAAGAATCAGTGTTTAGACAAAGTCAAGCCTTTTAGAACTTTGCCGCAAGTATTTCAATTATTTGTCTGTTTAAATATTCATAAATAATCAACCACAAACCAGTAAGAAGGGCTCGGAACAGAAATGAAATGTGGAAATCTCAAAATAACCAAAACATTTCGAATTTGGGCAAAAAAAATGTGTGTTCATTCAGGATTCATCCATCCATTCATCCATTTGCATCCGCTTATCTGGGGCCGGGTTGCTGGGGCAGCAGGCTGAGCAAAGCGCCCCGGACATCCCACTCCTCAGCGACGCTTTCCTGCTCCTCCTGGAGGACGAGATATGTAATCCCTCCGTGTTCTGGGTCTGCATCAGGGCTTCCTGCCAGTGGGACGTGCCCGAAACACCTCCAGTGGGAGGCACCCAGGAGGCTTCCTGATCAGATGCCCGAACCACCTCAACATACCACTTTCAGCACAAAGAAGCAGCAGCTCTACGCCAAGCTCCCTCCAGATGTCCAAGCTCCCCATGCTATTTCTAAGGCTGATCCCAGCCATCCCACGGCGTAAACTAATTCCGACCGCTTGTATCCGCATTCAGTCACTCCTAATTCCTAATTCCTAACTCCTAGCCTTGCAGATAATTGCTTAAGCCAGGATTTTAGAAAATTTGAGGTCATGAGTCCAAATTGCCACATATCCAAATTATTTGCTCCATAACCATTGTGTTCTGAGTGGTAGCTCTGACCCTAAAGACAAAGATGTATACCCCGGTGTAACGTGCACAAAAAGCAGATCCTGAAAGGGAAATTAGGAGTCTTAGGAGCCTTTTTTTCTTTTTCTCTGCTGCTCCAAACTCATAAATTTATTGCACTGCGTATATCTCATCGACCTGCCCTCTGACTGACTGAAAACAGAGCAAAAGAGCATCTGAGCTCATGTCTAACTCATAAATGTGCAATAAGTTGTCTGTGTTTATTTTATTTTCTCACACAAGCAGCTGTGCAGCCACAAACAAGTCTAAACATTTTGAAATCCTCTCTCTGTCCATCTATGTGATAATCTGGCACAATAGCAACATGCTGGATAGTCGGTCAGAATCTGCAGCTGCAGGCCGTTGAACTTTTGATGACACCGGACAATACATAATTAGCCTGTTTTTCCTGTTGCTTCACGATCACGGTGGATTATGAAACACACGTGAAATGCTAACAGTTTTTGTCCGTTTAAAACAATCAATCACTTCCTGTCCAGCTTGGTCTGTTTGTGTAACTTCTGCACCACAGATCAGGATCTGATGCTTTGTTAGTTACTAACAGTCAACTGTTAGTAAATTTAATGCAGACAGATTCAATACACTACAAAACTGATTAAAAAAAGACTGTTAGTTAAGCCTTAAGAATGCCTCAAAATCTAATTAACAGCTGCAGCTTTGAAAACTCACATGAAAAAGCAGTGATAGCAAATCTCTTTTAAAGCTGACACGTCGTGCTAATTGGCATTTAAGTTTGCCTTTGTAATTGTGATTTAGCTTCTTCAAAGTTAACAACTTCAAAGTTCCTTTTCTGTGCCTCCACTGCTGCATCACTCCCCCCCCCCCCCCCCCCCTGTCCATACTGTATGTGCGGAAGCTGCAGATCCCAGCACATGCACATCGACACACACTGTAACATCATATTCTGACTTGTGAGTGTTAATGATCCACCGCGGGTAAAGCTGTTATCAGGAGTCTAGCCTCCTGTTGGAAGTGTGTTTAGACAGCTCATTAGATAGATAGATACCTTGCATGCTGAGCAGGTGACTCTCGGATGTTTAGCTTCTTTATCGCAGCTGCATTGTTAGTTTGGGTGTGTTTAAAGTCCGAAATGTACCAACGGAAGGTCGAAGCATTTCCCATTGAATCTAAATATAGAGATATAAATATTTTTGAGCTCACACACATATGCATTCACACGATACACATGCACACACTCCTCCATTATCCATTAGCAGAAAGAGGTGATCAGCAGTAGAGTGCCTTCTACTCTCCAGAAAATAGCTGACAAAAGATTTTGCCCTCTAAAACTGCTGCACTAACACCTAAGCACATCCGCGGTGTGAGAGTTAATCAGAGAGAGACAGCCGGACAAAATGAAATTTGTATTTTTCCACATCCAGCGCACTTTGCATTACCAATTTCAACTCTGACCTCTCCCTCTCCACCATAAATTCACCTCTCTTTCCCCGACGTCCTCCAGTGATAAGTCGCTCTCTCTCTCCAGACGCCTCCACTTCCTACTTCGCCTTTCCTCTTTTCTCTTCCCCATACAGCCTCGTTGTTTAGATTCTATTATCCTGTCTTGCTTGGCTGCCTCACCCTATTAATCCTAGCAGTTCAGTATGTGTGTATGCGTGCGTGTGCTTGTCGGTGAGAGTGTGTTTATAGATGTCTGTGTAGGCTGTAAGTGGTGCCAGTGTGAGTGTGTAGTGGCTACCGCATGGCTGCAAATGATTAATGGTCCGGGTTAGGTGAGGTGCATCATAGCAACACACAGACACATGCACCGACACACGAGTATAAACACATATACACGCACGCACACACTTACCTCGCGCAGGTGTCCTGGTAATATCTTGTCAGGAAGGGTTTTTTCCATCAGGACAAAAAGAGCAAGGTTGTGTCTCTCTCAGTGGATTGTGTCAGGCAGAGAAGTGAAATGGGGATGTAGTTAAAACAAAGTGGAAGTGATGTGCTTGACAAGGAGCTACGGGTCATTAAAGAGGATTTTACTGTAATTGTGAAACTACTGTTGCTGACAGTAACAGCTTGAAATGAGGTGAACGAGTGAGAAAACAAAGAGAAAACTGCACGAGACAACAGATTTTGCTCTACACTGCTTGTACAGTTTTTGTGCACTCAACTTTTAATCCCTCTGTTTGGGATTCCCCTCTGGGCTGATACATGTGTGTGTATGTGTTTGTGTGAGTGGCTGTAAGATGATCTATTTGTCCTGGATTCCCTGCTAAACTTAGCTGAGTGACTGTGGTCATGACTGAGTGGTCATCAGCGTGGCTCACTAAGCAGGTCTTGGCTGTGGCCGGGCACTGAGTACCTGTTGCTTCGCTCTGCTGATCTCGCACAGCATGAACTTACCGATCAAATGAATATCGATCCATCTGGGGACAGCAGTGGGTGGCTGCACCGTGAGTCACAGAGGCTGGACTCCAAGGCTGACAGTGGGTTGGAGGTCACGTCCTCACTAATGTGCACTGCTCAAAAAATGAAGGAAACACTTAATGGTGACAGTCAAACACCAAGTCAGTTAAACTTCAGGGATATCAATCTGTCCATTTAAGTAAGCACAGGTGATTGTGAATCAGTTTCACCTGCTTTGGTGCAAATGAAAGTGACAACAGGTGCAATGGAGAGGCAAAAGCAAGACGACCGCCAAAAAGGGAATGGTTTACATGTGGCGGCCACAGACAGTTGCTCCCTTCTTATCCTTCCTGACTGATTCTTCTACAGTCTTATGTTCTGCTAGTGTCCTTGTCACTACTGGCAGCATGAGGCGATACCTGCAACCATATTGCACAGGTAGTCCTGCACAGATAGTCAAGGAGGAGCGCTGCCAGAGCCCTACAGAATGACCTCCAGCAGGCTACTGGTGTGCATGTTTCTGACCAAACTGTCAGAAACAGACTCCATGAGGGTGGCATGAGGGCCTCACATCCTCTGGTGGGACCTGTATTTACAGCTTAGCACCGTGCAGCTCCATTAGCATTCGCCAGAGAACACTAGAATTGGCAGGTCCGCCATTGGCGCCCTGTTCTCTTCAAAGACGAGAGCAGGTTCACACTGAGCACATGTGACAGGTGTGAAAGAGTCTGGAGATGCCATGGTGAACGTTACGCTGCCTGTAACTTCATCTAGCATGAGCAGTTTGGCAGTCAGTCAGTCTGGGAAGGCATATCCTTGGAAAATCGCACAGACCTCCATGTCATAGCCAACTGTACCCTGACTGCTGTTAGGTACCGGCATGAAATCCTCAGAGTGATTGTCAGACCTTACACTGGTGCAGTGGGCCCTGGGTTCCTCCTGGTGTGGCCAGAGTGCACAGGCAGTTCCTGGATGACGAAGGCATTGATGCCATTGACTGGCCCTCTCGTTCCCGTGTCCTAAATCCAATTGAGCAACTATGGGACAGTATGTGTCGGTGCATCTGATGCTGCCAAGTGCCACCACAGACTGTCCAGGAGCTTATTGATGCCCTGATACAGTTCTGGGAGGAGATTTCACACAACACTATCTGCCGACTCATCAGGAGCATGCTCAGACATTGTCGGTAGTGAATACAGGCATGCAAGGGCCATACACACTACTGAGTCACATTATGACTTATGGCTGATAGGTGGGTACACTATGAGCAGCCACAAAAAGAGGTGGGTATACACAGGCCTTCTTTCAGAGGGGGCAAAGGGCACAGATGAGCCCAGCTCAAAGCCCAGGGGCAGGCCAAGGAAAGGTCAGTGCACCACTGATGGTGCTGGAATGGGTGTGGATGAGGGGCCTCTTTAGATTTTTTCCCCCTTGTCCATAATTCCTTAAGGCGAGTCCGGGTATATCCTCCACTACACTACTGTGTGTACATGTGACTAGGTCCACATTGAGACACTTTCTGGCAGAGCAGTCATTAATGTTATTACCTGGGAGTTACTACGACAGGTGAAAATGTCTGCTGTGAATAAGGCCTGTTGTCAGACGACTGCAACTGAGATTTGATTAATTACGTCAATACTAAACCCTGGACATGCAGTTTGCCTCGTGTTGTGCTATATCGCAAACTTATACTGACATTTACACCTTTATTGTGTATTTTACTACATCAAAATCCACAAAAAAATAATCAGAGGTAGAGCTGAAGATAACACAATCAGATTCTTAATGTATTAACCCTTAAACCTGAGCAAATTGGCTTGATTTCTTTCAAACAAATGCGAAGAAGGCAATGAGCAATGAAAGAAGAAGAAAGCAATGAAGGAAATTAATTAAAAAAAAAAAAAAACAACAACAAGGAAATGACCTAGACAAAGAGCTTAAAATGTATAATAATTATCTTGAAAAAATAAAATATAAAACAATGGTAATAAAAATACAGTTTCTTCCCGAGCTTTTTTAAAAGTAATTTTCCAAATCTAGTATTTTTTTGCAATTTGTGGCACATTTCTTAGAAAGCAGCTCATTGCCTTTTCTCCATCAAGGTTCAAAGGTTCAAATACTTGCGAAAGTATTTCAAAGCAGCACAAGAAACATGGTGTTGCTCCAAGTTTCAAAGTGTTAAGACCACTAATTTTGTATTGTTGTTAGATGGTAGCAGTCATGTGCTTTAGTCTTCATGATGGAGTCTATGTAAATTAATTTTCCATTTCCAATTCGATTTCCATGGCAACTGTGCAAACTACATCCACTAATAAAGAATGTGTAATATAGTTAACAGCTCCTGAAAAGTTTAACTGGGCCTTGAGTTATGCTTATGCTTAACTAGTGTTTTGTAGTTTGCTCACACAGTTTGGAAAGATACATTTTCTTTGTTGCCAAGAGTTATTGCAAAAGATTGATTACCCTTTCTTGTCCATTCATTATGAAGCTGGAGCCGGTTATCTTAGCTTAGCATATCAACCTCACAAAGACGACACTGTGCCCAGTCTGTCACACAATCCCCCGCCATAACACCGCGCCATCATTTTTACACTTAGGTATTAGTATGGATTAAACAAATGAGATATATTGAGGTAATTAATGAGCTTTTGAGGTGCTGGCAGGTGGATTGTTTCTTATCTTTGTACAAAGGTTAGCTGTTCCCTCTGCCTCCAGTCTTTATGCTAAGCAAATTTAATTGTTTCCTCTCTGTATCTTCATTTTTAGGGCGCAGACATCAGATTGATCTTCTTCTGGCTCTTGGCGAGAATGCCAATAAGCAAGTCTCCGTGAATTCTGAGCTACTCCTCCAGCTAAAAGAGTGTTGAGTGGTGTTTTGTCATTACATACTGAACAGCAAGGAAAACAGTCTAAGCATGCTTGTGTTAACACAGACAAATATTTTCTTATTAGTGTGAGCATGTCCAAACTGTCATCAAAGCACTTCCTGTATAATTGCAGTAGCCAGCATCATACGAGGTGAGAAGTCAGTCACTTTATTTGTGTCTATTTGAGGTGTTCAGTGAAAAACCCCAGTGGACCTCACAGCCTTTCCAATTCCAATTCCTATTTAGCACAGACTGTGTATGAGCGTGTGGCGTGGGTTAGAGGATGAGTGCGCGCACACATACACGCACCTCCTATTTTAATGGATGAATTGCTCCCATTGTGTTAGCAGCAGCAGCAGTAATTACATTGCTGCTGGGATTCTGCCATTTCTCTTTGGCCACAACACTCAACCGTGGACATCACGGTCCCCAGAATGTCATCGGGGTATGACAGAAATACTCACATCTGCCTGAGGACTTTACAAAACGGCTGCAGTCTGCCAAGGAAACCTTCAAGCTCCGAACCATGAAAAGAACGTGCTTGCTCACAGCATTTCTCGTCATTACGAGCTATCCTCAATCAGCTTCAGTGAGGAACTGAGAATGTCCGGCTCAGCTCTGTGATGATGATGGTTACTGTGACTCTCAACCCCAAACTTTAACCCCCAGCGGCCAACTGTACTGAACTGGAGAGAACTGTATGTATTATTAATGATGGCCAAATTCCACATATGAAAGGCTGGCATTGTGGTCTGGATGAAAGACCCTGTGTCTCCTTTCTATCTCTGTCACCCAGTTTCTTTGTATTTGCGACTTCTACTTTCTGTTTTCTGCTCTCTGTCTTGTCTTATATGATGTATTCTTTTGTCCTCTGTTTTTTTTAAATTCATTTCATAATCAGTTTGGTTGAAAAGGTGTATGCCACAACGTCTATCAGTTGCTCTCCAGACTGTTCCAGCTTTGTTGGGGAATATAATGGCATTTGACGCCAAACAACAGCCTTTTGTCTTCGGTCTTTCTGCAGTTTGAACAATACTGAATTCTCATCCTGCAAGATGTCAACACAAAATCCCCTCCTTGCCGTGGTTGTGCGTTATATACATGCCTCTGTCAGAACTGTGAAGCCATGTTACATATGTATGCATGCTCTGACACAAATATCAATACAATCACGTAATATTGTTTACTTGTTATGTAGGCCACCACAATATTTCCATGGGTAATTCCGAATTTTCTGTATGACATGACGCAAACACTGCCCATTTCATAACACTCTCACCTCAGTGTGGAATCTCTGGCTCACCTGAGCTATGAGGAGCATCTGAACTCAAACAGGAAAGGCCAGTTCACTCACAAGGTTGGATGCAGGTTTGCTGCCCTCCACTGGACAAAGTGCCTCACTGCAGAAAACACAAGCAGAACTGGTGCTCCTGATGTTCCCAGCGAGGTTTGCTCACTCTTTTCTTGTTTCTTGTTCTATATGTTGTTTGAGTGTCAGCTCATTAACATCCATGCTCACAGTTAACGACTGAATAAATGCAGAATTTACATTAAAAAGGACAACTACATGATTTTACCTAATAAAATATATACACACATGCACTTATACATTCATACTCTGACACACCATACTTACATACAACCATGCATACATTTTAAATGCCATAAAAACAACAATATACAACAGGAGAACCCTAAAAACTTGAGCTATCGTTCTGTTTCATATGAGCTATGCTTTAACAAATGCATTTTGTGGGCCAAAAAAAGAAAGTCATTCACAGACAGAATAAAGGAATGCTCAGTATGTTATCTTACATAGTGATGTCACATATGTCTGGAGTTAATTAAATCACAGAGAGGTCCAAAGGTATCAGAACTGATTGTCAGAAAATCCTTTAGCTTCTGAAGGTTGTGTTTGTTTTACAGCTGGAGCTTTTGAGTTATGCTGTAGTGGACGAAAGATTATGAGCAGTTTTTATGAAATTAGAAAAAGTCTCTAAGCATCAAGCTAATAAAACGATGTAATACAAATATTTATGTTTGTGTTTTTGGCTGTTAAAAGCTTGTGTTACTGTGATACGTAAAGGAATACTTAATGCAAAAAATAACCATTTCTGTATCAAACATGGCATTTGATTTGGGTGGGTCACAGATCGAAAATGGACCAGAATGGAATGGACCGCAAGTGATGTGCGAATGTTTCTAGTTTGAAAGACACACTTTTTGAAGTACAGCTAATTTCGCAATCACGATTGATTTTCATGAATAACAAAACAAAATTTTGTTTTACTTGCATGCCTCCATGGAAAAGAGAACATACCATAAAACTTCAGTTAAAAGCATAGTCCTGATTCAATGCCCAGTCCCTTTTACTAGCCCGTTGTGGCTACACATTTTGACAAATAAACGCCTGTCTCAATTAGAGGTTGGGTCTAGTTGCCAAGCAGTTCATTTTTTTTTCTTTGGCTACCTCAAAGTATGTGTCCATTCCTCAATTACTCTGTAAGTTATTTATATTCCTTTAGTCCGTGAGGGTCTTTAGATCAAAAGAATCAGAGGGGTTTCATACTTAAATAACCAATTTAATTGTATTTCGTGGTCTTTGCTGAGCAACAGTTTTGTGTGAAAGGAATTAAAGGTCCTGTCCCAAATATAGGCCCGTTGATTTCAGTGATTTAGGCAAATATTAGCCCAGGCTATTAATTGAAGTTTTATAGTATTTATTTGTTGATTGATTGGGGACCACATTCAACAACAGTAAAACTATGTCAAAACATCTGTTTACAAGCTACCACACATCTCATGCATTATAATCCAAGTCTCATATATCCAGCCGTATGCTCAGCACTTCCCAAACACATGACTTCTCACAAAAAAACAATAACTTTCAGTTCAGTTTTAAAGGGTAAGGGGTTTTACAGGGAAATTCATGTTTTGAGAAGTACTGAACACATGACTGGAAAAATGACACTTGGATGTACTGCATGAGTTGTGTAAGAGTTTGTAAACAGATATTTTGATACAGTCTCGCTGTTGTTAAAAGTGGTCCCCAATCAGTCAGTAAATAATATGTTCACAGTTTTCAAAAGGGGCATTTGAGAAAAGTTTTCTTCATGAATTCAAGTAATAAATTCATCAATACTGCATGACTAATTGATAGAAAATGGTCATTTGTGTCAAACTAGGGTCAAGGATGAACTTCATTTTCTTTAAAAAATATCCCATCATGCAACAATGGGCACACTGGTGAGGACAACATGCTGAGGAAGTGTGATCAACTTTTGTAAGAGGAACAGTCCCCCCCCCCCCCCCCCCCCCCCCCCCCCCCCCCAAAAAAAAAAAATATGACTCAAATTTAGACATGACCCTTCATAGGAATTATTTTAGTTTCTTGTAGGAACTGAGGCACTCAGAGAAGGGCTAAGGTTAAAAAGCCTTTATTTCAGCATGGCCAAACAAGTTAAAAACTGTAGCCGACGCGTTGCGGCCTGTGGGCCTTCATCAGGGCTGATATATATTATTTTAGTTATTTTGTGTAATGAGTAAGACTTTAAACCCTAATGTGTGATACATAGCTGCCACGTTCTGGCCATAATTGTGGCTTTATGGCTGTGAAGTCTCATCATAAGTTGGCTTTAGAAAGCGTTTTATTTACACCGAGCTCTGATGCTATTGAAATGATGAATGAGCATTTCGCACCATCTGAATAATTCATAAATCAAAACATATTGCCACAGAGGATGAGTGGAAATATATGACAATAGAGTAATTAATTCAAGGTCAGGAGGCTATAAACAGTGCATCCAAACCAAGCAATAAAATGTTGCCTCGAGTCTTTTTCTTTTGAAATTACAGCCTGCAACTTGTTTGAAAGGCATCTGAGTCCCTGTGGGATGAAAACATTGGAGGGGACTTATCTCTGTCATTAATTAGCTCAGTGGTCTCAGACATTTTAATTAGTCTACTGTCACTCTCACAGGGCAAAAAGTGAGGATTAAAGATCCGCCGCTGTTCTTCTTATTGTGTTGTTGTAGACGTTCACCTCGTATTAAATAGATCACACAGGGACAGTCCTCTGGCTATTTGAGGCTATTTCAATTAGAGCATGCTGGGGATGATATGAGATGAAAGTGGTATTAGGTCAGGAGCGAGGAGCCCGGGCTGCTTAGTGGAGATTATAAGGAGCTAAAATCTGTGGATTAACATCATTTTGCTAAAATACCTTAAAGCTGCAATAATCAATATTTTTATATCAGCAATGGATGAAACTACTGTTTGTGCTAGATGTATCTAATTAGTCATGTCTGCAGTTCTTGTCAGGTCTGTGTTTCTTTGAACTGTTTTGGTTTTCCGTCCCACACCTTTAATGTTTGGTTCAGTCTCACTGCTCTAATCAGCATTGCTTCCTGTTGCAGCAGGCAGCTTTCAAAAGGAAAAGCTCCCAAAAAACTCAATGTGCACTACCTGCTCAGCACCAAATGTCCGGCAAAGATTTTCAGCCAGCTGGTGAACACAGTGGAGCGGCTAAAGAATGCAAGATTTTCCTCAGGAGTTGGAAGAGACTATAACTGAATTTAAAGGAGAGGGAATATTGGACTTACACCGGCCAGCTGACCAGGAGTCGACTCCATGTGAATGCTAATGTTGCTCGCAATTGGCTTGATTGCTAACAAGTTCCCCATATCAACTTAAAAGGTGATGGTAGGGCAATGTTGTGTTTCCACTGCCTTGAATCAGCCTAAAGATAAGTAAATGTAGGTTAGGGTTTTAAAAAATACTGGGAACATGTAAGAGATGGGAGTACAAAGTCTTCAGTCCTCGCTCCATGCTAAAATACAATCCAAAGTTCAGATGAAACTAGGATGGGCATCACTAGTCTGAGCTGGCCTAATGAGGTGTTTATCTCACAAAGTTATAATCTAAAAGATACTTTTTAGTCTGAAAGTCCATATCTATGTTTGACCAGACACCTTGCTGAGCTGTAGTAGAGGGACAGTAACAAAGGGAGCGACCAATAACAAAATCAATGTAGGGGAGACTGGGGATGACCGAGATTATGACAAAAACTTCCATCCATCCATCCATTCTCATCTGCTTATCTGAGGCCGGGTCGTGGGGGCAGTAGGCCAAGCAAAGCACCGCAGACGACCCTCTCCCCAGCAACGCTTTCCAGCTCCCAATGCGTTCCCAGGCTACATGAGATATGTAATCCCTCCAGTGTGTCCTGGGTCTACCCTTGGGCCTCCTACCAATGGGGCACGCCTGGGACACCTCTAACAGGAGGCATCCGGGAGGCATCCTGATCAGATGCCAGAACCACCTCAACTGACGAGCGGCTCTACTCTGTGCTCACTCCGGATGTCCTAGCTCTTTACCCTGTCTCTAAGGGTGCATTCACACCAGGGTAGTTCTGGGGACTCGGTTCGACTGAGCCGGGAATGCCGAAAAATTTCACACCTTCATTTGGACCACACCACCTGGACAACGTCACGCAGCTACAACAGCTGCTCGTTTGGGGGCGGTATTGTCCGAAACGACCTCTGACCAGGAAAACAAAAAAAAGAATGAGGAAGAAGAAAACCTGGCTTCACACCACTCTAAACTAACATAACTCTCCGTGGAAGCGGACCAGGGTTCATGTAAAGTGGACCAAATAGCGCCAGTGTGAATGCGTCCTAAGGCTGAGCCCAGCCACCCCATGACGGAATCTCATTTTGGCCACTTGTATCCACAGTATCATTCTGTCAATCGCTACCCAGAGCTCATGACCATAGGTGAGGGCTGGGAGGTAGATGAACCAGTAAATCGAAAGCTTTTCCTTCTGGCTCAGCTCCCTCTTCGCCACAACAGACCAGCGCAGCACCTGCATCACTGCAGATGGCACGCCGAACTGCTCATTCTCCCCTCACTCATCAACAAGACCCTGAGAAACTTGAACTCCCTCATTTGAGGCAGTAACTGTCTCCCAACCCAGAGGGGGCAATCCACCAGTTTGACAAAAACTCAAGACAGTGAAACCTTTTTTATTCAAACCTTAAATAGTGTCCAGATAAATATTTCCTACATTTAAATAACTTTTTTTTTAACATGATTGGTGTGTGTGTTTGTCTATGTGTGTTTGTATGGGTCTGTACTGCAGTCACATGGGTTTACTTGTGTTTGTGTGTGTCAACTTAGTATATTACAATTTTGCTTGGTGCAGGTTTTAACATGCCATTTTACATGTTGTTACAACAAAGCCAGACTCATGCAGCCATAAACTAGCTTACCTCACAGCTAACAGCTAAAACATTATCACTGACAACTTGCATGAAAAATTGCTTCACACATAAAAAATGTGATTTAAGTTAGTCTAGACTTGAAAAATAAATCTGAATTTGTCCTTTAAAAGTCTTGCACTTCTCTATGTGTTTAGAAAATCCAGCTAAAATAGCTTTGAAACTGTTTTTATGAACATCAAAGATTTTTTTTTCTTTCAACATCTAATATCTCCCAGCAAGTGTTGACTCTTTGTTCATGTGACTACATTTGTGCACACAAGCGGCCCAGTTACAGTTGAGCCAGGAGCCCTAACCGCTGTGACGACTGTGTGAAAGGCCACAGCTCTTTGTTAGTTTGTTGTGAGGAATTCACCTGGAGGGGTTTAGCATACTATTAATTGTTAAAGTGACCACGTCTATCTAATTATCAGTGTTGTGTGAAAATAAACTCTGACGGCATGGCCTGGTTTTACATTCAGAGTCATCACTCTCACAGATGTCACAATCCACATCACAAGGCTCTAGGTCACATTATTACCCTCACCCCCCATGGGGCAGAGCACTGATGGTCTTCATATAGGCTTTGACTTGTTGTTTGGTAATGGGGTTTGGGGAGGAGCTGGCTGCAAGGCTCTTGGAAAGCCCACATGACGAGCTAATCCACATGCTTCACCTACTGTCACCTAAAACTGTGGTAAATTCCTCTGAATGTCCTCGTCTGATTTGCATATGCTTTTCCTGTAGGTGTATGGAAACTGTGTGTGTTTGAACATTATAACATATTCTTTGAGCTTCAATAATCACAGTGATGCATACTGACTCACAGATTTACTTCCCCATTCACAGCTCTAACCACTGTGAAGGGAGTGTGTGTGTGTGTGTGTGTGTGTGTGTGTGTGTGTTGTGTGTGTTGTATCACTGTTGGTGATTTGTGGATGAATTAAAATTCTATTGATCCAGCAGAGTTTTCCCAGTCTTCCCTCGAGGTGATGAGGTCACGACTGTGGTTTAATCATCACTGCGCTGCGCTGACGGGCATTGATTGGAAACAGTGGTTATTCCACGATTTACAAGAGGATGTAATGATGATCTTACACGCGCCCTCGTGCATACACAAACAGAGGAATGTAAATTGATTTTATTACAAACATGTCACGTTTACACTACAATTCATAGTTTGAGAAACATAAAAACTTTTCTTCCTTGTCGGTCTTAATGCAGTTCAGATATTTATCTGACTAACTACAGAAAAAAAAGGCCCAATTGCACAAGTCAGTGAACAAGGAAATGAAGATTCAGCTGGTAGACGATGGCTTGCATCAAGAAAACAAAATAAGCAGAGGAGTGTAGGAACATGCAAGACAGAAAGCGGTGTCATAGGGTAAGGGTAAAGGACTGGTGATGTGAGTCACTTCCTCTTCACTGCTTCACTTATGTCATTTAGATTTGCTGATATTTCTGAACAACATGTTGGCCACATTATGGTGAAAATCCACATCTTAAAGGAACAGTGTCTACGATTTAGAGAGACTTAGTGGAATCTAGAGGCAAGGATTGCAGATTGCAGCTGAAACTTCTTCTGGTTAGAATTCTTTCAGTGTTCATGTTCATGAGGGTTTTACGGGGAGCCGAATTATCCACAGAGGTCTCTTCCTCAAAAAACAAACAAACAGAATAATGTACTTTCACTTTAAAAAATCTGTGTTTTTCTGATGCACTTGTCGCTGAGGGGCTGCTAACTATGGTGGCCCTGTCTAGAACCAGTGCTTGGTTTATCCGCTACTGTAGAAACATGGCAGCATTTTGACAATTCCAGGCCCCAGGAACTCTGTTCAGCCATGCAGCTAATTCTTTCCCAGTGGCCACTTGTGGCATTGCAGTGAAAAAATCCCCCACAGGCCAAAACCTATTTTCCCCGTAGGCCACCATTATAAAAGACACATCTGTAAAACTGTTGACAGGACACATTGAACTGCAGAGAAAGCTAATTATGACCCTTACCATCATGAAAAATGATTTAAAAATCTGCAATGCCATCACAATGTGAAGTCTATGAGCTGAGCCGGACCTTGCGGGCAAGTGGTGGAAACCCCACTGCGCATATTCAATGGACTGCATACTGTGGAAGTAAATCCAGAAGCTAGAAACTTTTTAGGCACATGTGCCTGGCAAGCAACTCCACTGGCATGAATAGGCAACATCTTGGCATCCAGTATCTAAATACTCAGCTAGCAAAATTTGGTGCCCAAAACGTTCTGGCAACATTTTTGAGGGGTCTAAGAACATTTATTGAATGTTCCTGCAGAACTTTCCCTATATGTTAAAATGGCAGGTTTTCCTAACATTATTGTTATGTTCCCTGAACGTTCTGGGAGGGTTAGTCAAATGTTCCAGGAAGGTTACTGGAACATTCCTGCATGGTATGTGAAAGGGGTTACCTAAAAGGCTACTAGGAGAGAACCTTAACAAAAATTACCTCCAAAAAAATGTTACTTCATGTGGTTATTTGAATGTTCTGGAAATGTTGTGTTGAACAAAACATTTGAATAACACTTTTAGAACATTGTGAGAGGGCTATCGAAACAGAAACCTAGAAGGAACGTGTCAAGAATGTTATGGGTACATTTTGCATTAGCTGTGCTACGCCTTGGACAAGGACCCACTCCCTGTGTAGATAATGGCACATTCTAAGGTGACAAAACCCCAACAATTCATTTTTGGGGTTATAATACTGAAGAAGACAGACTTATTATATTATATTCAATTTCTGCCAATATATGCCCCTAAGTTCTACAGTACACACTGGACCTTGAACTCTTGTATTTTTCCTTAAACCTGATAATATTTTAGATGAGTTATTCCTCTTGACTCATCTCTTTCTTTGGAAATATTGAAACGCATGTGATGGGAGAGCTGGAAGGTAGATCCACATTGTGTTTGGGTGTTAAGCAATACGCTGACTGCACAGATGCCTTTCCAGTAAGTTGTATGAGAGTGAGTCAATCAGTAGTAAGCCCAAGGATCAGTGATGATGTCGAAACTAAGGTGTGGCAGGTCTGCGTGGGTACTGAGTGGAGCAGCCGCGCTGACGGTGCGATAACAGCCGCACTGCACCTTTAACTAAACACTGGCGAGCGTTGAGTGACGTGGGACGCAGGCTGCGTGCTGAGTGTGGGCAGGAAGCGCAGCGAGCTCGCGGCGTCAAGGTAACAACAGTGAGCAAGAGCCAAACCGGAAGTGAAAGAACTCGCCTTCAAGACTGTAGGTAAACAGGAGAATGTAATAACTAGTGACAAGAAAACGCGAATAAATAATCATTTTAGTTTGATGTTTTTGGAGTTAGTTTATTCATAAAGTGCCGGAACCGTAACTGGGTTGACTTTCCAGGACACATTCGGCTATTGCGGTTTTATTTTGAAGGCGCACACCGGAAGAGGTATGTTTCTGTCACGTGCGACTTGACGGTACTAAAGAGAGCAACGGGCGTACGGTGGCTACTTGAACGAAAACGGGGGAAGCTTGCTCAAGAACCGGCTGGGCAGTCGTCGGGAACTCAACATGTCACAATACAAATGCTGAGCGTGGGTCCGAAACAACCGCATTTACCCCCTGAACGGCGATAGCTGACGGCCACGCCCCGCATCCACCGACCAGAGCCCGTACAAAACTGCTGGCGGAGGCGCAACGGTGAGCGGTTTGAAACCCAGCAGGGCGGCTAGCGGGCTCACAGCGGAGAGGAAGCAGGAGTGTCGGCTGTTTGGGGGAAACCATGAGAGAGTACAAAGTAGTGGTTCTCGGGTCCGGAGGGGTCGGTAAATCCGCATTAACCGTCCAGTTCGTGACGGGATCCTTCATAGAGAAATACGACCCCACGATAGAGGATTTCTACAGGAAGGAGATCGAGGTGGACTCCTCTCCGTCCGTCCTGGAGATCCTGGACACGGCGGGGACCGAGCAGTTCGCCTCCATGCGAGACCTGTACATCAAAAACGGGCAGGGTTTCATCCTGGTCTACAGCCTGGTGAACCAGCAGAGCTTCCAGGATATCAAGCCAATGAGGGATCAGATCATACGGGTGAAAAGGTACGAGAGAGTGCCGATGATCCTGGTTGGAAACAAAGTGGACCTGGAGGGGGAGAGGGAGGTCTCGTCCGGTGAGGGGAAGGCACTGGCGGACGACTGGAACTGCCCGTTCATGGAAACTTCAGCCAAAAATAAAACCTCGGTGGACGAACTGTTTGCAGAGATTGTCCGACAGATGAACTATGCCTCAACACCAAATGGCGACGACCAGTGCTGTTCGTCTTGTGTCATTCTTTAAGAAAAAAGGACAACCATAAAGTTTTATTCTTTGCTCGGTTTTAAGTTTGCAATGGTAAGTTGAGACACTGAAAATACACAGCTGACATCCACTGACATGAAGTTAGTTTATGAAGTGTGACACTATATAACCAGAGCTTATTATAAACATGTTATTGAAATCCTTTCTCAGCACATGTCCATATTAAGTAACATTATAGAGTAGCCGGATGTGTCTTCATTTAAAAGATTAGCCCCTTAGTGTATTTAGTTTATTGCCAGTTAAGCTGAGTGTTAGTTTTCACTGCTACAGTAGGACACTTGCAGTCTATTGTTTTGCTAAGCAGATTGGGGAAGTGTCTGACTCATTTGCAGAACTGGAGGGGCAAGCTGTGGCTGACTTAATTAGGTTTACAAAGTTAGTGTTTGAATCTCTACACCTACGGAGTTGCTTAACAAGTGTTTAAATGGTATTTTCCAGAATGAGGTTAACAGGAGTCGGGAGATTCCAGTGTTCTTGTATGGCCTACATTCAAGGCTCAGCAAGTTTTGATGAGCTGAGCCCAAAATTAGCCCTTTAAAAGCACTTTGTGTTTTTTTTTTTTTCCTCAATCTTTGTTCGAGGTTGCTGTAGTTCATTCATGACTCTTCTTGTGTCTTGTTTGTGGCAGTGTGTTGCAGCAAGTGTGTACTGTTGAGCTCTTCTTCGTGTCTCACCCTGGCCTTGGAGGAAAATACAGGGGAGGAATGCTGCAGGGGGACGACAGGAGGAGGAGGAGGAGGAGGAGGAGGAGGGGAGCAACTGAGACTCAGAGGGAGGGGTCCACTCTTCAGGAATTCTGCTGGGTTGGAGTATCTGTGCTGCACGATCAGTGTCCACCATTGATGTCAACACAGTGTCAGATCCAGAGTTTCAGCAACACCCCCCTCGCCAGTTCCAACTGTACTCACAACTGGAACTAAAACCCCAATGGAAAAGATACGGAGGGCAACACTTAGAGACACTCATAAATGGATATTTCTGTATAAGAAGACAGAGAGATAGAGTATATTTTGTTAAATAAACTGCACAGTCTGGGGCGGGTAAAGATTTGGGTGATATCTCTGCCTAACCCAGTTTTGGGGCAACGCTCCAAAACACTCCAAATCCTATTTTTTGTTCCCAAAGTCAAAAGAAATTGACACCACTTATCTGCTGGTGGAGCAAATGTGACGAGTGCCACTTTTTTTTCTTCGTCTCCTCTTCAGTGTGCGTGAGGACCTTAACTGAAGTGACATGGGGACGGTGACCTGATCGCCCTTGTGTCGAGTGCCTTTCCAAAACAAATCAGCTGTTCAGATTTAGTGCCAACCTACATGTATCACCAAAAGAACCCTTCAACGCGGCGATCCACAATTCAGTGAACTGTTCTTCTGGATAATCTCGTAGGGGTGGAGGCTGAAAAGAAACTACAATAGGCTTTTTGTTAATGGAATGGCAGTTTTCTGTATGTTTTACGTTGGCCTTTTTGAAGTCTAAGGTGTTCATTTTGCAATGTCTGCTTAGTCTGGCCAAACCTATATCTTGAAATGCACAGGTACTGGAATCTCCCTAGACGTGATAACAACAACAACAACAAACGCTTACCTTCCAGACCACTTAAATCGAAAAATTCTGTTTATGTTTATTTTGTTGTTTTTAACAGGAAATGTGATGATGTACCGTTGACAAATCTAACCTGATTGTAAGTTTAATTTCAGATCAGCCCTTTAACAATGGGCTGTCTGTTTTAAAAAAAAGACTTTTAATACAAATTGCATTTTTAAAAAAAGAATCCAGGCTGGGTTTTCTCTTTGTTGGCATTGACTTGTTTCATCATGTTACCACAGTGGCTAATTGCCAGTTTGCTGATCCTAAACAAAGTTGTCATGAGCAGTTTGGACGACACAAATAACTGGATTACTACAAATACTCACAGCAATACAGTAGTTCAAAAAGTAAATGTTCAGTTGTGTGCATAATTTACAGTAACATAACTTCCCCCCCAAACCAAATGAGCTGTTTGATGGTTGAGGCTAGCCCACATGCTAACAGGAAGTAGGAGCACAATAGGAAAATGCAGTGTGGTTGTTGAGTTTCATGTTGAAAAATTCACTGGGCACCTTAGTGCCAGCTCTGTTGTATGCAGTATTAGTTAACATGAAAGCAGTTTCGCCCCAGAAATCTATTTTTATTTCTCCACCGCTGCCTAGCTATGCTCTTTTTTTTCTCAATTGCAGAACTTTCCATGTGGTTAACACTGAGGCCACTGTGATGAATCCACAAAATCAAAACCAGAAAGAAACCAAATCAAGGTGTGTTCATGATATGACTCGTCTGAAAAAGAGATGAGTAACTCACCTCTGTTGTGTTGTGCGGCGTTTACATGACACTGGTAATCTAAGCACGGTTATTGTCAGGCTGTGAGAGCGCACGCAGCGTCCCCGAACAGCAGGAATTCGTGTGAAGATAATCTTGAAGTACCTGAGGAGATTTGTCAGTCCTGCCTCTTTGATGAACCTTAGCCGTATTCACCGGCAAAATGGGATCAAGATGAAAACACCTCCATCTACTCATCATTCTCACACGCATTAATAGACGCAGCCAGGCTATGCAGCTCCAGAGAAATGTCTCTTTTAACTGTGTGGGTGTTGTAGTGTTTCAGCCCAGAGCTTTAGCCTGGGTGCAGTGTGTGTGTGGGTGTAGTGGTGTGATGTGGAGAGGCCGGTATGACTGAGCAGGGCCCTGCTCCGCTTATGTTTACCTACAGGGATTACCTAGCCCTGGCTGGTCGACCGCAGTATGGCTCGGGGGGTAGTGGTGGTGGGGTGGGGATTAGACAAACACAAGACAAGCTTCACATATAGACTCGGTCTTTTTGTGCTGCTCCTCTCGCTCTACTCTGTTATGTGTTTTGTTATGGTATGTGCTGTATGCGTCTTACGAGTGCGTGCATATGTGTCCGTCTGTCACTGCGCTGTATCTCCTGCACGAGCTCAGACCACTATGTGTAGACCTGTGTATCCCTGCCTGTTAGCCAGTGTAAGCAGTGGTATCATATGTATTCTTTGGCTTTGCCTGCACCATGTGATTGTGGGGCATGGGGAGGTCAGGATACAGGGTTGTGTGAGGGGGCAGTTTAGCATGAATATTGCATCCAACAGGTGCAGTCGAACAGTGGTGTACGCTAGAGCTGGGTGATATGATTGAAATGGATATTGTGATATTAACAAGACTTTTCATGACATTTATTTATATCACAATACAGGAAATGAATGTCAGATCCAGTATAAAGATAATTAAACTTACTGCCCAGCCTACTGTGTACATACATTTTCCGTATTTGCAGACTTTCTGTGAATCACGCGCATGCACACACACACACTCTGTGTATGTAAAAGACAACTCTAGCTTTAATGCAGCGATGCCGTGTGTTTGTATGCATGTCGATAGCACGTCTCAGATCCTCCGTTCATCCACCACAAGTCATGGCTAGTTTACTACGTTGCTATCTATGTAAAGTCATGGCTGATGAGCATGTGTTCTTCAAGGCTTTGATACAGATTATGTGATTAGACGTGAGCAGAGCTGTTGTGCTGAGCTCTGCCTTTAAAATAATACAGTTAAACTGGCGGTGGACGAGAGGCAGAAGTTATTACAGCTATGCCCCAGATACTGTAAATGTACACCCCCCCATCTTGGACTGCTGCGTAGCTTCTGTCTCTTGCTGTGGTATAAACATCTGATAGCAGAAGAATTTGCCCTTTAGAGAGAAAGGGGCTTGTCAAGTTCCTGTTTCTTTTTTATCTATCTCTTTCTAAGGAGTGAGAAGGTGAAAGTTTCACTTCCTGCCCCACCTTTTCTTTTCTTTTTTTGCACAACTCAGCACTAATGTTGTTTTTGTGTGGTTGTGAAATTAATTGATGTCAGTATTAGTGTGTGGCAGCCACATTATTTACATACTTGCATTGCAGTGTTGTTAATTTTATTAATTCTAATCAGGCTATTTTTAAATCGATTGGTTTTGGTTGCGGCAAACAGGAAATCAGTTGTGTTCAGGTTTACAGATGACTCGTCTTGTAAGTGGTTGCCGGTCATGGGAGATGGTCATGTGATGTGGTTGCCATGGTTAAGGGGGGTTGGGATGTGGTATGGCTGCTCAGGGTGGCCTCGTGACCTATGAGAGTTCAGTCACTGCTGGAATGGTGACTGTAAGAGAGGAGGGTGTCGGTCTGTTTGATCATCTTAGTCTCAACTGCCATAAACATATATTTCCTTGACTCATGACAAGGAGTGTTTTTACTTTTAAAGCTAATTTCTGCAGTGTAAAGAGAAGTGTAGATGCAGGTTTTACAGCCTTGGATAAATGGCTGCAGTGAACTACATATTGATTATTTTCAAATGATTAAGATACGGGTTAAGTGTTTGTCCTCTGCCACACTGATCTGTGCTGGGTTTCTTTTTGCTGTTGGTAGCAGTTGCTCTGACAGGAAGTGTTGCGACAGCCAGTGAGAGTGGGTGGTGTGTGTTTGCATTTTTTACATGGGACTTAATCACTATATAGGCTCCTAGCTGAATTACAGACTTCTCTTACTCTTCCAGCGTCATCATGCTATTTCTGAGGCTCTGTTGTGTTCAAGAGTGCGGTTTTTGCCCTTTTTTTCTTGGCAGATGTGCCTGTTTATGTACTCTATCTGTCTAAGGCAGTGTGCTCTCTGAAATCCATTTGACTATCATGCTTTCTTTCTCCACATTGTGTTTATTATGACACATCACATCCCTTGACATGTAGGATTCAACAAAAAAGGCATGTAACTGGTTGTATTTGGTTAAAGAGGATCTATTATGCGAATTTTGTAGGTGCATACTTGTATTTAAGGTTTCTTTTAGAAGGTGTTTACATGTTTTAATGGTGAAAGAAATACTTAATTTTACTCAAACTGTCTGTGCTAGAACACCTGTATTCACCCTCTCTTACATGCCCTGTTTTTGCGCCTGTCTCTTTAAGGCCATGTTTACACCAAAACGATCCACTTAAAACGGAATCATTTCTCATTTTCGTTTTGAAAAAAGTTCCGCGTTCAGACAACAACATTTAGATAACAATCGCCGTGCACACAGATCTGCAAAAACGACCAAAAACGCTCTAGTATACATGCCAGGCCAGTAGTTGGCAGTGTGACTTTGTAATGAAACAAAACAAGCCTGCGCACATGCACTTCCTTCTACAGAGCGGTGATATATAAACAAACAAAATAGCAAGGTGAAGTTGCTACAGTAAATCTACCTTGCGTTGATAAATTCAATAGGGTGAGCAGCACAAACAGAGCTCAGGAGTCCCCCCATTTTTCTGATGGTCGACTTTCTCGCGCATGCCTAGTGACCGTAATCGTCATGCGCATGTGCGAAAAGTCTCCGTTTTCAGAGGAACTGCATATTGCAAGTTTACATGACAACGGAGACGGTGCTGTTTCCAAAAAATTGCACTCTGGAACCCGTTTTCAAAACGTTGCATTTTCAGGCACCCAAAACGCCGCTGTCATGTAAACCATCAGCTGGTTGAGATCGTTGTCATATAAACAGACCTAAGACCCCTCCTGAAAAGGCCCAGTCTGCTCTGATTGGTCAGCGTCTCTGCGTAGTCATAGTAGCCAGGGAATGGAATATGATCTGTAATTGAGGAGAAATTGACATCAGCAACCAAAATGACATTTTCCTGATGTTAGCATGTAGCTACATGTACATTAGCAATGTACAAGCAGCGGGGGGGTTGAGTGTAACAGACTATCACCGCACTTTCCACCAATTAAAGCTACTGATCACAAGGGGACATGTTCCAGCAGGAATATGATCTGGGAGAAATTAACAACATGAGCAGCCAATTTAACGTGTTTCCCTGAAGTAAGCATGTAGCACCATTTAGCAGTGTAGGTTATATAATGTAAACACTTTGAGAATTATGCCTGGAGCGGATAACCATGTAAAGAAATCCGGCACACCAGGATGTTATACTACAGCCAGTAGAAAAAACGTTGGAAATGGAGTATTCAGAACGAGGTTTTTACTCATAGGAATTATTCCTGTGTATGTTTACCTAATCATTTAAAACTTGGGCAGCACTTCATATGAACATCCTTCATTGTAACACTATATATAAGACACAAAACACAGAGAAGCATAGTAGGTCCCGTTCAATGTGTGGCAGCATTGTTAATTTTATAGTTTGTGTCTCAGTCACCGCTTTTTGTGACGGGCATTACCATAACAACACAGGAATAACCATTCGCTCCTTGTTTGTCTTCCCGTAGAGGGCTGAATAACCTTTGTTTTTTCTCTCTTTCACTTACACATGAACACACACACACAGACACACACAGAGTGCAGTTAACCCACGTTTAAACCCACTGCAGTTTAGATTCCTGCAGCATTCCAACACCGAGACTTTGTCCAGACACAAGCAGCAGAGGCATCACTCTCGTCCTCACTTGTACCATGTTCTCTCACAGGAACAGAGGGCTTGATTAGACCTGTCAGTTTCCTTATTACCCAGTAATTACTTGTATAGTCCGTGCGACCTTATCATAATCTTTGACCAAACTGCACCTTGGAGTGTGATATCTTGTTATATGATTGACAGTAGACTGTGAGAGATCTTCACATATGTGAATTATTGCTGGAGAAAGTTATATCCATTACAGCAGTGTGTGGGTTGGAGAGTGTAAACTAGTACTCTTCATTGTATTTGTCTACTTGACTGAGTAAATAACACGTGTCAGTCGAGAGTAAGAAGTGTCATGACTGATCACCATCAGTTTCTTCATTCAGCGCTCTCTATAAATCAGGGAGTGGCCTTCTCATTCAGAGCTGACTTTTGCCGAGATGGGAATGCCCCGGAATTCCTCTCATTCCTGTCATTCCTTCAACTGTATTGCCTGGACATGTCTTCAGCCTGAGCTAGAAGAGAGATGGGTCGAGGGAGAAAGTAGGGATGTGATAAGGAGAGGTGTTTTTTAGGGTTTATTTCAGGGCTGTGGCCTTGCAGTTGCCCTTTGAGTCTGATTAGAGCCGGCTTTTCCTTTTTTCATGGCTTTGCTGTTTTGTTTTTCCGGATGGAAGCTCAAAAAAGGAATATCACCAAGAAAGCTATAACAAAGGTGGAGAAAGATAGAATGAGCAGCTGAGATAAAGGATAAAAGAGAGAGTGCAGGGTTTGTCTAAACAGGCCTCCAGACACCGCCCCACTGTGTCACAAGATGGATCCCACTGGGCACGCAGTCACACTGCTCTTTATACCCATCTTTAGATAATCATAGCACAGTTGCTTCGGTTTGCACCAGAGCTCAATCTGAAAAGGAAACTAGGCCAAATGAGCCAGTTAGACAGGACTAGTTACTCCGAATGTCCCCTGTGTGGATTAATAGTTTTTGTTCACTGGTGTCAGCGAGGACGAGAAATGCTTAAGGACCTGATTTGTAATTGAGCTCAGTGGCAATCAGTGTTTTAATTATGATGGGGGAAAAATCAGGTCAGAAAGTGTGCGCAGGCATGGCAGAGCGCAGTTTGACTTTTCTGTAGGTATGATTAAATATATAATTGGCATATTAAGCTGCCTGGATAAAGTCTCAGTTGCATAGGTTATTAAGACCTTCATAACATGTCTGATAGCGTGTTGTTACCTTTTAGTCTGAGTGAGTCAGGAACTGTGTCAGTCACTTGGCTGCTGTTGACTGTCCAGCAGGCTTCAGATGTAGCTCCCGAGGTTTGGGTGTGGTTTCTCACTTGAATGACAGGCCAGCTTCTCTGCTGGAGGACTTACAAGAAATGTGCGGCCTTAAATACTTCCTTGTAGTTTGTTTGTGTCACTGTTTGATCATAGGCCCGCATCAGATGTTTTGATGTGATGCATTAGGTCACATTTAGAAAAGGGGGGAAAAAAAACGTCATTTGGGCCCGAACATGGTATTTGTGTGAGTTTGGAGGGTTTGGGTGAAACCACAGGAGAGCAGAGGAAGAAGTTTGAAACTGTTGGTTGTGATAATGCCTTGGGAGATTTTTTTTGTGATATAATAATACCCACACCCCCAAACCGCTGCCACCCCCGCCACAAGGACGCCTCAGGGCACAGTCAGCAACAAAACAGCATCTCTGGGTCTGGATTGGGCTGTACCAGCTGTTTGTAACTGCATTACAGAGTTTGCGTCCTTTTTGCGTTCTTAAAAACTACTAGCTGGTATCAGGTTGCACCTTTTAAAATTAAGAAATGTTAAGCTAGTTAAGACTTTAGAGATAATTTAACCTGTAGCACCATCTAATGAAGTCATTGTGGCACCAATAACTTCTTAAAATACTGCATGGTCTCACTCTTGGAGCATCAAAATATGCTGCTTGGGCCGTGAATGACGCCGGGGGCAACATTTAGCATCTGTGTGAGATGCAACAGGCTTTCCACCAACTCCAATGTAAACCAGTCCACAACACTGTTATGTTCTCAGAGCAGACGTAGTTTAAAGAGCGTGAAAGTCTGTTTAGGGTGGGAGGGGAGGTGGATAGGTCTAACACAATTGTTCCCAACTGGTGGGTCGTGGGTCCATTGTGAATGGATGGCAGGTGACTCACAAACATGTCAAGTTTGTAAAGAACACACTTTATTTTGAAGTACAGTGAATTTCCGGCACAGAGCTTTTATTTTTAAGTGCTTTTTCCTGCTGTAGAGTGAGTGATTAATGAACAGCTACTTGACAGAGACAGCAAACTAGCTCAACGACGTGGCCAAACACAACTATAGCTATGTTTCCATCCAAAAGTGATTGGAATCATCGGGAAATGCGCCTTAAAAGAAACACTTTCCATTAGTCTTGCATTCTTCTTCTACGTTTTCTGACGGTTGCTTGTAAATGCATTACTGCCTTCCCAACCCGGAGGATGGATATCACCATGGAGAGAGGTGCGCTACGTCAGACTTAATTCGAACATTACTGTTTCCATCCTCCGTTTTGCGAATCAACATTTTTTTTGAATCAACCAAAACCCGGCTAAAGTGAGCGTATTTTAGTTTGTGCGAATCAGGGGATTTTAATTAGAATTTTGGCGTCTCCATCGTAATTTTCAGTTGCCATACCTCTAGATGTGCATCTAAACAGGCTGATGGAAACATAGATTATGACACTGAATATATTAAACTGTGGACCTTGAACTGATGACTAAGGAGAAATCTGGAGCCCAGGGCTAGACCAGTTGGGAACCACTGGTCTAACAGACACAGAACTTTGACCCAGGAGACCAGTGTTTCAGACCAATACAGGCCAAGTAGTTTCTTGCCTAAACTTAACCTTCTGTGTCAAGATACGACGCAAAACCTGCCCCTGGCGTCATTTTCACAATGCCAAGGCTAATTTCTTCTTCTGCAGTTTAGGAGGGAAACAGGTAAACTTAACTAGCAGATCTTTGTAAATGTTGGTATTACTGAAGTTGTATTTAAGCAGTTTAAAACAGGAAATATATGATAATGCTAACCTACGTGACATTATCAGGTAGTTTAGTCTGATGTTATTGGCCTTACATTTTGTTATCTGAGGTATGTTGTTTTATTTCTGGGAAATATTGTAAGGTCAGATGTTGGCATATATTAGCAAGCTAACATTAGCATTGTCGGCTACACCTGCTAACTACTGGGGGTAAATACTCACAGCTAATCTCTGTGTAAGAAGTTAGTGTAAGTTTCTGTGTTGCAAGCAGTTTGAATTTTGTGATAAGAAAATCTCCTCGTAAACACAGTTCTAATAACAGTAGGCTCAGTTTTAACTAACTGGTTTTACTGGTGCAACTGGCTTCTGTCTCTCTATGGACACACTGCAGTAGGACAGGATGCCTGGTGTCAGCGGGGTTTGAAACCTTGGCCTTCTGGTGTAAGAAATCTGTCTTCACACACTCCATTATTATTTTGCTTCCTGCTTCGTTCAGAGTTGAACTTTTTCCACACGTAACTTGCAATCAGCTTCATCTTCCTGCCCTCCTTTCCTTTCCATCCCCCATCTGGTAGATCTGTGGTCAGAAGAAGGTTTGTGGCATCCTCCAGGGCCTGATCCCAGGTCATGTGACTGCCTCCCACCACTGTGGCGTTGCCTCACTGTCACCACGGCAACGTCAGCATTCTGACTAACGTGCTGTGACATCCGTGACCTTCCTCCCCCATTTGCAATCGCATTTCTTTTTCTCATTCCGTCATATTTTTCCCCATCTACTGAGTGGCTGACTGTTGTCATCATTACTCTTTATTCAGTCATTCCTGTCACTTCTCTCTAACAAGTTGGTTTGTTACGCCTCTCTAGGAATTTGTCACTCTGTGCTTCCTCAGTTGAGGGTGTGCGTTTCCCTCGGTGGGGTGAGAACTGACGAGGCTTGAAGAGAGATGCCATGTTTAGGTGTGTTTATTTAGTTATTTTATCCTCTTCTGTCTCTATCCGTCTGCCTCCTTCCTTCCCCCAGTTATGAGTCCAGATTCATCATCAAACTTTTTCTCCCGAGGCAGGGTTATGCAACATCTCTTTTATAACCTGAGCAACCAGGGGGCTGAAAAAGAACCTTGTGGGAGAGAGCAGCTACAAAAAGAAGAGCTGGAGTTTTCATACGTGTGTAGCACTTCACTGCCTTACTTATGTGAGCTCTGAGGCTGTATGTGCTTGTCATCTCGTCCTTATCGAGGGACAAATAGGAAGGATATTGCCCACATTTTCAACCCAACATGTGGTGATAATGGCCTTGACAGTGCTAAAGTGTCATGCTCTTAAAACCATGCTATTATCACAGTCAACAAATAAGCACATTCACACAGTAAAATACCCACTGGCCTCCAAAAAGGCTCTTATTTTTGTGATTTTCAGATAACATTCAAGTAGAAAAACCTAGATTCTGTCTGCTAACCAACCAGCAAACACACCCTTACATTCCATGGAAATAGAGAACGTAATATTTCTTAAGAATTTGTGGCCTATTTTTTTTTTTTTTTTATTCACAAGGGTTCCTTATTTGGATCCTTGCAAACACATTCCAGGCAGGCAGTTCATCTGGGAAAGTTCATAAAGTTGCACAATTTAAAAAAAAAAAAAAAAAAAAAGTAAAAATATGATAATTAGATTGTTTTCTCAAATCATTTTTATGGTTTATTATTATCATTCTTCAATCATACAGCTGGTAGCCAAGGTGTCAGAGCTTGTTTATTTACCTTTCGGAAACATTTTCCAAATATGGTCCTTAAAGGAAGTGTTCACGGACAGATTGGCGTGTGGCACAGCTGACGGTTCACTGAGTGTGTGCCTTGTAAAATTACACAGCAGCCCCACCCAGAATGCCAGAGTATCTGTCTCACAGGCCAACACACTGCAGCAGGAAGTGAGCGTGGCGATGCAGCATTCAGGACCAAACATTCATGCCTCCACAGCCAAATCACTGTTAACACATAACACTGGGTTATTAGGACATGAGTCACACGTTGGTCTCTTTCGTTTTCACCGATACTACTGTGATATTTTTGTGCTGATATGGTACAGTGTGTGTGCTGGGCAATGTGCAATTATACCTGGCTGCGTGTGCCACTTGGTTATTGTTCCTACACAGTAAGAGCGTAATGATTGTACGTGTTTTGTAGTAAAGTTGTAGCCAATGCCCCAGATATGACCCTCTACATTGAATTGATTTCTGGGAATTTTGGAGAGGCTAGGCTCTGAGGAAATTGCTCATATCCTGTGTGGAGCTATGGAAGAGGAAGTCTCCTGTGACACTGGGAATCTCCACTCTACTGACCCACATCACTGGAATCTGGATCCTGCTGCACTGTGGTTACCAGCGCCAGTGCTCTGCAGTGTTAAAGTGTTCCAAGTAATTCGAGAACATTTATATGTTGGTGCAATTACGCTTAAAGATGCCTGGTGGAATATTCTTGTAAACAGCAACAGCTGTGTTTATATTAAGTGTTTCTACTAATCACATTATTTGGATACTTGAGGGCTATCAAACATGGTAATGTTTACTACTCATGAAACATTTGCAAAGGTGATTTTTCTGAAAAAATGATCAGTTGCATTGTTTACATCCTGTAAGCTAGGAGCCCTTTTCCTTCCCTGCCTTTTGCTTGTGTGTTGCGACAATTTTTTGGTCAATGGAATAGCATAAAACTTAAAATGTGGGCCCTTGTGTGCACCGTAGAGCACAAGAGACAGTCAAAACTCACCAAAGCATTGCTCCATAATGCTACAAGTGTTCAGAGACTCAAAGGGGTATCTTTACATGCTCAGAGCTGAACTTATGCAGCGCTGTAAAACTTCCTGTTACCCTGATTTGGGAGCATTCACACTATATTCCAAGACGTTTATCCCCACTGCTACATTTGTAATCACGCTAGATAGCAATCTTGGATTAGCTTGTTTTGCGGTGTTATATATTTGTTTCACTTTGTACGCAATTCAAACCAGAAACAAAATGATCAAAATTTAAATGAGCTGAACGGATTCTATTAGCGTTAACACTGGGTTTTATTTAGATTTAAATGCCAGCAAAATATGGCTTTGCAGCCCTATTTCCATCAGTTTGTTGAAACGTTTGCTCGTAGTTCTTTGTGGCAAGTGAGAGATATGGCAGCTGTCAGCAATTCCCAATATCTCAGACTCGGAATTACAAGTCGGAGGCTGACGTGATGTGGTTTTCCCACTGGGCTGCATGTAATAACAGTCTGAATGATATGGTGTGAGTGTGGTAGAACTCTCAAGGTTAATTTAAGTCCGTTAGTGCCAGAATGTCAGGCCAGATTGGGTACAATAGTGGAGTAATGGTAGTGCGAGTGTGTGTAGTATCCAATTGGTGACTATTGTTGCTATGTGCCATTTTCCTTCATTACCACAGATTGCACTGTTGGTGGTGTGATCTAACTTAGCCAGTGTCTGCCTGTGAAAATTACATCCCGTCCTCCTCACTTTTTTTAAAAGGTGTCAAAATGATATTTGCAGTCTGTTTGTGCTGGTATGCAAATATCTCGCTGGGCTACAGGCACAATAAGATAACTGAAAAGCATGTTAACAGATGGGAGCTGCACATAAATCTGGAGCTCAGTGCTCCTTTCTGCCTTTGGCACTCTGTGCTTTGTTACAAAGTAATTTGCTGATCAATGGGTGTGCTCAAATTCACTGTCTGGCTGCTGAGATTTCAGTGTGCCCTAATCCTGCTGCCTGTGGGCTTTTACCAAAAGAAAACTCCACTAGGGTAGATAAAATATATACCCCCCCGGAGATCAATTTTTCATCATCACAGGCACTGAAATCAAAAGCAGGAGGTGGGAAAAACCCACTGTTCCCTGAGAAGACTGCACACTGGCTGGCTTCATCTTGGACTCGATGCAGCAGTTTTACTAAACCAAGTTACTATGGGCAACACGTAGCCTTGAGTACAGCTCCGTATATACTGCACAAGTACAACACATAATACTGTCCACTGTAATAATTGTCACATGTGTCATGTGGTGTGAGACTGAATGGTGTCCAGTGTTGGTGATCAGTGTGCTGACAGGAAGGAAGGGTGTCTCCATCTAAGACTTCCTGTCGTGCTGTGTGACTCAGTGTCGGTCCTTGTGCTGCTCTTTTCCTTTTCCCCTCACTCTTCTCTTCCTCCCTCCCTCAGGGCATGTCTAAGTCTATCCACTTACTTCTGACTCACATTTTTCTTCATTTACTTTATTAGCTTTGGTTGGACCATCTGTCCAGGTTTCACAAAGTCATGTCAACATGTTATTGACCAGCTGCTTGCTGCAAGAGTCATTTCTTTATATATATCTTGCACCTCCAGTTTTTTACAGGAATAATTCAACATTTTGGGAAACAGTATTTTGATGATAAGATTGATATCACTCCAATATCATCACAGCAAATATGTCTGATAGCGGATCATCCTAACTTAGCACAAACACTGGAAACAGCTTGGTTCTGTCCAAAGGTTTAAATCAATCTGGCTGTCGTTCCGATGGCTCATTATTCCGAAACCCCAATGAAAAATGTCCAGTTGGATAGACAGCCCATTTGCCCGGTGGCCTGCTATCTTGAAAACAAGCATCCATTGCTCTGAAAATATACTCTCCCAAACAGCTCATTGGACCTTCCTGGGTATCCTCTGATTGGCTACCACTCATTGCCTTCGCCAGTAGGGTTAGTTTAGGCAACCTATATCATATCATTCAGAAGTTGACAAATACTGGCACTTGAGTAGTGACTTCCGCATCAGATACCAAAAAAAAAGCCATCCTTTCACATCAGTGATACGTAGCCAGACGCCGTCAGTGTGTAATGGCGGCTGCCAGAGTCAGGGAGAAACGCGATCGGACAACAATGTAAGTTAAGGGATTGGTGGTGGATAGGTCCAACAATCCAACCTGTGTGAAAGTAAAGCCAAACCCTGTTATTTTTTTTCTAAACCTAACCAGTTGCGTGTGTTGTTGAAGGAAGAAAATGTCAATTATTGGTTTTGTACCGACATTGTAGTTTATTTTGAAAGAGACAGAATGCAAACTGCACATTTCCTATGAAAACCGAAGTGTAGTTTGAAATGACCCAATGCTTATAACAGGCTGAAGTTTACAGGGCGTCCCAGAATGTCATCAACAGATGTCCCCTGGCTACCTTACACATCATATGTGGACGTGGACAGTCCACGGTGAAATGGCGATATGTGACGAGTCATCACAGGACTAAACAATATTTTTGCAAGGCTGATCACAGGCCATGAATCATTCTACTGGGAGAGTGTGTATATTTGAAGCAACGGCCGTTTTCGGGTTCATGTAAACGGACAGTTAGGCTTTTGTTTCAATAGGACGTTTTTTGGACCAGTAGGATTTTGGAACAATGGGCCATCAGAACAATGACATAGCACTGCAAGAAGTACTCCAGCACGTTCCCCCCATGAAACCACTAATGATGATCTTTACACTTTTCTTTAAGTACATTTTAAACAAATGAAATATAACATGATAATCAGTGAGCTGTAGGTAAAATGCTAGAAACATTTTTTGCCTTTGGGCAGAGCCAGATAAGATAGATAAGCTGACCAGATTCTGGCAGTAGCTCTGTATTCATCATACACACTTGGTGGTATCAGTTTTCTCTCAAATAAATCAAACTATTCATTTAATTTGTGCTCCGTATTAGTTTAACAGGTCTCCATGAAACATGAAGCAAACGCGCAACCCAGGGTGTCCTCAAAGCTGCACACGAGCAAGAACTTCAATGGTGCTAAGAGACTGACATATCCAAAACAACAACGCCCTGTGAATCCTCAGGATAATTACTCAAACAGGCACATCGCATCTTCAGTACCTTAATTGCTTCCCTTGATCCTCTTTCAATTTGCAACCACGAGTTGACTCAAGTCATGATAACACTGATTGATATCTGGGATGTTTATCACCGAGTGTGTGAATTGTCAGCTGTAATGAGATGTCATCCAATTAAGATGGTGGGTAGGCCTAATCATCGCAGCAACGGTCTGCCTGAAACAATCCAAAACAAATCAATAAACCAGATGGAACAAATGAGTGCAAGAGAAGGAAAAGTGTTGGAGACATGCTGGAGATGAGAGGAAACGGAGAGGAGGGAGAGAGGGAGGGGCGAAAACACGGGGATATGAGGGCCACACTGCAGGTCTCTCATTCAGGCTAATGCCATTAGTGTCACCGTGCAGGCGGATCATATGACACAGAGTCATTATTGCTCTTTATTTATTTACCCACCCTCACACACACACACACAGACACACACTCACATAAATTCCAGCATGTCACATATCCTGTAGAGTTAGTGTTCCCCCCTGTAGCCTTGAAGCCAGATGAATGGCTTTCCAAACACACACACATGGGCTCAAGCAAATGACGCCTTTCCAAGAGTGTGTCACACATGAGCGCACATCTCTGAATGCTCAGAACATGTCACCAGTCACACACCCCCCCCCTCCACCTCCTTGTTCCTGTCTCTTCTTCCTGTCCGTGGATCCAGCCTCTGGGCTCGCCTTCTCATGTCATCTCAGGGTGCGTAAGCCTTCCGACCATATGGGCTCTGAGGGGCTTAGTGGACCTCCAGCCAGCCCCCCTCGGAGGGCCTGCTGTTTTTAGGGGTATTGAAGGGGCATCTCGTCATCTTTTCAGATGCTTCAAACATCCTGTCTGGAGAATGAGAAAAAAAAAATCTGAGGGGTTGTTGTCGTTTAGTCAGTCTCACTTTCCCCATCCCCTCCTCTGTCGCCCCACCTCTCTAAGCTAACGTTTTGCATCTTTGTAAGCAAATATAATCCATTGCTTCCTCCAGCACAGTGTTAGCTTGTTGTGTAATTATTATTTGCTTTGTGATCTGTGGATCTCAGCAATCCAGGATGGGCAGATGGCTCTGTCTTGCTCACCAATGACTCTCTGTCTCTCTCTTCCTCTTCTTCTCTCCATCACTTCTTTTTTTTTTTCATGCGCACATGTCTGTGTTCATGTGTGAGCCTACGTGTCTTTGTGTCTGAGTGTGTGTGTGTGTGTTGTTTTAGGAATATCTACTCTGCGGACCATATGGTACAACACTGCCTGCTGGGCAAAGATAATTCCCGCATGCAAAGGCAGCAGAGACACCCGTGCGCACACACACACATGCGCCACAAAATTAGTCCAGCCTCGGTATCATGTACTTGTATTATGCATTGTAATTAGTCTGCACCTTCACGTCTGTTGTTGTATAACAGCAATACCCAACAGGCCTGTCTTGTGTTCATCTGTCAGTCTCTCTGCTCCCCTCACTGCCGTCCCTCCTCCTCCTCCTCCTCCTCCTTTCCAGCTGATTTGCTTTCTACCTGCCTATACTTGTCTACATCTCATGCTTTCCATCTTTCCTCTGAAGTAACTTGCCCCCCAGCCTACCTGAGTCGTCAGGCCTTTCCTGAGCCATAACGCAGACTCATACCTTCTTCCCACGCATCTAACCACCCATATGGACGTTTGTCTGCCGAGTTCGTCGGTTCAGAGAGCTGTATACATTCTGGCTGTTCCTCTACCTCCCTCTCCCTCACTGTATATGTTTATAAGATTTTAACATGGATCTCAAAGGTTCACACCAGGGGTTTTCATGTTTTAGTGAATTAACTGCAAACCATGTATATTTACGATTACAGCTCATAGCTCACAGCTCACCATTCTGACAGCTACACTGTTGTTTGGATGTACTGTGTTTCTGCCTTCAGTTCCTGGAAAATCATTGGTTTCCTTCATTCCTGCGTGGTAACAATTAGCAGACTCTAAGAACTTGCTCGAGTTGTGTAACGCATCAGAATGAAAATCAAGGCTGCATTAATTTCTGTCACTCTGGTGACAAAGTCCTTGTGCGATGATGTACTCTCTCTCTCTCTCTCTCTCTCTCTCTCTCTCTCTCTCTCTCTCTCTCTCTCTCTCTCCCTTTTTTTTAACAACCGGATTTGGGCATCACTTCTATCTGACCTGATCGCTAAAAAGGAAGTGTGAATAAGAAATGAAACTGCTTCCAGCTGCCTCTGATTCAGCTCATCTTAAGAGAAAGGTTGAAAAAAAAAAACAAGTTAGCCACACCTATTTCATAGAGGGAACAGAATGGGAAGATAAAAATGATTATCCCCAACTGTGTGCAAACATCCAGCATCCATTTACAGACCAGTTGCCTGGTTCAACTTTGACCTACCGTAGTTACAGTTTACTTAAATAGGTTTACTTAATTACAGTTTACTACATAAGTCAGTGTTGGTTTTTTAAACAACTTGCCTGATTGTCCGGCCTCTCATGTTTCTTTCCATGTTGAACTTTGCTTTGTGTTCCTGTTGCCAGAGGCTTGTACTATGAAGCAAGTTCAGCATACCCAGTATATATTTCTTTTGTTATCTGGCTTTCATAACCCTAACATTAGTTGTCTGGATAACCAGTATCAAGAAACTGGTTATCAAGTGGTTCAGTCAACTCTGGGTTTCCTGTTTAGCCACAAGTACGTTCATGTGAAAAAGACGGGGTTGTTATTTATGAGCAACATCAGAATCATGGATGAAGTACTTAAGGGGCGGCTGCGGCTCAGAGGTTTAGCAGGTCGTCCACTGATCCTCAGCTCCTCCAGCCCACGTGTTGTAATATCCTTGGGCAAGATACTGAGCCCAAATTGCTCCCGATGGCCCGATGGCTGTTCCACTGGTGTGTGAGTGAGAGAGTGAACGGTTACTGAGTAGCAGGTGGTACCTTGTCTGGTAGCCTCGGGCACCAGTGTGTGAATGTGTGTGTTAATGTGTGAATGTGACATGCAGTGTTAAAGCACTCCGAGTTGGAAGAGAGGAAGTGCAGTTCATTTACCATTTACCATTTTACTTCATGTGATATGAGATGAAAAGGTGATACTAATTACCTGCAGGGGGGACAGCAAAAAGTCAAGTTCATCGGAGTGGAGATAATCTTACTATGGAGTAAAAAGTTGTGGGAAAAACTAGAAATAATTTCCAAATATTAAAAGTAGGCCAAGACATGAAATACAGGTAGGAATTATATATATACTTCAGTTGCCTATAGAGTGAGTATTTTTGCTATTAAGATGGATAAGAAGAAAACAGATAACGACAGCGCTGTGGCGACAAAGTTTGGAATCAGTCAGTAAACATTGCAAGATGGCTACGGATGAACACCAGTTGTTTGAACGGCTTTAGCCGCTACAATGAACGAGTTAGACTTGGCTTTTTCTCTAAAAGAGGAACAGAAGACGCGCTCCAATCTTTCCTTTGAAAGAAGGATGTTTTTGCTGTTTTGCCGACCGGATACAGCAAGAGTCTAATCTAAACATTTGCATTACTCATAACCACACCCTAAATCTTTCTAGATTTGGGTCTGGATTTCCAGGCTATTAACAAGTGTGGAGCTCTACTGGACTCTATGGATCATACTCTCCCCACTCACAAGTGTGTATAGGCCCACTGAAATTTGCATACATGTAGCTGGCCAATGTGCCTACCCGAATATATATGGACCCTGACAGGACTCTGCAGTGGGTAGGGCCCAATGAACCAGTTGTTTTCCAAGTGATGTCATCGGTCAGTGGTCAGGGTGTTGACAGGTTGTGATCCAATCCTCTGGTTAGCCATACAGTTACCATGGTGATTTAACCCAGTAAAAAGTGAACCCTGAGTTTTTCAGTAGACCCTAATGTTTACTGTGGTAGATGGCACAGCTGAAGCAGATTTTAGTCTCCTAATAGATTATCATATGGAAATGATTGGAAACAACTGATGCTTGTAATTGGTTGAATCCAAAAATCTGAAATACATGAGCTTGAAAATAGCAAGCAAATATGATTTGTAGTGAATGAGCTCAAACTTGCAAAACCACTGCCACAATCCTTTAAACTGTCCTTTTTGCATGTTCCTGTCTGTGCGGCTGTCTGTCTGTTTTATACCTGCGTAGACTTGCAGCAGAGCCAGACTGCATGAAAAGGGAAGGTCACTGAAATCAAAGTACTCCAAAGCTCCCACGCTTCTCCTGTAGTCAGACTCGCTCTCTCTCCGATTAGACAGATCACACAAAACCATTTACCTCGGCGTCTCAGAACACCGGGGTAAACAATGAACAACATGGTGTTTTCTTTAGAAATGTGGGGGGAGACAGATAAACCCCCGTGGCACAAATCTTCCCACCCCCACTGCATCTTCTGCCACAGTGTCTGCTAACTGTCGAACGAGGTAACATGGATGAGGGCACAGCTGGAGGAGAAATGGAAAGAGATGTACAAAAGAGAGGGGTGGAGAAGGAGACAAGGCGGTTTGAAGCTGGTTAACTGGGACTGGTTTTGACTGTTTTTGATGTTTTTCAGCCAGTCGCACGGATACAGGCAGGGATGAAGTGAGAGACAGACACACGCGGAGGGAGGTGAAGGATAAAGAGACGGGCACAGGAACAAAAGCAACGGCATTTAATATGAAACAGAATTTCAGAGGTAGCCTGGTAGCTTAGTCACCATGACAACAACACACTTAAACCAGCATTTAATTGGTGCTGTCTGCACTTGTCTGTTGTATCTCCATCCGCTCCCTCTGTGTACAGTATATAATTACACTGTGATTTGTGGGTATCATGTTCCAGCATAGACCTGCCGACGATATGGTATGTATTATTGTGTTTGGTTTGTTAAGTAATATAGTTCAACTTACTGCGACAGCCACTTCGGATTAGTCTTGAATCTTTGGAACACCGAATTGATATGCAACCAATAAGTGCAGAGGTCAGGAGGATGGTGGAGTTTAAAGATTCAGGAGTTCAGTGTGGGATATTTTTTGAGAGCAATTAGACTCAGTAGATGAGTCATTGGTGATATAATTTAGCCTTAGGCTTCCTGAAAAGTCTGACAAGGCAGATTAGTAAAGATACTCAGGTTCTGTGTAAGTATAGGGAGGGTATGTTTACACTGGCTTGTACTTGCATGTGTGAGAGAATGGGTGTCTCATGTTTACCTCACATCCTATTTAACTCCTAAAAACCGCTGTTACTGGACATGAGATTAGCTATCTGCTCATGTTCCGGCAAATTCTTTGTTTAAATGTCTGGCCTGAAACATTACGCATAATTTCTCGTCTTTTCTGACGTACACATAAATGTTGCATATTCTAGTGTAACAAGCAAATTAAGATCCAAGCAGTTTTGCTGCAGTTTTTCAGGCTGGGACTTACTTGTAGAGTGATGTGACGCTCCAGGCTTGTGCACAAAATCCAAGTCTGGAGATCTTAAAACAGAAGACTATGTTTTTGATTTTGACATTTTGCTTGGAGCTTGTCTGCTCTTCAGCCTCTGTCTAATCATTCTCTCTTCAGGTTTCAGTATTTGGCATAATAACTGTTCACAGGCGCGCTCACTCCAAAACATTTGGGAAAAGTGTGAAGGACGATGAGGCGATGGTACTGTGGTTGGCAAACGGCAATTTATTGTTTCTCAAGGTGCAGAGCTCTGAATGTGTCTCTCAGGCTCCCTGCGGGTTATTTGTCTATTTTCAGAGAACTGTAGGCGGTGAAGAGCAAGTATTCAAGCCAGGACAAGATGGAGATGTTCTCTTAAGAATGTAACAGCTGCAGTGACAGAGAAGTACATGCATGGGGAGAGGACAACAAGCAGATAAGAGTCTCAGTTTAAATGGATTATGAATGACGGAAGCCTAAACAACAAACTAATGCTACAGGCTGTTCTTGTATAGCTCATTGTATAAAAGACAAATTTGCAAAAAAAAATAAAATTATCACCTTGATATTTTTTTATGACTTTTTCTAATTTCATGAGAATTCTTTATGAGCACAGATTTTTCCCTTGAGTGAGTCAGCTACATAAAGCTCCAAGATAGATGTAAATTTCCCCTTAAAGATGAAACATTCGACACTAATGGCTCATTTAGGCCTCTTTCCCACTTTTGTGTCTGTGTTTTCCTGTAGTGCACAGAGTGCACCTCTAGTGTTCAACACAACAAAGTGCATCTCTTTACAAATTGATTAAGAAAAAAACAAACAAAAAAAAACACAACTGCAGAATTGGCGGTAAAGTTCACCATCCAGTCTTGTGACATATGTGCATGGAACAGTACAAAGATAAAAACTGGACCAGTAAAAAGTGAGCAGGTTGGCCTGTCCGGTGTGTAGCCGGTTTTGTGAAATATTTCATTAAAGGACGTATGATCGCAATGCATGCCCTCTTTATGTTACACACCTAGCATGCTATCAATTTCAGCAAGCTAAACATGCAATCAAACGTCAAATGGAGCTGCATTACATTCATTAGTAAGCTAGTTAATTCATTTTTATTCTAACTTCCTGTGGCACACCGGATACAGTCTGTCCAAAAATCAATTTTCAGTTTTTGTCAGCATACTTGAGGCAAATTTAAGACCGAAAAACTGGACTTCTGGTTGACTCACATACGCACATGGAGCTATGTGGAAATGAGGTTATGCTCGATGTTAGCTACGTGTAAGGATACAAAGAGCTTTCTGTTCTTAAGACCTTTGCACAGTCCATTTTTTTCATCAAAAATTCTTGCATGTGTAGAAATAAGTACAACTTCATGTTGTGTCAATCACGTCTGCACACCAGGTCCGAAACTTTCGTCCGTCATTCAAATTTTCGGAACAGGTTTGATTTTCTTTTTTGATTTTCGAAGCCTTTAGAGATGTTTGACCAAGAATCAGTGAAGAAAATGTGGCGATGGGACACAGCCGCGACAAGACAGAGGAACAGGGCACACAGAATCATTTCGTGACTCAGACAGCTACTTTCAACAGGTAACATAGTAATATTCAGGTGGATGATGATGATGAAGAGCAGAGGATGTGGACCGCACACAGAATGTGAAAAAAATGGACTCAGTGTGCAAAGGCCTTTACTCTGCGTTTATTTTGTCCGTATTTGAGTATGTTTTTTTGAGAGGTTTACGGATATGGACAAAATAGAACAGTACCACTAGAGATCCTGGAGTTCATGCGACGTATGCTCATAGGAAACGTTCGACGTGTTTTAAAAATGGCACAACAGTACAAACTGGTAACATTATGAAAAGAATTCTCCGTCCGTGTGTCACGATGTATTCAGTGGCCACTGCCATCTACAATGCTGCCTCTGTTAAAAGGAACGTTATTACGACCTCCTCCACGATTGCCTCATTTGTTGTTGTCCGAAACTTTTGATTCTGCCATCTATTGGATGTATCTATGCCAACATAAACGGTGTGTGGAAATAACTGGGCAGTGACATTTACAGCGTTTGAAATAAACCTATCTATTTCCATATGTAAAGGCAGTATAAACAAGTCTTATCTCCAACAGTAACAGGCAGTCAGGCCTCACTGAGCTTTAACTGACCCCAAACAGAATTAACGTCACACTTCTTTATCTCTAAACAGCAAATAACAGCCGTGCATATTTGCTCATGGAAGGCCACAATAAGTTATTAAACATGAAACATTTCCCTACAGTGTTTCTGATTTTGATACTTTCATCAACCTTAATACTTTTCTACATAACATCTGAAGAATAGGAGGAATAGAAGAATAGGAACTGGAAGAAAGGGTTGATTTTGCAGTTCATATTATTATTTCGCACATACACCTGCGGGGTCTGTGGGACCTCAAAAACTACAAGGAGGTAAAGTCAACAAAACACAGAGCTAATAGAAAAATGAGGCGAAAGTAGCAACAGTTTATCAAAAACATACAGTAGGTGTTTTGATGTAAAAACACCCAGACTCAGCTGTGCATTCCTGTGAAGTGAATTCATTCCCCATGCCTCCTGGGGCATACACCAACACACTTACTCACACACTCACACACACACATTCTCTCTCTCACACACACGCGCACACACTGCAGAGTATTGTGGCTGTGTCTGAGCCTGCAGTTGATAAGATAGGGTTGGGTTGCACAGCTTGCAGGCAGATACTATTGTAGCCGTTGACAGGAAACTGAAACAGGGTGGGATGGTGCGTCTCCAAATCTACATGCCTGTTTGTGTGTGTGTGTGTGTGTGTGTGTGTGTGTGTGTGGTGTTGGTTTGAACGTTGGCCCTCTCCCCTCTTGTCAAACCCTGCCCAAATGATTTCCCCAAATTCACTGTTTTCCCTCGATGAATGCCTCTTCTCACTCGGGGACTGAGTGAGCTCTTGTGCTCTGCGTGAATGAGTGTGTCTGCCCCACATAAGAGTAAAGAGAGAGGAGCCATACTGTAGGTCAGTCTGCATTCTGCCATTTGGCCACCAGACGGGACAGTGGGGCGACTGTACTAGCTGGCACTATTGTATTCTGCTGAATGAGGGCCCTGTCATAGACCCACAAACACACTGACCCAGCTCTGTTTTCTATCCAACTCGCTGGGCTCGAGTGCTGCCTTGTGAATTATTAATGATATAGGCACAAGTGATTTTCGAATATTTCATGTGTGAAATGTAGCAAGCGATAACGTATATATAACGTATATTTATGACTAGGCACATGTGCTTTTTAGACACATGCGAAATGTGATATTTCCACAGCCGCATTGTGCCTCTCGAACAAGGAAGTAAGGAGACAGTATTATAGAATTACAAAGTCGACGTGGGGCAACAACGAGGGCACAGACAAACTACGCATTTTGGTATTTATTTTGGAGAACTTGTTGATATTGCATTCAGCTCAGATGACAACTTGCATCCTCCTGTGATCCTGCGTCCTCATATTAAGACATTACATTTTGGGTTTACTGCATGTTATACGTCATTTTGCTTAACTTAGACCTGTTGTCCGCATTTGTGGACACTTTTTTGTGTCTTCTATGGTCTTCTTCTACCAGTGGCCTGGTTTGGTTTTACTTGGTCCGGCTGGGCCACTCAGTTCGGTGCTGCAGAGGACTGCGTTTCCATGGAAACTGGGTTACCTGCTGTAAGGTGTGTCCTTTCTGATGACGCACTGGCCATGGGTCTTGTGACATGTAAAAGGAGCATCCTCTGCAACTGTGTTTACTGTTGCAATGATGCTGAGTAGGTCCATCTCCAACGTGGTTTAGCGTGGCGTGGCGTGTCTATACGGCCAATGGAAACTGAAATCGGCATGGCATGACTTTACCCAGCGTGGCCAAGAGTGCCAGTGGAAAAGGGTATTATTCATTCATTCGTTCATTTTCCATTACCACTTATCCTGTTGGGGGTCGCGGGGGGGCTGGAGCCTATCCCAGCTGACATTGGGAAAGAGGCAGGGTTCACCCTGGACAGGTCACCAGACTATCACAGCGCTGACACACAGAGACAGACAACCATTCACACTCACATTCGCACCTACGGACAGTTTAGAGTCAGTAATTAACCTACATGTCTTTGGACTGTGGGAGGAAGCTGGAGTACCTAGGGAACCCACGCTGACACGGGGAGAACCCTCTTGCTGTGAGGCAACAATGCTAACCACTGCACCACCTTACTGCTACTGCTACTAGAGGTAGCAAAAGCACAGTGCTCTAATCTGTGTAATATGGTGGCGGCCATGTCTGCCAAGTGAGTCTTCAGCTGATCCCGACACAGAAATAAAAAAGGTAAAAAGCCTGATCAGATTTAATGGTTCAAACTTGTTTATTTATGTTTAATAATGTCTTTAGTTTGATATGGCATACAAATTTGACAAATATTAGCAATATAAACAAGCTATGATACTATTAATTAGGAAATACTTGCTTGGGACTTTATTATCTCATTGTCACAGCATTTTACACAGGCCATTCCTGCAGACAAAAAAAATACATTCCTAGTATGGAGTATGGAGCAAAGGAAAATTACACAAAGTTACAAAAAAAGGGGAACAGGGATTTTAGATATGTTGCATTCCTTGCAATTTTGTTTTTGCTCAGCCATGTTAGGCATGAAAATGAACAGTTTTGAGCAGTTTTAGACTGGAACACTGACCCCTAACCATAGAGTTAAAAAACACTGAACAAACGTAGCACTGTTTGCATTTTGTTTTTGCACAACAATGTTCAGGCATTGAAATTGACAGTTTACACTTAATCACACACTTGTGACTATAAAAATAAACCCATTATCCTCATTTGTTTCAAAAACTATTTACTCACATTTGAAGCATTTGAGTGTTAGGAGGACTGAGGGGAAAGCTGCGGGAATATCCTGAGGATACAAGGTCAGGTGCTGCTCCAAATATCCAATGAATTTGTTGCAAAACATCAGACCACAAGTATTATGACTCACATTTAAACAGAGAAAAAAGGCCCCTCCTATGACATGGTATTATGACGCGCTAAGCAAATCCAGACAAGCCAAGAGGGGGACATTAAATATGGTGCGTGTGTGGATGACTGTAAACAAAGTTTGTTCCAGTTCCTTCTTCTTTTCTCCACATGTGCAAACCTTAGAAACATGAAATAACATTGCACACTGAATGTATTGAATGCATCACTGCTTGCATTCCAGGGGCGAGAAAATGAACCGCGCGAACTGTTTTACATACTGTTTTCTAATTCAGGTTGATGTGAAAGGGTGTTTTGGTGAAGTATTCCATTAGTCTGTGGGGGTCACAGTCAAACAGCTCGTCTGGGCGAGGAGCCTCTCCTCCGATGTGCCATCCTCAGAGAGAGGGAGATAAAGGAGAGGTTAGCTGAGTGTGGATAGATGACTCACAGTGTGTAGGTGCAGGAAAAATAGATTAGAGTTCTGTGGACCCTCAGGCTTTTTTATTTTATCTTGTATTGCAAAAGAGTGAAAGAAAGGTTCAAAAATAGAGACTGTTGCTCGGAGCAACGTGACAGCTACATCTATCTATCTATCTATCTATCTATCTATCTGAACATTCATTTCATGACTGATATTCACACTGACATGAATGTGATCTACAATGTCTTCACATATATTGACAGATATATTACATTGTTTTTTATCAAAGGGCCACTCCACTAATTTCACATGTCAAAGTCAATTTACCAGCTGGGAGTAATGCACAGACTGTAAAAACAGTTGTATAATGTCTTCTGTGACTCTGAACCAGCTTTGTTGAGGCTGAGAAAATGTTATACTATATTTTTAGAGACCGAGGGTCTGGATATCTTGGCCTCTGCCGCATTGATTTTCTTATTTTTAAGTTTCGAAGAGGCACCCACTCCATCGGCTTTGTACATAGAGCTCAGTTTACTCGTCATGGGGAGGATTAGTCAGGCTGTGAAAACTGTTGAATAATGTACTTCATATGCTGGAGGAATTTTGAGAAGGAGTTTGAGGGGAAAGAGCCCCTGGTGATGTCATAAGGTTATCTCAGATTGAGCTTGTCAATTTTTTTTTATCAATTATTTTGTGTCGCAAACTGGAGTCTGTATAAAGTCTGAAAAATGTGGGAATTTAACCATGCAGAAAGGGTCTGGTTATGCATTATGGGAGTTTTAGAGTCCAGCTTTTTGAAAGTTTAGCCCATAACAAAGATCCCTCAGCAATTTAGCAATGCACTTCCATAAAGTTGGGGTACTTGTTAGTGACAGATGTGTGCAGCAGAGACTCAGATATCCTCACTTTAAGTTCTAGACACCCTGGATCCTAAATTTCCCAAAATACTACTCAACTCATTGCCAAATTAAAAGCCTTTGTCTGTTGAATGACACATGTTGTCTATCAAAGTCTCAAGCCTAATTCAAGATATCCCGTGATGACATCCCCACGATTATTTTTTCAAACTCGACAAAACTCCTCCAGAGGTAGCTCTGTCTCCTAAATTATGTTTATATACAACTACTTTGAAACAGCAAATACATTTTGAGGGACACATAATTTGGTGTAACTCACGTTTACAATTAACATAATGAGGAAATGGTGCTAACGTACCTAGCAAGTTGCAAAAAGGTAATCTTGCAATACAGCATAGCAAAAACAGCATTATTTGTTTATTACCTTCTTTATAACATTTAACCAAATTTACGCCTTTCCTTACGCCATACCTTTCCTTTCTTACTCTTTTTGGCATTTTGTCAGATATGCAATGACAACACTTTCTCACTCCGACCTATTACATTGGTACAACGCCGCGAATTGACGTTAGTTTTCCTTCAACAACAAACATACATGGTTAGGTTTAGAAAAAAGAGAGCAGGGTTTGGCTTACGGGACGCAGATGCTGCTCTCTCGGGTGAAAGTTGGTGTTTGTTGAACCCATCCAGCACCCCTCCTGCCCACCCCAGTTGGACTTTAGCCGCCTTAACTTTTGTCCTTGTCCCGCCACATTTCCCCCTGACACCAGGTGTGGTTAAACTATAACAGCAACCGGCCGTGTATCACACCAACATTAAATGATGCCTTTTTTTTTTGTTGGTTTCTGACACTGCAAGTCACTGCCCAAGCGCTGGATTTCAACAACTTCGGAGTGAGACTGGGCTCACAATAATGATTGTTTGGTAGTATGTGTGTTGATGTTGTGCAATGTCAAGTCTCTATTTATGTCAAGACAATACATGCATAATGGCGTGTCTGTTGTAACTTCCTTACACCACTGGTTTAGTAACATACCAATGTAATTTCTGTGGGACAGGGTTGCCAGAGCTGCAGGGGACCTTGGGCACTTCTTTGGATTTCTACCTCTGAAGGATGCAACACTGTTGGAAGCTCCCTTTAAAGTGTATACTTTATGAAAAGTACAACATTGGCTCATTATAAGGCAAAAAGCAATCAAAAAAATAATCCGTAAGTAAGTGCAAGTCTCGCTTAGGAGGCATGAACATCTCACAAAATGCTGATATGTGACACTACACAAGAGTACAACATCTCACCTACTGCTCACTATTAAACTTTAAACTGTTCATTATGTAGGGAATAATTAATTTGGAAGTTTTTTTGGACATTGCTCTATCTGACCAAGAAGTCGAAACAAAATCAGAATCTTATGGCGTACCGCTTTAACGGCTAAGATATGAGCTCACTTCTTTTACAGATGAGCTCATACTGCAGTGTCCTGGTTCACTCATGGCCAATCGCTTCTTTACTAAAAAAAAACAAAAAAAACCTCTACCTGCTCCTCACCATGGAGACTTAAATTTTCAACCATTCACCCTCAGAGATTCCCCTTGATCGCTTTAGTCACACTGCAGTGGAGGGTGTAAAATTTGTCAGTGATGTCAGCCTGCATGCCCTGATGATATCATTGTTTTTGCAGAGGCAGGCCATCTTAAATCATTTATTGCAGATGTCTTTAGCACCCTGCAGACTTTGATTATATGACAGTGACTTCATACCACTGCCTCAGTCTCAGAGTGTACGCTGTGTCAATACATCCCGCAGGGTATTTCCAGAACATCACATTTGGAGAAGGACAGAGAAAAATTTCCGTAGCGCTGTTTTCGTGATGTGTCACGAGTGCTGGGAAGCATTGACACAGTGGTGAGTGTCATGTCTCTCCTCCAGCTGTTTGTTTCTTTGTCGCAAGATTTGTGTGACCAAAAATGTGCACTTTTGCAACTTTGCAATTTCCAACACAGACCTTTGCAGGAAAGTGGCCGCAAAAAAAAAAAAGAAAAAAAAAAGATTGACAACAATGTCAGTGTGTAGAAGGAGATCTGAGGCATGGAAACCAGCTGAAAAACACAGGGACGAGAATGTAGCCTGAGAGGAAGACGATGTGAGCAGATGAGAGAGAAAGGGATGCTGCCAAATTTGTCAGCGGCAGCAGACGTGGCATGTTGGGCAGAACTGTCATTCAGCGGTATTCTGGGCCGCTCAGGAACAGTGGATCCACGGCAAGCTGAGAAGTGTGGGAGGGAAGACTGACAAGAGACGGAGCGGAGGGATCTATTCAGAGAGTGTGAGAGTGACAGGACAGTGAGGTGTGTGAGATGGCTGTGTATTCAAGTGATTTAGAAGGACATGTAGTGTTGAGTGTGTTGTGTGCTCATGTCAGGCAGATGAGAGTTGTCAAACGGGATGTTTTTTTTTTTTGCCTCTCTATGTGTGTGCTGTGGCAGGAATGAAAAGAGCAATTTAGCCTGTCCCTCAAAATACACTCACGCATTTACAGCTTCTTCTCTGCAGCTAGTGCTGTGATGTCAGATTGGCCTTGTAGCATGCGTCAATAATGATCAGCATCAATAGACTTTGACTCACAACCTTGTCACCAAGCAAAAGGGACAGAAAGAGGGGGGAAAAGAAAATATGGAAGAGGGAAAAAACATGCTAGGAGGATGGCTGAGGAAACTGGGCTGGAAGAGGACTGAAATAGCCTTTGGCGCAGTATGACTAAGACTTTAATTGCAGAGGGACAGAGATGTGGCCCTCTATTGTGCGTGTGTGTGTGTGTGTTTGCTTGTGTGCAGTGTGTAGCTGTTTCCTTGTTTATCTTCAATACAAAGATATCGCTTATCGTGCAGTTTGGAGAAAATTAGTTTCATGACTGTGTCTTCCCTGATTTACCTGTCAAATGATTTCAAGCTTGTGTGCGTGTTGTTATAGTATTTATTTTTGTTTGCATTATGTGAGAAAACTAAACAATGATTTTTTTTTTGGTTTGCATCCTCGGAGGGCAAATTGCTGTCGCTGTTTGTTGACCTCCTGTCCAAACACACAGTCCCTTTACAATACACCTACATTCCATTCCACTGTCTCTTTTCACACCTTCTTCTTCGCAAATAAAAAGTTTATGATGTGTTTGGCACCACGAGAGCCTCTTCTTCTCCCTCCTCAACATCTGCTCTTTTTGCTTTGCTTCTGTTCCTACATGAGTCTGTTGTTGCATGGTGTGTGTGTGTGTGTGTGTGTGTGTGTGTGTGTGTGTGTGTATGAGTGGAAAGAAAGCGAGGTGTGAACCTTGGGACTCTCTTGTAGGAAATCCCGAAGGTAAGCAATTATCCTTAATTACAGCCAACATATTGTTAATGGGTCTCACTTGTTACGACTACTTATCCAGCTTCTATCATGTTAGTGTCTACACTGGCTCCCTACAGAATTGAATTTAAGATCCTTCTCCTCACCTACAAAGCTCTTGATTGTCAGGTACCATCTTATCTGAGATAGCTCATAAGACAGTATCCATTTATCCCACTAGAACAACGCACTCTGAGAATGCAGGGTTACTTGTGATTCCTAGATTCTCCAAAAGTAGAATGACAGTTTTGGTTATCAAGCTCTTCTTCTGTGGAAACATCTTCCGGTTTCGGTGGAGGAGGCAGACTTTACTTTACATCTGAAACCAGGCTCATACTACAGGAGTTTTATAACCCTGACTGATTCTGAAATCGGGTTTCATCACGCACTGAAGACAAAACATCACAGATGTTCCTCTCTTTAATCTCAAACATACACACACTACAAGATTTCAAAGCAATGGCGCATCACACACAACAGGATATTAATAAGATTATCAAGCCAGAGGGAGCATGACTGCACCACATGCGTTCACATAGGGGAGCAGATTTCAACAACATGGAGACTGACATGGTGCAACAACTTGCTGTAATGCTAACAGTGCTTTGTGGTGAGAAAAACAAAGGCAGAAGGCTATTTAAGTCTGGATGAGAAAATGTTTGGGAAGATGTGATCAGCTTGGGTTAGACTTAAAGGGGAACTAATGTTCTTTCAACCTGGGCCCTCTTTTCTGATCTACCTTTGTCTAAATGAGTGATAGGATATTTGACATTTCTCCAGTACAAAGCTAGGGCTGACCTGCCTGCAGCCCGTGAGCGCGCTATATTAAATAATAGGGCACTCGGACAGCGTCAAAATACGTCCACTAAAAGTGCATTTTTTTTCACATTTCACATGTCATTTTTTTGTTAGTAGCCGACAACATAGCGGAAAGGAGAAATGAACGTCTGTGTTTACCTTTAGCTGGATTCAGACATGTTCCTCTGCTTGTTGCAATTTTAGTATATGTACTACCGAAAAGGTAAACACAGACGTTCATTTCTTCTTTCCGTTATTTTGTCGGATAATTACACTAACAATCCGACCTATCTGTGTGAAAAAAATGCACTTTTAGTGGATGTAGTTTGACGTTGTTTGACGCTGTCTGAGTGCCCTATTATTTAATATAGCATGCACTCACAGGCTGCAGGCAGTCAGCCCTAGCTTTGTATGGAGAAATGTCACATATTGAACATCCTATCACTCATCTAGACAAAAGTAGATCTGAAAATAGGGCCCAGGTTGAAAAAAACATTAGTTCCCCTTTAACTTTCATTTAATATCTGTCAACATCAGTACACTAGCATTAGCCTAAAGGGCTACAATGTGTACAGCTGATTAGCAATTTGAAATTATCGGGGTGTCTTCGATGAGCCCAGTCCAGGTGGTGTAAGACTAGCTCTGTAAACTCTTGTCCCGAACTAAGAATTTTCCTAGTCTACTAACAGTTGTCATTTAGGGCCATTAGTCGACTAGTCGCCTGCATGTATATGATATTAATTCAATCATTAAATGATTGGGCGGGGCAACACAATGGTTTGAGTTGAAGGTGTGAGAAAGAATAGCATCAGTAACATTGTTAACATTGTGCTACATTACAGAGAAATACATAACCGTACTAATGAACCTTCATTAATATAGGCCTATATTTTATCTACAAGTGCACGTCACACACTGAGCGAGCCGCCTGTTAATGACGCTGTGGGCAAAGCAGTAATGACTGTGCTAAGTGGCTAATGGGCATGTAGCCACTGACATGTTTCAGATGATACATGATGTTTGTAGTCGACCAATGAAGATGAGTTTACTATCGCCTTGGGTTCGTCCTTCACCTTCTCAAAATGATCCCACACTTTGGATTTCTTTGTTATTAACTAGCCTGTGTGATAACTGCAGGTACCAGCCCTGGAAACTAGAGGCTGTACACATGCTGCATCTTTAACTGCCTGGACAAGGTGCAGCTCCTAGTAGAGTTTCATGTGTGTTATTTTAGTATTTATCTATTTTTCCTTCAACTAAGCAACCAATGACATCTTGCCGACTGATGACCTCTCTAGTCGACTAACGTTGGGTCAACTATTAGGGGGCAGCCCTAGTAAACTCCTCGTATTACCAGATAATCTGAAGTGAACATCAGTTCATGGTCCCAGTTTGAATTTTTCCTGCGATAGTCAGGAGGGGTGAATCAGGGACAAATCAGCCCAAAACTCTTGTGTGTGAGTCTTAACACATTCCTCATTGATAAATCTTATAGGCTGGCTCAGGCTTCCCTTGAACCAGTCCCTAGCTAGGCTGCTACAGAGGCCTAGACTGCCAGGAGACTCCCCTGATACACTGAGCTTCTCTCTCCTCCTCCTGTCTCTCTCCATTTGTATGCATTCATGTCCAATTAATGCTTGTTACTAACTTGCCTTCCTCCCCGGAGTCTTTGTGTTTTTCCGCCTCGCAGGTTTCTCGGCTCCTCGCAGCACCTGGACTGTGGCTGCTCCTGCTGCCGTGGTCCTGCTTGACGCCCACTGCTACTGTTATCATTATTAGTCATACTTGTATTATCATTCCTGCTATTATCACTGCTATTATTGCTACTATTAATGTTATGCTATTATATCTACTGCTACTGTTTTATCATTAGTATTTTTTTTTAATTAATATAACTGTTTAACTGTGTTATTTTCAAGTTGTACCTTGTTGCTGTTGCAGTGTGCTTGCTCTTGGTGGGAATTTGTTTGAATTGTTGGGTCTGTGTAAATTAAATGTACGGTTTAGACCTGCTCTATATGAAAAGAATGATGATTATTGAAATGATTTGGCACTATATAAATAAAAATGGACTTGACTAGAAAATGCAATGATAAATTATTAGCTGCATCAAAAACTACTGGGAGAATATTGCACAAATATGTGAGTGTTCATCAGTTTTCACACTGAATCAATAAAAGAATATTCATTTGCAGTTTTGTTGAAGCTTCATATAACCCTAGATTCCACCAGCAGTGTGAGGAAACTACAGTGGGGAGTGAATGGGGTTGTCACTCACACACACAAACACATTCACAGCTTCTTTCCCACCGTCACACACTCAACTGCAGATTTCACTCAGTAGTTATCAGGGAGGAAGTGATGCTATCACCTCTTCCTGTTGGAGCTGGATTTGTTGTTTTCTTTTAGTGTGTGTATATAGCGTATGTGTGCTCAGCATGATATTTGAATAAAATCCTCTTTACTGAATACTGAGCTCTTCGCACAGTGGCGTAATGTAGTTATGGGCCCCAGTGCACGCTAGTTACTAGTTATAAGGCACACACACAGACACACACACACACACCCCACTGCCAGCTGTTTATAAAAATGTCAGAGGAATCTAATTCAGGGAGCTTTGCTACTTTTTCCTCCTGTTTGTTTCTCTCGTGTCCTTCCTTACTGCCACTTTATTGTTCAAAAGGCATGACTGCTCGCTGGACTTACAGATGTGCTCAGCTTTTCAGTCTTGATGGATTTGTGCCTAAGCTAGCTACTGGATTGTATCGTCTTGGCACATGATCAAATAGAGACTTGATTTTAGACAACATTAACATACATGTTACCCAACAATCATCATTACATTACTGTGTATGGCAAAAATAATGAAGAAAATAATAAATTATTTATTTATTTAAGAAGATTTTTAACATAGTTTATTCATAGTTTTTTTAATTTATGTAGAATAAGCTTTTTTTTTTTTTAAATTGCTACTGACCATTTTATCAAATTAAAAAAAAAGACAGAAAGAAAAGAATAGAAAATCATGACGGGGATAGGTTTGCATTTTTGAGGGAATGCAGCCCATAGCAAATGGTACTATTTTAAATTTAATGTGAGTCCTTTTTTAAACACAGGTGTAGTTCTGCTGTGACAACCTGAATCATTCGCAAGGCCCCACCCCCACCCCACGGGCCCCAGTGCACCTGCGCTGTCAGCGCTGTCTATATTTACACCCCTGCCTTTTCGTCAACAGAGAATACATTTGAATTGACAGATGGATGGGCGGTCATTTTATTCCTTTATTTGTTTTCATTTCCTCTCTTTGTACATGAATGTATTCAGCATGCATTTAACCAGGAGAGAGCCTCATGTGAGATTGAACATTTCACCGGAATGTCCTGAACAAAATAGCAGCACCGTAGAACAATCTGAAAATCAATTTGGTAAAATATTAAGAGAAAGATTGAGGAGCATAAAACCTATGAGATTGCCATGGAGGTACACCTACTTAGCATTAGCATGTTAGCATTCTCACTGTGAGCATGTTAACATGAGCTGGTACCCAAAGTGTACACTCTTAGTCTTTTCTAAATATCTTTTTTATGTCCATGCAAATTATCACTCCTATGTATGTATATGTATGTATATTACATTATTTTTATTCTCAAATTCCTTATTCCAAGTTATGTAAATATGAAATTAACAAATAAATATGGGCACAGTGGTGCAGTGGTTGGCATTGTTGCCGAGGTGGTGGAGCCCTTCTGTGCAGCGTTTGCATGTTCTCCCTGTGTCAGCGTGGGTTTTCTCCAGGTACTCCGGCTTCCTCCCACAGTCCAAAGACATGCAGGTTAATTGGTGACTCTAAATCGGGTGTATATGTGAGTGTGAATGGTTGTCTGTCTCTACATGACAGCCCCGTGATAGTCTGGCAACCTGTCCAGGCTGCATCCTGCCTCTCTGCCAGTGTCAGCTGGGATAGGCTCCAGCCCCAATTCAGAAATGTCTTTTATGCCATTTCTGCCCATTCATTGCACAACAATATTTTTACCCCGTCGTTGCGTGTACTAATCTTAATGGATGCCTCTTGAGCTTTTGATGTATTTCCATAGAAATATCTCAATATTCCACTTTAGATACCAAAGAGAGTCCCATTATCACACCTCAAATTGCAAAATCCACAGCAACATAATAAGCTCCACAGGGGCTTATAGCAACTCCACCTTCAGACTGTCATTCATAAGACAACGTGCAGTCAGTGTTTTTCTTGTACAGCATTAGAGAAAAGGTTTTGTGTCTTTTGTTGATCAGGGGATCAGAGCTGATCAATGATTTGAGTTTAGACTCCTGAAGCAGTTTGATACACGAAGGCCAGTGGAGTGGCAGTGTAAATGATTGTATGTACCACATGCACGATTCCTTGTTTAATTATGTGCAGGCATTATTTAAGGACCAAAATGCACTGAAAAGTATCTATAACTGGTGATAATACACCTTTAATTGTATCCAACAATAACCTGTGACGGGATTTTTTTTGGCTTCAGGGGAAAAGGCCCAATCAAAAGGGAAAAATGACACCTACAGTGTAAATTCAAGCATCTACGTGTGTTTCTGTCACTGCTCTCTTGCTATCATTCTTTCTCTCTCCCTCTCTAAACATGCCCTCTACTGGTTACAGTTGTCATTATTTCAGTTAGCCGGGTAATTCTGTATTTCTAAACCCTCCTGCTAATCTGCAGTCGTATCATGTAATCTGATCCAACCCAAAAAGTCCCCTGTGAGAACCTGCACCTCTGGGTCTTCCTCTGCTGTCAGGTAACTAGAAGTCCTGTGAATTATACAAACACAGCCGTCACCTTCAGCTTTGATCTAATTCTGCTTTCTCCATCCGTGCCCAGCGGGGCATGTCTCGATGCCACATCTACGGCAGCATGCCACACACAATGACATCATCATCCCGGGGCAAACAGCCAATGAGAACCCACGGGGGGGGGAGTCAATCTGGGGTCATTGCAATAACACTGACCAATCAGCACGAGCCAAAAGGCCCGTAACCATGGTGATTAGCCTGGGTTCAAATGCGAGTGTGTGTGGCAGATGCCCCCCGTGTTGGTTCCATATGCACTTGTGTACATAGACGGGCCTGCTGCATTAATCCAGTGCTGTGGGAGGGTATGCATGAGGGGGCACAGAGCTGTCAGCGCCTGGACACTGAGCTGAACTCACATACAATCATCAACTGTTGTCCTAGTTCTGTAACATATGGCTTATGCATGCATAATGTGATCCATACATGTCTTAGGCCTGCTTTTCCTCCAGCTTCCTGTTGGTTGCACACTTATTTTTCTCAGTCGTTGTAACTTATTGCTATGGTAATTACAGTCGTTAGCTCTCCTCTGTATTGTTCTCCGAGAGGATGGATGAGGAGACGTGTGGGTGGCAGTGAAGGGTGAGGGGAGGGGAGGCAAGGACAGCGAGCACACAGCACTGCTGAGTAGGAGAAGTACAATGGGCTGTGAGTCAGAGGAAAAAGAGGAGAGAGGAGCGAGAGAAAGAGATAGGTATGCTGAGAAAAGGTCAGTGTGTGGAGGGCTTTTTTTTTTTTAAAATGCCAGAAGACTGAGAAGGCTCAGGAATGTTTTGCTCATACTATCTCTCTGTTTTATGGCTTTTATGTTAATATCTGGCGAGGTAGGACTCGAGCAGGTGACTCATGATGCACAGAGCAGAGAGAGTGGGGGCGCTACTCAACCGAGGCTCGACAGGAAAATGTATTAAATATCCTAGAATACATTTATGTGGATTGTGTTTGGCAGCAAATGGGGATTTTAATGCAAAGCGTCTCTCTAACAAAACAGTTTGACTTCTTGTCTCTCCTGCTAACCCATTCTCTAATTTTTCCCTCATACTATCATCAGGATGAGGAATCATCTGACCCCTGCATTCCTGACTCCCAAGACTACACACACTGTTGTTATCCCCATTGTCTGTGACTGAATTATCTGAATTATATGCTACACTGCTTTGCACACCCAGCAGGAAAACACACACCACAGTCAATCCAAGCTATTCATATACACAGCTCGGACTTCAGCATATTTCCCATCTTCCGCTAGCATGCTCACTTCTAATGTCACATTCTGAATCTATCAAACACACAGTTTAATTGGGTTGACCAGGTGAGCCCCTTTGGACCAGTGTGGTACCAACACAAGGATGTCCAACACCAGAGACCAGTGACCATAGTCCTGGTCTGACTCCACCCTGATTAGACGCTAATATTGAGTCTTATGTCTTACCCATAGCCATGTCGCTGAAATGTCAAACTCTAGGATTTCTCTCTCTAGACAAATACGATGAACATGAATGGAATTTTATTTGTGGTGCTCAAGGCCAGTGATGGCGAGTAACTGGTTGCGTGTCATTAAATTGACCAGCTGGTTTTGTTGATTTCAAGCTACATGTTGTGCCTGGGGCACATCGTGTATTAATGATACTCGTTACCTGGAGAGGTTGGAAAAAGATAAACGTTTCTTCCCTGTTCTAAAACCAAAATCAAACCCTGAAAAGTGTAGGGTTAGCTAGCTAGCTACTGAAGATATAGCCTACTGAATGTACACACATGCTGCTGTGTGTCATTGCACTGCGCGCAGATGAACGTTGTTTGACTTCCCCCGGAGATCCCTGCCCATCCGGTGGTGGAGGTCCGGGAGCTGGCAGCGTTCATCTGCACACACTGTGATGACTCAAAGCTGGTTCATCTGCAAAGTTTCCCTTTATATTCATTGTCCTCTGTGGCGATCAGCAGTGATGTGGTGGTTCACTTTTACACTGTGATCTGTAGCCTATAGTTCGGCTTTAGCTTAATTTAACAAGTAGAATAATTTGTATTCTACATGTAGAATATTAAGTTTACATGTAGAATAAAACATTCCCTCTGTTGCTTTTAATCTTTTTGGCATGTGTGAACGCCTTCTTCTGGCATAGGCTATTTCTGACTATTTTTCAGCTTTATTGCTGAGTTTAAAACATGTTAGAGAGGTAAACAAATGTAATAAGTTACATTACTGTGATGAAGCAGAACTATCAGAAACAAAAATCATGAAATCCTCCCTGAAAATGAATTGACCCTTTAATAGTCTTAAAGGCTAAGTTCGGTTTTTTGACACCTGGGCCTTATTTTTAGGAATAAATACGCTCGTAGACTCACCCAGATGATTTTGGTGGAGGTCGGAGCCGTTTTCGAGCAATTTAGATCCATCCGACGGCGTCTTCTCTCATGCCATAGAAGCGGACGGGGCCAAAACATCGAAGCCCCTAAATTAGACATTATCTGCTGCGAAACTCGCTCATTTCACCTACATTTTATAAATGAATGGCCAGTGTTATCACCATGTCCGCTCAACTTCCTTGTTATGGTCATCCGGGGCTTTACAACGATGGGTCACTTTTTGGTGACGTCATAGACGCGCCGCAGGAGCGCAGTCCAGCCGGCGCTAGGCTAAGAGCTACACGGGTACAAACATGGTTTGTCATTGCGTTTTTCCACTTTGTCCAAACAAAATGACTAGTTGGACAAATTCCACATTTCCACAGGCTTCCTTTGAAAAACCCGGAGTTACTAAAGTCTGGCTTGTTGTCCTGAAAATGGACCCGAATATTCCTATGGAAGAACTGAGGAGGGTCAGTCGCCGGGTCTGCAGCGCTCACTTCGCTCCAGAAGACTTCATTACGAAGACGACAAAGATAAAAGGCCAGGAAGCTCAGCGTCAGTACCTCAGGAGGAATGCCATCCCGATTGTTTCAGAGGGCAAAACAGACGCAGCGGAGGTAATGCATTTCTTTTGAAGATGTAATAAATATTGGTCGATAACCAGTGCACGTCGGCCAGCGTATAAAGCTCCTTGTATAAAATGAATAGCTATCTTCACGACCTATGTCTGTGCAGGAGTAGCCTTCTAAAAATACATTCCTGCAAAAGAATACTGCACTGTAACGCAATATAATTTACTCTAGTCCATGCTAGTTTTTGAAAAACTAACTCGCAATGCATATGATATGGTTATTCTCTGCAGGCAATAAATTGTGACTCGAGCTGCAATCACCGCGGGTCTGCATTGTTAGCGCACACTTACAAGTAGTCATATGCTTTCTCCAAAACTAATTGTCAGTAGTTTCGACCGTTATTTATTTATAAAGCAAACACTCATAGAAAATATACCCTTTTTGCATTTGTATGGGCTACTTACTCTATCGAAAGTTGTCCGTTCGGTCCTGCTGGCTTCGGCTGCGTCTGCCAGTTGACTCTCGGGACATAAAAAAAGTCTCTACCACAGCCCGGTTTGTCATGGCAGAAAAATCTTCCAGTGTAGTGAGACACGTATTTTGGGGGGCATCAATACGTGTTTCCTCTGGTCTCAAGTCCCACTCTGAGCAGCAAAGGCTCTCCTCTTCTGTTGTCTGTGGCGTGCAGTGTCCACAACAACAACACCACCAGTTAGCCCCCGTTCATGGACGTGCAGTGGTCGCTTGTTCTCTGGCCAGCTGTTCGGCTCTTTCCCTCTGCATCCTCCTTTCAAATAGCTCCTTGTTGGTGTATTCTGGCTCAAAACGATACTGGCATCCATCATACTCAGAGTCGTCATCAGACACGTCTACATCGGATAAATATTCCGTCATGTTGCACAAGAGTAGCTGTATAGCCTAGCCTAGCGCCGGCTGGACTGCGCTCCTGCGGCGCACGTCTATGACGTCACCAAAAGTGACCCATCGTTGTAAAGCCCCGGATGACCATAACAAGGAAGTTGAGCGGACATGGTGATAACACTGGCCATTCATTTATAAAATGTAGGTGAAATGAGCGAGTTTCGCAGCAGATAATGTCTAATTTAGGGGCTTCGATGTTTTGGCCCCGTCCGCTTCTATGGCATGAGAGAAGACGCCGTCGGATGGATCTAAATTGCTCGAAAACGGCTCCGACCTCCACCAAAATCATCTGGGTGAGTCTACGAGCGTATTTATTCCTAAAAATAAGGCCCAGGTGTCAAAAAACCGAACTTAGCCTTTAAAACAAGTGAAAACTTCCCTTCTGCAATGACACAAATGCACCTGCTCACATTACAGTACATATGTGAATGAAATCAGATGACTGTGCACAATAAAAATCCTTATCTATTTATCTAAAAATACAACTTAAAGGTTCAGTGCATAGGATTTAGGGGCATCTATCAGAAGAAATGATTTCTAAGTATGTTTTTATTAAGCCCAGTTCAGACCACTGATTTGTGACGAGATGAAACTGTTTTAGAAAGTTGCAGAGAAAAGTTGCAGCAGTGTGAACTGGCCATCAGAGCTTGACTCAATCTTGTCAAATCAGTGGCGGCTGAATGTAGAACGTAAAGCACATCACCTGTTTTACAGTCAATCGGCTTGTAGTGAAGTCTTCTGGTCAAGACAAAATGGCAGGAGGGCGTATTCGCTTGCTGTGGCAGGTGCTCCGTCTGGGCCAAGCCCTCTGATTCCGTCCTCGTGTGAGCCGGTGTCAGATGGTGGGTTGCTGCTGCTGCTCGCTGTATGTGCTTTTGTTTGAAATGGACTTCAGTTTATAAATCACCTGGAAATAAGAATCAGGTTTTCATCGCCTTAGAATGAGTTGTTTATATCTAGATGCAGAGCGGATCCTGTTGTGTTTCTTCAGTGGCCCAGAATGGATTAATCAACCACTGGCTCTCCAAAGGGCCTTTTGTGTGTGTGCATGGGCCACCGTAGTTCTCCTACATGCTTTGCACACAAGAGAAGTTTCAGACCTTAGTTTTCAGACCTCTAGACCTTCAACACAGCAAAATACTGCAGAGATGTCTTTCCACTGGGGTCTGACACAATATAATGCTAATGTGCACAACATCAGAGAACACTTAAGGTTAAACCCTGCAGGTTAAGCAGCTTAAATACAAAAGAATGGAGGCTAAGGCAGTAATCCTTGGCACTTGGTATAACAAGATATTTTTTTCTTCTTCCTGTAATATACACTACACTCAGGCTTTAAATCACATTAAAACGTTTGTGTTTGAGTTGTTCTTTTATTTTATTTATTATTTTTGGAGTATATATCCATCCATCCATTGTCAGCACTTCCCAGCTCCTCCTGGGGGACCCCAAGGTGTTCCCAGGCCAGACGAGATATGTGATCCCGCCGGCATATTTCTGGGTCTGCCCTGGGGGTCTCCTACCAGTGGGACGTGCCCGGAACACCTCCAGCAGGAGGCGCCCAGGAGGCATCCTGATCACCTCAACTGACCCCTTTAGACGCGAAGGAGCAGCGGCTCTACTCCGAGCTCCCTTCCTCCCCTTGGCTGCGCCTTGAGATCCTGTCCATGAAGATTACAAATAGGATTATATTAAAGTTTTATTTTCTTTTGAGGTCAGACTGTTTTTGGATATGAATGTTTGTCTTTAAGAAATGCATTAACAATATTTATATTCTCCTAGTGTCCTCTTCAGATGAACTGAATGAACTGAGTGAGTGTAATCAGTGGAGCAGAACTGCCTGAGATGAAACCAACCTCCAGGCTATGCTGGACCGCATTTTTTACCTATTCATAGAGGGTCAGCAGCAGAGATGCTTTATACTTGCAGTAAATACCTTAGATGACTCATTTGAAGATAAACTACACCAGTAAGATATGTAGACTAGATACATTGTATGACTAAAATGCACCTTGAGTGGGTGGGAGGGATGGAAAGGGTTCACTATAGCTTTTTCCTCTCTCCAACCTTTGTCTTTTTTCCCCAGAAACATAACTCCACCAGAAAAACTGGTTCGTCTGCCCTGACCGCTTAGGTTTAAGTTCCGCTGTAAGAGCAGGTCATACCTCCAACAAATGTTTGCTTAGACCAAAAATTGAATCTAAATGTTTTGTCCTGTCAGGTTGTTCTGTCACTTTCACTACTTTTGCTTTAGTTTTATTTAACTCAAGTTTGCTGCTCCAAACTCTTTTGTAGCAGACTTTGTTCAGACAAGCCCACACAAACAGACAGAGCTAATGCTCTTGCCTTATCAGTCTTTGATGTGTGGAAGAATAAAGACGGCTATCTGGAGAAGTTGGAGGTGTAAGATCGGTCTGTGGGAGCTTAGCCTACCTGCTCAATGATTGCTCTGTAGGTTTTCTACCATTTTCCCTGCAGTCTTCCTTCCTTTTTTTTTTTTTAGATTGTTCTACGCCACTGATCCACAAAGAGCGAGTTTGTTTTCTCTCACAAAGAGTCAGGGTCAGTTACAGAACAGGGTGCAGATTCGCTGTCTCACTCAAACTCTTCATCAGGCTGGATGTTCGCCGGCTCAGGGGAGTTGTATTTGGGCCTTCTAGTCAGAGGTGAATGTCTTGTCTGGTGGCAGAGGAAGCATCTTTTTTTTTTTTTAACTAAACAAAGTGAGGAAACATAGCTATAGCTCCTCTAAACAATACAACAGGATAGGCTGCTGCACTTCCTCTATAGAGTATAGTAAGGATTGTCTCACCACATGGGGTCTGTATGGCGGATGCTGACATGAAAACATTGTGGTAATTAATGATTAAAGTTATGGTGATGATGTTTATAAATGCCATGGATTCATGTGGGAGTGATCTGGCACAGCTGCATACACAAGTGATAAACATCAAGAAGATTTTAATTGTTATATAGTGTATAGGGCCAGGCAAGACAGTATATGAACATTAAACTGATATGATGCTGGATGTTGACTGAGATTGTTGATATCATAAAATTATGTGTTTCTTTAAGTGTTTTTAATCGTTGCATTTCAGTAAATGTAGTGTTCTGAACTTACTAGACTGATCTACTTGTGTTATTCTTCGCCCTTATCCACTTAATCATTATAACATCTAGGCATAGGACAATACGAACATTTGAGGGCATAGTTATCCTGGCCAAAATCATTTTAATTCACAATATTATCCTAATAAATATCAAAATGTCTCTCAGATACCATAGGAAACAAATCATTTTTTAGTAAATGTTAAAAAGACATAAAAAAGCAATGAAATATTCTTAAAAAGCCAATGTTTTGAACTTCTTGATATGAAATATGACATCCTTGATTAAGATTTTTCGTGTTTTTAAGGTTGGAGTGTATGAGTCTCTTTTACTCTTCACTGCTCAGCAGTCTGGCAGCATAAATGAGTGAGATGCTAGCAGCTGGCACTCACCCAGACTGGCTCACACAAGGCAGAACAATACTGATCATTAAAGTTCCCCACGAGGGTGCAACACCTTCGTACTACTGGCCGGTAACCTGCCTCGACACCAGATGGAAGCTTCTCTCAGGCATCATAGGAGCTAAGCTGAAGGGGGACACGAGTCAATACATAAGCAAAGTTCAGAAGGGGCATAGGAAACAACACCAGAGGGTCAAAACACCAGCTGCTGGTCGACACAGCAGTCACCTATGGCTTGGCAGGTCAACCTGAGCACCACCTTTACTGACTACAAGACAGCCTACAACTCAATGCCCCACACAGGGACACTGGAGTGCCTGGCACTATATAAGACTAACAACACACTGATAGCTTTCATCAAGAGCTCAATGCAGCTGTGGAAAACAACACTGGAAGCAAACTCCAAGGCTATCGCACAAGTTACCATCAAGTGAAGAATATACCAAGGTGATGTGCTGTCCCTGCTGCTGTCCCACATTGGCCTTAATCAGATCGTCTCCAAGGGTGGCTGTGGATCAGATTCAGAAACTAAGCAACCATCAGCCACGTCCTGTACATGGATGACATCAGGATGTAATTCGGTCTGGATAAGTGTGGCTGCATGGTGGCAAAGAGAGGAAAGGTGATCAGAACTGAGGGGCGCAGCTACTTGGATAGCAGACATACAGTACCTGGGTATCCCACAGGCCAGCCAGGCGCCGTGATGAGGACACAAGGAGGTCAGCCACAGCCAAATACCTTCAGAGGGTAAAACAGGTGCGAAGAAGGCAGCTCAGCGGGAGAAATAAGAGCCAAGCCATGAACATGTACACATTGCCAGTCACCAGATAACCAGCTGGAATAGTGTGCTGGCCACAGGAGGAGATGGATGCTGCTGATGTCAAGACATAAAAACTCCTCACAACGCTTGGAGGGTTTCCACCCAAAGTCCAGCACCCTGAGACTCTACGTACGGCGATAAAAGGGAGGGTGAGGATTTGTGAGTGTCAGAGCCACGAGTCAGAATGAAACAAGGAACATCCAAGAATACAGCGGGAGGATGCCCCCCAGGATGACCTGCTCTGAGTGCCTCAGGCAGCAGAAAACAGAGGGGGGTGAGAAGGAAGAGGAAATATCATGGAACACCAAAACCCTCCATGGGATGTACCATTGGCAGATAAAGGAAGTGGTGCCATCAAGAAATCCTAACCGTGGCTAGAAAAGGCCAGTCTGAAGGACAGCACAGATGCCTTGATCATGGCAGCACAAGAACAGTAGAAGCAGGGGTCTACCGACAAGACCCCAGTTCAGGCTGTGCATAGGCCCCTGAGACAGTCCGGCACATAGTGGCAGGATGTAAGATGAAAGCTGGGACAGCGTACACCGAGAGACACAACCAAGTGGCTGGATAGTGTACAGGAACATCTGTGATCAGAATGGAAGAGTCCCTTCGTGCCAATGGGACACAGAACTAAATAACAGGGCTGAGATCCTGACACATATGAGATGATCTGTTGCAGGCTTCCCTCCCCTCGACATCATAGAAACAGAATCCCACAGTGCTGTCAACTAACCACAAGAACAAGCTGTGCAAAGGTTTGCTCTTTTGTACTTTGTACTGTCGGTGTCATTTGTTTCGTCCTGTACTTTACATACTCTATACATTTTATCACTTATATACATTGTCATAGACTATAAAGGATGATTCACATATCGTTATGACCATTGTATAAATAATTTGGTTTCTCTTGGTCTCCTCTGTGCTCTCATATGAGTAGTTAAACATTACAATTGCGTCCCCTAGCGGTCAAATAGGTGAAGTACCGGCGCTCAAGAGCCACGCGGTGGCACCATCCATTCAGCAAACAGCATGTCAGTCTGATCAGTCATTTACAGTGAGCAGCCCTGCCAGTTAATCACACTGTAAAAGTTGGCATCTACTCTGGAGTTTCCGTGTCAATACATCTGTGTCTTTTGTTGATGAAATCGAAAGAGTGTCATTGCATGCTTGGATTTAATGAGGAAATTCTTTTGTCACACAGTATTTCGCAATCTCTATTTTTTAGTGATGCATGAAGTAACCACAGCTTCAAGTTGCACAACAGGGATTTTTATTGGAGCCAAAATGAAAAACTATAAATCCTTTCAGTTAATGTGTTTACTTTGTCAGGCATCTGCAAATGTCACTGCAAAACAAACTAACAAAAGCGATACTGTATGAATACTATGACAAGAGCTAAGAGTTATAGTTTTGTATTTTTCTATTAGTTTTTTTTTTAATTTTTGCTTTCAATTCATGTAGTTTCAGTTAGCTTTTTTTTTTAGTTTTAATGATACTACTGCTACTACTACTACTACTACTAATAATAATAATAATAACGATAATAATTCTTCTTCTTATCATCATTATTATTATTATATTATTATTAAGTACACAATATTTTTAGTTTTGTTTAAAGTCTAGTTTTTTATTTTTATTTCAGTAAGTTAGTTTTTTTTCTGTTTTTAGTTTTAATACTACTACTAATGATAATATTAATAATAATTGTTGTTGTTATTATTATTATTATTATATATTATTATTATTGTTATTATTATTATTATTATTAGTAGTAGTTGTAGTAAGTACACAATATTGTTTCAGTTAGTTTTGTTCTCTCTAATGTCTAGTTTTTTTATTTTTATTCCAGTTAACTGATTTATTTAATTTAATTTTTTGTGTGTGTGTGTGTGTGTGTGTGTGTGTGTGTGTGTGTGTGTGTGTGTGTGTGCAAATGTGTGTGTAAAATCAGTTAAATGCCTATGATTTATTCATATCTCTTGAATCACTATTTATTGCTGCGAGGCTGTTGCAATTACTTCACAAGACACACGGTGGCGCACAACAGCAACTGGTCAACTCAGTATCAGTCAACATTAAGGCTTCATTTCAGCAGGTGTGCACGAAACTTGTCAGAATGTTTTAAAACCGACTTTTGTAAACCTACCTGGACACGTGTACACACTTCATGGAGGAGGAACAACATAATATCATAGCTGATATTAAAGACACACCAACACAATTATATTTTTCCTCATTGCGCAACTTTATTTTTCAGTAAATGTGTTGAATAAAAATGGGTCACATCAGCTGAAACCATAACCACGGCCCGTAAGACGCCCAGTGCTGGAGGTGAGTTCCTGCCCTTTTCCCTCTCACTTCTGTTCACCTCCCTCCTCTTCCTCCTCCTCCTCCTCTCCATAGAAACTCTGCAGCTCAGTCCGCAGCGCTTCAGACGCGCTCTCTGCCGCTCACACGAGTTTCAGGTTGATCAAACGCTTCACAGTAACTCCGCGAACTTTAGTTTCACAAACTTTCTTCTGTTTCGATACAATGTTGGATTAAACCCACTAACCTTTGTTTTCCGACCACAGAAGGTTTGTTTTACGACAGCGCAGGTACAATGACCGCATTCTGCAGCAGATCGACTGATTAGAGGTAAGTCGAGCCCAATATTTATAAAGCTCATTACATCTACTGGAAAAACTATTTTCTTCGACAGGTCAGAGAGATTCTGTTTATCTGTGTTGTGCTGCAAATAACTGGAGCATGCCTGTTTATTTAGTGATGTTTGTAGGTGACATACACACAAACAGAAGCGCAGAAAAGTTTGGACTTTAAGTGAAACGGGGGATTATAAACAACATATGGTCTGTAAATTACCGCGGACTGTTGTGTCCCTTTTGGAATATTACAGTGATTGCTCACAGCCAACAATATCCTGTCAGCTTTGTGCTTGTATTGGGGGCATTTCACCACAGTGAACATACACAAAAGGATTATCAGCTGTCTTCACTGGCTTCGCCTCTGTTATGCGCAATTCAACTTTTTTACGCATGTGTTTAGGTTTAGCTGCCAGTGTCTGTACTGAACCCTTGTTAATGAGTAAACTTTGGGAATTTGGGCACTACACTGAGCTCCTGTTTTTGTTTGCCCTTCAGGGAGAGGTCAGTGTTTGCACTTTGACCTGTAGGTTTGGACATATAGAGAAGAGGACACAGACAATCTAGCACCATGGATATCGGCAACGATGTGGACCTGTCCAATAAAAACATCACCCCATTGTGGAAACGCCGCACGGACTCTTGTAAAAAGACCCAGGACTCAAGTAAACCTAAACCACGACCCCTCAGTTACCACTCAAATGGGGTCATGACGACGGACTTCCCTGCGGAGGACAACAAGTGTTCTTTCACCTTGAGCCAACCTGCCGAGAGGCTGGTGGTCGCACCCCCCAGTTGGGGCAAGAGCAGTGTGGTGCTGAAGCACGTTCTGCACAAACCTGCCAAGAAAACCAGAGTTGTTCGAAGCATCAGCATTGGGCACCTCTCCAACGGACTGTTCTCACTGTCCAAATTTAGGTCTGAGGACAGATCCGCTTCACTGGACAATAGAGTGTGTAATGGAGACAGGAAAACCAGCAATGGAGTGACAGTATGGCAGGAAAAGCATCTCCAAGACCCCCAGAAACACACATCCAGCTCGTCCAGTTTGAGCTCACAGAAGGACCAGATTGCGTATGGGAAGAGTTCACCCGACGGTGTTCCTCTTAATTCCTCTCCTGTCATGTGTCCACGCTCTCCCAACAACAACCACAAATACAACCACCATGAACTGTCCTCCGTTTCGTCTGCATCCAGTCCTTCTCCTCCAGCCCGGCGTACCCCTACCCCCTCCCACAGCTCCACCTCCAGCATCCCCTCCCTCTCATCCCTTACCTCCTCAGATCCCCCGACCCCACGCTCCCCATCGCCAGCAGACAGAGGACAAGTGCTCCATAGACCGTCCTCATTCTCGCCTGCCTCCTCTCAGGACACCAGACATGCTTCTTCCTCTTCTTCCCTCTCCTCCACCTCACCCTCTCCCTCCCTTTCCCCGTCTATCTCTCCCTCTCCTTCCATCGTCCTCAGCACCCACAGCCCTGCTGCCCTGAAGATGGGCACCCAGCAGCTCATTCCCAAGGGTTTGGCATCGGATACTCGGCAAATCAAGGCGCCCGCCTCTGAGCCACAAGGCCACGGTCTGGCAGGGCTGCTGGGGTTGGATCATTCCAAGCGAGCGGTGAAAGCCCTTAGCATGGTAGAAACGGGAACCTACTTTTCTACAGGAGGGGTCCAAAGCGAAGCAGCAGACGGGGAAAGTGAGAGCCCGGGGACACTAAGAAGGGGCCTGAGGAGTACGTCCTACAGGAGGGCTGTTGTGAGTGGAGTAGACTTAGAGGTCCCGTCGGTAGATCCTAAGGCCCATCGGTTGTCGCAGTCTGTCATCAGATGGCTGAATGAGGATAATCCAGATTCACCAGTGAGCCCTGCAAGTCCTGGCACTGTTAGCCTCACTAGCCCCGGAACAGCCAAGCCTGTGAGCCCTGGGACACCCAAACTCACAAGCCCTGGGACACCCAAACTTTCCACCCCTGGGACACCCAAACTTTCTAGTCCTGGGACACCCAAACCTGTCAGCCCAAAGATTTCAAAGCCTGCCAGCCCTGGGACAGAAAAACCTACTGGCATTGAAAAAAACAAGGTGGGTGCACTCGAGAAACAAACACTGGTGCTCTTGAAGAAAGAAAAAGGGTTGAAATCTACCAAAGTATAATAATAAATAAGTAAAACTTTTAGGAGCAGGAGCAATTTGGAGGTTACCTTTAAATGAAGAACTTCAAGAATTTTAACTGTAATGTGTCAAGTCTGAAGTTTGCTATTTTTTCCATATTTGGGTTGACTTGCTGTACCTCATACAGAATATGTTGTAACATACCCAACTGGCTCTATACAGTTTTTTAAAGAGAGAATTTCAGCATTCACCTGCACTACCTATCACTGAACATGTACAGCCCTGTAAATACCCTTAGAACCTTTCCTTTAATATTTACCTTTGCGGTAACAGATTGACATTTCTTCACTTAGTTAATCATAATCCGCTTGATGGGTTTATTTTTCATCGTGCGCAAAGATTGCTTCAATATGGAATATTCAGTATTTGGAGGGCAAAGTCCAAATTGTAAAGTGACAACACAGACTGAGTATTGTGGAACAAACTTAGCAGCAGCAGCAGCAGCAGGTCAGACAAGGCCTTACAAGGAAACAATTAATGTGGTTGTTGGGAGACATGACGTAATGTGACACCGTGCCCACACATAGAAACTGACATACACAATGGCTCTGTAATTAGACAGGGGTCAATGAGGAGGTCACAAGAAAGGGCACAGGCAGGTCATGGACAGGTGACTGAGGTATACAAGCCTATTCCATTTAAAGTCTGTCGGTGCACGCTTTCTCAGTCCCTCAGTTTGTCCAGGTCATTACAGTTGTGATGCATTTTTTTTTCCAGAGTCCAGATAAGAAGAAGGTTTTGACCACTCAGCGGACATTTGACAGTGAGGGTGAGAAACTCCCATCTGTTTTGTTTTCACCTCACATTTTCCTTCATTGCAATCCTTTAGCGTCTTTTCTTTTGGCTTTTCCGTCTTTCTCTCAAGAAAACAATATCTTCCTTTTTAAAAACTTCAACATGATGGATCTGCCTGTGAATTTCAGAGGAAGAACTGTACCAGAACTACCAGGAAAAGGCTTTACATAATGATTCGGATGAGGATGCCGATTCCAGAGAACCCAAACCTGATGACGGCATTGTGGTGCAGTACAGACCTATACGTACTTCCTGGAGCCAACTCAGTGTGGTTAGACATAACACACACACACACACACACACACACACACACACACACACAAACTCTAGCTACATCCAGTATACAGACAAACATACAGTATGCACACAGTGCCGTGGCTGTGCAGTCTTGGAATTCTAGTGCTCTGAAGAATGCTGTCATATCCAGTTTGGCCACAGTCCATACCCATCCTCCCACTGTTTCTGCCTTCCTCTGCCCCTCACGCTGTTTATAAGGGAGCGCAGGAGCATTTCTTCTAAGACCGGGAGGCAGACAGTCAGCCAGACCCACAGGAAGTCTTGCAAGCACTGCTGGGCCTAATGCCAGTGTGTTGGCAAACTCTACATACTCGTCAGACTGCAAATATGCTTAAAATGTTGCCTCTACAGAGAAGTGCGGTGGCTCTTCATTACATAATATAGTTAGGGATTGGAATGGATGGATAGAGGAATAGAGAGGAGGGGAATGGGCTAATTTAGTTTCCTACTTAGGCATTCCCATCTGTTTGTTTACTTGTTGAGGAGGGAAAGTGCCGGAACAAAAACAGGCGAGGGCATAGATGGAGGCAATTAGGATTAGTTCTGAAATTGCTGAGCTGGGAATGGTATGCACTCAGACTCGAATAAATGGGAAATTGGATTCAAAGTAGAGAACATTGCAAAAATGTCTTGGGTCTTTTTTATTCTTGTGTTAGCCAGGAAGGCACAGAGTCGAATTGAGCTGAGTCCGACATTACCGTGCTGACCAGGACTTTCTTTTTCCATCACAGCTGCTTTACAGCTGTAGATCTGTGAATGTGTCTGGCCAGATGCATCATGTAACACTTCTGGATTCTTCCACAACCTTCACATTTTGTAGGAAATACATGACACTTTCATTGTTTTGGTATGTCAGGAAATAAGTTTATTTCCTGAAGCCAATAAACAGATAAAAATGTCGTCAATCGTTTAAGCCTGGCCTTCCCAAAAAGTTCCTCTCTGTCCTCCCCGGTATCACTTGCCATTCAGGGTTTGATAATATGTCACATCCCAGAATGTTTTCATTTCCAGGAATAACCACCTGTAGTTTCGAAGGGTGGAGCTTCCCTAGAGCTACGTTGTTTCTGGCACTAAAGCTGCCTGACACTTGTTTGTTTTGTCTGCTTCAAGAAAGGAAATATTGATTCAAGCTTAAAAAAAAGGGTGCGACTAATTAGCTTTCGGTTAATGAGACCTACCTGGTTGTGTTTCAGTTACAAATACATCATTTCCATTTGTTTGTAATACAAGTCAAGTTCATCTCTCAAACTAGGCACATAACTCTCACTATCACCTTTATCGGCCTGGGTGTCAGCAGGTGTAGTGTTGATTCTTTGAAATGTCTTCATAAATTACCTGGTTCCAACATGAATCTTCCAGTGTCTGTTGCACTTACTCTTCGGTCAAAAATGGAAATCGCACAGCGCGTTTTGTGTGTACTCCATCCACAAGAATCGATTTTGCATGTTGTGGCTTTTGCTTCTTTGATTGTTGTGGTCTTGTTGTTTTGCACTTTAAAACGAAGCTGTTGGTGTGCGAGTGAGTAAGAACTTCCAGCTACCCTGAGGACATCAGCTACACCAGTAGGCAGTCTTTCAGTGTGGGCCAGGACACATTAGTGTACACACTGCTGAAAGAATGTGGCCATATGTGACCCAGAACACCTCCGAATTTAACCTGAGCGATCACATCTCAAGACACATTGAGGACGTGTTGTGTGTGTATTCACATCTGTACCCAGAGCTGTGCACTTGTGATCCTATCACCTAGGACGCGTGTTCATACCAGGTTGAAACAGGACAAAGTTCAGTTGGCATCATGACAGGCACCAAACCCTTGCATCTCTAAAATGATAGCTGGTTTTACTGATATGGTGTTGAGGGTTTGGCAGATGGGAAAACAAGAGCAAGAGAAATAATAAAACTGATGTATGTGTGAAAGGAGTACAAAGACAACAAGACATGTTTGGTATGCTGCAGGTTGTTTGTTCTCAGTGTTTGCTTAAGGCTGCAGGGCAGATACTAGAGAGAAGGAAGGCTCCTCCAGGAGCAGTATCACTTCCTTGTGTCTTTACACCAAAACAGGATGAGATGCTAGAGGAAGTAAGGAAAGACGGTCTCTGTGGATTTGTGCCTGCATGTGTGATCTGGTGAAACATACTGTGAATGTGCCCGAGGTTATACTGGATATATTTGGTGGAACAGGAGACGGAGGCATGCTTTTATTCAACCTTACCTTCAGTTTGTCAGAGCCACAGGCTGATTAATTCAATTGCACTCCACACCCAGTTCATTCCAAAAGACTGCTTGCTGTTTGAATCTTATTCAAATATCTCTGGACCACATCTCGCCAGCCACATACCAACACGCACATACACTTTGCTTTTGCTTATGTAGGGCCTGTGCTTCCTGAAAAATGACATTTTACCTTTAGAGTTTTTTGGTTACAACAGATTCCCTTTTTCTACACTCACCCTGCGCCTCTTTACTGAGAAGATCTTTCTTCTTTCCCATTTCCTACAGTAACTTAATTGGCCCTCAATTCAGTGTGGTATGCAAAGTGCTCCTTTCTTTGTGTGTGAGGACAACAGTGGCACACAAGCACACAGCCGTGCTACAAATTCAAAGGGCTCCTGACCTGAAAAAAAAAACCCAAAGTCATCAAACAAGTGTGACTTTGTGTTTGAAATCTTTTCATAAAATCATCCCTCTTATTTTTTTTTTCTGATTTTGTTTTCTATTCAGGTAAAGAAAAGCGGTCTGTCTGAGCGGATGAATCAGGAAGAACGCAAAAGACAAGAGGTAGGAATCATACTTTCATTTGTTTGGTTCAGAGTGAAAATTATCCAATTTTAGGCTGCGGGCATGCTAACTCAAGAGTTACTAAGGGTTTCCAAACACTGATGGGAGTATTGCTGTCCATTTGGTCTTTGTAAACTCTACTAGACCAATAAAAAAGGCCATTAAAGGAGCCCAGCTGGACACATGGATCATGGACTATTATATCTTTAAAGCAGATGCTTTGTAAAGGGAAGGAGTAGGACACGTTCCAATAAATATTAAGTTAAGACAACCTGATGAGCAGAAACATCACAAGAATTGACAGAAGTGCTTAGATGTGCGTGGTATTGATTAATAGCATTCCGAACGTGATTGTAGAGCACAGGTATGTCAAGCATGTTCATGACAGAGCCCATCTCATGGAGAAGTGAGTGAGTCAGTAAATATATCAACTGACTATTGTGAAACAAAAAAAACAAACACAAGTAGTCCCCGTCTTTTCGGTCTCTCACTCTTTCCTCCCTCTTCTGCCCCTCAACAGGCCATTTTTGAGGTCATCTCGTCGGAGCACTCTTACCTCCACAGTCTAGAGATCCTTATCCGAATGTTCAAGAACTCTGCAGAGCTCAGCGAGGCCATGACCAAGACTGAACACCACCACCTCTTCTCCAACATCACCGACGTCTGTGAGGCTAGCAAGAAGTAAGTGCGCAGTTGTGTTTTAAGAGTTATTATCAGACGTATATAGCGGTGTGTTTTCTTGTTTGGTGTATATTATAGAACTGTCTTGGTGTCAAGGACTTACGACAAGTGCTGGTAATGACATATTGGTTGGTATTTTTAGGCTGCTCGTATATGTTCCATAGAAGTCTATCAGAATTTGTGGTTTCTGGTTTTGGCTAATGAGCTAGATCATTTTCTGATTTAACAGCACTTAAAAGTTGGTAGACCGCACTCATTCTATGTAGGGCGTGTCTGTAAACACTATCCCAGCCTGACGCTCCAGCTTCAGAGTTGTTTTCATTGTGTAAGGGATTGTGGGTAGGCAGCACTGAGCTGTTTTCTGAATGTATGTGTGGTCAAATGCTGAGGGGCAATTTGAGTGACAGCACAAAAGAAGAATTAAGCTTTAATTATAGTGGCATTATCAACATGAGCATTCCTTGCTGTTTGAGAGAGCTAAAAAGCAGACTGGATACAATAAGCTAACATTTGCTGCTATGAGCCCTCTGAGTTTACCCGTCCATCATGATTTATAGTGCATGCATGAGGAATGTTTAATGACATTCATGGCCAGGTAACCATGAACTTCTTCCAAGGATCCCATAAACTGATGGAAACACTCATGCATGAGAGGCCATGAAAGTTTAGACTGACTGTGCTGCCTCAGCAATTACTGGTTGTACAGGCCTCCATTATTTCGACAAATGATTGACAGAAGAATTTCTGAGTCCATGTGTTCTTTGTTAGGTTCGTATGTATTGGCGATTTTAACTGTGGTATCATTGCTCATGTCGTTCTTTAAGAGATTAGTTCAGTATGATAATGGCCTCTATTAGAGGTGGACTGTATAGCGATGCATCGTGGCTTGTTCCTCATGGGATGTATAAGATGACTATATCGCAAACACTGAGTACGAATTGTCATGTCTTTTTGTTTTTAGACTTGCTTTGGTTCTCTTGTTCTCTCACAGACACAAAAAGAAAAGACAAAAGATGCACAATCTTGATACCTCAGACACACTCCACCCATCCACTTCACTTTCTCCCGTCTGTAAGCAGGAGAGGTGTGTGCTTTTGTATCTTGAGGACTCCAGACTGCGACCCATTAGTTGGATTTTGCAACCATGGAGCACCAGTGCAACCGCTCACAGCGAATGAATCCCAAAGTTTGACAGCATGGCTTTAACAGTTTAACATCCTGCTAACTGCTACCATCTAACTGCTGACAGGAAGCTTCACATTTACAGCAAAAACATCAGCACTTACAGCTCAAGACAAAAGCCTGAACTTTGTGGTAACATTACTTTATTTAACTTTATTATAACAGTATTTTGTTCAAATTTATTATATTGTTATTTTATTTAATTCTATTATAATAATACTTTATTTGATTATAAGTATTTTATTTAACTTTTCTAGAACAGTACTTCATTTAACTTTAATGTAACTGTACTTTATTTAACTTTACCATACAGCACTTTATTTAATGTAACTGTATTTAATGTAAATGTTATTTACTGTAACAGCCCTAGCCTCAATTCATTATGATAACAGCCTCATGTTCTGGTATGAAGTCATGTTCACCATGGCAGCAGTCAGTTTATTGGTGCAGTGATGTCGGTTTACAGGCCTGCTATAGGGACTCATGACTCCAGAATTAGTCCAAGGTTTAAAGTTTTTTCACACTCTCCCTCCCATAGCCGCACGTTTACTGAACCCACTCTGCCAAGAAGCTGTTACCAAGTTTTCAGGGTTATTCTTGATAATACGAATAAATCTGAGCATGAATTGAAGTTAAGCTGAGGTTGTGAGTTGACCCAGAGCATTCACTGCCTCCTGTGTGCAACTGTTCATGACATTTGCTGAAGGATCCCGTGTCAGGATTGCAGCCCCCTCCTCGGAGAAAGAGTTCTTCGTTACATACCAAACATGTACATTTGACTTATCCTTATTATCACAAAGGGGAAAAAAAAACACACTTTTACAAATAATACTCCTCGTTGTCCACATGTGGGTTGACATGGACATTGTTTGTACATTTATTTACGCCTCCTTGCTGCTGTGCATGAACGGCGCTATCTGTAAATTCCTCAACAATTCCTTCCTGTGCTCAGACCTGCTGCAGCCCATTTCACTCCCCTCTCTCATTCCTGCACACAGACCCCACACAGTAATGCAATACTTTACCCTCCCTGCCTACTTAGACCTGCATAGCCCCAGGGAAGAGAGTGGAGGGCACAGAGATGGTGAGACAGCAGCGCTTAAGATATAAATTGGCCTGCAGCACTGGTTTAACAAGATGTTTTACTTGGAACAGATAGTCGGGCTTTAAGTTAAGAAAATAGTAGAAATCTCATTCCACCTGCAGGCTCCAGTGTAGTCTGTGTGTGTGTGTGTGTGTGTGTGTGTGAGATAGTGAGTGGGAGGGCTGTTAAGTATTTTAAATGCAGATGTGTTACTGACTGTATGTCCCTTGCAGCCTTGGGATATGACATACCTCATTGATTACCATAACATACTTTATAATTGGAACAGTGTACTGTACAACCAAGGCAAACTGACAGGGAAGCTGATTAACTTTCATTCCTCAGTACGCACTGGTACAACAGCCTAATTTTGGGCATTTCATTTTTTCCTCACCCTGATTCAACTCTCTTCCCTTGACCTCTTCCCTCATGCCACCATGCTATTATTGGGGTCAGTGAGTTTTGCCTCAGCAGGGCGTGAGGCCTGACCTTGAGCAGCCTTGACCTGTTAAAGCTCTGAATACACCTTGAGGACATGGGCCAGCAAACAGGGCAACGTGTGTGTGTTTTCTGTTACCCATGACCTCATTAGAAAGGCTATAGTTCAAAGAGTGCAGAGTCAACAGGGATGCAAGGTTACGTGGTCACAAGAAGCATTGTTTCCTGCAGATAGTCGTAGCACAGTGTGTATGTGGACAGGTAGGGATAGCGATGAGTGCAGATGAGCTCAAACTCAGTCCAACCGGTCAAGGTCAGCGTCCCGTCTGTGCGACAGCTTCCTGTTTGTCACCTTGGATCGTGCATCCAAAAACACTCATCCTCTTGAAGTGGACCATGTGGCGTGCCGTTAAACCGGCCATCTGGTGGAGCTCAGGAAGAGGAAAAGCCTCTGTGTTATGGTTAATGGTAGGCTATGTCTATTTTAAGAGGCGGGGAGTTCCTCTGTTGTGATCTTACAGCGGGTTTGGAAGCAAGGTGTTGGCAGAGCTTCCTGCCTTCCTGACTTTGTATCTGTCATTGTATCCTATATTTTTTTCCAGTGTGGGATGAGTCATGATTCGATGCGTCTGACTCAAGCTGTTGCCATGTACGGTATGAAGCCCTGACATACTAACCCTGATTCATCCCGTGCTTAGGTTCTTTAAGGAACTGGAGGAAAGACACCAACAGAACATCGTAATCGGTGACATCAGCGACATCATGAACAAACATGCACAGTCCAGCTTTGATCCTTACATCACGTACTGCTCCAACGAGGTCTATCAGCAGAGGACCCTGCAGAGGCTGGTGTGAGTGACCGAGCAGACACACAAACAGAAGTTCATGTCGTATCTCTGTTGTATGATATCCAACATGACTGCTCTGACACTTTGACCTAGTTTGCTCTTCCTCTTGCTCATTCTTTTCCTCTTTCTCTCCGTGTATAATAATCTTTCTGAACACCCAATCTCCCTCCCCCCCCTTTCAGGTCAAAGAATCCAGTATTTAAGGAGGTGCTGAACAGGATAGAGAGCCACCCAGACTGCAGGAACCTCCCCATGATCTCCTTTCTCATCCTGCCCATGCAGAGGATCACTCGCCTGCCCCTGCTCATGGATGTGAGTGTATGCATGAAGCATGGGCTTTGGAATGACAAGACTTTGACTCTTACACAACAGTTTGTTTACTCATACTGTCCGGGCTAATTCGACATGGGACGTGCTGTAACCCTCAGAAGATGTTTGTGTGACCTTACATCATCTCCTGATAACTCCTAACTGATGAACCTCTCCTTTTAATGTTTTTCCTTCTTCAGTTTTGTGCTTCCTTTGGCGCACGATATTCTGTCCCTACAGTACCTCCCTCTCTTCCTCCCCCTTGCCCTACTTTCATCCCCCTCTCTCCCGTTCTCCGTCATTGTTTCCCGCGGGACTCTGGGGTTTATGCTAGTACACTCAGAGGCTTTTGGATCCTGAGAAAGTTTGGTTTTAATTCATTGCTTCCCACAGCTTTCTTCATGCATGAATATTTTGTCAGGCTTTGGGTAGAGTGTGCTGTGGATGGCTGCAGTGCATTGTTGTGTGTTTTTGTGCATGAATGTTTTTTACATTATGAATTAGTGTCACTGCTTTGAGCCCTGACTATCTGTGTTGCAGACAATTTGTCAGAAGACACCAAAAGACTCGGCACAATACGAAGAGTGTAAGAAGGCTTTGCAAGCAGTCAGCAAGGTGCGTGGGTTTGTGGAGTCAACCACGAATATTAAACCAAGTCATTGTGGATTTTCTGTTTTTATATTTTCATGAATTTTGACCTGCATGTCTAAACATGTTATTTTGATACATCCTCTTGAGACCCTGTGTCCGCATATGAGGACATCACTTTTTGAGTTTTCTTGACCTTATACTTCATTCTACTTAACTCAGATGTGTTGTCCATGTTCATGGACACTTGTTTGAGCCATTTAGTGGTAGTAGGAGCACAATACACTAATCCATGTAAAATTGGACAAGGTCCAAAACCTGATCACATTTACTTGTTTATTTATGATTGATAACATTTGTAGTTTGATATGCCAACAATTTTTTTAATCAGTTTTAGCAACAGTAACAATCTAAGACACTGTAAATTCGAAAGCACTCGTTTGAAGACATTGGGAGTTTATCATCGACTTATTGAGGGACGTTGGGACTTCATTATTGTTGACAGTGTTTTTTTTTTTGTTTATACTTATCAGGTCCTACTAATCCCACATATCAAAGAGAATTTAAAAATGTGTATCAAACAAAAGTTTGGGTCTCAGGATGATTTGTTGCTATTGTGAAACTATGGCTCAGGAGTCTTGCCTTAGGGGGCCGTACACATGCTGCATCTTTACCTGGAAAACGCCAGGTTGGGCGCTAGGCACTTCTGTTGTGCCTACTTTCTGCCAACTTTTAAGGGCGTGGAGGCAGGTTGCATCTGAGGTTGTTAAGCAACCATAATCAGCACCTTATCATAGCCTACTTATCAGGAAAAAAAGTGCAGAGCTGATCTTCTTCCAGGCGTTACTTTGTAAGTGTGTACTAGGCCAGAACTGTGGGACAAATGTAAAGCTCTGGGTAGCCCTGCACCTTCGTGGTATGAAAAAAGGGGCTCGGAAAAGCTGACACTGGCATTTGAGCACACCTGCCTTGTGTCTACGATGGAAAAAATTGAATTTGAGGGTGCAAAAAACCCGGCATGTGTATGACACCCTGTATAGGAGACTAGGGCTGTGGTGGAATAGTCTTTTTCTATTTTTTTTGCTTTGGAGGGTTTGAGTGAAATGACTCAGAAGTAATTTATGTGGCAGTCATGATAGGTGCTTCAATGCTTCCTTTTAGTCTATTAGCAAAGGGTACACAGTAAGGAGATAATACTGTCCCACAATTTCTTGCTGCAGCAACATTTAAATTGACCCATACCAATGACAGTTACTATTGCCTATATGTAGCCTAGTGTAACTGCAGTCAGATTCTCCTAGTGCTCAGTTGTCTTTTCCTAATTCCCTGTGTATTCTCCTTCACATCTTTCCTTGATCCCATGCTGTTTTCCATCGAGGTCAAGGAAGAGTGTTTAGGAGAGGGTATAGGACATACAGATATAGGATATGGCTGTGAAAGCATGGCTGAATTAATCATAATTTAGGAGAAAATAGAAACGATAACAAGAGTATTGACAGTGACAGTACCCCAGAAAGTGAAGAACATTGTTCTGTGACTCTCAGCAACAGCATGTGGGAAAAGATGATCCCAGAGGTATTACAAAATAAGCATTTAGGAAATCTCACTTGGCACTAGGCAAAGTTTGCTTCCCCTCAGAAGTGCTACGACCTTTTAACAAAGTTTGTTTAAGTGTAGATGGGAAATGATTTAGGAAAGGGCTCCAGATAACAACAGCACTTGCATATTTTTTTTTTTCACAGCCTAAGATTAGGCAGGAATGCAATCACGTCATATTTAAATGCCATATTTAGGTGAAGAATTTTTCCCTAAAAATGCAAGAAAAAATTGTTAATTTCCAGTAGTTGCTGTATTTGATTAATATGAACACGTCATTTATAATTAATGGATATAAAGTGAAAAGCAGAAGGAATAGACTAATAAACACTGTGTGCGTGTGCAGGTGGTGAGGAAGTGTAATGAAGGAGCTCGCACAATGGAGAGAACGGAGATGATGTATACCATCAACTCTCAGCTGGAGTTCAAGATCAAGGTATGAACATGTTATTATGTAATACACCACACAGTTGCATCTTGGGTAGATGTGTATTTATTAAGTAATAAAACATGTGCTCATGCAGTCATGTACAGACCTCACACACATATGGAGACACACCACCGTCACTCACTTGGTGAGATCTACACACATAATGCACACACGGCTTGGCAGACTCCAGTGTGTCTAAGCAGTGTGGGAAATAGCTGTTGGCACATTTGGTATTCACAGATGTCTCGCGAACATATTCTCAGTCTGCATAGCCAGCTGTTCACACATGCACACACAAATTGCGATTAAGGAATTCCTGACGGCACCAACATCAAAATATCGTTTGGTTAGATTTATCGCCACTTCTTGTTCATCACATTCTCTTTCTCCTTTTCCTGCAGCCGTTCCCGCTCGTCTCATCCTCCAGGTGGATGGTGAAGAGGGGAGAGCTGACGGCGTTCGTAGAGGACAACGGCATCTTCCTTAAGCGGACGTCGCGGCAACAGGTCTACTTCTTCCTCTTCAATGACGTCTTCATCGTCACCAGGAAGAAGAGGTGAGAGTGGCTCTGCGTTGGGCTGGTGTGAGCGTGGTCTCGGTGTGCAGGTTTCGTTCATAACTCACCTGTTCTGACATGTCGAGGGTGAAAGTGTAATCATAAGCCGTTTGTCATTGTGTGAGTGTGTGAACCGCGTATGGCCAAGACCCTGAGCACAGGGTGTGTGACATCGTCTCTATCCTCGTGTTTAAACTTGGTGTGGGAAATGAGGCTGTTGAGAAGGAGAGCAGTTATTGAGGCCTGAGCTGAAATGAAAGCAAAACAATTGAATTACAAGAAAGAAAATATAAACAACAGCTTCACAGTCATAACATGATGTTATTATCAGCAGGGTGAAGGAAGATTTTTAAAAAGTTAAGAGGGATTGGCACACATTGATGCACTGCCCACGCTTCCTCTGCTTTATGGGTGTGTTTATTAGGATGAACAGGTGCAGTTACCTGAACCTGCTGCGACTTGGCATCGTGAATCTGAGCATGGTTTTCTGATTGTTGTAGAGGTTTCAACATGTTCTGGTGCTATGAATCATCCAGAGCGAGTAGACCTACTTAATGTCAGCCTTTTCAATGAGTCTGCTTTACCCTCCTCTATTTCCTCTAGTTTTCGACAACACTATGAAGCAAGCCATAAAAAGGACTTCCTTGAAATGATGTGGTTTTCATTTGCATGCATGCAGCGTGGGTGTGCGCGCACAAGTGCCTCTATTTTTGCCAAAAAAAAAGCCCTTTCCCGTCCATCTCCCTCCGAGTCTGGAACTGATTGTCCCGCCACTCGCAAAAACTATGAAATTCCAAAGAATCGTTCAAAAAAAAAAAAAAAAGGAAAAGAAACATTCCATGTGATATTTTTCTGGGAATCTGATCCAGGACGGCAGACTCCAGCAGTGTGTGGTGTCAGGCCCGTGTTTGGAAGAGGGATTTGGGAAAGGGAGTGCTCCGGAATCACAGTGTGTATTTGTGCGTGCGTGTGCGTTTGAATGGGAGACGCTGTTATAATATTGGTTTGTGCTGCGGGTGAGCGTTGGAGTCCTGCTGTGGCACGCTACTCTACTGCACTCCATCTGCAGTAATCAAAACAAAAACACACCAGGGGTACACGAGGCTAGTCAGGCACAGCCAGGTCATAAACCCTCCTAGACATAATGGTGTAATAGCGTTTTCCCTTCTCATTATAACTTGGAGTTTGTGGGGGGGGGGGGCTTACAAGCTCCCGACTGACCTTTGTTGCCAAACGCAGTACTTTTGTGCACTTGAATCCTCTCAGCTTCTTCTTGTGTCACTTTTTATAAGCTTACATTTTAAGGATACCATGAAGGAAGGGGGAAAGGTTAAAGCAACAGCACTTACACAGCAGACAGAAAACATTCCTACGACCTGAAGCCATTTACAGTTTTATAGGATTATATAACTTAATACTTAAAGGAAAGAGAGCACAGAGATGTACTAGGTGATGTGGAATCCGGAAGATTAGTTAGACTTTAGATGGGGTTCAATAGCTGAAAATGAATCTAGTATCCTGTAAGGATGAGAATAACCAGAGGTTTGACGATACGATATTATCACGATACTTAAGTCACGATACAATAATACTACGATTTTAAATATGTTGCGATTATGTACGCTGAGTATTGTGATACAATATATTGCAACATATTACCTTTTCTCAACTGTTAATTGTGTCCCCAAAGAAAAACTTTGTCAACATCTGTTTTATCTTACAAGATAAAGTTTTCAGTCTGTTCATCTCACATCAGCCATTTTTTTCACAGCAAAATTAACTTAGTGGGCTGAAAAAGCAATTACTTCAAGTATTCTACTAGGCTACCTACAGTTTGATTTACATGTCATATTTATAATTTACTTAATAAAAATCGATACTTGGCACTGTGTGACGATACGATACTGCTGTACAAAAATATTGCGATACTATGCTGTATCGAGGATTGATGAAACACTTTTTTTTAAGGTAACACTGCTCTATTTAGTGGTTTTAGCAGTTTTATTCCCCTGGTCCGTAATATCTAAGCCTACAATTCGTCTCACGGTAAGAACCTCCATTAAAGTGACCACTGAAGGAATCCTAACTGGGAGTTCACGCTTGGCACACAGGAGAAGTTTCAGCTGGTTGCAGTCTTCAGTCCTCACCCCTAGATGCCACTAAATCCTACATACTGCTCCTTTAAGTCAAAAACGTTATAAATCTGAGTTGAAACAATTAGTCTGTCGAATTGAAATTCAAAGGTCATTGGAAAGTATTTTTATAACGGATTAATGGTTTTAAGCACAAATGCCAAATATTCTCTCGTTCCAGTGTCTCTAATGTGGGGATTTGCTCTGTTTTTATAGAGCTGTAAATCAGATGTGTTTAGATTCTGGAGCGTCGATCAGAAAAAAAACAAGACATTTGAGGATTTCAACTTGGACTGTGGAAATGTCTTTACTTTTTTTGAGTTTTTATAGACCAAACAATCCTTGATTACTCAAGAAAACTATCATGATAATTGTTATTATAAAGGGAGAGAAGATGAACGATCTTATCAAATGCGAGATCCGTCAGATTCTCAGCCTATTTTGTCTACTTCGAACTGGGTCCAAAATACAGCTGGCTATGAAACCAAGCCCTTGTCAGACTGGCCTATTGTCACACAGCGGGGAAAGTTTTGATCTGCTGCTCTCTGGCTCACAGGAACACTTACATAACACTGAGTCCACACCAGCTGGCTCTTCTCTCATCTTCACTTCCCCCCTTTTTCCTGTGTGATACCGGGCATCATCTAAACATTCAGTATTGTTGAGGTTTTCATCTCTCCCTCCTCTCTTTCTCTCTCTCTCTCTGTCCTTTCCATTTTTTGGTAGTCATGACCTTGTGGGTTTTTTGTGTGTGTGAGAGTGCGTGCAAGCCTATAATCCCAACACTTTCTGTTCTAGTTTTGTTCCCCTCCCTCTGTTTGTTTGACTTTGCCATAGTCTCAACACTCCTACTGTACTTTGCACCAGGACATTATGCTCTTACCGTGTGTGTGTGTGTGTGTGTGTGTGTGTGTGTCTGCCTTCATGCTTGACTTCAGGTCGTATCTCAACATCTCTTGGAGGATTCGCGTTAAATCTGCTTGAGTGTTGAAGAACTGGTTGTACACTGGTAACGTGGTAGCTGGCACAGCTGTGTTGACGTGTGGTAGATGCCTGCGTTATCTCTAGCGGCAGACTGATTTTCATTCCAGTAAGAGTGTGTGTTTGTTTCTGTGGAAGTAGCCACACAGTAGATGGTTTCTTGCTCTTACTATTTAACGTTTTAACGCCTCTCTCCCACATTCTGACATAGGATATTTAAACTATTTCCCAACTTCATTCCTCTGTTTAGCAATATTCCAACACTGTATACCCACCCAACCACACGCATGAGAGAACTCATCCCACAAACATGTAGATTCCCCACCCTCTCCATTCCCCAACATCATGTTAATGGCATTCCAGGCATTTCACCTGTAGGGCTGTCAGGAGCCGAAATGCTGACGACCATAAAATCCTGCTATCAAAGAGATCTTCTGTGAACAGATTTGGGATAATTCTGTTTCTGCTTAGGAACCATTAGGATTTTTTTTAGGTTTACGTGAAGGTCTGAACTGTTTAGAGGTGAAAATGAATAATTTCAAAGGGATACGTCACCCACAGAATGAACATCTGTATATCAGTTAGTCATGCCTCACACGCCTTCATGGAAAACAGCGAACATATTGATGTAATGATTGATTAGGCACCATGTCTAACATCAGCAAACGATATCAGAACATCTGATTACAAACTCTCACACAACTTGTTCAGTTCAGCTTTTGGGAAGCACTGCGCGTACGACTGGAGAAATGACACTCTGATTATACTGCACAAGTTTTGCTGTCAAACAGGTCCCCAATCAATCAGTAAATCAATATATATTTGCCATTTTCCATGGAGGCGGGTGAGGAGCACAAGTTTTCTTCATGAATTCAAGCAACATGGCATGACTAAGTGATATACAGCACACAAATGGTCATTTTTTTGGGGGGGGGGGGGGGGGGGGGGGGGATATTCCTTTAAGGATTTTGTAAGGAATTAGATGCACGGTTTTAGGGATAAAAAAAAAAAAAGTACAGATTTCCCTTACCAATCAATTTATAATTTCCACCTTGATTGAACTATTAAGACCCATTTAAAGTAAGAAAACCCTTAAACGCCCGCACGTATGTATGGAAGTATGAGGTGGAAATCTTTTCAAAAACAACACAAACCCGACCAAAATAAGAGTTGTAGAATCTTCCGCAACTGCTGGCAAGGAAGCAAGGAAGAGTATTTTCCCAAATGTCACCCTCTTCCCTTGAGCCCCAGGTCAGTGTGGTTAGCCGGATGCACAGAGTGGCTTGTGGTTACAGTTGGATGCAGCCTTAGCGCAGATACTCTATGCTGCCCTTCTCTTCCTCTCCCTCTGCTTTTATCTGATCTGTCTCTCCCTCTCCTCTCTTCCTCCTCTTCCAAGCAGTCTAATTGGTTGTGGGCACCAGGCTTTAACTTGATGGATTGGTGAACAATAGGGGCTGATGGGTAACAGTTGAACCTTGTTGAGAACCTCCCGAGCGTGACTGGATTCTCCGACCAGTCATGACCCCAGAGTCCAGAGTGTGTGTGTGTGTGTGTGTGTAAGTGAAAGAGCGAGACAGTGAGACATGGATAGATACACTGTTCACTACTGTTTGTTTAACGACCACCTCAGTCCCTGCTTGTGCTCGTGTTCAGCGCACTAATGGACATGCTGGCTTACGAGAAGCTACTTCCTGTCTGGTAGCTTTTCAGCTCGGCTGCTGTTTCAGTCTCAGGTTGATGAAACACATGTGGGCTGGACCTGAGCTCCTGTTCTTCAGCATGTAAACACACACACTGTTTTTCTCCAGGTTCAGTGCAGCAGCATTAGAGGTACCATGTTTCACAATCAGTACCAGATGTTTCTGACTAACTGCGCACACGGGGTCATGCTCAGCTAAAAGTACTCATGGGAAATGTAGGCATACAGTAAAGAAACCGGGCGGCAGCTGATTTAGTGTAAGGATCATTTATACAGCTCGATGTTTGGACTTTTGGCTGGCACAGAATCTGAGACAGCGACGGCTGATTTATTCACCCAGGTGAACGTGGTTAACTACAGTCTGTACCCTCTCAGGGGCTTGAATAGCTGAGGTACCATGAAACTAGATCTCTACTGAAAACAATGAGCTTAAATTTAATGTGTGAGAGGGAGTGGAGGCATGGTATACACACTAATCAGCAAATGTTATTTCAAATATAAATTCATACTCGGTTTTGATTATTGAAACACGATTATTGGCTTTGGATATTTTGAGTGTTTTTAAATTCTGATTATTTTATTTGCTCCAAATTAATTAGACAACAAGAAAAAATGTTGCCATGGCAGACATTAATTATTTACACTCCTTCATCTGTAAATAAACTTTATGATTTAATATGATACTGTAAAAACAAAGTAACAGCAGCATATACATGGTGACTGGTGCATCGTGTTCATGTTGTAGCAGAAACAGGATGCAGACAGTGACATTGGGGGCTGACGGGCGCATTACAGCAGTCGTGGTTTGGGGCTTTTAGCAGGCTACTACAGGAACCCTTTGGGGACAGAAAAGCACGAATAAGTAAGTAATCTAAAAAAATCAAAATAAGGGACAGTGATACAAATGTTTGTCTGCATGGTTATAAAAGCTGAATCCACCTTATGTTCTAGCACCAACCTGCTGAAAGACTGAGTGTGAATATCTGAGTAGACTGGGCCTGTATGATCTTTAACTCAAAGCAAACCCAGTTACAGCAGATGCAGTGGTCTAATTTGCGTGCTTTTTTGTTGCTTTGCATTTCTATCTAAATGCACTGGCTGGTGGGATACAGAGGAAAAAGGGTTTTGACAGACTTCATTTGACTGTCAAATTCGGTTTACATCAGTTTTTCAGTGAAACGTGTTTGTGTTTGTCTGTGTAAAATAACTGGCTGTTTCTTCGTAAGACAGGGAAATTAAAAATGCATCACTGGGAATTCTATGATTATGTAAAGGGATACTTATCAGATTCTCAACCAGCTTTGTTTTATTTCTTATTTATTTACATGTTTATTTGACATGGACAAGACATTGCTTCATATGTAAAATACAAAGTAGATGCAATGCACACAGGTTTCTAGCCATGGCTAATTTGCAACCCCTGTCACTGGTTAGGCTTTTAGAATGAAAAGTGTAAGATTACTGAGCACAGAGTGATTCCATACAACAATACGACACAACATAAACAGTGAAGTACAGACACAAGCTAAGTCAAAGAGAAGACAGTAATAAGAACAGAGACAAAAAACAATTAACAATGACTATGTTTTGTTGTAATAATGTGGGTAGTATGTGGTTATCTTCCCTCCATCTTACCAGCGCTCAGATTTCCCAGCCGGATGAAAGGTTTTGCGTTGTCCAGTTGATTTTCACTGGCTTTTCACACAAACTACAGATTGTACTTAAGCATTTTTGTATGCCTGACTCCACGGACAGAAAGAGTATAGAGGCAGATTGAGAGAGAGAGACCCTCTTCTCTCTGTCTCTGTCTGTCAAATGCAGACTAAACTCTGATTAAACTGTAAAACTAGGCAATGCTGATCAAATATAACCCAAGATTCTCACATACTACTGCTACTATTACTACATTGACATAAGGGTCCAGCTGCGTTTGTAAGTGTTGGTGTATGTGTTGGATTTCCATGTGGTAGAGCTGTTGTTTCATCTCAATATACTGTCATAAACATGGACAGTAAAGCAGGATCTATACTTGTGAGTTGAATCGACATAGCCTGACGTGCAAATGTAGCTACACGTCACGTCAACGCAGACCCTCTGTCTATTTTTGGAAGCTGAAACCATTTCCCTCGGTGGAAACAAAGCTTTTATTTACTTTAATTTCACATATAAAACAATTGTGAAGACAATAAAGCCCCCACAAAACAACATATTCATCTTGTGTGTGATTTATCTTGGCTTCATACGAGTAGAGGAAAGCTCTGCCAGTCACTAGGCTAATTTATACTATGTAAAATGCCATAGGCTTGTGCTAATAACCTTAGCATGTTATATTTGATGGAAAACGTGTTGAGTATGAGACAGTTGAATAAAGCAGTAGCCTACAATGTAAGGAGAAGTAAGAAAGGACTATCTTGGACTAACAGTGCACAAGTGGAAGGAGATGACACAGTTGCATTTTGCTTGAGCTGCACCTTGTATAAATCCATGTGACAAATAAATGATTGTGTATCTGAGTCCTCACGCAGTTTGTTAATTAGCTCATTCAAGAGCACTTTAATAATGGGTGTTGTCTCATACATCGAGGCCTCCGTCCACAAAACTTCCGCCACACTTGACTGAATTGGATGGCTGCCGCTGCATTAAGTGCAGTAAGTGAAATGATATTAAAGCTTTCTGTCTCTTTTCCAGTGAGGAGAGTTACACTGTGATCGACTACGCTCTGAGAGACCAGATCTGGGTGGGTCCCTGCCAGCCAGAGGATGTCAACCTGTCACCGGTCAGAAGCACCGCCAGCATGCTGAGCTCACGGCAAGCCGGCGCCAACCATCTTTTCCGCCTGCGCTTCCGTAGCAACCACTCCGGTGAAAAGGTGCCCATGATCCTGGGGACGGAGCTGCCGTGAGTGCTTTGTTTTGTCACCTTTGTCCCTCTTACAGTAAATGCTGTTTGTTTCACTTGCATTGCAGATATTTTGGTTTCCTACATGCTCTAATGTGCTTTTTAACTTGGAGTAATAGAGTCCCAGTACCCCTCTCTCCTTGGCTCTTATTTCCTAGTCTCTTTCTGGACAATTACAGGTCACAGGGATATTTAGTTACATCTATTCTCAAGCCACAGCCTGAGCCTCACTGCTTATTGTTTATGTGACCTAGGAAATGGAAGTTTATTAGTTGTTCTGTAACACAGACTGGCTGTACCAGACAATTGCTTTGTTTACTGAATGTCTTCTGACCTGAGCGCCTATTCTGGGCAAAGCAGCTCTCTTTGTTTAAACTCTGCTGGTTGTAGCTGTAATGTTTTGCATGTGTAGCGTAAATGATTACTCACACATCTGACCTAGAAGTACCGTCAGTACAGTAGAGCTTCCTTGATATTTCTGCCTGTGGCTGCGTTGGTAAAGTTCAACCCAACCTCTCCTCCTCCTCCTCCTCCTCCTCCTCGTCTCTCTTTGTACAGCAAATAGAGTGAAAAGCGAGGTTGTTTAAATAGATTATATAACCCGCACAAACAAAGAGGATCTGTCATATATTGGGCTCCATACAGGGTTTATTTGTTCTAGTTAGCGATAGGAGTCGCAGTCCATGCGCACGCACGCACACACGCTCGGTTTTCACTGTAATTATTTTGTGTGGTCCACGGCTTTGTTGAGGAGTGTTTTCATATGCACGGGGCCTGTTCCTCCTCATTCCTGTACAGTCGCAGAACCTCCCTCTGTATTCTCATACACAGGTGTGGTTTTCAACTTCACTGCACATAACACTGCCTGTAAATGTCTCTCAGCTATTTTAAAGCCTATATTGTTATTTTGTGACTTCAAAGTTAAAATCTAGAACAGCTTGAATTCTAATTTTTTACCACAGCAGTAAAATGCAACTTGTTGTTGGTAATAGAGGGGATTCAGTCACTGATAATTAAACATGCTGAGGTAGTTCAAAGAATAATAGTTATTTTCAAGGCAGGACACAAAGGCAGCCTGCTAACAACAGCTTGGTATGGAGATGGAAACTGATAAGGTTTTATTGATACAGTGGTATTATCACTTCCACCTATCGGTCCAATTCTTTGTCGTCTCCTGATTAGTTCTCTGTGTGAGGAAACAAGTAGTCCTGCACCAGTTTTCAGCTTCAACACAACTGTTTTAGTGTCTCTGTGTCTGTCTCCTATAGACGTTACAAACAGCACTGATGTCATTTTTCTTCATGAAATGGAGCCATGACTGTTTCTTCCTCTCAGACTTGATTCGTCCTTGTTGCAAGTTTTCAGCAGCGTAGCCTCAGACGTTTGATGTCATTGTTTGCAACACACAACTGTCAGAAAAACATGCCGGCATCTACGTATACAAGGAACTGATAAGCTCGGAGGGATAAAGTTCTTGACAGTTCTCGACTCCGCTCAGAACATGGTGCAGTTGTATGGGGGGTAACCACTATACAAAAACGTGAAAATGACAGTAGTCAAAAACATTTTAAAGAAAATAAAGCACTTTAGCATAATATCTTTTAAACTGACGCAGCTTTCAAACTTTGAATTTACATCAGGATGCAACAGCATTTTGGTAATTCTAGGTGGGCGATATGACCCTAAATAATATTGTGATATTTGAGGGTATTTTTGCGATAATGATATTCCTGATGATATGACAAATTAGTAAAAATAATATTTTATTATTGATTTAAGAACGTAGAATAGCAACAAAGTAGGCTAAGTGATGTAGTTTTACAGTTTGCCTTCAAATATTCAGTAAAAATTAAACAAAAATGATCTCTAATTTCTTTAGTCTGTGAGTTACAACAGTAATGCAGGATTTATAGTTGTGCGCAGACCCCACACACGTTTTTACTTCTGCGGTGGTGTGTCTGTGTCACTCTGCAGTTACACCTCCAAAACACTAGTCGGCAGCGGACACATTTTCCCCACAAATCCAACATGCTAACGTTATTAGCGAGTCTATGGCATTTTACATCGTAGAAATTAGCCTAGCGACAAGCGGAGATTTCCTCTTCTCATATGAAACCTGGATAAATCCCAAAGTATAAATCCCTGAAGGATAAATCAAATCAAAGACTCTCAAATGCTATTTTGTGGATCTTTCATATCATATTAAAAATCATACTGGTATTATTGTGAACGGCACGTTATGGCACAGCCCTATTGGTAGCACCTTCAACAATAGGTTCCCAACCTTCTTGTGACCTCTCACAAAATGTTATTTCATTTAGAGGCCTTACAGAGAAAAAACAAACAAAAATGAAAGCCAATTTTTATGTTGTACTTTTAATTTCTACCGTGGTTGTTATCCTGCCACTCTCAGGTTTGGAACCACTAAACCACTGTACACCTCCACAGCACATTTTTGTGTTAGTTCCTTGTTGCAGTTGGAAGTAAAAACCTGTTTCAGTGTTGAATAGCAGCGTGGACAGTCGGATATTGGCCCCCATGCTGCGACCTGACAAAGCGGCTGCAGTAATAGTGTTAAGTGTGACTGCTGTGGGTCTGCGTGGGAGGGAATCTTTGTGACATGACTTAAATGTGCTGCCTGCTGAGCCTTACGTACTGCCCATGTATACATGAGGGGGTCTCCTTGTCTGACTGCCCACTCTGTCTGGATGTGTGTGTCATTGTGGAAAGCCCCTCGACTCCCTCCTTTGATAGCTTGGGTTTTGGGGCCCTCGGCTAACATCTAATAATGTGTATGTGTGAGGAGTGCAGCGCTCCGCTCACTGTAGTTACTGAATGAGCTGAGCAGCGGAGACTCTGCAAACTATCCTTTGTTACAGTGGTTGCTAGGCATTGTTTAAGCTGTTGCCTAGCAGCGGCCCATTGTTAAGTGGGCTGTTTCCCACGACTATCTCTCCCCCCGCCTGTTTCCTTGCTCTCCGCGACTCGTCTTCACAGTCCCGTGTCTCATCTTGGAGACAGCAGCCAGTGTCTGCTCTTTGTTTTTGATGACCGGAGAATAACTTCCTTTTCCTGCGGCCATTCATCCCAATTTAGTGATCTAACCCGACATGACACATGGAAGTGGTGTTACATTAGCTAGTCTATTTTGGGCTTCTGTCAGAGTGAACTGAAGGAGAGAGCACAATAAGGAGTATTGATGCTTTCTCAGTGAGAGTAGGGTGCAGATAATGATTATTTTCATTATCGATCAAAGTGCTCATTATTTTGATTACATGTTAAGTCAATAAAATGTTAGAAAATGTTTAAATAACTGCCTATCACAAGTTCCCAGAGCCCAGGGTGATGCCTTTAAATTGATCATTTTGAAGGAGTTACAGTAAAGCAGGGCAACTACTAACCATTACTTACATTATACAGAACTCCAGACTAACTTTTTTTGTGTAGGAGCACTGTAGTCCTGAAAATTTTAGGAGCTCACCTTAAATCGTCCTGCGATGCAGTTATTCACATTGTTGGCCATTTTAACTGATTACTGAGAAATGCTTTGGTAATGTTTGACGTCACAAATTGAATAATTTACAAAGTATGTGGTCAGTAACCTTCCTAACCAACCTCCTGTTATTACAGTTGAAAAACCTTAACAAAACTAATTAAATGTATTAAATTTGACATTTGTAACGCACACCCAGCTCCTGAACTGCACACATGCAGTGTCATTGCTGTATGTGGGTCTAACATTTACACCGTTCTTTTTCAGAGGTTCAATCTGTCCCTTATACTTGGTGAATGGTAGCTCCTTCTTTGTGATGAAATGTGCAGTGTTAGATTTGACTATCATTTCAGCCTGTGCAGATTGTATTGTACCTTCTTGGAACATTTTATGTTTTATGATTTTATGTTTCATTAGTGTATCATGTTTGAATTGTGCAGTACTGGTTGCTTCTGTGAACCTCGTTTTCCTTGCATATTTGGGGCCATATCTAGCACAGTTATTGTATCATATGTTTGGTTGTACATGTGCCGTGCAAATTCATTAAGCCATTCCCGTCTAAAGTGTAGATTGGGCTTTTTCTGTGCAGGGCCTGGCTCTGACACACAGGTGAAGAACATATATATAGTTCGTTTTGCCATCTGTGAATATGATGTTGGATGTGACCACAGCTGGAAACATTGATGAGTGTAGATAACGTGATACTCACAGTTAACAGTTAAGAAGCGAGTAGTACTTTCTCTGACTCCAAAAATGGTTGCAAAGTTGGACCATTTCGTAGCAGTCTGGAGCCCTCTTATTTATTTTCTTTTGACCTTTTTTTTGGTCAGCAAATTTCAACAATTTGCTTATGTTCTGGCACAATAGCACAGTGTCATGTTTTTTTTTTAGAATTCAGAGTCGGAATCAGAATTACAATTAGAATTAGAATCCGCTTTATTTGCCAACTACGCGTGTACATATAAGGAATTTGACTCCGATAGACTTGCTCTCGTTATATTACTTTGCTCTTATGAGAACCCAGTGATCCTCTCCCAGCTCATCAGAGCAAAATAATGATAAATGAGTAAATCAGCAAAAAAATAAAATAACAAACATGGACTCACAGTAGGTTTGCAACTAATTAAAATAAACAAAGAAGCAGAGAAAAATGAATAAGTAAATAAGAAAATAATAATGATTAGAAGTCAGCAGGTAATATTCAAGATCAACATGCCACCCTTACCTTGTCTGCATCCAACAAGATCACAATGCAACATGTATGTACCAACACTGTTACATCTCCACACATAGTTGTATCGACACAATAAATACACCAATATGCATGTCACTGTGTGCACTACTACGCACCCCAAACGACTAACCTTAATCTGTCTGCGGTCATACTTCTCATGCTCCAGTCTAGTGAAATAGATTGCATTGTTTCAAAGTGGGAGATACGAGGCTGCTGGTGTTTGTAGAACTTCTCAGCTGGGCCACGCACAGAAAATTTGATCTTTTTCAGTTTCAGAAATGCAGCCAGGACATATATGAGGGGGGTGAGCAACAATTTTTCCAGAAGACGCGGATTCGAGAGGGAGCTATGAACAAAGCAAAAGAGATTACAGCCCTTTGTTTATGAGTCATTTAAACACAATCTGTTCATTATTTTACTGAAAATTTGATTTTTTTTTTTTAATTTAGAAAAAAAAAGAATGAAAATGTCCACTTTATCTGAGCTGTTGGTGTAAAATTTATATTACGTCGTTCGATGAAAAGTCAAAAACCCAAACATATTCAATTTGCAACATTAGAAATAATGTAAAAAGGACAGGGCAGGACAGCCAGCTGTTTTGTTCTTGTCACAAGACCTCACAAATGCAGGTCTTCTTTGTGCATCATGTCTCTGCTAATGAGTTTGCACAAAAAATTAAACTACTCTAATGCAAAACAAGTGGTTGTATTGCATACATGTCCCTATATTGTTTACTTAACCACTGAATTTAAGAGAAGCCAAAGTTGGGTTACGATGTGAAATTCCACACATTCTGACCAAAGGCGGGTCTGTGTTTTTTTGTGGTGCTAAAACCATAGAAATGGCTTCTTATGTTGGTCAGTGTGGGCGTCTTTGCTTTCACTTCCTTCTCCACCACCTGCCCCTCTAAGCCAGTGGCTTACCTCTATCTGTGCATCACTGTGTGAGGTCCAAGCAGCACATACAGTAGACTGATCTTTGACCACAGCAGTGACATAATACATGTGGAATTCAGACAAGACAGCTGGATCGGAGATGGCACAAGGACGTCTGTGTGCTTGTGATTCTCTTTTCTGTCTGTGTCCTTTTTGTTTGGTGTGCGCATGTCAGCTCGTCTTCCCCATGACCCTGATGTTGTGTCCTGTCCACAGTCAGTGAATAGTGCGTCTCTATTAGTGGAACAGAGCAGCTACAGAAGTCTGCAGCAAAACATTTCTGTTTGTCAGATATGCAGCTATAACACAAAGCAGCACCGGTTACGTAACAGCCCCGACCGGAGGAGGGAGTCTCTACTTCTGTTGCGCACTCTGGCATCATTTCTGATTTTCTTTCTACTCGGTCTGCTTTTGTTCATCACGTTATTGTTTTCGATTATCGTACTACTTCTGCTTTCATTTATGTGATAACGGGGAGTGTGCTGATGGGAATCATTCCCACTGCCTGGGAGTTTCCCTGGCGGCTCAGCTCCAGCCATGGAGATGTCATGTTTTTGTCGGAGGAGCAGGAATTGTACCCGAATACCATTCTGACCTGTGGTTAAGTGGAAACAAGGGAGGGACTTGGTGGAGAGTAAACAGAGTGATAGGAGTGTGCAGAGAGGGTTAGGGGGAGAGTGAGAGATGAAAAACAGTGGTCTGGTGGTGATTTTAAGTTGGCAAAGGAAGGAAGGTTAGAGAGAGTCTGTCATCGCTCTTTATCTGCTTGTGAGAAAGAGGTTTTACAGCGCAGCAGCGAGGCCTCTCTTCTCTGCAGAGGTGAAACTAGAGCCTCTGACAGTAGATTTATGATTCCTGCATTCTCTTGCACGTCGGGCTGAATGGTAAAGGCCGAAGGAGCTTTACCGCCATGAAAAGCCTGATCCTGTACAGACTTATCTAAAGGGGAAGAGGGCAAGCACCTGCTGTTTGTGCATATGCAGTATTCACATGCCTACGTGTAAACACACACTCACAGTTAGAAGGCTTTTTCTTTTTTACCTGAACCTCTTTTGGTATGTGCCTCAAATTCCACAGATAACCATTAAGTGCCTCTTAAACACATGCGGTTGCCCGTTTGCGCCTGTGCTCGGTATATGGAATACTTGCGCACTCATAGCTTGGATAAAGTATTTCAGCTGTTTGCATGAGAAGGCGACCTGTGTGTGTGTTGTATGTGCACATGAATCTGTCAGCATGTGCGTCCAGCTGTCAAAATCAACGACGAACAGATGCCGTTCCCACAGAGCAGCTCGGATGTTAGAAGAACTTTCACATTCAGTACGGGCCCTTTATCATAGCACTTCTCCTCTAGTGCCGCCAGCAGGCTCACATTTTTTGGTTGAAACGTGGGTAAAAATGTCTCAACAACTTGGTTGGTTGACTGAAATTCTATGTATTCTTCAAAAAAAATGATTGATCAACAGGGCAAAAATAAATCTGCATGTTATCTCTACATTAACTCAATGGCTGCCCCGACTAAGAGTTTTCATAGTCAGCCAGTAGTTGTCATTTAGGACCATTAGTCGACTAGTCGCCCGCATGTTTATGATGTTAATTTAATTATTAAGTAAATATATTTTGGGCGGGGCAACACAATGGTTTGAACTGAAGGTGTGAGAAAGAATAGTATCAGTAACATTGTTAACACTGTGCTACATTACAGAGAAATACATAACCGTACTAATGAACCTTCATTAATATAGGCCTATATTTTATCTACAGGTGCACGTCACACACTGAGCGAGCCGCCTGTTAATGATGCTATGGGCAAAGCAGTAATGACTGTGCTAAGTGGCTAATGGGCATGTAGCTGCTGACATGTTTCAGATGATACGTCATGTTTGTAGTTGACCGATGAAGATGAGTTTACATATCACCTTGGGTTCGTCCTTCACCTTCTCAAAATGATCCCACACTTTGGATTTCCTGCCCGACATGTTATTAACCAACCTGTGGAATAACTGCAGGTACCAGCCCTTGAATTTAACATGACTCCTGTCTGACTGCTTAGTGTGGCCACTTCCTGTGTCTGTCTGACACTTCTGGTCGACTACCGACAAAAACCACAAAGACCAGCCGTCACATCTTAAATGTTCAAGCGCTGAACAGCAACAACGGAGGAGAGGATTAATAAAGAAGTTGATACTGCCGCCACATACACTGGTGAGACTGTCCTCTCTGCATATGTCTGTTATCCAGAACAAGTGCCAGAGGAAGTGTTCTGCCTAGACCGATATTTTTTACTTCTGCAGAAATTCTGCATCGTATCAATGAGACGCAACCAAAGCCCTCAGCTGAAAAAATGCTGCGCCCTTGAAGCACTTTAACGCCCCTAGCTGGCTGTTTTTGGAAGAGCACCTGGCGTTTTCAGCTGGGAAAAAACAAAAACACTTTGGGCATAATGGAAGTGACACCAGCGATTATTCGACTGACAAATATCGAATAAGAATAAGAAATGTCAAAGGACTATTTCCTGCCAAAGCATGAGTTGAGTTAACCTCCAAAGTCAGTGTTACAGCGGTAAAGATAGCAATGAACAGCAAATATGATTATGAAATACTAAACACACAAACTGAATGGACATCACTTTACTAGTGAGTGATTATTTCCCACTTTGGAAGACACGAGGAAATTGGGAATTATTAAAAACTGCAGTAAATTATTGAACATATTAGAAGGTGCCAAAGAGTGGCTGTATTGTTGACTCCAAAGGCCACACTTTGTGAGTCATAATATTGCATCGTGGGTGCAATGTGATGGCCTCTATGTTAATGATTTTATCAGAGTAATGATTATAAAGTTATGTGGTGATTCCACACACTCCAGTTACTTATGGATGGATGACGTGACCCCGTGTTTTACAGCTTATGTGTCCTGAAAGGGATCAAAACAGCATGTGTACAATGGGAACACTATAATGAGGTCTGACTCATGGGACTTGCCTGTTCAGGGTTTGTTTGAGGCCCTTGTGAAGAGCATTCATACACAAATACTGTTCTCAGTCTGACTGTCTGTGCACGTTGTACCCATCTGCATGATTCAGGGCAACAGAGCTGAGTCACAGGGGGCCTCAAAAACCCCCTCTGGTTCATTTCCTGAACCCCCCTTTATCTCTCCCTCTCTCGCGCTCTCTAAATCCTCGCCCTCCCGCAGCAGTAGATGAGAACAGGTAAGATGAGAGATAGAGTTTCATGGAATCTGACCTGTGCGACTCCACCTACTGTTTTTTTTTTCCCCATGAAAAACACAAGAGAGAGGGAAAGCAAAAGCAAGCCTGCTCCCTCCTGGGAATCAGCCTTGTGCTTCTGCTCAGTTCTCTGTGACTGAAAACACACTGCTGTTCTCTCATTGATAAGAGACGGTGAGGAGGGAGGGAAGGTAGAACTAGCTGGGCGACTATGGGACTCCCTAAACACCGGGGGGAGGTGCCGACTGGGTGATACACCTGCGTCACACAGTGTTGTGTGCCTGATGTGCATTCTTGTCGGCTCGACACTTTTTGGATAAGCTGGCCAAACTGTAACCACAAAAGTTGTCCATGAATCTAATTTTTGGCTTAAATGAAAACATCACAAAATGACTCAGTAAATCAATTACTCATGATGTGCTACCTTGAATTTGTGAAGAATTGTTGCATTCCTCCCTGGAAACTTTTGCGGTATAATCCAGGTCTCATTTATCCTGTTGTATGCTCAGTACTTCCTAAATTTACATTTTCACACACACACAAAAAAAAAAAATAGTATTACAATTTGGCTTTGAAGAGAGCTAGATAAGTTTCACTCTCAGTTCAGTTTTTAATTTTAAGGTTTTCGCAAAAATTAAAGTTTTCGGAAGAACTGAGCATACAACTGGATAAATGAGACTCGGATTATACTGCACGAGTTGTGTGAGTTTGTAAACTGATGTCATGATATAGTTTTGCTGTTAGACGCGATCCCCAATCAATCAACAAATCAGTATGTTTGCCATTTGCTGTGAAGACATGCGAGAAGAAGGAAGTTTTCTTAATGGATTGAAGGTAACACAGCATGACTAACTGATACACAAATGGTCGCTTGTGGGTAGAGTCTAGGGATGTTCCCGGCGACTAATTCCTCTGTCGACTAAATGAAAATTTTAATCATCAACTAGTCTAAAAAAAGGGGAAACACTCAGAAAACAGTCAAAATCTAGCATACAACATATTCCAATAACTTCCTGAACCCTTTACCTTCAGCAAAGTTAAGTGGAAGCATATCTTGCGATGTCATTGTCGTGATGAGCTGCGTTATCCTCCAGACAGGGCGGATCACAGCATCTCTGTGTGAACAATGTCAAATTGATCGGAGTGTTAAGATGACTAGTTGCACGCATCCCTCGTAGAGTGTTCCTTTAAACCCGAGATTAACCCCACAGGAGACTTCACACACAGATTAATTTTTTTTTTTTTTGTGATTGTGAATTTACGAAAATACTCTTAGATTGTACTGCTGGCTGCAACTGCAACTAGACTTCCCAGTCAGCTCGGACTGTCCCTAACAGCTGTGTATTTCTCAAAAACAGCTGGACCATAGCATGTGCCACATCTGTATTACACAATCAAAAGAATTAAACTCCATCAACCGCAATTTAGGAGGTGAACAGCTCTCATAAGGCTGTCAAGCTTTAGGAGTTGTGAAGTCAATAAATGTCTCTATCTAGCTCCAGAACAGTTTAATAACTTTCTATTATGTGTGCTCTCTCAGGAATGAGCGTGCCAGATGGATCAGCGCTCTGGGCCAGAATGTCAGCAACAACAAGAGTCAGGACAGAACCAGTAAGTTGCTGCCGACACCTAAAAGGCTCCCTGTGCGCTCCTTTTAGCCTGTAGCACCACCTTGTGGCCATTTGATGAACAGATTTTCTCAGTCTGATTTTAAAAAAACACTTTGTAGATTCAGAATATTCAAATAAGGCCGGTGTGAATTATCTGAAGTGATTTATGGATTTGTGTTGTTTCAGATGTGATGCAGGTGGAGGTGATCAGAACTTACACAGCGAAGCAGCCAGACGAGTTGTCCCTGCAGGTGGCTGATGTTGTGTTGGTCTCACAGACCGTAGAGGATGGTAGGTTGGCTTTATCTCTCACATTTACCGCTCTGTCTTGTTCTGTAGCCTTTACTGTAGCTTCTCTCACCCTCTTTAGTATTCCTCTCATTTCCCCACCTTCCTGTTTCAGCGCCGTCCTTTCATCATGCACTTTCCTACCCTCTCCTCAACACCTATCTGTCTCACATAATGGACCTTACACCTGTTTGAAGATGTGGTTTTAAAACCGCACAAACACACAGAGGCCGAAGGTCACTTCCCTTCCGGGAACCATGGCAACAGACTTTCATGTTAAAGAACAGACAGCATTGAGCATCAAAAGCAGAGAGACAGTAATGGCACAAGGTAACAAAACACCTGCTTCAGTTTTCATGCATCCTTCAATTTCTCCTTTTCAGGCTGGTATGAAGGTGAGCGGCTGCGCGACGGAGAAAGGGGGTGGTTCCTCGCCGAGTGCGCCGAACCAATCACGTGCCAGGCCACCATCGAGCGCAACATGCAGAGGATGGACCGCCTGCAGGGGTTGGAGACTAATGTGTGAGCAGGATGAGCCAAGTGCTTAAACCACAGAGGGCTTTTCTCACCCTTTGACTCACGAGTGACCTGCCATTTAAGAAGTGAACCCAAACAAATGGGTTCAGTAACAGCATCAGTGAGCTGCCTTCAGGGACTCCGTGGACCAGGCTGCCTGACTTCTTACAGTGGGTTAAAGATGAAGCCATAATCCTTGTTCAAAGTCCACTAAATATCAGGCACTGTGAGATTCAAAGCAAAGACGTTTCAGGACAAACACGGCAGAACTGTTTTTTGTTTTTTTATCCCTTAATTACTAATCGCTCCCTGTGTGGGTGGGATGGCTTGACAGTGGGATCTGTCACATTCATTAATTCCCTGGTCGGTTAGAAAACTTCACACCCACTGCCGGAGTCACTGCTTTCAACACCCCGCTCTGCAGAGCGACTGATGGTGTGAAATTTGTAAATTTTGTTATTTTTTTTTCCAAGCATATTTTTTGAGTGCAAGTGATGTGCAATGGAATAACTGACACTACGGTATCGCTATAGGAGGTAAAATAGACCAAATAGTGTGAAAATGACAGCAGCCTGATTCGTGCTCTGTTAACATGGATCAGGCCGTGTGATGATGAGGAGCTGTGCCAGTAACAATGTAACTATGAAGATGTTGATTGTGAAAGTGATAATAAGGCAAGACGGTGGGATTGGCAGCTTCTTTACAGTGTGTGGGTTAGTGCAGAAACTCTTCTGAGTGTTTCAGTAGCATCTGAAGGCAAGTGAAACCATTACAATGATACTTAGAAGAAAACAAAACGGAGTGTGCGATAAGCTGCAGAAGACAAACATGAATGCTACGTGTCTGAAACACACGTGTTCATAGTCATAATTATATGGATGATGAGGATTACACTACTCTGGGAGGTGTAATCTCGTGTCATCCACGGGTTAAGCAGCCAACAGTCTGTTCTCTACCTGGCTGTTTGTCACCTGTTAATGTCACCACCATGAATCAGACTCTACATTTGTGTCACACGTGCCATTTTTCTCTCCATCCACTCAATGATTTGGACAGCCTGAAATATCACACACACTAGATGCAAGCCAGGGGTGTATATATGTATATATATACATATATATATATAAATATCCCCCATAGGATTTATATCTGTGATGTTACAGAGGCATGCAGAAATTAATTTGTGTGTGCTGATGGTAGGACGGGGGGAGGAGAGAAGAGCCGGCCCTGCCCAGCCCTGCTTTTAATGTGATTGTCCAGTGTGAGTCATCTTTTTAGTGTTGCCATGCCCAGCTAAAGGAAATGAATGGCTTGGTCAGAGTGTGGTGATAACACCATCTGTCAAGCCCACTGCTCTGGCTCCAGCCCAAATGACAACCACAACTGTTGAGCTACATGAGGCGAGGTATGACGGCAGCGGGCGGGAAGGACGCGACAACGTATCCAGACAAAGCTTTGCACTCAGGGAAAAAATTAGCTATGTGATGACACACATCTAAGCATGAATTGATCTTTATTTCAATCACTTCCTGTACTTGTAACTATTGTAAATCATATGTGTACATGTAAATATGTAAAACAGCCTGAATTATAACTTGTATGTTTTTCCAAAATACAGATTTATATTGCCGAAACTTGTTTAGTCGACCTTTTATGTATTTCACTCCACCATAAATAAAAGCTCAATTGCAGGGGCTTGTCATCTACTCTGAATGATCAATATGACACCTCTTTTCCCCCGAGGACCACTGCTAGATAGACCCAAGAAAATTACTCCACTTTTATTCCTCCGGTAGCACTTGGAACAATAAATTAGCCGTGCGCTCTGTGGACATTCAGTGCAGATTAATCAGAAATGTGCGTAAATCCTTCGTTCAGCAGCACTTTTTCAGATATTTATGAGATACCGGCTGGTAAATCAGGGGTTTGCAACTTTGTGCCGCTGAAGGTTAACAGCTATGCAGGTGTTCATTGCAACCAAATATCACCCAGGTGATTTTAGAGATTGCTCTCTTGAAGCTCAGAACAAATGGTGCTCTCCAATCATAGAGCAGATTATGGCTCTCCATCATGAAGCCAGCAATATTTCAGAGTAATGGTTATCACTTTGTTTTTCCTTAAATTTCAGCAGGGTAAAGCAGATTAAGATAAGCCAGGTGTGTTTTTGTTTTCAGCATACTTTTTTTATTGTGCAGTCCATTTAGTGACATTGCTTAAGAACAAGACCGAGAACGTACAAACTGAACACTGACAAAAAAAAACAGCTACTGGGTGTGTTTGAACATGGATTGGTCCTTGCAAAATAATGACAGAGCAGGCAAAAAATGAATAATGGGAGTCAAGTGCATAACATGTTCCAGTACTCGTGTCCTGGGTTTGGCCTTTAGGGCACCAACCAGCTGGTTATCATAATATACCAACTGACCTCTGTGTCCAAGGATGCATTAAGTTCCTTTCTGAAAAACCGGCCACTTCTAATCATCGTTGTCGTCGTCGTCGTCATCGTCGTTGAAGTGAATGTGTTGTCCTCTGGGGGCAGACGCCACGTCCTGCCGTAGCCCCGAGTGTTGCTGTGGCTTCTCCTGGGTGGTGATGAGGTCAATGATGGCTGTTATGACAGCACAGTCTTTGGACTGGCGGTTTTGCCAGTCCACAGGAGCAGGGTTGCAGATTTTCTCCTCCAGCAGAGAATCCAGCTCTTTCTTTAAACTCTGCAGAAAAGACAGGAATGAGAGGTCAGTGAAAGCACTCTCATCATGAGCTTCACTGTGTGTGTCCTCCAGCTTGTACAGGGTGTTTACAGGTATCAGACTCCTGAATTTAGACCGGTTTAAGATCATTTTAACCAAATTTAAGACTGATTTCTCAACAAATCATCTGTTTGTTATTCAAGAATTGCAGGTAAGTATGAAGGTAAGTAGTGCAGCGGAAGGTTTTATGTAGAAGTACGGTTATTAGAGTGAATTAGGTTAATCTACATTTTGCCAACAGTTAACTGTAAATATAACGTTAAATGACAGCATTAGGTTCAGTGGTAGTTTCAGAGATTTGTAACATCAGACTTGCACTGGCTTCCTGTTACATTTAGAATTGATTTCAAGGCTCCTTGTATACAAAGCTCTACATGGGCTGGGACTGAGCTACATTACTAACTCGCTTGTTAACTGTTTGCCTCCAAGAACACTGCGATCACCTGCTGCTGGTTTATTGGAGGTTCCCAGCAACAGCCGGAAGAAGATCAGGGATGCAGCCTTTGTCAGTTACGCCCCAAAGCTATGGAACACACTACCTATAGATATCAGGGAAGCTAGCTTTTTTCTCTTTTACTTTCTACCTATGCTTCCACTGCTGCCACTCTTTTAAATTTAATTTATCTTATGATTTAAAGTTTTATACTTCTATGATTTTATGAATAAGGTCTGTTTTATGTTCACTCTATTTTCACGTGAAACACTCTGTGCCCTTGAAAAGCACTTGGTGCTGCATTTCATGTATGAAAGGTGCTATATAAATAAAGTGAATTATTATTATTATCATTATTGTTATTATTATTATTATTGTTATTATTATTATTATTATTATTATTATTATTATTATTATCATCATTGTTATTAGGCAGCACAGTGGTGCAGTGGTTAGCATTGTTGCCTCACAGCAAGAGGGTTCCAGCCAGGAACTGGGGTGGGGGAGCCCTTCTGTGCGGCGTTTGCATGTTCTCCCCGTGTCAGCGTGGGTTTTCTCCATGTACCCCCCTTTCCTCCCACAGTCCAAAGACATGCAGGTGTGAATGGTTGTCTGTCTCTATGTGTCAGCCCTGTGATAGTCTGGCGACCTGTCCAGGGTGAACCCCGCCTCTCACCCAATGTCAGCTGGGATAGGCTCCAGCCCCCCCGCAACCCCAACAGGATAAGTGGTTACAGAAAATGAATGAATGAATTCGTATGAGTAAAGTGGACTTTCACACAGAAGGGCTTGACACATTTTGACAAAAAGAAATGACGAGATGGAAAAATTAGAGATAAAATGTTTGTGGCAATGTTAAAACAATGTAATACAAATATAATCATATTTATAACACTGGATTTAAGACATTACATCTTTTCAGACCTGCAGACACCCTGTCGTACTACCTTGACAAGGTGAGCGATGCGTGCTGGGGATCTGAAGACGATCCACTGGTCCACGGCGATGGTTTCCTGGTCCTCGTCTTTCTGGATCGTGATATCTCCTCCGAAGAACAGCAGCGAGAACGGGGACACCTCGGTGCAATCGTACAGGAAGATCTGAGGACACACAGAGAGGTGTCGCTAACGCACAACGACAGCAGCTTTACAATAAACACGCTTACCCACTCTGTGACAGGGAGCGGGATCATTATGACACACCGTGCCCGACAGCTATTCTGTGGTGTGGGCTGAAAGTGTCCCATTAGTGAAGAGAGGCTGTGCAAGTTTGAAATGTGTTTCGCTGCCTCCAGTGTTAGGAGAAATGTCATCTTGCCCTGTCTGTGAATCTTGAAAATGTGTTACACTCTTCTCCATCCATTCTCCTCACTGTGCTGAACTGACAGATGCTTATGTAGAGGAGCTCGACTATTGATACACAAAATGTACAAATACCTGTTTTCTTACAGAAATGTCAAAGTGAGTAAATATGTGTCACAAATTATTGCAACTTCAGAGAGAAAACAGAAGTGATACTTTATGTAAGGCGCTGATCTGTATGCACACACTCACAGAACCGCTCAGCTCTCAGGTCAAAAGCCACACTGACTACATAAGCAGCAGACCGAGGTCAAACAAAACCCATTTCAGATTTGAAAGTAACAGACAGAAGTGTTGGAAATTAGCATCAGCGAGAGGAAGGGAGAGGTGGAGGGAGTGGGTAGGAGACAAGGAGAGAAAAAGAAGTGAAGAGAGAGCAGGGACAACTGCATTTGCCCCATCAATGTGTAATGTAATAGACCACGAGGGGCAAGTGCGTCAGAGGAGATAAACTTTAACGTCATCCCTCACTTTCCTTCCTTTTTTTCCTTCTCTACAGCCTTGCGCTTCCGCTCTCTTCTCTCTCAGTAAACAAATGACCTTGACGATTTCGCACTCTCAGAACACCTTACTGTTATAATAGACACAGACTGTGCACAAAACCACTTGCACATAACAAGAAAAAAAAAAAAATTAATGGTGGTAATAATAATGGTGAAACACTTTTCTTCATAATAACCACAGCGGTAAAGTGAGAGACAAAGACACAGGCAGCAATCAGAGAAAACATGAAAGGTGTTTTTCTGTTGAATGGTAACATTCACTGCACAGAAAGAACAAAGACTGATGGAAGGGAGGGGGATATGAGAGTGTGAGGAGGGGCAAAAAAAAAGGACGGAAGAGCAAAAGAAAGAGAGGGCGGCAGTCAGGGAGCCGCATTGACCGTTTTGCCCCCCCCAACACCATCTCTTACATTGTGTCTGGAGGCTTTGAAGCATAAGAGCCTTTGACAGAGAGAGTTGAAAGGCAGCGTTTTAATCAAATATTCATTCAGTGTAAAGCTGGCGTGGCACCACTGCCAACCTTTAACCACCGGTCCTTCTCTCCACTCGCTCGCACCCTCCACACAGACACGTACAAAATCAAACAGACAGAAAAATCACACACTCAAATGTAAAAACATTCATACAGCGGCAATAAAACACAGCATACTCACACTGCTCGTCCTCATCTTAAGGTGGTAGATGAGCCACTTGTAGTTGAACTCAGTCTCCTCGGCGTTGACTGATTTCGGGTGGATACACACCTTTCCATCAGCCTGAGTGTACACCTTAACCCTGAGAAGGAAAATATTTTTAAGTATGTAGATTTAACAGGCTGACACTTGATAAACAAAAGCATAATAGTTTTTATTACCATCATTGTCTCAATAAATGACAAAAGAGCCAACAAAAGAGGAAACATTTTTCATAGCTAAATGTTTTTTGTCAGAGGAGACAAAAAGAAAAAAGACAACTGAACTTTTCCGCAATCTAGAGGAAGAACTGAAACATGACAGTTTTATAAAATTATAATGTGCTGAGAATTAAGCTGAAAAAATATGGTGATTACTTGGTTGACAGAAAATTAATCAATAGTTCTGTTAATTCCAACCATCAACTTTCATCTGTTGGCCACCTACGACTACAACTCTAGGAAACTTGAGAGTAGTTTCCCAAATTTCTGACATTTCATTAAATTTAAAAAATATTTCACAGGTGTAAATATGATCTTTTCATGGAACTGGAACTGAAAAATGTGAAACTATTAGTTATCGTATCGGCTATCAGCCATGAGAAGCAGGTAATTATCAGGTATCGGTATCTGTTGAAAAAATCCCTATCAGTGCATACCTTATTGTAGGTGACCTGGGCACCAGATTTATGACAAGGAAGAAGTTATGTGTGGTAAATAAAAGACAATAACTCTGTTTCTGCTGCATTGGTTTTGATAAATTCACTCTCCATCGTGGGTGCAACAATATGATCGGAGTGAACTGCTAAATCGGTGGAGTATTTTTTTTAGCATGTTTCAGTGAGATTTTCATCTTATTTCAGTGATAACAGATATATTTTTGTATAATTTTGGCCAAAATAACTGAAGACATGTATCCACACATGCCTATAAAGTGTATACTTGTAGGCATATGTTGTCGCCCACATTGTTAAAACTCCTTAACACATTGTGCTGAAGTGAATCAAAGGATAGTTCCAGGAATAAACCATAAGATCTGTCTGGCTTGTTAATTCGACTGCCTCCTGCCATTTTGGCACGAATGGTACCAAAGAGAAGTTGCGATGCAGTCTGCGAATCATCTAGCATGAAAGTAACATCATATTTCAAACTCCTGAGTATCAGCCAGACATAACTGACTGCTTGACTGCAGGGAACAAAGCTGCTTGTACCAGACAGTGTTTCTGATTTAGCAGCAAAACAAACAAGAAGTGCTTCATCGAGCAATGAATCCATTCAACACTGAGATGTTGTGCGGACATGTGAAAACTTTCAACTGGCTTAGCATCACAAGTGTGGACAATTACTTATGCAGAGGAAATGACCCTGGCAATTTCACTGCGCAACTGCGTCTGAAGCTGTCACTGAGGCTGACAAACAAAAGTGACAGCCCTACTGTGAGTGTGTGTGTCTTTTGCACGCAGGTCACAGCTCAAGTTGCCCATGACAGCTGACTGAGGGGCAGTTTTATGATGACTGCATTGATCTTCAGCTACAAAAGCGCCCTCTGTTTTTGACAATTTTCCTAACACGGTCTCTGCACTGCCTCAGGTAATTGTCACAGGACTCTTAAAGAACTCTTACCTGAGAGGCCTGATGAGTTATCGCAGTGTGAAGGCCATTTTTCTGTCTAAAGATCAATAGGAATGATTGTGCACTTCTCTATCTTGTGCCGTGCAGCCCTCTTCCTGCCTGTCTTTGTTTTCTCCCTCTTTGAATTGGCAGACTCACCCCGGCCTCTTTTTGCTGTGGGATGGTCTGATCATGGCCACCTTCGGGTAAAGACCGGCAACAATCACCGCCTTGATCAACTTTTCATTGTCTGGGGATGGAAGTGAGAGTTAGAGAAAGAACAAATGAACACACGTCCCATATGATATTTTATTTCTGCTCCACAGCCAGCTTTTTTGACAGCTGAATGGCAACCAAAAAACTCCCCTAAGTTACCTGAGTTGACGTTAGATTTGGGGTCTTTGGGGTCCTTGCTGCTGACAAAGCCTGCATGCATTAGATGCTCAGCAAACTGGCCCTTCATATTGTGCAGCATCTGAATGATAAAAGGACAAATCAGTTCTAAAATGCTGCATGTCCTTATCTGCCCAGGCAGAAGTCAATTTAAAAATGTAATGTGGTTTTTTTTTTCAAAGCACTTCAGCACAGCACTCCCAATCAGTCTGGCTCACCTGGAGTGTATTGGCAGACAGGAAGTTGTCCCAGCAGTACTCCCTCTCACTGGCCACGCTGCTTCGCTTCCTCCCAGCCCTGGACGATCAATGTATAAATTAAGACAACCAATTCATGCAGTAGACGGAGATGAAAGAAAACTGAAGGACGTGGGCTGTCTTACCTGGAAGGCATTGACAATAGTGAGGTGGTCACTCTTGGAGTTTCTGGAGAGGGTCCTTCTCCTCATGTCTGCCATCTTCTCTTTGCCCTGAGAGAGACACATGCATTAATAATATTCCTTGAAGACCTACTTTGCAGAGAAAGAAGTCAGCAGATACAGCGCAGCAATGTGCTCAAGTGTGTCTGTGTGTCGCTGTCGACATGAGCTTTCATGTCTGTGAACTCTGGTGCCCTACCAGGGGTATGAAGAAAGGGTCTTTGAAGCTGAGCGAAGCAGCGATGGTGAGGACGGGGTCGAGGCAGCCCAGCAGAGCCCCAAACAGGATGAGTTTGCCAATGTGAGGCTCCACAGGCAGGCGAGCCAGGTGGAAACCCAGCGCTGTCAGATTCTCTGAACGGTCCAGGGCGTTCTGACACACAACATCGACACAACACCCAGAAAAGAAAATCACACATCTTTAGTCAGCTACAGCACAACATAAGGTGTTTTAAACATTTCCACAAGAGACAGAATAAATATCCCAAAATATGAAGTGAGAGAAAGCCTTTGTAAACACAGCATATAAATAAATTAAAGCTTTTTAAGACCCTCTGCAGCAACTGATTTGAATTTTGTCCAACCTCTTCATTGTTTTTCATTGTTTAAACCTTGTTAACATGACATCATTCTCCCGTTTAACCTTCTTAACCCTTTTAATGAACACTTATTTCTCATTTAGTCCGCAGTTTTTTTCCTTCTTGCTCCCTCCACTAGAGGATAAGCATCTTTGTGGTTGGCAGATAATGATTTCAGACAGCAGACTTTGAAACCACACGCTCAGGTTAAGAGACAGTCTCTTTTTGAAATGCTACTGTTTCCCAAAAGGATGATTATTCTTTTGTTGCTTGCACTCAGAGTTCCTGCAGCTTGGGGCAACTTAGAGTTACAACTTTTAAGACCAATTTTACAATAACCAAAATCAGAAAGAATGACATGGGGTTTGGCCACGTTTATTCCAATATAATACAGGAGTGTTTAGGGGAATACTTGGTGTTTAATGGCAAGGTTTTTTTTTTTTTTTGTGACTTTGTGCTTCTCACTCTGCTTGTTGGATTCCACCACCTTCATTCACATCTCGTTGATTTTTTTAATTTTCATTTTGCATAAAATACACCAAACCTTGTGTATTGCCTTATACCAGTTTTAGCCATGACGCAAAATCTTAGTTAAACAGCCAGTGTTCATTGAATTCGCACTTCCCTATATTGGCCATGCTACAGTTTGATGAAACGTACTTGCACATCCAACTGTCTCAGATGCAAGTGCATTGGAAAAGTTTCACTTGAGTTTTTGAACAGAAATGGTGTACAGGCTGTTGAAACACACCCACAGCTGAACTTACACCTGCGCACACCTGTGATGGTTGGGGCAGTTTCTATTTAAACTCAGTGTTGGAAATAATGGCTCTTGACGAAGGTCCAGGAGGACCAAAACGTTAATGTTACTAATAAGTTGTCAAGCTGAGTAAAAGCAATGCTACAATGAAAGCCAGCGAGCAGAAAGTGGACACTCTGCTCTGAGAATCTTGGCCAAAAACAAAATATGAGTGTTGATGGTTCAGCTACCCCAGTCTGCGTGACGTTGATGAGAATGGGAATTTGATTCTATATTTTCAAAAAACAATGTTACGTCAGAAAAAGCTATTCATAAAATCCAACTTCAAATGTCCTTGCAGATTGAAGACTTTTGACAGATTGCTTTAAGACCTTTTAATACCGGTTAAGGCCTTATGTTTACATTAAGGGATTCAATGACGTTTAAGACCTTTTAAAGGATCTGTGGTTTGGTAAAAACTGTTAATTAAAGCTAACACAATAAGTTAATTAATTAATTAGGTGATCGATAGAAAATACTCAAGTATTTCTCAACTCCTCAAACAAAAGGTCCACACATTCCCAAATTTCAGCTGCTTAGTTGTTACAATTTGCTGTTTTTGTTGGTCTAAAACATAAAAATGTTCAGTTTACTTTCACATAAGACAAGGCAAGCTACTTAAAGACGTTAACATCGATTTCAAGACACAAAACAAAAGAGAAAAATCAAGAAAATTGCCAGAATAATCAATACTGAAACCAATCACAGTCACATTCCTAAGGTTAAATGTTGTTCCTGGATTGTTCTTAACCTCTCATTAAAATGTTATGAATGTCTTTGTACTTTCTTACCAGGTCTACCAGGTTCTTGATGGCTAGGTTGACGGCCTTTTCAGTGGGGGGGTCAAGAGCTTTCTCCAGGAACCCAGCAATAAACCCGAGCTTCAATATCTAGGCGGCAGACATCACACCACATTACACACTCTCAGCAAAAGCATGCAATTATTTTTACATTAACCCCCCTTCTCTTCATCTAAGTGCTCGTCACTTGTGGCAAACACTGAATTGTGGGCGATATCCAGGCAGACTAAGGTCTGTTGTAATTAGCTTCATGCGCATCTTCTCATGGTTTGCTTATATTGCTGTTTACAAGATGCACCTGACAAAACAACCAACAAGTAAACCACATTTATATGCTTCTACCAGTCACTTCAACATCAAACAGAGATTTTAGATACACCAAACATCCACACGTGATAAACTGAGGAGTCAGGATGCGACTACATTTCTGTGTCTAATACAGTGGTGTTGGAGTGCTTGTGGATTGCAGACTCTGCGAAGGGTTAGCGTGTTGTCAGTGTTTCTCTCACTTTAAGGACAGCCTGATGCATTAGTCCACCTCTCACCCACGAGCTTCAAAACCCACATTATACACACACACACGCACGCACACACTATCCAATACAGCCAACTCAAGTAGTGGAAGACACACACTCAAACACATATCCAATAAAGCCACTGCTGAGGACAATCATAGCAAACACTAGATCTGAGTGAACTTTGGCATAATGTTCCATTAGCAGGGCTGAAATATGTCTGAGTGGAGTGTGAGGGTTTAAAAAAAAAACAGCAAAAAGAGGAGGGGAGGAAAAAAGTAAGCAACCAAAGAAGAGAGCAACTGTTAATTTAAGAGAACGAGGCCCAGAAGAGAAATGATTATGCTGTCGGCACAAAGAGAGAGAAAGAGCTGCAGAGCAAGGGACATGAGTCAGCCCAGAATGTCCATCTCTAGTTCTCATTAGGCAGGAGAGGCTGTAATTCAACGTAAGACCAAAAACAGCAGGGCTGTCCTCACACCCCCCTCCCTGCACTCAAACAACTCATTCACAGCAATCTTGTCCTCATCTCAACTCCCCAGCCAACACCTATTTGTCAGTTTGTCTCCCCGTTCCTCGCCGCACACACACACACACACACACACACACACACACACACACACACACACACACACAACCTTGATTTGCAGGCAGAGCTCCTCCAGTGGTGTCCTCATGATTTCGGGTAATTGATAGGCATCCAGCAGGCTGGCCCTGAGACCATTGTACAGATGATAGCACTTCCCTGGACACACTCTGGGTATGGGCACAGAAGAAGAAGAGCGGAGCAGAGAGGGGAAAAAAAGGTTACTTGTTACATCAGTCCTGTGACAAGGGCTTAATTTAAAATCAATGGGATGAAACTTCACACAGTGAGCAGCTCCCTGCTAATTGGGCCTTGCTCCACTTTGATGTCAGAGCTAGCTAACAGAACAGACGTCTCGAGTCACAGACTGGAAACAACCTGGGAGTGACTACGTTTTGCCTTTCTCAGTGTTTACAGATGGGAAGGCAGGAAGGAGGGGGCTGATGAGAAGACTGACAGAGAGCTGAGATGACAAACACACCCAAAAATAATCCTCCCTGATTAGCGCTGCATACCCTGAGGTGCTAATAAAAAGCATGCCCTCATTACAAAAATGCAAAATATAAAAATACCCCGGAGCACAGACAAGTACACACACACACACACAAGTACACACACACACACACACACACACACACACACACACACACACACCTGCCGGCACGTCCTTTCCTCTGTTTGGCATTGGCCAGGCTAACCCACTCTGCTGTCATCGTGCTGATGTTGTTGTTGGTGTCAAAGTTGGTCTCCTTAATCTTCCCTCCATCTATCACATAAACAACGTCATCTATGGTGATGCTGCGAGGAAGAGTGGAGAGAGAAGAAGAGGGGGAGAAAGAAAAAAGAGGCTGGAGTAAAAACCAAATCAGACAGAAAAAAAAAAAAAAAAACACTTCAAAGGAGTCTGTCAAGAATGCTTAGCTAAAACTCTCTCACACACACACACACACCATACACACACACAAACACAATCGTTCAGAAGTAAAAATAAAATTTAGCCCTTTGGTAGGCTTAGAGTCTATATTTAGTGGAGTGATGTGCTGGGAGTGCAGGCAGCTTCTTAATTTGCTCGGTTTGTGTGTGCGTGAGGCTGTGTGTGAATGCATTAACAAATTGCCTGACAGGGACTCAGTGTGCTCCATCCGAGCCAATATGACAGTGCTCATAATCAATCCAAGAAATGTGTGCTAATTAGCCCCAAATACACTGTTTGTATTAATGACTGGAACCTATTACATTACACTCCTACACACACACACACACACACACACACACACACACACACACATACCTGGTCTCAGCTATATTGGTAGCAATCACAATCTTTCTAACTCCAGGAGGAGGCCTTTTGAACACCTGCGAAGAGTGAGGGAGAGAGATGAGACTGGTCTCTTCTGATATTGAAGAGGGAGTAAAGCATCAGCAGACACAGAGACAGTCAGAGAGAAGGGCACGGAGAGAAACAGAGGAATGCTGACCTGCGTCTGATTAACGGTCGGCATGAGGGAGTGCAACGGGATGATAACGAACCGGTCTGAAACACAACAGGACACAAAAGAGAAACTCAAACAAAACACCATTTGCCAACACAAGATAATACTGCTGGTGTGCAAGGCTGAATGATCACGTTTAAAAATACAACCTTGAATTTCCTGGTAAATATCAAGAATGCAGTAATTCTTTATCGCCATTATTTACTCGTCTTTGGCGATATATCTCTAGTATATTATTATTATTTAATATAGACAGGAAAAAATACAAAAGCAATTCATTAAAAAAAAACTCCAGTCATGTTTTGTGACATGACAATACTCTGCTTGGATAATAATCATTTGTGTGTAAAGGAGCAGTGTGTGGGATGTGGTGGACTGAAGACTGCAAGCAGCTGAAATTTCTCTCATGTGTCAAGCACAAACTCCCACTTAGAAGTCCTTCAGTGTTCATTGTTCAGGAGGTTTTTACTAGGAGCCAAATTAATCAGCAGAGGTCTTTTCCTCTTCAAAACAAAAGGATCAGGTAATTAAAACCGGTAAAAATATTGGACAAAGTAGTTTCACGTTAGAAGTCTACTTTTCTGAAGCTGTTCAGCTGCTTCAGCTCAATAACACCTATGGCCTTATCTAGAGTCAGTGTTTGGTTTGTCTGTTTTGGGCTGCTGTAGAAAGATTGAGGTGCAACATGGCGGACTCTGTTGATGAGGACCAGTTCCCTATGTACATATAAACAGCTTATTCCAAAAACATTTTTTCTGCCAAAATTACTATGTGTATGCATTTTTTTTTTTTTTTAATGCTGGAAAACCTGATAGCACAGGCGACTGACTCCTTTCTCATTTCCTGTACACCACAGTGGTGTAAAAAGCTCTGCAGCAGATGTGTATGCCTTTCTGTATGTCTGCATTTTTTTCTGGTGTGTCCTGTTCCACGCCACGGACAGGCCATAAAACAGGTTAGTTAACAATAGAAAGCAGCATGGAGGCCAGTGAAAAATGTAACGGTGGTTACTTTCTTAATATCTCTTACTTATTCAGTCTCTCTTTCAAACTTGGAAGGATGTTCAAGCAGTGCTTGGATGGAAACAAGACAGTGTTCTGTTACAACTCATTGCATTGGCAAGGGGCTAAAATTAGTGCGTCCACCTGGTGTCATATTTTAATCACTGCCAATTGAAGCTGGTGCAGAAGATCAGTTGTTTGACCTGTGAGTGAATGCCGATTGTAACCTTTTCCAATAAATGGCAAAGCCAGATGTTAGCAGGTGTTAGTGGGGTTAATTGTGCAGTGGAAGGGGGGCTTAAGGCAACACAAACGTGACGACTCCCATTCTTCAGTGATTAATATTATCAATTTCTGCTTATATATATCCCCCTAAATCCTACACACTGGATCTTTAATATGTTTTCTCCACAAAACTTTCTTAAAATTCCATCTGCTTCTATTAAAAAAAAGAAGCCAGAATGTGTGAATGTGCAAACATTGCTCATTACACATGTTTAGCTACATAGCGCAAGATGTCCGTCTCGTCTTTTCTCAGCATATGTGCTCTGGAGGTTTTATAAATATTCCCATCACACAGCCGGGGCTGCAAATAATGTATTTTTTTCCTCATTATCAATGATTTATTCCATCTTTTTTTAATAATTATCTTTATTTGATTTCATCATTTTTTTAACAAAAAAAAAAAAAAAAAGAATCTGCAGAGTATTTCCTTGATACGTCTATAAAGTGTAAGACCACTGGACTGTAATTGGCTTCCAAACTGGTTGCGATGTCACAAATCATGCTTGCATACACGTGTTAAACTGAGATTTGAGCACAGAGGAACTTTCTCCCTTCAGCACCTGAATGTGAAACAGCATTCTAGTGCCAAACTCTGCACAAACCTCAGTTTGCACACTGAAGGTCAAACATCCAAGTAAAAATAAGCAAAGCACATTTTGAGTGGAGGAGGACTTGAAAAGCACAAAACAGCAAATCCCTAAGTCAATAATAATCTCCTCTGCTGTTTATCAACCTGCAAGTCACTGGTACCCATTTCCATGTTACATGTGTGCATGTACCTGATCGGAACATCTGCTGAGCCGTGAGCAGGTCATTGAGACTGCTGATGTTGTCCCAACCAGGCAGGAAGACCAAGATTGCTCCTTCCTGTCAGACAAAGACACAACACAACACTTAGCAGCTGAAAGACATACAAAAACCAGCAGGGCTTCGGAAGAGTAAAAAACAACAACAAGGAACATCCTAACTGCCAACAGAAACAGACAGCCATCAGCCCGAGGAGCCTCCTTCACAACCAAGCCAAGTGAACAAGGTGCCCGTGTCCTCAGAGGAGCTGAGCCGAGGCAGATGGAGATGACTTGCTCTGAGCTCAAAAGCTCCACATTCAGGCACACAATAGGCGCTGACACTGCCTGCCAACATCATTATGACAACAACATCTTCCCACTGCAGTACAGCCGCTGTTCCACATTACCACAAGGATAGACTCTCAACGCAGCAAAAAAAGAGAAAAGCAATTAGTCACCTGGAAAATGTAGGCACACAAATACAAGCTGAGAAAACATCAGCAGGATAACAGATGATTTGGGCTAACAGAGTTGGAGGTGTTCCAGTGCGAGCAAATCTTTGCACATTCAGCTGTCTGACAATGGAATGGATGACCACTTAACAGAGAGTAGGTGTCAGCCCCCGAACATTAAAACAACATCGCATAATGCTGCATTGGATGAAGATACCTTAAATGATTGATGATGAGCAATTCTGTTACTGTAGCAGCAAGGACATAATAAAACAATGAAAACTTGCAAGACGGAATAGCTAAGAGATATTTACAGGTTGTAACAGATACTTACAGTGTTATTTTTTAATCATAGTGAAATAACAGAGCAGACATCCACATAGATTAGATAAACAGAACAGATGTAGGAATGTAAAACATGTAGCTGGACAGTTCAGATTCAGCAAAGTCACACAATAACACAAACAAGCTACCAATCAAGGAAGTGGCGGACCAGCAGCTTGTGTGTTCAGTCCGGTACAATTACCATTGTTGTCAGTGAAGCCTGGCTTTGCAGAGACCATAGATAAGTTTCACAGTCAGTTCAGCTCAACACGGAGCCCTGTGACTTAAACTCATCAAGAATTTTCTCCATTTTGGATTCTTCGGTCACCAGAGGCATGCGAATTCTTCACAAATTCAATGTAACATAGGGTGTGTAAGTGATATAGACTGAATTACATTGAGAGTTATGCAGTGAGAGCGGAAGCAAGCTCTCAGCGTCTGAAATAATCAGTGAAGTCACTCTGCTCCTCGTGTGTAAATGCACAGAGCATCTTTCTTAACCCCTTGAAACCAGAAGCAACATCACTTTTCTTGCGCTGCTTTCAGGTGGCTTTCACAAATATTAAACCTTTGAACACTGAGCAAATTGGTGCGATTTCTTTCAAAAATATGGGAAAAAACACTGAGCTACTTGGTAAGAAATGTCCCACAAACTGTGAAGAAAAAAAAATAGAAAAATACAGAAAAAAAGCAAGGGAAAAACTATATTTTAAATAATAATTATAATAATAATGGTAATAGTATTATTATCACATTTTAAAAAGGAGGATTTAAACTATGGTACAGGATTATTATAATTTCTAAGCATTCTTCAAAGTCATTTCCTTGTATGTTTTTATAATTTTCTTGTTATTAATTTTCTCTTTTTACTAATTTCTTGCTAATTTTTTGGGTCATTTCCTTTTTCCTTGCTCATTGCCTTCTTCCTATGTTTACAAGAAACCAAGCTGATTTGCCGTGCATGGTTTCAGTGGCTTAATGGGGAGTAGGACAGCAGCTCTGTTCACATTTTAGAGAATGTAATTGATGTTTTCCTCATTAATGATGTCTTACTTCACCCAACCACAGCTCATCCACGTGTCCCCGTGTGTGTAACAAGTACAGTGTACGCATGTTGTGAACCTGCTTAGGTAAGCACATATTACTGTTTGAGTAATGTGCCCTTAAATAGCAGTACAAATACTCCACCATTCTGACCTTCAGACCAGCTTTTTGTTGGTCAAGGGCACAATCACTTTCTGCTGCCTCAAAATAGCAACGCACCTGACCACACCTCAATTTAACACCTCCACGCCCATGGGTGCACTGATGAGCACAAGTACATCTGGTATTTCAAAACGTGGGTGCTGACCGTGAAAATAAAAAGCGCGTCAGGGTGAACCCGGCAATGACAACTGTGCTGCACTGGCACCACTTTGTGCCTGGTGTAAGATAGGGCCGTAAATGTTGGACACAAATGTGAAGGCTCCAATTTATGACACTCACATGCAGATCAGACTGTACAAAGCAACCTGGGGCAGCTTCTAAAGACAATGCTGTATGCACCATGCTGAAAAGGTCAGAGATAAATAATGTTTTCACCCACACATACGTGCTGATGACAGTAATTTATGGTAAAAAATAAAGTTTCTGGAAAAGCTTTCTGGCCGCATCAAAGACCTAAATTTAAACAAAAATTATTCTCAGGATAATATTAAGCTGGTACAAAATAACCCACTCTTTAAAAAGGACTATTCATTTCCTGAGAGGAAAGAAGGGGAGATGAACAAGCCCTGAGCACCTCTGCCTTTTAATTAAAGCAAATCATTATTACCAGTGCTCAACCAACGACACCCACATGGGACTGTATATGTGTGTATTAATGCCTGTGCATGTGTGTGTGTGAATGAGAGAGGAGGAGAGAGATGCAGTCAGTGTACAACCTGACAAAAGCACATGTCCACACACATGCAGCAGAAAAAGAGGCTCTGATTAATTCCAACAAAAAATCAAGTAAGAGCACAGTGGTGTTGGCCTACTATTAAGCATGCACACTAGCTGCACCACCCACACACAAATAGTTGCACCCAGCAGGCATTCATTAATGCCTGTATGTCGACCCCCTAGGTGTCTAATCACAGACTCCTGCAACATAATTAACCAATCATCACAGTCGAAAGCCTGGCAGACGGCCCGCATCCTCGGTTCAGAACGCCGTCACGGAGAATCAGCCAGTTCCCTCTTGGCCGTTTGACAATGCCACGGCGAATCAGCTGGTCGACTGGCTCAGGGTGGCCGTGACTGATAGAGATACGGCTTCATATGGGAAGGGATAATTATTCTGTCTGTCTGCGTTAGTCACTCCTCATTCTGGGCCTGTCCCTTTTTTTCTGCTCCTCTCTCATATCACAAACGTTTATCACAAACACAGTCACAAACTAACAAATAAGTTCAACTAGTTCCACTTCATTTGGAAAAATATATTAAAAGTGAGAGCAGACTGTGTCTTTTTTTCCTTTCCTTTCCTTCCTCCTTCATTTTTCTTAGTTGTCCTCACTCTTGTTATTCTGCTTTTAATAGGCTACACTGAACGGTATCGATTCGATTGCAAGAATTTATTCCATTGTGCAGTCTGTTTTCTAACATGCTGGCACAAGTCTACGTGACTGACAAGAAAACAGTTGGAAAATACAAGAAACATGCTGCTAATACAAATTTTATTGAATTTACTGAAATAGCAACCATTTTTCAAAACTTTCTGCTCTGCCTTCATTACACGAGCAGCAACAGCTCCTGATATGGGCATAGTTAGACTACTGGGTCTACTGAAACACTAAAACATTCACATTAAAAATTGAAACGTTTTATCTGACTTAGCTGACATACTCCACATTACCAGCCTCTCAATTCAACACTGAAACTGCACAGAGGAAAAGAAACTTAACAAAAACTGGAAAGGGAAAAAAGGGGAATGGACGTGCGTTGGAAGAGCATCTGTTGGATCGCTCATTAGCACAGATCAGCTGCCAGGATCTGTGTTATTTCCTCTGATCTAATATCGCTCAGTGTTTGGAAGCTAGCCCTACTGTTCCTTCCATGTGCTCCACCTGGGACTGTACTGTACTTCACTCCTTTTGTGAGTCTCTGCACCTGTCAACTATTCACTTTTATTTGACCTGAAACCATCTCCCTAATGGACCGCTGCTCTGACGGCATGTAGGCAATCAAAATGTTGGGAGATTTCCAAGTCCAAGAACACAAATCTTAAAATCTACGAGACAAGTTTCCGAGTCACAAGCACACTCAGGGCTTTTTAGACTGCTCATGAGAATATAACAGGCTCCGTGGGATCCCTTTTTATTCGGTGTGCTACAAACGTAGGGGAGACTGGAGTTGGTTGGCACATAGCTATTCTGTGGCCCTTTTAAGGACATAGAAATAAACAAAATGTCACTGTCTACGAGGTTAAAACATTACAAAGTCATTTTTTTGGTGAGCATTTAATTTTTATAGTATGGAAGAAAAATGTGGTCTATAGACTGAAGCATTATGAAAACTGTGTTAGATGAATGTGTTACTTCAAGTTGGGTCAAAGGATGTTTGGCACGCTACTTTGGGGAATAAAAATCAAGAACTGTAACTATATTTTAAGAGATTTTAAGAGAACTATTTTTGGAAGTTCAAAAACAAGGTTTGTATCGTCAGCTAATTATTATTATTTTGAAAGGTCACCAGCAAAACTTATATACAAAGTAATTGCAAATTAAAATGCACAGCATACCTTAAATCACAAACAATGTAATTTTAGAAATTTTTGTGTACATTCAAACATATTTATCTTTAGTTGCGACCTCAATCTTTCATTTGCTGTTAGAATATTTTAATGATTAAAGTCAAGAACTGAAACATTTGCTGCTGATTTTATTCTTTTTTTTGTTATTATTTTTTGCACTTTGAGAACCCTTCTTTTAAAGCACGGATGTCCTAAATAAACTGACATTTGTTTGCATTGATCTCAGCCTGTTGACCTTTTTTTGTGGCTGCCCAGCCCAGTTGCACTGGTGTGCAGGTATCTCCTTTGTCCTCCTTTCTTGGTTGCCCATTGTACCGACGCACCCAAGATAAACATTTCTGTTGCCCTGAGTAGGCACAGATTCACAGTAGCCCTAAAACTCTGCAGTCAGAATATCCCAACATAAATTATGCCTCAGAGGTACGACTGACAGTGAAAAGTGTGCCAGCCAACCCCAGTTTCCACTACTTGATTAAAAATCATATTTAAGACACCAGTTAAACTCACCTCCTCATTCAGCACAATATGGCGGATCAGTGCCAGGATCAGCTCCAGGTCAATCTTGTCATCATTGTCCAACAGCTCCAGTGTCTCAATTGTGTTGTCGGAGTATCTGTACAAAACATTGCACATAGACAACACATTACTAAATAAATAATCCATCATTATCCGTGATTTAACATGGACACAAACTTCGATGTGATTGCTACAATCCCTCAACTGCAGCTCAGTGAGGAAGTGCAAAGAGGGGATTATGTACCACAACACTGTAACTTCTGGAAATACATACTTGATTTGTCTCACTGAACCTGCTGGAACCTCAGTGTGAACAGGTCTAATGATCACAGAAATAACACAGTTTCAGTGTTCATGTGAGAAGTGATATATAGCTCTGCCCAGAATTCTGCCTGTTGATTATCATAATAAGACTGTTGCGCCATGCATTCAGACAATGTTGAATACACCTTCTACAAAGACAGTACACTGGCAGTAATCATGTTTACATTCTCTCGCTTTCACATTGTGACACAGAGCAATAACAATGGTTGCATAGAAAAGGGACTGCGTCACAAATAGCTGCTGCACTAACAGAACAATGTTAGTTAGGTGTTAGAGGTAAGAGGGTGACATCTTCAGTGAAGCTGGTCCCCTAAAAAATGTTGAGGCAGTTGCAGGAGGTAAAACGTAAGTAAATGACAGTAGTTGCAGTGTTTGTGTATCTCATGTTACCTTTCAATCTGCAGTAATGATGTTGAAGAGGAGCAAATAAGCTACAACATCAAGAGACACTACAGTAACCTACAACACTTAAATGTTTATGTAACAAATCTATCAAAGGGTCAAGTGTTCCAGAGCACTCTGCTCTGTATTCAGCTTTTATACACTTCGATTAACTTGAAGTTCAAACTCACAAACACAAGGAGTTATTCATTTTAAAAATCAAAATGTTACAAAGCCAAACCTTCCTATTCCCCACCTAAATAACACATCTATCAACCTGGCAGCTGCTCCACCAATCTAACTACCCTGCTGTTCTCAGCAACCCACCTGCCCTGCAGTGTGCGTGCGTAACAAGGCCAGCTCTCCTTGTACTCGGCTCTTTCTCCTCCTTCTCAGGTCTGGAGTGGCGCCCTTGCCAAAAACCTCTCTTCCATGCAGGGCGACGGTCCTGATTCTGAGAACGGTACCTGGCAGACACACCAATCAGTTTATATAAGACCCAATTAAAATGAAAGGGATGTAGCAGTTCTGGTCATGTTAGGGCTGTGACTGTCTTTGTGTTTGGGAGCAGTGTTGGTTTTATACCTGGTTATTTCCACAATGTCCTCAAGTAGGAACTCTTCTACTGGGAAGGTCAAACCAGGGATGTGGATGATTGGACAGTTGTCTTAAGGTTTGACAAAGGGAAATGGTTAGATGAGAAGGAGGAACAATACAAAACAATTAACCTGCATTATTAATTTTGAACAAACTTTGTCATGTGGAGGGCTGCATACCAAAATATTTAGAAAACTTTTCTGCGTTGAGGGTGGCACTCATGAGGATGACCTTGAGATCATCTCGGAGGTTGAGTAGGTCCTTCACAATGACGAGCAAGACGTCAGACTGCAGGTTCCTCTCGTGGATCTCGTCCAGCACCAGGTGGCTAATACTAGACAACAATCTGATACACACAAAAACAAAAAACAGGAGATCTAGTCTGTGGTTGATTTTAGGTCAAGAGTCTGTAAATCCTCATTAAAACTAAAAAAAAGAGAGAGAAATTCTGTGTCTGTATTTGATACCTTTGCCAAGAAGAACATGTTTTTAGCTCTGTTTATTGAGCCGTAAGCCTGATGGGGATTATGCATTTGGTTGTGTGTGTCTGCAGCTTATCTAAGATATTACTAAACCAATTAGCCAAATATTTTGTGTGCACATTTATGACTATGCTCAAGGACCTCTCATGGTTGCAGTAAGTCATAATTGTTAAAAAAAAAATAATAACTGTTTTAATGACTGTTCTGTACCTTAATTGACTGCTGACTCCGCACTCCTCTTAGCCAGCTAGTAGGGGCCACAAGTTTACTGAAATCAGCTACTTGTTTTAACCAAAATCAGCTCGGCTAAAAACAAGCCTTGGGCCTACTTAGTTCATTGCAGGTCACATTTCGGCCTTCATCATAGCTCAAAAACTGACAACCATAGAAAAGTTTGGTAGCATTTTGGCAAGGTGCATCTGAAGATTAATTCAATACCCAATATGTTATGACCCACTGATATGAGATACGAGTTCAATTAGTACCAGTTTTGTTGTTATCTTCACCACCATCTTGACTGTAAGGAAATTGGAAGGGACGTGTCCACCAGCCGCAGCTCTTCGCAGTCCACCTGTGACCTGCTTTTGTTTGCTCCTCTGCATGGTGTCATATCACACCAGGAGCGTTTCAGAAGTGGATGTGTTTGCCTGCCTTATTTTATAGACTTACAGACTTTGTTGCTTTGGACATTTCTCCTTGATATCTGTGCTTCTACCATAAGTTAGTAAGACAGTTATGTAGTTAGATCATTTTTCTTTTGGTCTAATTTAGTTGTGTTTCTTGTTGTTATTTCTTACCTAGTTGTGCAGTAGCCCACAGACAAAGTGAACACTGCTCAAAGTCCTGTTAAGCCAGAGCTCCCTCAAAAATAATCAAGCAGCATATTTTTCTTAGCTTCTGGGAGCTTCTGAAATGCATCAGCTGGAATTACAAAAATTGTCTGGAGTGGCTGCTCAGTCGACTACTGAGTGCACTGTTCAAGTTTCTGTTTCACATTTTCGAAGCATGGCCTGTAGATGCATATTTCTTTCATTTTTACATTCTCTGGTTCAAGGCATTGTTTCCACACCTCATCTAATCTTCCCTATCTAAATCTTGGTATATTAGATATTCAGAAAGGCCCAATAAAAAGAAATGTTCACACAACTTTGTTTACAAATTATACATTTTATATACACATTTGTTTGTAGCACCAGTCTGGCATATTGGATAAATGAGCTGTGTGCTCATCTGTACCAGTCTGTAACGATGAGTTAAAGGAGTCTGTGGGACTGGAAATGTTAATGCATCATTGATGTGATGTCTGGAGACAAACAGTTACACCAAAACTGATAAGTGTAAACATAGCTGCAGTCCATACACACCGTCAGCTTGTAAACCAGCTGCTGCATAAATATACATAATGCCAAAAAGTTGCAGCATTTTGTCAGACGACTGTAGTCTTAAAATGACTCATTTGAGTCGTGCCAAATCTGAGACACCATGAAGCAAGACAACAAGAAATGCTGGCACCCTCAGTCCCTGTGTTTTTTTTTTCTGAAGACTCTCAGAATGCAAGATGCAGGGATGAGTCAACAGAAGCTGTGTGTGTGTGTGTGTCTTCATTTCTCAGCTTATAAGAATGGGGACCCATACTAATGCTCCTTCCACAGACAGTAGAGTTAACCACAAATCAATGGGGATGAAAGAGAGTGACACAGATGGAATAAGAAAGTAGAGGAAGGACAGCTGGAACAGAGACAAAGTGAAAAAACAGAGAAGAAGAAGAGAAATGTTGAGAGAGGATGTGATGAGGATGAAGAAGCAGGGCAGGGGGTGTGGGTGGTGGGGGTGGGAGAGGACTTACGGGTCTGAGCGAAGCCACTGAAGAATAATGCCTGTTGTACAGTACAGGACCGAACCTTGTCTCCGTGGTAACCGGCTGAGAAATAAGAGGAGAAAAAAAAAGACTTTACATTTCCCAAATGACACAAATTAAGACGAGTCTCTTTTTCCATATGAGACTGTAAAAGACCCTCTTGTCATTCCTATATTTCCTGCCTCCTTTTCCATTTTAGGTTTCCAGACACACTGCACTTTGCACAAGCATTAGTGAAGAAAACTTTCTCCGTTAAACAGAAATCACAAAACAGTGTCTCATTTATTTTAATCCAAAACCAAGCAGAAACTGCCTCTCATCTGACACATCTGAAAAACACATTTCACTGACAACTGAACCACATTAGAGGCTGATGCAAGTTTCAAATTTCCAAAAGAGCTTGGCCTCATTTCAAGATAAACAACACTAATAAAATAAAAATTAAAATCATTTGAAGCACTTTTTGAAAGAGGGTTGCAAAATATTTCACATCGACACACAATTTAAACCATAGAAAATAAACAGTCGGCCTAATTAAACCTGACTGGCAATAGCAATAACAGAACAGCATATAGAAAATAAATAACAGCTGAGGAGAAGTTTGCCATGGGCCAGGTGCAATGGCAGGGTACAAACTGCTGAGGGGCCTCAGGGCAAATAAGAGCTGCTGGGCCTCCATTAAACGCTCATTCCTCACACGCTCTGTGGAGTTCATACAGTTTTTCAACACTGCAATACTACCTGGTGGCAGGTTTGCTGTGTGGTTATTCTATTAATCACAAGTTAATTTAGTAATATGCCGCATGCAAGCACAAACTTGCAACTATATTTTATCACAGGGACCCTTTTCCAGACACTGGCTTCAGGTCAGGGAGCTTTGGGATTTTGCAACCTGGACCCAATTTTCCCATGTTAAGTAATTGATGGAGACAACACGTTTTGAAACATGTCTAGTACTGAGAGACACTGCAGCGCAAAACAGGCTGCAATGTAATCCCTACTGGCAACTGTGCACTGTCAATTAACGTCCATTAAAGAGCTTATTTTTGCCACTGACAGGCTCTGATTGTTGTTTGAAGCTTCGGAAATGACCCTACAGAGAAATGAAATGTGTATCATTATCTTTCACTGTCTGTTTGTTATTGTGATAACGCCTTGCTCAAGGAGTCCGCTTGTTCTGGCGATGGAAACGTTACTGAGAGTTGGAGAGAGGAGTGCCAGGAAGATTTTGTTGTGTTTGAGTATTATGCGGGGGTCAATTATGTAACGTTAAGGGATAATGTATAATGAGCTGATGAATACTGGGAAAATAACTCCCTTCTGAAGATTATACATTATCAGTTATAAATAATGTTGTCTGCCTCCGCGAAGTGCATTAATAAAACCGACCGGATCCGACAACTTTTGGTGAATGTTTTGTACTCACCCGGGCGGAGTGGACTGAACCGAGGCATAAAACTCGCGTAAAATGTCATTACTGCCGAGTGTGTATTCAAATCTGTGTTCTTAGAGAGAGTCCAGTACAGTACAGTACGGTATAGTACAGTAGCCCATTTTGTGGTCTTTCTTGTATTGATCTCATCTTTCTCATCCTCTGTCACTTAAAGCTCTTCACGTGTCAGTTCCTTGTGCCGTTTTTCGCTTGATTTTTTTCTTTCCTTCTCCATTTCTTTTTCTTCAGCGGCATCCCATTCCTCAAAATCCTTGTAGCTATTCTCCAATAAGTTAGAAGACATGTTAAAATCAGCCATTTCTGTTTATTTTTTCCCAGGAAGTTGTTTGACAGCTGCACTGTTGCAGGGCAGCGTCCCTAGCAACGCTGGGTTACATAGCAACTGTGTAATGAAGGGGTGTGTGCTTTGTGAAGTCACGTTCGATTAGGTCCATTTTTCCTTTGTGACGTCACATGTCACTAAAACGAAGTCACTAAGTACAAGACCTCAGCAGCTGAGCCGGCACGATACTCCCTTCTCTTTTACAGGTTGCAGTTTGGATTAATCAGGAGGAAAGCAGGACACGCGAGAGGACTCGTCAGAATCTCCATAAGTTAGGAACAACAACTATAGCCAAGTGACCCCACCGAGACACCAGCCGACCGGCTCAGCTCTAGCCCTCAGAGCCAGAGACCTGGAGCTCAGCCGGACGGCTCTGACGCCCAGAGCTAAGCTGGTCGGCCGCTGTCTTCAGTGGGGTCAGAGGCATGCAGCTTGGACGGCTTAAAACCTGGGGCCAAGCTACTCTGCTCTCCTGCACAGGACCAGAGGCATATATACTTGATTATTTTGGTGAACAAAGTTGCACCACACGGCCACTCATCTCTGTGACACCAGAGGCGTCCACCTTGGACGTGCACCTTGGTCGCCTCTGGTGGACGCCGGCCGACCGGATTAGCTCCGGGCCTCAGAGCCTTCAAGGTGGACGCCTCTGGTGTCACGATGAGCGGCCATACAGTGCAACTTTGTTCACCAAAATAATCAAGTATATATGCCTCTGGTCGTGTGGAGGAGAGTGGCAGAACAGCTTGGTTCCAGGTTTTTAAGCCGTCCAACCTGCATGCTTCTGACCCCACTGAAGACAGCGGCCGACCGGCTTAACTCCAGGCGTCAGAGCCGTCCAAGGTGGATGCCTCTGGTGTCACAGAGATGAGCGGCCATACAGTGAAACTGTTCACCAACCAGCTCAGCTCGAGGCCTCAAAGCCGTCCAAGGTGGACGCCTCTGGTGTCACAGAGATGAGCGGCCATACGGTGCAACTTTGTTCACCAAAATAATCAAGTATATATGCCTCTGATCCTGTGGAGGAGAGTGGCAGACCAGCTTGGTTCTGGGGACTTAAGCTGTCCAAGCTGCACGCCTCTGAACCCAGATGAGCGGCCATACAGTGAAAATTTGTTCACCACACGGCCAGTCTGAGGCCCAGAGCTGAGCCGGTCGGTCGCCGGCTGTCTTCAGTGGGGTCAGACATGCAGCTTGTACGGCTTAAAAACCCGGAGCCAAGCTACTCTGCGCTCCTCCACAGGACCAGAGGCATATATACTTGATTATTTTGGTGAACAAAGTTGCACCGTATGGCCACTCATCTCTGTGACACCAGAGGCGTCCACCTTTGACGGCTCTGAGGCCCAGAGCTAACCTGGTCGGCCGCTGTCTTCAGTGGGGTCAGAGGCGTGCAGCTTGGACAGCTTAAAACCTGGAGCCAAGCTACTCTGCTCTCCTCCATAGGATCAGAGGCATATATACTTGATTATTTTGGTGAACAAAGTTTCACTGTATGGCCGCTCATCTCTGTGATACGAGAGGCGTCCACCTTGGACGTGCACCTTGGTCGCCTCTGGTGTACCCCGGCCGACCGGATAAGCTCCGGGCCTCAGAGCCTTCAAGGTGGACGCCTCTGGTGTCACAGAGATGAGCGGCCATACAGTGCAACTTTGTTCACCAAAATAATCAAGTATATATGCCTCTGGTCGTGTGGAGGAGAGTGGCAGACCAGCTTGGTTCCGGGTTTTTAAGCCGTCCAACCTGCACGCCTCTGACCCCACTGAAGACAGCGGCCGACCGGCTTAACTCCAGGCGTCAGAGCCAGACCCCTAGAGCTCAGGCTGAGGGCTCTGAGGCCAAGAGCTGAGCCGGTCGCCCGTCCAAGGTGGACGCCTCTGGTGTCACAGAGATGAGCGGCCATACGGTGCAACTTTGTTCACCAAAATAATCAAGTATATATGCCTCTGATCCTGTGGAGGAGAGTGGCAGAACAGCTTGGTTCTGGGGACTTAAGCTGTCCAAGCTGCACGCCTCTGAACCCAGATGAGCGGCCATACAGTGAAAATTTGTTCACCACACGGCCAGTCTGAGGCCCAGAGCTGAGCCGGTCGGTCGCCGGCTGTCTTCAGTGGGGTCAGAGACATGCAGCTTGCACGGCTTAAAAACCCGGAGCCAAGCTGTTCTGCCACTCTCCTCCACACGACCAGAGGCCTGAGAGACAGCTGACCTCCAGGAAAGACTGGCATGGGCACACAGGGCTAGCAACCCTGTGAGCAGCACTCGCAAGAGGGCACCAACCAAGCTACGAGTGAAACAAATGAGCAATACCCCCAGAGTCTCCCGAGAGGGGGGGGCGGAAGAGAGACTCAACGGGACCGACACACCGGTATCGGCCAGGACAAGAAACACGACAACGAGAAAGCTTAAGCAATCAACACTAACGGGAGAGGAGTTCACTGTTAGGTGCCATTGTGGAAAAGTCTGCAAAAGCGCTCAAGGACTCAAGCAACACCAGAGCAGGTCTAGGTGTGGAACATCAGCAACTCAGGAGCAGCGCACAGATTCAGAGTCTGGTCAGACGAAGGAGAACTACAGCCAGGAAGCACCCCACAGTGCTGAAGATCTCTCCACACCTGAGGAGCCTGAGCACCAGAGACCAGTGCCCGTGAACTTCCCTCCAGCAACCCCATTCCATGTGGCAAGGAGAGAGAGAATCAAGTGGCCAAAGATGGCAGACAACATCGCTTGGTCGCAGCTTGACGACGACCTTGAAGGGATCCAGGATGCAACATCATCAGGCCCAGTGCACAAGAAGATCGATGCAACCACAACAATAGTGTACAACCTTTCCAAGGAACGATTTGGCACAGTGGAGCGGAGAGGCCAGCGCCAACCACAGCAGCAACCAAACAGGAGGGAGAAGGAGATCCGTCGTCTGAGAGGGGAGATAAAGGCACTCAACAAGCTGTTTAAGACCAGCTCACCAGCTGAGAAGGAAGGCATCAAAGATCTAACAGGCAAGCTGTGAGAACAACTATGCAAGGTTAGGAGAGCGGAACACCTCCGGAAGCAGTGGCGGAAGAAAGAGAAGAGGCGAGCCAAGTTTGTTAAAGACCCATACAGCTTCACAAAGACACTTCCAGGCCTCAGAGACTTCCGGTGGATGCCTCTGGTCTCATGGAGATGAGCGGCCATACAGTAGCTGTGTTCGAAATCGCACCCTATCACGGATACAGTGCACTATATAGTGTGTTCGCCATTTTGTAGTGTTGTTCGAATTCTCCGATGTTAATTTCATTCACTATATAGTGGACTATAAAATACCCACAATGCACAGCAAATGTGAGTGAACAAACGATGTACCCTACATTTTACTGCTGTATACCACAATGCAATGCGGTCGTCTTTTGCCAGAGGAGAAGAAGAAGAACAACCGCAAAGAGAAAAGAAACGAATAGCATGTTAGCCGGTAATGTTAGCTCACGAGCTAACAATAGCCACTTAGCTCGCCCGAGCCAGGTAGCTTGTAGCTCGTGCACTATCGTGGGCTATTACAGCTCACAATGTAGACACACAACTGTAGCTGACAAAACCAAACGTCCACACCACTGACATTTCAACAATTTATTGACAAAAAGTACAACCACCATACAGTTCGGTCATCCTCGAAGCGCCCGGTTTGTTTACATGATGCTCGGCGCGTCCACTTGCGTCACAGAAGTATGTGGCGCAGCTACTGACGCAACGACGTTCAGAAAATTTCAGTTAGTGTCCGAAATCTCGTTCAGTCGCTCCCCATGTAGTGCACTATATAGTAAACACGAAATAGGGAATAGTGAGTGAGTGAGTGAGTGGACGGTTTCGAACACAGCTAGTGAAACTGTTCACCAACCAGCTCAGCTCCGGACCTCAGAGCCAAGCCGGTTGGCCGCTGCCTTCCGTGGGGTCAAAGGCATGCAGGTTGGACGGCGTAAAAACCCGGAACCACTCTCAGAGTGGCAGACCAGAGGCATATATATTTGATTATTTTGGTGAACAAAGTTTCACTGTATGGCCGCTCATCTCTGTGACACCAGAGGCGTCCACCTTGAAGGCTCTGAGGCCCGGAGCTTATCCGGTCGGCCAGCGTACACCAGAGGCGACCAAGGTGCACGTCTAAGGTGGACGCCTCTGGTGTCACAGAGATTAGTGGCCGTGTGGTGAACAAATTTTCACTGTTCACCAATTTTCACGATTCGGCACAGTGGAGCGGAGAGGCCAGCGCCAACCACAGCAGCAACCAAACAGGAGGGAGAAGGAGATCCGTCGCCTGAGAGGGGAGATAAAAGCACTCAACAAGCTGTTTAAGACCAGCTCACCAGCTGAGAAGGAAGGCATCAAAGATCTAACAGGCAAGCTGCGAGAACAACTATGCAAGGTTAGGAGAGCGGAACACCTCCGGAAGCAGTGGCGGAAGAAAGAGAAGAGGCGAGCCAAGTTTGTTAAAGACCCGTACAGCTTCACAAAGACACTTCCAGGCCTCAGAGACTTCCGGTGGATGCCTCTGGTCTCATGGAGATGAGCGGCCATACAGTGAAACTGTTCACCAACCAGCTCAGCTCCGGGCCTCAGAGCCAAGCTGGTTGGCCGCTGCTTTCAGTGGGGTCAAAGGCATGCAGGTTGGACGGCGTAAAAACCTGGAACCACTCTCAGAGTGGCAGACCAGAGGCATATATATTTGATTATTTTGGTGAACAAAGTTTCACTGTATGGCCGCTCATCTCTGTGACACCAGAGGCGTCCACCTTGAAGGCTCTGAGGCCCGGAGCTTATCCGGTCGGCCAGCGTACACCAGAGGCGACCAAGGTGCACGTCTAAGGTGGACGCCTCTGGTGTCACAGAGATTAGTGGCCGTGTGGTGAACAAATTTTCACTGTTCACCAATTTTCACGATTCGGCACAGTGGAGCGGAGAGGCCAGCGCCAACCACAGCAGCAACCAAACAGGAGGGAGAAGGAGATCCGTCGCCTGAGAGGGGAGATAAAAGCACTCAACAAGCTGTTTAAGACCAGCTCACCAGCTGAGAAGGAAGGCATCAAAGATCTAACAGGCAAGCTGCGAGAACAACTATGCAAGGTTAGGAGAGCGGAACACCTCCGGAAGCAGTGGCGGAAGAAAGAGAAAGAGAAGAGGTCTAACATCCTCCACACCTCAAGCTAGGAAATGAGGGTGGATCTTGGGAGGAAGCTGCATTTCCCTGACGTGGTCCAAACAACCCTCCGTCCCGACATAGTGTTGTGGTCAACCAAGGACCAGAAAATAATCCTGGTGGAGCTTACTGTGCCATGGGAGGAGGGTTGCGAAGAGGCACATGAAAGGAAAGCCGCAAAGTACCAGCAGCTAGCCCAGGACTGCAGAGACAAGGGCTGGCAGACGTGGCTGTTCCCTGTGGAGGTCGGGTGTCGGGGCTTTCCATCAAGGTCGGCGTGGAACTTCCTTTCTGCTATTGGCCTGGACGAGCAGAGCAGGAAGCAAGCGACTCGAAGAATGGGGGAAGAGGCAGAACGCGCCTCGTGTTGGTTATGGAGTAGGAGAGAGGAGGAATGCTGGAGGCCAGGGGCAGATGGGCAGTGAGCTGCGGGCCCACCAACTGGAGGGTGTTGTGGTTCAGGGCCGAAACACCCAGAGAAGGTTGGACACCACCTGTAGACATCTGCTCTTGGCCAAAGGCAACAGCTACCTACTAAGGTAGCTGTGGAAGGCACCCCTAGGTGTATGCAGCAAATCAACCCTGGGTTACCAGTGGCATCTAGGAAATAGACTAGATGACAACCGAGAAAGGTCGGTGACGCTGGAGAGACAGCTGACCTCCAGGAAAGACTGGCATGGGCACACAGGGCTAGCAACCCTGTGAGCAGCACTCGCAAGAGGGCACCAACCAAGCTACGAGTGAAACAAATGAGCAATACCCCCAGAGTCTCCCGAGAGGGGGGGGGGGGGGCGGAAGAGAGACTCAACGGGACGGGCACACCGGTATCGGCCAGGACAAGAAACACGACAACGAGAAAGCTTAAGCAATCAACACTAACGGGAGAGGAGTTCACTGTTAGGTGCCATTGTGGAAAAGTCTGCAAAAGCGCTCAAGGACTCAAGCAACACCAGAGCAGGTCTAGGTGTGGAACTCAGCAACTCAGGAGCAGCGCACAGATTCAGTCTGGTCAGACGAAGGAGAACTACAGCCAGGAAGCACCCCACAGTGCTGAAGATCTCTCCACACCTGAGGAGCCTGAGCACCAGAGACCAGTGCCCGTGAACTTCCCTCCAGCAACCCCATTCCATGTGGCAAGGAGAGAGAGAATCAAGTGGCCAAAGATGGCAGACAACATCGCTTGGTCGCAGCTTGACGACGACCTTGAAGGGATCCAGGATGCAACATCATCAGGCCCAGTGCACAAGAAGATCGATGCAACCACAACAATAGTGTACAACCTTTCCAAGGAACGATTTGGCACAGTGGAGCGGAGAGGCCAGCGCCAACCACAGCAGCAACCAAACAGGAGGGAGAAGGAGATCCGTCGTCTGAGAGGGGAGATAAGGCACTCAACAAGCTGTTTAAGACCAGCTCACCAGCTGAGAAGGAAGGCATCAAAGATCTAACAGGCAAGCTGTGAGAACAACTATGCAAGGTTAGGAGAGCGGAACACCTCCGGAAGCAGTGGCGGAAGAAAGAGAAGAGGCGAGCCAAGTTTGTTAAAGACCCATACAGCTTCACAAAGACACTTCCAGGCCTCAGAGACTTCCGGTGGATGCCTCTGGTCTCATGGAGATGAGCGGCCATACAGTAGCTGTGTTCGAAATCGCACCCTATCACGGATACAGTGCACTATATAGTGTGTTCGCCATTTTGTAGTGTTGTTCGAATTCTCCGATGTTAATTTCATTCACTATATAGTGGACTATAAAATACCCACAATGCACAGCAAATGTGAGTGAACAAACGATGTACCCTACATTTTACTGCTGTATACCACAATGCAATGCGGTCGTCTTTTGCCAGAGGAGAAGAAGAAGAACAACCGCAAAGAGAAAAGAAACGAATAGCATGTTAGCCGGTAATGTTAGCTCACGAGCTAACAATAGCCACTTAGCTCGCCGAGCCAGGTAGCTTGTAGCTCGTGCACTATCGTGGGCTATTACAGCTCACAATGTAGACACACAACTGTAGCTGACAAAACCAAACGTCCACACCACTGACATTTCAACAATTTATTGACAAAAAGTACAACCACCATACAGTTCGGTCATCCTCGAAGCGCCCGGTTTGTTTACATGATGCTCGGCGCGTCCACTTGCGTCACAGAAGTATGTGGCGCAGCTACTGACGCAACGACGTTCAGAAAATTTCAGTTAGTGTCCGAAATCTCGTTCAGTCGCTCCCCATGTAGTGCACTATATAGTAAACACGAAATAGGGAATAGTGAGTGAGTGAGTGAGTGAGTGGACGGTTTCGAACACAGCTAGTGAAACTGTTCACCAGCCAGCTCAGCTCCGGACCTCAGAGCCAAGCCGGTTGGCCGCTGCCTTCCGTGGGGTCAAAGGCATGCAGGTTGGACGGCGTAAAAACCCGGAACCACTCTCAGAGTGGCAGACCAGAGGCATATATATTTGATTATTTTGGTGAACAAAGTTTCACTGTATGGCCACTCATCTCTGTGACACCAGAGGCGTCCACCTTGAAGGCTCTGAGGCCCGGAGCTTATCCGGTCGGACGTCTAAGGTGGACGCCTCTGGTGTCACAGAGATTAGTGGCCGTGTGGTGAACAAATTTTCACTGTTCACCAATTTTCACGATTCGGCACAGTGGAGCGGAGAGGCCAGCGCCAACCACAGCAGCAACCAAACAGGAGGGAGAAGGAGATCCGTCGCCTGAGAGGGAGATAAAGGCACTCAACAAGCTGTTTAAGACCAGCTCACCAGCTGAGAAGGAAGGCATCAAAGATCTAACAGGCAAGCTGCGAGAACAACTATGAAGGTTAGGAGAGCGGAACACCTCCGGAAGCAGTGGCGGAAGAAAGAGAAAGAGAAGAGGTCTAACATCCTCCACACCTCAAGCTCCTAGGAAATGAGGGTGGATCTTGGGAGGAAGCTGCATTTCCCTGACGTGGTCCAAACAACCCTCCGTCCCGACATAGTGTTGTGGTCAACCAAGGACCAGAAAATAATCCTGGTGGAGCTTACTGTGCCATGGGAGGAGGGTTGCGAAGAGGCACATGAAAGGAAAGCCGCAAAGTACCAGCAGCTAGCCCAGGACTGCAGAGACAAGGGCTGGCAGACGTGGCTGTTCCCTGTGGAGGTCGGGTGTCGGGGCTTTCCATCAAGGTCGGCGTGGAACTTCCTTTCTGCTATTGGCCTGGACGAGCAGAGCAGGAAGCAAGCGACTCGAAGAATGGGGGAAGAGGCAGAACGCGCCTCGTGTTGGTTATGGAGTAGGAGAGAGGAGGAATGCTGGAGGCCAGGGGCAGATGGGCAGTGAGCTGCGGGCCCACCAACTGGAGGGTGTTGTGGTTCAGGGCCGAAACACCCAGAGAAGGTTGGACACCACCTGTAGACATCTGCTCTTGGCCAAAGGCAACAGCTACCTACTAAGGTAGCTGTGGAAGGCACCCCTAGGTGTATGCAGCAAATCAACCCTGGGTTACCAGTGGCATCTAGGAAATAGACTAGATGACAACCGAGAAAGGTCGGTGACGCTGGAGAGACAGCTGACCTCCAGGAAAGACTGGCATGGGCACACAGGGCTAGCAACCCTGTGAGCAGCACTCGCAAGAGGGCACCAACCAAGCTACGAGTGAAACAAATGAGCAATACCCCCAGAGTCTCCCGAGAGGGGGGGGGGGGAGAGAGACTCAACGGAACGGGCACACCGGTATCGGCCAGGACAAGAAACACGACAACGAGAAAGCTTAAGCAATCAACACTAACGGGAGAGGAGTTCACTGTTAGGTGCCATTGTGGAAAAGTCTGCAAAAGCGCTCAAGGACTCAAGCAACACCAGAGCAGGTCTAGGTGTGGAACCTCAGCAACTCAGGAGCAGCGCACAGATTCAGAGTCTGGTCAGACGAAGGAGAACTACAGCCAGGAAGCACCCCACAGTGCTGAAGATCTCTCCGCACCTGAGGAGCCTGAGCACCAGAGACCAGTGCCCGTGAACTTCCCTCCAGCAACCCCATTCCATGTGGCAAGGAGAGAGAGAATCAAGTGGCCAAAGATGGCAGACAACATCGCTTGGTCGCAGCTTGACGACGACCTTGAAGGGATCCAGGATGCAACATCATCAGGCCCAGTGCACAAGAAGATCGATGCAACCACAACAATAGTGTACAACCTTTCCAAGGAACGATTTGGCACAGTGGAGCGGAGAGGCCAGCGCCAACCACAGCAGCAACCAAACAGGAGGGAGAAGGAGATCCGTCGTCTGAGAGGGGAGATAAAGGCACTCAACAAGCTGTTTAAGACCAGCTCACCAGCTGAGAAGGAAGGCATCAAAGATCTAACAGGCAAGCTGCGAGAACAACTATGCAAGGTTAGGAGAGCGGAACACCTCCGGAAGCAGTGGCGGAAGAAAGAGAAGAGGCGAGCCAAGTTTGTTAAAGACCCATACAGCTTCACAAAGACACTTCCAGGCCTCAAAGACTTCCGGTGGATGCCTCTGGTCTCATGGAGATGAGCGGCCATACAGTGAAACTGTTCACCAACCAGCTCAGCTCCGGGCCTCAGAGCCAAGCTGGTTGGCCGCTGCTTTCAGTGGGGTCAAAGGCATGCAGGTTGGACGGCGTAAAAACCTGGAACCACTCTCAGAGTGGCAGACCAGAGGCATATATATTTGATTATTTTGGTGAACAAAGTTTCACTGTATGGCCACTCATCTCTGTGACACCAGAGGCGTCCACCTTGAAGGCTCTGAGGCCCGGAGCTTATCGGTCGGCCAGCGTACACCAGAGGCGACCAAGGTGCACGTCTAAGGTGGACGCCTCTGGTGTCACAGAGATTAGTGGCCGTGTGGTGAACAAATTTTCACTGTTCACCAATTTTCACGATTCGGCACAGTGGAGCGGAGAGGCCAGCGCCAACCACAGCAGCAACCAAACAGGAGGGAGAAGGAGATCCGTCGCCTGAGAGGGGAGATAAAAGCACTCAACAAGCTGTTTAAGACCAGCTCACCAGCTGAGAAGGAAGGCATCAAAGATCTAACAGGCAAGCTGCGAGAACAACTATGCAAGGTTAGGAGAGCGGAACACCTCCGGAAGCAGTGGCGGAAGAAAGAGAAAGAGAAGAGGTCTAACATCCTCCACACCTCAAGCTCCTAGGAAATGAGGGTGGATCTTGGGAGGAAGCTGCATTTCCCTGACGTGGTCCAAACAACCCTCCGTTCCGACATAGTGTTGTGGTCAACCAAGGACCAGAAAATAATCCTGGTGGAGCTTACTGTGCCATGGGAGGAGGGTTGCGAAGAGGCACATGAAAGGAAAGCCGCAAAGTACCAGCAGCTAGCCCAGGACTGCAGAGACAAGGGCTGGCAGACGTGGCTGTTCCCTGTGGAGGTCGGGTGTCGGGGCTTTCCATCAAGGTCGGCGTGGAACTTTCTTTCTGCTATTGGCCTGGACGAGCAGAGCAGGAAGCAAGCGACTCAAAGAATGGGGGAAGAGGCAGAACGCGCCTCGTGTTGGTTATGGAGTAGGAGAGAGGAGGAATGCTGGAGGCCAGGGGCAGAAGAGAGGCCCTGGAGCTGAGCTGGTTGGTGAACAGTTTCACTGTATGGCCGCTCATCTCCGCGACAACCGGAGGCGTCCACCTTGGACGGCTCTGAGGCCTGGAGCAAAGCCGGTTGGCTGCTGCCTTCAGTGGGGTCAAAGGCATGCAGGTTGGACGGCTTAAAAACCCGGAACCAAGCTGTTCTGCCACTCTCCTCCATAGGACCAGAGGCATATACAATTGATTATTTTAGTGAACAAAGTTTCACTGTATGGCCACTCATCTCTGTGACATCGGAGGCGTCCATCTTGGACGGCTCTGAGGCCCGGAGCTGAGCTGGTTGGTGAACAGTTTCTCTGTATGGCCGCTCATCTCCATGACACCAGAGGCATCCACCTTGGACAACTCTGAGGCCTGGAGCCAAGCCGGTCGACCGCTGTCTTCAGTGGGGTCAGAGGCATGCAGGTTGGATGGCGTAAGTCCCCGGAACCAAGCTGGTCTGCCACTCTCCTCCACAGGACCAGAGGCATATATACTTGATTATTTTCGTGAACAAAGTTGCACCATATGGCCACTCATCTCCGTGAGACCAGAGGTGTCCACCTTGGACGGCTCTGAGGCCCGGAGCTGAGCTGGTTGGTGCACAGAGTTGCACCACACGGACACTCTTCTCCGTGAGACCAGAGGCGTCCAGCTTGGACAGCCCTGAAGCCCGGAGCCGAGCCGGAGGGTCACTATTCTCATTCGGGCAAGACGCGTCCACCTCGGACGGCTTGAAAACCCAGAACTGAGCTGGTTGGCCGCTGTAAAACCTTAAAACCCAGAGCCGTTCTTGGACGGCTTAAAAACACAGAACTGATCTGGTCTGCCCCTCCCCTCCACAGGACCAGAGGCATGTATCCCTGATTGTTTTGGTGAACAGAGTTGCACCACACCAAACCTTCCATTTTATAGTTATAGTTTACTGATAAAAGTCTCCACAGTATGAACATTGGTTACATGAGCCTTAAAACCAGCCACAACTCAGCTCTGAGCAGAGTGACCATTTGCTATTGACCAATCAACAGATTACAGTGTTCACAGCTCCACCTTTTAGTACCAGATCTGTGTGCTAGGTACCCCAACAGAGGGGGGGGACCAAAAATGGGAACGGATGTTTCCATTGGTACAATCCACAACTTTTTGCAGTGGAAACGGAAAAAAAGGGTATCACACTGGACTGTAAGAGCCAAATTCCTGAAGATAGATTACAACACTTAAGGATCTAGCAGTTGGGGTTCAAACAGAACACAAAATAAACCACTGTCACACAAGGCAGTGCAGGGTTTCTGATGCAGTATTACAAACCATAAAATCGCGATACTCAAGTGTAAAGATATATTCTCTGAAGTGTAAAGATATATTCTCACATCTCTATAATCTATGATTACATGCTGATTAGCCATTGTATCATGAGCAGTGCTTGAGACTCAACAACCCAAACAATAGTGACTTTTCACTATCTGAGTACTTCATTTTATGCAACATATGTGTGAAGAGACTTCCTTACCTCTGCAGGCGAATTTGGTAACCACAAGAATTTCCATTCCCAACACTTTCTGCCCTCTCTGCTGCTACACGCTCTGCTACCTGAAAAAAAGTACACACACACACACACACACAAAAACACTTCAGAACACAATCAGCATTGTGAAAAAAACAGCTATGTAACTTACAAGACAGATGCAGAAAATCACATATACATATCATAAGCATCACAACACATACACATAAGCAACCACATCTATTATCAGTTGGCACACTGTCACATGTAATCCAACACAACTGCACTCCAAAAACCAGGAGAGTACATACCGAGATGGCACTGATGCGACGAGGCTGCGTGCACACCACACGACACATGGAACCCACGCCTCTACTGATGTAATCATCTAGGATGAACTGGGTGACCTGAGTGGTCTTTCCACACCCTGTTTCCCCACTCACCACCAGGACACGGTTTGAGTTGATCAGCTCCACCAGCTCCTGAGAAAGATGGAAGCAGGTGAGAGGAAGGATTATGAGACGAAGAGTACAAACAGAGTGATAATAGAGGATACCGCTAACACGACAGCAAATCCAAAAATCTGCAATTCAGTTTCAGCAGAAATGGTTTGATTACTGATGAAGAGGAGAGTATGTGCTTATGAATTTCAGTCAAATCAAAAACCCACCTCTTTTTTCCCATAGGACGGTAGCTTTTCCCTGAATTTCTGAAGACAAAAAAAAAAAATAGCAATTATTTGTAAACACTGAATAAATCAGTGAAGTGAAGAGCAGACGTTCCATCTTTATAACATGTTATAAAGTGTCAACACTCACTCTGTGGAATACGATAAAACATTTCACATTATTTTGCATTTACAGGGAATATTATGAAGATATTTTTGTATTTGCTAGATATTAATTCACCATATTGCTCTGCCTTACTCTGTATTAGGCTTGTGTATTAAACTATTTAGGTTTATAAACATAAACACCTGTTCACCTGTAAATATCAGAGCAGCCTGCACAGCAACAAATATTTGCAAACCAACTGCCATGTGTTATTAATTATTAGGACACATATTCTCTGCCCTGCAACATCTCCAGATATCATTTTGTTGTACTGTTATTTATACTCTAATTTCATTGCTTTATGAACCCAGTCTCCCTTAAAGATATCACCCTGCGACTTTTTGAATAGGATGACATGGATCTTATCTAAAGAAAAAATATAAGTTAGGTTGTACATCAAACCAACAAAATTGCCTGGTGTGAATGATCAGAGAAATGCCCTACAAAGCATTAAACAATAAAAAGTATGTTAGAAGATTTAACTTTCTGCTGTATATAGAAAACGTGATACATTGTACTCACCAGCATTTCTCTGTACTTTGGATCTGATTTCTTGCTCTCCAGATCTCTCTTTAAGCGCTCATCCAGTGAACTGTCTCTGACTACTTCCTGAAATAAGAACTCCACATCCTTGTCCTTCCTTCTCATTTTCTCTTTCTCTTCCTTCTCCTGCTCTTCTTCTTCATCCCACGTGTCTGGAGGCTCATCCTTAACGGCTGCCTGAGAGAAGTAACTAAACAAAAACACCAAAAAGTATGTTAATATTATCAATATCATGAATCACCAGACAATACTGGTTGTTCTGTTATTGCGGCAATGGAGAACAATCAAATATTAAACTATATTTTTGGAGCATCAGATTTGCTTTCAAAGTTACCGTTGTGATTTGTGAGATGCTTTCTTCTGGCCTGGAGTTACTTCTTCCTCCTCTTCCTCAGATTTGAGCTCAACCTTCAGCTTTTCCTCTTCAGGCAAATCCCCATCAAAGTAACTGTATGCACAAATTAGAGTCGAACTTGTGTCAGCAACCGCAGCTGAAAGAATAATTGACACTCCAGGCAAATTGATCCTATCTAGCCTTCACATTTTCTTTACTGTAAGCTCAAAATTACACAGTGCAAGTCAAAAGTGGAAAAGCTATGCAGCCTGTTCTTACCAATGACCACTGCTAGTGGCAGCCGCCTGCCAGCTGTCAGACGTGGAGGGTCTCGCATCCCTGCTGTCCCTCCTTGGACCAGGCTCATTTTGGACAGAGTTAAGCAGCTTGGTAATGTGCTGTTCCCTGGCCTCATCCATCTGGACCACTGCCCGCTGCACAAATATGGAGAGAGAAAAGTTCAGCCGCAACCTTGTAGTTAGCCAAACCAAAGGTGACACCCAGACTGAAAGAGATGTTATTAGTGTTGCATTCATTCATTCATTCATTCATTATCCGTAACCGCTTATCCTGTTAAGGGTCACCGGGCAGGGGGCTGGAGCCTATCCCAGCTGACATTGGGCGAGAGGCGGGGTTCACCCTGAACAGGTCGCCAGACTATCACAGGGCTGACACATAGAGACAGACAACCATTCACACTCACATTCACACCTATGGGCTACAGTTAATCTGAACTGCATGTCTTTTGACTGTGAGAGGAAGCCAGGGAGCCCAGAGAAAACCCACGCTGAGAAAGGCAAGTTTGAACCCTGAAACCCTTTTGCTGTGAGGTGACGATAAGCACTGCACCACCAGCAGCAAATTTCATTATATCACAATGAAAAATCCCACTGAATCCCTCTGAAACTGTGAAATCTATGTAACTGTGACATGCATTATTACATATTCATTTTAGTGTCAGCTGAAGGATTTCTCGCTCCATTAGCTCCATATAATGTCTATTTTAACTTCAGTGCTATATATATATATTAACTTTATTTGCTTTAAGGGTTGAAAATAATTCTCACCTCAGACTTATGATCAGGGGTGATCAAACTCATTTGATCTCAAGTGGGCCAGACCACTGAAACCACTGCATAATAACCTATTAACCTCTTCAATTCAATTTTTTTCCAATTCAATTCATACTTTATTAAAGGCACATCTCAAGGAGAGGTACATAGCACCATCAGGGCAAGACAAACAACATACGCAATAAAAAAAAAAAGAAAAAAAAAGATAACAACAATACACAATAAAACAGTGATGTACAGAAAATAAAATGTAAGAGTCACACACAAGTGTACAGGCATGATCGCCAGTGACTCCACATCTTAGATGTGAACCTGACTGAGCTGAGTGCAGGTCAATTAAGCATGAAATAATACAATTTAATGAGTTAGATACTCTACATATGAATCTATACATCAGATTCTGTATCACTGCAGCACAGGTAGGGACCCCAACACTAGCAAACATATGACTTGCACTGCAGCTTCTTGGAGCCTTCAGCAACAACGTCTTACAGTCATTGTAAGCCACAGTGAGTCTCTCTGCATGCTGCTTTTCTTGTACCGACACCATAGGTGGGCAGTATAAAGAGAAGTACAGAATGCTTTAAACAGACAAATCTTTATATCCACTGAGCACATGCTGAATTTGCGTAACAGCATGTTTGCTTGAGCATACATTTTTTTGACATTGTCATATTATGAATATCCTTGTCATCAGAGAGATCATTTGTCATGTAATGACCAAGATATTTCACCTCATCACACTCTGTGCGGGCTGAGTCTGACAGAAAAAAAGTTGAAACATTCCTGAAATGTAATTCTGTGACAAAGTAAGAACATTCTTACTATAGCATTTTAATAATATTTTAGGATGTTATTGATGAAGAATGTTATTTGTAAAACATTTAGAGGAGAGAAAGTTTTAGAGGTCCTAGAGGACATTTAGAGGTCCGAGAGGAAGCTTTGAGGTCCTAGGGGAAGTTTAGAGGTCCTAGAGGAAGTTTAGAGGTCCTGGAGAAAGTCTGGAGGTCCTGGAGGAAGCTTTGCGGTCCTAGAGGAAGTTTTGAGGTCCTGGAGGAAGTTTGGAGGTCCTGGAGGAGGTTTAGAGGTCCTGGAGAAAGCTTTGAGGTCCTAGAGGAAGTTAAGAGGTCCTGGAGGAAGTTTGGAGGTCCTGGAGGAAGTTTAGAGGTCTGAGAGGAAGTTTAGAGATCCCAGAGGAAGCTTTGAGGTCCTAGAGGAAGCTTTGAGGTCCTGGAGGAAGTTTAGAGGTCAAAAAGTCCTTTTTAAAAACACTCCTTTAATGTTTTTTATAAACTGTGGTCAAACTTTCAATCCGCAACTTTCTAATAATATTTCCAGGATGTTATTGATGCAGCATGAAATTTGTAAAAACATTCCTGAAATGTAATTCTGTGACAAAGTAAGAACATTCTTACTATAGCATTTTAATAATATTTTAGGATGTTATTGATGCAGAATATTATTTGTAAAACATTTAGAGGAGAGGAAGTTTTAGAGGTCCTAGAGGACGTTTAGAGCACAGACGGAGCAGGAGAGGCTCAGGTAACCCACTTGACCCGCAAATGGACCTGCAGGTTGGGCAGCAGCGATCGTCTGTTAAATCGCTCTGTAAATGATATTTTGACATTATTATTATAATCTATTAATCTATAATCTGTTACTGTCATGGCATCCAAAGGTACTGATGCGTTGAGCAGGTGACAGTCCTCGGCTGTTTTCAAAACACACTTGTGTCACACACTCCAAAAGAAAGTTGTCAAAACTTTAAACAATAATTTATTGTACAAAACGGGGAAACAAACGTTGACAAAAACGGTTCCATAATTCATATTAAATTCAAAAGATAACGAAAAAATAGCTACAAGTTAGAGGGAATAGTGATAAAGTGGTAAAACTTGGCATTGATCCACAGCCTCAGGTGGATGCGAAAGTCAAAGTCAAAAAGCGGAAAAGGACTCGCACACAGAAAACAAATGTAGACTGAGAGTCTTAGTGAGAGATCAGTTTACTGGGGATCTTCACAGACAAACAAGCAAACGTTTCAGTCCTCAAGGGACTATCGTCAGTGCATATCTAACGAATACCTACCCATAGAAACGAATATTCGAATATTCAAAAATTTGGGTACAGCCCTAGTTACAACATGACTGAGCTAACTGGAGTAGTTTCATGTCATATCCGACAACGGGAGGCTTTTAACAGATGACGTCCTGACATTAGCTTTGCTGCTACTGTTAGCTGTCCCTGTCAGCTGCAGCCACTGATGCTTTCTAGACATTGTGATTTCCCAAAACTGAATAAATGCCACACATAGCAACACAAAACTGCTTTGCTAGCTCAGTCATGTTGTAACTAAGATATCCTCTGGAAAAAATATTCTTTTCAAGGACCATTTATTGAGTTACTGAGTTATTACAGACACTGCTAATGGCAAATGGTTAGCCCAGCTAATCTACAATAACCAAGCGAGGTTGGGGATACTCGTGTTTGATTGGCGGTTCTCCATCGTCTTTGATTGGGCTACGGGGGACAACGCCTATTTAGGAGGCCGGAAATGTATATCATTTCATACAATGGGGGTATAGTGTAGGTGGGCCATCTTGTTATAATACAGCAGGGTTCAACACTAAGGTTTTTTTTCACTTGCCCGGTCGGGCAAGTTGGTCAAAGATCTACTTGCTCATTAATTTAAGTGGCTATCAAATAACAAAGACTGCAGTTGTTTTTATGTTATGTAATCTTTATTCACACTGTATTTATTAATTAAAACAACATATGTCATGTATTGTAGCTTAATTCCTACACAAAAATGACAGTGTCAGGGCAGCGGCAATCTTTGTCAATCGTTCTCTCTCTATAATGTTGCACACTACTTGAGCCATGCCCACCTCTATTTATTTTCCCCCTCTCTCCAGTTCTGCTGTATTAACACCGGGTTTAATATATTTTGCTTCCATCTCTCTGCTCTACTCTACTTCAACACTACTCAACTACCACATCCACCTGTTGCACAAAACGCACACAGCAGTGTTTCCCCTAGGATGGAGTTGTAGCAGCAGAGGTGAAGCACACACATGAAAAATAATTTCCACATGCGTGAAAATTCTTTATATGCTTGCAAAGCACAGCCTGCTGGGATGTTTCTATGTATACTGGCACCAGAAGGGCTCTTTAGGACTAAGCACATACAGTACATGTGTGCACAGTAATGAGCAGGTGAAATGTCTGTCTAGCTTACATATGAAGTGTCTCAAGATTTAGGAACATACAATTTTATTGAACGTAAAAAGTCACTTGACATGCTGCTGTTTTGTACTATGACCTATTTAAGTGCTGGAAGTTGTTATGTACGTGACAACGCCTGAACGCAACACAAGCTCAGCATGAGTGCGGTGATGTTATGACATAACGTCATAAATAGTATATTGTTCTGTTATTCTTTGAAGCATATGTCGCGCAAAATAATATGACTTTAGTTTATGAAGAGGTAAGACAGTGCAGCGTGTAGAGAGGCTTCAGTGTTGATTGGCTTCACTTGTGCCATGTAACCAATCAATGGGGGCTGTTGGCAGGACATTGTTGCACAATGTGCCTGTGACTTCAGGCAGAGAGACCGCTGCGTCAGAGCCGAAGGAGCACGTTTTAAAATACATTTATTTTATCAATTAGTTATTAACTTTTACTATTTTTAGCAACTTGCCTGATCGGGCAAGTGAGTTGTTAGTTTACCTGCCAGACCTTGAGTTTTACTTGCCCCGGGCAATCCTTTATGTTGAGCCCTGTACAGTATCTTTGCAACTATTAGGCTACTACTGTTATTCAAACTAAATTAAAGGAAGCAAAGATTGTTTATAATTCCGCATTATGTTGCCTTCTTTCCACAGCAAATAAATGATTTCCTTTTAACTAATGGCTCGGAGAAATGCCATCTAGCAAAGTTAAATATTTTCACCACCATTTTAGTTATGAAAAAGCCTCACATATGATATCCAAGGTGCACGCACACACAAGCAGGATCTCACACACATAAAAGGTGACTGGAATTAAACAAGCGGTAAATGCACAGTGGGGGTTATTTGTTTTCTGTATCAGCGTGACGCGCTGTGTTAACTGAGTGAATCGTCTGAGTCGGACACGTATTAATTTGAGTTTTATTTAATTTAATTACACTAAAGTTATGAGTCCTTTTCGTTTTTATACAATTTATTGCTGCATTTTGAAAGCAAAAAGAGTTCAGTTTTTTGGGGTTCCATGTTATAGCTATCAGGGTATCAGCTTGGCACCATGAACATGTGCCTCCCAAAGTGCTTTCTGTAGACGTGCTGCAAGAACGGATTAATGCTTAATATACATCTGCAGCCAGAGGCATCACGCTGTCATTAGGCTTTATGTGTGGGGAATACCAGGATGTGTTATCCAAATAAGGGCATGTACGTCACATGTAGCAGATGGATGTGATTTCCCGTCGTTGAGATAAACGCTACTGTCCTCACAGTCCGTGCCGGCGCAGTGAGGGAGAAATGCACAGACTGCTTCATGTTAGAAGTGCTGTGGTCGGACTAAAAGGCTGCCATGGCTGTATTTGAATATAGGCTACAGTTTCATTTACCTCTGCCAAATCGTCATTTTACTGAGCTGGCCTTGAACACACCATAATGTATCTCTGTGGCACCTCTGTTTTTAGCTTATTCTGCCAATTTTACCCTGGATTTCAGTTTAATAATAATCAAGTTTAATTCGAAGACAAGTGTGCACGAAAACATTGGAAACAGATTTGAAGACAGGCCGACATTGTTGATCAATGGCTGTGCTATTGGATAGATGTGACCAGCAGAATTACAAACCCAGCTTACGACAGCAGGGAAATTATATTATCAGTTATCCTCTTATACTTTTTTAAAGTGTGGACCATACCATCCCGATACCATTGTCACAAGTGAATAAGGAAAACAGCTTTGCAGCAATGCCCCACATGCAAAGTGGACTTGCAAAGACATCAGTAAGTTAAAGTCTATGCTTCAGTGACTTATAGCACATCTTAAAATACTTCAACTATCAGCTTTTTAAAATAAGCTCGCCCACAAATTTTCAGCAGCAGATTTTCCCTTTCCTGCTTCTTCTGTCTTTCTTTATCTTCAGAGGCCTGCCAAAGGAATCACCCAAAGGTCCTTCAGAAAATGACTGAAGCATCAATTGCAGATACCCCCAGATATGCTCCCCTTCGAGAAACTAAGGTCAGTGTTAAGCATTTTGATCAGTTACTAAAATACCATCGCGGACAATTCCATGTCAATTCCCTAAGAGTAATGTTATTATTGCGTGGGGCTGTGGAGCATCCTTCGCTGCACTCAGTTTGTTTTCACTTTCACTGTGGATTTCTTTCCCTTTTTTACTTGTCCCTGGTAAGTTAAAGCATTTGTGAGGCAATGTTGTTTCTCAGTCAACAGCTGACACAGCATGTATGCTGAAAAAAAAACCCAGACATATTGAAAGTTTTCCTTGAAATTGATCATCTAAACATTTTCACCTGTTGTCACCTGTTGTTTTATGTATCAGTGTGTTGAAAAGTAAAATAAAATGTGACCAACAAACTTTCCAGGTTGGTTGTTTTTTAATGTTTGCCCACTCAAAGTGGCAATAGAAATGTTTAAAGAATGTTAGTGTTATGTCCAAACAGTGTTTCTTTAAACATTCTTATTTTACTTTATTTCATTTATTTGTATAGGGACAGTGCACATTAATAGCATTTCAGTAAATGTGCCAGTCTTAGCTCTTTAGCTTATTGAAATGTATTATCAAACATGTTTGCATTCTTTTTGTATCTTTATTTTTTCAAGTTTTTTTTGCAAACACTCCTAAAATGTTACAGTATCATGTTAAGAAAATGTTATTGCTAATGCTTTAGGAACGCCGTGGCTGTATATTTCTATAGCATATAGAACATTCTCCTACCATCAAAAAGAACGTTCTGGGAACCAAATAAAAACTTCCCACTAGAAACATTACCAGAACATTACGTGTTGATATTCTCAAAACATTTTTTGAACAAACAAATCATCTAGCTGGATAACATTATAACTACATTATCAAAAAACATTTTTTAACAGTTTTTTTTGTAAACACTCCTAAAATGTTAGAGTACTATGTCAAAAAAAAGTTACAGCTTAAATGTTTTAAGAAGGTTGTGGCAGCATGCTTTTATAACATTAATATAGAACATTCTCCTACCATTAAAAGGAACGTTCTGGGAACCAAATAAAAACTTTCTGCTAAAAACATTACCAGAACATTTTGCTTAAATATTCCAGAACATTTTTTTGAGTAAGCAAAAATTCTAGCTGGATAACATCTTAAAATGATAGATCATCATGTTAAAAAAAAATGTTACTGCTTAATGTTTTAAGAAGGTCATGGCAGTATGTTTTTATAACATGTATATAGAACATTCTCCTACCATTAAAAGGAACGTTCTGGGAACCAAATAAAAACTTCCCAGTACAACATTACCAGAACATTGCCTGGAAACATCCCAATAATGTTCTTAGAACAAAAAATTTCTAGCTGGGGAGGTTGTATTCTACATGAAGTATCTGCTCACTGTTTAACTTGATCCTGAAACCTCTTAGCCTTCATATGTGCATCAACAGTAGGTGTGTAAAGTCATCTAGAGGGCCAGATTGGACCCTTTGGCAGGCGGGTTCTGGCCCTGGGCTGTATGTTTGACACCCCTGCTTTCGATGGTCATTCAAAACCCACTAAATGTAATACACAGACGCCAGTTTTCCCACGGTGTGTTATTGTTGGGATGGACCACTTAAACTCTGATGACATCATAAAACAGTAATATGAAACAGAGCCAATCCTGCACATGCAGTACACTTTGTATTGGCATGTGCCCCACAGTATGCAGGTTATAGCTGAGTTCAGAGGTCAGACATACTTTTAGCAGAGGTTAATACCTCAGTGATGAAGGATCTGTCACCTGCTATGTAACTTTACTGTCTCGTATCTGTGCTGAAGGTCCTCATCTCTGTTTCTAATAGTCTGACACCCTGCACAGCTCAACACATGGTGCAACAGCATACAGCCAAACACAGTCCTTACCGATCTCCGGTCAGCCTGCTTCTTCCTCACGGCTCCATATCTCGCGTACCACAGACCGATCTCACGTCCCTTCAGGTGAGGAGGAGGGCGGTCCCGTTGTCCACCTCCTCCTCCTCGGTCCTGGTCGAAGTCGGAGCTGTGTCCTCTCGACCCTCCTCCTCTGTCCCATCTCTCCCTGCTCCCATCCCTGTGCCCCCGACCTCCTCTCCTGCCTCTTCTCCCACCTCCACCGCCATATCCATAACTCATACCGCAGTCAGAAACAAGCGGTGGTAGCACCGGATGCTAACGTTCTGGCTTCTCGCGAATGCTTGAGCGACTTTATGGACCAGGAAGTGAACTAAAATAAACGAGACTACACCTACGTAGCTACTGGCAGTTCATTTATTGATGAACACACTCAATTCAAATGTTGTCTCACTATTTAACTCATACAGCTGCCACATTCAGCTGGTGCTGTCGTCTCTCCGGCATGTCGCACAGAACCGACGTCACAACTTTCAGCAGCTTGAAATCATCGTTGCGCTCTGTGATTGGTTGTTCGCTCTTCCTGTCCCCGCCCCCACTTCTCTTCATTCATGTAATTCAGCATCCTTACTACAAACATCAGGAGACGTGCTAGTGTTCGTAATTTTCCTATTTAATTACTCTCAGTCCACAAGTAAATATTTATATTTAGAATCATTACTTAAAAGCATAGCATTAGTCATCATTAAATGTCTATTTGGAACAGCAGATAGGCATAATGAAAAGTGAATATCTTAGCAAATGTAACTGGATGAGTAATCCTCTTACAGTCTTCACTAGGACAGTCCCAACTTTTTGCTTCAGCTGTTTTATTCATTTAATTGATTTCAATTTTAATTTGGACGTTAGCATTGTGTTGGCTCATTAACCTCTTAACAGGTCTCAGAGGGTTTGGGTTGACAGGACACTTTCCAGGACCCATTTTTTCTTCTACTGGGTCCCCTCTGTGATGTGTTCTTTCTTCTCTTTTATTATATTTATATGTAAACAAATAATAACACATCAAGATTTGTCCATAAGTACGCTGATGAGTCTGCTATTGTAAGCTTTCTGCATGGATCAGAATATGATCATGGCCCAGTACTGGATGAATTTGTTAACTGGTGTGACCAGTCTATCCTCCACATTAATGTGTCTAAGACTGTTGAGATGTTGTGATTTTCAGAGGAAGCCCTGCCTTCCTGCTCCTTGTTTGATCAACGGGAAGCCGGTGGCAGCAGTTCAGCAGTACAAGTATTTAGGCACTGTAGATGAGAAGTAGAATTTTAATGTGAACACTGACGACATCTGTAAGAACGCAAACCAACACCTGCTCTTTTTAAGGATGCTGACGAGTTTTGATGTAGACAGGACAATCATGATATTGCTCTATTCTGCTTTTATTGAGTCGGTTCTTGCTTTTTAACATTGTCTGTTGATTTGGTAAGCTGAGCCTTAAAAACAGGACCAAGTTGGAAAAAGTGGTCAAGTTGTTCTGTAAGATCACTGGTGTTACTTTTATCATCTACAGCATCTGTATGAAGAGAGGGCCACCTCTAATAGCTCAGTCTGTTGTCTCAGACTCTCAACATCCCCTCCATGATGAGTTTCAGATGCTCCCATCAGGGCGGAGGTTTTGCCACCCTACATGCAGCACTAAGCGTTGCAGATCATCCTTTGTCCCGTCTGCTATCGCTTGTCTTAACCAGCAGTGAACACATAAAATAATAACTTTATTTATATTGCACCTTTAAAAACAAAAACTTACAAAGTGCTTTGACAAACAAAGCAAACGCAGGATATCTATAGCAACAGAGTCAAAACAGTGAGGGCAAAGAAAAGCAGGACAAAATTAAGCTAAAACTGAGGTGAAGTTAAGAACAATAAAGGTAGTAAAACTATTATTTCTAAATACTATGTAGAAACAAAAGAACAGAAGGATAAAAAGACAACATTGCATAATGACAATAGAATAACTAAGAATAAACAATTAAAAGGAATAGAATAAAATAAATAAAAAGAAGAATAAGCAAAAAGCATAGATAAAAAGACGACATCACAAAAAGGCAAGTCTAAAAAAATGGGTTTTAAGAAGAGATTTAAAAGATGTTACTGATTCTGCAAGCCTTATGTCCTCAGGCAGATTGTTCCAAAGTCAAGGCGCCCTGATGGAAAAAGCGTGGTCGCCTTTAGATTTAAGTCTCGACTTTGGAACGGCCAGGAGGCCCCTGCCCGAGGGTCTAAGGCTGGGTACTGGCTCATATGGGGTCAACATTTCTGCTATGTAACTCGGGGCCAGACCCAGACGAGCTTTAAAAGTGATAAGTAAAATCTTAAAATCAATTCTAAAACGCACAGGGAGCCAATGGAGGGAAGCCAGGATTGGGGTGATGTGATGCCATTGGTTAAAACCAGTAAGAAGCCTAGCCGCTGCGTTCTGGACCAGTTGGAGGCGGGAGATTGATTTATGGTTTATGCCAGAGAGGAGTGAGTTACAGTAATCCAGTCTGGAGAAGATGAATGCGTGGATTATTATGTCCATGATTTACCCCTGACAGTGTGCGATACTGGATTCTGTGTGTTTGTACTGTATTGTCTGTTAAACTGTACTCACGACTACTTTCTGTATCTCAAATTGCCCCTCAGGGACATTAAAGTTTACCTTATCTGTGTCTTAATAACAAGATCATTAGGGTTTCTGCGATTGTGGAATGGCTTTCTTAAGGAAAAAAAAAGCCTAGAGTCAAATGTATAATTCCTTTTCCATCTAAAGGAAAGGATCTCCATTTCAGAAGAGTTAACACTGCATCTGAATAGTGTTACTGACACTATTTAGATAAGTTCCCAGTATACCCAATTTATCACCCTATGTTACTTTTTACATGGATTTTCTATCAGGCATTTTTCTCTCTGGTGTTTTATTATGCTGCACTGTATTGCCTGCATATGCCCGTTTGGTTTCTGTACATAGATAGTTAGACAAAAAGAAACCTCTGGTTCCCTCTGCTTGCCCTTGGAACCTAATCCTGCTTACGTCAATAGTCAACCGTGTAACTCCATTCTGACTCTCTAAAGAAGCAAAGTTTAGGAGACAAAAAAATACGTGACTTGTTAAAACACATCCTCAAATACTAAAAATCCACCCAGTATAATATATATGCACAGACAGAGACAGTCTGTGCTGTCAGTGTATCTGCTGTGCCCGGCTCATCCTGTTGACCTGTTGTCTGGGCCTTAAAGGTTACAGCCAAATGAAAAAGATCCACCATGACTGCTACAGACTGTATCACCTGAAGGGTTCTGGTTTTGCTGTATTGTGGGCTTTGTGTTGGGTATCATCTATCAGCAGTTGCAAAGCATTTACTTCACATTTATAAAAAAAAAAAAAAAGTATGCAGGTTTCCACTGGATTAGTAACATTGCAAATAAGAAAACTGCCTCTCTCTTGCATGATATTGGGACCTTAACACTACTTGACCTTCTTCATATGAAGCCGAATCTTTAAAGAAACACGCCTTAGTGAAGACAACATGACAATGCTCATGATAGTGAAGCACAATTAGCAAGATTCTATTCAAGCAATAATTGCAATAATAATTGGTATTGTTTTCACTTTCAGAGTCTGTGTGTGTGATCATAGCAAAATGTGGTCCTGGAGACACCTCTTGCATAGAAGGAACTACAACAGATGCCGTTTTGAATATTTTGCCAGGTGTCTGTAAATCTGTCTTTCCGTCTGTGGACAGAATTTGTTATCGCAATACAGTTGCAACTGTGCAAAATCTTTTTCAGCAAGATCCAAGTCTCTTCAGCCTGTGTGCTTTTAATACCTGAGTGTGTTTGCTTTGTTGGATCAGTTTAATAGATTCACATAGTTCAGTTTCAAGGTAGTTAAGTGAAGGTTATTCAGGTCTTCCACAAACTCTGCAGAGACAAGAAAGCTTTTTCTTTCCTTCAGTTGGATGGAAATGGTGATGTTTATTGTTGACTGTGTAGAGGTTATAACTTAGATCTCTTTAGTTTTTGATATGTCAACGTCAGCTGTGTAGTGTAGCTGTGTAATGAGTCGGGTGTACTATAGGTAGATAGGTAGGTTACCGATGAAGAAGTGGGCATACTTTCTTATGTATTACAATGGCTTTTGAGCTGATAGGTGGGTATACTGTAACTGGATAGAAAAAGAAGTGGGTATACCCCGAATACCTGAGTATACCCTCCACTACACCACTGGTCAACCTGCCACTCCAGGTTTAAGAGCACAGACAGCGGCCTGAGTATCACAGAACTTAAAGATGTGTAGTTGAGCTCGAAAGCCCCGTTTCCACCAAACGCTTTCGGTATGGTACCTTTGGGACCAAAAGTAACCCTTCAGACATGGTACCTAGACCCTAGCCTTTTCACAGCAGACAGGGTTGTTGTCACTCACTGCTCTGTCCAGCTCTCAGTGTATTTCCTCATTACAGGTGACGCAGATGGAAGTCCGCGCCTTGTTTATCGTCCACAGAACGAGGCTGCACGCTGACATTTTCAGAACAAAATGGAACAGGCTGCAGTGAGAGTCTCTCTCCATGGGATATTTACAAATAGTGGGTTTGTGCATTTAGTCCTTCTCAGGCAAGATCAGGAGTTTAGTGTTGCTGCAGCCCACAGGAACAGTCCAAAAATGGGAACGAATTTCCATTGGTACCATCCACAACTTTTCACAGTGGAAACAGAAAAAAAGCTGAATGAACTGAGTTGTACCACACTGCTTAGAGGAAACAGGGCTAAAATGGAGGTCAGTTTCCAAGGTGAGTATGGTCTGAGCAAGGGCACCAAAAAAAGGGGGAAATGAAGCATAGAAGAGGTCACTGGCCCTCCACTTTACACCCCTGGCAACATTAAATTTAAGTTGCAGATTGCTGAATTGCAGCTGGAGGTATCCCATCGAAATTCGGTCTCTAGTTCTTATTTGTGAATTTTTGGGTTGTTAGAAATTACACAGGTTTCTCATTTCTGTTCTTCGTCCTTCATTGACTCTGTTTGTCTTTTGATGTTCACACTTACAGTTAACTCTAATTGGATTGTCCTCAACATTATCTTGTTTTAATTTAGCATGTTTGTTCCCTCCCTACTTCTGTCTTAAAAAATACAAAGCATTATACACCCAGTTAGTACAGTATGATGCACATGGCACAGACAAGAGAACAGATAGAGGAATGAAAGGTGTGAGCGTCATTCAAAGAGGTCTGTGCATGATGCCCATGAGAGGTTGGAGACTCCAGCTCTGTGTCGCTGTCATAAAAATATCATGCATAACCACTTTTAACTTCTTCACACGCTCTCCTGTTCTGTCGCCATCGTAGCAATGATACATTCCAAGATGTGAAACATTCCATTTTTTATAAACTGTGAAATAAAAATGTGTGTAGCGTTTCCACATTCATGGTGTCATCAACCATTTTTAATTAAGGAAATCCAGCTGCCCACACTGACAGCCACAATGGAAGATGATAATTTCCGGATGAAATGAATTATTGTCACTTTGTGTGAAAGATAAGCCAAGTGAAATTTTTGTTTTAAGAGACTGTTGTCATTAGCTGCCTTGCCTTTTACTTCCATGTCTGGCTCTGTTTTTTTTTTTTTCTTTTCTTTTAGCGCAATTTTCAGCTTTGACAGAAATAAAAAGTCTTGTCTTTGAGCAGGGCTCAGCTTGAAACACAAAAACAAATCAACTGTGATCAGCTAAACTTTGTTTGAATTAGGAGTGACTCACAGGATTTCGCCTCAGCTGCCAGTGCTTTCATCTGCGTCATTATTTTTGAAATATGTGAAAACAATCAATATCTCAGGTGGCGGCTCTGAAGGGAACAGGTGTTGGACTGAAAATGAGCTGGAGTCAGAAAGTAAGCAATGCAGGAAAACAGCAAGAAACTAGGCGAGGAAAGTGTAAGAAAACAGCGTGAGGGAAAGCCTTCTGAGTAGTGACAGGGGTTGTGAAAGCAAAAGGATAAGAAAAGAAAGGACTATTTCGTATGCGCTGGTCCCCCCCCCCTCCCTGCTCCTCTCAGTGCTGTTGCGGATGTGCGATTCTTTTGCACACCTTGTTTTCATACCCTCAGGGCTACCTGTGATGCATACAAATGATCCCTGACCCTAATGAATCATTTAACCAAGATGAAAACCTCAGATGAAAAGCACCATGTTTTAACTTTGGCTGTTTTTTTCCCTCCTCTTCTGGCTTTGGCTTACATTCTAAATAATATATGCTATTCATTGATGGTGAATGTGTTGAACCAGAGGTCTCAAGCAGTGCCACTGATGCTACATTTTCATGCAGGCTTACCTCCACCTTATTGCTTCAGCATAATCAGAGGTTGTGAGTGGGAGGTGAAAGACCTTGGATCAGAGAGAAATGATAAAACATGAGGAACAGCTGCCGGCCCAGGCCTTTGATAACTGCATTTTTAAAACATTATTTTGCTTTTTTGTTTTTGCTGCCAATGGCTTTTCCTTGAATTCTGTCCTGCTTTCATTTACTTTCCTGTCTCTCTCCCTTTATTCTCCTTCCAAAGAGACTCTAAATGTCTGCACAAACACACAGATAAAATGAGAAAAAACGTCCTAAAACACAAGAAAATATGTCTTTACTGCCGATTTTATGTCGACTCTAACACAGATAAGAGCATTATGAAAAATATTATACAGCTGCTGTGGATTAGTCACTTTACTGTCATCCGAGGGGCACAACAACCAACAGCGGTAGCTGACTATCTGGGTCAGTCTCTATAGTTAATTACTGCACTTTATTTGCTTTTATTATGTAATAAAGAATCCCATTTGAGTAGTTTGTGTGTCACTGAATCAGTCCAGATCGGTAACATGACATGCAAACACTTACAGCTTATGCAATTCCTAGTCGTTCACAAACATGGCAAAAACCAGTTTATTGATCACAATGTTTTATGAGAACGCTTGACCAGAGGCTGAACTGTGCTCCTGTTTAAAAGTGAGAATAAGCAGATGATCGAATTACTTCCACTCTGCTGCCGCAGAGTTCGAGCTGTGCTCAGCTGAAAACCTTTGCCACCATTAACAGCTGAAATGGCTGACAATGAATACAACTTTACATTCATTATGATTCATACGCCTGTACATTATTTTCTTTAACATTTTGCCTGGGAGCTTTCGAAATAGAAATGCATTGCAATCCAGTTGGAGGCAATTTTCTGGTATGAATCTTTAATGACAGCGTTCTTCAGGAGGATGGAACATGCCACAGCTGATGAGGTGGACTCGCTAAAGGACAATTCGAAAGCTGGCAAATGAAGTCTGCAAAGTGCCGGTGTTGCGTTGAAGATCAAACAACCAAATGGCGGACAGCAAGGGAAACCATCATAAAACAAATAAATAAATATATAATCTAAAGATAATCGGAAATACTTATTTTTTACACGTTACTGCATTTGTATACACACATGTACATGTAAATGTGCATATCAGTCATAGACATACTGTGAATAAAGATCTATATGCTCTGACAGATGTTCACAGTCCATGTAGCCATTCAAAAACTAAAATACTATCTTTGAAAACTGTATCCCAGTCCTGAATTTATGCATGTTTCTGATAGAAAGTGAGAGGCCTCCATGGCTCACTGATTGGATGGGCAGTGAACTGAGCAGGCAGAGAAATGATCCTCTAAAGTGGCTCTGAAATGTACATTCATATGCTGCCTACTGTAGTAAAATATGCACACTGTCACTCATTTAAATTGCACTAAATGTGCATGAGGCAGGAAACTGTTCTGCATAACTATCCCCTCGTTCTCTTCTTCAGTCAAAAGCTTGGCCTCTCCTTCCCTTTCTCTTTCTCCCTCTCATTTGACTTGACATTAACCGTGTAAATACATAACGGACAGAGCACCTGGATGCAAAGGAAAAAACACATTTAAAAGAAATAAATGCAGATACAAATACATTTGGATATAGGAAACATGTGAATACTTTCGGTGGCTGACATCACAAACCATTACTCTCATACCCTCATCCTTACAGACAAGGCCACTTCACACACACACACACACACACACACACACACACACACACACACACACACACACACACACACACACACAAAAGCACAACACACACTGCGATGAGTCAGACACATGGGTCAGGTGACCCCTCCCCTCACGGCTGAGTCATCAGTGACGTAGTCTACAGGAGCAGCTTCATATCAGACTCCTCCTTTTCCACGTCTAAGTGAATTTCTCGCCTGCTGTATCTATTTTAGATATGTGACAGATTGCCATGTGGTGAAGGTCTTGGAGAAATACAGATGCTGTGTGCTCTCTCCTACCTTTCCTTTCCTTTGTCTCCCCCTCTCTGTCTTTTATTTACCCCAGCTCACTGCCATCTCTCTTCTTTTAGAGGCTAGTCTGTCTCTATGTACTCTACAGACAGGTAATGCATGTGCTGTCATGATGCTATCTTATGAGGAAGTACAAGAGTAGGTAAACACTATTATGGCAGTCTTAAGCTAAGTCTCTATTTGGGTCACCTGTCAGTTCTGTTCGAGCGGTGATCAGAAAGAAGTAAATGTGGAAAGATTAGGAAATTTGTCTTTCATCCTTTGCTGTCAGAGTCGCTCTTCTCCTGAGAGACACCTTCTTGTTATCCTGTATGTGTGTCACTCCTCCCTCTCCCCTGCTTGCTTTCTGTAGGCCTCATTGAGCAGCTGTATCTCCTCCTGATACCCTGAGCTCTCCTGCGTCTGCCGTCGGCTGTTCTGCCGGTGAGCCTCCACAGTGTCAGGTATAGTGATATTGATGGTCTCCGCCTCCTGGTTGCCACTGCTGGGGATGAGCAGGGAGTAGGAGGCCGTCTCGCCCAGGTCGCAGGAGACAAAGCGGTTCTCCCTTCGCGAGTAGCGCAGCGACGGCGAGCGGGCGTGCGTGGAGGACTGGCTGATGTTGGAGATGATGGAGACGCTGTCCATGGCCTCCTCGTTGTCACAGATCTCCAGAACCTCGAGGTGGATCTTGACGTTGGTGTCACCCACACCTGCTCCTATGCCCATCCCCATACCAATCTCCATGCCCATCCCTATGCTGCTGACGTTCACGTCTCCAGCCTGGCCTCCAGACGCGGGGTCGTCTGCACTGGGCTCGTGGCCGACTGATTTGGAGCGATACACTTCCACCTTTGAAGCAGAGGGAGACTTATAACTCAAGTCTGTCATGAGCACATTAGTTACATTTTTTCTGAGATGGAAATAATTGCTTTGTTCAGTAAACTGAATTCACGTCTTCTCATATTTTATATTGGACTAATACAATGTGTGACTTATTCCATGTTATGTCCTATATAAAATCATCCCACAGATTTGATATAGAGCTATTTGCTTTCTCCAAAATCATTCCAACTACATATCGTCCATTAATCTTTGCCCCAGATGCCAGTGGGACATTTACAAAACCTATGTAAACCCATTGTTTTTGGCAGCGCTGAAACTGAAGACAGCTGTTAAAGGATTAGTTTGACAATTGGGGAATACACTTATTTGTTTTTTCCCCTCAGAGTTAGATGATTTACATATCTGCTGAGAGTGAAGCTAGAGCCAAGAGGAGATTAGCCTAGCTTAGCATAAGGACTGGGAGCAGGGGAAACAGCTGGTCTGACTATCCAAAGCTCAAAAATCCACCAGCCAGAACCTCTTCAGCACGCAACTCCCCGTCAAATCACAAACATGTAGTTTTTGGTTTTGGATTGAGCCAGGTCAGCTGTTTCCTCCTGTTTCCAGTTTTTTTAAAGAGAAACTTTGGTATTCTTCAACCTGGACCTTATTGTGCCATGTTTCCATGTTAAAGTGACTAATGGAGACAACAATTTTTGAAATTGTTATGTAATGTAATCCCTACAGGCATTTAATTTACATCAATTAAAAGTGCTTGTTTTTGCCACTGACAGGTTTAGATTGTTATTAGAAGTGTCTGACAACATCATGGAAGGGACCCTACAGAGAACTAAACATTTTTCCTTACCTTTCACTGGTCTGTTTGTTACGTGATCAAGTCTCGCTCAAAGAGAAGTGTCGTTCTGAGATTTCATGAGAGGTGACATGTTGCAGGCAAAACAACAGTGGAAAGATCAGTGAGAGCTGGAGAGAGGAGCGACGGCATAGCTTAGTGCAATCTAAAAGGTTTTCAGTGTCATGCGCAACCGGGGCTAACTCCGAGCTTGTCGAAATGTGGTGCTTGGACAATGACTTGCGGCATGAGACACTGCGCAACAAAAATGTTGGAGTGATACAAATGATACGCTGGTCGCCGTTATAGGTCAATAGCGCTCGGCAGCGTCAGTGGGAAACGCGTCATCACAGGAACGAAAGTTAAGGTGACGGAAGTCAGTGAGGCGGATGGGAGGGGTGGTGGATGGATCCAACAAACACAGACTTTTATCCAGACTTTTATGTGTTGGACATGAGTCTTTAAGTGAATTCGACAATGTGGAAAAAGCTGGCAAGATTTAAAAAAGAGAATTCTCCTTGAGCGAGACTTGCTTACACACTCAGAAAAAGACCTCATCAGCGAAAGGTGAAGAAAAATGTCTTATCTGGGTCTTTTCCGTAATGTTGTTAGACACCTAATAACAACAGTCTGAGCATGTTAGGGGCAAAGACAAGCACTTTTAATTGATGGTGCACAATTGACCATAGAGATTACATTACAGCCACTGCTGAAGCTTTCTCAATACTGGACCAACAATTGTCTCCATTAGTCATTTAGACAGAAAAACATCGAAGAAAAGGTTCCAGGTTGAAAAATACCAAAGTTCACCTTTAAGTCAAGCTGTGTCCTGGATCTGGAGTCACACATACTTAATGCACAGACATGAGAATGATGTCAACCTTTTCATATGTCTCTCAGCAAGCATCTTCCTAAAATGTCAAACAATTCCGTTGATAAAATTGCTTAAAATTGTTGAGAAATAAAGCCTCAAAATCTTAGAAGAGACTGCACTAAGGGCTTTTACCTTCTTGGCGTTATTGGGGGAGATCTTGAGTCCATCACTGCTGACCTCATAGGTGGAAAGAGAGAGCGTCTTGCCTGTGGGCGCTTGCAGAGATACAGTGCCCTGAAAGGCACACAGTGGGACTGACAGACCACCTGACGACCTCTGCAAAGCAAAGAGCAAAATAAGGTTCAGCACATTTTTATCTATGTATTAACTTGGCATTAACTTGGTCTGACTCGAGAGTAATATCATTCATATTGCTAAATTCCAACTCGGTTGCTTATTGGCAAGAAGTAAAAAGTGTTCAAGGTCCTTTTGCATCTTGTTCCCACTGTTCCACTCGGCCTAATTGAGCTCAGATTGTGCCCATGATTTTAAGTGCGGGGAGATGAATGTGTTGAACGGCCATTTCTATCCCGAAAGTTAATGAGGCTTACATGTAAGAGCCCTGTCAACAGCACTCTGCTGGTAAAATGACAATTAAGGTTCAGAGCACAAATAAGCTACCAGAGACCTTTTAAGCTCAAAAAGATCTATGAGCTGTTTAGCCGCTATCAGAATTTTTTATGAACTAATTTAATCTGGATAATACAATTTTAGTGTGAAAAGCATTAATCTTTTTTTTTTTTTCTAGGTTTCTTATCACTGTGCCATCATTTTTCAATTACAAGGCTCGTTTATATCACTCGTATTTGAATCACATTTCATATTTTCCAATCATATTTTCATCATGTTTTGAGAGAGATTAATTCACCACACAGAACATCAAAGTGAGCCTCTGTCAACATGACGCGTTTGAGAAAACGCATATTGGGGGGGGGGGGGGGGGTGCGGTTCAGCTGTGGCAGGTCTCATTAAACCCTCTAAATTATTTAGATGAGTTCAATGTAATGATCTGATTGTGACTATGACGCACAATAGAAACAAAGAGGATGTCAATCTCTTGTCCTCCCTGACTCTGTCTGTTTTCCTGTCATTGTCTTTGCATCACTGTAAATGAAGAGAGACACAGAGGGGGAGAGAGACAGAGAGACGGCCATGTTGAGCTGAAACACATTGTCAAGTAAATCAAATAAAGCTCAGAAGCCATCAATGTGGGAAGAGCATTGATGGATGTGTGTGTGTGTGTGTGTGTATGTGTGTGTTCTGGGCATGTTCACGTGACTTGTTTTTATTACATGTAATGATGCTGTTCTCTTAATCATTTCAACATTAATGCAAACACTTCACTGTGCACGATAGACAGAAATACCTCAATAACATTTTAATTGATTGTCATGAAATTTGCGTCTCATTCCCCTGAGGATGAACCATTATGGTGTTGACATTTTCTTGGGTGGTCTTTTGATAGCGGAAAAACACGGACCATCATCCAATCAAAATTTAAATTTGTTACCAAACACCCGCAAAACCAATGGCATTCCCACCAGCCTCAGCTCAACTAAAGCACTCTTCACCAAATGTAATGCTTTTTAAAATTAATATTATTTGTTAAGACAAGTTTGTCTGAAGTTGCAAATTAAACCGTCTTTTGTATCATTTTTTCCAGCTGGCACTGAGTAACATAAATGAAGCTTTGCACTGGTTCATGCAGGACATTTAAGTCATACACTGCAGTCGTAACCATCTGACAGCCAGCTGATTGGATCATCGCTTCTAATCAGGCAAACACCAATCACAGCCCAGTCTTACAAGGTGGTCCAATTAAATATGGCCTCCTACTCACTGGCTCACTGATACCACACACTACAACTGCTGCTGCTGCTGGCAAAGCTTCTCCACCCCATCCTCCACTTTTCTAATTCAGAGTCCTAACATGGCTTAAAGGTTAAAAGAATATTTTATGTCTTGCTTTGGGCTCACTCTTGCACACCCTGGGGCATTTTCTGCAGTGGGCTTCCTGTATTGATTTAGCATGCTGCTTGTCTGATCCAGGGAGCATATTAAGAGTGGAGCCATCAGCGCCAAGTATAACTGTATTTCCATTTGTTGCAATTCTCTCCCGTGGCTTGACTGAATGCTGTTGGATTGGTTCAAACAAAGTGGATGCAGAGAATTAGAAAAAGTGTTGACTTGATGAGAATGAACAGCGTTAATATTAGTAGATTCAGGAGATTAAGGAAAATTAATTGATTTGTGGCACAGTTTCTAAATAAAATGTACTGAAATCTTTGGGCCTGGGGAAGGTATCGAGTTATTTCAAGTCAAAAGTTATTAAATCCAGGTAAAGACGCGATCCGTTGGTGTTAAAGTCCAAGTTGAGTTGCATGTCTTTTTTGAGTCTGAAGTCAACAAATTTGTGACTAAAGTCAGACTCAAGTCCAAGTCATGTGAATCAAGTCCACACCTCTGCTAATTACAAAATGTTAACATGCTAACACACTGAGGAAAGATCATGAACATTATAACTGGAGCATGCTAGCATCATCACTGTGAGAATGTTAGCATGCTAAATGTAGCATTTTGTTCAAAGCACCCCTGTGCCTAAGGGCATTCTCACAGAGCTGCTGGCTCTTTATTGCACCTATATTTAACATATGAATCAAGCATGAAAATATACAACCTATTTTATACAAGCAACAGCGTCAGCTATCTGTTGATGTCTACAAATCCTGGCATGTTACTGATTCTCATTTTGTTTTCTTTCACATTTTCCTGTCCATCCCAAATCTTTCCCCACTCTCCGTCGAGTAGCCTATTGGCAAGAACAACGTTTATTTACAGTTTTGGATGTGTTCTCAGAAGGGTAAACGGGTTACAGCTCCCTGCATCTGAATGCACATTAGATCTGTGTGTCCCCTCTGGGAGTGAACTTGTGAATGTGCCCCCAGCTCTTTGCTCGCTAGCAGAGAGCATAAAGTCACGGAGAGGGTAAAGATGTCTTTAAGCTCTAATTCCACCTCTCGCTGTGGATGCTGAAGGCCAGAAGGACTGACAGGAAGGAGGACAGATGCTGGGTAATGACATCTACACCCTGCTAACGAGGAACAAAACACAGCCAGGGAGCGCTATAAATCCTAAACCATTTAGTTTGGGCTTTTCGCTGCCACTTGTCTCTGTGTGTTGACTATATACAGTGTGTGTGTGTGTGTGTGTGTGTGTGTGTGTGTGTGTGTGTGTGTGTGTGTGTGTGTGTGTGTTTGTGTGCTAATTTCATGCCATTGGAAAGAAGGAAGATTGAATTAGTGTGGCTATGTTGTTATGTTTTGTCTGAGCTGAGCTGTTTATATATGCATACTGTACACTGTACTTGTATATACTGACCCCAATCAATAAAGAAAGCCTACGGGAGCATAATATCCAGAGTTTGTCACTAAGTAACTGAGAAGTAGGACACACAAGCACACACACGAGTCGGCAGCGAGCATCTCAGACTTATACCTGATGCAAAGTGAGTGCCAAAGCCAAACTCTAGACGCATGCTCCATGGATTTTTCCACCCTCTGGTGATTTTCAAACCAAAACATTTCAGATTTAGAAGTAGAGCAGAGACAGAGAGGAGCAGAGACAGAGATAAAGTCTGTGCATGTGTTCCTGTGCACATATATGCAATGCATGTTTCCCCCCATCTGCTCATGTCCCGGTTAGTTTAAAAGCGAGCTCATGGTGTCATTGCTCTAAAAGTCACAATTACTATGCTGTCAGTTTCAGAGGTAATGCCTGTGGCTGCTCGGCTGTTTCGCTGAAACAGAGTGAGGCTGTTCTCTCATCTGTGTCTGGTATCTACAATGCCAGGATGCATTAATCATTAAGGCTTTAGCGTTTTGTCCTTGTTTAACAATTCAATTGGGTCCAACAAAGCACGGAGAGAATTAAGCTTCTGGTATTACAAGAGCACAAGATGTCAACAAGAAAGAAAGAAATGGATTAAAAATGGATTAGTGGGCAGTGATTCATGCGGTTGCAGCAAACTGTCTTGAGCCGCATTGTTTACATTTAGTGCTGTTTCACTTTGCATCTGCTGGATACAGCAACTATTGACGGACTGAGCAAATAATACATTTATGAGCCTAACTTTGAGTCTTGGCAGATGGACAGTGCTGCACTGGATTGATATAAAGTCTGTGTTTGATTGAACTTGACCTAAAAGATGAATCAAAAATGGATTGTTTGAAAGTTTCATTCCAAATTCATACCGAATCACAGCTGTGCAGAAAGACGTGCACTAACCTTCAGTGGATAAAACTCATTAATAATGATCTTGAAACTGTAAACACTGCATTTAAAATCCCACAAAACTGCAAGACTAAATCAATGAGCTGAGCTGAGCCCTAAGAGCTGCTCTGATTTTGGAGTGGAGTAGCACTGAATGAACATTTGGTTTTGAAAGACAGGCTGACATTTGTTACTAAAATGGTGCGGCGCTGATAGTATCTTGATCAATTGCTCTATTAGTCAGAATCCATTGATGCTTAGCACAAACAAAGATATGCAGAGAGAGCAGAGGAGAGCAGAGAGGCTAAGGGAGAGGGGGATTTTAACCATTTTATCCAAATCACATGCGCAGCCTCCACTCTGTCAGCTTGATTATAAAGAGGCATATTCACAGATGCGGAAAGAAAAAAAAAAAAAAGCCAGAGATACAGAGCAACAAACAGAAAGTCAGACAGGCACTCACACAGACAAATACACTCCTCCAAAGCCTGCTTATGTAAAGACTGCATCCTCATCCAACAGCTGTGTGTTCTGTGTCTCTGTACAGGTGCACTGCAATAAGACCGCATTTAATTTCCCTTTGAACAAAATGTAAACAGAGATAGGGAGATTGGAAATCCGTGAATTATGGTCCTGAGACACTAATCAATCCTAAATGATCATCTCTTGAGTGCATCGCCATATGCTGCATACAAAGGCAGCAGTTGTTTGACTAGTTTAGGAAAGCAATAGAGTATGAGTGTGGAAAATCCATTAATGCCAGCCATAAACCACAGACTGGCAGATACAAATGAGTTAATTTAATGGTTCAACATCAGACTAATAATCTGACGACTCTGGCGAGCGGTGTACCTGTCTGGGTGTTCTCTCTGATTTACTCCTGCACCACTCCCAGTCCGTCAGCTCGATTTTCCGACACTCCTCGTGCGACAGCCTCCTCTCAGGGCCCTCGAACACAGATGATGTGTCAGTGAGATTGTGATCCTGCTCCCGGTGATGAGAAGGCAGGGAGGGGACGCAGCGGAAGTCATCGTCATCTCCATGGTTCTCGTGAGGGAGTGAAGGACAGTCGGCCAGAGCTTCTCCTCCACCGGCCACCGCCTCCAGCAGAAGGTCCGCATGAGAGGAGCTGTCCACAGGGCACGTGGTGCTGAAATCAAAATCGGGCCCCAGTCTGGGGAGCCCACCACTTTCTAGTGCATCAAGGCGAGCGTTTGGGAAGTCACAGTTAAAGAGGCTGTGGTAGGCCGGCTTCTCAAGAGGTGGGCTGTTCTGAGACATGGTGGCATGTGACAACTTGTAGACTCCATAGCCTTGCTGGAAGGAAAGGTTGAACTCAAATCGTCTTTTCATCGCTGTGAAGAAAGTGATTGGGAATAATTACACCTCCAGTGCCCTCTCGTCCATATCACAAACTTGATCAGGGGTTCATTATGTACACAGACGTGATGGTGCATTGTTGATTTTCTGTAACCTAATTGTTTACCTGAGGGTTCCTGCGCTGGCTCCCGCTTGCAGTTAATGAAGCAGCCGCACGGCATGTGGATCCAGCGCTCAGACAGCACGAATAATGGAGTGACCGCGGGGGCAAGCAGAGTGAGAAAGAAGCTCAGGGTCTCCAGGGACGAGCTGCGTGCATTCACTGCATGGCGCACCAGCACCAAAGTCTGTGAATGAAGGGGAAATTAATTCACTGAGGAGTCAGCGATTCAATATGCATGAGTGTGGGGAGGGCGACACATGAATGGAAATGAATTATACAGCTCCTTCACCCATACTGGGCTTGTTTTGTTTGCCTTTTCAATTTATTTTATTTTATTTTTTTATTCAAATACGTAAGCGCAACATAAGAGAGGTGCGCCGTGTGTGGGTGCACTAGACTGAAATAAATGAATAGTGTTTATACAACTCTATTGTGGCCCTGCAACAGGTTCAGCATTGTGCTGATGTGCTGATATTGACTTCTCCAGCTCTATGGAAAACGATATAAAATAAATAATAGATCATCTTACACAAGAGATGTTTATTTTGGACTTATTTGTCTCCACAGAAAGAACATTTGGTATTGTCAAGTTGTGTTCTGTGATTTTTTGACATTTTCTGTATTAATCATATCCACTGCTTCAGCTCATTTTCAGTATTGCAGCTTTGGTATGCCAGTTCTGTTTGCCCATCATTGTCTGCTGGCCGCACAGCATTTATCACCTAAAATTCTTTTTTTTTCTCTTCCTGTTTGGGCACGAACAAATGTTGGAACAACGGCACTCGCTGTGTGGCAATCATGTAGGGGCATTTCACAATGCGACCCAGCGAATGCTGCCCTTTAGGTGTTGACTAAAACCTGCCAAATACTGTTCTCAAGGCCTTCGGGGAATGCTAATTTAGTGGGACATTGGCTGTAACTAAATAATTGCTTGTTATTTTAAATGTCAGTGCTTAAGAAGTTTAATGAGACCACAAACCATGGTGAGATGTCTCAACGCTTTCAAAACTTTTAAGATGAGAGACTATTAAAGAATTGAGTAAAAATATTGTTTAGTTGCCTCAAGAGACATTCAAGGCTGCTTAATGGGGCTCCAACAAAAATGAAAGAATAGCTGCATCATTTTTTCACCACAGAAAAGGATTTTAAGATGATTATACGGTTCTACTCCAACCTAAAAGCCCATATTTTCTTACTTGTGTCACTTGAGAAACCTGTACAGCTCATTCCCAAAAAGCTCAGTCCTGCTCAGCTTCCACATGTATAACTTTTCTTAAGTTATCAAAGTAATAGAAAAAGTTGGGTAGGTTTAACTGGAGCAAGGATTAAGTTAAAAATAATGTCATTTTAAGATTCAGTCTTGCAACAGGTAAGAGATTTTTCCAGCATAATGAGACAGCTCCACTTGTTTGGGTTGTAGTTTTATTTTATGAGTCTGTGCCAAATTGGATGAACCATTTCAATTAAATAATGCTTAAAAATCTGGATACAAGTTAGAAAAATTTAAAACGCTTTTGCTTTTGGCTTCAACTACTGTATCATTTGCTGCTTACCATCATTGGCATCCATAAAATCACTCGGACAACCGCCAGGATCATGGAGAAGCGCTTCTGTGCAAACACAACTGGTGTGTCCCCGACAGCAGCTGTCCTCTGCCCGCTGACGGACACTGGGGACAGCCCGCTGTCCTCCTTCTCCCTGAGCTCCGTCCCGCATGAACTTGGGCTCAGCTCGTTGTAGACCCCGAAACTTTTGTTGAGAATGTCCCGGGAAAAGGAGGGAAGATCACAGAGGGGCGCGGAGCCGCTCAGACCCCTCGCCATCTCCAAATAGCTGGGGTACAGTAAAGTCCTCTGGGGCTCTCTGGAGCACAGCAGCTGGTAGGTGAGAGGGATAAAGAAAAACAACAAGCCGCAGAAACACATGGAGTATAAAGTGAAAAGCAGCACGATGTAAAAACTGTCGCTCTCTGGGAAACACCCGAGAGAGGCCGGCGTAAAGCTGCCCCATCCGCACAGAGGCAACACGCTGACGGCGAGGCTGACCGCCCACACACCGGCGATGGCCCACATCACTCTCAGGGGCCGGCGGACAGATTGAAGCACTCCAAATCTCTTGGTGACATAAAAAGTGTAGGCTGCTATTAGGCAAGCCTTCATATTGCTAGAAACACCCTGGAACACGTAAAGAAGTCCAGATAAAGTGCACAGGCTGCCCGACCCTCCACCTCCATCTGTCTCCCACTGTATGAGCATGAACAAGGAGAGAGGGACCACACTGAGCAGGTCGTCCACCGACATGGAAGCCACGATGAGACACAGGGAGGTTTTTCTCCTCATCCGGAGGAGGGAGAGCAGCGAATAAACACCTCCGATAAAGGTAGCAGCGGCGATTATTACGCACAACCCGAAAAGCAGCCGACGGATTTGCCTCTCAACCTCCGACGGGTCTGTCTTCTCGTAGGTGGCCGTGGAAAGGTAGCTCTGGTTGGGCGCCGAGGGGCTAAGGTGCGTCGTAGACATCTTTTCAGTGAATAAACTTCTCTGTCTCTTTTGGCACTTTAAAATTGTCTCCTTATCCCGTGAAGTTTACCGCGTTGCAAAGATGTGAGGTTGGCACAAGCTGCGCCGCATCTCTAAAAAACCAAATGACACAGTGGAGATGATGAGAGAGACATTGGGCAACATCCCTCTCCGATCCAACTGGGAACGCACGCGTAATCAAAGCTTTCCGGCGCCTTGGATGTGGAGCCTCTGGGCTCCTTGCTGGCAGGCACTTGTGTTCACCGTTCAAACCGCGCAACCAGGGAACCTCTCGTTTCCAGCTGCCGATTTACGCGCTGTCGTCATCATCGTTTCCTCTTACGATAGGCATGTGGGGTTGGGCCAAACGCTGCCTACTACTACTTCGTCTGTGTAGCACTGGTCTGATGCATCAGGCTGCGTTTTCATTTGTGGCTTGGCTCGACCCCCTCTTCAGGTCATGTCAAATACTAACACCCCTCCCCTCCATTCCCCAGAGTCTTCCCCCGCCTCTCTTCCTCTGAGTGAGGGACATTTAATCACTACTGAATACAAAATGAGCAAAAAAGAACCTTTAAACGACTCTTTCCTGCCAATGCAGATATGTGCATGCGTGTAAGGGGCCCATCACTTTGTGGTTAATTCCATCTGGAGACCACACACTCACCATCTAGTCAGACAGGCGAGCGGTTTCATCAGACTGTCTTTCATTGTTCCATTTTCAAAACCTTTTCGGCCTAATGGAGTCAGAGAACTAAATGCCAGGGATTTAAAAAAAAAAAAAAAGTGAAACACAAATTAAATAAGACTTGAGTCTGAGTTGAGTTGACCGTGTAGGCTGGATGCTCTTTGAGCCAGACTGAGAACAGAGTAAGGCCAGTTTACTGTAAGTGCATGCGTGTCTGTTTGTATTTAATCCTGTGTGTAATACTACTGGCAGAGTCGAGGCCCTCACGAGGAAGGAGGGCTAAGGACACGTTCAAGGCAACAAAGAACTTTAAAAGCTTGCTATCCTTGCTTGACTCATCCAAATGGACACTGTGGTGAAGGAAAACATATGCTTGCCACCAGAGACATGTGTTTTAAAGGTCCAGCGCGTAGGATTTAGGAGGATATATTGGCAGAAATTGAGTATCGAAAATAAGTATGTTTTCTTTAGTGTTTCATCATCTGAAAAAAAAAGAAGTGGCATGTTTTTGTTACCATAGAAAGAGCCGTGGGTCCTCACCCACAGAGTCCACCAAACCAAACACTGGCTCCAGAAAGCGCTTGGTCACATTTTCATGTTGGCTGCCGTAGTAAGAATCCCCTCTGCAACGAGCAGGGTTGATGCGAAACTCATTTATTCAGTGCTTTTACCAGTTTAAATGGGTCCATTTGTTTTAGAGAGGAGGAGACCTCTGCGGATTATCCACCTCCCTCCTAAAAACCTCCTGAGCCACTGAGTCTTAAGTTACAAGAGAAAAAAGGTGAGCACACATTAGCAGGTGCTCAGCTATATCCCATATGAGCCAAACAGCGTTGGAGAAACACTAATTTGTAACGTGAAACGGCTTTATTCAGTCTTATCCAGCGCTCACCTGGTCTGTTTATGTGGGAGAGGAAGACACCTCTGTGGATAATTCGACAGGATGGTGGTGCAGTGGTTGGCACTGTCACCTCACAGGATTCCTGGTTCGAACCCGTTTATGCGGCGTTTGCATGTTCTCCCCATGTGTGGGTTTCCTCTGGGTACTCCGGCTTCCTCCCACAGTCCACAGACATGCCGTTAGGTTAAGTGGTGACTCTAAATTGCTTGAATGACTGAATAAAAACCTCCTGAACAATAAAAGGAATCCAAACTGGGAGCAGTTTCAGCCGGGTGCAATCTACAATCATCACCACTAGATGTCACTAAATCCCCCTTTATCTTACACACTGGACCTTTGAATGATACAGTGAATGAAAACAGTTTGATAGCTGTATCAGATACAGCATTAAAGCTGGTTAATGAGGCGACATTGGTAGATGCAACTGCCTAAAGAAAAACCTAAACAGTAAATGACCCTGTGACTGGACAGGCAGATAAGTGTAGCCTGTGTGTGTCCCTGTCTTTCTGTGTGTGTGTGAGTCCTATACTCCAGTGTGGAGGTGGCCTTGTGCCATCCTTCCCTGTAGTGTTCAAGGATTTTCAGGCTGAAGGACTCTGCCGTTTGTTTAGATGGTTCATGGGTGTTCGTTTACCCTCACAGCAGTCTAGATAGAGATAATACTCCATGGGTAGCAGTGTGTTTTGTCACTCGTGATAGATTTTTGGATGCGTGCCCTTTATTTTTGGACTCGTGCCTTTTATGGAAATGCAAACATGGATCTGCATGATGACAGCACATGCTTATTTATTTACACCCCTCTGTCATGTTCACACTGACCGTATTATATCACTACACGGCATCTGCGGATGCTCTGCTCTTTTAGCTTTGTGCAACATACAAACATGACCGTAAATGCATCTGACTTCAGATCTTGTGATTCAATTAGAGCTGGAGCTAAGTGACTTACAACCAATCTAATGACTAGACTCTCTCTGGGGCCACGAGGACACAGAGAGGAACATAAGAGCACAAAACACAATCCACAAGGGTGCATAAACACGAGCGCACACACATACACAGACACACACACACAGCTGAGCTCAGCGTCACACATCAAGGTGACCTACTTTGTGTGTGTGTGTGTGTGTGTGTGTCTGTGCATATTGCATGCAATGTGCGCATGAAAAGGCACAAGGTGAGAGTGCAGCACTGTGAAGGCTTGCATAGACAAAAGCATCTGTGAAGAATAGAGAAAGTGTATTGCAGCAGAATGTGACGATAAATTTTATATCAAGGTAGTTAGATGACGAGATGGAAGGGAAGAGACACAAAATCACTGAAGAAAATTTACCATGTGAGAAAAAAAAAAATGAGGCACGTGCCGTTTTAACTAAAATCCTGATTTGTGAATAAAGGTTTAGTTTAGATGTGCAATGTCAAAACAAAACAATACATCTTACATGAATTATGAATGCATCATGAGCTCACTTCACTCTGGATAAGATGCCAGCATGTGTCCGATGTGTATTTCTCATTCATAGTATAAATAATGAAGCAGATTTTACGATAGCTTTTATTAATTCAAACCTTTGTTTAAGACTCAACTGAGGGAGGTACTGATTTCCAATGATGCTGAGCATAAACAAAGACATAAAAAACAAGCCTAAAACAATTTAAAATCAACCGATAATCAATATAAAAGCCAGTTATTACAATACACATGGCATAACAGACATGTTATGGGATGGATGCAGGGTTAAAAAACATTTACTATACTCCATAGCATGTTTGTTACCCTGTATTTTAACTTTTAGATTTTACATATTATTATCGTTTGCTGTTACTAAATGTGCAGTGAAATTATAACACAAAATGCGCACTTCATTTTGTTACAGTTACGGTAAATTAGCCACAGCTGCCATGGTTAGCCACAGCTGTATGCCTCTTGCAAACATGACAATCCGAGTCTGGCTTAAATGGTAATATTCCAGACACTGCTCACCTGTCAACAGCAGAATCACAAACAGAAACATCCAGCATGGTGTTTTCTACCTTTAAAATCCACTTTCTACTGAATAAAATTAGATCAAAGAAAAAAAAAATTCTCCATCTGCAGACTGACACACATCCAGATGTTCCTGCCTCCTGATACAGGATGCTCTAACGATAAACAGAGTCGCTCCAGTGCAAACCTGTTTAGCAAACACTAACAGAATTTTCCATTGCTTTCAAATTGCGCAGCCCTTTGTAGAGAGTTATGGCAAATTAAATGTGTCAAATGAGGCCTGTTATGACCGATATTGTTTTCGTGTTAACACAGAAAAAGGTGTTTGCTAAAACCTGACATTTTCATTATGGCGTCGACTCTCACTGCCGTGTCTACTTCAATAAACATTTAATGGAGTCTCATGGAGTCAAATGAAATTACATTAAAATTAATGAAGCACGGCTTTGATTTGAGAATAACAGTCATCTTACAACATCTAATAAATCATTCATCCGTAATATTGGCTTAGAAATGAAAATGAAACCACGGGAATATTATGACGTAAAACCTCATTGTGTCTCTGCCTCAATTCATCTGGACCATGAAATGGAAGCAGCTAATCAATGATGGATGACTGCGATATGTTGCATAAATACCCTTCAGATTCATTAATAATATACAGCGTTGAACATGTGCTCACATATCTGCATACATGTGTGCACAAATCACACTGTCATTACTCTGTTGCTTACTGGCCTCTGCTGGTGCATCCTAAATTCAGCACAGCAGCACAGTTTATAACTTCAAATTGTAGAACTGCTGGAGTGTCGCCCCCTCCCTCCCTCTGCCCACAAACACGAATCCACCCACACCTGCACGCACTCACACACATACACACACACACTCAGCATGCACACACAGAGTCTAAGTGCATCATTATCCTAAGTCACATCAAATATTAATGAAGCAGCACTTGACACAGAGACACAGAGACAGAAACAGAATGGAAGATTATATTTGCATAAAAGAGAGAAGTAAAACTCAATGAGGACAGGAGACTGAATAGTTGGTGCCATGAATTTATAATGACTCAACCCCTCTCTGCTGAGGTGCTCTTTGGGGCGCAGCACGTTAAACACGGATAGTGCGTGTTAGGGTTATTTAAGTGCTGTTTTTAGAATTAGATTGACTTCCAGAGCCAAAATATACTTGATGTGATGGGGAAACAAAGAGCATGGTGCTGTGCTGTGGATCCTTTGTTGTGCTCAAGCACCAGAAAATCATCACTTAACTCTTCATCAACCCAGGACTTAATGTTGCTAAATAATGGCAGAGAATCTAATAAAACCCAACTAAATAAGGACACATTCTCTATGAGTTGGTGGAGACCAAAACAGAGCTAATAGCAGAGGAAATACTGGACCTAAATTTAGGTGAATGCTAATGTGCACTCTGGCTCCACTGAGTGTGAAAGCAAGCACCTGTTTTCAATTCACCAGCCATATCAGCTTCAGTCTGTATGTCATATGGAGGCTGTGTGCTGTATCTCCCAGTTTGTTTAGATGTTTTCTGCCCCCTAGTGGCCAAAGGTTGATTCATGCAGCTTCAGGTTGCTGTGCCGTTCCACAGGGACATGGAGGGACTGCATATGGTATTGTATATTTGATCTGTGGAGTATATGTTAGACTACATGCAGCATACTGTGTTGGAAACAGAAACGGGAGACTTAAATTATTCATGGTCAAAGGTATTTCTTAAAGGCTCCTGCACAACACTTTCAAATATTATGGGAAAAAAAAGAGTTAGACTTCTGTAAGTAGAAGTGAAGATGAAATATAAATGAAACTGAGCTGGGAGTGAAAATGCCCAGCTAAATAAATTCTGCATTTGATTTTGACCTTGATTCAAGTAAAACAATTTTTTTATGTGGACACTTACTTAGCCCATAGAGCTGATTTTGAAACGTCTTAAAAGTTGGATGAAATTGACCTTTGATATAGCCAAAAGAGATAAAGCCAGGGAATGCAAGATAGGAGAGAGGCGGCTGACCTGTAACAAAGACCCCTGCCCAGTGATTACCCTGAGGGCTCTGCATTTGAGTATGCATCTTAACTAACGGAGCTTCTAGGACGCCCTCATGCTACAGCATCAACATCTCAAACACGAATAATAGCAGCTGGTTATCTCAGTGGTTAATGCTACTGACTTTGGCACAGAAGATCAGGTTTTGATTCCCAGTCAGGGTGGTATAACACACATCAAATCTGGACCCGTAGGCGAGGTCCTTAGTGCTGCTAGCTTATCTCAGGATCAGTGAAACCACAAACACAAGAGTCATATCGGCTCGGACGTCGCCCGGGTCAACAAAGTCCACGTCAGGTGTTGGGAAACCAGGGCAACCTGATGAGAAATGGGCTACTGGAACAAGACATAGATGGACTACGGCAGAGAGTGTAACATATGAAATTATAATTTTGTTAAAATTCTGACATGAATTCAAACATTTAATTTCACAGATGTACAAGGAATTTTGAGTGCATAAACCAAATTAAGAACACAGTAAACTTCTAACTTAGTTACCAACTAAGCAAACAAACATTTGGGCATGAATACTTATGTGCACAGGTGTGTGTCCTCAAGTGCACATGCACCTGTATGCTTAGTAACTGATGATGACTTTGAAAGTGTGTGTGTGTGTGTGTGTGTGTGTGTGCGCGTGACTGACTGACTGTGTGAGAGTAAGCACAGTGTGCACATTAACAGCTGTCATCTATAATACATGAGGCAGTGTATTTGGAGGCCATTCCTTTGAGCATAATTCCATTATGTGTTGATGTATTTATTACATAAAGATAAAGAACAGCAGGAGCAGAAAAGGTTAACCAAGTCATTTTGAGGGTAAAAATGTGTCTTTGTATGTGTGTGTGTGTGTGTGTGTGTGTTTGCCATTCCAAGCCCAGCCACTGCTCAAAAATAGTTTTAGACCACAAATAATACACAGCACCTGTTTCCACGGAAACACTGACCGGAGTTTATGGTCATACACAGTCACCTTTTGCCCTTTAGTCTCTCTCTCTCTCACACACACACTTTTCCTCTCACACACACATGCACACAGACCCACACTCACGCACAAAGATCAGTTTGCATCACAACGGACTGACTTGATTTGAATATTCATTCTCTACTTTTTCCAAAAGAGTAAACAGAAGTGACTAATGGTGTGCTATGAGAGGAAGGTGACATCCTCATCAGTGAACCAAGCTGCATCCACACATCTCTCTCGGTAACATTGATTTTTAGGTGAAATGAGTGGGGAAATAGTTGCAGTACCCATGGAAACAAACATTCGCTGCCTACCCACCACAAATACTTCAACAAATTTATTCAAATTTAACGAAGGTGAACAACAGCGCTTCAAGATTTTCAAAGTTTTTCAAAGAGATTTAGTTTTGTGCGCTGTCATGCAGCTGTTAAAACAGGAAGCTGGTGGAAACAAAGACGGTGTCAACATGTCATTCGTGAACTGTGGACCCCTGGTTACGCACATCACTTTTTGACAAAGAAAAGTGACTAAATAAGAGGAGAAACATAACAAAGGCAGATACACAAGGAGAGGGCACACCAACTAATGCAGGGATAAGTTCTGAAAGAATGGTGTACAACCTTTCAGTGGAGTTTAAGAGACTTCACTGCAGAGGTGGTTTTGTCTTGAGGTAGCACATCACCTTGGGATGGCTTTGCCTTTAACCTGTCACCCACTGCAAATTCTCCTTTGCACATACATCTTTTTCTGTTCAGTATGTGACACTTTGTACCCACAGAGCTTAAAATGAATCATGAATGGGATCTTTTTAAACTAACACTGAGACAGTTTTGAAAGAGATCAGTCATGTAGTCATTAACGATCGGTGCTGTTTGTATAGAAGCCCATCCAGGGAGGGGAGTGCAAGCTTGTTTATTGGGAGTCCACATTAAAATGGGTGGGGATAATCAGTGAAAGCACAAGGCTCATTGTCACATGGGGACCTTAATTAGTCTTTACAGAAACCAATACTGTAATATGTCCTAAAGATATTAACAGCTGTCTGCTGAGACATCAACAACAACAGCAACAGAAAAGACTCAAGTTTGTCTTCAGATAACATCTTTGATTAAAGTCTGGGACGAGACTGGAGGTGGCTGATGCAGCTAATGATGCTAACTCAATAAACATCACTAACAATGGCAACCGTGCTGACAGAGATAAGATTGTTAACCGAGGGGAACCAGAGGATTCTGGGATAATGCCATCCCAATATCAGCAGCAACTGTTGTATGAGTGCAGTGCAGAGTGGGGGCGATTAGCTAGCCAGTGGGATACACTCACAGGGACTCACATGCCCTAAAATGCACGATTAGTGGGCATGGCTACCACAGCTGCTCACAGAAAAACTCAGATTACAACACACAGGTAGCGTGAGCCACAGTAGAGTGACGGACACACAAAAAATACATTTGCAAGTTGATTTGTGAGACTGCCAAAGCCCCCATATTAGTTTCTAATTAACTTTGAAACATATCACAGATCACTGCGGGGTCTGTATCGACATGATGAAAGATTACAGCAAACAAAAACAGTTCTATGTGTGCAGGATGTTGTACACTATTGCTCCAACACAGACTTGAAAAATGGTGAAACTATCCTTTAAGTATTACTTGGTCAGAAAATGTCTCATATTTGTCCACCAGATGGACCTATTGCACTGCGGAACAGCTGGCCTGTGTGATGAGTCGAGCACAGTCCAGGATAACAGGTCATTCAAGAGGCAGCAGGTGTTCCAAACTGTTTCCTACAGTCAGTATAAGCTCAACAAAACCAGAGCCAGACAACAACATATTTGTCCTCCAAGCTCATATCTGCTTTCCTGCAGGATTGTACCCTCGCCAGTGTTACGTGAGGACGCCGCTGTCACTCTGCAAGTCCTGACTGCAGAGGAACCGGTGCGAGCTTAAGGTGGGTCACTGCAACACTCCTACAGGACCAGAAATTATCAAGGCATCTGACTGTGAAGAAATGTGACAAATTAGCTCTCCCCTTTTTTTTTTGACCATCTCTCTCAATGAAACCTCCATCCCGTCAACCTGCGCCACACTAATCACCATAATGAATTCCTCCAGCATGCCTGGCTTAATGGAATCAATTACTTGGAGAAGAAGAAGAGATCTGACAAGAAAACAACCATCCCAGAGTAATTCACCTGGGTGGGTACAGAGAGAACAGTGAGGCAAAGCTACATAGCTTGTCTGAGTATTTTGCTGATGATGATAAACTATCATTTGTTTTCTTTGTTATTAGAGTGAGAGACGGCATTAAGTGAAAGGGAGAAGGGGAGATGAAAGGAGAGCATAACAAGAAGGTGCTGTGACAAACCCATCTGTTTTTCGCTGTGTGTGTAAGCGGTGAGTCTGGTTTTCCCTCCCTGACAGTGTGCATGATGTGTGTATGTTCCTACATTAATGAGCAGACTGGAGATTTTCATTAAGGCCCCATTAGTACCTCTTTTTTTCCCTCTGGGCCCCATCTCACCACTGCGCTCTCATTCATTCTGATGCAATAACCATAAAGAGGCAGACAGAGTGGCAGCAGACATGGCTCACTGTCACAGGAATTCAGTAAACTGCGATATATATTTGGCATTACTTTTAAAATAAATTGACTCTTTTGAACTCAAACATCAAATGTTTCTTGGTCTTTTTTTTTTTTTTTTAGAGGAAGACATCAGTTTGAAATGATGAAAAGTGGCGAGATGTAAATTATAAAGTATGATTGCTCATGAAAAAAACATTTATGCAGTCGGCATTTTAAATCAAGAGCTAAATGACTGAATTATCTAAAACAAACAGATACAGGTTTGTGCTCCGGTCTAACACGTTTTTTTTTTTTTTTTTCTTTTTTTTTTAACTGACATCTGTGTACTAGCTTGGCTATCATCCACACACTGCCGACAAGCATGGCTGGGCAAACTTTTAAAAACCTTTCAAGCAGGCCTGCTATCAAACTAGAGCGCTCTTCAAAACACTGTGAGTGTTGCAACTCCCCAGCAAGTCAGCTGGCTGCAGATTTTATCTTGGGGAACTATGTTTTCAATCTTGGTCTTTCCGATCCAGTGCGCATTTCAGACAGATGAGCAGTTTGAAAAAAAAAAATTGAAAAAAAAAAAAAAAAAACTTTCTTTTGAACATCACTAAAAATAACAAGCGTGTTTCACCACAGGGGTTTACAGCTCAGAGTGGCTGTTGCTGTGCTTTCATTATAGAACATTAGAGGGCAGTGGCTTTACATAAAGCACCAAAGCTGCTTCCAGATCAGCCAGAACCCTTTAAAACACATTGGAGAGATAGACAGCACACAGTAGTTAGTGTTAACTCTCTGTGCAGCCTGCTGTGTGTTTCACCTTCATGCCGCTTTGACCTTATTTGCTGCATAATTTTCACCTCTCAACATATGCTCACTTGCTGCGGAAGCTTTCAGGAACATGGAAAAGACAAATAGTCCCCTGGTGCATTGGGAGTGAAAGAGAAAAGGCAAGATGGACAAATTGTCTGTGCCTGTGCTGACTGTTCAAAGTCAAGTTGAGTAAAACATTTCCTGTCAGAGAATTTAGGACAGAGGGGAAGACAAGAGAGGGGGAGGAAACGGAGTGTGTAAACCCAAATAGAGGTGTAGGAATGTCAGCAGTGGACGACAGATCGTGTTTGGGTGTTAAGACAAATATTGCTTGAAACAGTACAACGTCCGATCATAGAAAACACCGCACAAAGGTGACCGCATTAGCCAGTGGTGTTGTTCACAAAGTACAGTAGGTAGTCACGCAGTCCACACTCAAATACCACAGTATTAAATGAAGGAATAATAGTGGCTCTGTGTGGGACAAAAAAAACAAAAAACAAGTGTTTTGGGAATCTGTCTAGACACGCCTCACATTTTGATCAGTGGCTCCTTTCAGTCAAACACATTCTAAGCATCAGTATTAGGATGAATCCCACTGTTGCGTCTGCATTGTTATGCGCCCACACAATGCCGTGCCCAGGTTCTTGCTGAAACATGTGGCGGGATGACAGAACAAATATAAAAGCTACAAAAGAACATGAGCTGTGATGAAATCAATTCATTGCTACCACGACCAAAGCATATTTTGAATGCAGGGAAGTGGGAAGTTTCAAAAAAGTACTATCATTGTTGTAACTGAACAGATTTTTCATATACTTTGATAATTTTAGCTTATCCTAAAATCAGTGATTCGTGAAAAGGCAAGCATAATACTGTAGCCAAAAGTTACTGTGCTGCTATGTCCAAATCTTTTGCATGTCCTCTTGATTTTATACCCTTTCTTTTTAAGGTAATTTATAAAGCCGTTTCTTACAAGGCAATGGCACCCCAAGAGGAGACCATGGCCACCCTGATAGAAGTGCTGGCCCCACCACTGGCCCCCATGGCGAAAATAACAGTAGGCCAACACAATATCTCTAAGAGGCTGTGGTATGCTCATTTTTGAAGCACATCTTTAGTTAAGATAGTGGTATCTTGACAACCTAAGGCATCCATTGGTACCAACCATGTTGACATAGCTTGTTGCGGAGGGGTGTAAATGTTGCTCTAAAGTCATGCTAACGTTTGCCAAGGGAGCAAGTGGCATGTCCATTTTCAAAGGGGTCCCTTGAACTCTCACCACAAGATGTCTCACTGAGAACTGACTCTATGTGTACCCACAAGTCTCTCTTGAACTTGAAAAGAATCGTGCCTGGTAAATGTATTGTCCCATCAATGTACCTTCAAATAAAAGCTGCCTATTTGTCTTTTTAAGAAACAGGACAACCAGCCTATTTGAAGACCAATACATCTCCTATCCTGTCGAAATACGAACAGATCAAAGTGGATTTTTGTGGAATTTAAAATGTCACCAGAACAGTTATTAGTCTATATCAGGGATGGGCAGCCTGCTGCTCTGGAGCCACATGGGCCCTTAAGACCCTCTCCATTGGCTCCCTGTGGCTTTGGCATGAAATTATATGGAAATGAATAACAGTTTTTTTAACATTTAGATTTTCATTTGCCATTGTTGTAGGGTTGGAATGATTATTGCATTCGACGACTGTAAAAATGTGTAGCCTATACATGGACTTAAAAAATGTCTTAACGTTTCATCAACTAAAATGTGCTCCTTCTCCTCTAAATATTGCTGAACTTCAGTAGCGGTGGCTAACCTGGAGTCTCCCTTGGAAGGATAGTTATAGACCTATTTGTTATGTTAATGGGCTAATTTAGACTTAATAGCATGTTACCTTTATTCCAATTTGGAAATCCATTGGCAAAAAAAATAAAATAAAATAAAATAAAATTTGTAGTTTTTCGCCTAACGGAAGTGCAGGGGCCTCGGGGATCGACCCCCCCCCCTTTCACTTCCTGCAGTGCCCCCAGTGTTACACTCCTACCTGCAACTCTAACCAAACGGCGGTAAAAACGTTGCCGCTAATGCCCTTTTTCCCTGTTGTGAGGAGTGGAAGGTGTACATTACACACATGCACATGCACAACGCTTGTAAGTTGTGCTGTTGTCCATGTTTTTCACATTGACGAGATGGCGTTTTGAGTGGAGCGGTCACCATGGACATTTAACCTCACAGCCCCCCCAGTTGTCTTTCACACAGGGCTGCTGACAGGCTCTACAATGTAAATTGCAGAATCAGTCTTGAGAGATTACCTTTATTCCAATATGTTATTTCCTTTTTTTGGCCAGTGTTGGCTCTTTTAATTGTCAAGGTTGTCAACTAGTCTATACACTATAACAGCATCCAATCCTACAAATTTAGCTATGGCTTTCAGTTTTGATGTGCCATCCCAAGATTGTCAGTGACTCTATCTGACCACCACTATTAAAATTTCCTAGAGGTGCCACTGGCAGAAGGTAAACACAGTGAACACTGTTGACAGCATTGCTGAACTGGAAAGACGTTGGTGGAAATTCATAGTGAAATGGCAACAGTCAGAATGTCTTATTGATGGCTTATAACTAAACGATAGAGCATTATCCAGTGATTTATTAACTAACCAACAATTCATTAATTTGTCACAATTTTCAGTGCTTTACAGTGGAGGCATTATCAAAAAGTGCTATTGCTACTCTTTGACATCAGCAGTCTTTAATGAGTCAATGAATTCAGCACTACTTGATTAGATTAGTGTTCTCCACTGTTTGTAGAGCATTTCCACAGACACTGAGATGAGGGTTAAGTCACGAACAGACACACACCAACCTGTGTCATGTCATTGTGTACCAAGATAAACTGTACAGTGATGGGACAGACAGTGTAGCGGTTTATCAGTCTTTGAGAGCCTGGCACAAAAATGCCAGGGGGTGAGTGAACACACTCAGGAGAAGGCATGCTAAGTGGCTTTGACAGATGAGAGCTATCAGAGCGCATTCCTAGTTCAGATCATTTCAGACTGGTGTACACATACACAAACACACAAGAGGATACACACACTGATAAACAAACAATCAAACAAGCACTGATTTGTGAAATAATGCATGCATAGTTGTTTAAAGGGCTCTGCTGGTGACAACTAAGAGCCAGAGAGCTATTCAGCAAGTATGGCAGAGCCGGATAAATGCAACTTGAAACGACAAATTATTCATTGCAGAGCAGTCTTGTCCCTGGCACCATGTGTAACCCTAAGCACATACTGTACCAGACTCTCAAAACTGGTAGAACTCAGTCCAGGACAAATTATCACTCTGAGTCTGAGATCAGAGATCAAAGAATCAACTTGACCGGCTTGACCTCCAGCTGTCAGCATGTGAGGGTCTTTGGAGGGGCAGGGGTATGTGTGTTAAGAGTGTGTGAAAGTGAGAAATGGAGCAAACAAGGACACACACTATTATTGATGTGAAGCACCTGCCCACTCGATTTCATCCAACTACAGAGCGACAATGTCAGAGCTGCAGGTTCGGACCTGAAATTCTAAACGCAGGACATTTTGAAATTTGAAGCAAAATGGCTTTAAAGTTGCATTAATCATGTTTTGGCCGCTTACCGTCAGCAGAACAACATCGGATTGTTGATTGTGATTATGTTGTTACGACTTATGTGTAGCTGGTCCATGTTGTGATGCCATTTAGAAGCTACTTTGAGTTTTTAGTTTAGCCACTGCCCTAGCCACTAACATAGAGGGGGCTGGGTTTATGACCTAAACTGAAGCCGGCCACCAAGGGTAGATCGAGTATTTGGCTTCACTGTTGGGGAGTTGTCATTTTGTCTATATTTATACGCAGTCTATGGCACAGAGCAACATTAGCATTCATTTGGAGTCATTTCTCTGGTCACCTGAAGTGCAACTGTTTTTTATCTTCATCAACATCTGAAAAAAATCTGGCTTTTTAGCTGCTAAATGCTTTACTATATGTTTACCTGTTAGTTGCTAAGCTTGTCTATCTACTGTTTGGTGCTGGGCATGTAGCACACACAGGATTTATCAGAGCTTTCTAGCAGCATTTTCTTATAAACAATGAATAGACTCATACAAAAGTAATCCCTTGACCCAGTAGAGGTGTGTGGTGGTGTATTTATCTGCAGAGACTCTGCCCTCTGCCTGTATTTTCTTATTTTTCATTTCATTTTCTGTGTCTGGGACGTTTATGGAAGCGTACTCGCACAGTGTGCAGTTGAGGTCTGGATGAGGCAATGAGGTGCCAGACCATAAGCAGCAGACATTCTGTTTAATATTCTTTTAAAACAGCTGCACAGTGAGGCTTGGGATCAGGTTGATGAGAGTGCCGAGAGTGAACCACAAGACTAACGGCCATAGCACTAAGACGGTGAACTGTGAGATGTTAAAACTCTCTGTAGAGTTGAGTGGGTGATAATTTTCTGTGGTGACTCCTTTGACATTGCACATAGTAATTTTGTCCATTCATTGTTAAAAAAAATGGATGGAATAAAATGTCCATGTTCTGGATTAAATAGCAAAGTATGCATAATCTGGGTGGACACGCATTACATGAAAACTTAATGCTAAGTAAATAGATCTATTGTTCCCAGCATCAGAGTGAATACAACATGTGCTGGCATGCATAAGATAAAAGGACTGTTAGAGACATTTCCAGAGAGGTGTGTGTGTCACGGCACAATGATAATGATAAGGGCACTGCACTAACACTCATTTATGTGTTTAGTAAGTCTCAAAATATTTCCACCAGACTTTTTCTCAAAGTAGTATCATGGTTATTTTAAAGATATGAGTTTATTTGATCCACACAGGAGGTTCTTGAAACAGACCATCTAAGTCACTTGTCATTCCTTTCCACTTCGGCAGATTCCTAAAGATACCTACTCACTGTGGCAAAGCAAGTGCGGGCAAGTGAAGAGGATGGTGACTGATGAAAGGAAATGTCTCTTCAATTGTGCCTTTGTTCGTGACAGGTACTAAACTGATAATCATAAAAGCAACGGGTGAACACACGGGAAGATGCAGAGAAAAGAAAGAGAGATGTTTGTCCCACTTATGCATTTCAAACAAAATTGGAAAAACCTTGAGAGCATCATCACAAAAACAATCTCTGCATAAATAATGTATACTAGGAAAGAATGTTTTCATGTACTTAGCACATTGTGGGGACCACAAGCAGCACAGTCACAATACAGGGACTCATCTCCCATGTGGGGACAAAAAGCTTGTCCCCATGAGATTAACCATAAAATATAATGGTTAAACTTGTTTTTTCATCAGGGGTAATGGCTCTGAATAGACATGTGGTGGTTACTGGTCACGTAAATCCCCAGAGAATGAGGTAAATACAGTGTCCACTCATGTAATATAACCACCTTTGTGTGTGCTCATGTCTGAACAGAGACCTTGTGATCATCCAGCCTTGCTTCAGTTCTGCGGGTGCTTCCCATGTGTACCCGCAGCAAATGCTTTATCACATATTGTATTTCATACTCAGTGACAGAAGTGACTGCAAAGGACAGTCCTACCAGTTTCATGCAGTTGTGAAGAACACCAAAATAACATTTTTATCATAGCGGAATTATTATCTCGGACACACTCAAAACATTATTTTCCTCCGTCCAATTCCTCAAAGATAACAAAAGCAAACAAAAAAAAAAAACCCCAGAAACTTCCGAGCTGTCTGTGCCACTCTGGAAATATTGGGTAAGTTGGCACTTTTAACCATTTTCCTCTTCTTATCTCTCTGTCCGTCTTCCGTGTTCCTCTTCTTGCTGCCTCATGACCAGCACAAGCCTACGTCTGAAAGCCCCTCTATCTGAGTGACAGCAGTGGGCTTATTAATGTGTGTGTAGTCTATGTGAGTCCTTGCCTGGGTGGGTGTGTTTCTGTGGTTCTGTACTTTGGAGTCAGATTGTGTGTGTGTGTGTGTATGTGTGTGTGTGTGTGTGTGTGTGTGTGTGTGTTTATGTGCACTGACAGCAGACTTTGAGCGGAACTGGACAGCCCGTCTGTTGCTGATAGGAGAGTTACTCCCCTGACAGTTCCTTGAGGAGGGGGTGCTGATAGAACAAGCCATCTGAGTGACCTTGATCCAACCAAAGAACCTGATGAAAAATAACTTCTTGGACTTGTGACAAACTTTCTGGTCTGTGTGATTCACAAGCATATGTAGACCAAATGCAGAACTGCTTATTAGTCATGCTGTGTGCCTCCTTGAAAGACCGGTTCTCTGGCACACATGATTCATGTTTTGAAAGGTTGTTATTAATTAATGGCAAAACCACAAGGACGTCACCCACAACTCCGATGTTGCATCATATCTAACATACCACGCAGATGTTGGTTCTTCCTATCAAAGGTACAATTAAAATAACACTGATGGCATCAGAGAGACATGGTCTGCATGTAAATGATACTGACGCGATGCGCATGTCGCTGCTTGATATGTGTGTGTCAGTGTGTTTGGCACTGGTTGGTTTCATTGAGGAAAAACTACAAGACCTAAAGAGTATTAGAGAGCGCATGTGAGTCCTTGTATCTGTGTTTGGACACGTGTGCCTATTATTTTTTTTTCAACAAAAGACTATTTAATACCTGTGTCACCCTGGGCACAGTGCAATTAAAATCCAATACTCTCCAGGAGTCCATAACATGCTGGGTTTACTGACAGCAAACTGAGCTCAAATGGCCAACAGAGAAGGGGCGAGGGGTGTTATTTGAAGAGCATAGCAACAAAATGATGGAAAATATGATCACAGGGGTTGCGTTGCCTGCAAATGTGAACATCTTTTAGATCCACTGACAGGCAGCTGCTGTGAAAACTGCTGTCAGTTCAGCTTCGCGGATATTCAAAAGATATACACACAGATGGAAATTCCTCGGAGGGGAATCATGCTGTTCTTTATCAGAAGCAATAAAACATGGATGAGATGATGAGGTGACACTTAAATAGGCTTGCATAAGCATTTATCTTTTAAGTTTAGGGTAGGTAATTGATAATGTTGCTGTAATGAGAGCCTATGAAGAGATGACGTGTGGGGGCCACGTGAAACGGTTTGGGTGTAATTAAAGATAGTTTAGAAAAATTACAGTTTCCCAATCATGTCAGTATTTTCCAATCACTTAACTGTCATTAAAAATATATTAGGATACGAGCACTCCGCCTCACTTGAAACAAAACTGTATGTATGTATAATTATACACTAACACTTGAGTTGCTAGGTGAAACGAAACAAGAGCTCAACAACAGGCATCCATATGAAGCAAGACCCAACTAACTCAGCAACATGAGGTAATGCCCGATGATGCTGTGTTTCTATAGGGAACACAGTTATGTCATTAAGATACATTTCACAACTTCAGCTGTTACAAATGGCACATCAGCAAGAACAGTGATTGCAAGACTACGATCAGTCATACGATGTCTGGTGACTCATCTGGTGAACTCCCTCGCTTCCACTGAAAACAGCTAATTTATTCTCTGCAGTGACGTAGTCTTTGCCGCCTTCTCACTTCAACGCTAACTTTAACTTTTGGACCCAACATCCCCATGTGTTTGCAGAGTTAATTGCTCTTACTGAGGTGACCCTTTGATGAACTTTGGTATTTAACACTGGAGCAGGAGACCATATGTAACTCAGCAGCAACTAAACACACTGAATGGGTCAAAGTAAAAGTTTTTTTAAGGGGCTGGACAGCGAGCCATGTCACCATACTGTAAAAAAAAATGTATAGGTTCAGGAACCACTCATGGTGTAGAGTTCAAAGATCAAAGAGTAAGTAAGTAATAGAATCAAATATGATATATGGTGCTGGTGACAGGTTTAATCTCTCAGCACGGAAGCACAATGGTCTTGGTTCAACCTCTTTTGCAATAGACAGCATTCAGTAAATGTTCATAATTTAGACACTGCTTCGGTTTCCCCTCAGGGGATTAACAAAGTATATAAAAAAATAAATTAAAATTAGATGTGCTGAAGCTAGCTGCTTTTGTGATTGACATGTTGCTGTGAGAGGACGTTTGTGATCTGTAGGAAAGGAACCAAATAGCATTGAGCGTTGCCTGTCAGAAAACTGCATGTGTAAGCGTCTGTAGGTTAAAACTAAGCTAAATTCGAAGCTTTTTGTTTCTGTTCAACAGAATTTCAATGGCTACATTTCAGGGTGAACCAGGTCCTGCCAATGTGTCGAAATGTTATTTGTTACCCACTCTGCACCATTACTACAAGCACTCTGTGAAATTTAGCTCACATATGGGGCAAGGTTGTATTTAACACCACCAAGTGCAGCCTTTATTAATATTTTGTATAACTTTATTTAGCCTCTCCAACCATGAGTAGAGCTGCCGCCAGAATGATGAATATTCTAATCATCATGTGGAGGCCCCTCAGTCAACTGACATGATTCAAGTCAAGCTTCAAGTCATGATTCAAGTTTTTTTTTTTTTTTTCTTCATCAGTCAGCACACAGTGTACTTCTGTAGCCTGAGCGCTCCTCTCTTTCACGCTGCTCTGTGGTACGGGCAGCTGCACACCCAGACCCAGAGTGAGCTTGTGTGGAACAGAGGCAGCTGCCTGGAGAAGAGAGGCTCCAAAATAACTTCTGTTTTTGCTTAGAAGTAGTGATTTATTTATTTTTTTAAATTCACAGCTCAAAGCAATGTCACACGATACAGTCTCTGGCTTTCGTTTGATATTCAGTGTCAGCAAAAAAACAAACTGTTGCACATTTCCGATCATCCTTTAGCATATTGTCCCAACTTAACTCAAAGGGCTAACTTGACTTATTTACCATGTTACACGAGTGTTGCCGTCACCCTGAATGTCTAACACATTCTCACTCCGACCTCGTCACATATTGGTGTTTGGTCATGGGATTTCAAGTGTCAAGTTGTGCCTGTTACATGAATTGTCTTCTTTCAGAATAAACTTCTGTTTTCACAGGAAATTTAACATTAACATACAATCTCTTTCAAAATAAACGCACTATGCCGCTACAACACCCCGAATTGATTCTTGTTTTTTCTTCAACAACAAACACACGTGGTTGGGTTTAGGAAAAAAAGAACAGGGTTTGCCTCTAGAATCTTACGGGAGGCAAACACCTTCCACTTCCCCCCGTCGGACTTTTGCCACCTTAACCTTCGTCCTTGTCTCCCTGCATTTCCCCCTGATGCTGCCAAGTGTCGTTAAACTATAATGGCAACCGGCCATTGCTTTCTGATGCCGCAAGTCACTGCCCAAGCACTGGATTTCGAAGACTTCGGAGTAAGACCGGGCTTGAATGTCTCCCTAGACTCTGTTCAAATTCTCAAACTCTATATGGGAAAAAAATAATGTTTTGTCAAATATTCTTATTGAACAGCCAAATCTGATTTACTGACATAATCCTCACAGCCCGGAAATGACAGCATGCAGCACAGTTGGACCTGACAGTCAAATAAATGCTTCAGTCCAGGGTTTAAATCGTTTGGTTTTATGTGACAGGAGTGGTTCCCAGAGTGAGAGACTCAGCGATCCGTCCTCTGAAACTAAGATCTTGCATTGTGTGGACATGAACATGACTGAGTACCTGATTATACTTCAAAATGTTGTTTCAGATACTATGCATTATTCTATATGCAAATGACTGTAGCCAATAATTAACGCAGTTGGTCACTATTAATTCAGCACAGTGATTCTCAGTGATTACAGCAGGGATTTTGCTGTATGGACCCTCTCACCATGAAGTGCTTTGGATCAAAAGATATTGGCAGCCCTGCGTGTAAGTACATGAGAATATACAAGTCATCACTTCATCACTCTTCACCTGAACCTGCGCCCGGGAGCTATTTAGGGTGCCACCGGCAGCACGTGCCGCTGACAGGGTCACTTCTGAACGCCGCCCTGACGGAGGAGGAAACAGACAGGGAACTTCAGGGGGCTGCCTCACTGCTTCACTATATGTCATAGGCTGTATAAATATGGGATCTCCCCCCCTGTGGATCACACACTTGACCAATTGCGCCGCGAGTCTGATGGGTCATTTGAATTCAGCGATCCTCTGTGGGTAGATGTGGCACAGTACAGTGGGTAGTTGGACTGAAGGGTCTGTGCGTGAGTGTGCGCGCGTGTGTGTTTGTGTGAATGTGCACTCCTAGAATAGAAAGCCAAAGGAAGAAGAAGAAGAAGGAGAAGAGAGGCGGGATCGGTGTGTGCCTTGTTGAAATCCAGGGTGAAGCCAATAGATAGCCTGTAACAGATCGATCAGCACTTTGCGCTCCCTTTGTGGATTTGATGGATGTTTGATCAGTGGATGTGATGCCCATATATATCATCGACCGAAAATTTCCCGACACATCTGGTAAGTCGTTCACGCACCCCGAGCGCTTCTTATAACGCGGTGCCATTTGTGTGCGTCTCCATCTCTCTGTGTGCGTGTGTGTGTGTGTGTGCGCCGTTGAGTGCATTATTTTTTTTTTATTTTTTTTTTTTTTTTTTTTGCGTGTGCCGGCTGGGTGACACGGGGCAGCGTGCACCAGTTGATCATGCCACCCCCCTTGGAATTCCCGACGTGCAACAGGAGATGAGGATCTGGCACGCATTTAACTGCGTCTTGCTCACCGTGCTGCAGCTGAATATTTTTATCACAGGAGTTTTAACACCTAGTTGCATTTGCTCGTTGCAGAAAACACTTTGATCCACTGTCATAGCATTAAAGCTGGGTATCCTAACCTCACTTTGTGCTTGTAGTTCACTGTATACGAGTTGCAAGGGCGCTGGTGATGTTTTAAGTTTGGCGTTATATCGCTTTAAAAGTTATATCCCCTATTTCATTCATTCAGCTACCAGATATAAACATCAGGAAAGCAATTTAAGAGGTGGACTTCATTTCAGCTACATCATAGCACCTTTGGGCATCAAGTCACCTCCTCCAAAAAATGATTTTAAAGTGATTTTACTCTTCAGTGTGCAGCTACAGGCCCAGTGCTGCAGAGAAGGTGTTATTTTAAGTTAAAGTAGGCCACATTCCTGCACTTATTCAAACTCAATTAGGTACATGACATGTTCATGACTCTCATGGATGGAGGGTGTTAAAAAAGTGACTTTGTGCAAGTAGACTTGTGTATACCTGTGTGTGTGTGTGCAGACGCATGGGTGTTTTCAGGCATCTCAGTGAATGATGGGTTTAATTTTGAGTGAGTTTGTGAGGTCTCGCAAGACATGGGGACTGTTTATGTTTCAGATATATCACGACGGACAAAAAAAAAAAAAGGAGAGAGAAAGAGCGAGAGAGAGAGAGATTTGACACATACCTTCCAAAACACACTCAAGAAAAAAAGAATGATGAAAAGTAAAACCAGTAACTGCGTCCTAAAACAGGAGCAGCCACACCAGCAGCTTACAAATAACTCACACACATATTAGACCTTCCTCCCTCACAAAGAAAACATCCTTAAAGGCATGGGCGTCATGCATGTACCGTGCCAACAGTTAATCCACCCACGAGCAATGTTGAGACGGAAGGAGAATTACCTGGATTTTATACATGCACAATACCTGCTTCCTCTGGAGTCACGTAGAGAATCACAACAGTAAGCATTGTGTATGAAGTAAGTGCGTGAGATAGACATACAGTAAGTGCTCCTTAAGATCCATATCTAACACGCTTCAGCACAATGAGAGGAAATCTCTTAAATGTGATTTAGGGCCTCCAAGGGTCCAGAGTCCCTCCTAGTTTTTTCACTCTCGTGCTGCACATTCCTTCACCCCGTCTTTATGTCCCTTTTCCTTTTTAATACATTTCACCGGCGATTTTTTTTTTCTTGGCATGCACAGTGTCAGGATTAGAGCAAAGGAATTTAATGGATAGCCTCTTCAAACCTGACGTGCACACATGGTGTTATTGGAGCTGTGGGACTGCTGTCACGATGATGTGTTTGCTTGCACAAAGAGAGAGAGGGAAAAAAAAAAAAAGTTGATGCAAAGTTTCTGCCCCCTTCTGCAGCCAGCCAGAGGGAGGCTGACAGGAAGCTCTTATTAACACATCAACTCATGTCATTTAACTGTCTCGTCCCCTGTTTTTAGGCCTTTAATCACTCATTCTCGGCCCGTGTTTTCGGCTGCCGTCGTGCCCATCGTAGAATCACATCCTTCAAACACAAACACTGCAAAAGGAAAGATATCCATTACATGCAGGGCCACGACTGTCCTGTAATAAATCTCATGACCCACGGTGAAGTCATGCATGCTGCAGTGCCGGTGTGGAGTTGAGAAAGCAGCCTGTTGGGAGTTGTGGTTAGTGTGTACAGTAATGGCCAATTACCAGCCTGGATAATGACGGTAACCGAGGGAGTTTACTTTATGTTGGACTATTGTTTAGTCATGAAGAAGAATGATGGGGGCTTTGACATTCACTAAGACTGCGGTTATGTGTGAGAGTGATGCATGTGGATGTTTCTGTGGCTGCACACTCGTTCAAAGAGACTTTGTCCTTTGGTCGGGCGGCGCTCTCATCTCAGCTAGCACGCAGAGAGACCCACCCATCTGCACAGACGCCTCATGACACCAGCTTGTAAAAGTGTGTGTGAGAGCGTGGCTGGGGACGTGTGTGTGTGTGTATGTGTGTGCATGCTTGTGTTTCATGATTTCATGAGTGTGTGTGTGTGTGTGTGTGCGTGCCTTTCGGTGAGGGATTAAGGATTAATTGCCTTCAGAGATAGACTTAACTGCTTGTTACATGAACTTTGTAAAGTTCTCACTTGGCCCCAGAGAAGAAAACAACACAGTATAGTGAGGAGCAGAGGAAAGGTCCCTCTTGTTTTCTGTTCTTCTGAAGTGTGTGTTTCTTGATTTTTTTTTTTTTTTTTGGTCTGGAGTGTACTGCCACTAGAGGGTAAGAACTTCCATTGTTCTCACCTTTTGCTTGAGGACTGGTTTAAAAACATATTGTTTGTCTTTTTTTTCCCATTTGCTTTCTTATCACTGCCAGGTGTCTTTTATCTACCTTTCACTCTTTGTGTTTTCTTTCTTCAGCGTGTGCTTACAAAGCCCGGAGATTTCACAAAAATGTTTGCTTTATTAATGTCAAAATGTATATATTGTGACTGAAATTGTATGTTGCCAAAGTGACAAAACAATCAAGTACAAGCATTTGAGAGGCTGCAATCAGCAAGTATTTTGCCTGCTGACTTCAAAGATGAACTGATTACACGGATTGGAATTTTAACTGACGCTGACATGATGAAATGCATGTGGTCATGATGAATTTGTTAGACCCTTTGAACAGATTTATTTCAATCAATGCATAAGGCAATCCATGAAGTAATTAGTAAAATATCAGAAAATGTCGGTGACATCTAACCGTTACTTGTGTTGTCTGACCTTTAGTCCAAAATAATATAAAACCAGAGAAAAGTACATTCTCATATTTTAAAAGCTGCACCCAGTGAACGTTTGGCATGTTTGCCTGCTAAGTGATGATTAATTGATAATCTGAGGCATTGCTGATTAATTTCCTGTCTTTGTACTAATAGTTACTGATCTACCTTTGTGGTTCTCTGTCTTTCCTCAGGTGAGTTGATACAGCCCAGCAGCTGAAGGAGGAGAGCTGAGAATGACAGAGACCAACCCCCCCAAGTCGGCTAAGAAGCCCCGTTGGACCTCACTGGAGGTCGGCCTCATTACTATTGTCTCCTTGCTTTTCATCGTCATCGTCGCCCTCATCATCCTCTTCGCCACGCAGAAGACTGGTGAGTGCTGAAGAACAGACAGCAAACAGAATGAGAGTGAGACATGTATAAAAAACCTGAGTGACTCACAGAAAAATAGACCAGTGTTGAAAATTTGGTAAACCTTAGAAAAACCAGAGTGATAAAAAAGTGCATTATGTAATTAAAAAGTTTTTTTGGGGAGCCATTCTCCTCAGAGGACATTTGTTGTTTTCGTTCTGGTAACCATGATATTAATGGAGCTTTTAGGAACTTTTAAAGCTTGCCTCCATTAAACTGTGTTCATGCACTGACCGTCACTTCCAGCTGAGTTCTTTGTTAATGGCAAGCATGAAGGAGCACGCTAAAGAGCAGCATTTTGCTCAGGTGAACAGAAGACACTCGAGCTGTGTGGTTTTAAAGCACAGTGCAAAAGTACAACCACTGAGCCAGAAAGAAGAATGCAATGTGCAAAGGTCCTTTTTTCGACTTTCCTTTGCATTCTCGGGGATTTTTACACAAGACTCTGCACCTTCAAACACTCTGCTATTTCACACTTCAGACTGTGAATTATGAAGAATTGTGTATCTTATATCTAGCTCTAAATGTCATCAGTTCACAGTATGAGAAATAGATCATTTAAAATGGACACAGTGAAATCGAACAGACACCGCCACCCCCCCCGTCCTCACCATGGGAACCCAATCAAAACTGCTTCACTCAGATCAATGTCACAATATGAGTGTGACATGGGTTTTTTAATCATTAATATCCTGACTTTGTTTGCTTTTTGTACTTGGATATCACATTTATTGATACTGACACAAAGTCCTTCTTACATAACATGCTAATTTATTAATCACAGGAAAGTCCAAGGATGACGGATTACTGCGATGTGGTACGAGCTATCTAAAAGTATGACATTAACATGGGTAATAAACAGCTTAACACATGAACTGCTTAATTATTAACAAATGGAGCAACTTTAAAGTCCAGCAGGTCAAGAACACAAAAAAACCTGATGAAAAAGCCAATCTACTGCTGGTACATTTAAAAAACGGTTGTGTGTATGTGTGTTTTGGGCTATTATTATCTTCTGCAATCTGCAGTGAGAACGTTTAATTACTTTGTCGATGTTTGTATCTATGTGGGCACTCGAGTGTGTGCACATCCTGCGCATTCACACATTACACGTGAAGCAGTGTATTTATGGTCAAATGACAGCTCACTGGTGTGTGTGCGCCAGTATATGTCAGACTGAATTTGATTAACAGTTTAGCACCAAAATTATTCCTGACAGAGTGAAAGCAACACTTCTAAATAGTTTAGGGTTATTGAGACAGCTATGGAAATAGATAAAGGAAAATAGGCAAAGGGGAAGGAGAGACTGAGCATTTGACATAATGACTGATGACTGAAAAAAAAAAAAATCCGACTGAATAATGTTTTATTTTGCATTTTCTTATAGATGAAATCTGCACCACAGCTGACTGCACGCAGTCAGGTAAGCATTGTTTGTTTGTTTGTGCACTCTTTTTTTATTATCTCATTCTGAATGCTTTGATTTTTCTCAGAGGAGGAGAGAATGTGAAAAGTGAGACTGCTGCAGAAGCCCGGGGATTTCAGATATACTTAGAGAAAATGGCCACTTCAACTGTGAATATGTTGCCTCTAAGTCAAAACAATGATCAAACAAACAGAAACTGTCCTGATCAGCAGAAACATGCTGCAAAGAGTTATTGTTCTCAGATCACCCCTAAACAGCTGTACAAGAGAGGTTGAGAAACTGGTAATGGGTATGAGCATGTATTTACAGCTTAAACATATCCATCAGAATATATATGCACAACATATTTTCGAAATGGACATGTTTCAACATATCCAGGTTTTGTTGTTCAGCTTTTGACTGTAAATGCTCATTGACTACATGCCTGCAGGAATGCTGCTAAGACATTCTGTACCACACAATCCCATTTACATATAGTCTCTTACCAACTCCTACTAACAAACATTCCAGCATAGACGGATGCCCTAACATTTTTTTATTCATCTTTTATGCAAGTACACCCCCCAAAGCCCCTTAAACATAACATTATACATTATGATTTATCTTCTTACTTCTGTAAATAATGGTTCATAAGAGAACAGTTTATTTTTCTTGAAAAACACTGCCATAGTAAATTAAAGATTTATAGCTCTTCCTCTACTTTCCAGTAACAGACTACCATTCATTTCCAATGCATTTTTGGGAAACCAATGTCCCAATTCAGTCAGATTTGACGGACAGCCTTGTCACAAGAGATCTCTCAGCTGCCTCATGTAATTTAATTGCAGCTCAAAAAAGTTCACACGTTTCCAGGACTGGTGCCGAACTTCACCTAATTAGTGCCATTACTGCTATTGCTGTTTTATTTTAGCAGTGGAGGCATATTAAGTTTTTTTTTCCTCCACTGGTCTATGTGTATTTTAATGAAGTTAATTATCTTTTTAAATGTGTTTTTCAGTACAGTATGCTATGCCCTGCCGCCAGGCAAGCATGAAATGTTTTTGCAAGCATCCAAGGCTCAAGGTGGTCCATTATCTCAACTGTCCTTGCTAATAGTTAGATAAGAAGATCAATTCCACTCTTATATCAAAGGTTACCATATTGTAACCCTAGTTCTATTAGCATATGTGCAGCCCTGGATTCTCTGGGTAATACTTTCCTCCAGTCATAAGCATACATGTGCCCACTGAAGGAATAAGCGTAGTGTGCGAATCAGGACATTCCTGAATTGGTTGAAGACAAGGCCCCTAGGTAGAGGGCTCAACCTGTGCTGAAAGAACTAAGGTTTTCAGGTTTTAAGGTATTGTAACCTTTGCTCTGTCTCACACAGGCTCTACCCTCTACTGGACTCTTTGGGTACAGTGGGTGGAGCCCAGTCACTGAACTCCCTTTCACGACATAACACCCACCCAGCCACACTGATTCTACTTTCTAAAGCCTGCCTATATCTTTATAAACTAGGCCACAGCAGCTTACAAATAGGGGGCCGTAGCCAACCCAGGTGGTGAGCAACTTTGGCCTTACCTTGCAGGGGTCAAAAGATAATTAAAAGGCACTCTGCAAACCACATTTCCCAGGTCATCGAGGAGCACAGAAACATTTTAGTATATCATGCCCAGAGGGGAGTCAGGTGCAACACCATTTACACACATTCAACCCTTCTCACCAGTCCTGTGTCATTCCAGCGAGCACAGACCCTGAAAAAAGCCCAACATGTCCAAGAGATAGAACAGTATGAATAGACAGGGTGCAGACCACAGTGCGGCTGTTTGTATGTCCTCGACCCTCAACCCACTGAACAAGGCGCCAACACTGTCAAACTGCATGTAGAGTGTCAGGGACAGGTACTACAAGACAGTTTCAAAAAGATGTTGCAAATTAACAAATGTGGGCCTGAACATAAAAATGGAAGACAAAAACTGACACATTGTGGTTTTACAGAGGTTGTGTGCCGGAGTATTTTTAGGCTAGATGCAATGACATTCTTGAGTCTCTGCTGGGTGTCAAAGTGATGATTGCACTACTCCTGGCCAAGACAAAGCCTCCTGCAATGCCACATGTTATTTCAAAACTTCATTTTTTGTACAGATTAAACAAACCAGATATTGCGTTTGTGATATAACAAGTAAGCTCAGAGAGCATTAGAGGTGCTGTTAGGTTGGATTTAGTTACACTTAGTCTAAGGCCGTTAACTGTTTCCCTATGTTTCCAGTGTTTATGCTAAGCTTAGTTAAAAGCTTGCTGGCTGTATAGCTTTATATTGAACAGGCACATACGTAAGTGGTTTTGATCTTCTCATCTGACTCTCAAGAAGAAAATGAATAAGCATATTTCCCATCTGTTAGATAAAGAGATGGTGGGCACAATCTCTGACCTCCTTCATAAACTTGTACGGCTGTAAACTTGGCCACAGGGCTGATTAGAGGACATTTCACATGCAAAATGTCATAATGCCAAGGCTTCTGATAAAATTTGTGTTGGTTGATTTCATACCGCAGACCTATATCCTGCAGCATGTTGTGTCTCTCGGTGAGCTTTACCCTCAGGTCTCAGAGATTGTTTCCTCTCTGTCCATGCAGCATCTCGCCTAATTGAAAACATGGATGCCAGCGTTGACCCTTGTGACAACTTCTACCAGTATGCCTGTGGAGGCTGGCTAAAAAAGAACATCATCCCTGAGACCAGCTCCAGATACAGCACCTTCGACATCTTACGAGACGAGCTGGAGGTCATTCTCAAAGGTCAGACACCTACACACACATCCACACAAACAGAGATCTACAGTCTGAGAGACAGAAACAGACGGGGCGGGGGGGAATAATTTGTCAAATATGTAGAGACCTGTGGTACCTGTTTTTATGAGAGTAATAATGCTGAATTTATCCATGATTAAAAGTTGTATTGCGACCGAGAATATTAAGCCTTTTTCAGTACAATTGCTTTGTAAGAGGACAGAGAACAGCTTGATTCAGTTGCTTGAGAATACAAGCTAAAGAGGACTGTCCTTCTGGGACTGCAGCTCTATAGATATCACAGATGCCATGGGAGTTTGGCTTCTGTAATACCATGTGAGCAGAGTTTGTCAACAGAGCTGTGTGTATGTGTGTTTGGACATTGGTTTCAGGCTGTTTTCTAAGGATGTCAACACACAGTAACGACAAAAATCTTAATGTGTGCTTGTCTCAGGTGTTTTGCCAGCTTTTAGCAGGCATTGCAGTCTTGTATCCTTGTAGCATGGTTGATACGGAAAGGGTCAAGTTACACTGCGTGTGTGTGAGCGCTTGTGGATTTGTGTGTGTGTGTGTGGGTCCATACTTCACCTCATGTTGTCTGTAAGAAGGCCAGTCGAGTCCTGAGCAGTGGGTGCTAAATCTTCAAGGGGCACAAACTTTCCGCGGACAACCGAAACTCTTCATCTACCATAAATTTACAATTTATATGCCGGTTCCTTCCACTATAATAACGACGGAGCAGATTGGCTGCAGGAGAAACAGAGTGATTCAGAAGGGGGAGAAAGATTGATCCTCAGTGGAAAAGGAAAACCAGGGTTTAAAGTGCAGCCTGTCTTGTGGACTCAGATAATTTGCACCAGCCTCTGGCACTTTATCTGTCCAATCTTGATGGAAAAACACAGTCTCTTGTCTTGGGACGCCTTTTTTTCTTTTGCTATCTGCCCTTGTGATGACATGCAGGTTATTTTTCATAAAAATAAACTTGAATATGGGTGGTAATACTTTTTTATTCCTTCCAATATAAAATAAGTTTTTTAGGATATTCTGAGTGTATCTATGATTCAGAGGTTGTCTGCACATGGCTCTCAACATGAAGGTGGCTAAGCCGACAGCTAGCAGCTAACGGTACCAACTGTGATAACAGGAGTAACAGTGCTGACAGAGTGACTGGTTTTACCTGAGGGGACCTGGAGAGTGGGCACTACAGCTGCATGACAACGCTATCCCGATATCAGTGGTAACCACTGTATGAGCACAGTGCAAACGGCAGTGATAAGCTCACACTCAAAAGGACTTAAGCCCTGTTTCTACCGAGCAGTACGGTACTGTTCAGTTCAGTTTGGTCCACCTTTTTTTTCCATTTCCACAGTGAAAAGTTGTGTATTGTACCACTGGCACGTTCTATACCGTCCCCATTTTTGGTCCCCCCCCTCTGTTGGGATACCTAGCACACAGATCTGATACTAAAAGGTGAAGCTGTGAACACTGTAGTCTGTCGATTGGTCAATAGCGGACGGTCACTCTGCTCAGGGCTGAGTTGTGGCTGGCTCATGTAACCACTGTTCATGCTGTGGAGAGTTTTATTAGTAGACTGTAACTATAATAATAAAGGTGGAACATTAACTTGTAATGTTACTAAATGCATGAGCTGGTGACGTGAATCAATCAACACACCTTAAGTGTCACTGTGACAACTTTGAGTTTTTATATGAGTGGATCTTCAAGCATTTACATATATTAATATCAACCGGGGTTATGTGAACTGCATATATTCTAATTCTCACTCTGAGTTGCGGAGCATCGTTTCTGTGGCTCCGACAACACTAAACCCCTGAGCTTGCCTGAGAAGGACTAAATGCACAAACCTGCTATTTTTTAATATCAATGGAGAGAGAGACTCTCACTGCTGCCTGTTCCATTTTGTTGAGAAAATTGAATTTCGGTGTGCAACCCCGTTTTGTGGACAATAAATGAGGTGCAGACTTCCATCTGTGTCACTGCTAAAGAGGAAATACAGCGAGTGCTGGACGGAGCAGTGAGTGACAAGAACCCCGCCCACCTTTAAGAGTACTGTTTGCAGTGGAAACTCTAAGGTCTAGGTACCATGTCTAAACAGTAAGTTTTGTTTCCAAAGGTACCAAAGTGAAAGTTTTTGGTGAAATTGGAGCTTTACATACACTAACATGCACAGTGGCGTACAGTAGTGAGGATGCGCCCCAGTGCGCACTATTATGATGTGATATGATTATGATTATGTTGAATCAACTGCTGTATATTTTAAAGTATTGTCACATGATCACATACAGACTTGACTTTGGACAGAATCAGCATATATACTACCAAGCATCACTGCAAATCTGTATATGACAAAAATACCAAATAAAATAAAGTATTAATTAAATTGATTTTTTTATAGTTTATATAGTTTAGATAAAATAAACATATAATTTTGTTATAGATTTCTATTCTATTTCACAATAGAAAAAAAAGAAACTTTGACGGAGATGGGTTTGCCTTCTCGAGGGCATGTAGCTATAGCAGATAACAGCATTTATATTTTCATGTGTACTCTTCTTTGAATATGTGTATTTCTGAGGTGGCAAGTTGAATCACTTGCAAGGGCCTAGAGAGAGCAGGCCCTCCAACCACTCTCTCTGTGGGCCCCTCCACCCCATGGGCCCCAGTGCAACCACACTGCCTGCACTGTCTATATGTACGCCGCTGAACATGCACAAGCAGCTGAAATGTCTATCACAACAAAGAACAGAGATGCTCAGATCACAGCTGACAGAGTTAACTAAATTTAATTCTCTGCTCAGGACGCCATTACTCCGCAACATCTTTACATAGCAAATAGTTGTTTGCCTTTATAATAAAGCTCTGAATATTGTATAGAGCTCCTTTAAATATGCATGACGTTTAGACTTTCACAATAATTGCTCATAACACATTGTTTGAAAGGACATTGAACCTATGAGAGGTCTTTAGCTGACAAAATGGTAACTTCTTTCTTAAACCTTAGACATGACATTTGCTTCATGTACTGTGAACTCTCGCTGTCCTCACTTTCCTTTTATTTTTTTGATTAAACACCCTTTTTCAGATCAATATAACTTCCATTAGGGCTCAGAGATTGCTTGTAATGTAGTCAGCATTCATTACTTTCTTTGCTCGTAGTGGTAAAAGTGCATCTTCATTCACACTGTGCAGTGTAATTATAAAACTGTGTTATTGAAATTCAGGCTCTTCTTCCTTCATAATGATTTTCTTGAACATTAGGCTCTGTTTGATTCAGAGATTTATACTTACATTTCTGACAAACAGGACATGTTGATATGAAAAAAATGGATGCAGGCAACTGTAGAAAATTGTCAGAAAAATGATGCATGTTAACTTCTTGTTGCAGTCTACATTGCAAAGAACTTATGGCCCATCTGTTATGTTCTGCTTTCTTCGCCTCTCTTCTCCATGGCTTAACCCATAAAAATCACACACAGGGGGGAAAAAGGAAAATAAACATTGCTAAACAAGGGCTCATGGACATTTTGTTGCTGCTTACGTATATAGCATGTCTGTGTGTAAGTGTGTGCCGTCACTTTACACTTTGCTGTATTTTTACTGCGGCTGAGCAGATTTATCAGAGATCTCATGGTGATATTTGCGCGTGTCTGCAAGCAGAGATAGAAGAAAAATACACCTCTGCAAGTGACGAAGAAATACTGGGCTAAAGTGCAAAGGTTGATGTTTTAGAATCGCTGGTTTAAGTGCTCTAAATGCTGCATTTATTGCATGAAGGAATGGAGCAGCCAAAGAAGTGGTCTTAATCATTCAACAGCTTTAATCCCCACCAACCGTCAGTGTTATGCTCATTCCTTCAGGGTGTCAGGTTTACCAGTCAGAGTTGGAATGCCTCCGACTGTACTGTATACACACATTTTCAGGTTTATTTTGTGTGTGCACGTCTGTGTGTTTTAGAGAGAGAAATAAAACAAGAATGCTGTGTGTTTAAGATGAGAGTTGATAGTCCAAACCAAGGTATGTGTGCATTCTGCTTTGTCAAACATTTGCAGTAGGAGCTAAGACCTACCAGCGCACAGAATTTATTTTTTTCCTAATGACTTACGGCTCAGCGGTGCAAGGCCTCAGCAGAGGTGTGACCTCCACTGTGGAGCTGACATCAAACATGTGACCTCTGATGTTGGGACTGGCTGCTGCCACCTGCTTGGATGCCGCCACCCGCTGATGGACAGATCCTTTTTCCTGTCAACAGCTGCAGGGGCCTGGAAACACCTGGACACTGCAGCGCTCTAGGCTGCATGACAGCAATAAAACAGGCGATGTGCATGTGTATGTGTGTGAGTTGCTGTTTAGATTTGTGGTTGCTTGTAAATACCTTGGATTGTTCTCTGCTGCTGTAAAGGGCCATAAATGATTCATAATGAGGATCTGTACTCTGATTATGACCGCAGCTTTATGTGTACAGACATGTACGCGCCTGTGTTAGATTCTTCCTCCACCTCCCCCTGCTCAGGTGTGGCATACTGTGCAATAATTCGCTCAATTGACCGTGAGCATTTTAATTACTAACTAATTTGTGTCAGTAAGAGGAAAGGGGAGAGGTTCAACACACTGAAAATGATGAAAGAAAGGCTTTTCATGCAAACTAAACAAAAAAGTGAGTGCTGAAGGGCAACAGGAGAGCGATACAGGAAGCGATAGGTGAGATACACATGAACTGGGGGCTTTGAGCTGAACCGAGGAAGAGCTCTGTAGCCAGAGGACGATGGTATAATGAGAGGAGCTTTGAGGATAGGTCAGGAAATGTGAACCAGCATGTGGTACTCATCTCCAAGCTAAGCTCTATGTGCGCACATCCATCTGTGCTTGAGCACGCGCGTGTGAGCACGCTGCTGCTCCCTGTAATACACGAGGTGCTTCTTGCATGATTCCAGGTTTAAATCTTATTGTACTGAGAAAATTCTTTGCAGAGACATAGATCCATATTGCACAGAGTATTCAGCCGTCTAAAGTCCTATAGATAAAGTGAGGGAAAAGAAACACTAAGTTTAAATGTATCATGACAGTTTCGTGGCTACTCCTTCACTTTTTCTTTTTTAGGATGTTTTTTTTATTCATTTATATATATCGGTTATTGACATGAATCACTAAGTACCTTTGACAAGAAATGCAAAGTTAATAACAGTGACTTCAAGCAGAGGCTGTGGTTTAGGGGCCCCCTGAGCCCTTGGGCCCCTAGACCTGGGCCCGGTAGGCCCGTTCAGTCTGTGAGAGATAGCTGTGACGTGTTGAGATGAGGTGTTTGTCAGGCATGCTGCTAACAGTCAGAGACAGCATGTCTGTGTTTTTCTTGTGATAACAATAACTGAAACAGAACTTATGTCAAACAATACCGACTGCAATGAGACTTTTGAGATAAACGATTTGTTCACATGACCTCCGTGATATCAAAATTCCACTCAGAACCGTTGCACAACACCATAAATACTGTGTTTCCCGTAAACATATCAAATAAAGATAGCAGACCAGAGGTTTGTGGCCAAGTAAAATAATATGAATATTAATGCAGTAATTCTCGGCCAACAAAAATATATTGAATAAAAGATCCTGAATCGAATATGTTTTTGCCAACTAGGATGCTTGTGAATAACAGGAAAGAGTTTAGACCTCCACCAAGGTAAGAATCTGCCCTGTTAGCTGTTTCACAGCCAACGCTGTGCTGGGTACATGACAGAAATTTAAGACTTGCCAAGGGGCATTACTTTGACTGACAGCATGGTACTGAGTCAATGACAGAATTGGTATATGTTGTAAAAGGTCTGGCTTGACGGCGGGGCGAGTGGAAAAGTAAGGAGTTTACCAAAGTCAGTGGTTTCATACTTCTTGTACATTTGTACATTAAAAGGCAGTTTTTAGCTGAATAACTGAGTTCAGTGACCGCTGCAATGAATTCAGCTGATACCATAGGTATAGGATGTGGGATGAGCCACTGGTTGTGGAAGTATTTTCCTCAACAGCATTTGTCTCTAAGAAATCTGACAAATCATGTTTTTTTCCTGGCAGTTTGCTATGGCAGATGGCTCTAAGATACCCATGGGCCGTCAATGCTATGAAGCAGAAACCAGTCAGAGGTGCGGATAAGTATTGTGGCCTGTCATTGCCATTGGGAACGATACTCCATGACACAGTGGCCAAGTTCATCGAAAGTTAATCAGATTCTTACAATGTTAAAGGTATGGTTGTGTTTATGCACAGAGTGTAGATTTTGGTTGCCTTTAGCGGCACCAGCATTAAAGTTTAAAATGCAATGACTGGATGTTTTGTATCAAAATTAACCTTGATAGGTGTAGATTACTTCTCTCCTTTCATCTTTATGTAGACAGATCTTGGCTGACACCAAGACACCGTAATGGTTCCTTCAATTTCACAACTCCAATACATAAAATATGTTCATACAATGGTCAATATGACATCATAGAAATTAGCATCCCATGAATGATGTTATGTATTTAACATAAAGTCACATACTTACTGTAAAATTCCAAAGGTTTAGGCAAGTAAAGTTACTATGGTTAGGTTTAGGGAGAGACACATGGTGATGCTGTACCTTAAAATGACTCAAAGTTCACTCAAAGTTCACACCGGTCGAACACCAGCCCCCTGAGGAAAGTCCTGTGTTTTGTGACCCATCCATCACCCCAAACTGCATCCTTCTTTCGTCGCATCAGCACATTGATCACGTGATCGCAGCCTCTCTAAATACTTGGTTTAAACTTGAATTACTGGCTCATGAAGAATGCATGAGGACAGCCTGCAAAACAGCACCGAGACACACAATGACCTCAAAATACAGCAAAAGTCAACACCTGTGTTACAAACGAAAATGTGACAAAACTCAATATTAGAATCCATAAGTACCTTAATGAAGCTGTAAATTATTTACAGCTTCATTAAGATCGTTAAGGGAATTCCTAATGGGCTGATGTACTGGTTTGAATGGAATTTTAAACACCTTCTAAATTTTCCGTCAAATGTGTTTCCTTACAATGGGATTATTGCCACAGAGTAATGACTGTCGAGGAAAAGAAAGTCTTTTGTGTCTCTCCTCCTCGCCCAGAACAGTAAACACTTCTATTGTTGCTGATTGAGACTCTTTACTCTGATAAAGCGTCAGCTCAGTTCAGTTTCAACTTCATTTACAGCTTCTGTGTGTAATATACCCTAAACATATCCTTCATAGTGATGAATTGGAAGCAGAGCTCTAACTGAAAACACAGCAAGTGAAATTCCATGTGGAACAAGAGGCAGTCGAGGATAAAATGGCAATGCAGAGAGAAGAAACTCAAAATTCGGATTCTGTATCATGCTGAGTGGTTTGGCTCAAATTGACGTGATGTCTCAAACAAACATCAGGTGGCACAAAATCCATTCTCAAATAAATCCAAACACGCACACACATGGTGTGTGTGTGTGTGTGTGTGTGTGTGTGTGTGTGTGTGTGTGTGTGTGTGAGCGTGATATAGAGAGGGTAAGCCTTTGCTGTGGTTAAACATTAGCACCAGGCAGTCAGTAATCCAATCACACACACATGATCTGTGCCCTTTTGCAGGAAGCGCCCTGTGAAGGGTTCCTATCTCAGGACTTCATTAAGATTAAATGAGCACATAAATAGTGCACACATGCTAATGAGAAAATGGGAGGATTAGAAAAATGAAAGGGTAGAAAGAGGCTCAAGTGAAAGGCAGTCGCGCAAGGGGTAAAACAAGTAGAAATGAGGGAAGGAAATGACTCAAAGCACTGAGCAAATGAAAATAAATGCATAAGATTATGATTTAATGTTGAATTAAATTAAGAATATTAAGGGGCTGCTTAGTTAAATGAGAGTGGATTTTCCATAAATTATGCACTCAAAGAACAGGCGTATTGAAGACACTGATCTGATGTGACATTAAATTAAATTGGAGATTAACGAAAGGATAAACCTTGTTTTAAATATGCTTTGCGTGCTGTCTTTATTGTGATTGGCCCTGTCGGTAAGTCCCAAAAATTACAAAGCACAGAAGAAAAAAAATCTAATTTTCTTCATCTTCATCTTTTGATCCCAACTCACAGTGACATGAGTGATGGACCCTGGGGAGAGTTTCCTGTCAGTTGGCTGTGTAACTCAAGATCCATCCTCTTTCCTGTATTGATCTTGGCATTGCATTGAGATGTGCAGTATGTTGGTGTGTATCTGTTTATCCCGATGCAACATTTATAAGAGATAACTTTATGATTGACAATACTGAAGCCGTGATTTGATTTGTGTGATGGTTTGTCAAAGTCAAAAGGTTGTCCTGCTTGGATGATGCCCTTTTAGAGGGGCTCCTTTTATTTGGTAATGAAGTTTAAAGTTAAGCATTCTCTGAAATACTCTTTTCACTTTCTTGCCAAGGGTAAGACGAGGAGATTGATGATACAGAAACATTTGCCCGCAAGCACCTCTAAAGCTTTGTAAATAATATGTCTCATCTAAACAATTTGATCTGGTCTCCACCTTATGGGCGTTCTGTGCTGGACTATTTCTTGGCTGGGAACAGTAATTTCTTGGAGTTTCTGCTGGTTGCCAAGAAATAGTCCAGCACATAACCCTTCAAAGTGGCAAATTGCCATTTTTTAACTTGTGGGTTAAATTAGATACAATGTTAATAAATGAGCTTTAGAGGTGCTGGGGAGTGGAATTTGTTATCTTTAGACAGAGCCGGGTTTGCTGCTTCCTGTCTTCGTGCTAAGCTAAGCTAAGCTAACCAGCTGCATACATATTGTATGTACAAACATGAGAGTGGTATCAATCTTCAACATGCTCTCTCACTCCCAGCTCATCAGGTTTGGTCATTGGCTGTACACTTAAAACTATGACACTCTAGGTACCTGTCTAGCATCAGTTTTGGATCTCAGGGACGGTGCTTCAATTTCAGCCTGAAACATTCATAGTGTCTTCTAAAATAAACTTTTCAGTTCACAGGAAACGTAGGTCTCTTAGGGTTTAGGCAACAAAACTAGGCTACCTGGCTAGGCTTAGAAAACAGATCATAGTTTGGATTAAAAAAAACCAAACTTGTGAAAGTCTTGTTCATTTGACCCATCCAACCCCCCTCCCTGCCACCCTACGTGGGCTTTCTCACTCTTCATGCCAGTGGTTCTCAACTGGTGGGTCGTGGGTCCATTCTGAATGGACCACAAGTGACTTGTGAATGGATCAAGTTTGTAAAAAAACACACTTTACTTTGGAGTGAAGTGAATGTCAGACACAGCTTTCATTTTAAAGTGCCATTTCCTGCTGTAAAGTGACTGACTAACGGACAGCTTCTCAACAGAGACAGTCAACTAGCTCAATGACATGGCCAAACGCAAGTATGAGGCAGAACAGATTAAACTGTGTGGACCTTGAACCAATGGCTGAGGAAAAATCTGGACCTTGTGGGTGGGGTTTTTTGCTGTGAATGAGTTTACACTGGGGTTGAAAGTGTGTCCCCTGTGTGTCAGAATCAGGCGCCAACAGCTGTTGACCAAGCTGCTGTATTTGAAGTTCTGGGAATGAGAAGAGGCTGCAATCTCCTTATCTTAGATAGAAAGCCAGTGCGCCTGTTGCCTAATTCTCATTGGATTACTTTCATTTTGAAATTTAGTTTCAATGATGTGAACTGGGGCATGATTTATTTAAGCACACTATATTGCTATATATGTATATGTACAAATATAAATTCTTTAAAGAATAGCTAACTTTGTGGATTTCAACAAGTGGCAGGTCTTTAAATGCACAAAAGAAGCACAATGCTAAACTAGCTAATGATACTAATGATTTATCACATTTTCAAACTTGCATGTACCAGAAGTGCATGTGCTTAGACTTAAAAGAGATTTGCATCATCCATTATCTATTATGCAGTCCTTATAACCCAGAGAGACCCACCATAAAACCCATGTACACAACATAATAAGCCACATGCTTCTGGAAAATCAGTTGTAACATAATCTTCATTTTCAGATCGAGAAAGTTGTTGAACTCAGAAGCAGAAAAAAATGCCAAAACAATTGCCCTGAGCCAAGAAGAAACTGTCTTTGTGTGTACACATTGTTTTATTTGTCAGTTCAGTGTAGCCAAGTAGTGCTGTGCCACTTAACCATGACCGGGTGTTTCGGATGTCAAGGGATTTCATCAAAACCTCACCAAATCTCTCTGTATCCCCTGATGAGTAGCTGTTAGGTTTCTTTGTTTCCAAGCTCAAAGGGCAAAACATTTCTTACACTATCACAACAAACACTTTTCCTTCACTATGGTGGTTTTTAGTAAACACCAAAATTGCCACGTGGGTGTTAGGTTGAGTCTTGATGATTCCTCACTCTCATGTTAGATGCTGCTGAGAAGCGACAGCGCATCCTGAAGGAATGGTTAAACTTTAAAGCAACAATGTGCAACTTTGTGCCTTGAGGCAACACAAGAAAAGTGTATTGTTGGTCCCATTCTCCTCCCCCTCAGTTGAGCAAGTTTACACACCAACACTTATCACTCATTTTGATTAGCTGTCTACCTAGAAATGCTATCTAGCCTGAGGCTGAGCTAACTGGCGTCCATATGCCCACAACAGGTGTGGAAGAGGCAATGAACGCAGGCAATAAAACAAGCAATGGTGTTCACTCTTGTTTTCAAATGGCCTTTTACTGCCACACCTTCAGCTTTGCTGCTCCGTGATTTCTTTCCACCTTTTTTTGCTATGACTTCCCTGCTCTGAGGTCACTCGCCCTGCCTTGATTACCACCGCCATGCTGAAAATTCAATTTATAGCAACCAGAGATTAAAATATGCATTGCATTAATTTGTGGTCTATATGACAGCGTTGACCTCTACAACAAATGACCCAAATAATCTTAATCACTTAAATGAAATGATTAATTGCACTGCAACTAATAAATAGTTCATGTTTAATTATTCATTCAATCCTTCACAGTAAAGTTTTACCATGCACAACAGGGGAACATTTTATAATTATGTACTGGTGTACTAGCTATTGTTATGCATTCCTGGATCCTGGTCTATTGATTAATCAATGCAACGTTCCAATGCATCCAATAACTAAACTTTTGATCTTTTCAAAGTTGTTAGACTTGATATGATTTTTCAGAATTACCAGAAGAGTGAAAACTGATTTAGGTCTAAGTTTTTTTGTACTCACTAGAATATTCCATTTAAATACTGCCCAGTTTTGACAATATAAACAAACTTTGTTTTTCAGGTTACTACTGTGCATACTGTGCAAAAATAGAAAACTGAGCATAGTGTTTTGATTGATGGATGGAAGTCAGCTGATAGATCACATGATTCCTTTCCATGCAACCAATTGATGAATCTCATTCAGGGTCCCTTTTTTTAAACTGTTCTGGCCTGCGTACTGTTGCTGCTTCCTCTGCAAGCCACTTTTTTATTTTATTTTTTTATTTAACCTTTATTTAACCAGGAGGTCCCATTGAGATTAAAAACCGCTTTTTCAAGGGAGACCTGGCCAAGACAGGCAGCAGCATAAAATAAACACAGATACAGACATAACATAACAAGGACAACATCATAAGAGTACATACAGTAAAAAGAGTAAATTAGTAACAGTTTTAAAAACTAGTTCATTGCACAGAATTAAGAGCAGTAAAAGCTTAAAGAAGCTGCCTCTAAGTCCTTAGTTTAGATTTAAACTCATTTAGAGAAACTAGGCAGTCCAGTTGTAAGGAACTTTGCAGATTGTTCCATGCAGTGAGGGCAGAATAAGCAAATGGCTTTTTCCCAAGCTCAGTATGGACGTTTGAGATTGAAAGTAGGTAAAGGTCATGGGAGCACAACGAGTATTGTCCGGTACTCCGTGGCATCGTAAGGACACATAGGCAAGACGGAAGCAAACCTAAATTTGCCTTGTAACAGTGTTGACCCAATGATGAGTCAGGACTTTACACTTAGTTATAAATCCCAGGGCAGCATGATAAGCTTTATCAGTTTTATGAAGCCACTGAGCAGAAGCATGCATGTACAAAACATCACCGTAGTCGAGCACAGATAAAAAAGTGGCAGCAACAAGCCGCTTTTTTTACATTAAAAGAAAACACAACTTATTACGAAAGTAGAAACCCAATTTCAGTCTCAGTTTTTTCACTAGTTGAAGCACATGTGCTTTAAAAGTGAAGGAGTCATCAAATAAAGTACCCAAATATTTATAAGAACTGACAGTCTCTATCCTCCTTTCATCCAGAGTGACCACAGCAGGGATGTGTGCTCTGGACTTTGAGTTACTGAAGATCATAATTTTTGTCCTTTCAGCATTAAGAACAAGCTTTAGCTGAAGTAGGGTATCCTGAATAAGATTAAAAGCATCTTGCAGGTGCTCAATGGCCAGGACAAGAGAAGATGCACAACAGTAAATGACTGTGTCATCTGCATAGAAATGAACCATAGCATCAGACACATTATATACATTATATACAGGGTAAATAAAAGAGGACCTAAAATAGAACCCTGTGGTACACTTTGCAACCTGCCTCCACCCCATCTCCTCCTTTTTATGCTGTGTCTGACTTATCAATGCCATTTCTGTTTGTCATTGATGCTCGCTCTGTTCTGCTTCTGGGGGGTTCATGGGGGTGCTGCTGCTCTCCCTGCCATACGCTTTCCATCAAGTCGCATGGAAAGGCAGGGAGGTTTTCTCTCTCTGCTTCAGGCTGTCCTGATATGCATGTGGAAGGGCAGAGAGGTGTGTTCTCTCTGCCTTAAGGCTTTCTACGTAAACGTGTGGAAGGGTGGAGAGGTGTGTTGTCTCCGCCTTAGGCATTGCATGTAGGTGCGTGGAAGACGCTTTCTGCGTAGGTCCAAGGAAAGGCAGAGAGGCCCAAGAACAGAGCATATAATACTATTATATAATAATATAACACAGAACAAATAATACTGCCAGTGGAAATAAAGTTTTCTTTGACTGAAATGCTTGTTTTACGTTAGTTCCGTTGCATTTCATTGTGTATGATATATTGGCAGAAATGGTATGTAATATTCAGAACTGTTCTCATTAGTGTATAATCACCTGAAAATAAGAATTGTTTGAGTCAGTCTCCGTAGTTCTCCTGCACGCTTGACACACGAGAGAAGTTTCAGCTGGTTGCAGTGTGCAACCTCACTGCTGGATGACACTAAATCCTACACACTAGACCTTTAAATTCATTCATAACATGTCCCCCCATGGAGTAATGCCATATTGTTTGCTTTTTCAGTGGTTGTTCCATTTTGCTACAGTTTGAAGTAATGACTGACTAATGACTATTTTTGTTGGCACTGTCTGACACAGGGACAGAAAAAATGCCTCAATTAAAATGATTAAATACATCTGGGTGACAACTGTATTCTATTTTGAATCCACAAAGATTAAAAAAAAAAAAATCTATATTGTACCGGAGGTTATTTACATCCCTCTCTCGTTTTTCCTTCTCTCTGTTCACATGAACGCTCATTCCTCCTTAATCTTTTTGTCTTTGTCGTTATGTCTTTCCTTCATGCTCGCTCTGTCTCTGCTCTATTTGTAGGTGTCCTTGAAAAAACAGTGGAGGGGGAAGCCACTGCGCTCACCAAGGCTAAGACCCTTTACAAATCCTGTACCAATGAGAGTGAGTCAGCAGGCATCAGAGACTATTAATTTTTGTGTCTTCTATTTTCCTAAAATGAGTCTTTTTCTTGCAGTCATCAAAGGTTGTCTCTCTCATTCAGTTTATTGTATTGTCAAGCTACCATTAAAAAATCTATTAACAATTGTTATTAATAATTATTTTTAAAAATAAGAATTACTGTCTTTCAGCTTTACATCATTTTGTGATGCAAATTAAAGGTTTCTTCAAAAGTGTTTTGGCTTAGAAGTAACATCAATAAACTCCTCATAATGCCCTCAAATTTGCATAGATTAATTATGCTTGATAAGAAGCACAATATATGAATAATAACAAGCTTTATTTTCTTTTTCTTTTCTGAATTTTGATTGACATATACTTAATTACATTGTATTGTCAGAAACAGAATTTTGCTTGTTTGTATTTACGCTTGATTTAAGGTTTAATTGAGCTCAGGGGTGGGACTCCTTTGCTGGACATGCTTCCTGATGTGTTTGACTGGCCCATAGCTGTGGATGACTGGGACATCAAGTATGGTACAGTATTCTTTTCTATCGTCATGCACAGCAGATGTCATGTACTGGCAATTTCTTCTTCCTCAGTTTTCCTTCCTTCTCTGTTATATAGGTAAAACGTGGAGGTTGGAGCATGTCATCGCCAAGCTGAATGAGAAATATGGAACTCAACTCTTGGTTAACTTTTTTGTCGGCACTGATGACAGGGACTCCAATTCACACATCATTCATGTAGGTGTGCGACTGTAACCAGAAAGCCCTGGTCTTTCTCTCTCTGTTTCACAGACCCATGTTTATACAGACACTCACACATTGTATCCATCCAGCTGGAAAATAACCACCCACCAATGTCAGCAAATTTGTTTTCTTTGGCTAATACGAATAAATAAGTGTTTTCCTGTCCTGCTCTTTGCCAGTTTGACCAGCAGACAAACCTCGGCCTCTTGTCCAGAGATTACTACGCCTGCACTGGACCCTACGCAGAGGTAGGTCTAAAGTGTAAACATAATAATACACATGCACGCACATTCATAATATAATTAAGGCTTTAAAGTGATGCACAATGAAAAGAGCTCCATGTGTTCATTTGGGCGAGTGCCATTGAGTCTGGGTTCTATGTCCCCAGGAGTTTGTTCTGAGAAACATGATGCCCGACAAATGATGAGGGCATCAGCTGAAATATCAGCATCTAAATTGACTGTGTTTATTTTTTGCTTACGTGCATTGCCAAGCGTGTGCGTATGTGATAAATAAAACTGCGCTCCGAGGCGGTAAGTGATGATTAGAATCAAAGAGGCAAAACAGAACAGATTTGGTTGTGTCTCAATCCAGACCAGATGTGTGTGATTAGAGCAAACATCCTCTGCTCTGGTTTTACTTTACAGTTTACATGGACTTTTGATTGATATGCAGAAAGCAGCACTTAACTGCACTTAGCTTGAGGCACGCCAAATGTAAGTGTAGGTGTGTACTGTATGTGTGTGTCTGTATGTACGTGTGTATCTGTGTGTGATTGCAAGGTGTTGCCTCTGGTTTTTTGGTCATTGATTAAAATTAAGCTTACCTTTCCTTCCTGTCAAAGTGACTTCAAGATACGAATATCATAAATACGTGTGTCTGACAGGCATGTCGGGCCTACGAGCAGTTCATGATTGACCTGGCAAAGCTGATCCGCATTGACCGGGGACTGAACATCAATGAAACCCACATCAGAGAGGAGGTGACACGTGTTATGGACCTGGAGAGGGACATCGCCAATGTAAGCATGCATTCACAATTATTACCGCAGAAGCCAACCTGTCCTCACTCCCATCTCATCAAATATCAATGCTTGGTCTTTGGCCCTCGGTGTCAGTTACCAACCAACATAATGGACATACCTACCATGCTGTGACCCATTGGTTTGTGGGCTGCCATTTGAAAGCCTTGAGTTCAGCATTTCAGCCATCTTGTATTTTTAGAGCCAGAAGTGACCATATCTGGACGAGAGGGTAGCGCTATGGATGAGTGAACAGTGGGTCTGACTCATAGACTGTGCAAACACCTTGCAGACAGCCTGTCACTTAAAGCAGTGCCACCCTTAGATATGCGTAACTTCAAGCCTTAACAAAATATAAACGGAAGAGGTACATAGAAATTCACACCCTGCACAGTTTTCATGAATGTTGAAATAGGCTGTAAAGATCACAACATGTTTATTTTTACTGTTAAGTCAGGCATTTTAACATGGGGGTCTATTGGGATTGACTCGCTTCTGGAACCAAGCCTCAGGTGGTTATTAGAGGAATTGCAGTATCTGACACTTGCCAATTGTTACCAACGCACCCTTTAGCGTCTAAGTGCCACGCATCGGCCCGTGCCATTATCTGACGCTCTGAGTCCGAGCAGAGCAGGTGGATTGGTCAAACAAATGTAGGACTTTCACCCTGGAGACTGCTGTTCATGTCCGGTGTGAAACAAAAAATCAAGAGAGAGTTATTTCAACATTGTAGCGTAGGACATATGTCATGTGACATACATGACGTTACATCACGTTAGTAAAACGAAACCACAATCATTTTTCTAAACCTAACCATGAACATTTGTTGCCTAAACCTTATGAAGTTGAAAGTTTATTCCAAAACAAGACTGTATTTAAGGAGTGTTAACTGTACATGTCATGTGAATACAGAAGTTTTTTTTTTTTTTTAAAAGACACAATGCATTTAATGAGCTGGGACTGATAAGCCAACCCTTAAATGTTCAAAAGTGATAGAGAGGTGCCTACAGAGTCATAGTTTGATGTGTGGGGCCACTGACCAAGCTTGGGTATTTGAAGAGTTGGGATTTAGATGCTGTTGCAGACACTAAATAGTTCATCAGATCTGAGAATTTCCTCTAGCGCTATACAAGAGTGCGTTTTTTGTCCGGCAGCAATACATACCTTGTCTTCGATCTCAGCTTCACACAACAGGAGGATTTTGTGAGCAAACAACTTCTGACGGGATGACCTTCCTCGTTTCCATTTGTAGCCCACACCTCTCGCCTCTGCGTGTGTTTGTGGCTCCAGTCTGGAGCAGCTGCTGCGTTGAACAAGCCGTTAACCAGCCTGATCCTTACACAACAACGTTTCTCAGATATAAACAGGTTTCCACAGTCCACGTTTGTCATTTTGTGCTGGTTCTGTGCTTTCCTCACTGCCACGCTTCACTTCCCCTCCACTCGGCTGCTGGCTTTTACAAGGCAGTCACACCGTTCAAGCTCTGACATTTACAGACCTAAAGCCTCCTGGGAGTCCAAAGATGTTTGTTGCTGCTGGACCGGCACTGAAATTGTACGCATGTGTCAGGAAACAGGAGGGTTATGTTGTGACAGCATTCTTGATTTTCTACCTCTCTGTCTTACTCACTCCAAGGCTACTGATACTCCAGAGGATCGTAACAACCCAGTGTTGCTTTACAACAAGATGGAACTGGGTGATCTGAACGCCAACTTCACCCTTGAGGTTGAATCACAGGTAAAAAATAGACTCTTTCTCTGTCAGAATTTGCTGTTTCTTTTTTGCCCCTTGCTCTTTCTAATGTTTTTCTCCTCTTTGTCTGTGCTTTCGCATTTAAAGGTATTTGACTGGAGTTACTTCACAGCTACGATAATGGATACAGTCAACATCAGTGTTCCTGACACAGAAAAGGTCATTAACTACTCCCCCAACTATTACAGAAGACTCAACCTCATCTTGGCCAAATACAACAAGAGGTGTGTGTGTTTGTATGAGTCTGCAGTGGTGCTGAGTGTTTGTGTATTATAGCTGTTTGTGGGGGTGGGGGTGACCTGCAATGAAAACAGCTGCTAACCCATCATAGATTTGTGTAAGACGTTTCTTTCAATGTCCCTTGTCTCCTCACAGGGATCTACAGAACTATATGGTGTGGCGTTTTGCTATGAACATGGTGGTGGGCCTGAGCAGAAATTACAGGGACACTAGGAAAGCCTTCCGCAAGGTACTCTGTCAAGACCTTGACACTAAACCTGTCAAACACAACTAACACTGAACTATAGAGTCGGATGTCAATATTGAAATGTGAGTGTTAAAAAGAAAATGGACTGAGCAAAATGCTAACGTTTGACAATCAAGACAAACTTTGACCTGCTGGTGGCACCTGATGAAAAGTCAACTTCACCAAATAACTAAAGTCACTACAATTAATTAGAGGTGGACATGAATGTCTTCACTGTAGCACTGGATGAAGACAAGATATTGCCATGAAAGTATATGCAAAACTCTATGGTAATCCATCCATAAATCAAAATATTTCAATCTGGATCAAATGTGTACTGTAAAGACATGCTGCAAGAAAACCTCCATGCAAGACTGTTTCTAAATGATCCTACTGCCATTTCTTGCAACTTGCAGTATCAGCTGACATCTGCGACGATACTGAGGTATCAGTTGGGCAATAAATAAACAGTCAATGTCTACATTCAGCTCCATTCATATTCTTCTTCAGCATTTATAAGTCTTAATCCTAGCCCTCTAATCTAAGCATTTCCCTTCTGCCCTATTTCTTATCTTCCTAAGTGTAACAGTGATGCATAATGGAGGCGCAAATAAAGAATCACCATGAGTCTCTTTAACTAACATGCTGACGGGTTTATCCTGAATCTCTAATTGATCGGTGCCTCATTACTTTCCCTACAGGCTCTGTCTGGCACTACATCAGAGGCAGCGGTGTGGCGACAGTGTGCACTCTACGTCAACAACAACATGGACAATGCTGTGGGACGACTGTATGTGCAGGAGGCCTTCTCTGAAAAGAGCAAAGAACTGGTCAGTGGGTGATTGGATTGAATGAAGGATAAAAAGCTCAAGCATTTCTTTAGTAGACAGAGTACTGTCTGAAACAAAATTGAAGGTTTTCTCATTTAAAAGAAGGAGACATACTTTATTAATCCCTGAGGGGATATTGAATTTTTTCACTCTGTTGTTATTTACACATGCACATTAATTAACATGTAGAGCTGCTACCAAACACAGACTTTAATCTGCAGGGTGTGAATTTTTACAAATGCAGTGTAAGTGTTTGTTTATTTATTTATGTATTCATACAGTCTGAGCACATGTGTTTCAGGCCCATCCCTGCTGGGAGTATTTTTCTCGACTCTTTTGTCACCATTGCATCATGTGTCTCTATCACAGTATTGTATTCTCTGCTTGCACCCACTGAAAGCAGCTGAATAAGGTGTCCTTGTTAGCATGTCCACACCAGCCACGCTGTAAACCTCAGCTCGCTGGCTGCACGTGTGTGTATGAGTGTCACATTGTGAGTCAGATTGTCTGTATAACCATGTACATCTTTCGCAACACCGTGTGTCTCACACACCATAAAGATCTGTTATTTTCGGAACCTGTACCCACTCTAGCGTGTGGGTTTCAGATTGCGTCCTCAGTAAATGTGTGTTTGTGTGTGTGACAAGTCACACACAACTCGATAGACAGTGTCAAGACCACTTTCCTTGAATACATATACCGTGCGTAAGATTGCTGAGCTGAGTTGCAGCTGGCACGCTGCACGCTGCACTGCTCACATACCAACCTTCTCTCAGCCACAGATATTTCAGATATGATCATCAGTGGAATGTAACTAAGTACTTTTACACAAGTACTTTTAGAGTTTCTTACTTGAGGCGAGACACCCCAGGCTAAAACATATGTATGCAAAACATGCAAAATTAATAATCATTTGCATATTTAAGCATAAAACTTGTATCACACATATTTATTACTTAAAGATTTTAAGCTGTTTACCTGTATTGTCTGATTTTTTGCATAAAAAAAGTATGCAAACATAACTTTAAAGGCGTTTTCTCAAAATGCAATGCATTCTTATTCCTACCTCGTCAGTATCGCTGTTTGGTTATGGACTTTCCATGTCCAGATACGACGTGAAAAGTACCCTGCGTGCGTTGGCTGTTGACATTCTGGGACAAGTTCTGCCTCTTACATGCCTTGCCTTCTTTCAAAATACACTTCCGTTTGTACAGGAAATTTAACATTTACATACAGTCTTCCTCAAAATAAACACACTGTCAGTACAACCATGCGGATTTGCTTTTTTGTTTCCTCCAACAACTAACACACATGGTTGGGGTTATGCAATAAAAGCACGTGATTTGGTTTAGAAAAAAAAGGGGTCTGGTTTTAGAATCGTATGGGATGCGGACACCGCTCTCTCGGGTGATAGTCGGTCTTTGTTGGTGAAGGTCTGTGTTTGATGGACCCATCCACCACCCCTCACATCCACCCTACTCTGACTTTCGCGGCCTTAACTTATGTTCTTGTCCCTACACGTTTCCCCCTGATGCTAAAGAGTGCTGTTAAACTATCAAGGTGATCAGCCAGGTATCATGCTGGTGTTAAAGGGCGTCTTTTTTCGTCAGTGTCTGAGCCTCCATGTCACTTTCCTAGCACTGGATTTTAACGACTTCGGGTGAGACAGGTGGCAAAATGAGGTTTTTTTCCCCCTCATAGTCTTCACTTCAGTAGCACTTACACCAAACTTCACAGTTTTATTCCTATCTATATTCTGAAGCCTTTTATAGAAGGGTTTGTGCATATATCTTTATAGCCTGATTTAGATATATACTCTTCTTCTTCTTCTTCTTCTTCTTCTTCTTCTTCTTCTTCTTGTTTAATTGTTTTACGAGTGTTGAAAGAAGTGGGGTGATAAAAATTCAAAATTCCCTCCCTCTGTAAAAACTTTTGACTCTAATATGTAAAGAAATTGAAGCAGGAATTTTGATCCTGACTTTATCCAATGTTCAGATTTCCTCTCTGGAAATATATGCAAATCAGTACATATTTAATTCAATAAACCTCATTTGCATATTTAAAATACAGTTTCAAAAACCGTGTAATCCCAAAAAAAAAAAAAAAAAAAGATTGTCTTCATGTAAGTAATCAGCTGACGAGGTTCCATGGTGATAGTTAAAAAAAAAAGTACCCTATTCACATGTAGTGTCTCCCTTTGAACACTTAGCATTTACACTATTTTTATAATCTTTTTCTGATTTAGAGCAAACATTCTTTCCCATTGCATTTATTTGCCTGCTATAGTTACTGGTTACTTTTCTGGTAAATATTTCAAAAACAAATGTGATCAGCTTTTATATGTGCTTTTCTTATAGATTAAACTTGACTTACCATGACCAACTACAACAGTAAAATGCTAATTAAACTAATTAATAAAACTATAATATTCCAAAATATAATGTATAATGATCTAAATCTTTTTTTTTTCCTGGATAATTAGTTGGGTTTTTTTTTTACTTGTGATTCTTACAGTATGATAACATTATACTAATTCTCTACATTCACTGGAAGTTTCTGTATGCATGACTTACTCTTGGAGAGAGAGGCAGAGTGAATTAAATCAAATTGAATAGCAGTGGATTAGTGCCCATAATGGGGAATCATTACCTTTGAAAATACCATGATACATACAGATTTACTGGGCTTACCACTGTATATGAACCCTGCTTTTGACCCATGTGGATTATGTAAAAGCATTTCACACGCAAACAGACGTGCATGCATGCAACCACAGACATCTACTCATGCACCCAACACAAACTCACGTGCACACATAGGCGTGCACTGTATGCTAAAAGGTTTTCAGAAAAGCCTCATCAGTATTGTCCCTGGTGATTTGTGGCGAACCACAGCGTGTTGTCCGAGTGATCATGGAGTGCGTTAGCGAGGGGTCTGCTGATGTGATGAGACACAGGAATGCGTCTGTTAGCTCTCTGCGGTCTCAGAGCACAACTGTGGTTTGAGGGATCTGGAAAGATGACCTTTGCTGTCTCTGCAGTTTTTAATTTTTCCTCTTCCTATTTTGCTTTCATTCTTTTAGTGGTTCAGGTACTTTTTTTTGTGGGACTGTTGTAGTTTGTTGTTGTAGAATTGGCTTTTAACCGTCTGATGACCATGCTATACAGTACATGGTTTGCACAGCATTATACCATCATGGTGGCGTCAGTCAGTCTGTCTCTCTGTGTGCAGGCACATTCTTGTAAATACTGCAACTCAGGAGTAATACATTATAGAAACATTAAATGTACACCATAGGTTCCCACTGAAAGCTCAGCCTTGGAGGTGGATTTTGGAGCACCTTACTGTGTGAATTTTATAAAAATCGAAAATATAATTATCTTGAGACCCGGACAGTTATGCAAATATGTTATGTGATGACAAGTTTGCTGACATGGTTCAGTCACACACATTTATTTGCTAAATAAGAATAGCATTTTTAGGTTTAGCGATAAACATTAAGCTCAAGCACATCTTAGAATTATAAAGCTTGATTGAAATTGCTGGAGTCATCTTTAAGGAAATGTAAATATTTAAAGGCTTGAGATGCATTATGTAAATTGGTAGAATTATCAAATGCAAGGGCACTCAGAGTGCAAACCTCCACTATCTCTCACTATTAACTAAAGTGAAAGACAAACCCCTTTAATTGTTACTAAACATGTTGTAATTCTGACAACCACTGCCTCGCCTCTTTCTTCATACATAATAAGTATTTCCTTTACAATTATTCCATCCGTCATATTAATCTCAAAAAAGACTATTACATTACTTGTAATGTTACCCATAGTCACAATGCTTCTGCACAAAGGGAGTGTAACCTTGAGTGCTTCTTCATTGATATGTGACAGTGTAATGATGATGCCTGATTCAGGGAAGTGTATTTTTATGACTGTGTTGCACAATATGTTGCAATTCTTTTTATTTTTCTGTGTGTGTGTGTGTGTGTGTGCGTTTGTGTGTGTGTGTACTTTCCACTGAATCCTCTCTGCAGACCTTATGAGAAAAACTCCCACACTATTCACAATTTGCACTGACTGACAGCTAATGTGTTTTCATGGTATACATTTGATTATGAAATATCAGTGACATAATTGTGACTGTTGTCTTGTTCTCTTTGTATGTGCATGTATGTGTGTGTGTGTGTGTGTATGCGTGTGTGTGTGGGCATCAGATGGAGGAGATGATTAAAGACATTCGGGAAGTGTTCATAAGTAACCTTGATGACCTCACTTGGATGGATGCGGAGACCAAGAAAGCAGCTGAGGAGAAGGTACTGGTTATTATTAGGGATGTTCGATATTGGCTTTTTTACCGATATCCGATATACCGATATTGTCCAACTCTTAATTTCCGATACCGATATCAACCAATACCGATATATGCGGGGTCCCCCCCCCCTCAGAAAAAAAAAGAAAAGAAAAACTAAATCATTTTAGGCAACTAACATTACACATATTACAAACAAACAAAGATATCTCAAAAACTATATACCACATCTCTCATATTTTGACATTCTGAGTGAGAGGAGAAGTAGCTGAAGAGTTTGATGTATAATATGTGCATGCTGTGTAAAAGTTGTGTCATTAAAAAAGTAAAAACCGATACCGATAATTTCCGATATTACATTTTAATGCCAATATCGGCCGATAATATCGGTAGGCCGATAATATCGGACATCTCTAGTTATTATGAGCCGTCTGTTGTATTGCATTGTATTCAGTTCTTTAGGATCTGTGTTTGTTATGTTTGTTTGTCAAATTGTCTTCTTTAATTTTCTGCAGGCCCGAGCTATTCGGGAACGGATCGGCTATTCTGACAACATCATGGATGACAAATACCTTAACAATGAGTACAAAGATGTGAGTGTCTGAACGATGTGATCATGAATGTTTGCTTTCACCGAATCAGAGTAACAGAACACAGACATGGTTCAGCATAGCTCCATATCAGTTCTGTGAAAACATCTCAGTGAATTCTTGGCTTTTATGAGTTTTTGCTGGAGAGTATAGGACCAAGTGTTGATAGCTCTCATCAGGGCTAATCCTCCTGTTTCTGTGGCTGTGTGTTGGTGTTAGCTGGCCTACAGTGCAGAGGAGTACTTTGAAAACATCCTACAGAACCTGGAGTATGTGCAGAAGAAACGCCTGCGGAAACTCAGAGTCAAAGTCAACAAAGAAGAGTAAGATTTAATCGATCGCAGTTCTCGGGCAGTACTAGATCTTTGCTCTGCAAACAGGCTTATCCCACATGTGCATAATTTAAAGTTACAATGTTAAGTGTTTACTGTAAATCACTAATAATAAATTTGCTTATGGTGCTTGTGGTGTGACACACCATCTTGCATTTAGCACAGTGCATTCACATTCTCCCACACATACGCCCACTCACACATACAGTTCAGCCTTCCACTAAGCACAGCAGGAATGCTAATATTAGCTTGCTGTTATTAATCACAGGTTAATTTTAATATCTTTCATCAAGTCTGAATTGTGCTGCACTGTAGTGCTCCTTACTGTACCATTCTCCACTCTCCTTGTCTTCTGCAGGTGGGTAACCGGAGCTGCTGTTGTCAACGCCTTCTACTCATCCAGCAAAAACCAAATAGGTATTTTCACATGAGCACATGCAAAGACCTGTGTGCGACTATTCAGCATTAATTCTGTAAAGTTTTGTAAAAACAAACCTTTGTTTTGTTTATTTGTTTGTTTTGTTTTTCTGTGGTGTCAGTATTTCCTGCAGGTATCCTCCAGCCGCCTTTCTTCAGCAAAGGCCAGCCTAAATCTCTCAACTATGGTGGCATCGGCATGGTAATCGGTCATGAGATCACACATGGCTTTGATGACAATGGTATGATTTTCCACACTGCTGCTCTGTGTTTCTCCCAGAGGCTGTGTTGGTAGACTAAAATGCTATTTTGAGAGAAATATTTCCCTTTCTGTTTCTGGCACCACCTCAGAAAAAAGGTATTTTGAAATGTCTCTTTTTTGTGCCGCCTCTGATCATTTTTCACCCCATTCATTTTCACTGGGTTATGTGAAGTTGTTGTGTTCAATGTCATGATTCTTTTACACTGCTATCCGCAAATGCAGTGAAAATGTGTAATTGACATCACTTGCAGAATCTTAGAGAACTGTCAACAATCCAACAATTATTTTGTCTTGCTGATCTAATCCAACCGACCAACCTTTCATGTCTCTTTTTTTTTAGGTCGCAACTATGACAAGGATGGAGACCTGAAAGACTGGTGGACACCGGACTCCACTCAGAGGTTCCTTGAGCTGTCAAAGTGCATAGTCAATCAATATGGCAACTTTTCCTGGGACCTGGCCAATGGACTTCATGTAAGTCCCAGCAGAAAATCTGTTTATTTCCTCATTTTCCCTCAAAGTTTTTATAGAATCTACATTTAATCAAATATTGTCCCAAACATTTTTTATTTTCTCATGTATTTGCTTTGCTGTTACCTTTGCAAGCCTATCCATTTCCATCTTCCCCTCAGTTTTGCAGGCTCATCTCTTCTCTGCTTCAGGTGGCTTTAATATCTTGTGTTGACATATCACTCCCTCTCCCTGTCTTTGTCTCTCCTCCTCTGTCCTGTTGCTTTGAACAATGCTTCTTTTATCCCCCTGGGAAAATTATTTCTTGTATCCCGTATCCCAAAAGCGTTATCCGTGATTTGCTGAAATACAGAGCGAAAATTACCATCTCCCTATGCTTTTTTTCCTGCCAATCTTTATGTTTTCTCTCCTTATGTCCCCTCTCTAGTTAAATGGTAACAACACCCTCGGGAGAACATTGCTGACAATGGAGGGATATGGCAAGCGTATCAGGTAATGAGCCTGAAAACAAAGGAGGAAACTCAGTTTAAGAGCCCTGGTTTAAAGATGACAGAGGATGGGACTAAGAGTGTGGTTTGATATAGACAGAGTGCAATTATGTCTGGCCTATACTGGAGGGGAAAACAATTCATTGTTGTCCATTAACTTTGTATCGCATAAAATGCCTCCTTGTCACTTCTGTCTGATGGCAAACAACCGACAAATGCTTATAACCTGTGTGAGATGTGATGCGCTACAAACAGGGTAAAGAGGCCAAGTTTTTTGAACCTGCAGAACCAAAAATATGAGCCCATAGGAGGACAAAAATGGACACAGCACTTGAAGCATCAGCAGGAAAAATAGGAAAACTATGGGATGCTGACACTCGTATGTCGTGAGAAGCAATACATTTTTCTACTTTTGCCAGATAAACTGCTTAGTCTGAGGCTACCTAAGCTGTGCATGACCTGGTTTTGATCTTTGTTAGGTAAAATGATGATCTTACCTGGTGATTCTGTCGAATGGTTTTAAATATGAAAGCACAAATAAGGTATTCAGAAGGGGCACTGAGATACACTGACAATATTGAGTTCCTCTTTAGTAGACACGGGGTGCAAGGATAATCCTTTGACATGCTAAAAACTAATATTTTAAGCTAGCTACAGACATTGTGTTAGCGTTTCAGCACTTGCATATTGCATATAAAGTGCTGCAGGAAGAAGTCCTTCAATCTGGAAATGAGCATTTTATCACTTTTGCTTCTCTTGTCTTAAAAACGTTGTTTTTTTGGAATGGGTTTTGGTTAAACTTATGAAATAACGTCTGTAGTTAACACAAGCTTAAGAGATTTTTTACGTTTTGTTCTGTGACATAAAATACCTCTAAGCAAATACACCACATTTTGAAGCTTTTACATGTCTTAAAAAAAGATGGCTGCCATAAAGTGGCTAAAGAACGTCATCTTGCCAAACCTGCCTTTACATCCTTGTTGTGGTGGTTGACGTCATGTGACCATGGTGTCATTTGTTTAGGCTTTAGCCTAACATTAACTTTTAACTTACGTCAATGTCCATGACTTTTTGTGGAGGCAACCAAGGTGACGCTGACTTCTGGGTTGGCCTACGCTTATAAGTCATTCTTGCATCACTCTACTGTGGTGCTGATTGTATTCTCCTCTGATGGGTGTGGTTTTAAGAGTATGGCATGTTGCACTCTGTCCTTATCATTGTCTGCTTGTTAACATTAATAGATGTGTCATTCTGTCAGGACATTAAAATGCTCATTAGCTTTTGTAAACTTAACAATGAAGGACATGATGTTGCTGCTGATTTTGTCAGTTTTTACCAGAGGTGAACACAGACTGGACATTCACAGATTTAAATTCAATACAAGATAATGCACAGTGCACATTGCTTGTATATCTGTTCTCTAACGTTGTACATGTTGTTGCTCTTCTCATGCAAAGTGTCAGTTTGATTGCCTTGATGAGTAACAACATCCCAGACAACATGCCTGTGTACTGTTGTTGAAGTGTCATGCTGAACAGGAAAGGTGACAGCAATAATCAGAAATTATATTTTTTTCTGTGACATGAATTAACATTAAAAGTATAATTTAAAATCTGAAAATACAGCTTAGATTAGCTGCTGCAGCAGCTTTTAATTTGTAGCAATAAATTAGTAAATTTAGAGCTGACCAGACTGTTTGCAGAATACATTTGTATTTTTAGCATTCACATGATTCACCAGGCAGCCCACCATGTGACACTGCAGTGTAAGAAGGTTAAAGGCAGTGTTCTCAGAAATTATACTTTTATTTGAATAGGAAGCAGTAACGATGAGGTCATTCTGAGACATTTTAGATATGTCGGTGGTGAGATGAGATGAGAACATGTGTCCTTTATTAAATTGCAGGCCTATAAGAACTATGTGGCAGAGCATGGAGAGGAGCCACCACTGCCGGGCATCTGCCTTTCCCACGACCAACTCTTCTTCTTAAACTTTGCTCAGGTAGTTAATTGATTGATTGGTTGATTAATGGATGGATGGATGGATGGAAAGACTGGGTGAACACAAACATGTTTGATTCCATGGACGGATGAATAAGTTGGAAAGCGGGCAGTCTACTGTATACTATACTGGTTTAATGCGGCACATCATAATCTCTTCTCTTCTTTTTCAGGTGTGGTGTGGAACACACCGGCCGGAGCAAGCTGTTAATTCCATTAAAGTAGATGTACACAGTCCAGGGAAATTCAGGTAAATTTACCGTGGAGTTTTTCTTTCAGTAATCAGCCATGTGAGTCAAAGGGCAGGGAACACATCACAGTAGCAGCTAACATTTTGAAGCCTTGATAAAATGACATTTCAATTTCAAGTAACCTTCTAACGCAGCAACTTTAAGCCTGACCAACAATCTCCTCTTTATACGTTACAGGGTACTGGGCTCCCTTCAGAATTTCCCAGAATTTGCCAAAGCATTCAACTGCAACAAGAGCAGCTACATGGTCCCTGACAACATCTGCCGTGTGTGGTGATCCACATGGGATGGGGACTGTTCTGAAGTGGGTCGTCCCTGTCTCCTTGCAGTACCTCTCCCCTCTGACTGTTGGAGCACTCGTGGGGGGCTACAGGGAAGTGGAAACTCCCCTTAGCTCTTTACTGGATGGACCAGGGCTGGTGGACTGACACTGCAGTATCCACTTCCTCCGAGGAAAACAGTGGACTGTACCCTCGCGGACAGACGGAGCACTGTCTCTCCACCTCTGATACTGTAGTTCATTCAATCAGCCAGATTATTCTGCTACTCACTGGATACAATCACTCCTAGTGTTTTTGTTTTTTCCTCTCAATTTTCATCCTGTTTTACTCATCAGCTGTGAGTCTGCCAATGTATGTGTGTGTGTGTGAATGCGTGTGTGTTTGTGTGTGTGTGAGAGAGAGAGAAAGTGTGGTTCAGTCAAAATACTGTACAAGTCGTTGGCAAGAGAGGGGCAGACAGACAAATGTGCAAATCCACTGGCATATGAATACACCACCCACTCACACTCATACACATGTAACAGGGCTGAACCACTGTACTGTATGTGGGACTGAGCTGTATGCCTCTCATAAAACCTCAGCTGGTTTCAGCCTCCATCTATGTACTGATACACTCTATAATGTATTCATAATGTACTCTTTGTTAATACGTAGAAATTGATTAGGTAAATTATTACAGAAAATCAGAATTTATTTTGCTGAATAGACCAGTAAGTATTAAACTGTAATCACATATTACACAATACTGTTCTATCTTTAATAATAAAGACTTAACTGCAGTTGGCAGGCAGCTGCTGCTCATTAGCAGTATGTCAAATAAACCAAAATATATATATTTTTTTGCCTTTAAGACGACAGCTGGTCATGAGTCATTGAGCTGACAATCGAGTCACCAGACCCTTTTTATACATTCACTGAGCCTCCTGTGTGTTTCTGCGAGGATGTTTGTCACTATGTGTTTTCCAGTCTTTTTAAAGGGAAACTTTGACTATTTTCAACCAGCTCTGTGTCATCACAGTGTGTGCAGATGAGTCCACAGCACCATGTTGGTCAAAGCTGGTTGAACGTCAGCAAATTTCCCCTGATCGCTGCCTACTCTTTGTCAAGCAAATTAGTATGCCTTACATCATCTGTTGTGCTGCTGTGTCTGAGAGGATGATGTGTATTTGCAGGAGAACAAAGGATCAGAAAATGTATCATTAAAGCGATAGTCTGACTTTTTCAAAAAAACACTTAATTGCTTTCTTGCGGTGAGTTAGGTGAAAAGATCGATACCACTTTCTTGTCTTTTGTACAGCCAGCACCAGGCTAGCATAGCTTGGCATAAAGACTGGAAACAGCCAGCCTGGCTCTGTCCAACGGTTAAAGAAAAAGTGTTGAAAGTTTACTAGTAACTTTGTTATTTCTCGTTTGTTTCATCAGTGCAAAAAACAAAGTGGAGGACATGTCTACCTGAATACATGTGGAGCCCACGGTATATAATGAGGCATTATGTCACATCAGACATCCTACAAACTCTTGTGCAAGTGGCAAGGAGCAACAGGGCTCCTACGTAGGGGCTCCACCTGTATTAAACAAATAAGGGTTACAATACTGTAACCTTCATTCTGTCTCACACATCTCACATGTCAGTACAGTAGGTGGAGCCCAATAAAGATATAACATCTGCCTAGCCACACTGATCCTAACCTGCTATAGGTTAGTGGGCAAAAGGATGTCTGATGGTGTCACATGCCTTCTGCTCATAGAGTACAGTAGATGGGGTGTGAGATACAATAACAAGCTGTGTTTCTACATGGTGTTATGTGCCAGACGATTTCTTGGCTTGGAGCAGTAACTTGTGGAGTCTCCGCCAGCTGCCTGGTAACCTAATTATGACAAGTCTTCAGGACTTGAAGTCTTTTCCCTTTCATTTTACTGTGGATTAAACAAACAGATTAATTAGTTCGCTTTAAATGAGCTGGTCGGCAGATTGTGTCTTTCCTTTGGACAAAGCTTGCCAGCCTGTTACCCTGTTTCTTGTTTCTGTATGCCAAGCCAAGTCGTATTCATAATGAACAGACTGGTATGAGTGGAACCAATATTCTCAACAAACTCCCGGCAAGAAAGTGAATAAGTGTATTTCACAAAATCTTGATCTATTTAAGAAAGGTGCAGCGATTTCTCCATTTGATCTTGGTTTCGTCACATGAAGTGTGCCATATTACCCATCTTGTTTTATTTTGTTTTGTTTTTTTAATAACTTTTACACATTGAAGTCAGTTGACAGACAATATAACTGAGCTTTCGAAGGATTTTTCTATTTCTGACTGTGAGTCTTTGCTGGAACTTCTGAACTTTTCAGCATTGCATGCAGTTATCTGAATGCAGGGGTATCACGTCAGTGGATAAAACTATAATTTTCCTGGTTTTGAATGACTTTATTTTCTACTACAAAGTTTAGCTGAAGCTGTAACACAAGGTTGTTAATTGTGGAAATTTTGCCTTCGCCTATGCCAATGAATGACACGCCATGATCATGGAGACTACTTCTTCAGACAGTTCACAACACCCTCCATGTCCAGTCCACATTGCCGTTTCCCTGTACTCTGTTCTTTACATTGTTTGTGCAAGCTTCCTGTCCCTCTGTCACTGTCGCTCACTCCCTCAGGCTTTCTTTCTCTCTGCCTCTCTCTCACACTCCACCTGTAGAAAGACAGATATACCTCAGTTGCCTGTATTTAGATACTTTATTATAATGACTGATAATCATCTTGAGGAGCATTTTTCTTTCAAAATAAATCTTTAAATAACATGCTGAGCCTGCAGGCCACTTGTCCTACAATGTTTGTGCATGTGTTGTGTTAGCATCTAAATCCTATTTCAATACAAACTTTAAATCTGATACAAAGACAAATAACATTACACCTTAAGCATTGGTTCTTATTTTTGGCAGAGAGCCTCCAAATGTGAAATGTTCTTTTAATGTTGGAGTTAAGCTATGCACTGCATAGCAAAGTGTACAGAATATGTTGGTACTTGACTTAATGCTTTCTCTTCTTTTTCTCTGGACTTCAGAGGCTTTACCAATAGAAATCTTATACATCAAAGCAGAAATTCTGCAACATTTTTCCTTTAGTGCTTTACCTCAAGTGCCGTCTGCAATGTTCTTAAAGAAGGTTAAGCTGTAGAGAGATATTTCTACATTCTGTTTCACTCATACAGTAGCAACTGACTTAAGGAGACTATTAGGAATATGGGGGTTTAGTTTTATTTTGTAATTTCCATAGAGACAGGAAAAAGAAGAGAGAAAAAAAAAAACCTAAAAGTTAATTTAAATGCAGCATTAGTGCAAACTCGTTCCCCACTAATTGGAGCAATACGCATTAGGGGAGCAGGGGCTAATGTATGAAGTTAGTCAAAGCCACGATGCAAACAAATGAATGTGCAATATCTTTATGGCTGCTCCCAAGCTACCTACTGGTAAATACACCCCGTGCTGCAATGAACCAGCTAGCACATTTCCTGGCGCAGGAAAGGCTTGTACCTAAGGCTGAAACTGGAGAGGCAGGGATGTGCGGGGAATAAGAAAAAATACACATAAAGAAGTTCAGAGGTTACAGTGAGAGCCAAAGAGAATGATAACATATGGGATGCATCCACCATATTCCTAGCGCCCATGATACCTTGTGTGAATGATGGGCATGACTTCTGGCGCTGCACCAAAACCTTTTTTCCAGTGGTAATGGTACCTAACGGTATGCCTATCCCCTTTTCTCGAGCGACTCGGTAATAAAAGGTGAAACACACTATCTATCACACATCACACAGGATAACATGATATAACCTCTGTCATCTCTGACAGCCATCTCAGAGCATTGGTTGTTTTCCTTTTTTAATAAACATGTTAGCAATTAGCTTGCCTTCCCATGTTAGCATATTGTTAAATTTACAAAGCCCAGCTAGCTTATGCTAAACATCTACTCTTAAAAGATATTTTATGATTTCTAACACATTCGGCAAATATTTAACATAATTCTGTATTCATTTTAGCTCCATGTAAAGTACATAAAAGTGGTGTTTACCAGCTAATACTCCGCTTGTCTCCTTAACAGCAGTGTGGTAAGATAAATAACTTTAGGCACCTATTTTATATGAAATGAAAGAGGTACAGTAAATTGATAACGCATTTAGCGTAGATGACGAAACACATAATTTAAGGCAGTGGTTCCCAACTGGTCCAGCCACGGGGTCCATATTTCTCCTTAGTCATAAGTTCACGTTCTACAGAGATAGAACGAGTGAATAAAATCTGTGCTATGTCGCTGAGCTACTTTGCTGTCTCCGTTAAGTAGCTGTCTGTTATTCACTCACTCTACAGCAGGGAGCAACACTTCAAAATAAAAACTCTGTGCTGGAAAATTCACTGTACTTCAAAATGAAGTGTGTCTTTTACAAATGTGACACATTGGCGAGTCACTTGCGGTCCATTCAGTATGAAGCTGTGACCCACTTTTGGACTGTGACCCACCAGTTGGGAACCACTGATTTAAGGTATGCTTTTAAGTTTACTGTGTAGTGTACTGTATTTCTAATTTAGGTTGAGAATGCAGTCAGACAGGGAGGGGTAGATGTCATGTACAGACATTGAGTGACAGACCTGTCATAGGCGTCATTCTCTTCTACAATTTCTGATTTAATTCTGCATGTAAAAATGTGGAGTATACATTGGAGTAGAGCCTAAACAAAAAAATCAGGAAAAATCATTTCCCATACTGATTCAGTACGGAATGGTGCACTTTATTTTTTTTCCATACGGGACAATCCGGTATTAACATTGTATAGTATGGGTGGCATCCAGAGAAATTTCAAAAGAAGAGCATTACTAAAAAAAATTAAATATGTTATAATAATAACTATAAATATAGTTTTCCCCCTAGCTTTTCCCCCTGTTTTTTAAAAAAAATAATTTTGTAAATCTATTGGGTTTTTTTTTTTGGGGACATTCTTTCCAAGAAACTCATTGCATTTTTTCCCCATGTTTTTGAAAGAAATCGCACCATTTTGGTCAAGATTCAAAAATATACATAATTGTGAATGGTGTCTGAAAGCAGCACAAGAAAATTGATGTCGCTCCAGGTAAAAAAAAAAATAAAATTGAAGGCAAATTAATTTGAAAAGATAGAGGCAGGGGTGCCAAGTACAGTAGGAGCACCAGAAATATGGCCAAGCTTTGGCCAAAATATGGGCAACACATACAAATTCACAAAATTAAATTCAAATTTATTCTTGTCTTCATTTTTAATACATTATGAAAACAATATAGAAATTCAAAACAATGTGGCTTATGCAATACAGTTTAAAAAAAATTAGAAATAAATGTGAATCATCTAGCTTTGATTGTTGGAGCCGGCTTTTAGCATTTTTTAGGTTTTACTCCACATTCCACAAAATGTCACCAACATGGCACGGCAAAGACTGGCTTTAAAATTAATCATCTGCAAACTGGCTCTCTCAAAACTTTCCCAAATGTTCATTTGGTCACTTATTCTGTATACTTTATTTGAAGTACTATAAAAACAAGCCAGTGTGACTGCATGTAAATGCATGTCTGTCTCTCTGAGACTCATTCAAGTATTGATTTCAACTGAATATCAGTTTCAATTGCTTATTTACTTCCTGGCTTCCCCTTTTGCTTTTGGTGACTGGTAGCACTTAGATAACTGAAGTTTCACACCACCCACTTTCCTCGTGCTCTCACCCTCCCTGTCATTAGCAGCTAAGCTCGCTATCATCACAGCTAACATTACAACACCTCAGCATGTTCCTGGGAGGCTGAACAGAGTGTTTTGCACTTTGTACACTACAGACAGCTGGGGTTTTAACCTAAAGTAACATAGAGCAAAGGAGATGTTTGGATCTTTTAAACGCTAGAAGAATGATAAATACGACTTGACTGAAGATATTTTCCAGTGGAAAAAACTTAATTAACACCTTTGCACTTTAAGCCTTCAATCTCGAAGGCAGTTTTTAGAAAGTCACTCATGTCAGACCTTCTTTTGTTTTTGCTCTCAATACAATGTTCTGCTCCCCTCTGTTGCCCTCTGGTCATAAAACGACTCAGTTTTCCTTCATGTGCCCTTTGGGCGACCCTAACAGTGGGTCCAGTGGTATGTGTGTGTGTGTATGTGTGGGGGCGGGCATTCAGCCTCTGGAATGCTTGTCAGTGTGTGTGTGTGTGGCAGTGCTTGGGGCAGTGTGTGGTGTCTGAGGTGTATGAAAGGGGAGTACGACAGTAATATGCCTATGTGTGAACACGCACCGCATGCACTACTCAGAGAACAAAAGTAAACATGTGCTAACACACTCAGACACAAGCAAATAACGTATTAGATCATAAGTGAGACTGTGACAAGGTGGGCAATTAGAGTGGGCACCATGCGATCGCACACTTGATTTGAAAAGAGCTCTTATTGTGAAGTGCACTCTCACTGTGCTGTCTTTGTTAAAGGCCACTGATATCCAACTATTCTGATTTTAGAGAGGCTGAATTTGCTGTGAAATGTTTTAATTGCCTTAGTACCAGTACACTTTCAGGCACTGTTATGAAAGAAAAAGAACTATTCTGCCCGAAGCCCATTTGAATATCTCACTGTGTTTGCCGCTCTTGATTTAATGCATAAATTTAGTAACGTCTTTCATTTAAAAGCAAGTTGCTTTTACTTAGTGAGTGCACAGGCAGAAAAAGAAAACAGTGGCCTACACTCCTTAATGTGTCTTTGTTGGGCTGTTTCAAGGATTCAAGTATTTGAAATAAGTGACATACTGTGCATTAAAATGTTGATATAACCTCAAGCACCACAGTGATCCTCAAAGAATCAATATTTAGAGTAAAAATGATGGAAATTGACAGTGAAACATCGGCCTATTCAAAATATAAATATTACAGTCATGACTAATGACGAATGACATCTATAAATAGCAAGTTTCACTTGATCTTTCTCAGATTTTCTCAGATTACATAGCAAATATCTCCTGCTTGAGCCGTCACAAGGGTATATGCGCTCACTCCATAATTAATGTAAAACAGTGACATCCTGTGGTTGTTGAACATATCCTTGCATCCAGCTGAATCTGTGGTGATTGACTTAAGAGAAGAACAAAAGTTTACTTACATCAAAAAGACAGCATCGAATTTATTTCAAGTATCGCAGAACAATGTGTGTGTTCAAACAGCAAACAAATACCATCTGTTCATTTCTGCACTGACTCTAATTTCTTCTTACCAGGTCAAGCTGCATGCTGGCTTTCCACTGCACATTTCAAGACGCAGGTACAGACAGCTCACTGACACCATTAATAATTTAGCAACCTGGAGAAAGCCATTCATGCTTTTTCTTCTCCTCACGTTTTGACCAGGCTGCAGCAGTGCACTTACTTTTTCCTTTCCAACTTCTCCCCCACAACAAAGAAATATTAATCCCTCAAACCCCAATAAATCAAGCTTTTATTTAAGAGTTTTATACATTGTTAAGTAGCTTTAATGAATCAAAACATTTGTTTAGAAACCCAGTCATGATTGAGGGTATTGTACAGTTACTGAGACTGCTGCCACTGAAGTAACCATTGATCTTCTGTTAGCAGCAGACAGGTGAAAGATCAGTTTCATTACTTTTACATCTTAAAGCAGTCAGTGACACTGTAGACTATGCAATTCTAATTAACTGCTTCAAGTTCAGGACTGGCATGAAGGTCACAGCACTTAATTGGTCGGGCCGATTTAAGGCTTTTTTTTCTGTCACAATGGGAAATGCCACTTCTTCTTTGACATGCAGCACTCTGCAGAGCTGCTTTGGGTTACAGGCTTCTTTTTGCTCTCCATTTTGATGCTCTTGTTAGACCAAATAATCCGTAAGATCAGCATCGGCAGCATCTTGCATCATTACACCCTGGTGATACACAGATACAGCTGGTTGAAATGATGACTCACTCTTAAAGCATATCATAGGGGCACAAACTGCCAGATGTTTGGGGTAAAAAAAACTCCTTTAAGAGAGACATGCAATCTTTCCTCTCCAGTTTTTAATGATCGGGAAAAAAAAGCCTTTGGGACTTTAATCTCCTGACCTCTTCACTAGCTCATGTAGCCTTTTTGTGGTTATACAACAAATCACATCACTCAAATTGTGGCTTTTGGTATCTGGATTTATTTTAAGGTTTTATTGATTTCTTTTAAAGCGCAGTTGGATCTGGCCTTGAGCTACTGTTATAACCAACTTGAGAACTCCCTGTGAGTCAAGGAAAGAGCATCACATTCACATGCGGGGCCCTTTTTGTGGTCCCGACAAGTTTAAGACCAAAGAAGGTCTCTCTTTACCCTCAACACCCCTGGGACTTGAATCGACCTGCCGTAGGCCAGGTTGTTGCAATGCCAAGTCAACACCACTGGTATAGCTAATACAGGTGCTGTTACCAAAATTATTTTAAAGGTAAATTATGCATATGTGAACATGCATGCTTTCCAGCAACAGTGAAAGTAAAAGCCAACCCCAGATTCACTCTTGTTTGGCATTTTGCCTCGCTATTTTTTCTGCACTGTGTCTATTGGATGCCTGCTCCTTATGGTCTGGCACCTTTGCTGCTACCTTTTTATAAAAGGGGGACGGGGGGTTAGATGGGTCCAGCAAACACTGATATTCACCTGGGAAGCAATTTCGCATTCTGTAAGACTCTGAAGCCAAACCCTGTTCTTTTTCCGTAAACCTAACCACGTGCTTTTGTTGCCTAAACCCAACCATGGATTTGTTGTTGAAGCAAAAGAAACTGGCGTTCACTTTGTTGTACCGATGTAGTGCACACACAGTGTATTTTGAAAGAAGACAATGCATGTAACACGCGGAACCTGACAGCCAACGCACCCCAGGTATCTTTCACGTTGTATCAGGATGTGGAAGGTCCATGACTACACGTCGGTATGTGACAAGGTTGGAGAGAAAATGTGTGACAACTGAGAGGGATTACTTCTGTGCGTTGTTTTTGAGGTAAATCCTGCTGATTACATCTTTAAACTTTCATGACTAAAACAGTTTAATGAGCGGTAATTGTGCACACATTCCATGTATAATTATTCATTAATTGTGTGGTTGTTTAGCACATAGTCTCATCTTAGTATAGAACATCTGTCACCTTTGGGTCCTAATCACATGTTTTCCATTACACCATTTCATTGTGTGAGCAGTTCGGATATAAACGTGACATTTAAATAGTAGACACAAAGTGTTAATTTACCACACCTGGAAGACATCTTATTCATCACCATGTGGTGTGCCTGCATAATGATCTGTTCTGAGGACAGTAATGCCTATTTGAGGCTGGGAGCGCGGGAGCTAGGAGGGATGTGTGTCCTGACGAGTGGCAGCGAGAGAAACTGTTTTGCTGTTGTTGAAGTAAACAGATTGGGCATGTTAACAGCCCAAACACATAATTATTCTGCCAGTTACAAACAACCTGATGCTTCTGAATTACTAGTGTGTGTGGTTGTTTCATACAAGCTTCAGTGTGTGTGTATGAGTGAGAGTGACTGTATCTGTTCACATGTTTGCCTGCATAGACATGAGTATGCAAGAGTTCTTCACATGTGTTTCTCCTAACCATCGCATTGCTGTGGTACAGAAAGTTTCCATCTCAACCTCATTACACTGTCGGACTGATGTTTGCATGTGGTGCACATGTTCAACATGACACCAAGTATACAGCATTATTTGGCCCGTGCAGCCTCATAAGGCTGACACCTCCGGCTTACTGGAAAGTGGATGTGGCTCAACCTGCAGTAACAACCAGACAATCTAATTCCCTGTTATTAAATGCAGACTTGAAAATGCTCTTTAAAGCTGACAACGCTACTATTTCAGATTTGGAGGCTCAGTTGTAATGGCAAGTTATGAGCTGATATGTCAGGCAAGCATTAGTTTGCTTTGAGCTGGAATCCAAGTACTGAAATGTTTGAGGCTGAGCTTAATTCGGCTAAAAGTAAAACAGTTCATCAAGGGCTTACATTTGATAAAACAAATTATGAGCAAAAAGTCCCCCTGGGCCGTCTCTGCACATAACAATTAAAAGTGTTTAAGAAAGTGCAGCTCCCCACCTAATTTTCTTTCCATTGTTTTTCTCTTCACATCCTATGAGAGTGAGGGACTACTCAAAATAAAAAAAAAAAGACAGACTTGTGGTAGCCATGGCAACGACATTGCCAGTCCTAACACCCAATATTTTTGATGCCCAGCAGTGTGACATGAATACACAGAGGACACAAATATGCAAACACACAGACATACACACACACACACACAACACACACACACACTGAGGTAGAGCCATCCCTCATTGTACTACCCCGTAGTTACAAAACACTGTCGGCTTTTTCTACTTTATCTCTGAAAGGCTCTGCTGAGTGAAGTGCAGCAGTCTGAATTCACAAAAAATGGAATGTATCACATCTGACATAGAAAACGGTGGGTGTTGTCATTATGACATCTATTTGAGGGTACAGTTAATGGATTTCAATCTGTGAGGTTTAAAAGAGTTATAAATGACAATATGATGCATTAATTCAAAGGGGAGAAAAAAACCACAGAAATGTGTTTATTTGATTAATCCATAACATGACAGACAATTATTCATATCAAAGGAAACTTCACCGCTAGACATCATTATCACTGGACCATGGCAGATATCCATTGCAATCCATTGCTCACTTTTATAACAGTATTCCCACGTCTGCCAAAGCAGCTGCCACAGTGTATCTTAAAGAAAATTAATATCAAAACATAGAGATGAACTTTTTGTCCCTGTGTCCCCTGGAAGAACTTCATTCAGTGGTGAATTCAGTTTCTTCCTCGTGCTCCTTTTTTCTGCCAAAAAAAAAAAAAAATTAAAACTAATTAGTAAAACAAACACAAAGGCTGAAGCTGCAGTTAATTATTTCTTTTTTAAAAAGAGCAGTTTCAGCATGCTAACATGCTCAAGAAGAGCTAACATGCTGACGTTTAGTAAGTACAATATTTACTATTTTCACCATCATAGTTTAGCCTGTTAGCATGCATTGCTGAGTAGCGCTAAACACAAAGTAAAGCTATGGCTAATGGGAATGTCATTTTGACTCGGTGCTAAATGAAAAAGTAAGGGATTATCGAAGGAATTACAATTCATCCTGAGGGAGACATAAATGCCTGTACCAATTTCATGGCAATCCATCCAGTTGTCAGAAAATTTACTCAGAACCATGACTATCAACCTTGTAGTAGCGCTAGAGGAAAAGTCAGGGGATTACCTAGAATCTGAGGAACATAAACGTCTATATTAATTTTCATGTCAATCCATCCAATTATTGTTAAGATATTTCTGTCTGGATCAATGTGGTGGACCAGCACACAGTCTGACAGGCTGACATTGCCATTGCCAGAGCCACATGTAAAGGACACACCTAGTGGTAAACTGATACATACATGCACATGATAAACTTTAAAGATGGAATCATGTACCCAAACAAAAATGAAGACAAAGTAGACAACTGCTGTACAGCCAATGATCCATCCTACCATCAGCAGAACAGGGAAAATTTTGTGGGATGAAGCTGAGAGACAAATATAGAAACAATAACAAGTTGTTGGTAGGGTGTGGAAAGATATATTGAATTAAACTCTGCATCAGTTTTTGCCTCATATTGTGTGTGGAATGTGGATTTCTTACCTCTCTTGGACATGGTACCTCTCTCTGCTCTAATCTCTTTGTTGTGATAGGTGCAACGCCAGGCTCCATGCTGTGAAGAGTTGACGTTGGCATCCGGCAGGGAAGGGTGGAACAAATCTGGGGGACTTGGATTTAAATCCATCTTTAGCCCTTCCTTGGTCCCATCTAACTCTAGCCTGTTCGCTTCTCCTCAAAATTCACAAAAAGCGTATTTTACTGACAGACACATTTTTCCCCTCATCTTTTGGAGGTGAGGCCATTCCCATCACATCCTTTCCTCTGTGGACCTGGTCCCAGCTGTGCTGGGCCCTGTGCTCCTCTTCCTGTATCCCCCCTGGAGGAGCTGCTGCAGCTGGGGCTGACAACTTTGTGTCCCGAGGGTATACTCTTCTTCAGATAGGTCAATACTATGGGTCAATATCAGGAGCTACAGCAAAAAACAAAGCCAAACAAAAATCTCCAACACATTTTAATGAACAGCATCTGCTCAAAATTCAGTTTTAAGAGCGCAATGCTTGTGTGAATTTTGACTTGGTTATATTTATGAAAGCCCCTGTCCAGCTCGGTACTTACTGCAGTGGAAACTATGCACATGCTTTAAAGAAATAGTTATTTGTTCATTCTTGCCAAGAGTTTGATAAGATCGATTACACCCTCATGTGTGTAGGATACAGTGAGATAGCCTAGCTCAGCATAAAGACAGGGGGAAAACTAACACTTCTAAATTAATATGTTGCTGTATATCTTGTGTGATATGTATAAAAAACAGTGCAAGTGTAAAAATGTCAGCGGCTTTATTGGTTCTGGGCTGAGAGCTTTGACCTCTTGTCTTCTTTCCTTCCACTTTCTGCTGATTGCCTGGAAACTTGTTCATTCATTCAGTTTCAGCAATCACTTATCATGTTGGGGGTCGCGAGGGTGCTGGAGCCTATCCCAGCTGACATTGGGTGAGAGGCAGGGTTCACCCTGGACAGGTCACCAGACTATCACAGGGCTGACAGACAAAGACAGACAACCATTCACACTTACATTCACACCTATGGCAACGTTAGGGCCACAAATTAACCTGCATGTCTTTGCATTGTGGGAGGAAGCCGGAGTACCCAGAGAAAACCCACGCTGGCATGGGGAGAACATGCAAACTCTGCACAGAAGGGCTCCCCCACCCTGAGGTGAGGTGAATATGCTAACCACTGCCCCACCCTGCCACCCTGGAAACTTGTAACAGAGCTAAAACTTTGTTTTTTGTGCAGATTAAACAAATGAGATATGACATGTTCATCAGTGAGGTTTAACAGTACTGGGAAAAGGATGTTGGTGCCTTAGAAAAGAGACAGGGTAGTTGTTTCCCCCTTTTTAGTTTTTGTGCTAAGATGCACATAAGATAAGCTGAATAGCTGTGAGCTGCAGCTTTAAAATTTCCAAACTGTCACACTATTTCTTTAAAGGTGCAACATGTAATGCCTGGCCATTGTGTTGTCACTAATTTCACTGAAGGTATGTTCCGCTCAAAGGCCAATTTTACAGTGCATGTTACCAGTCTAGAAGAAATGTTGCGAGTTCAGCATCAAACCTCATCTCTTTAAGCTGTGTCTAGGAAAGCCACATCGATGTTTAAACTTGTTTTGCTTCTGTTTTTCTTTGCTGCTGGACGTGGTCTCCGACCAGAGTGGGTGGTTGAGATGGTGTTAAAGGTCGCTTGGCAAGTGCTTCAGCTGTCTTTGCATTTACTGTGCTACTAACCAGGGACTGTACCTTCAACCTATCAATGTGATTGACGAGCCCTTGGGGTAGATCTAGTTCTTTGTTTTCTTATGTTGGACTGAGGGCAGACTGGATGCTACAGTGACTCACTCTCACCTCTCGGGGTGCAAGTAATATCATATGTAAGGCTGATGCTAGCTAGTTAGGATACTCATTTCAGTCAATATACCTGCAACACAATGTAGATTCATTCATTCATTTCTGTAACTGCTTATCCTGGTAGGGGTCCCTGGTGGGCTGGAGCCTATCTCAGCTGACAGTGGGCGAGAAGCAGGGCTGACATGTAGAGACAGACAACCATTCACACTCACATTCACACCTATTTAGAGTCACCAATTAACCTGCATGTCTTTGGACTGTGGGAGGAAGCTGGAGTACCTGGAGAAAACCCATGCTGACACAGGGAGAACATGCAAACTCCACATAGAAGGGTTCACACACCCTGGAGGTCGAACCGGGAACTTTCTTGCTGTGAGGCGACAATGCTGTGTCACAATAAATTCAAAAAATTCCTCTTCACATTTTATTGATAACGGCCATTTTTTGAATTAATATTCTGGCCATATCTTACAAATTGAACTTTTAAAGGCAAAGGGGGGCATAGGACAGGAGAGGAGAGGAGAGGAGAGGAGAGGAGAGGAGAGGAGCAATAATTACTGGAGACATTTTAAGAAGCAACAAAATCTGAAGGAGGAGAGCGGAAGAAGAGAGAGATCAGATGGTCTAGAGAATGCAGGAAGAATGAGAGGACAGGAAGAAAGAGAGAAGGGAGAAGAGAGAGGGCACTCATGGTGTAATTGGATGAACACTTGTCACTGACAGGGCCTACTCCTGAAAATGACAGCTCTCTCCTTCTCCCTCTAACCCCTCTCATCTTTTATAGACCACTCTAATCTATTCCTCCTGCTAATTGAACATCACACAAGCATACTCATATATAGCACCTCATTAGTATGGGGAAATTCAAGAAGATATGGGTGAAATTAATTACATGATCCCATGGAATTGCCCAACCTCTGCTGTAACTGGAGCATGCGGTTTTTGATCACCATCAAATATTCAACATTTACTCAGGTGGTTTGTATGATCTTCCAAAATAATGACATTAATGAGGAAAAAGCTGTAGCTTATACCAAAGCTACGGTATCTCATGTTAACACTAGACGAATACTTGGAGAGCGCAGACCTCTGCCAAGTCCAAATCCCATACCTTGCAATGTTAACAAAAGAGAAAAATAATTCATGTATTCGCTCTGTGATTTGGATCTGCTCCAAAATTAAATAGGTTTTTCTTTGGCCTATGTCTCGCCTTTCAACAAGTTTCACAAAAATCAGGTTTTTTTTTTTCCTGCTGTCCTTCTGACAAACACACAAACAAACAGAATTGAAAACATAACCTTCTTGGCGGAGGTAATAAGGGAAAGTACAATTGCATCATCTATTTTGAAACTGTTATCTTGGGCAATCTGAATGAACACACCAGGGTTTTGCTCCATTACTGTGTTAGCTCCAAATTACTGTACCCTCTATTCTCTCCCTTCAATAACAAACTAATTTTCTCCTACTGCTAAGACACAATCTGATCCACCTCCCATGTGGCAATGATTTCTGAATATCAAATGCATTGTCCTCCTCTTTCTTCCTTTGGTGTGGCAACAAATAACTTGTGAACACTGCTGCTCAAGTAAGCATCCATGCCTGCTACAGAGTTCTGGTTTGGTATTTTGAGGAGAAACTAGAATAAGACACTGTTGTATGATTTTTAGACTGACCTCTGTTCCATCAACATCAGGAAGAATATTTGATATAAAGGTCACAAATTCTCTCCACAGGATATTGTGTTTTTTTCTGGCTCTCGATACATTCATCACTTTTCTCTGGCTGTATTAACATGCTGTGTCTCTTGTGTTAACTAATAAATGCTATTCATATTTATGTCCTTCATTTGGATTTCCCTTGCTGCACTGCTATCTTCCAAGTGATGCATATCTGTGCGCTGCTCCTCTGCTGCCTCGTTGGGATTATCCATGGGGTTTATGGAGGGGAGCCCTGCCAGCTGATGGTAAAGTCTATTCCAGGTAGCGTTTATCAGGCAGGAGATGTAGTGATTGGGGGTCTGTTCCCTGTTCATGTGAAGGCACCGCAGCCTGAGCTGGATTTTCGAAGTGAGAAGGTTAATGCTTCCTGTGAAATGTAAGATTCTGACAAATGAAATATTTTCTTTTCATGAAAAGCTGAACTAAGTCTGTGTTTAATACACTCTGTCATCATATCTCCCGATTTCTGATTTTCATCTTTCCTGCTGTTATTTTCCTGTGTCCCACCTGCTGCAGTTTTAACCAGCGAGCTTATCGCTGGCTTCAGGCTATGATTTTTGCTGTGGAGGAAATTAACAGTAACCCAGACCTTCTGCCCAACTTCACCCTCGCTATCTGGCAGCCGATACTTGCCTTGCAGAGAGCACCACTCTGTTAGCAGCCATGGCTATGATAACTGGACAGGAAGTTCATTTGGCAAACTCAGAATGTGGATCTGTGCCTACAGTGCCAGTTATTGTTGGCGATGCACGCTCTTCAGCTTCGATTGTTGTGGCAAACACCCTTGGGGTGTTTGATGTACCCATGGTGAGGATAACTGATGTTCTGCAAACATAATGATGATTCATGTGCTTGTTGGTTCTGTTGCAAAGTATTTCTAATCCTGATTACAGTACCATATGTCCCTGTTCTTGTTTTCTATGTTTGTGTTTGGGCTGCACAGTGTTACACTGCTGCCTCACTGGCAAAACCTCATGTGTTCAAACCCCAATAGGTCTAACGTCAGCCCTCTGTCTTCAGTTTGCTAGTCCTCTCTGTGTTCACATGGGCTTCTTATGGTTGCTTCTGTTGTCTTCCAGATTGAAAACATGCATGTTAGGCATTAGATATGCTTCCACAATTCCCTTTGACAAAAGCACAGCCTTCAAAAATTGAAGCTGATTCTTTATTCTTGCACAGTAGCTCCTAACTGCTTCTAAGTAGTTAAGATGGGGTCAAATGCAGAGGATAACGCTCCTCTCTGGTACAACTTGAGTATAACTCCACTCTTGTGCCTATTTCTTTCCTGTTTTTTTTTATATCTTTGTCCATCTGTTTGTTAAAATAACCACTCTTATTCTTCACAGGTGAGCTACTTAGCCTCCTGTGTGTGTTTGAGTGATAACAGAAGGTACCCGCTGTTCTTCCGCACAATGCCCAGCGATGCTGCACAAGCTTGGGCCATGGCTGAACTGCTGCACCTAATGGGGTGGACTTGGGTAGGGCTGGTGTCGGCGGATGATGATTATGGCAGATTTGGGATGCAAATGTTAATGGATGCACTCAGGGGAACTGAGGTGTGTGTTGCTTACCATGAAGTGATTCCAAAGGTACTGTAATGCCTCCTATTGAAAGTGTCAGTATCACCCCCCTCCTTTCTTTCTCATTCTCTGCCTTGCAGTAATGTCTCTTTCTTACCACCTGCAGCTCTTTGATACTTAATGTATCTCTTTTTCATTCCAAGGACTATCCGAAGATGACAATGCAGAGGATTGTTGAAACCATCCAGAAATCCACTGCCAGAGCCGTGGTAACATTTCTCATAGACCAGGATGCCAAGGTATTTTATTCACTAAAGAGCTAACCTTTCATGTTCATAGTATTTAGACAGACAAATATTATGGAGACTAGATGCATCCACCTATGTGACACACATTTGCTTCCTATCTCTTTGTCAGGCTTTGTTTGAGGAAGTAGTCCACCAGAATGTAACGGATAAGCAGTGGATTGCTAATGAGGCTTGGGTTACGTATAGCACTGTCTCCATCCCTCGCAACATTCCTTCGTTGGCTGGGACCATAGGATTTGCTCTGCGGAAGGCCGATATCCCTGGAGTGGGAGCCTTTCTGGCTCGCTTAAATCCCAGCCTGAGTTCACCTGAGTCTGAACCTTTTATGAAGGAGCTCTGGGAAACACTGTTTGGATGCTCTCTTAGTGCTGGCCTGGGAGAGACATTATGTTCAGGCTCAGAGGTCATAGGTGAACACATAATTTGATGGCTGGAAACAAAGGGAAAGATCTTTTTATCAATGGAAACTGAATTCTTGAAAAACTTCAAAAGCTTTGTTTAATTACATTTGCAATGTCAGTGGCAATATTGTTGATTTATTGACTTATCTGTTCTCTGTCATGAGTCACTTATAGGCATTGGAGAGAGTTTGTACACAGATGTGTCCCAGCTACGAATCACATATAATGTCTACAAGGCTGTGTACGCTATTGCTCACGCGATAAAAAATATGCTGGCCTGTGAACCTGGAGGAGGTCCCTTCCTGCAAGGCCAGTGTCCTGACATCCGGAGGCTACAGCCTGTACAAGTAGATAAAATTCGACTATCTCTAGATGCCAAAAATGTTATCATTATCAGAGATAATGTGAAACATCCCTTTTTTCTCTCTCTCAGATAGCCCACTACTTACGAGAAGTGAACTTCACAACACCTTTGAAAGAATGGATGAACTTTGACGAGAATGGGGACCCACCTGCCTCATATGACATTATCAACTGGCATGTGACACCTCAGGGAACAATAGAGTTCATCACTGTTGGCCATTTTGTGTCAACCCAAGGATCAGATGGTCAGTTTCACATTGACATGGACAAATTAATGTGGGGAGGACGCAGCAGACATAAGGTGTCTATTTTTGCTGCTCTTTCTTTTATGATAGTCTCTGTTTTAATCACCCAAAAACTGTCTCTGTGGCTGAATTCTCAGAATATAATGAAATATTATTATTGATTGCATGATTCTAGGTTCCTGTGTCTGTGTGCAGCAATCCGTGTCCTCCTGGTACAAGAAAAGCTGTGCAGAAAGGGAAACCTGTGTGCTGCTTTGACTGTCTGCCATGTGCTGAGGGAGAAATTAGCAACCAAACAGGTCATTTTCAGGGTTCATTATATGATGTATTTGTTTGGAAAAAAAAAAAATCAATGAACATATTAGTTACTGAATAAATTCCTTTTCCCAGTGCATGTAAGCAATCAGGGAGGTTGCCTATTAATGACCCAAGCTTATTTAACTCTTATCTCTTACATAAAAGCTATGAACCAACTTAAATGTACTATTCAGGATTAATTAAAGATAATGGCAACACCTTCAGATCACAGATGGATTATTGAATTTGTATATGGTGCACAGGCCCAGGGGCCCAACGTCTCAGAGGAATCCTGAACCAGAGCCTCTGTTTGAAGTGATTTTAACATTTTCTTTTGTTGGTAAGACAATCAAATGACTACAAAGAGACACAAAACTACAACAAAGAGACTCAAAACACATTAAAAGAGACACAAAATGATGATGAAATGAGGCTACAAAGATGCAAAACAAACATGAATAGGCTCAAAATGGCGACCACCAAGAGGGCTGGGGGGCTTTTACATGTTTGTGCTCTGGGGCTTATTGTGTCATAGTTCGTCTATGCTTGGAAAACAATTATAACACATCTGCTTTCTCTATCTGTCTGTCGTAGGATCACTGAAGTGTATTAGGTGTCCTGAACGCTTTTGGTCCAGCTCAAACCACACAGTGTGCATTCCCCAGCAGGTGGATTTCCTTTCGTACAATGACACCATGGGAATCGTCCTCTCCGTCATCTCAGCCGTCGGGGCAACACTGACAGCTGCCACATTTGCCACCTTCCTTTACTACCGACACACACCTTTGGTAAAGTATTGCACTGTCCCACATGATGCCGAATTGCATTTTAAGAGTATTACATTGTAGTTTCATCATACTGTGAGAATAATGCAGTAATGATATTGCAGCCTCCTGATCCATTAACATCAAAATAAAAAAAGGCCATATCCAATGCCATGGTGTAATTTATCCCTGTGTCTCCTCACTTTAAAATCCCTATCCTGCTTTAAGGTGCGAGCCAACAACTCAGAGGTGAGCTTCATGCTCCTGCTATCACTCAAGCTGTGCTTCTTGTGTTCCCTGGCTTTCATTGGACGACCAGCGGCTTGGTCCTGCATGCTAAGACATACACTGTTTGGAATCAGCTTTGTTTTGTGTGTCTCCTGTCTGCTGAGCCGCACCGTGGTGGTCCTGGTGGCCTTTCGTTCCACGTTGCCGGGGGAGAACCTGATGCGTTATGTGGGTCCTGCTCAGCAGCGGTTGGGCATCTCCATCTGCACCCTGGTACAGGTGATTCTGTGTTTAACTGATAACAGTTTTGTGGGTGGCTGTGGCTTAGGAGGTAAATTGGTTTGTCCACTAAATGGAAGATTGGGGTTTGGATCCCTAGCTCCTCCTAGTTCAGCAAGATATTGCAAGATCCCCAATTTGCCATCAGTGTTTGAGTGCGAGTGAATGGTTAACTGAGTACAAAGCAGCAGGTGGAACTTTGTACTGTGGTCCTGACCACCAGTGTGTAAATGGTTGCTTAGAGTGGTGGTTGGAAGGCTGGAGAGGCACTTTACAAGTGAAAGTCAACTTTCCATGTTATTCACTGGGGAATTATGTGTGCCACATACATATACGTATATTTCTCACATAGCCTATCTCTCCGTATGAGGACAAGGTCAGTTATACAAATAGAGATGCGGTGTCCTGCAGGTTACAAACTGCTCTTTCCTAATATGATGTCTGCTTTAGTTTTCATTGTCTTTGCATTCTAAACAAATCTCCCTCTTCATTTCCTACCCAACCTCATTCTCCTAGGTGCTGATCTGTGTGCTGTGGCTGACCCTGGCTCCTCCTCAGCCTGCAGAAAGAGACATCACGGACCACTGGGGACCCAAGATCATTCTTGAATGTGCGATTGGCTCTGTGGTGGGCTTCTCATTGGTTCTGGGCTACATTGGCCTGCTGGCCTGTCTCAGCCTCCTCTTGGCCTTTCTAGCAAGGAAACTCCCAGACAACTTTAACGAGGCCAAATTGATCACCTTCAGCATGCTGATCTTCTGCACTGTCTGGGTGGCCTTTGTGCCCGCCTACATTAGCTCTCCTGGGAAGTACACTGTCGCAGTGGAGATTTTTGCCATCCTGGCTTCAAGTTATGGCCTTCTGTTCTGTATCTTTGCCCCAAAGTGTTTTATTATTCTTCTGAGGCCTGAGAGAAACACTAAAAAACAACTGATGGCCAGATAGTACCAACGCCTCAGGGTCAAGAGATGTAGGCATAAAAGAAAAATGAAAATAAAAACAGAATTGGCATCAGTTTTTGAAAACTGTATGGTTTCTATTATGACTCATGCAACAACAACAACAACAAAAAGAAAGAAGCAATGAATAAATAAATATTCTTGAAATTAATAATCTTCATTGTTATTAATATTTAAATATTGTCTCTCTTCTTCTGTGCATATTTTTCTGTAGCCTACATAATTTAATCTAAGCTTTTAAACACTACAGCTGGATTTTGTTGCAAAATATCTGCATTTGTATTTCTGCATAAACAGAAAGAAACATTTCATCATGCTATCATCTCATGACAGCCCATCAGAGGCATTAACTCATCAGACAGTGACTGAGTGTTTGTGTTGCACACTGTGATAATTGTTTGCTCTCACAGATACTATTCCTTGTGTGAAACTCTGCAACGCTGTCTTGCGATTGCATTCTGTCAACACATTTCTTATCTGTCCTCCCATTTTAGAACATCCAAACATGGATCTGGCATTTAATTAGATTAGCATAGTGACTCATGCTATATCAAAAAGAAACCATAATCACTCTGGCTACTTCAATTTCAGAGGAATTTTAAGACCTTCAGATCATTTGTTGCCCTATATAATGTAGACAGCCACATGGGCCCTGGTGAATGGCGCTATTGTGGCAGAGACCATTAGTTTTGGCTGCAGTTTCTATGGTGCCCATCTCCTCTGTGATACTGGCTCTCACTGCATAATAGGTAAAAGAAAACAGGAGAAAAAGCTATCTGAAAGAGTACGTTTAAAGAATGAAAAATTACTGAAACCTCAAATTCTGTTAAAAGAGACGGCATCATAATGAAAGGACATTTTAGGTCGAGGTATAAATCTGTGCAAGACATGATTCATTCACTCAATTTTGCACCTTTACATAATGATTATGCAAAGTCACCTTACTCCTTCAAAACCATTTTCTGCCCTGCTGTGTCTATGCAGTCACTGGTGCATTTATATAAAGTAGAGAAGGTAGTAGAAATACTATGCCTCGCTATAAAATGCAATAGCCCTACATCTGCACTAAATGGCTCCAAACCAGCTTTTTTGCAGGCAGTTTGAGCTATTGATTCAACTGTATGGTAAGTTTTGAAGTTGTTTGAAGGGTTCACACAGATATTCAGTTATTTGTATGTTTCCTTAAATAGTGGCCATTTTAAAATACCCAAGGCCACTTAGTCTGTAAAGTGTCCCAGTTTTGACTTGTGTTTCAGCTCCTGCATGTGATGACCAGAAATAAGCACATGAGGCAAGAAAAACTTGAATATGGTTTATTCAAATTAGAGAAATGGCGGGTGGCGCTCTTCCAAGTTAATTCTTGCCTAGCCCACTATCTGCTTGATGCCCTATTCCTTTACGCTCTCACTTAAAACACAGAACTACAGACACAGCTAACACAGAAATAATAGTAACTATAAACATATCCATGGCATAGACACTATTCAAAATACAAGGAAAATGTTGTGTAAACTTAAATAACATCGATCCAGTCATACCAACACAGACATTGTTACCAAATATAAATATGTGCTTAAGTGGCTCTTATGCCTAATATTGGTATTGGTCTAGCTGTGCATATGTTTCTCTTTTGCTGATAAGTTTCCGTTTTATTTTGCATGTCTTGTCATACTTTTAAGACCTTTCCCCTTGTCATAATGAATCTTTTTTTCAGTGTTAATGACTGGATCAGCAATCCAGGCAAGAGATATCTGACATTTTTATACGTTGCCTTGAAAACTTCTTAAAATGGTGCTTGTCAATCTGAAACTAAATGCTGCAATTGTAATTTACCCCCTGGATTTCTGGTGTTAGGTGCAAACACTTCAAAACTAGGTGGGAGGGGAAAAAAGTCTCAAGTAGTTGTCAAGTAGAAGTCAAGTGGATTGTCAATAGAGCTATTTGAAAGACACTCAACAGAATATTTGCTTGACAACTACAAACTACTTTCTCAATACTGAGTGTTAACGTAAGTAACACTTCTTTTCACCCCGGGATATCATTACTTAATGTTCATGACACAGTGTTAAGTATTACTTTTCTAATCTCTGTCTTTGATGAGGTAAACCCCCATGTGTCCACACATCTGGTCAGCATTTGCCCTAGTATAAAAACACAGTGATGACAAGATTGAGTAGAAAGCTGCATGTAAGTACTGTAGAAGTCATGCTGTTATTACATCTTTCAACTTCCCTGCTGTGTTTACCTCTACGCTGTCAGCAAATCTATGTTATCATGTGTCAAGTTATCTTTTTTTCAGTATTTCAAGGAATGGATTTCTATGAATTCTGGACTTCCTCCGCACTCACTCACATTTTTAATACATTTTTTCACAGCCGGGCACACTTCATTTTACGTCTGTGTGCCTATAATTTGAAGGCGTAGTCATTTTATTGAAGAAATTATTACACAGTATTTTCTCATTCAAATGATCTAACCCCTGAATGGCAGTGATCTATTCTGGTTTTCTTAATTAAATCAGGCAAATCGTGCTCCGATCTGAAGGATTACTGTTTGAAATGAAACAAAGACAGACTGTGCACTATGAGCAGAAATCAATCCGCTGTCTTATAGTCACTGAAATTTATGATGCAGAAGAGAGCACATATGAGAGTTAAAAATGCAAAGGCTAAGAAGAATGAAGGTTGGAAATAAATGTAAATCGAGTAATACAGTGTCAATAAAGCACTGCTTTCCATCTGCCCCTCCCTACACCTTTTCCTCATGTCTGTCCCTGATGGACGTCGGAGACCCGATGTCTCTCCATCTTCCAATTTATTCCTCAGCCTTGGGAGGAACAACAGATCAATCAGCGGTGGATAATCAATGTTAGCCTGAGAGCAGATGTGGAGAGCTGGAAAAAATGTCTGACGTTTTTAGTTTGTTATTGCAGGGAACAGCCAGGCGTGATGTTTATATGTAAAGGCCTCTGGAGTATGAGGGTTTAATTAACCAATGACAGCTGGGATTTCCACAGAGCATACCTCAGAGACCCTGGGCCTCATCACTCTATCTCGGGTCAAATCAGTATGGACACTGCTGCCAAATCCCATTCAGTGCTAGCAATGAGCTGTCCTTCACATTTCTATTGAGCATGTCAAAGGAGTGTCATAAAACTGGTGAAACAAAACCATTTGATTTGAGAATGTTTTTTTGTTGATGGTTGACTGTTTTTTCTTGATGTCTTGAAACTGACTATAGGGGGTTTACAGGATAACATCACTTAATAATGATGCACTGCTTTTTGTATTGTTTCTGTGATTGTACTGCCTACTTTTTTCTACACCACTGAGCAAAATGAAGTAAAAGATCTTTACCTAAACCACCGGTGAGAAAGCAGAAGTGAAAAGAATGTACAGGGCAATTTACAAAACATTATGGAAAGTTTTTGGTCAGGAAAATGGTGTGTGGTGGTGCATTTTATGATGGGCCATGATGAACGACAGAAGGCAGCATTAACAGCACTCTTCTACCATCTAGTGGTGAAATGTGAGTGTTGATATTCAAGGACAGGAGGTCTTTGAACACTGTCTCTACCACCACTGTCATACCTTTTCCCCACAAAATCACACATTTCGAAGTAATGTTATTATATTTATTGTATTGATCTGGGAAAAGCCAGAGACAGAAATTCATATGTGCATGAAATAAAGATGATGTTCTAGAATCTGTCAGTGGCAGCTTTCGACATCAGGTGTTTCCATGTGTTCTTTTCTGGCCTTAGTAGGATAATGTAGCACTTTGGTGCAAAGATGCAGCCCAGCAGTCCATAACTGGAGGCCAGTATAGCAAACACCTCTGTGGCTGTGGAGTACTTCCCTGGAGAACTAATGTAGGCAGGAACAAAGGCTATCCACACTGCACAAAAAATGAGCATGCTGAAAGTGATGAGCCTTGCCTCGTTGAAGTTATCTGGCAGCTTCCTTGCCAGGAAGGCCAAGAGAAGGCAGAGGCAGGCCAGCAGGCCGATGTAGCCCAGGACGAGAGCGAATGCTACAGGTGAACCTTCATCACACAAGAGAATGACAATAACGCTTTCGCGTGGGATCAGTCGGTGTGGAGTGGGAGGAGCAACAACCAGCCACACTGTGCAGATTATTACCTGCATAAGAAGAAATAAACCTCAACATTTGAAAAAAAACAAAACTGCTTCCCTAACTGTTCAAAGGAAATGAAAGGCCAGCTGCCCTTACCTGGACCAGTGTACAAAGTGTAATGATTGCCTTTTGCTGTGCAGGCCCAAACCATTTCATTACATTACTGCCTGGAAGTGTTGCCTTGAAGGCCATTAGCACCACTATAGTTTTCCCCAGAATACAAGACATACAGAGGACAAAGGTGATGCCAAATGCTGTGTGTCGCAGCATGCAGGACCACTCAGAGGGCCGGCCGATGAAGGTCAGAGAACACAGGAAACACAGAGTCAAGGAGAAGAGCAGCAGGAAGCTCAGCTCAGAGTTGTTGGCCCTGACAATTGGGCTGGTTCTGTGACAAGAATATGACGACCACAACACAGGTGCAGAAGGAGCCAAGGAGAGAAATAGCCATCAGGGTGATGCCCATGGTGTCGCTAAAGGAGAGGAACTCCACCTGTTTGGGGATACAGGCTGTCCTTCCATCATTGGACCAGAACTCTGTCAGGCAGCGCACACACTCTATGGCATCTGATGGACAGACAAGAAGGCTTTAGCTGCTACACTGTGGCTTTACAGCTGCAACTGTGGGTCAGACGACCAAACATAATGTAGGAGAGTAACCTTTTCTCACCAGTCTGATTGCTAATCTCCCCAGCTGTGCAAACCACACAATCATGGCAGCAGATAGGGAAGTTAGGTCTGATTGCCTTCCGGGTACCTGGGGGACAAATGCTGCTGCATACTGACAAGGGAATCTAAGCAAAAGAGGAAATGCATACTACACTGGTCACAAAACAGTCACATAGTGGAGATATTATTGGACAAATTGCATTTCACAAAACATGATTTATTCTATTGAGATTCATACTTTGGTTTGATTGCCATTCCATACAATCATATCCTCCTGGATCTGGAGTTTTTGCTTTCCTACTGAGGTCGTCTCATCAAATTTGCCAACTGTGACAAACTCCATTTCTCCTTTTGGACTTAGCTGCCAGTTCACAAGGTCATACATGGCTGCAGGATCACCATTTTCATCAAACTTGGTTTCATCACCAAATGAGTTCAAGTATTCCACCTGCTTTATGTAATGAAGTAGCTAAGGGAAGAAAGTGTTTATCATCATCTTGTAATATTACCAGATTCTATCACTTATGTTCTAGCATCACTATAACTTCTATCTAAATTAGTGAACATATGGTACCTGCCATGGCTGTATATTGTCTGTATCTGGGCAGGCCTGCAGATGAAATGGCCCTTTTCCTTTCTCACAGCTTCTCATAGCCTTGAGCGCATGGACAATGGCATACACAGCCTTATAGACATTGTAGGAAATCCTTAGCTGTGACACATCTGAATAGATATTCTTCACACTCCTCAGGTCTTCTGCTCCAGAGCATGGAGGTTTGCCCTCGTTATTATGTTCTTGACCTTCATCCTGCACACCCAGGCTGCACTGAAACACTCTTCCCAGAAGGGTTTCAGGAAGGGATCTGCAAGGGCATCTGGGCTCGAGGGGTGCAAGCGAAGCAGAAAGTCCTGCAGTCTGGGGATGTGTGCTCGCCGAATGGCAAATCCCATAGAACCCTGGAGGATGTGGTGGTACTTTTTGGGGGTGGAGAGGACAGCTGCTGTGCTCCAGGCCTCACTGGCCAGCCACTGTATCCCAGTCAGCCCCTCTCTAAATTAAAGAGATATAGATTGCATTTTTGCAATGTTAAACATATCATAAATTTAAACTCAGTAAACCTGCATCAACAAAATACTAACAAAGTTATTTTTATCATATTAGAAATACTATTGTGTTGTGGAAGATCCCAAACATAAGTGTCATGCCTGAAAGCTTCATCAAACAATGCGGCTGCATCTTGTTCCACAGCAAACACTAGAATCACCCGAGCCCCAGAGGAGCGGATCTTTGAAATGATAGACGAAATGGTGGTCTGTGCCCGGTTTTTAGGGATGAATTCATGAAGGGCAATGCAAGCACCCAGTTTTCTAACCTAAGAGAGCAACAGGGGGATACATGACAACTTATATATGTTCAATAAGTTACACACTGAGAGTTACAAAATGTAATTTTATTATAATTAAATTGTTTATCTTTGTGTGTTACCCACCTCGTTGACAAAGATGTTTGCCCCGCCACGGCCATAGGCATCATCTCCTGCTATCACACCCACCCAAGTCCAGCCAAAATGCTTTACAAGTTGTACTAGTGCATCTACCTAGAGAAAGAAAGAGGAAGAGCAAGACAGTGAGAGAGTTTCTATTGCTCCTGAAGTGAAAATGTAAATATGTTTCTGTTTGTGTCTGGAAGTAATGCCACAGGAGCGTCTGCTGCCTCTAACCTGGAAAAAGTCACTGGGCATGGTCCTTAAAAAGGCAGGAAACTCATTTTTGTCACTGAGACAGGCGCAGCTGGAGAAATAACTAACCTGAATGGAAGAAAACCCATGATTTAATTTTACAATGTCCAACATTAAAACACCATGAAATCAGTTGGCTGGACTTAACTCACAGTTGCCAAAAGATTAAAGCCATGAATTATAATTATGAATTTGAGACTGTTGACCCTCTCCAGTAGTAGAAACAACAGAAAACATGTTGGCAAAAAGCAAAGTACACTGCTATCTCTCACACAGTACTGGTACACAGTTGCTGAGCAGCTATGACTGACTCACCTGTGGCACATGGAAGACTCCCAGGAAACGGGCCACAACAAGAGACTGAGTAGAGCCTCCATCTCCTATCACTGCTGGTACGCTCCCACGACAGGTGCCTTTACTTTGTGTTTCTTCAATCTCTGAATCCTTCTCACTCCCCACTAACTCCATGGCAGCCTTCAGAGCCTGATGGGGTGTACTGCATGAATCATAGATCTTATAGCCCAGTGTGATGTTGGGAAGGAGCTTGCCATCTCTGTTGATCTCCTCAATGGCAAAGATCATAGTTTGCATCCAACGGAAAGTCCGAAAGTTAAATCTGGGAGAAGAGAGAAGATGTCTTGAGGCAAAGCTTGAAGAAATTTTAATATTCAACACAGTTGTGAATGTAAAGCCCTGTTGAAAAAAAATGTGTCAAATGCAGCCATGGTAGCAGAGATAACAGTTGCTTAATCAAAAGTTTGTGGCCACAGCAATTTAAGGATCAGCTTAAGACAGCTTACCTGGTGCACTGTGCTGGAAGAGGCTTAGAAGTAAAGGACAGACTGGGCTCCACCACCATGTCATGAAGGGAGAAGAGTCCCCCGAAGATGATGTCCCCCTTTTTCTCTAGCACAGGAAGGGACATGGACCCTGGTATTATTTGACATTGCTGGTTGTGGTCTTGGTGGGAGTTGTAGGGAAAAATCATACACCATAGGAGACTCAAAAACACAACCCTGGTCCTTCTTCTTGAAAGACTGGGCTCTATGGATCTCATGCAAAAATGAATCATCCTCTCTTAAAGCTAAGTCACCCTTGACAGCCAATGCATGTTTATTCCAGTTCAAGTAATATATATTTGGATAATGAGCCAAATAAGCACCCTGTAAACTAACAAAGCACCAAATAATTTGTCAGTGGTTATTAAAAAGCAACCCCATTCAGATGACACAGTGTCTACAGAAATTTAGAAATTTTAAATTTCTGGCAAAATCAGAAAAAGATCTTTAGCTCAGACCTAGCTTGCTGTATTTCATTAATGCTGCACAGAGAAGATTTCCATTCTCGTGCACCAAGTGGGAGATGCTGCCTTGTAGCCTATATATGCTACCTGCCTCATATCACAAATGTCAAATTAACCTCATTTCCCCTGGGCCTTTGATCAATGGAAAAGAGCCCCCTGTTTTGTTAGTAACAGCAATAACAAAACACTGGGATGAGCACTTGACCATAATGGAGAAGGACATGAGGTGTGTCATGTCACAGTGTCATGCCTGACTAGGCCCTGAACTCATCCTTCAGTGATATGAAGAGGCAGGCAGAGCACCCATGTCACAAGAGAGAGGCTGCTAAATTAGTTACATACCTTTCAAACACACACACACACACACACACACACACACACACACACACATATGTGTTTTCCTCCCTTGAGGGGTCCACATATTTTTTGCGCATTTGTGGGGTCCACTCACACACGCACGTACGCACAAACCAGTTTCAAACACAACAAACTACAGAGTAAGAAGAGACTTCTAAGTATTGTATTAAAGCCTTAAAAGCATTGTTAACAGTAATAAACCAAAAGACATGCATTCGAAGCACTGTTTTATTGTTTAAAAAGCACATTTAATGTAAAGTTATTATATTACCTGACATACAGTTTCACTTTTAAGTAGTTACAGTATTATCTGCATGATAACATCACCATCCATGATTTATATATATATTTTTTTTTTTTTACAATGTGTAACTACTTTTACGAAGTTTCTGTCCTTTTTTTTCCACCACTTTTCTTACACTTGTGTTAAATACCCCTCTTTGGGGTCACACATGTTTAATACAGTGAAATCAATGAGTCATTAGCTTGTTGTGCATATCATTATCAGGACAAACCCTGCAGGCTACAAAACAAAGCAGCAGAGAGTGCAGCAAAGAGAATTTTACATGCTCTATGTTTTGTTGCCTGAGGACATATATGTTTCCTTATTCACCTAATATGTCCCTGTGTGACACTCAAAAGAGGAAGGACAGCGTTGCCCTAAGACAGAATGCTCAGTATTATGATACAGTTAATTCCTTTCCTTGTAAGTTAGCCTTTAAAAAGATTTCAGAGTCAAGGGACTTCATGTACTCAGGGGGAATCGGGTCAACCTTATTGTTTCTGAAAACAAGCTGATTAGAAGTGAACAATAAAGAGACTGCAATTGTATCACAGTTGTCCTCACAGGGTGATTCAAGATAATTAAAGCCCCTGAGTATTGGATGTTTCACTGTATTCTATTATGCCCTTGAATGTGCAAAAAAAGACAGAAATACAAACAGAAAGAAGAAAAAAGATAGATAGAATGGTGAGAACAAAACTGTCTTACAGAGAGATCAAACAGTTGTGAGCAAGTCACAAACAGAGATATGATGAGTATGTTGAGTTACAGCATATGCTGATTAGCAGTGGGAAGACAAAGATTGGGGAGAAATAAAGACACACAGTCGGTTGGACACGAGGGTGTTAAGTTTTGTTTCATCAGACACTTGAAGCAGGGGACTGGGGGTCCTACCCCAGACAATTTTGAACATCCTAATTTCCTGTATTCTGGTGAATGTTTCTGTATCAATTTAAAGTAAAGAAAAAAGTGTTTAATTTTGTTAAATTCAAAGACCTCTTCTACTTTTTTTATGGGGTGTAATCATGTAAATATCAAGATGGGACGTGTTGACATGTCAATTCAAAACTATAAATAAAAGAAAGAAAGAAAGACATAAAAAGGAGGGGACGTGTACTCTGTGTCCCCTCTGAAATCTATGCCTATAATCAGATAATCAGACAGACAGAAGAGAGCATAAAGGAGGAAGAAAGAAAAAAAGGATGGTCCAAAAATGGAGCTCAAAGACAGAATCAGGATTCATTTTAGTTAAAAACTTGGTGAATTTGAATGTTTAAGGTGTTATTTCTGAAAGAATTTATTGTAAAGTGTGCTCGACTATGATTCCCCAGTCCAGAGGTGTACACATGTACAAGTTACAAGCAAGTCGCATGTCATAACATTCAAGTCTCAAGCAAGTCCCAAGTCACTGTGGTGAAAATCAAGCAAGTCGAGTCCTTGCTGTAAGTCAGGCAAGTCACAGTCAAGTCATACTCACACATTCATCAAGATAATATAACATAAACTTTACCCAGTGGTGGAATGTAACTAAATACATCTACTCAGGTGCAAGTACAAATCTGAGTCTGTTCTTCACTGTCTGCCTCTACTACACTACATTTACCTGACAGATTTAGTTTCCAGTTACTTTACAAATGATTTTGCACTCAAGACGTACAGTGGCATGATAGTGCAGTGGTAAGCATTGCTGCCTCACAGCAAGAGGGTTCCTTCAGACATGCAGACATGGAGGTTACGTTAATTTGTGACTCCAAATTGCACATTAGTGTGAATGTGAGAGTGAATGGTTGTCTGTCTCTATGTATTAGCCCTGTGATAGTCTGGCTGCTTGTCCATATTGTCAGCTGGGATAGGCTTTTGCTGTTTTTGCTTTTTATTGTTTAATGTTTCTTATGTTGAAGTTTGAACTGTTGGTTGGACAAAACAAACATTGTGAAGGTGTCACATTGGGCTCTTCGTAAGTGTGACGCTATCTCTCAGTATTTCCAGAATTCTTACAAACCAAACCAATCAGTTGATTATTTGAGAAAATAATCATTAGTTAATAGTTCAAAATGAGCTCATCCTCAGCCAGCTAACCCTGATTTTACATGAATGCATGAGTCAGAGTCATCTAATAAGATAATATATAGTAGTAGACTACAACAGTCACAGGGGACATTTTTACAGTACTTTTACTTGTGATACATTTCCTTATTATACTTACATACTTTTACTTGAGCAACATTGGAATTACAGGACTTTTACTTGTTACAGAGTATTTTTACAGGGTGGTTATTAGTTACTTTTACTAGAGTAAGGGAGTAAAGTATTTAAATACTTCCTCTCCTGCTTCAAAACCTCTGGTCGGGGTGAAAGACTCCGCTCACTTAACACACCTGCTGCTGTCAGAGAGCAGGTGAATAATTGTTTAAACCCCAAATGTGAGCTCAGCAGGAACAGGTGCGCTGGGGAAACTATCTCATGGCGTGTGGACGTACATAGCAAGCTCACATATACACTCTCACAGATAGTGAACAGTGGTGACTCTGTGTGTGTAATGGCCCGGCGTTTACAGTGTATCACTGGTCACAAAGCACATTCAATACTGAATGAGTTATTGACAGTTTGACTCAAATGTATATAGAGAAAGAACTGAATAAAAGCACACTGTAAATCTCATGATGCTGCTATACATACTGCTGTTCCTCTGAGGAGACGTGCGGGCAGAGGGACAGAGCTGTAGTAGCGTGGGCACCCATATGCATTATCATATTTAAATACCCAGAAATATACAAATGTTGAATAAAAAGTCAAATCCTTTCAAGTCAGTTGTCTCAAGTCAAAGTCAAGTCTCAGGTCATGAATACGAAGTCAAAGTCAAGTCGAGTCTTTCATCAGTGTTAGTCAAGCAAGTCTCAAGTCTTAAAATTTGGGACTCGAGCTGAACTCGAGTCAAGTCATGTGACTTGAGTACCTCTGCATCAGTCTCCGTATCTTGGAAAATGTGCATACTACTGAACAAAACAGTTGACAATTTTTTTCAGCCAGAACCCAATGTTTAAACTCTCTCTTTATTACAAAAAAATATTTAAATAAAAAACAGAAACTTTACAAAATTTCCCAATAAAGAAATTGTGACAGCATTTTTAATCTGAAACATCTTCACATTGACACTTGGGACTCAGGGGGAGTCTGCACACGTGGAATCTGACGTGACCTGAAGGTCATCTGTTCCTGTTGTGGTGGCAACATGTGGTTGAGGAGGCCATGCACCAACCTGAGTAAGGGGCCTTTAGGGGTTAGTGGGCCCAGCCGACTCCTGAAGCAGCATGTATGGCCGGAAGAGCTGCAGCCTCTGTGGTTTCTAATGAAAAATCTTAGAGTATGAGTTTGATCTTGTCGGTCAGCCATCTGAGCTCACTCACCTAAATGGTAACAGACTTCTTTTTGGTGGCATCTCAATCTTTTTTAAAACATCTTTGTTGAGTTCTAGTTTTTTGTTTTTGGATCCTTTGTCTGATCCACACTCTGTTCTGGCACAGTCAAATTTAAAGGGATAATTTTAATTGCTTGGCAACTCTGTGTCTCTACATCAGCCAATAGATAAAGTTTAGTGGCTTTTACCAGGTTCAACAGGGGGCACACACATTTTGTTATTGGGCACATTCTTTTGAATAGTCCATGCCTTCAGCACTGGTTTACAAGTTCAGCAGTCTGGAAGTGGAAATTGCCACCTTTGGTTATACTGAAATACTGAGCCAACTGAACAGAGTGGGCCACAGACACTTACAGTGAAGAGAGGCTCTGTGTCTTAAGTGCACTGCAGTATATGACCAGCAGAGGAGTCTGTCCCACATGCTTGCTCATTACCATTTGTGTGAGTGGTGGAAAGTGCTAGGTGCTGACCATTCTGGGATGGCCTCCATTCTGAGGGATCAGAATCTGACATTTGATTTCTCTCTGTTGTATTGTCTTCAGATCAATCTTTTAAAATCACCATATTTCCTACTACAAAATTGCCTTATGAGGGGTTTTCTGGTGGCCAAGTGGTCACTTTATGTACTATGTCACTGCAGTACCCCCAATTTTATTCTGGTCAGAGACCCTTTTGTGTCTCTTATGTCGAACCCCTCTCTCCCAATGTTTCCTGTCTGTACCTCCACTGCCACTACTGAATAAGGCAAAAAGTCTTAAATTACTGATAAAGTGAGATGTTTCTGCTTCATTCATACTGGCCATCCTTGCATTGAAGCCCACAAAAATTGAATATTACACACTAAAGGCGGATAACTGGCATTTAACTAAAAAATGGAAGCTTCGATTTCTTTTATTCTCTCCGGTGACGTGCCATATGCCTATCCTTACATAACAATAATAATAATAAATCGGTTTTATATAGCGCTGTTCTAGGTACTCAAAGATGCTTTAGAAAAGAATACGCACAGAAACAGGCACTCAAACAAAACACTCAATCAAAGGACACTCAAACAAAACACTCAAACAAAAGGCAAGTAAACAACACTATAACAAAGGGACCACATATTAGGAGAAAGAGCGGGTCGAGGATGAAGCTGACTCTTGAATGAGGGGAGTGTATCAGAGTTCTGGATGGCCAGGGACAGGGAGTTCCAGAGGGTAGGGGCAACGATGGCGAATGCTCTCTCCCCCACGGTGCAGTGCTTGGTGTTGGTGATGGGGGTGAGAAGGTTGGCATTTGCGAAGCAGAGGCAGTGAGTGGGGGAATGGCGATGGAGGAGATCGGTCAGGTATGAGGGTGCAAGCTTGTTTAGGGCTTTGTAGGTGGTGAGGAGGATCTTGAAATTGATGCGTTGTTTTATGGGGAGCCAGTGAAGTTGAAGGAGGATGGGAGTGATGTGTTCTCTGGAGGGGGAGTGAGTGAGCAATTGGGCAGCTGAGTTTTGAAGATATTGCAGTTTTTGAAGAACAGTGGTGGGGAGGCCATGCAGGATGCTATTGCAATAGTCTTACTATATCATGACGAAAACTCTGTCTGTGGGTGTCTGTGTGTCTGTTCCATGTTTTTCTCCTCACTGACTTGGTCAATCCATGTGAGATTTGGCACAGTGGTAGAGGGTCATGGGAGGATGCGAATGAGGCAATATTACATCATTTGGCCAAAGGGGGGCGCTATAGCAACCAATTGAAATCGCAAACTTTGAATGGGCATATCTCATGTCCTGTATGTCGTAGAAACATGAAACTTTGCACAGAGATGCCTCTTCTCATGAGGAACACATTTACCTCAAGAACCCATAACTTCCAGTTATATAGATTTTCCACCATTTTGAATTTTTTGAAAAACACTTAAAATCGATCTCTTCCTAGGGAGTTTGACCGATCTGCATGAAACTCGGTGAACATAATCTAGGGACCAATATCTAAAGTTCCCTCTTGGCAAAAGTTGGAAAACTTACTAAAACTGAGCTTCTATAAGGCAATGAATATTGCGCAGGGCGTGGCTCATCACATAAAGGTGTATAACATCTCAAGGGTTTCACCGATCACCACGCAACTTTGTAGGCATATGACACACATAATCTGAGGGGACCCCTACATTATTGACCCCATCAAACAAAATGGGGGCGCTAGAGAGCTAATTTCTTATCTAGGCCAAACTGTCATATCGATTTTTATTAAACTTGGTAGATATGTAGAACAGGATGCCTCAAGGCGACTGGAGAAATTTAACTCTAACTGGCAACTGGGTGGCGCTATAACAACCGAAAAATGCTTAAAAATGACTAAAATGAGGCCGATCGCTGTGGCTCCCCCTGTGGCCCAATGTTGTTGTTTTTCTAATTTTTGGTATGACTAAGTCATGGTATGGTCTGCTGTACATAATCACGGAAACTGTCAGTGTGTCATTCTGTCTGTCAGTCATTCTGTCTATCCCGTGTTTTTCTACTTACTGATGTGGTCAATCTATGTGAAACTGCACAAAGGCATTGAGGATTGGCATAGGTAGAAGGTGACAAAGCTACCAATGTGTATGGACTGGTATCTACTAATGTAGGAGAAAAAACAAAACAAATCAGAATCTGCTTGTTTTATAAAACTTGCCTGGCCACTTAAGGGTTGTGCTTTTCTTTTGTTCAAGGTCCCCAAAACACGTCAGCAACGGTTTCTTGAGGGACTAATGTCACCATTCTAAGTCTAAACCTGGATTTTCTATGAGCATGTTTTAAAATGCAATATACTGTATATTTTTTAAACAGTGTGTTTGAACAACTTAGGTCATTGTTTCAACATTGTGTGAGTTTCACAATGTGGGCTTTTGTATCCTGATGAAAACTATTAAACAATTAAGCATGGCATACACAGTAGTTGACGGTACAAATGTAGGCAGTAAAAGATGGCCTACATATCCTCACATTATACAGACGCACCATTCAAAGCTCAAGTACCTGTTTGGTTCCCTAAAATGTGTCAGGCCAAATTATAAAGCATCTCCATCAAGAAATGTTGGTTTCGTTTCTGAAATGAAAGTGCTGTGACCATTTCCTGTGCAGGTGTAGGAATGTCACCGATGTTCTATCTTTGAAATTACAACTTTTACAAAATGCTTAATTGAGATCTTGTCACTGTCAAAACATTTGCCTCTACAGCCTTTAATCAGTAATTGCAGTTTAAGGCTATTATTGATTTCGTTTTGGGCAGAGAAATAAAAGAGAATTTAGAGAAATTGAGGAGAAACAAGAATAAATGTGCCCTTGTGATCGTCTAGACTAATATCAGTTCATACATAAAACCTTATGGCAAAAGTGAACTTCCATGTCTTATCTGGGAAGTAGTCTCACAATCACCCAAAGGAGCAAAATATGTTTTTAAATATCTTTTAGAAAATAAATATTTGCCAGAACATAACTGATGTTCATAATCTAAGCCTACTTTTATTTTATTTTTGTTTTCTCAAATTAAAGTAGCCACAAAAAAAGACCTGATTTAATGTTTGGGATGTGCACCATACGGAAAGGAAGCATAAGTGTGTGTGTGTGTGTGTGTGTGTGTGTGTGTGTGTGTGTGTGTGTGTGTGTGTGTGTGTGGTGTGTTCCTTGGAGGGATTGGGGGGGGGGCTTGTTTATGAACTTGTACATCCATAACAGCATGCACTGAAGCGTAAAACACACTTGGAAAACACTTAAGGTTGTTATTGTGTATATTCTGTAAGGGACGTGACATCATTGCATCATCCTGAACCTGCCAATTTACCTTTTCCTTTTTCCCAGGGGGCAATACAGGGAGCAAGGGGCCAGCTGGGCAAGCAAAGACAAGCAAGTGTTTCCGACAAGACTGATGACACCTGTTCCTGAGGCTATGAAACAGGAGCTCACCAGGTGTTATCTTGGAAATTAATTAATTTTGAGTTTTAATGGATGGTGATCTCAACTCTTTCAAAACAAGCTGCTTACATTAATTAACAAGACTGCAGCTGAATCATTATTCACTATCAGCTGGTTTAACACTGGAGAAAATAAAATCTTTAGGATCTTAAAATGAGACAAATCTGGCATGTCAAAGCCTGACTCTAACACAACAACATGCTTAATGACATGATGCTTGTTGAAAACACCAATGGTTTTCCCCAGAGTTTCCTCAAAAGTAAACTTACAGTGTCATGTAGCTCTTAAACAAGTTTCCTCAAAAGTAAACTTATCATGTAGCTCTTAAACAATTATTTTAATTTAAACAACTATTTTAATTGTAATCCAAATAAATGTAACTGGAAAAAAAATGCTATGACAAATGTGTACTATGTGTCATAATTGTCATAATATTACACTATTATAATAAAAAAGAAAGCACAAGCCAATCAATATACAGTTCATTCTTATTGCAATTTGAATTTGAATAACATTATATTTAGGGGGAAGTAATCTTCATTCTTTATGAAAGTTTTCATCATTTTGTTCTGCTCTCCAGCCACCCCTCATAGAATTAAAAAGAAAAACTATTCAATTTTAATGATGTTTACAGTACATGGGCTGACCAAACAGGGTATGGATGTTCCTCCAGCCACAGTTTAGATCTTATTTAATCCAGCTGTATAACTTACATAATTATCCTATTGTAACACTTGGCCATCAGGTGCCTACAACAATTTTGCCCTTTGAGGCCCTTTTGAGGGTTTTCTGCAGGCAGCCCACGATTGGGTTTGCTTGTCAGTGGGTTGGGGGCATTAGGTAAGGGTTATGAGGCTAAGGGACAGGCTGGAAGTTGGCCTGGAGTTGCAGAGTTAAAGGAATACCTCACCCACAAAATGTCCATTTGTAAATCAATACGTAATGCTGTGTTTGTGGGGCATTTGCGGAACCCATCGGCTGTATTCAGCGTCTGACTTCCGGCAGACGGCGATACAGCCTCTGGTGGCAGACCCCCGATTTTTTGGCATTCTGGTTTGATTTGGGCGGAGGAGGCAAATTTCCGTTTCCTACTTCCGTTTATATATAAGTAAATATGTTGAACCATCGCGATGGATTCAGAGTTTGCAGTGACGCCATTTATGTTCCGCCTCATTAGTTCACCGCACGGACTGTTTAACCTGGCAACAACTGCAGCCGGCTCAAACGTGATTGGTCAATATTGGTCTATACGCGGACTTCAAACAGCCTACAACCAGAAATCAGGGCTCTTCCGCTCTTCTTCCGGAGGCAAGATCTCTGGGGTTTGCTTACAGACTCTACATTCACTGAATGTAGATATAGCCACTAGGGAGGTGCTGACCATGTGACTGAATCAATAAGACTTGGATTATACTGTGTAAGAATTTGTAAATGGATGTTTTGATATACTTCTGCTGTTGTACAATGTGGACCCAATGTGTTTGCCATTTTTGGTGGAGAAATGCAAGAAAAAACATGTTTTTTTCATGAATTCAAGGTAAAAAAGCATGAATAATTCATCTATGACTGGTCAGCTGGGGGGTGGTTAAATCCACCAAGTGTCAGCACCAGGAACATGAAAATCTCTGCATTATTTCTGGCTTGGGGCACAGCAAAGCGGGAGCAGCCCTACAAACGTAAGGGTCTGTCCCTGAGGGAGTGATGAAGTTGCTAATTGGCAGGTTGAGTGTTGGAATTTCAACTGCACAGAGTGTTGGGCACAGTGAAAACACTCATTACAAAATATGACCTTACCCAAGTCCTAATGGTTCTGCTGGTCTTTGGCAATCAAAGAAGCTGTGTGCTTTTTAATATTTCAGCTCTCAGAAGTTAACCTAGCTCTTGTGCACAACTGCACATGCACCATACAGAAGCAAGGTTTTGAACTGACTGTGGCGTGCACATCAAATTAATTTGTTCCTGTTGAAGATTTGTTCAAAGAGAGCAATTTGTCCTTGAATCTAACATCACCACTGAGCAGCATGGCTCCTTCCTGGTTTTAATGCAAGAGATCACTAGTGTCCTACCCTTTTATCTTTTATTTTATTTTTTTATTTTATTTTTTTTTATCATATTACATTTCTTATGTTTTTTATTGCCTCAGTAATAATAACCAACACCATCATCAACAGCATCACCATCATTTTTTATCATGATTGCTGCTTTTCAGCAAGTACACAATATTGCCACAAGATGGCGACATTGTCCATGCTATAAGGGTGCCTCACAGGGCAAGGGCCATTGTGTGATTGTGTGTGTATACTATTTACCAGAATGTGGGGACAAGTGAGTTCATAAGTTTAAGCATTAGATTTTGTATTTTTTAAAATACTTTTTTGTAAAGCTTATAGTCATACTGCTAATGATGGCAAAAGCTGGTATTTTCAACTGTTTATGATACTTTGCATGCATTGCCAGTGCTGTGGCAAGGAATGACTTCACACTGATTCAGGTGTTGCCTTGCGTCATCAGCCTGTTGTAACTGCAAGGTTGATGGCTATTGTGTTCATATGCTAAAACACACTTTTTAAATACTTTTGATTTTCCACTTTAACTCATCCTGTGGGTGCATTTGCTGTAATCTAAGTATCTTTCCATGTACCCCCCAGAAACTACAGTAGTGTCCCATGACAAAGTACTTGTACCCCTGGTTAGGAAACATTGTTTTAGACAGTAATGTACTTCCAGCTCCGTGGCAACAGTTTGATGGAGGCCCTTCCCTCCTCGAATATGACAATGTTGTCCTGCACAAATCCAGGTCCATGAAAATGGAAGGTTTGTATGGATAAACCTGACTTTCGAGAGCAAAGCACCGGCCTCAACCCCATGAAACGACTTTGGGTTGAACTGGAACACAGACTGTAGGCTGGCACATATCACCCAACATCAGTGCCTAACTTTACTGCTATACTTATGGCTGAATGGAGGGAAATCCTGCATGGTTTTTGAACAGTGATGATGATGATGATGATGAGCAGAACATGTGGAATAGGCAAAGGCCACAGGGTTGGATCCTTTTGTTCTCTTCATGTTCTTGTTTTGATTTTCTTGATGTGAGCCATCCCCCATAATACATGGTTATTTTTATTTATTTTAAGTAGTCATAAGTACTAGCCATCCTTGTGTGCACACTTTTTGTGTCTCAAAATGCAACAACATGTCCTTTCTTTCAGAGTGGAAGCAGAAGTAATAGTCACATATTTTGATTCTTGGCTTAAATTACTAAACAAGGTGAACTGTTTTATGACATACATTTTTCATTGTTATTCATTGTGAAGTTATAGACAAAACTAAACTGTATGGTCTATTTTAGGAATTTATCTAACTGAACATCAACTAGATGTTTTCTGTCAACCATTCAGCTCATCTCAGGGAGGGTGAATTCCCCTTCCTACTTTTGAAAAACAAAAGCAAATAAACATGGCAAGGTCACGGTCAATACACATATCAGATGCCAGACTCCAGGGTACAGTCTTAAGACCTAAAGTTCTCCAGCAGAGATCTTAAGGGGATCATGATGCAACAGTGTTGACAGAAAGTTTCCTGTATAACCTGAGAGGACATGTGTGGAGGCAGGCTGGAGACACTGTGAACTCTAGAGGGAGTTTATTAGTTTGTTAGAGCACTTGTGAGTGGGAAGAGCCTGAGGTGTAAGTCATGGTCAGGCCGGAGGCATCTGCCTTTCACCACATGTGTTCCCACTAAATCAGCCCCCAGTAGACATGGCCTCTGGAGAGGTGCAAAGTGTTTCATAAACTAACAGTCATCTCTACAAACATACAAACAACAATTTCTTTCTTAATTAAAGAGGGCCTGAGGGGCACATCAGCTGACTATTAAACATCCCTTTGCCTGTGAAATAACAATAACATCAAATTAAATATCACACGGTTCAATGCCTTGCCAAAACAGCCGTGTTGATTTGTTTATTTTGATCAGTTGTCAAAAGTGTAACTGTAATTCCTCTATCAAAATGCAGAACTCCCCAAAAAATGATGCAACATGTAGGCAACTCACCTGCATGATAAGACTTGTGTGCATGAGCAAATAAAATATAGAAACTTTTGTAACTAACTAAGATTCTCTGAATGAGTCTCACTTGGCTTAAGTTTAAAATCTTTATCTCAGATATAAAGTTCTCCACAGATTAACATGACAGACATTAAGTGTTTTAGATGTTTATGTTAAATTCAGAGTGTATGATTTCCTCATACACCAAATCAGTGTAATTATCTGAAATTATTAAGCCTCCAATGTGGACCACAAAACAATACTGTGTTATATAGCTAACCATGTATGTAGTATGAATGGCTTTATACTGTAATGTTAAACTAGTATGGAGTTACTAGTTTAACATTACAGTTGTTTTTCTCCTGGCTGTGAAAAACAACACACAAAGAGTGCAAATTTCATGTAATATTTTAAATTTATTTCCGCTTTGTTGATACATAATCATACATACATACATTGTTCAAATGCAAAAATGTTTTCTTATTCAAAAACTGAAGGGGGGGGGGACTTACACATAATATAAGCAGTTGAAAATGTTTAATTAATATTTTTGCAGCCTATTACATGTAAAAACTTCCAAATTACAGGGTTTGTTTGGATTCGTCAGTGCTTGTGTGCGATTGACTCGATAGCGGGAAGTGGAGTACCTGTGATGCGTCAGACATCTCTTCACCACCCCACAGTAAAAGTATGGTAGTAGTCCTCAAGTCCTCAATAATAATAATCTGGTTAACAAATTATTATGTAAAAAATAATGATGGCACGAAAAAACCGTTGTCACCATAATGTCTTTCAAAATGATTTTGGTGCCCCCTTCCCCATCATGTTCTTTTTTGTATTCTTCTCTGGTTTCAGTAAGATAACATAACATTTTGGAGCAAATATACAAATGAGCAGTCCAAAACTGGAGGCCAGGATAGCAAATATCTCCACAGCAACACTGAACTTCCCAGGAGAGCTGACATATGCTGGAATAAAGGCAACCCATACTGCACAGAATATCAGCATGCTAAAGGTGATAAATTTGGCTTCATTGAAATTATCAGGCAGTTTCCGAGCCAGAAAAGCAAGAATAAAACATAACATGGCTAGAAGTCCGATGTACCCAAGAACAGCCCAAAAGCCTACAGCTGAACCCAGAGCACACTCTAAAATAATTTTATCCTTGAAGTCTTTAAAATTATTAAATGGAAAAGGAGGTGAAATTGTTAACCAGAGGATACATATGATAACTTGTATAAGAGTGAAACCCAGAACACTGAGCCTCTGCTGTGCAGGCCCAAACCATTTCATCACATTACTACCAGGAAGTGTTGCCCTGAAGGCCATTAACACCACTATGGTTTTCCCCAGAACACATGACATACAGAGGACAAAGGTGATGCCAAATGCTGTGTGTCGCAGCATGCAGGACCACTCAGAGGGCCGGCCGATGAAGGTCAGAGAACACAGGAAACACAGAGTCAAGGAGAAGAGCAGCAGGAAGCTCAGCTCAGAGTTGTTGGCCCTAACAATAGGAGTTTTCCTGTATCTGAAGAAAATGGATGCCACAACAGCAGTGATGCATGTTCCCAGTAAGGACGCTGCAGTGAGCAGTGCTCCCATAACCTCTTCATATGATAGAAACTCTGCCTCCTTCTTTACACAGGCATCTCTTCTCTCATTTGACCAGAACTCAGGGTGGCATCGCACACAGGTGATAGAATCTGAAACATGACATAAAAGCAGGTGTTGGACATAGGGCCGTAATATACTTGCTGCAAACAACGCGACCGCATCAGGGCTGCCATGTGTGATCTGTGTTTGATGCATCGGCCGCACATCTCGACGCGATGTACCGTGACGCGTGCTCGAGATGCAATATTGACATGACTGCTAGAGGCGCTCATGCGAATGAACACTGTGACCGTGAGATCAGACTAGACGGAGTTGCTGTCGAAGCAATGGCGGAAACTTTTGAAGAGAGGCTGACAGACCTGGTGCGGAACTACGTGCATCCCTATAATGTTTCCATGCCGTTACATAGTGACATAATTCTTCTTCCTCATCAAGCATATCAAGGGCATCCATGTTTGTTTACAACACCCGGCAGCCGAATTTTTGGCCGGCATGCGCTTCCCGATTTCCTGGTTATGTTTCTATTGTCTGCCCCAAGTGGAGACTGTCAGTATTGCTGCAGCAAGTACATACACAGACACAGCGCATTGTATACGCGTACGCGCAATCAAGTGGCAAGTCTCTTACGGCCTTTACTCAGTACATTTAATGTTTTGGTCTCTATGTTTTATCTTTTTATCCACACAAGACAGACACAACATGATTACAGATAACAAATGGATAGCCATCAGCTCCATGGCATCATCATTTTATTTGTATCTTATGAGTACAACTTACAGCGTTTTTCAAACTGCAGTGCTGATGTACTATAGCACAAACACAGTTTCATTCACTCTGAGTAAATTTATATCAGTTTCCAAGAGATAGATGTCAAAATTGCCTGCATGCTTAGTAGGACAAGGTGAGGAAATACTGTAGGCCTTTTTGTAAGTTGAGTGATTTGACCCATTCACCACCTTTCTTATGACTTATGTATCAGTATATGTTTATATTTGTGTAAAATATATTGATTCTTGAATGGATAACAACAATGATTTTAAAAGGCTGTATAATTAATTAACGGACCCTTCAGGAACGTCATCAATGCTTTTGAAATCACATTACAAAGCAGTATCTTAAAACTGACATGCTAACTTTTAAACTTTTGTTAAGTCGTGCACTAAATTTTACAACACCTGTACTGTTGCTTATCTCTCCCTCTGCACATTTTAAACAGTCATAGCAGCAGACAGGCTTTCCTTTCTGTAGAACCTTGCGAGTTCCTGGACGACACTTCTCACTGCAAACTGACACAGGGACCTGAAAGGAAAAACAACAATGAACGGGCATTCGCTTTGAACAGATGTTGTGTTTGCAAGTCTCTTTTATTAATGTAAACTGTGTTCACATGGTAGCGCACCTTTTTCAAGTTCTGCGCCCAAATTAAAGACTTATTTTGCAGATTCAGCTGTTTATCTGCAGGTAAAGATGCATCATAAAGACCAACTGTGACAAAGTCCACAATGCCATTTTCTGCTGGCTGCCAGTTTATAATTTCATACTTTGCTGCTGGGTCTCCATTCTCATTAAAGTAAACTTCCTCTCCTTCCTTTGTTTTGAAATGAATCCTTTTTATGTGTTGTAAAATCTAAAAGAATATCCACCGATGTAGATCATTATCTGACACAGTTTTTAGGCCTATTGGCTCAACACCATGACAAACAGACTGCAACAACTGTTTTTTTAACATTTAAAACATTTTCCATGTTTATGTGACTTTATGTGAAAACTATATTTTAAGTCTACTGTGCTCAACTCACCGTATATGGATCTAGCTGCATCTTGTTGCATGTTTTATTACAGCTGAGCATACTATGAAGTGCGTGGGCCACAGCATACACTCCTTTATAGACATTGTTAAAGATAGGCATGAGTGACATATCAGTGAAGCTGTTCTGCACTCCAGTCAGATCTTCATGTCCAGTACATTCTCTCTGATTCTCTGTGGATGACTTTGGCTGCTTGAACTTACAGCTGAATAATGTCTCCCAAAACTCTGTAAACATTTCATTACCAGATGTATTGAGAGGCTTCACATCCAAAATGAACTCTCTCATACCACTGACATGTGCTTTGGGGATGGACAGGCCTATGGCACCATCCAGAATGTGATTCTTATCCATTGCTGCAGTTTGGGAATCAGAGATCCAGGCCTCAGTCCCTACCCACTGGTACCTAGTCAAGTTGTGATGAGACATCTCATGTATTAGCATATCAATGTCCATGTGGGAGAGGAAAGTGACAATCACCTTGGAAGTGGAAGCTTTGATGATGTCAATTATCTTTTGTATTTTGTCTGGTGGATCTGTTCTAAAGAAAGACACAGAGTACTCCAGACAGATGCCCAGCTGCTGGGCTGTTTCTATGAATGTGGCCATGCCATTGTTCCCATAATCATCATTTGTTCTAATAGCTCCAACCCAAGTCCAACCAAAGTGCTTGACCAGCTGTGCCAGGGCTCTGCTCTGGTAGTAGTCACTGGGTATTGTCCTGAGGAAGGATGGGTACTTGGTTTTATCACTGAGACAAGCACAAGTGGCAAAGTGGCTGATCTAGAAGAAAAAAATAAGTTGTAGCCCAAGATAAGATGTTAAATATGAAGCATTTACACAGCACACTACAGTTCTTGAAACAAACAAAAGAACTGTGATGACCAACTGGAGGAACAAAAATTAATTTTCAGAAATCAAATCATATTTGTACAAATGTTACCTACCAGTGGGATATGAAAGGGTCCGATTACAGTAGCTATAGCCATGCAAGGAGAGGAAGAGGTCTCTCCCATAATGGCCTGCACTTGAGCTGGCTTGGTACATGGTCCCTGGGAGAATGCAGATAACTCCTCATTACCATTAGCCAAAGCCAGTGTAACCCTCACACCTCTGGCAATTGAGCCACAGACATCATAGATCTTATAGCCCAGAGAGATGCCAGGCAGCAGGTCTGTCCTGTTATTAATCTCCTCTATGGCAAAGAGCATAGCCTGGGCATACTGGAAACCTCTGGAATTGAAACTTGATGCAGACAGTTAATTGGAATCACAATGAATTCGTTCTTTAAACAAAAACAACAGCATAGCACAGTAAAATGAAGCATTTGATGGTATGAACACACTTGAGGATATATTTCTTGAATGCTCAGTTTGATAACCCATTTTGTATCTGTATCCACTTATTGTGAGATATTTGAAATCTAGATTTCATAATTCACCTGATGCATTGCAGTGGCAGTGGTTTGTGTATGTAGGTGTCCTTTCTTTCTTTCCAGCTGCTGTGGAAAGAGAAGATTCCCCCTAAGATAATGTCTCCGTCCTTAGACAGATGGGGGTTCTCAGGATCCCCTCTTCGCCTGCATACTGGTTCCTCAGCCTGAGAGAAAGATGCCACCAGTAACAGCTGTAAGAGTGCCCATCCCTGCTCTGGCCACCTCTGTGTAGATGTCATACTGTCTGGTTGACACATGCAGTTGAATGCAAATGAAAAGCCTGTACTGGTATTTATACATTTTGGAGCAGCATAAAAGATAATAATGGAACAATTAAACAAGACGGGACGAGAGGAAGGAGGTGCCCAAACAGCAAAAAAAAAAAGTTTTAATAAAACGTAATTGTACATGTTATCCGATATGAATATTCAGTTATGCTGTAAAAAAGTCTTTTTAACATTATTACATTTTAACATCATGGAGGTAAGTTTAGAATTTTTATTTTCTCCTTGGAGAATCTTCTCACTACTGTATTTAATATTGAGTGGGCCTTCCTAATCAGCCTCTAGGTATTTGTATTCAGGCTAAAGAAAATGGACAGTCATGTCATTGAATGCTTTAGTCTGGTTTCTGTAGACAGAGAAGTATTCAGCTGGATCTCTTGTGCTCTGTCATTTACATGAGTTTCAACCCAAAACCGAGCTCAGGAATCTGTCCAGCCATCAGATGTGGTTGTGTGGAACTGTAAGCACTGCCACAATCCACATAATTAATAATTTATCATTGCATATGATTTGCAAGACTGTGTGTACAAGCCTAGTTCATACTATTACTGACATGACCCCAGCTAGCCCTGTGCATATAGGCCTAGCTTTTTTTAGAGGGTGGGGGGTGGGTGCTGCAGTGGACAAGTCCCCCTTCATATTTAGAACATGTGCATTTGTCCCCTCCAATGAAAACATGACAGTAGCAGAGGAATTTGATTTGATAATATTAAATTTATACCAAAAATGAATGCAAAAAAGGTACATAATAAAAATTCACCAGAATGCAGAAAATTAAATGATTGACACCCAGAGGATCCCCAACCCCCCTGTGAAAAACAACACAAAGTAGAGTAAATATTTCATGCAATATTTTAATTTTATTTCTGTTTTGTTGATACATATTGTTTGAAGATGACAATTGTTATTTGTGATATCTTTATTTTTATTATTTTCAAAATATTGAATATTGAGGTCCATTCTTGATTTGGGAACACATATATACAGTGATAAGAAATTAAAACACACGCTTGAAAAAAAAACCTGATATATTACAGGTTTTGTATCAGGATAAACTTCAGAGATTAGGTCCAAAGTACACTGGAGCACACGGACTTGAGCTAACAAACTTTATTTGAGGCCTAATGTTTCGGCTCCAGGTGTGTCTACATGACTCTCAAGTCTGTTTGCTGTAGTATACTGTGGACATAATCTCTGAAGTGAAGCGTGTTTAACCTCTTCCTTCATGCATTTCAGGGTTGTATTCATCTATATTAAATCTGTTAAATTCATCTCAAGTTATCTGAATTGTTGATATACAGACATAATAAGGGTATTTGTGATTTTTCATTTGAACTAGAAAATCAGTTTTTCTATCTATGAATTTACAGTGAGACTTGAAAGTTTACATTTCCTCAGAAATTACTATATTTTAAGTATATTAAATGAATCTATAAAATCATGTATGAACTGATAAAGGGCAGAAAATAAACAAATGAATGAAAAGATAAATAAATTAAATCTATTGCTCTGATTTAACAAATAACTCACAGGGTTCTTGGGGTCACTTTACCCATCAAATGTTTCTTTGTATTGTTCTCAGGCTTTAATAAAATGATATAGCATTTGGGCAAAAAAATACAAAACAGCATTCCATAGCTTGAAGCCAGAATAGCAAATATCTCCACAGCCACAGTGAACTTCCCAGGAGAGCTGGCATATGCTGGAATAAAGGTGATCCATACTGCACAGAATATCAGCATGCTGAAGGTGATGAATTTAGCTTCATTGAAATTATCAGGCAGCTTTCTAGCCAAAAAAGCGAGCACAAAACATAACACAGCTAAGAGTCCAATGTATCCTAATACAGCCCAGAACCCAACAGGCGATCCCAGAGCACACTCAAGAATAATCTTTTCTTTATAGTGGTTCATATTTTTGAAGGGAAAGGGAGGGTTGATGGTCAGCCAGAGTATGCAAATTACAACCTGTATGAGAGTGAAAGCCAGAACACTGAGCCTCTGCTGTGCAGGCCCAAACCATTTCATCACATTACTACCAGGAAGTGTTGCCCTGAAGGCCATTAACACCACTATAGTTTTCCCCAGAACACATGAGATACAGAGGACAAAGGTGATGCCAAATGCTGTGTGTCGCAGCATGCAGGACCACTCAGAGGGCCGGCCGATGAAGGTCAGAGAACACAGGAAACACAGAGTCAAGGAGAAGAGCAGCAGGAAGCTCAGCTCAGAGTTGTTGGCTCTGACAATAGGAGTCTGCCTGTAGTGGAAAAATATCAAGGCTATAGTCGTCGCCAGGCAGGCACCAAAGACAGAAAAGGTGACCAATAGTATACCCATCAGTTCCCTGAAGGTGAGGAACTCAATAGCTTTCAGATCACAGTTATTCCTCTCTTTGTTGGACTTGTACTCAGGAAGGCATTTGTCACATTTCACAGCATCTGGAAGCATAAATATGTTTAGGCTGTAGAGCACACACATCTTCAGATAGACCAGTAAAGTGCTGGCAGTGATTTTGCCCAACAGAAACACGATGAGTGCTAGAGTAAAGGCTAGGAACCCTGCTGTCTCACTTGTACTGTTGCTGAACTCCCCGTCAGCACAGGTGATGCAATCAAAACAGCAGATAGGTTTGCCCTTGACAAAGGCCCGGCGGGTGCCTGGCAGACAGCTCTCACTGCATACAGACCTTGGCACCTGCATCACAGAGACAACATTAAAATTCATGATAACTTCCAGACTCATAATCATGTTAATATGGTAATGACTTACTTACTAACTCTTTATTACTCACAATAAAAAGGAAGAATGTTATGTTCAAAAAAAAAAAAAAAAAAAATTCATTACATTTACTTACTTCGAGATTCTCGCCTGCCCAGATGGCTCCCACACCTGGTTTCATCTCAAACTGCTGACCCTCAGGCTGGGAGGCATCGTAGTAACCAATGGTCTCAAAGACTATGTAACCTGTCTCATCCATCTGCCAGTTTACGAGTGCATAACGTGCCACAGGGTCTCCCAACTCATCAAAGAACACGTTTTCACCAATCTTGGTAGTGAAATTGACCTTTGTTAAGTAATGCAGCACCTGCAGGAACACAATGATGTTGTTATTGCATACTGTACATACATTTACCGTAATTTTGATTTAGGCCCTGCATTTTGTTTTCATGTGTACCTGCCATGGTTGGACCTTTTCTCTATCAGCACATGTATTATTCTCAAAAGGCCCCTGTCCATCTTCACAAGTAAACAACATGTGTAATGCATGAGCGACAGCATATGTTGCCTTGTAAACGTTATTCAGCAAACTGGCATCTGAAACATCTGTGAAGCGTGTGTTTGTGTCCCACAGAGACTCTCTCCCAGTGCAGGCTGCGACTGAACCCCGGGCTTCAGTCTCTGCTTGGGGAGTCAGGGTGCAGCCGAACACCATCTCCCACAACTCCACCAGTCCCTGGTTTCCCAGTGTGGTGGAGGGCCTGCTGTTAGCCAGGAACTCTTGCAGTCCAGGGATATGAGCATTTAGTGCTGCGAAGCCCACTGCCCCCTGGACCACTGCGTAGTTTACTGGAGAGGCGATATAGCGATAAGTGATCCAGCCCTCACTGCCCACCCACTGCAGGCCTGTAACATTCTGAGCATGAAGCTCCTTAATGAGTATGTCAAGGTCAGTGCCATCAGCAAATGCCACTATTACCTTAGAGGTGGATTTCTTTATAATATCCACCACCTCTAAGAACCACTTCCTTGGATCAGTTCTGTAAATAGCCACTGAGTACTCAACACATACACCTTCTCCTTCTGCTGCTTCCAGGAAAGTGGCCATGCCACCATTCCCATAGTCACTATTGGTTCTTATAGCCCCTACCCAGGTCCAGCCAAAGTGTTTCACAAGCTTTGCAAGGGCTTTGCTCTGGTAAATGTCATTAGGTATGGTTCTGAAGAAAGAGGGATAGTCTCTTCTGTTGCTAAGACATGCACAAGTGGCCGAATGACTGATCTGAAGGTAAAACAGAGTAACAGCTCATTTCAAGGCGTCTTCAATGAATCACACATGAAATAAAACATTTTCACACATTACTTCATTTTCAACAGTACAAATTCGCTGGACAGTTAATGCCTGCATCGAGTGCACATGCCCCCAACACTCACCACAGGTATATGAAAGGGTCCCATGGTGCGTGCAATACCTATTGTAGAGGTGGATGTGGTTTCCCCTATGACAGCATGCACATTTGAGAGTTTGTTACAGCTGTCTTCCCCACTCTCATACCTATTCATCAGGTTTAGCGATGCCCTGATGGACAAAGGGATACTCGGGCAGGAGTCAAAGATCCTGTAACCCAGTGTAACTCCTGGCAGCAGCTCTGAGCTGTTATTGATCTCCCCTATGGCAAAAATCATAGTGTATGCATACTGAAGCTCTCCCGGATCCAGTCTGAAAAAAGGAGAGTGACCAAATGTGAAAAGTAAAATTTCTGAGACACACAAGCATGTACACGCAAAACACAAATAAAAACACATTGCAATACAATTTACAGTGACATTTTTCCGCATCCCTCTCTTACCCTTCACACTGGATCGTTCCTGGGTTGACCTGGAGAGCTGGATTGACACTGATTGGGTTCTGATGGAAGGAGAAAATGCCTCCAATGTTGATGTCTCCCTCCTTAGAAAACTGGGACAGTTCTTTTGTCCCATAAGTTTGACACTCAGGCTTCCCTTGTCTGACAGCCAGAAGGGAAAGAAGTAGCAGATCTGCTATCAGCAGCATAGTTGCCCACCTCGATATTTACCACCCGAGGCCCAAAGGTAAAAACTCTGAGCATTTTATAGGGTTTTTCTCCTAACTATCACAAAGCCACAGGGGCCTGGGTAAAACCTATGCGAATATTGTGTGTCTGTCCACCAATGACAGCACTTGTGATGTGACTGACAGATGGATTGGCCAATAAGAGGACCTGCTACTTTTGTATGTCATCTTTGTTTTTAGCATAACCAATTACTTCCAATAATAATGTACCAAATCTGTGTTCTTCGGTATATCTGAGCTGTGGTTATGGATTGAATATTCTGCTTTAATTTAAAGCTAAATAATGAAAAAAGACATCTTTTGACTCTGGGCTAACATATATTCCCACCTAAAGTAGGCAAAACTGTCCCACTCCTCCAAAGAAGCTGAAACCTAAAGAGCTTAATGTTATTTTCCGCTTCACATTTGTCACAGAGAAATCATTCTGCTGAAAATATCCAAAGTCAAACAATATATTAAATGGACGGATGTTGCTTTTTGCATGCATGTGTGCTTCCCTTTAAATGTAGTGTATTGTAAATAGAATGCAATGTATTATCTTAACTTGTAATTTCAAGGGATTTGATATAAAGGTCCAGTGTGTAGGATTTAGGGGCATCAAATGGTGAGGTTGCAGAACTAAAACTCTTCTCGTGTGCCAAACATGTAGGAGAACTACGACGGCCGACATGGAAACATGAATGGCCTTATCTAGAGCCAGTGTCTGGTTTATCCGCTCTGGGCTACTGTAGAATAACATGGCAGACTTAGTGGAAAAGGACCTGCTCTGTAGGTTAATATCAATGGCTCTTTCTAAGGTAATACAAAAAACAGCAATTCTTATCTAAGGCGATTATAAACAAATTAAAATATAGTAATGAATATTATATAATCCAAGAGATGGCCCTAACTCCTACACCCTGGACCTTTAATACACCTGAGGAGATTCAATATATAATTCAGCCTCAGGGAATGCCATGCACTGAAATTATATTTGCAATTATGGCCAGTCCCTTTGGCAATAACTGGACGCACTGATTCAATTTAGCAAATAACTACATATGAACAAGCAAGTACTCTGCATATTGCTCAATGTCAAAGGGGGCAGAAAAAAATGTCTTGGACCATTCTCTGTTCCATGGGCGGATCTACCGGGGTGGCATATGGTGGCAACTGCAAAGTCACTGAATGCTGCTGAGTCAAGATACAAATAGATGTCCAACATTTTAAAATCTACTGTATTTTAACCTCAACGTCTTTTCATGTGCAAATCACCAAATATATCATGGGTCAGACTGTGAGTTTACAGTAATGCCCGTATGTCTTTGATCTATAGCCTGGCCTATATGTTTTAAATATTCTTATTTTTCAGTTGCTGCCTCCTGTGTTTTTCCCCATCAGATTAAATCTGAACAAATATATTATTATATATTATTAATATAATGTAATGTATCTACAGCCTGATACACAGTCAGATTCCACCACTTTATCTTCATTAAGGAAATGTAAGTCTGATAAATGATGAATAAACGGACAACACTTCATCAAACTTTTTTATTAACTTTATGGTTAACTTATTTACACTTTCCTCGCTCTGACTCAGGCTCTTCTTTTAAAGATAAACGTGCACCGTCTGCTACACATGCATTAATATCTCTGCATCCACTGGATTAAAATGGAGGCACTTTTATTCATCATCTTTTATCATCTTTTATTTGTGAGTGAACATACTCACAGTTGACTGAACTAAATCAAATCAGCTGTTCTGGAACCGCTAACTCAGAGTTTCCCATCTCAGGGTAAATCAACTCAGAGTTCAGGGTTAGACTCAGAGTTTGTTGAACCTCCTTCAACACTTATTCCTAATATGAACTGTTTCACATGAAACCTCAAATGCAAGACATTGATTGCATGAGATGAAGTTTGTCTGTATAATTTTGTAAATGGCAGTCCGTGCCCTTATGTAGTGTGAACATACTATTTCTCATCAAACTGTGTTAACTGTGTGATTAAATACGTCTGCCATATGTTGCCACCCCTCAAAAATTCCTGCCCCCCTCTTGCCACCCCATAAATATTTTTCTAGATCTGCCCCTGCTCTGTTCAGATATTTTAGTGTTACTATTCTGCATAGTAATTTATAGTGACTTTGACTGGCTTCTCCCCATCATGTCCTTTTTTGTATTTTGTTCTGGTTTTAACAGTAAAATATAACACTTTGGAGCAAATATACAAAAGAGCAAACCAAAACTGGAGGCCAGAATAGCAAATATCTCCACAGCTACAGTGAACTTCCCAGGAGAGCTGACATATGCTGGGATAAAAGTGAGCCATACTGCACAGAATATCAACATGCTGAAGGTAATGAACTTAGCTTCATTGAAATTATCAGGCAGCTTTCGAGCCAGGAAAGCAAGGACAAAGCAAAGCACAGCCAGGAGTCCTATATACCCCAGCACAGCCCAGAATCCTACAGGTGAACCTAAATCACACTCCAGAATAATCCTCTCAGTGGCATGAGCTGTGTTTTTGTAAGGGAATGGCGGGGCAAGAGTTAACCACAGCACACAAACTAACACCTGCAGAAAGGTACAGCTGAAAACACTTGTTCTCTGAAGCGGAACAGAACACTGAGGAACTGTATTCGCTGGCCTTCTAGCCTTAAAGGCCATCACCACTGCTATGGTTTTAGCTAAGATACAAGAAATGCACAGAGCAAAGGTGATGCCAAATGCTGTGTGTCGCAGCATGCAGGACCACTCAGAGGGCCGGCAGATGAAGGTCAGAGAACACAGGAAACACAGAGTCAAGGAGAAGAGCAGCAGGAAGCTCAGCTCAGAGTTGCTGGCTCTGACAAGAGGTGTGTGACGAAACCGAAAAAAGACACCTGACACCACCAGGGTTAAACTTGCTCCAAACACTGAGAATGCAGTGAGGAGGGCACCCATGGTTTCTCCATAAGATAGGAACTCGATCACCTTTGGTACACACTGGCTGTGATCTTCATTCGACCAGTATTCCAGTGGACAACGTGAACACTCGGCAGAATCTGAAGGGAAAACAGGAAACACTGAAATTAGTTTTAATGCTGTAAGCTGCAAGTTATGGGAACAGAGCACATATTATGTAAAATAACTAGCTTTATTTAACTCTTTCCCCGCCACTGATGAGATTTTCCATCACTTATGACACAATGCTTCCCCGCCATTGACGAGATATACCGTCAATCCGTGTTTTCACTGTTATAAGATAGGGGGTGCTGTTACACATCTTATGAAATAGAACAGCACTGCCATCTCCAAAAACAGCAGGTTTTTTTTTATGAAAATGCACAAATTAAAGTGTTGATAAAAATGGAAGAATGGAATAAGATAGAATAAAATGTTTTTTGTGTTTAAAAAAAAGGGTCTCTTCTTTAGTTTCATGTATATAGCTACTGTTTACATATTCATGAAACAAATTATTCTGTGAATCTTGAAAGATGGGTGAATATGATGAAAAATGCTGGCAGTCAAAATAATACTCTGGCGGGGAAAGTGTTGAAATACTGCAAAGAATTGATTGGTTCATTGATTTCGTTGAAATATTACATAATACAATACATGTCAAAGCTTCTACTCACTGCTGGAGTTGCTGATCTCTCCAGCAGCACAGGCGATGCATGAGAAACAGCAGATAGGTTTGCCTTTAATCACAGCCTGACGGAAACCTGGCAGACAACTCTCACTGCAGATGGACTGTGGCCTCTGTAGCAACACACAACCCATAGTTTATTGGCCCTGTAATTCCAAACACTTATTCAATTTGGTTTATTTAATCATCATTGGAAGCTTTATGGGTCTCTTAAATACACATCAATCTGCAGAAGTAAAACTCCTCGCACTCAGCATGTTCTGCAAAATATAGACTACATACTGTGAATTATGTATTATATAAATTTCAATTTTTAAAACTTTTATATGACTTCCTGAACAATGTCGAATGGATCTCATTGCAATGATGGAAATGGCTGAGGGAACAGTTTTTACTTTATCAATCAACCTCAACAATGAATATTTCAAACTTAACACATTTGATACCTTTTGGGATTCGGCAGCCCATGTTATGTTTATTCTGTTCATGGTAAACGGCTTTCCTGTTGGTAGTGCAGCATCGTAGCTCCCTACAGTCACAAACACAGTATCTCCTGCTCGATTTCTCTGCCAGTTCACCAGCTCATAAGCCGCCGCAGGGTCTCCATTTTCATCAAAATACACCCTTTCTCCTGACTGAAGGGTGAAATTCACATCTTGGAGGTGTTTCACAACCTGCCAACAGAAAACAGTGGTGAACAAGTTAAATAAAAGGGACTTAATATTCAAATTGTTTATATAATTCATGAAGGCAAACTTTTACCTGTTTTGGCTCTAAATCATCTTTCCAAGTACAAGACCGATTCCGCACTCCACCACTTTGCCCACATTTTAACATGCTATGCATGCTATGAGCCACAGCATACACAGCCTTATACACATTGTTAGATATTCTTAGCTCTGACACATCTGTGAAAGGATTGTCGATGTCCTGTAGTCTCTCAGAGCCAGAACACTGCGTCTGACTATGCAGACTGGATTGAAAACTACACCCAAATGTAGCTTCCCAGAACTCTCTCAGCAGAGCATTATGGGGGTCTTGACTTGGGTTAACCCGCCAAAGAAACTCTTGAAGGCCTGTGATCTTTGTTTTTCTAATGGTGAAGCCCAGAGACCCTGTCAGGATTCCCGAGTACCTCTTAGTGGCTAAATGACCTGCTGTAATCCAGGACTCACTGCCCACCCACTGCAGCCCGGTCAAGTTCTGCTTCAGAGCTTCCTCAAGCAGGATGTCCATCTCGCCCTGGGCAAGGAAGGCAACTAGAACCCTTGCACTGCCACTTTGGATCACTCTTACCACCCTGGCGACATGCTCACTAGGGTCAGTTCTTGAGATGGCCTCTGAATACTCAACACAGACCCCCTCCTGGCTTGCAGCTGCGATAAATGTTGCCATGCCATTGTTACCATAATCATTGTCACTTCTGACTGCCCCAACCCATGTCCAGCCAAAATGCTTAACCAGTTTTGCCAGTGCTCTGCTCTGATAGTGGTCACTAGGGATGGTTCTGAAAAAGTAGGGGTACTCCTTTATGTTATTCAGACAAGCACAAGTAGCAAAGTGGCTGATCTAATAAAAAAAAAACAAAATGAGGGAAACAAAGAACATGTATAACATTTGAGTATTAGGGTACAAAACAGCCAAAATGTTGTTTGACTCAACATCTGACTTTGACTCAATCTGCTGAATCTCCAAACCAAGAAAACCCTAAACATCACCTTAGCATAGCCATAATATTACCAGATTTAGTGTTTGTTGATGGTCACTTTACAGTGCGCTGATCATTGTACAGATCCAGATTATTATATTTTGTACAAAGGAAATCAGTCAAAATATGCTCACAAATATTTACCACTGGTATTTGGAAAATCCCTGATATTTGTAGCATCACAATGGTTGAGGAGGACTCAGAGGCTCCGATGATGGCATGAACAGATGACCGTCTTGAGCAAGTTTTTCCCAAAGTCCTTTCCGGCCCGTTCATGAGACCCATCACTGCACGTGTTGAAGGCAGTGTTGAACCACAGCTATCAAATATCTTATAACCAACTGAAATATTAGGCAACAGAGAGCTGCTATTGTTGATCTCCTGGATGGCAAAAATCATTGTTTGAGCAAATCGAAATTCTCTGAAATTGATCCTGAAAGGAATAAGAACAGTTTTCACTGACAGTGCTCCGATTTCATATTGCTTTTCTGTCATTATAAAACCAATAAATGAGAAAGTACCTGGAACATATGAGAGGTTCTGGAGTATCTGTGAAGGAGAGCGGAGGATTTGATATTTGGCTATGGATGGAGAAAGCTCCACCAATAATGATATCTCCTTCTTTAGATAACAGGGGAAACTCTGGGCTCCCCAGCATCTCACAGAGGACAGTGTCTTTCTCTGCTCCAGAGACTCCCACAAAAAGCACAAATAGTAACATTATATAGACACAGTCAGACATCTGGTACAAACAGGCACACACATGTACACACAAACCTGTACTCTGTGATGAGTCCTTCTATCGCCGATCAAAACGTGTACCTTCGCTCACAGGCAGGGCTTTATACCTCAGCAGATGATGATGATTGAGGTCCTCTTATTGAATCACTGAATGATGATGTCATATCGCTTTGCTCTACATTTGAGATGATATATTCTGTTTTCAAGTCCATCATGTTGTTATCACTGTAGTTGTGAAAAAAAATGTATGTAGATGCAATAAGGGGAAATAAACAGCATTTAAACATACTTTAGTTGCAAACTGAGGATGACACAAAGTTTTTATAGCAGCTGGAGTTATTTTCATTTGCAGCAATTAAATCAAATCTACATTAAAGGCGCTGTATGTAAGAATGTGGCCACAACGGTTACTGCACTCAAATTCAAAATACTGCTGCAAGTCGTGTCCACCCCTCTCCCCTACAGATTTGAGGTTGCTGGACAGCAGCACGCTGGAGATTGATTTGTTTGCCCACGGGTGGCTGCCGTGGCAGGGCCACGTCGCCGCGTCCTTGATCTTTGGTTTTCCAGCGGACTGTTCGAGCAAGTCCGGCTTCTCTGCTGCTAACGCTGCTGCCAGGATACAGCTGGCGGTGGGTGGCGCAACAGGCCAAAACACAAATTCAAAACATAAACATAATTTGCAGACTGTAAAAATGATTTTTAAATGTGAATATTCTGGCTGTACTATTGTTGTCAGTGAGATCAGTATGTTATATGAACATTATTCCTTAGTCTCTGTGACATATTAGGATGATTTTACGACTAAAGATGTCCGATATTATCGGCCTACCGATATTATCGGCCGATATTGGCATTAAAATGTAATATCGGAAATTATCGGTATCGGTTTTTACTTTTTTAATGACACAACTTTTACACAGCATGCACATATTATACATCAAACTCTTCAGCTACTTCTCCTCTCACTCAGAATGTCAAAATATGAGAGATGTGGTGTATAGTTTTTGAGATATCTTTGTTTGTTTGTAATATGTGTAATGTTAGTTGCCTAAAATGATTTAGTTTTTCTTTTCTTTTTTTCTGAGGGGGGGGGGGGGGACCCCGCATATATCGGTATCGGAAATTAAGAGTTGGACAATATCGGTATATCGGATATCGGTAAAAAAGCCAATATCGAACATCCCTATTTACGACTATTTGCTTTAGAGTTCTTACATATAGCTCCTTTAAGGAAAAGGGGAAAATAGAAAAGGGAAAGCTGGAAATCAATCTCAATAATCAGGAAAAGATCCTGAGAAACACTAAAAAATAACTGTTAATTTTCATTTATATAGCCTAACTAGTACATACCCACTGGTAGCTTTGTCACCTTCTACCTATGGCAATCCTCAATGCCTATGTGTAGTTTCACAAAGACTGACCATGTCAGTGAGTAGAAAAATGTGGGACAGACAGAATGACTGACTGACAGTTTCCGTGATTATGTACAGCAGACCATACCATGACTTAGTCATACCAAAAATTAGATTAAAAAAAAAAAAAAAAGATACGAAATTAGCTCTCTAGCGCCCCCATTTTGTTTGATCAGTCAATAATGGAGGGGTCCTCTCAGATTAGTTTTCCAACTTTTGCTAAGAGAGAACTTTAGATATTGGTCCCTAGATTATGTTCACAGAGTTTCATGCAGATCGGTCAAACTTCCGAGGAAGAGATCGATTTGAAGTGTTTTTCAAAAATTCAAAATGGCAGAAAATCCATATAACTGGAAGTTATGGGTTCTTGAGGCAAATTTGTTCCTCATGAGGAGAGGCATCTCTGTGCAAAGTTCAGTTGGTTGCTATAGCGCCCCCTTTGGCCAATTGATGTAGTATGGCTTCATTCGCATCCTCCCATGACCCTCTACCACTGTGCCAAATCTCACATGGATTGACCATGTCAGTCAGGAGAAAAACGTGGAACAGAAACACACACAGTTTTCATCATTATATAGGAAGATAAGATGTCACAAATCACAATTTGCTTAGGGGGTCCTTACAACATACATCACCCTCTATCCTTGGATCCTCACAAGTAAGAACAATTACACAGAGTTACATAATAGTGCCATACTTTTGTTTGGCCGCATCATCAAGCTAGTTTGCGGTCTCTGACTAACAGACAACTACAGTAGCTACTTGACACTCATCTACAGCAGAAAACAGCACTTAAAAATGACAGCTCTGTGCTGGAAATTTACTGTACCTAAAAACAAAGTGTGTTTTCTCGAAACTTGACAAGTTTGAGAGTCATTTGTGGTCCATTCAGAATGGACCCGGACAAGCTTTGGACAACGACCCACCAGTTGGGAACCACTGGTTTAACACTGTCATTCTTGTTATTTGATAGAGTTGCGTATGTATGCGCAGTGCACAGAACATGCGCTGTATATCAACATCTAAAGGCACAACAGATTCTAAGTACTCCTGAGGCTTCCTAAAATACAGCTTAGACTGTTCTGACCTATATCAAGTAAAACCCAGCCTGTCAGACTTGATCTGAAATATCCTTATTAAGCACTGTACAGAGGATACATCTGTGATTTCAGTAAGAACAACTAAATATTTCTCTCTATCCATTGTTATTGTTATTATTATTATTATTATTATTATTATTATTATTATTATTCATTTATTTATTTTGTTGATATTTTTATTTATTTACTTTCTTTCCTGGCATGTGTCTAACATCTAACATTACAGCCTTAATTCTTGCCCAACTATGTTAAAATGAAACCCTAAACATATGCTACGTTTTATGATATATCTTATACTTGCTTGTGACCTTTGACCTTTAGTCCACAGAGCACTGATATGCCCTTCAAACTTGCCACTGTGGACCTGTGCATTGGCAAGATTCAAGGTGTGAATGTTTGTTACTGGTTAAGTGTGAACAGGACATACGGTGGCCGAGACCCGCCATCGCTGCAAATAAAAAAAACGTTGCAAATTAAACAGAAACGCCGCGATGCAAATAAAAAAGCAACGATGCAAATAAAAAAGCCACAACGGAAATGAATTACCGGGGACTATTATTGCCGATGCACGTTTTTTTTTTATGTGAAAGAAGAGGAAGAAGAAGAAGAAGAGAGAGGAAAGTAACAAGAAGACGAAAAAGAAAAAGAAAAACAAACGAAAAACTAAGTGTGTTATATATGGTTAGGCCATGTAGCCCCAGGTTTGATATGAAGCTGAACTGAAGGATGCTGGTGTTCCTCTATCTGTATGCTATAACGTTAGATGAATTCGGCGAGTGATTTGTGTATGCCGCCATCTTGCGGCAGCGCCATTGCTGCGGTCGTCAGCAATGGCAGCAATCGTTTGAGCGATAAGCAGGAAAGATAAGAGTAATAGGGAGACAATAGACACTGTGTAATATAACGTTAGCATACGTTACGTGTGCTGACGTTAGCAAGCTAGCAGCGTGACATTTAATCATTATGGACAGGGTACGTGACTAAAAACAACAACAAACAACAACACGTGTTTGTGTTTTGTTTTAGGTATTCAAGAATATTTTATTGATCGCCTGGCCTCCGATGACCAGAAAAACGGCAATTACAGGTTTCTGATTCAGGGTCAAAATTACCTGACTCCGGATGGGTCGGGCAAAATTTTACATCACCTTTTAGACGACCATCACATCAATTGAAGGCGATCAATATTGATTGCCTTCAATATGATGTGATGGTCACGTAGCCTCTCCATAATGATTAAATGTCACACTGCTAGCTTGCTAATGTCAGCACACGTAATGTATACTAACGTATATTACACAGTGTTTAATGATACAGTCTATTATCTCCCTATTACTCTAATCTTTCCTGCTTATCGCTCAAACAGATGATTAATTTCTAAATTAATATCGGAACTCATTTAAGATACCTTCATCAGTTACCGGAGCCACTGTCTAACATCAACCCAGCTATTCATGATGCTGTCATTGTGGAGAGTCAGTTCACAATGACAGCATAATGAATTGATGACTGACACATGTCACCGCAGCAATGGCGCCCGCAAGATGGCGGCATACACAAATTGATCACCCGAATTCGTCTATACTATACAATGGAGGAACACCAGCATCCTCCAGTTCAGCTTCATATCAAACCTGGGGCTACATGGCCTAACCATATATAACACACTTAGTTTTTCGTTTGTTTTTCTTTTTCTTTTTCGTCTTCTTGTTTCCTCTCTCTTCTTCTTCTTCTTCTTCTTCTTTCACATAAAAAAAACATGTGCATCAGCAATAATAGTCCCCGGTAATTCACTTCCGTTGTGGCTTTTTTATTTGCATCGTTGCTTTTTTTATTTGCGTCAATGCTTTTTTTTTATTTGTATCGCGGCGTTTCTTTTTATTTGCAGCGTTTTTTTTATTTGCAGCTATGGCGGGTCTCGGCCACCGTAAGGACATACATACAGACATACAGAAAAAGAGAACCTGGTCTGCAGAGAACGTTCCTGAATAAACTAAAGTTAAGGTCCTTGTATTTCATTAGTTCTTAGTTATTAGTCTTATACTATTTTATCTGGGGGAGCTAAAGACAGAACAGTCTGTGTGGGAGAGCTTAGTGTCAAGTTCAGGTTCCTGTAAAGTATTTTTGTAATGACAAAGCCCTTTCACCGACATGCTTTTGTAATAGGCCTATATGTGCATATCATGGTTGTGTGACATCAGTGTTCAAGGTAAAGTCATGCACAATGAGTCTCCACTATGCAGGCCCTCACTGTGTTAATTCAAATGAAGAGACAGAAGATAATGAATAGTTTTTTTTATTAATGAAATACATATTTTTTACATAAGTGCTTTTAAACTGTCTGGATAGCTGTACTGGAAATGTAGAATTCACTACATACAAGTTCAACTGTTTATCTATCTATCTATCCATCTATCTATCTATCTATCTATCTATCTATCTATCTATGAAATAATTAAAGGGAATGATAGTCTTTGGTTTTGTTGTATACCTAGATTTAATCGGATCCTGTTTTTCCCATTAGATATTTCTTTGTATTTAGTTCAGGTTTGAGAACAATAATAAAACACTTTGGAGCAAATATACAGAGAAGAAGGCTATAACTGGAGACTAAAATGGCAAATATCTCCACAGCCACAGTGAACTTCCCAGGAGAGCTGGCATATGCTGGGATAAAGGTGATCCATACTGCACAGAAAATCAGCATGCTGAAGGTGATGAATTTAGCTTCATTGAAATTATCAGGCAGCTTTCTAGCCAAAAAAGCAAGCACAAAACACAACACAGCTAAGAGTCCTATGTATCCTAATACAGCCCCAAACCCAACGGGATCCCAGAGCACACTCAAGAATAATCTTTTCTTTATAGTGGTTCATATTTTTGAAGGGAAAGGGAGGGTTGATGGTCAGCCAGAGTATGCAAATTACAACCTGTATGAGAGTGAAAGCCAGAACACTGAGCCTCTGCTGTGCAGGCCCAAACCATTTCATCACATTACTACCAGGAAGTGTTGCCCTGAAGGCCATTAACACCACTATAGTTTTCCCCAGAACACATGAGATACAGAGGACAAAGGTGATGCCAAATGCTGTGTGTCGCAGCATGCAGGACCACTCAGAGGCCGGCCGATGAAGGTCAGAGAACACAGGAAACACAGAGTCAAGGAGAAGAGCAGCAGGAAGCTCAGCTCAGAGTTGTTGGCCTTCACCAATGGAGTATCCTTATTGATCAAGAATAGCAGCCACAGTTAAAGTAAGGAGCACACCAAACAAGGTAAAAATACAAGTATTATGCCCATAACCTCAGTGAAGAAGAGGAACTCGACAATTTTCAGTATACATGCATCTCTGTTTTGATTGGACCAATACTCTTCAGGACACTTTTGCAGTCATTAGAATCTGTAATAGAAATATTGTCACTTTTATTGTGATTCATTCAGTTACATCCTTAAGGCGCTAATAAGAGACCGAACTATAGCAAACTTGAACATGATACACAGAGGTGGGAAGCAAACAAGGTCAGGTCTGTTGCACATATACCTGTACTGTTGCTGATTTCTCCCTCTGCACATGGTAAACAGTCATAGCAGCAGACTGGCTTTCCTTCTGATGGACTTTATAAGTTCCTGGAGGACAGCTGTCACTGCACACTGACACAGGCACCTTTAAATCAAAAGAAAAAAGACAGATATTAAGTTTTATTTATTTATCTATTTCAAACCATTCATGATGAAATATTGTCAAAAACGACATGTTTAACTTTTGCATCATATAAATGTCAGTATAATTATCAATTATGATATTTGCCTCTGTCTTCCCTCCAGGCCACATTATGGCTTCAGTCTTGACTACAAACTTCTGTCCAGGAGGTAGGGAGGCATCATAATAGCCGACGGGTTTAAACTGGATTGAGTTATTTGTTCCACGCTGCCAGTTCACCAAGTCATACCGAGCCACAGCTGCTCCGGTGCTGTCAAACCAAACCTGGTCCCCGTTCCTAATGGTAAAATTCACCTGCTTCAAAGACTCCACTACCTTAAAAGCAGTAAGAAGACATGCTAATTTATAAATGGTAAGAAACAACCAACCAAACAAACAAACAACTTAGTAATCAGTTTGGTGACACTGTCTATGGAGGCCATGCCTTTAATTCATTATAGGCACAATTATAAGACTTTATAATATATTTATAAGCGTCACTTTCATATGGAGGTATCAAACGCTATAAACGCTGAACTTGTAATACATTATGTCCACCACCTGTAGTACTTGATAATCTTTGCTATAAGTTGCCATGCATGATTATAAACATTTATAGATTTCTATAAGGCCGTTTTTAATTTTAATTTTATATAGTTTATTGATCCAAAATTCAATCTTTTCACTCCGTTGTCACATACACACAGGCCTGAAATACACACACATGCAGAAACAGAACATGCATTAAATGGAGAGATGTCAGAGTAAGCATGCTGCACATGACAGGCGCTCCGAGCGGTTGGGGGTTCGGTGCCTTGCTCAAGGGCACCTCAGCAGTGCCCAGGAGGTGAACCACGCTCTATATTTGGACTGCAATCTGCGACCGTCCGCTTCCCAAGCCAAGCCCCTCTGGACTGAGCTACTGCTGTATATTACATACTGTATATATGTATTATAGATATGACCCTAACAGAGAGTTCCCATCAGTTCTTTTTTACCTTCTGGGGAGTAACCTTCACAGTCTTATCACAACCCCTGGAGCACTTTAAGATGCTGTGCAGAGAATGGGCCACAGCATAGATGGCTTTGTAGATGTTACTTGAGTATCTCAGCTCTGCCACATCGTCGTAATAATCTTTAAAGTCAATTAGATCCTGGTTTTCTTTGCATTGTGCTGTTTCTGTCATAGTGTCCTTGTTTGCCTCTGTACACTTAAATTCTGTCTCCCAGAAATCTTTGATTAAAAAGTCATCCATGCCACTGATATTTGCCTTCTGCACAGCAAAACCCAGCGAACCTCCCAGCACACTAAAGCTGGTGGGAGTCACAAGCTGTCAGCAGTGATCCAGGCCTCCACACCAATAAACTGCAGGCCTGTGATGTTGCGCAGACTCAGCTGCTCTAGAAGGTTGTTCATCTCTACATGGGCCAAAAAACCAACAATGACCCGGGCAGTGCTCTTTTGGATCACTTCAACTACTTTCATGAGTTTTTCTGGGTCTGCCCTGTGAAACTTCTCTGTATACTCCACACACACTCCTTCCTCCTGGGCTGCAGCAAGAAAGATGGCCATGCCGTTGTTGCCAGTCACTGTCGCTGTTGACTGCCCCGACCCAGGTCCAGCCAAAGTGCTTGACCAGCTGGGCGAGGCTTGGCTTTGGTAGAGGTCGCTGGCAATGGTTCGAAAGAAAGAGGGATACTCTTTCCTGTTGCTCAGACACTCACAAGTAGCTGAATGACTTATCTGAGAATACACAAAGAAAGACAAATAATAAGGACAGTTTGGATGTACCATACACATATACACGCACTGATGTTGCTCTTACCACTGGTATTTGAATGGTCCTGTAGTGCGTCAGCACAATGGTTGATGTCGATTCTGACTCCCCAATAATAGCATGAACAGCTGATTGACCAGAGCTCTTCCCACAGTCCACTCATCACCATTCATTAAGGCCATTACTGCACGTATTGAGGACAATGTTGAGCCACAGTCATAAATACGGTATCCAATCGAAACATTGGGAAGAGGAAATTCACTTTTGTTTATTTCCTCGATTGTAAAGATCATGGTCTGGGCAAATCGAAACTCCCTGATTGACACTGAGACAAAAAGAGCAAAATACAGACCTGTATCACTTTGACAGACCTCATCCAGAAGTGTTATTATTCAAGGCTCAAATTACCTGGAACATGTGAGACGTGTTGGTTTCTCTGCAGAGGAAAGTGGAGGTTGTTGATTTGCTGTGGATGGAAAAGGCTCCGCCAATCATGACATCTCCCTCTTTGGACAGCAGGGGGAACTCTGGATTCCCAGAATCTGACAGAAAGGAGCTTCTTCCTCCGCTGCTCCAAATGCTAAAAGGAGCCCAATGAAAACCAGCTCTGTTATTTCTTGGACATTTCTACACTCAAGTGCTCTTAGGCAGAGCTAACCCAGCCACATCGGGTTCGATGTGGACGTAAACATGACATTTAATCATAGTTGATGGCAGGGCTCAGTGGCCTCTTACAGTACTAACCAATCAGCGATAAGTCAGATAAGACAGTCTTGATTGGTTCTTGCTATTGAATTATTGTATTACATTATTGTTCCATGACAACTATAGTTACTATGCAGATTAAGTTATGTGCACACAAAACATATTATAAGTTATCAAATATTATGTATAATATAAACTTTGTCAAACTGTGTAGAGAATAGGAACAATAACAGCTCTACTGTAACCAGATTTATATTTTATTAATGATATTAAATTGTATTCAATATAACATGCTAATAGGGGCCATGTTGCATAACCAGTACTCCTGAGTAGATTATGCAATATTATGCAATACTACTACCAAAAATCCACTGCAATGTTCAGCTTAGGCCCTAGAATACACCGCTGTATGTAAGAATGTGGCCAAAACGGTTACTGCACTTAAATTCAAAATACTGCCACGAGTCGTGTCCGCCCCCCCCCCCCCTACAGATTCGAGGTTGCTGGACAGCGGCACACTGGAGACTGATTTGTTTGCCCATGGGTGGCTGCTGTGGCAGGGCCGCGTCGCCGTGTCCTTGATCTTCGGTTTTCCAGCGGACTGTTCGAGCAAGTCCGGCTTCTCTGCTGCTAACGCTGCTGCCGGGATACAGCTGAGGAGGAGCCGGCTGCTAATGCTATGTACCAACACACTGCTAACACTGCTGCCGGGATACAGCTGAGGAGGAGCCGGCTGCTAATGCTATGTACCAACACACTGCTAACGCTGCTGCCAGGATACAGCTGGCGGTGGGTGGCGCAACAGGCCAAAACACAAATTCAAAACATAAACATAATTTGCAGACTGTAAAAATGATTTTTAAATGTGAATATTCTGGCTGTACTATTGTTGTCAGTGAGATCAGTATGTTATATGAACATTATTCCTTAGTCTCTGTGACATATTAGGATGATTTTACGACTATTTGCTTTAGAGTTCTTACATATAGCTCCTTTAAGGAAAAGGGGAAAATAGAAAAGGGAAAGCTGGAAATCAATCTCAATAATCAGGAAAAGATCCTGAGAAACACTAAAAAATAACTGTTAATTTTCATTTATATAGCCTAACTAGTACATACCCACTGGTAGCTTTGTCACCTTCTACCTATGGCAATCCTCAATGCCTATGTGTAGTTTCACAAAGACTGACCATGTCAGTGAGTAGAAAAATGTGGGACAGACAGAATGACTGACTGACAGTTTCCTTGATTATGTACAGCAGACCATACCATGACTTAGTCAAACCAAAAATTAGAAAAAAGAAAAAAAAGATACGAAATTAGCTCTCTAGCACCCCCATTTTGTTTGATCAGTCAATAATGGAGGGGTCCTCTCAGATTAGTTTTCCAACTTTTGCCAAGAGGGAACTTTAGATATTGGTCCCTAGATTATGTTCACGGAGTTTCATGCAGATCGGTCAAACTTCCTAGGAAGAGATCGATTTTAAGTGTTTTTCAAAAAATTCAAAATGGCAGAAAATTTATATAACTGGAAGTTATGGGTTCTTGAGGCAAATTTGTTCCTCATGAGGAGAGGCATCTCTGTGCAAAGTTTCATGTCTCTACGACATACGGGGCATGCGATATGCCCATTCAAAGTTCGCAATTTCAATCAGTTGCTATAGCGCCCCCCTTTGGCCAATTGATGTAATATTGCTTCATTCGCATCCTCCCATGACCCTCTACCACTGTGCCAAATTTCACATGGATTGACCATGTCAGTCAGGAGAAAAACGTGGAACAGAAACACACACAGAGTTTTCATCATTATATAGGAAGATAAGATGTCACAAATCACAATTTGCTTAGGGGGTCCTTACAACATACAGCACCCTCTATCCTTGGATCCTCACAAGTAAGAACAATTATTACTTATATTTTTTTGAATACCTTTATAGTTAATGGAGTTTGGGTCCTCTTTACAGGAACAGAGTTCACATTTTTACCATCCTCATCCCCAGCGGTTTCCAAACTTAACCAAGTGTTTTAGTTCCTTAAGCCTAACCGTAATTTAACCATAATTCACTTTTATAACCACAGTCTTTCCTTTATCTTATCATAGTTCTGCAAATCTTGTATGAAGAGAAAGCATTAAAGACATTGGGACTGAACCTAATCTGGAGTTTAGCAGAATTGTCTAACACAGTGGTTCCCAACTTCTCAGCCACGGGGTCCAGATTTCCTCTTAGTCATTAGTTCAAGGTCCACAGAGTTACATAATAGTGCCATACTTTTGTTTGGCCGCATCATCAAGCTAGTTTGCTGTCTCTGACTAACGGACAACTACAGTAGCTACTTGACACTCATCTACAGCAGAAAACAGCACTTAAAAATGACAGCTCTGTGCCGGAAATTTACTGTACCTAAAAATAAAGCGTGTTTTCTCGAAACTTGACAAGTTTGAGAGTCATTTGTGGTCCATTCAGAATGGACCCGGACAAGCTTTGGACAACGACCCACCAGTTGGGAACCACTGGTTTAACACTGTCATTCTTGTTATTTGATAGAGTTGCATATGTATGCGCAGTGCACAGTACATGCGCTGTATATCAACATCTAAAGGCACAACAGATTCTAAGTACTCCCGTGGCTTCCTAAAATACAGCTTAGACTGCTGTGACCTATATCAAGTAAAACCAAGCCTGTCAGACTTGATCTGAAATATCCTTATTAAGCACTGTACAGAGGATCCATTATTATTGTTATTATTATTAATGTTATTATTATTATTCATTTATTTATTTTGTTGATATTTTTATTATTCTTTCTTTCCTGGCATGTGTCTAACATCTAACATTACAGTGTTAATTCTTGCCCAACTATGTTAAAATGAAACCCTAAACATATGCTAAGTTTTATGATATATCTTATACTTGCTTGTGACCTTTGACCTTTGATTGCTGGTTCAGTCCACAGAGCACTGATATGCCCTTCAAACTTGCCACTGTGGACCTGTGCATTGGCAAGATTCAAGGTGTGAATGTTTGTTACTGGTTAAGTGTGAACAGGACATTCCAGAAAAAGAGAACCTGGTCTGCAGAGAACGTTCCTGAATAAAATAAAAGTAAGATCCTTGTATTTCATTAGTTCTTAGTTATTGGTATTGTTATTTTATCTATCTATAGACAGAACAGTCTGTGTGGGAGAGCTTAGTGTCAAGTTCAGGTTCCTGTAAAGTATTTTTGTAATGACAAAGCCCTTTCACCGACATGCTTTTGTAATAGGCCTATATGTGCATATCATGGTTGTATGACATCAGTGTTCAAGGTAAAGTCATGTACAATGAGTCTCCACTATGCAGGCCCTCACTGTGTTAATTCAAATGAAGAGACAGAAGATAATGAATAGTTTTTTTTTATTAATGAAATACATATTTTTTACATAAGTGCTTTTAAACTGTCTGGATAGCTGTACTGGAAATGTAGAATTCACTACATACAAGTTCAACTGTTTATCTATCTATCTATGAAATAATTAAAGGGAATGATAGTCTTTGTTTTTGTTGTATACCTAGATTTAATCGGATCCTGTTTTTCCCATTAGATATTTCTTTGTATTTAGTTCAGGTTTGAGAACAATAATAAAACACTTTGGAGCAAATATACAGAGAAGAAGGCTATAACTGGAGACTAAAATGGCAAATATCTCCACAGCTACAGTGAACTTCCCAGGAGAGCTGGCATATGCTGGGATAAAGGTGATCCATACTGCACAGAATATCAGCATGCTGAAGGTGATGAATTTAGCTTCATTGAAATTATCAGGCAGCTTTCTAGCCAAAAAAGCAAGCACAAAACACAACACAGCTAAGAGTCCTATGTATCCTAATACAGCCCAAAACCCAACGGGAGATCCCAGAGCACACTCAAGAATAATCTTTTCTTTATAGTGGTTCATATTTTTGAAGGGAAAGGGAGGGTTGATGGTCAGCCAGAGTATGCAAATTACAACCTGTATGAGAGTGAAAGCCAGAACACTGAGCCTCTGCTGTGCAGGCCCAAACCATTTCATCACATTACTACCAGGAAGTGTTGCCCTGAAGGCCATTAACACCACTATAGTTTTCCCCAGAACACATGAGATACAGAGGACAAAGGTGATGCCAAATGCTGTGTGTCGCAGCATGCAGGACCACTCAGAGGGCCGGCCGATGAAGGTCAGAGAACACAGGAAACACAGAGTCAAGGAGAAGAGCAGCAGGAAGCTCAGCTCAGAGTTGTTGGCCTTCACCAATGGAGTATCCTTATTGATCAAGAATAGAGCAGCCACAGTTAAAGTAAGGAGCACACCAAACAAGGTGAAAAATACAAGTATTATGCCCATAACCTCAGTGAAGAAGAGGAACTCGACAATTTTCAGTATACATGCATCTCTGTTTTGATTGGACCAATACTCTTCAGGACACTTTTTGCAGTCATTAGAATCTGTAATAGAAATATTGTCACTTTTATTGTGATTCATTCAGTTACATCCTTAAGACGCTAATAAGAGACCGAACTATAGCAAACTTGAACATGATACACAGAGTGTGGGAAGCAAACAAGGTCAGGTCTGTTGCACATATACCTGTACTGTTGCTGATTTCTCCCTCTGCACATGGTAAACAGTCATAGCAGCAGACTGGCTTTCCTTTCTGATGGACTTTATAAGTTCCTGGAGGACAGCTGTCACTGCACACTGACACAGGCACCTTTAAATCAAAAGAAAAAAGACAGATATTAAGTTTTATTTATTTATCTATTTCAAACCATTCATGATGAAATATTGTCAAAAACGACATGTTTAACTTTTGCATCATATAAATGTCAGTATAATTATCAATTATGATATTTGCCTCTGTCTTCCCTCCAGGCCACATTATGGCTTCAGTCTTGACTACAAACTTCTGTCCAGGAGGTAGGGAGGCATCATAATAGCCGACGGGTTTAAACTGGATTGAGTTATTTGTTCCACGCTGCCAGTTCACCACCTCATACCGAGCCACAGCTGCTCCGGTGCTGTCAAACCAAACCTGGTCCCCGTTCCTAATGGTAAAATTCACCTGCTTCAAAGACTCCACTACCTTAAAAGCAGTAAGAAGACATGCTAATTTATAAATGGTAAGAAACAACCAACCAAACAAACAAACAACTTAGTAATCAGTTTGGTGACACTGTCTATGGAGGCCGTGCCTTTAATTCATTATAGGCACAATTATGTCTATGGCAAAACGCCAAAATCAAAAGTATAGTGTCTAAACCTGACTTGGAGAGACTTATCCATGCATTTGTCTCTAGTAGGTTAGACTACTGTAACGGCCTGCTCACTGGCCTCTCCAAACGGGCCGTAAAACAGCTGCAGTACATCCAGAATGCTGCCGCTCGGGTCCTGACCAGAACCAGGAAGTACGAGCACATTAGTCTCATGCTCAGGTTTCTACACTGGCTTCCTGTGGCTCAGACAATAGACTTTAAAGCAGCTCTGCTTGTGTACAAGTCTCTCCACGGCTTAGCACCAAAGTACATCTCTGACATGTTAGTGCCATATGAACCATGTCGGACTCTGAGGACCTCAGGGACCGGCCTCCTGCTGGTGCCCAGAGTCAGGACTAAACATGGGGAATCAGGGTTCCAGTTTTATGCAGCTAAAATCTGGAACAGTCTTTCTGAAGATGTGAGACAGGCCTCTACTCTGACAATGTTCAAATCTAGGCTCAAAACAGCTCTATTTCACTGTGCATATGACTGAAAGGATCTTATCTGCACTCTTCTCTTTTAAAGGTCATTTTATAATGATTATTTATGTTTTTATTTTGTATTGTGATTTTAATGCATTTTCTTGTTCTGTAAAGCACTTTGAATTACTTTGTGTACCAGTTGTGCTCTACAAATAAACTTGCCTTGCCTTGCCTATTATAAGACTTTATAATGTATTTATAAGCGTCACTTTCATATGGAGGTATCAAATGCTATAAACGCTGAACTTATAATACATTATGTCCACCACCTGTAGTACTTGATAATCCTTGTTATAAGTTGCCATGCATGACTATAAACATTTATAGATTTTTATAAGGGCATTTCTAATTTTAATTTTATATAGTTTATTGATCCAAAATTCAATCTTTTCACTCCGTTGTCACATACACACAGGCCTGAAATACACACACATGCAGAAACAGAACTTATGCATGCATTAAATGGAGAGATGTCAGAGTAAGCATGCTGCACATGACAGGCGCCCCGAGCGGTTGGGGGTTCGGTGCTTTGCTCAAGGGCACCTCAGCAGTGCCCAGGAGGTGAACCACGCTCTATATTTGGACTGCAATCGGCGACCGTCCGCTTCCCAAGCCAAGCCCCTCTGGACTGAGCTACTGCTGTATATTATATACTGTATGTATTATAGATATGACCCTAACAGAGAGTTCCCATCAGTTCTTTTTTACCTTCTGGGGAGTAACCTTCACAGTCTTATCACAACCCCTGGAGCACTTTAAGATGCTGTGCAGAGAATGGGCCACAGCATAGATGGCTTTGTAGATGTTGCTTGAGTATCTCAGCTCTGCCACATCGTCGTAATAATCTTTAAAGTCAATTAGATCCTGGTTTTCTTTGCATTGTGCTGTTTCTGTCATAGTGTCCTTGTTTGCCTCTGTGCACTTAAATTCTGTCTCCCAGAAATCTTTGATTAAAAAGTCATCCATGCCACTGATATCTGCCTTCTGCACAGCAAAACCCAGCGAACCTCCCAGCACACTAAAGCTGGTGGGAGTCACAAGGCTGTCAGCAGTGATCCAGGCCTCCACACCAATAAACTGCAGGCCTGTGATGTTGCGCAGACTCAGCTGCTCTAGAAGGTTGTTCATCTCTACATGGGCCAAAAAACCAACAATGACCCGGGCAGTGCTCTTTTGGATCACTTCAACTACTTTCATGAGTTTTTCTGGGTCTGCCCTGTGAAACTTCTCTGTATACTCCACACACACTCCTTCCTCCTGGGCTGCAGCAAGAAAGATGGCCATGCCGTTGTTGCCATAGTCACTGTCGCTGTTGACTGCCCCGACCCAGGTCCAGCCAAAGTGCTTGACCAGCTGGGCGAGGGCTTGGCTTTGGTAGAGGTCGCTGGCAATGGTTCGAAAGAAAGAGGGATACTCTTTCCTGTTGCTCAGACACTCACAAGTAGCTGAATGACTTATCTGAGAATACACAAAGAAAGACAAATAATAAGGACAGTTTGGATGTAACATACACATATACACGCACTGATGTTGCTCTTACCACTGGTATTTTGAATGGTCCTGTAGTGCGTGTCAGCACAATGGTTGATGAGGATTCTGACTCCCCAATAATAGCATGAACAGCTGATTGACCAGAGCAGCTCTTTCCCACAGTCCACTCATCACCATTCATTAAGGCCATTACTGCACGTATTGAGGACAATGTTGAGCCACAGTTGTCATAAATACGGTATCCAATCGAAACATTGGGAAGAGGAAATTCGCTTTTGTTTATTTCCTCGATTGTAAAGATCATGGTCTGGGCAAATCGAAACTCCCTGAGATTGACACTGAGACAAAAAGAGCAAAATACAGACCTGTATTCACTTTGACAGACCTCATCCAGAAGTGTTATTATTCAAAGCTCAAATTACCTGGAACATGTGAGACGTGTTGGTTTCTCTGCAGAGGAAAGTGGAGGTTGTGTGATTTTGCTGTGGATGGAAAAGGCTCCACCAATCATGACATCTCCCTCTTTGGACAGCAGGGGGAACTCTGGATTCCCCAGAATCTGACAGAAAGGAGCTTCTTCCTCCGCTGCTCCAAATGCTAAAAGGAGCCCAATGAAAACCAGCTCTGTTATTTCTTGTGACATTTTCTACACTCAAGTGCTCTTAGGGCAGAGCTACCCAGCCACATCGGGTTCGATGAGGACGTAAACACGACATTTTATAATCATAGTTGATGGCAGGGCTCAGTGGCCTCTTACAGTACTAACCAATCAGCGATAAGTCAGATAAGACAGTCTTGATTGGTTCTTGCTATTGAATTATTGTATTACATTATTGTTCCATGACAACTATAGTTACTATGCAGATTAAGTTATGTGCACACAAAACATATTATAAGTTATCAAATATTATGTATAATATAAACTTTGTCAAACTGTGTAGAGAATAGGAACAATAACAGCTCTACTGTAACCAGATTTATATTTTATTAATGATATTAAATTGTATTAAATATAACATTCTAATAGGGGCCATGTTGCATAACCAGTACTCCTGAGTAGATTATGCAATATTATGCAATACTACTACCAAAAATCCACTGCAATGTTCAGCTTAGGCCCTAGATACAGTAGGACAGAGGCATAGCAATGATGTCATTTAATAGAAAAAAAAAAAATACAGTACAGAGAAAAGACAGTACTTAACAAAGTCAAACTATTGCTTTAAGAACAGACTTTCTGTTCAGCCTGTCCCATCTTTCAGCAAGTTAAAGTGAGTGAGTACTTTGTTAACATCTTATTTGGAAAGTCTGGCTAAGACCATGAGGTTATGAACACAAACAGGAACTCTATTGTGAAGTAATAAGAGGTAAAATCAACTAGCATCCACTAACTCAGTGGCCTGTGCAAGGTGTGGGACCTCAACCTGATAAGCCATGACATTCCTATCAAAGCAAATAGTTTGAAATGGTGCATACTCCAAACAATAAAGCTTATAATCAAACAAAAAACAAATCCTGGCATATTACCATTCCCTACTTTAGCAAGGATCATGGGCTTCTGAGTTATGTATTTATTACCATTTATCACATGCCATTTGACTGATACAGCATCAGTCTCTCAATTTTCCACATAAATATTGCAGATATTTAACCTCAGATACAAGTCCCATCTTCCTTTCATTAATAATGTGGGTGCATTGCAGGGTCCATATTTTGGCAGCTTTTATACATTTGGTTCTGATTATTCAAAGACCCCATACACATATGTCTGATCATTGGACCTAATGAGTTCATCTGTGATGACAAATGTATCACATCATGCTGTTTAGATTTAATATTGAGGTCTGCAAAAAGTTCCCTCCAATGCTTCAAATGATTTTCAATTTAGAAACTTTAACCTAGACACAGTTGCAATGTTAAGAACAGGTGCAAACACTATTTACAAATGTAATTTCCGAAAATGCTTGCCTACTTCAGTTAAAGGTTGTCAGACTTCAAGTAAATCTTAGTTTTTATACTTTATGAGACAAATATTCAGGTTAGTACAGAGAGTACAGACAAAAAGAAAAGAAAAACAAAGCTGTTTTGCACATCATGGGTTTATCAACATGGGTTTAAAGGTTGCACTCCATGGCATTTGCTACCCACAGCACCTCAGTCAATGCATTTTTAAGGCAGTATAAGAACATATGATGTTTAATATGGTCGCAAATATCAACACAAACAGTGATCAGGCGTCTTAAACATCTTACAAATATGGGCATATTTTTTTTCTTTTTGTGTAATTCTCTTCCTTTTTTGAGTGATTTTAGCACATTTACATTTTATTTTCTATTACTTTACCCTACATGTTACATCATTTGAAGGGATTTTTGCATTTGAATAAAGTAATTAAAATTTACTTTGATGGCTGATCAAAATAAACAAATCAACATGCCTGTTTTGGCAAAGCATTGAACCATGTGATATTTAATTTGTGTTATTGTTATTTCACAGGCAAAGGGATGTTTAATAGTCAGCTGATGTGCGCCTAGGGCCCTCTTTCATTAAAAACAAAATTGTTGTTTGTATGTTTGTAGAGATGACTGTTAGTTTCTGAAACACTTTGCACCTCTCCAGAGGCCATGTCTACTGGGGGCTGATTTAGTGGGAACACATGTGGTGAAAGGCAGATGCCTCCGGCCTGACCATGACTTACACCTCAGGCTCTTCCCACTCACAAGTGCTCTAACAAACTAATAAACTCCCTCTAGAGTTCACAGTGTCTCCAGCCTGCCTCCACACATGTCCTCTCAGGTTATACAGGAAACTTTCTGTCAACACTGTTGCATCATGATCCCCTTAAGATCTCTGCTGGAGAACTTGAGGTCTTTGTTAAAATTATACCCTTGAGCCTGGCATCTGATATGTTTATTGACTGTGACCTTGCCTTATCACTCAACAAACTTTAATAATGAATAACATAAAGAAAGACATAGACTTTAAGATCATTTGCGTTTGTTTTTAAAAGATGGACAGGGAAATAAAAAAATTACAAAATTCCACTTCAATTAATACAGAAATTATATTTCATTACATTTTGAAATACAACAAGTGTGCAAACAAGGATGAGTGGCTAATGAATACTTGTAGTAAAACAACACAATTTATGATAAGGGTTGGCACAATGGTTGAATGGTTCACTCAAAACTAGAACACAAAGGAAGAAATGACCAAACCCTGTAGCCTTTGCCTGTTCTCCCTATGTTCAGAATATTAGCACACTGTCTATCTACCACACAGGGCCAAAATGATGTGGTGTGGTCTACACCCTTGTAGACTGTTGAACATCTTTTTAAAAAAAATATGCAATATGCAGCTACAACACTCTTCTTTGAAGTCTCTGGTGTTGGGTGATATGGCCTGGATTACAGTTTGTCTTCCAGTTCTATTCCAAGTTTTTTGATGGGGTTGGAGTCAGGACATTGTGTAGGCCAGGTCAAATTTTTCCACAATGTCCCATTTTCATGAACCTGGCTATATGAAGGACAACATTGTCATTTTGAAAGAGGGAAGAACATTCACCAAACTGTTGCCACAAAGATTGAAATTAATTATTGTGTAAAGCACTGATTCCCAACCAGGAACTGAAAAAGCTCAGGTGGATGGCCTGTGTTTGAGGGCTGGACATGGGTGGACCAGGTGAACTCAGGAAGATGGTTTGAGGACTAGGCAGAGGGTCCGGGATGCTCTGTCCTGAATGCGACCTGATGATCTAGCTACGTGTCACTGGATATAGCTGACTGATTATCTGGTTGAGAATGGTACAAAACAGCCAGCTGATGATCTTAAACATCTGTATGGGCATTGGCGGAGATGATGGCAGAGGTTTTTGGCTAGTGGTCTGTGGTGCCGGGCAGTGAGGGCTCTGTGGCATTGGACTGCGGAGGCGACAAGGAGCTGGGCAGTTTGACACCCAGCTCTTCCTGCAAGCAAGATACTGATCCTTGAATTGCTCCAGGTGGCTGTGCTGCTGCTGTGTCAGTGTGTGTGACTGATTAACGGATGAGCAGGTGACACCTTGTATGGTAGCCTCGGCCATCATTGTATGAATGTGTGTGTGTGATGGGTGAATGTGGCATGTCGTGTAAAGCATTTTCACTGGGTTGACAACCAGAAAGGTGCTGGATAAATTCAAGGCCATTTGCCATGGCACACCTTTGTCAAGCGATTCCATGGGGATGAGCAAAGTAAAAATAGGTCACCAGGTGGAGGTGAGAGTCATATTGCTGGGACAAGTGGGAGAATTATAATAAAACTAATAATAAATGGCCAAAATTCATGGGGCATGGACGCAATGCATCACTTAGTTGGGGCTAAGCGGAGCTTTTAACCTGCTGCAAAGACTCCATCTTTGTAGCATGTGGTTGTTGCCTGTTTCAGTTTAAATCAAATCATCAAATCAAATTTATTTATGAAGCACATTTAAAAACAACCTAGGCTGACCAAAGTGCTGTACAATAAAGGTAAAGTCACAGAATTAGAAAGTGCAAAGATCAAAATACATAGCAATACAATCCCATATACAGTCCAAAAGTAAAGGAACAAATTGGAGAGTGGAAATACAAGAGACTAAAAATGGGGGATAAGAGTTTAAGAGCACTCAAAAGCTTTGGAGTAAAAGTGGGTGTTAAGTCTAGTCTTAAAAGTGTCCACAGATGGGGAATCGAGAGAGGTAGGCTGTTCCAAAGTTTGGGTGCAGGCACAGCGAATGCGCGATCCCCTTTGCTCTTTAGCCTCGATTGAGGCACAGCCAGAAGCTGCTGGTTTGAAGATCTGAGTGCTCTGGAATTTAAAAGGGGAAATAAGAGCTCAGAAATATATTGGGGAGCCAGGCCATTAACAGCTTTAGAAACAAACAATAAAACCTTGAATTCAATCCTGTAATTGACTGGTAACCAGTGTAGGGATGACAGCTCAGGTGTTATGCTGTCTCTTTTCCATGTGCCAGTCATCAGTCTTGCAGCAGCATTCTGGACAAGCTGCAGGCGTGACAAGGTAGATTTAGGGACACCCAGAAATAATGCATTGCCATAGTCAAGCTGGGAGGTGATCGGTACATTTGTGATGGTTTTTAAGTGGTTTGAAGAAAAGACAGGTTTGATTTTGGAAATGTTTCGGAGCTAGAAAAAGCACCCTTTGACAACAGTATTGATTTGTCGGTCAAATTTTAAGGCAGAATCGAAGACAACACCAAGGAATAATTGAGTACTCAAACAGTGTATTATTACCTTGCATTACAGTATACAAATTTAAATTTAAATTTAAATTTAAATTTAAATTTAAATAAAATATATCGATGAATATCATCTCTGAAACAGTGACCAAACGTAACTTTCAAATGACTTATCTGTCTAAGGGAAAGAAGATAAAGGCAAACAGAAAGGTACCAAGGATCGAACCTTGGGGATCACCATAAGACGGATTTTCAATTGAGGAGGCATAATTGCCAACAGCAATCAATTACACAGAGCACACAAAGACCAACAAAGCTCATGAAATGATTAAACAGAGATGTTGGCAAAATGTCTTGGGCACTGGAAGAAGTTTTAATACATTAAATGTGTGTGCTAAGACCCCAAACATTTTTGTCTGTGTGGGAACCTCCTTCCTCTTGCCCCGCCTTGTAATTTTACAAAGAAAAGAAAGAAAACATCGTGGCTCTATTCTTATTACCCGTGCTGCTCCAAAATGTATAAATACCAGTGCAAGCTCGGAATTTACATCAAAGTACATTTGATGCCACCTAGAGGTTAAGCTCTCTAAGATAGTATGACTCCCACACAGAACTGGCCAGAGCATGGGTTGGGCACTTTTACAGCTGTTGCTGGTGGCATCTTTCTCTCATGCTAAGGAGCTGGTGTGCAGACGGAGAGGGGATCCTGAGAACCCCCAGTTATTTAAGAATGGGGAAATTATTTTGGGGGGAATCTTCTCTTTTCATGGCAGCTGGAAAGACAGAAAGGACACCTACATGCACAAACCACTGCCACTGCAATGCACAGGGTAAATTATACTGTACAAATGTATTTTGATTAAGTAAAACAAAGTATTACAACAACAAATATTCCCTTTTGTTTTTATAAATACCATGAACAACTTTAATTTGGCATGTAATTTATTCTATTTCAAGTATAATTCCAAAATTGTTAACTATAACTGTTTGCGTGAAGTTTGAATTTCAGAGGTTTCCAGTATACCCAGGCTATGCTCTTTGCCATAGAGGAGATTAATAACAGTACAGACCTGCTGCCTGGCATCTCTCTGGGCTATCAATTCTATGATGCCTGTGCCTCAATTGCCAGAAGTGTGAGAGTCACCCTGGCTTTGGCTAATGGTAATGAGGAGTTATTTGGACCATCCCAGGCACCTTGTACCAGACCAGCCCAAGTGCAGGCCATTATGGGAGAGGCTCCTTCCTCTCTTTGCATGGCTATGGCTACTGTCATCGGACCTTTTCATATCCCAATGGTGGGTAAGACTCAGAAAAATTAAATTCTGTTTGTAAAAAAACAAATAAATATACTGTAATTATTCCAGTTTTCCATGACAAAATGAGTTTTAAAATACTTTTAGTACACTCTATAAACACTTTAAATTTTACATCTTTATCTTGGGCTACCACTTTTTTTTCTTCTAGATCAGCCACTTTGCCACTTGTGCTTGTCTCAGTGATAAAACCAAGTACCCATCCTTCCTCAGGACAATACCCAGTGACTACTACCAGAGCAGAGCCCTGGCACAGTTGGTCAAGCACTTTGGTTGGACTTGGGTTGGAGCTGTGAGAACAAATGATGATTATGGGAACAAGGGCATGGCCACATTTACAGAAACGGCCCAGCAGCTGGACATCTGTCTGGAGTACTCTGTGTCTTTCTTTAGAACAGATCCACCAGACAAAATACAAAATATAGTTGACATTATCAGAGCTTCCACTTCCAAGGTGATTGTTGCTTTCCTCTCAAACCTGGATTTTGATATTCTAATACACGAGATGTCTCACCACAACTTGACTAGGTACCAGTGGGTCGGTAGTGAGGGCTGGATCTTTGATTCCCAAACTGCAGCCATAGATAAGAATCACATTCTGGATGGTGCCATAGGCCTGTCCATCCCCAAAGCACATGTCAGTGGCATGAGAGAGTTCATGTTGGATGTGAAGCCTCTCAATTCATCTGGTAATGAACTATTTACAGAGTTTTGGGAGACATTATTCAGCTGTAAGTTCAAGCAGTCAAAGTCATCAGTAGAGAATCAGAGAGAATGTACTGGACATGAAGATCTGACTGGAGTGCAGAACATCTTCACTGATATGTCACTCATGCCTATCTTTAACAATGTCTATAAAGGAGTGTATGCTGTGGCCCACGCACTTCATAGTATGCTCAGCTGTAATAAAACATGTATAAAGATGCAGCTAGATCCATATACGGTGAGTTGAACAACAAAGACTTAAATTATAGCTTTTAAATAAATTCATATTAACAGGGATACCATTTTAAATTCCAAACAAATATTTTTTGCAGTCTGTCAGTCATACTGTTGAGCCAATATGCCTACACAATTGTGTCAGATAATGATGTACATTGAGTAATGTCTTTTTAGATTTTACAGCACATAAAAAGGGTTCACTTCAAAACAAAGGAAGGAGAGGAGGTTTACTTTAATGAGAATGGAGACCCAGCAGCAAAGTATGAAATTATAAACTGGCAGCCAACAGAAAATGGCATTGTGGACTTTGTCACAGTTGGTCTTTATGATGCATCTTTACCTGCAGACAAACAGCTGAATCTGCAAAATAAGTCTTTAATTTGGGCAAACAACTCACAACAGGTGAGCTATGACTTGATCACTGTCATGACTAGGTCCAGCCTATTTCATATTGATATTTTGCTGTAACTTATTGTTATTAGATCATAATTTTGAATGAAGATTTTGATGCACCAAAATTAATAGTGATGGCTGACAAAAACATCTTGTCAAAGTGAATGTCTGTATATTTTCTCACAATCAATTTGTGTTTGCAGGTGCCTGTGTCAGTTTGCAGTGAGAAGTGTCGTCCAGGAACTCGCAAGGTTCTCCAGAAAGGAAAGCCTGTCTGCTGCTATGACTGTTTAACATGTGCAGAGGGAGAAATAAGCAACATTACAGGTGTTGCAAAATAATAATTTGTACAAAAATTACAAAAAAGGGCCATACATAGACTTTATATATATATATATATATATATAATATATATATATATATATATATATATATATTTAGGTATATCTATATATAATGCTTGGTTATTAAGAAGTAGAATAAAAAAAATACCTACTAACTATGATGCTTGAAATAAAACATCCAAATAATTACTGATGGTATCATGTAACTGTTATAAGGTTCTACATTTATTATGTGGTAATCATGTAGAGTTGTTCTTGCACGCGTAAAACAGATGTAACCTTAAGACAAAACCAAACACGATCAGCAAGTCTTACAACTACTTTTATATTCTTTTTCAGATTCTATCACCTGTGTGCAATGCCACCCTGAGTTCTGGTCAAATGAGAGAAGAGATGCCTGTGTAAAGAAGGAGGTAGAGTTTCTATCATTTAAAGAGGTTATGGGAGCACTGCTCACTGCAGCGTCCTTACTGGGAACATGCATCACTGCTGTTGTGGCATCCATTTTCTTCACATACAGGAAAACTCCTGTTGTCAGAGCCAACAACTCTGAGCTGAGCTTCCTGCTGCTCTTCTCCTTGACTCTGTGTTTCCTGTGTTCTCTGACCTTCATCGGCCGGCCCTCTGAGTGGTCCTGCATGCTGCGACACACAGCATTTGGCATCACCTTTGTCCTCTGTATCTCATGTGTTCTGGGGAAAACTATAGTGGTGTTAATGGCCTTCAGGGCAACACTTCCTGGTAGTAATGTGATGAAATGGTTTGGGCCTGCACAGCAGAGGCTCAGTGTTCTGGCTTTCACTCTTATACAAGTTATCATATGTATCCTCTGGTTAACAATTTCACCTCCTTTTCCATTCAAGAACTTTAAACAGTTTAAGGACAGAATCATATTAGAGTGTGCTCTGGGTTCAGCTGTAGGCTTTTGGGCTGTTCTTGGGTATGTGGGTCTTCTGGCCATGTTATGTTTTATTCTTGCTTTTCTGGCTCGGAAACTGCCTGATAATTTCAATGAGGCCAAATTTATCACTTTTAGCATGCTGATATTCTGTGCAGTATGGATCACCTTTATTCCAGCATATGTCAGCTCTCCTGGGAAGTTCAGTGTTGCTGTGGAGATATTTGCTATCCTGGCCTCCAGTTTTGGACTGCTCATTTGTATTTTTGTTCCGAAATGTTATGTCATCTTACTGAAACCAGAGAAAAATACAAAAAAGAACATGATGGGGAAGAAAACACCACAGTCCTTCTGAAAAATGAAAATTATATGGTGTCAAAGACAACAAAGTGCTATTATTGTTAGTCCATAATAATTTGTTAACTAGAAAGTCTAATAGATATCCATATTGAGTTGACTTAATTGAGGACTTGCATGGAATGGCTGTAGTACTTCCCCTGTGTGTATCATTTCATCTGCCACAAGGAATTCTGAGAAGGCAGCATTTAATATAACCTATGATACAGTTGCATTAAACAATATATAGTGTTTGGCCTATATATTTGAAATCATTTATGTGTATTTTGCACTTCATTTGAGACTTTCAAATAAAGATAGAAATTTTTTTCCTTCACGACTCCATTCTGTCTCTGTTACTATGTTTTGGCCTTACATCCTGCATCACTGAGGCTCTGCCCTCTACTGGACTCCATGGGAAATAGCTCCTCAGATCATGAGCATGCATTTTCTTACTGAAATTTCCATCAACATAGTGAGCTGAATTAGGATGTGCCATCCAGAATATGTGCAGACTCAATGGATGGAAGTGTCGTTTCATCATGACCTTGGTGCAGAACATGCAAGTTTAGACCCCAGCAGTGGTGGGATCAATTCAGACATTTTAATGTAATGCTTGGTTGCCATGAGAGTGAGCAGGAAGTCAAGATTGATGACACTGACCCCCGCTTTGACTGCCATCACTCCGCTGCCACCTCAGGATCTCCATTTGTAGATGAAGACAACATCTAATTGGTATTTGGTACATTAACGTTCTGCAGGAGTCCACTGTCTACATCTCCGCGCTGGAATTTGCTCCCCTCTCCTCTCTACCTCCCTGTCTTCCCATGATGTCTCATTTAATTTGACTGGAAGGGTTGTTTTCATATGGCCTTCCACGCCCGCCCATTGCCAAACCCATACACACACAGACACACACACACACACACACCACACACACACACACACATTGTACGGTTTTATTAAACTAACTACCTTAATTCAATAACTCCCACCGTAAAGGGTGTGTTCTTAACTGATGAAACAGTGTCTCACTCAAGCTCAGACAACTCGATTGCTGTCTTCCATAAGTTTTATTTCACACATGCATTAACACATACACCGTGCATGCTATGCTAACTAAACTAGCACCTGTACAGTAACCATGTCGTTCGCCAGATAATCGACACAAATACAAAACACAACACAACATTAATGACACGGACATATTATCCACTATATAATCCGCATACATGAACATAATTGGGTATTTAACACAGGTAGTAATCACTTTGTATAAATATCTCGTAACTCACCAGCTCAGCTTCACCAGTCAAAACAGTGATATGCTACCACCATGTTGGTGTTAGCATATCCCATGATTGGACCACATCACGTATTACACCTATGTGGATACCTCTGCTCTATAATGTAATACAGAACAGTATATGACCACACCACAAATAAAATAAATAAAATACCCCCGTACACATTCATATTGCACAAATAATTTCAATTCTACAAAACACAGAAACCATACAATACAAGCGTCCAAAGTTTTAGCACTTCTTAGGTACCCAGGGGAGCAAGCAAAGCCCCCTCCTGTTCATCTACTGGCAGCAACACCACCAGCCTCCTGACGTCCCTGTGGAGGATGGTGGAGGGACATGGTTCCTTGTCCTTCCTTGCCCGGGACAGGCCGATGGGAAGACTATGACAAGTCCTCACCTTGACGTCCCGGACAACGCCCTTGTCATCTGGACAGGCTTCCTCAACACGACCCAGTCTGAATCAACCCCGGAGGGCGTTTTGGTCCGCCACCCAGACCAGGTCTCCAACGGAAACATTCCTGGCCGGGGCATGCCACTTTTGCCGAATGAACAGGTGAGGTCCTGTCAACTGGCTCCAGCGTCTCCACAACTTGTTCACCCCCACCTGGACTGCTCATAGTCGACTGAACTGGTAAGCAGGGAATTCAAAACCCTGGATGTAACCTCTGGGCCCCATCCAACCCAACACCAATGAGTTCGGTGTCACAATGTCCACAGTCTCCTCCTGAACCTGAGCTCTGGCACCGATTGGCCTCTCACTGGAAAGGTGGGCAGCCAGGTAGAGGAGGGTTTGGAACTCCAGAGTGGTCAGGTCACCCTCCTCACCAGCTGCCTCCGCTGCCCCATTTCATTGTGGCAAATCTGCTGGGCTAAACCCCCACGCCCAGTCAGTCCCAGCCACAGCTGCTTTCCTCTGGACTTCCTCCTTGTTGATGATGATCTCTCGGAAGCTGTAGAGGTCCTCCAGCGCTGGTCTTGCCCCCACGAAATTGGTCCCTATGTCAGACCAGAGCTTTTTGGGATGGCCTCTCAAGGCGGTGAATCGCTGATACGTTTTGAGAAAGCCCTCATTCGATAGGTCTTCCACCGAGTCTGCATGGATAGCTCTTGAGGCCATACAACAAAAGACCATCCCCAGGACTTTCTTTTTCATCCGCCGCCTCATCATGTCCCTGACTGTGTACAGGCCGAACAGGTCAAGCTTCGTGTACTCAAAAGGAGCTGCTGGCCTGGTGCGTAGTGGGGGGAGACCGCTCATCACTTGCATAACCTTGCACTGCAGCTCCGGCAATGTACACATGCGTCAATTACTTTACGGGCGACTCTAGGGCCTTGCACTACCCAGGCTCTTTTTCTCATCCGAAGAAGGGTGTCGGAAATGCATTCATAGTTGGTGTGGTGGGCTTCTTCGGCGAGGAGGGTGCTGATCTGCTCCTTGTAGGGGAGCAGCGGTACCCCAGGTCTCTCCTCATCAATGGACTGGATCCGGCTGTGGCATAACAAGAGGCCTGCCGCATCGTCCTTGTTTACAACCAGACGGTTGAGTGTCGTTGTGGGGAAGGACACACCTGTTTGGACAGCGAGGCATAAGTCCTGGAATGTTTCCTCACACTCCTGGACTGTGAGCACTGCCTCAGTTACCAGGAGTGCACGGCTCTGCGGACGTATCCAACAGCCCCATTGAGCTTGGTTAGTATACTAAAGCTCAAAAGATCCACCTGACCTACAAGAGCCGAACCCCAAAGCGTCTTTGTGCTATGATTGTTAGATGCTGTCGAAGAAGTCCTCATCGCAGCACTTGGCGAGGATCCCATATTATTGACCGGAGAAGGCCCCGTAGTAGCACCGTCCCCAACCATGGCACCGACACCGCTAGGACCTCCTGGGGTAGACAACCTCTTTGCCTGAGCTCTTGTAATGATGGCAGAGGAAGCTTTCCTCTGGAGCTTACTCACAACCTCCCTGGTACCACAGGCCACCTCTGCCACAGACTTCATGGGCCACTCCTTCACCAATTTGGTCAGGAACCCAGGACCTCAGGGAGTCACCATCAAGCTGTTCAGGGGAACACCCTCTAGTGACTAGATCAGCCATGTTGTAGTGACCGGGGACCAACCACCAGTTGGTCACAGGGCCCGGCCTTCTGGATCTCACCAACACGGTTAGCAAAGAAGGTTTGGAACCCGTAGCTCTCCCACTGGATGGCACCCAACACAGTTTGGCTATCGACAAAGTGGTACCACCTTTCCACCTCCAACCGCCCATGCTTCAGTATGTACCCCTACAAGCGGGCGGCAAAGACAGCTCCGCAGATCTCCGCTTTAACTGTGTCGCCCTTCTGGTCGAGGGGAGTCAATTAAGCCGGGTTACGACACCTCCTGATGTCTCCCATCGCAGGTAGAGTACCGCTCCGCAAGAGTCACAGCTTCAGTCGGATAATGTGATCCCCCAGGGTTTACCCACCCAGCCAGAGGGTGTAATACTCCTGGGGAAAGTGATGGTACTCAGTCGGGCATACTCTTTGAAGAGCTCGATTGCCTTCCCATGTAGCTCACCAGACAGCGGCTTGTCCCACGTATCCTTAGGCAATGTCCCGGCCTCCTGAAAGGCCCTCCTGACAAGAATGGCGCCCTTCTGTTTCAGGGGTGTCACCAGACCAAGGGGGTCATCTTCTCCTATGTCTTTCAACGGTGAGCTCAAGCTTGGTGCGCATCTTTTTCTTCCTTGCGGAGAAGTTAACGGCCACCATAAGGAAAAGCTTGTCTTCCCCCACGTGGTAACCCACTCCCAGGGCCTTGTTGTCCCCGTCCCGTAGTTGATTGGGCAACACAATAGTCTCCGGCGTAGTGGGAACGATGCCTTGCCTCTCACTTTGGCCAGACCGCACCCAAGGCTTGAGATGAAACCCACCGGTTGCGAGAATGGCCTCAACCCCTGTAAGGATCTCGCTCAGTCTCTGGGGGTCGTCGGTGGGACACCGGGATGTTGTCTACGTAAGCGTTGTCTTCCATGGCATGTCTCTCTTCCACTTTGTCAGTGAACTGTGGTAGATGGGTGGTCTCCCTCATGGCCACCTGGGCAATACAACCGGCCGGCTTATCGCCCATGTTCAACCAGACCATGACGTAGTCCTCGATGTCATCTGAGAGTCTCTCCACAGGAAGCGATGGACGTGCACCTCCTGATCCTCCAACCACACAGAGTTATACATTTTTGACACATCTCCTATCGCCGTGTGCCCCCCTCTCGGAAACGTAGCAGCACCGCCTAGATGGGGTTCAAGACGTCTGGGCCCTTCAGCAGGATGCCATTCAGGCTAACACCCCTGAATTCCTGGCTGCTGTCCCAGACCAATCTCACCAGAGTGGAGACAGAGTGTGGGTTGGGTGCTGTCAGATGGTTCACCCAACGGTTTTGCCAAGCGGGCCGTCCCATAAGACCAGGTCGCCACACCTCATCATCCGCTGGGGAGCAAGGTGGCCTTCCCACACACACACACACACACACACACACACACACACACACACACACACACACACCTGCCAGCTCCACCCTACCTCCAGTAAGGAGAAAGTGGGCAAGCGGCTCACATTAGCGCAAGCAATCTTAGCTGGTGTCAATTCACCAACACCATGGTCAGGAGATGATATCAAAAAAGCACACCTCACCCGGTACGGCTTTGCTTTGGTTAATACATTTAACCCTCAATGTGGGCATCAGATTGGCACCCAAACTCAACTTGCTTCTCAGGCTTCAAAGTCAGTTTCTGCTTTTGACCACCACATGGGAGATGTGTGGAATATAAGGCACTTTCTCCATTCATGAACACTATCCTGGCATGATGATGTAAGAAGATACACATCATCCGGTATGCAGTGGCATCAATTAACGAAACACGTGTGAATTTTTCCCCTCCCAATGTTTTTAAGAGAAAAGGGGATTAAACACAGTGACACACTGTCAGGTGCTGATCAATATAGCAGCCCTTAATAACATTCAGAAAGAATAAACACATATATTTCTTCAATAATCATAAAAAGGGATTAAATAAAGTGACACACTTTTAGATGCTTCATTTTTTATGAGCAGCTGGTGGTGTGTTTACCAACCTCACCACCCGAGTCCCTTCCCATGTTGGCCCTCTATGAGCCAACCTGCTGTCATTAAGAGTGTTGTGGTGGAGAAGGTCACGACAGGATTTCACAGCTTTTAAGCTGCTGCTTGTGGTGATGCAAGTGTGCATTAACAGAATGGATGGACAGGATGCTGAGAATGGGCTACTCTCTCCAGTTCTACCATGTTCCTCCCTCGTTCATGGACATCAAGGAAGTGAACCTATCCTCCCAGGAGGAGGTAGCTTACCTCTTAGCAGAGACTCAGGGCCTGTTACATAAACGGACTGTCTATAGTCCTCGCTCACAACAAACAAAAGGTTTTTACTCAGCGTACTTCCTGGTTCCTAATAAGACTGGAGCCATTTTGGATCTCTTTCTGGATCATCCTTAACCAGTGCATTGTCTTTAAGACGTTCCATATGCCATCCATCCAGTGGTTACTGAAACTAGTTCAACCAGGCAATTGGTTCAACGCTATCAATCAAAAAGACAATACTTTTGTGTTAAGGTGGCTCTGAAATACCGAAATTTATTGCATTTCACCTTCCAAGGAATAGCCTACAAGCACAACCTATTGCAGTTCAACCATTCCCTGGTGCCCTAAATTGACAGAGATATTAAAATTCAAGAAAAGTACAGATAGTCCCAAAAAAGAATTGAGCACTGTAACAGAGTAGTTACCTTGCATTAAATTATACAACTGTTTAAATAAAATATATCGATGAATATCATCTGAGAAGCAGTGACAAAACTCAAATTTCAAATTACTTGTATGTTGAAATGAAAGAAGATAAGAGGCAAATGGATTAGGACCAAGGACCGACCTTGGAGATCACCATAAGACCGATTTTCAGTTGAGGAGGCATAATTGCCAACGGCAACTGACAAACTCGTCATCCAGAAAAAAGGTGGATCTCTGCAGGGCTGACTCAAAGATGCCTATGTTGGCAATCAGAATGATGTGGTCAACAAAAGCTTTATATTAATAAGCAGGGACATACACAGATATCTGAGGGTTATCAATTACACAGAGCACACAAAGACCAACAAAGCTCATGAAATGATTAAACAGAGATGTTGGCAAAATGTCTTGGGCACTGGAAGAAGTTTAATACATTAAATGTGTGTGCTAAGACCCCAAACATTTTTTCTCTGTGCGGGAACCTCCTTCCTCTTGCCCCGCCTTGTAATTTTTCAGAGAAAGAAAACACTGTGGCTCTATTCTTATTACCCGTGCTGCTCCAAAATGTATAAATACCAGTGCAAGCTCTGAATTTACATCAAAGTACATTTGATGCCACCTACTGGTTAAGCTCTCTAAGATAGTATGACTCCCACACAGACCTGGCCGGAGCATGGGTTGGGCACTTTTGCAGCTGTTGCTGGTGGCATCTTTCTCTCACGCTGAGGAGCTGGTGTGCAGGCGGAGAGGGGATCCTGAGAACCCCCCGTTATTCAAAAATGGGGAAATTATTTTGGGGGGAATCTTCTCTTTTCATGGCAGCTTTAAAGACAGAAAGGACACCTACATGCACAAACCACCTCCACTGCAATGCACAGGGTAAATTATACTGTACAAATGTATTTCAATTAAGTAAAACAAAGTATTACAATAACAAATATTCCCTTTTGTTTGTATTAATACCATGAACAACTTTAATGCAATTTATTCTATTTCAAGTATAATTTCAAAAATGTTAACTATAACTGTCTGCATGAAGTTTGAATTTCAGAGGTTTCCAGTATACCCAGGCTATGCTCTTTGCCATAGAGGAGATTAATAACAGTACAGACCTGCTGCCTGGCATCTCTCTGGGCTATCAATTCTATGATGCCTGTGCCTCAATTGCCAGAAGTGTGAGAGCTACCCTGGCTTTGGCTAATGGTAATGAGGTCTTATTTGGACCATCCCAGGCACCTTGTACCAGCCCAGCCCAAGTGCAGGCCATTATGGGAGAGGCTCCTTCCTCTCTTTGCATGGCTATGGCTACTGTCATCGGACCTTTTCATATCCCAATGGTGAGTAAGACTCAGGAAAATTGATTTCTGTTTGTAAAAAAACAAATGAATATACTGTAATTATTCCAGTTTTCCATGACAAAATGAGTTTTAAAATACTTTTAGTACATTCTATAAACACTTTAAATTTTACATCTTTATCTTGGGCTACCACTTATTTTTTTTCTTCTAGATCAGCCACTTTGCCACTTGTGCTTGTCTCAGTGATAAAACCAAGTACCCATCCTTCCTCAGGACAATACCCAGTGACTACTACCAGAGCAGAGCCCTGGCACAGCTGGTCAAGCACTTTGGTTGGACTTGGGTTGGAGCTATTAGAACAAATGATGATTATGGGAACAAGGGCATGGCCACATTTACAGAAACAGCCCAGCAGCTGGGCATCTGTCTGGAGTACTCTGTGTCTTTCTTTAGAACAGATCCACCAGACAAAATACAAAAGGTAGTTGACATCATCAAGGCTTCCACTTCCAAGGTGATTGTTGCTTTCCTCTCAAACCTGGATTTTTACGTTCTAATACACGAGATGTCTCACCACAACATGACTAGGTACCAGTGGGTCGGTAGTGAGGGCTGGATCTTTGATCCACGAACTGTAGCCTTAGATAAGAATCACATTCTGGATGGTGCCATAGGCCTGTCCATCCCCAAAGCACATGTCAGTGGCATGAGAGAGTTCATGTTGGATGTGAAGCCTCTCAGTTCATCCCGTAATGAACTATTTACAGAGTTTTGGGAGACATTATTCAGCTGTAAGTTCAAGCAGTCAAAGTCATCCACAGAGAATCAGAGAGAATGTACTGGACATGAAGATCTGACTGGAGTACAGAACAGCTTCACTGATATGTCACTCATGCCTATCTTTAACAATGTCTATAAAGGAGTGTATACTGTGGCCCACGCACTTCATAGTATGCTCAGCTGTAATAAAACTTGCAACAAGATGCAGCTAGATCCATATACGGTGAGTTGAACAACAAAGACTTAAATTATAGCTTTTAAATAAATTCATAGTAACAGGGATACCATTTTAAATTCCAAACAAATATTTTTTGCAGTCTGTTAGTCATACTGTTGAGCCAATATGCCTACACAATTGTGTCAGATAATGATCTTCACTGATTCATGTCTTTTTAGATTTTACAGCACATAAAAAGGGTTCACTTCAAAACAAAGGAAGGAGAGGAGGTTTACTTTAATGAGAATGGAGACCCAGCAGCAAAGTATGAAATTATAAACTGGCAGCCAGCAGAAAATGGCATTGTGGACTTTGTCACAGTTGGTCTTTATGATGCATCTTTACCTGCAGACAAACAGCTGAATCTGCAAAATAAGTCTTTAATTTGGGCAAACAACTCACAACAGGTGAGCTATGACTTGACTAGGTCCAGCCTATTTCATATTGATATTTTGCTGTAACTTATTGTTATTAGATCATAATTTTGAATGAAGATTTTGATGCACCAAAATTAATAGTGAAGGCTTACAAAAACATCTTGTCAAAGTGAATGTCTGTATATTTTCTTTAAATCATTTTGTTTATGCAGGTGCCTGTGTCAGTTTGCAGTGAGAAGTGTCGTCCAGGAACTCGTAAGGTTCTCCAGAAAGGAAAGCCTGTCTGCTGCTATGACTGTTTAAGATGTGTAGAGGGAGAAATCAGCAACAGTACAGGTGCTGAAAAATAATAATATGTGCAAAAGTTACAGAAAAATGGCCAGTATAGGTCATCTCACTCAAATTACAAAAAAAAAGGCCCATAGTATATTTGTCCTTTTCCTCGTGGTATCTGACCATGCAGATATTTTCAAGTTCAGACTGAATGAATATACATACACCTAAATATATATATATATTTCTGATGCTTGGTAGTAGAATATTAATGAACGATACCTACTAATGTAGGTTATATTTATCTTAGTCTTTTCCTTGTGGTATCTGACCATGCTGATATTTTCAAGTTTAGAATGAATTATGTGTACATACATACATACATATATATATATATATATATGGTATCTTGTAACTGTTTTAAGGTTATACATTTATTATCTGGTAATCATGTAGTGCTGTTCTTGTGTTCTTGCATGCGTAAGACAGATGTAACCTTAAGACAAAACCAAAGGCAAACACACTCAGCAAGTCTTACTTTCATATTCTTTTTCAGATTCTATCACCTGTGTGCGATGCCACCCTGAGTTCTGGTCAAATGAGAGAAGAGATGCCTGTGTAAAGAAGGAGGTAGAGTTTCTATCATTTAAAGAAATCATGGGAGCACTGCTCACTGCAGCGTCCTTACTGGGAACATGCATCACTGCTGTTGTGGCATCCATTTTCTTCACATACAGGAAAACTCCTGTTGTCAGAGCCAACAACTCTGAGCTGAGCTTCCTGTTGCTCTTCTCCTTGACTCTGTGTTTCCTGTGTTCTCTGACCTTCATCGGCCGGCCCTCTGAGTGGTCCTGCATGCTGCGACACACAGCATTTGGCATCACCTTTGTCCTCTGTATCTCATGTGTTCTGGGGAAAACTATAGTGGTGTTAATGGCCTTCAGGGCAACACTTCCTGGTAGTAATGTGATGAAATGGTTTGGGCCTGCACAGCAGAGGCTCAGTGTTCTGGCTTTCACTCTTATACAAGTTATCATATGTATCCTCTGGTTAACAATTTCACCTCCTTTTCCATTCAAGAACTTTAAACAGTTTAAGGACAGAATCATATTAGAGTGCGCTCTGGGTTCAGCTGTAGGCTTTTGGGCTGTTCTTGGGTATGTGGGTCTTCTGGCCATGTTATGTTTTATTCTTGCTTTTCTGGCTCGGAAACTGCCTGATAATTTCAATGAGGCCAAATTTATCACTTTTAGCATGCTGATATTCTGTGCAGTATGGATCACCTTTATTCCAGCATATGTCAGCTCTCCTGGGAAGTTCAGTGTTGCTGTGGAGATATTTGCTATCCTGGCCTCCAGTTTTGGACTGCTCATTTGTATTTTTGTTCCGAAATGTTATGTTATCTTACTGAAACCAGAGAAAAATACAAAAAAGAACATGATGGGGAAGAAAACACCACAGTCCTTCTGAAAAATGAAAATTATATGGTGTCAAAGACAACAAAGTGCTATTATTGTTAGTCCATAATAATTTGTTAACTAGAAAGTCTAATAGATATCCATATTGAGTTGACTTAATTGAGGACTTGCATAAAATGGCTGTAGTACTTCCCCTGTGTGTATCATTTCATCTGCCACAAGGAATTCTGAGAAGGCAGCATTTAATATAACCTATGATACAGTTGCATTAAACAATATAGTGTTTGGCCTATATATTTGAAATCATTTATGTGTATTTTGCACTTCATTTGAGACTTTCAAATAAAGATAGAAATTTTTTTCCTTCACGACTCCATTCTGTCTCTGTTACTATGTTTTGGCCTTACATCCTGCATCACTGAGGCTCTGCCCTCTACTGGACTCCATGGGAAATAGCTCCTCAGATCATGAGCATGCATTTTCTACTGAAATTTCCATCAACATAGTGAGCTGAATTAGGATGTGCCATCCAGAATATGTGCAGACTCAATGGATGGAAGTGTCGTTTCATCATGACCTTGGTGCAGAACATGCAAGTTTAGACCCCAGCAGTGGTGGGATCAATTCAGACATTTTAATGTAATGCTTGGTTGCCATGAGAGTGAGCAGGAAGTCAAGATTGATGACACTGACCCCCGCTTTGACTGCCATCACTCCGCTGCCACCTCAGGATCTCCGTTTGTAGATGAAGACAACATCTAATTGGTATTTGGTACATTAACGTTCTGCAGGAGTCCACTGTCTACATCTCTGTGCTGGAATTTGTTCCCCTCTCCTCTCTACCTCCCTGTCTTCCCATGATGTCTCATTTAATTTGACTGGAAGGGTTGTTTTCATATGACCTTCCACGCCGCCATTGCCAAACCCATACACACACACACACACACACACACACACACACACACACACACATTGTACGGTTTTATTAAACTAACTACCTTAATTCAATAACTCCCACCGTAAAGGGTGTGTTCTTAACTGATGAAACAGTGTCTCACTCAAGCTCAGACAACTCGATTGCTGTCTTCCATAAGTTTTATTTCACACATGCATTAACACATACACCGTGCATGCTATGCTAACTAAACTAGCACCTGTACAGTAACCATGTCGTTCGCCAGATAATCGACACAAATACAAAACACAACACAACATTAATGACACGGACATATTATCCACTATATAATCCGCATACATGAACATAATTGGGTATTTAACACAGGTAGTAATCACTTTGTATAAATATCTCATAACTCACCAGCTCAGCTTCACCAGTCAAAACAGTGACATGCTACCACCATGTTGGTGTTAGCATATCCCATGATGGGACCACATCACGTATTACACCTATGTGGATACCTCTGCTCTATAATGTAATACAGAACAGTATATGACCACACATAAAATAAATAAAATACCCCCGTACACATTCATATTGCTCAAATAATTTCAATTCTACAAAACACAGAAACCATACAATAATTGCCAAAATAAATACAGGGGTGATGAATTGTAGGTGACAACAAATGGTAAAGTGGTAGAAAATACACTAAATTGACTGAATAATGAAACAGTCTTGGCCTGACTATCCGCATACAAGCGTCCAAAGTTTTAGCACTTCTTAGGTACCCAGGGGAGCAAGCAAAGCCCCCTCCTGTTCATCTACTGGCAGCAACACCACCAGCCTCCTGACGTCCCTGTGGAGGATGGTGGAGGGACATGGTTCCTTGTCCTTCCTTGCCCGGGACAGGCCGATGGGAAGACTATGACAAGTCCTCACCTTGACGTCCCGGACAACGCCCTTGTCATCTGGACAACACGACCCAGTCTGAATCGACCCCGGAGGGCGTTTTGGTCCGCCACCCAGACCAGGTCTCCAACGGAAACATTCCTGGCCGGGGCATGCCACTTTTGCCGAATGAACAGGTGAGGTCCTGCCAACTGGCTCCAGTGTCTCCACAACTTGTCCACCCCCACCTGGACTGCTCATAGTCGACTGAACTGGTAAGTAGGGAATTCAAAACCCTGGATGTAACCTCTGGGCCCCATCCAACCCAACAGCAATGAGTTCGGTGTCACAATGTCCACAGTCTCCTCCTGAACCTGAGCTCTGGCACCGATTGGCCTCTCACTGGAAAGGTGGGCAGCCAGGTAGAGGAGGGTTTGGAACTCCAGAGTGGTCAGGTCACCCTCCTCACCAGCTGCCTCCGCTGCCCCATTTCGATGCGGCAAATCTGCTGGGCTAAACCCCCACGCCCAGTCAGTCCCAGCCACAGCTGCTTTCCTCTGGACTTCCTCCTTGTTGATGATGATCTCTCGGAAGCTGTAGAGGTCCTCCAGCGCTGGTCTTGCCCCCACGAAATTGGTCCTTATGTCAGACCAGAGCTTTTTGGGATGGCCTCTCAAGGCGGTGAATCGCTGATACGTTTTGAGAAAGCCCTCAGTCGATAGGTCTTCCACCGAGTCTGCATGGATAGCTCTTGAGGCCATACAACAAAAGACCATCCCCAGGACTTTCTTTTTCATCCGCCGCCCCTGACTGTGTACGGGCCGAACAGGTCAAGCGTCGTGTACTCAAAAGGAGCTGCTGGCCTGGTGCGTAGTGGGGGGAGTCCGCTCATCACTTGAGTGCATAACCTTGCACTGCACCTCCAGCAAAGTACACATGCGTCAATTACTTTATGGGCGACTCTAGGGCCTTGCACTACCCAGGCTCTTTTTCTCATCCGAAGAAGGGTGTCGGAAATGCATTCATAGTTGGTGTGGTGGGCTTCTTCGGCGAGGAGGGTGCTGATCTGCTCCTTGTAGGGGAGCAGCGGTACCCCAGGTCTCTCCTCATCAATGGACTGGATCCAGCTGTGGCATAACAAGAGGCCTGCCGCATCATCCTTGTTTACAACCAGACGGTTGAGTGTCGTTGTGGGGAAGGACACACCTGTTTGGACAGCGAGGCATAAGTCTTGGAATGCTTCCTCACACTCCTGGACTGTGAGCACTGCCTCAGTTACCAGGAGTGCACGGCTCTGCGGACGTATCCCACAGCCCCATAGAGCTTGGTTAGTGTACTAAAGCTCAAAAGATCCACCTGACCTACAAGAGCCGAACCCCAAAGCGTCTTCATGCTATGGATGTTAGATGCTGTCGAAGAAGTCCTCATCACAGCACTTGGCGAGGATCCCATATTATTGACCGGAGAAGGCCCCGTAGTAGCACCGTCCCCGACCATGGCACCGACACCGCTAGGACCTCCTGGGGTAGACAACCTCTTTGCCTGAGCTCTTGTAATGATGGCAGAGGAAGCTTTCCTCTGGAGCTTACTCACAACCTCCCTGGTACCACAGGCCACCTCTGCCACAGACTTCATGGGCCACTCCTTCACCAATTTGGTCAGGAACCCAGGACCTCAGGGAGTCACCATCAAGCTGTTCAGGGGAACACCCCCTTTTGACTAGATCGGCCATGTTGTAGTGACCGGGGACCGACCACCAGTTGGTCACAGGGCCCGGCCTTCTGGATCTCACCAACACGGTTAGCAAAGAAGGTTTGGAACCCGTAGCTCTCCCATTGGATGGCACCCAACACAGTTTGGCTATCGACAAAGTGGTACCACCTTTCCACCTCCAACCGCCCATGCTTCAGTATGTACCCCTACAAGCGGGCGGCAAAGACAGCTCCTGTTACGTCCCCCGGCCGCCTGTGTATCAATTATGTGTATGTATGCATTATTATCTGTATATTTGTTCTGTGTATGTGTGTATTTCTATGTATTGTGTTAATAGGTGCGCAGGTGTTTTCGTTGGAAGACTGTGACGCTGCTCCGGCTGGATTGGCTGAGCAAGGGGCTCGGCCTTCAGCGTCAACGGTCGCCAATTGGACTTCGAGCATGACGTCACAGCTGCCGGATTGGTTGGGCAAGGGGCTCGGCCTTCTTAATGCCGGACACATGGAAGACGCGGGTCTCCTCTCGTACATGGCAGCAGCGCATTGTTTCATTTCTTTGGTTCTGTGACTGATAAGTATTTTGTTGTTCGACACTCGCATGATTATTTAGCCTGTTTGCTAAATAATCCATTCTTTGTTAGGATCAGCGCCTTAGGGCCGACTGAATCACTTATGTACATATTGTAAATAGTCACTGTCACATTGTATTGTTTGCACGGAGCGTAGGGGTGAGCTGCTATTTTTGTTGTACCTGTTTTCTCCTGTTTTTCGTTAGCCTAGGGAGTTAGGCCTAGTATTGTATTTTTGTTTCTTTTGTTTTCGTTAGGGATCAGTTATTTCGCCGGTCGGTAGACAGATTGTTTTTTGTTTGTTGTTTTGGCCTGGGCTCACCCTGAAGTCTTTTGCTCCATTTTTGTGTGTGATATTGTACGGTGTGTTATTGCAGTGTGTAGCAATAAATCGCTCACCTGTACATTCCTCATGGTGTTCCTGTGTCCTTATGCTACGCACCCACACCCCTAGACCGGGGCGTAACAGCTCCGCAGATCTCCGCTTTAACTGTGTTGCCCTTCTGGTCGAGGGGAGTCAATTAAGCCGGGTTACGACACCTCCTGATGTCTCCCATCGCAGGTAGAGTACCGCTCCGCAAGAGTCACAGCTTCAGTCGGATAATGTGATCCCCCAGGGTTTACCCACCCAGCCGGAGGGTGTAATACTCCTGGGGAAAGTGATGGTACTCAGCCGGGCATACTCTTTGAAGAGCTCGATTGCCTTCCCATGTAGCTCACCAGACAGCGGCTTGTCCCACGTATCCTTAGGCAATGTCACGGCCTCCTGAAAGGCCCTCCTGACAAGAATGGCACCCTTCTGTTTCAGGGGTGTCACCAGGCCAAGGGGGTCATCTTCTCCTATGTCTTTCAACGGTGAGGTCAAGCTTGGTGTGCATCTTTTTCTTCCTTGCGGAGAAGTTAACGGCCACCATAAGGAAAAGCTTGTCTTCCCCCATGTGGTAACCCACTCCCAGGGCCTTGTTGTCCCCGTCCCGTAGTTGATTGGGCAACACAATAGTCTCCAGCGTAGTGGGAACGATGCCTTGCCTCTCACTTTGGCCAGACCGCACCCAAGGCTTGAGATGAAACCCACCGGTTGCGAGAATGGCCTCAACCCCTGTAAGGATCTCGCTCAGTCTCTGGGGGTCGTCGGTGGGACACCGGGATGTCGTCTACGTAAGCGTTGTCTTCCATGGCATGTCTCTCTTCCACTTTGTCAGTGAACTGTGGTAGATGGGTGGTCTCCCTCATGGCCACCTGGGCAATACAACCGGCCGGCTTATCGCCCATGTTCAACCAGACCATGACGTAGTCCTCGATGTCATCTGAGAGTCTCTCCACAGGAAGCGATGGACATGCACCTCCTGATCCTCCAACCACACAGAGTTATACATTTTTGACACATCTCCTATCGCCGTGTGCCCCCCTCCCGGAAATGGAGCAGCACCGCCCAGATGGGGTTCAAGACGTCTGGGCCCTTCAGCAGGATGCCATTCAGGCTAACACCCCTGAATTCCTGGCTGCTGTCCCAGACCAATCTCACCAGAGTGGAGACAGAGTGTGGGTTGGGTGCTGTCAGATGGTTCACCCAACGGTTTTGCCAAGCGGGCCGTCCCATAAGACCAGGTCGCCACACCTCATCATCCGCTGGGGAGCAAGGTGGCCTTCCCACACACACACACACACACACACACACACACACACACACACACACACACCTGCCAGCTCCACCCTACCTCCAGTAAGGAGAAAGTGGGCAAGCGGCTCACATTAGCGCAAGCAATCTTAGCTGGTGTCAATTCACCAACACCATGGTCAGGAGATGATATCAAAAAAGCACACCTCACCCGGTATGGCTTTGCTTTGGTTAATACATTTAACCCTCATGTGGGCATCAGATTGGCACCCAAACTCAACTTGCTTCTCAGGCTTCAAAGTCAGTTTCTGCTTTTGACCACCACATGGGAGATGTGTGGAATATAAGGCACTTTCTCCATTCATGAACACTATCCTGGCATGATGATGTAAGAAGATACACATCATCCGGTATGCAGTGGCATCAATTAACGAAACACGTGTGAATTTTTCCCCTCCCAATGTTTTTAAGAGAAAAGGGGATTAAACACAGTGACACACTGTCAGGTGCTGATCAATATAGCAGCCCTTAATAACATTCAGAAAGAATAAACACATATATTTCCTCAATAATCATAAAAAGGGATTAAATAAAGTGACACACTTTTAGATGCTTCATTTTTTATGAGCAGCTGGTGGTGTGTTTACCAACCTCACCACCCGCGTCCCTTCCCATGTTGGCCCTCTATGAGCCAACCTGCTGTCATTAAGAGTGTTGTGGTAGAGAAGGTCAAGACAGGATTTCACAGCTTTTAAGCTGCTGCTTGTGGTGATGCAAGTGTGCATTAACAGAATGGATGGACAGGATGCTGAGAATGGGCTACTCTCTCCAGTTCTACCATGTTCCTCCCTCGTTCATGGACATCAAGGAAGTGAACCTATCCTCCCAGGAGGAGGTAGCTTACCTCTTAGCAGAGACTCAGGGCCTGTTACATAAACGGACTGTCTATAGTCCTCGCTCACAACAAACAAAAGGTTTTTACTCAGCGTACTTCCTGGTTCCTAATAAGACTGGAGCCATTTTGGATCTCTTTCTGGATCATCCTTAACCAGTGCATTGTCTTTAAGACGTTCCATATGCCATCCATCCAGTGGTTACTGAAACTAGTTCAACCAGGCAATTGGTTCAACGCTATCAATGAAAAAGACAATACTTTTGTGTTAAGGTGGCTCTGAAATACTGAAATTTATTGCATTTCACCTTCCAAGGAATAGCCTACAAGCACAACCTATTGCAGTTCAACCATTCCCTGGTGCCCTAAATTGACAGAGATATTAAAATTCAAGAAAAGTACAGATAGTCCCAAAAAAGAATTGAGCACTGTAACAGAGTAGTTACCTTGCATTAAATTATACCACTGTTTAAATAAAATATATCGATGAATATCATCTGAGAAGCAGTGACAAAACTCAAATTTCAAATTACTTGTATGTTGAAATGAAAGAAGATAAGAGGCAAATGGATTAGGACCAAGGACCGGACCTTGGAGATCACCATAAGACCGATTTTCAGTTGAGGAGGCATAATTGCCAACGGCAACTGACAAACTCGTCATCCAGAAAAAAGGTGGATCTCTGCAGGGCTGACTCAAAGATGCCTATGTTGGCAATCAGAATGATGTGGTCAACAAAAGCTTTATATTAATAAGCAGGGACATACACAGATATCTGAGGGTTATCAATTACACAGAGCACACAAAGACCAACAAAGCTCATGAAATGATTAAACAGAGATGTTGGCAAAATGTCTTGGGCACTGGAAGAAGTTTAATACATTAAATGTGTGTGCTAAGACCCCAAACATTTTTTCTCTGTGTGGGAACCTCCTTCCTCTTGCCCCGCCTTGTAATTTTTCAGAGAAAGAAAACACTGTGGCTCTATTCTTATTACCCATGCTGCTCCAAAATGTATAAATACCAGTGCAAGCTCGGAATTTACATCAAAGTACATTTGATGCCACCTAGAGGTTAAGCTCTCTAAGATAGTATGACTCCCACACAGACCTGGCCGGAGCATGGGTTGGGCACTTTTACAGCTGTTGCTGGTGGCATCTTTCTCTCAGGCTGAGGAGCTGGTGTGCAGACGGAGAGGGGATCCTGAGAACCCCCCGTTATTCAAAAATGGGGAAATTATTTTGGGGGGAATCTTCTCTTTTCATGGCAGCTTTAAAGACAGAAAGGACACCTACATGCACAAACCACCTCCACTGCAATGCACAGGGTAAATTATACTGTACAAATGTATTTCAATTAAGTAAAACAAAGTATTACAATAACAAATATTCCCTTTTGTTTGTATTAATACCATGAACAACTTTAATGCAATTTATTCTATTTCAAGTATAATTTCAAAAATGTTAACTATAACTGTCTGCATGAAGTTTGAATTTCAGAGGTTTCCAGTATACCCAGGCTATGCTCTTTGCCATAGAGGAGATTAATAACAGTACAGACCTGCTGCCTGGCATCTCTCTGGGCTATCAATTCTATGATGCCTGTGCCTCAATTGCCAGAAGTGTGAGAGCTACCCTGGCTTTGGCTAATGGTAATGAGGTCTTATTTGGACCATCCCAGGCACCTTGTACCAGCCCAGCCCAAGTGCAGGCCATTATAGGAGAGGCTCCTTCCTCTCTTTGCATGGCTATGGCTACTGTCATCGGACCTTTTCATATCCCAATGGTGGGTAAGACTCAGAAAAATTGATTTCTGTTTGTAAAAAAACAAATGAATATACTGTAATTATTTCAGTTTGCCATTGCAAAATGAGTTTTAAAATACTTTTAGTACATTCTATAAACACTTTAAATTTTACATCTTTATCTTGGGCTACCACTTCTTTTTTTCTTCTAGATCAGCCACTTTGCCACTTGTGCTTGTCTCAGTGATAAAATCAAGTACCCATCCTTCCTCAGGACAATACCCAGTGACTACTACCAGAGCAGAGCCCTGGCACAGCTGGTCAAGCACTTTGGTTGGACTTGGGTTGGAGCTATTAGAACAAATGATGATTATGGGAACAAGGGCATGGCCACATTTACAGAAACAGCCCAGCAGCTGGGCATCTGTCTGGAGTACTCTGTGTCTTTCTTTAGAACAGATCCACCAGACAAAATACAAAAGGTAGTTGACATCATCAAGGCTTCCACTTCCAAGGTGATTGTTGCTTTCCTCTCAAACCTGGATTTTTACGTTCTAATACACGAGATGTCTCACCACAACTTGACTAAGTACCAGTGGGTCGGTAGTGAGGGCTGGATCTTTGATCCACGAACTGTAGCTTTAGATAAGAATCACATTCTGGATGGTGCCATAGGCCTGTCCATCCCCAAAGCACATGTCAGTGGCATGAGAGAGTTCATGTTGGATGTGAAGCCTCTCAGTTCATCTCGTAATGAACTATTTACAGAGTTTTGGGAGACATTATTCAGCTGTAAGTTCAAGCAGTCAAAGTCATCCACAGAGAATCAGAGAGAATGTACTGGACATGAAGATCTGACTGGAGTGCAGAACAGCTTCACTGATATGTCACTCATGCCTATCTTTAACAATGTCTATAAAGGAGTGTATGCTGTGGCCCACGCACTGCATAGTATGCTCAGCTGTAATAAAACTTGCAACAAGATGCAGCTAGATCCATATACGGTGAGTTGAACAACAAAGACTTAAATTATAGCTTTTAAATAAATTCATATTAACAGGGATACCATTTTAAATTCCAAACAAATATTTTTTGCAGTCTGTCAGTCATACTGTTGAGCCAATATGCCTACACAATTGTGTCAGATAATGATGTACATTGATTCATATCTTTTTAGATTTTACAGCACATAAAAAGGGTTCACTTCAAAACAAAGGAAGGAGAGGAGGTTTACTTTAATGAAAATGGAGACCCAGCAGCAAAGTATGAAATTATAAACTGGCAGCCAGCAGAAAATGGCATTGTGGACTTTGTCACAGTTGGTCTTTATGATGCATCTTTACCTGCAGACAAACAGCTGAATCTGCAAAATAAGTCTTTAATTTGGGCAAACAACTCACAACAGGTGAGCTATGACTTGATCACTGTCATGACTAGGTCCAGCCTATTTCATATTGATATTTTGCTGTAACTTATTGTTATTAGATCATAATTTTGAATGAAGATTTTGATGCACCAAAATTAATAGTGAAGGCTTACAAAAACATCTTGTCAAAGTGAATGTCTGTATATTTTCTTTAAATCATTTTGTTTATGCAGGTGCCTGTGTCAGTTTGCAGTGAGAAGTGTCGTCCAGGAACTCGTAAGGTTCTCCAGAAAGGAAAGCCTGTCTGCTGCTATGACTGTTTAAGATGTGTAGAGGGAGAAATCAGCAACAGTACAGGTGCTGAAAAATAATAATATGTGCAAAAGTTACAGAAAAATGGCCAGTATAGGTCATCTCACTCAAATTACAAAAAAAAAGGCCCATAGTATATTTGTCCTTTTCCTCGTGGTATCTGACCATGCAGATAATTTCAAGTTCAGACTGAATGAATATACATACACCTAAATATATATATATATTTCTGATGCTTGGTAGTAGAATATTAATGAACGATACCTACTAATGTATGTTATATTTATCTTCGTCTTTTCCTTGTGATATCTGACCATGCAGATATTTTCAAGTTTAGAATGAATTATGTGTACATACATATATATATATATATATTATATATATATATATAGGTCATACATTTATTATCTGGTAATCATGTAGTGCTGTTCTTGTGTTCTTGCATGCGTAAGACAGATGTAACCTTAAGACAAAACCAAAGGCAAACACACTCAGCAAGTCTTACAACTACTTTCATATTCTTTTTCAGATTCTATCACCTGTGTGCGATGCCACCCTGAGTTCTGGTCAAATGAGAGAAGAGATGCCTGTGTAAAGAAGGAGGTAGAGTTTCTATCATTTAAAGAAATCATGGGAGCACTGCTCACTGCAGCGTCCTTACTGGGAACATGCATCACTGCTGTTGTGGCATCCATTTTCTTCACATACAGGAAAACTCCTGTTGTCAGAGCCAACAACTCTGAGCTGAGCTTCCTGCTGCTCTTCTCCTTGACTCTGTGTTTCCTGTGTTCTCTGACCTTCATCGGCCGGCCCTCTGAGTGGTCCTGCATGCTGCGACACACAGCATTTGGCATCACCTTTGTCCTCTGTATCTCGTGTGTTCTGGGGAAAACTATAGTGGTGTTAATGGCCTTCAGGGCAACACTTCCTGGTAGTAATGTGATGAAATGGTTTGGGCCTGCACAGCAGAGGCTCAGTGTTCTGGCTTTCACTCTTATACAAGTTATCATATGTATCCTCTGGTTAACAATTTCACCTCCTTTTCCATTCAAGAACTTTAAACAGTTTAAGGACAGAATCATATTAGAGTGTGCTCTGGGTTCAGCTGTAGGCTTTTGGGCTGTTCTTGGGTATGTGGGTCTTCTGGCCATGTTATGTTTTATTCTTGCTTTTCTGGCTCGGAAACTGCCTGATAATTTCAATGAGGCCAAATTTATCACTTTTAGCATGCTGATATTCTGTGCAGTATGGGTCACCTTTATTCCAGCATATGTCAGCTCTCCTGGGAAGTTCAGTGTTGCTGTGGAGATATTTGCTATCCTGGCCTCCAGTTTTGGACTGCTCATTTGTATTTTTGTTCCGAAATGTTATGTTATCTTACTGAAACCAGAGAAAAATACAAAAAAGAACATGATGGGGAAGAAAACACCACAGTCCTTCTGAAAAATGAAAATTATATGGTGTCAAACACAAAAAAGTGCTATTATTGTTAGTCCATAATAATTTGTTAACTAGAAAGTCTAATAGATATCCATATTGAGTTGACTTAATTGAGGACTTGCATGGAATGGCTGTAGTACTTCCCCTGTGTGTATCATTTCATCTGCCACAAGGAATTCTGAGAAGGCAGCATTTAATATAACCTATGATACAGTTGCATTAAACAATATATAGTGTTTGGCCTATATATTTGAAATCATTTATGTGTATTTTGCACTTCATTTGAGACTTTCAAATAAAGATAGAATTTTTTTTCCTTCACGACTCCATTCTGTCTCTGTTACTATGTTTTGGCCTTACATCCTGCATCACTGAGGCTCTGCCCTCTACTGGACTCCATGGGAAATAGCTCCTCAGATCATGAGCATGCATTTTCCTACTGAAATTTTCATCAACATAGTGAGCTGAATTAGGATGTGCCATCCAGAATATGTGCAGACTCAATGGATGGAAGTGTAGTTTCATCATGACCTTGGTGCAGACCATGCGAGTTTAGACCCCAGCAGTGGTGGGATCAATTCAGACATTTTAATGTAATGCTTGGTTGCCATGAGAGTGAGCAGGAAGTCAAGATTGATGACACTGACCCCCGCTTTGACTGCCATCACTCCCCTGCCACCTCAGGATCTCCGTTTGTAGATGAAGACAACATCTAATTGGTATTTGGTACATTAACGTTCTGCAGGAGTCCACTGTCTACATCTCCGCGCTGGAATTTGTTCCCCTCTCCCTCTCTACCTCCCTGTCTTCCCATGATGTCTCATCTTAATTCAATAACTCCCACCGTAAAGGGTGTGTTCTTAACTGATGAAACAGTGTCTCACTCAAGCTCAGACAACTCGATTGCTGTCTTCCATAAGTTTTATTTCACACATGCATTAACACATACACCGTGCATGCTATGCTAACTAAACTAGCACCTGTACAGTAACCATGTTGTTCGCCAGGTAATCAACTGAAATGACACAAATGTAGCGTGATGCAGAGTGAAGCTGCTCTCCACTACACATTTAATTTGAAGTCTTTTATTTTATTCTGCCAAGAGCAAAAATACATATTAAACTAACACTAAGTAACTTTTCAACCTTCATAAAATATTTTCGTAACTTTTGTGATGATACATCGACTTACAACTAGTTGAATGACACCTCTGTCATGGCCCTGAGGGGGTCTGTATTGCTTTCACTGGCACTAAGCAACTTCGAGGAGGGTGGCAGGAACCCTGCCACACAAAAAACTACAAATGTGTTGACTGCTTTACGGCATACGTCACTTCCCCCTTTCCCCATTCGTTACAAAGACGGAAGTCGATGCGAACGCTTACGCGCAATTACTGCTATCATGGCAGAAGCTGCAAAACAACCAAAGAAACGAAAAGTTTTGTCTGAGGAGACAAAAAAAGAAAAAGGGAGGCTACCCGCATAAAAGGACAGTCAAGGATCAACATTGGCCCGGCTTTCACTCGCTGGCGTGAGCTCAAAGACGAGGAGGGATTTCCGACCGATGCTGCCTTGGCTCTGTTCCTGCTGGACTAGTAAGTAGCTTTCAATGCTCAAATCAAAATGATAATGCTGATGTTAGCTATCGGAAATATGCGTGGTAGCAATAAATAGTTCCACACTGACACGACCAGCCACGCAACAAACTCAAAAGTACTGTATAAAGAAAAAGCAACGCGATGACAAACCGCAAATATAGAGTAAAATACGTAGGTTCCTATTGTGGAAAGATCAGTCATACTGAATCATTGTGGTGTTATCATGTCAGTTTGTATGTACGTGACAGCAGTTTCTGATGATTGTTATGTAATAGTTTCAGAGAAAAACGGGATTCTTGTCGTGTTTTTGTTGAGTTGACTACAGTGATTGCAAAAGAAGTCAACCCGTGTTGCTTGCTATAAATAATCAGTAAAACAAAACCCGTGTGCAATGTGCATTGAGTTATGACTTTTCATAGTCCTGCTTATCAATAGCACCTTGTGCTGAGTGTAGCTAAAACTACAGGGATTGTTGCATGTTTAAAATTCTACATGTAACGTTTATTTAGTCAGCCCTGAAGGGTCTGTGTGTAGCTCACTTCAGTAGCACCAAGCACCTAACTTTGAAGGTTACAATCTCAGTTAGCCAGTAAACTTGACATCTTCAAGTCAGTCTGATAACAAGATATTTTTGTTATTGTTATGTGTCTATTGGACATTATGTTGTGTAAGGTGTACGGTGTTGTTCCATATTTATTTTTTCATGTTATTGTCTTTTTATATTTGATGTTGTATTGCTAATTATTGTTATTCTTATCTTATAATTCTCTAGTATAACATAGATGATGCATTTTATTACATTGTGTGATGTTTGTATAGTGCCTTTATTTCCAGTGTGTATACTTTTGTGTTTCTCTTGCATTACTCTTGATCCATATAAATTTCTTACGTTATTTCTCTACAGCTATCAAAAGAAGCAAGTAACGTCTACTCCCCACAAGCAACACCTCCAACTGCTACAGCCTATAGTTTCCAGCTTTACAGAAGAGTCGGACCATGTTAGGTACTTTGTGTTTCCCAGGGCCTGCATTTGTTTGTTTTGGGCAACGTTTAGTATTTTTCAACCTGTCCTATTTTCTGTTTTGACTCAGGGGAGAACCGGAGAACCTGGAAGAAGGGGCTAGGGCAGAATTTTACAATCTACTCTATCTGCAGCATGCATTCTCTGAGTGTTGTGGAGGAAGAAGAGCGGCATGACTCTCCAGATGACTCCAGATAACTTCTAACATTGTCACACAGATTATTCAATGTTTCTTATTTTAACTGTCATAGTTTATTTTTGTCCTGCTCTATTTATCCATGTACATGCATCACACTCCCCTTTTGTTTTGTTTTTTAATTCACAGTAATTTTTTTCAACTGTCATTGTCGTTCATTTACTACCACTGTAATACAGTGTTGTTGTGCCATTTATTTATTCAAATCATACACATATCCCGTCATTGCAAAAATGTACATTGCATTTATGCCACTCTTTTTTTCATGATATTTCTTGTGTAACACTGTGCATGTGCCTGGAAATGTTTTTCTTTTTTCTCTAGGTCGTATGTTTTACTTGTTACTTCCTTTACTGTGAAGGGACAAGTGGCAAAATAACAATTTGAATGTGTTGAATGTGACAAAGTACTTGAATTTTGAAAACTGTGAAAGAGGGTGTATAAATAAAAGTTTGTCTGGGTCTGTCTGGGTCTCGGGGTTCAAGTCCTCTGGTGTCCTACTTCTTCCCCTCCCTCTCCCTCTACCTCTGCCTGCACCTACTCCCCTCCCCCCTCTGCCCCTGCCTCTGTCAGCACTAGTGTGTGGGGGCTCAAACTGGTGGAGGTAGTGTCCTGGACAGCAAATTCCTGATAAAACAACAGACAGAAATGTTATGTTACAAATGTAAACATTTTTGATGTTCAATAAGCATCAGAATCATATTGAACTTTATTGCCAAGGACATACAGGAATTCGTCTTGGCTTTTAGTAATTCAGAAATGACAATGACAATAACAGACTCGCATAGAGTAATTTTAGTAATAAATGTATGTATAATTCTCCATATAGAATCCTAATAATAGAATTATAACAGTATAGGAAACAATTCAATGTGAAGAAACTGTTTAGAATGAATAGTAGTACTTTCCCTGAGAGACTGAACTGTATATTCGTGCGAATTGTGCAGGGTTGATATTCAGGCAATGCGGCACCTTCCTGCCGGTAACGTTATCGATACGTGTGTTTACTGTAGGCTCTAAACTCGTCAGCCGCTCGCCGCTGACGAGTCGGGTGGGGGGGCGGGGGCGTTGGGGGAATAAGGTACTAAACCAAAGTTAAACGTTTCTTATTTTCAGCATTGTCATATGATATTGTTTAGCCACAATTAGATTCATTATATCATCGCTATTCATCCTTCACACAGACACTGGAAACAGAAATGTATTGTTTCAAACTAACTGCAGGCGACCGGGAGATCAGGGATTTTACGACGCTATGCGCTGGTCCTCATGGGAAATGTGGTCTTCCTTCAGGCAAAACACTACCGCCTTGGTCCACTGGCACCGCTAAAATCAACCAAAACTGAAAGTTCTTAAGTATTGCTTTAATCATTACAGTTCGCCACACTCAAAACTTTACAGTCAAGTGTGTGTTCTCATTTTCTGAACGTATTCAATATCCTAACACAGGAAAATTATAAACATCTACACCAACATCAAAACAATAAATCATGTACGTTACATCTCTATTCCAGACCAGTTTTATCATGTACCTTTAATATTAACTTGTCTCGCAAATACACAGTCAGCCAATCATGTCTACTAAACATTGTCACATTAACCAAATCAATCATGTATCTATTTTACCATCACATAAGTTATTAATTTATTCACCTATGAACTGTACACAAACAGTGTGAACTCTTATGACCGGCTCATAGTTCTAATCTCCAGCCTCACGCTCACTCGAGGCAACGAGGTAACCAGGCACCCAGTGCTAACTACTGGCTAGCCGCCATTTCCAGTACGTTACGTTCGCTAAACAAATAATGTTCTTAAACATTTTCTTTGGAACCACATTAAATCCAACCAAGATTGTAAATTACCACATAACATATTCATTCATCACTTATCCAATTCTAACTCCCCCTGCTTACCTGCCAAGAGCAAAAATACATATTAATCATTACAGTTCGCCACACTCAAAACTTTACAGTCAAGTGTGTGTTCTCATTTTCTGAACGTATTCACGCGATACTTCCCTTGTCCCTGTACACACAGTGTAGCGAACGCGCCCTCTGCTGGTCGGAGTTAGACAATGCATACTGCTAGATAACAGTACATTTTTCAACCAATAAACCACCCTCTTACCTTATCAGAAAACACCCAGACAATAACACCACACTCTGAACACGAGCTGTACAACATGAAATGCAAATTAAACATATGAATATTTATGTAGGTATATCAACCCACTGATGGCTCTGTATGCCACAAAATACAAAACAAAACACAACATTAATGACACGGACATATTATCCACTATATAATCCGCATACATGAACATAATTGTGGTATTTAAAACAGGTAGTAATCACTTTGTATAAACATCTCGTGACTCACCAGCTCAGCTTCACCAGTCAAAACAGTGACATGCTAACACATGAAGATCCGGCAGGTTAATACACGCACAGATGGGATCACATCACGTATTACACCTATGTGGGTAACTCCGCTCTATAACGTATTGCACAAATAATTTCGGTCCTACAAAACACAGAAAAGATGCAATAATTCCAAAAATAAATACAGGGGTGATGCATTGTAAGTGACCACGACGACCACAACAAATGTTAGAGCGGTAGAAAATACACTAAATATGGAGGGTCACTGAACGCCTCACACACAGACACTATGGAGGAGTCTGTCGTCTTTGTCTCTGCACAGCAACACGCAGCTAAGACAGGTGGTTTGTAGTTGGAAACAGCAAAATAAGACTTTAAGGTCAGAGTTACACGAACTAAAACTGTGTTAAACTGTTTAAGTTAGAGCTGGCGTGTCGCCAGAGAGAGGAAGAGGAGCTGTGGAGAGAAATCTTCAGGAAGACCTCCGGCGGTATTTTCGCCATTGTCCGGATTATCCTGGTGAGTTAGCCACACGAAGCTAGCTTATTAGCATCGAGGGTTGTCTCAAACAATTGAACTGTGTGTTATTTCATCTTAAAAGTGCGTTCACACCGGACGCGAATTCGCCAAGTCGCGCGTCAAGATTACATACAAAGTCAATGCAAAGACGCGATTAGACGCGTTTGGAGCGACGCGATGGACACGGCGCGATAGACGCGAAATTCGCGTCCAACGCCTCATCGCTCGAGTTGAAAATATTGAACTTTTGAGGCGAATTCGCGTGACTCATAGCCGCGAAAGCCAATCAGCGTTGAGATTCTCCCGACGTCATGGTTGACATCCAGTTGTTGACACAACAATAAACTACTACTCACCGGAGACAGATGGACAGGCGCTCCGCAGCTGAAATGGAGCGCTTGTAGTTGGTGTCCTGCCGGGAGATCCTGGTGCCAGCCCTTGCCAACAGGTCCTCAAACTGGGCCCCAGTCAGCCCGAAGTACCGCTGAAAGCGGCTATCATCCAGACGGAGTTCCTGGAGGAGGTGGTGGAACTCGCCGAGCTGGATGTGCTTCTACAGGATCGTGTGAACCCAAAAACGACGGCGTTTGGCCCTCCGAGGCATTTGGGACTTCAAGAGCAGGTACAAAGCAGCGATGGTGGTTATCTCTGCCGTGGTCGTCAGTGGCTACCCGGAGCTATATGATACTACGTGTCTACTCTACAGACCGCAACAAAAAGGAGCAGGCTTGGGTGAAAGACGCCAAGGAGACTGGTCTACTTGGTAAGTTCTGTAAATATGTGTCTGTAATTAGTTTGCAGAATGGCTGTACTATGAACGTTAGCACTAGCTTAGCTGCAGTTAGCACAGCCGCCGGCTTCCCCGTTACTCACGCGAATGACGCGATGACGCGAATTAACAAAATGGTCAGGCGTCGAAACTCGGGCGTTACGGGCGGCGCGTTACTCGCGTTACGCGCGAGTAATTCGCTTCATTCGCGTTTGGTGTGAACGCACAGTAAGAGTGATTGTGAAACTAAAAACCAGTCAGGATATAAGGTTGTGTGACAGTGTGAAAATGGCTGATGGTAAAAAGCTATTTTAGCCGCTCATTGTTGTTTGTTTAATTGAGGTCTGGAAGAGCGCATTGGGCGATTGTGCATATTTAGTGTGCTTAAAAGCTGATGTGTGTGTGTATTTAAAAAAATGTTAAAAGGGTCAGATATGTGTTTAAAAGCTTAAGTGTTGCTTAAAAAAATGTTAAAAGCCAAATATGTGCAGATATTTACATTCAGTTTAGTTCATGATTACAGTTGTAAGGGTTTACCTGGTGAAGATGCAAACACAATTTTTATTTCAAGTGATGGACAGTTAAAAGAGACAATTTATAGCATGTGATAAGCTAACTGCTCTGCATGCTTGTGTGCAGGCTGTTTTTTTTTTTTTTTTTTGGAGGAACGATCCTGTTTGTGACATCCGAGGAGCTGCTCATCCGTGGTCAAGGTCATCATTGCTGCTCGTGGACATCATCTTTGTGTCGGGACATTTGCTGTTCTAGGAGTGTGGTAGGAAATTCAATTGAGGAGAACTTTATTTTTTTGGTACTTTTCTGCCTGAGATCTCAGGGTTTTATGTTCTTGGGCCCAAGATAACTACAAACTGAGAAAATTGACGTCACAAGGAAACTCAGGGTGGACAGACAAGGTTAAAGGAACATTCAAAGGAAAAAAGTGAAGTGGTACCACATTTATTATTATTTTTGGAGCACTGAGTGCTCATTTTCTTATTTCTGGTTTACTGATATTTTGGGCTACATTTAATTTGGGGATTTATATTATTTTATTTTTGTGGGATATGTGAGTTATTTGTACCAAACAAAGACATTTCTATTTAAAGGAATGTTTTGAACGTAAAAAAGGTACAAAGAATTTAAACTGATCATAATACCTATATAAAGAGGATTTGCTACTTTTCATAAGTTGGAGTTGTGTGTGGTTTGTGTGGGCTGGAGGTCTTTATTCGCTTTCTCTGCAGAGCCGCTACTGCCAATCTCTTTAAAAGAATCTAGTGAATATTTCATCTGGAAGTGTGCAAGCCTGTAATCATTTTGAACTGTCAGATTCCGGGTCCAAGATATTTGACAGGAACCTCAGACTTAGATACCGTAGATATTATACCCAGGGTCAGCAGCATAGATTTCTGTTATAAAGTGAAGGTTGCACTCACAGGTTACAGTGGCATGATGATGTAAGAAGATACACATCATCCGCTATGCAGTGGCATCAATTAACGAAACACGTGTGACTTTTTCCCCTCCCAATGTTTTTAAGAGAAAAGGTGATTAAACACAGTGACACACTGTCAGGTGCTGATCAATATAGCAGCCCTTAATAACATTCAGAAAGAATAAACACATATATTTCCTCAATAATCATAAAAAGGGATTAAATAAAGTGACACACTTTTAGCTGCTTCATTTTTCATGAGCAGCTGGTGGTGTGTTTACCAACCTCACCACCCGCGTCCCTTCCCATGTTGGCCCTCTATGAGCCAACCTGCTGTCATTAAGAGTGTTGTGGTGGAGAAGGTCACGACAGGATTTCACAGCTTTTTAGCTGCTGCTTGTGGTGATGCAAGTGTGCATTAACAGAATGGATGGACAGGATGCTGAGAATGGGCTACTCTCTCCAGTTCTACCATGTTCCTCCCTCGTTCATGGACATCAAGGAAGTGAACCTATCCTCCCAGGAGGAGGTAGCTTACCTCTTAGCAGAGAGTCAGGGCCTGTTACATAAATGGACTGTCTATAGTCCTCGCTCACAACAAACAAAAGGTTTTTACTCAGCGTACTTCCTGGTTCCTAATAAGACTGGAGCCATTTTGGATCTCTTTCTGGATCATCCTTAACCAGTGCATTGTCTTTAAGACGTTCCATATGCCATCCATCCAGTGGTTACTGAAACTAGTTCAACCAGGCAATTGGTTCAACGCTATCAATGAAAAAGACAATACTTTTGTGTTAAGGTGGCTCTGAAACACCGAAATTTATTGCATTTCACCTTCCAAGGAATAGCCTACAAGCACAACCTATTGCAGTTCAACCATTCCCTGGTGCCCTAAATTGACAGAGATATTAAAATGCAAGAAAAGTACGGATAGTCCAAAAAAAATTGAGCACTGTAACAGAGTAGTTACCTTGTATTAAATTATACAACGGTTTAAATAAAATATATCGATGAATATCATCTGAGAAGCAGTGACAAAAGTTAAACTTCAAATTACTTATATGTTGAAAGGAAAGAAAATAAGAGGCAAATGGATTAGGACCAAGGACCGGACCTTGGAGATCACCATAAGACCGATTTTCAATTGAGGAGGCATAATTGCCAACGGCAACTGACAAACTAGTCATCCAGAAAAAAAGGTGGATCTCTGCAGGGCTGACTCAAAGATGCCTATGTTGGCAATCAGAATGATGTGGTCAACAAAAGCTTTATATTAATAAGCAGGGACATACACAGATATCTGAGGGTTATCAATTACACAGAGCACACAAAGACCAACAAAGCTCATGAAATGATTAAACAGAGATGTTGGCAAAATGTCTTGGGCACTGGAAGAAGTTTTAATACATTAAATGTGTGTGCTAAGACCCCAAACATTTTTTTCTGTGTGGGAACCTCCTTCCTCTTGCCCCGCCTTGTAATTTTACAGAGAAAGAAAACATTGTGGCTCTATTCTTATTACCCGTGCTGCTCCAAAATGTATAAATACCAGTGCAAGCTCTAAATTTACATCAAAGTACATTTGATGCCACCTAGAGGTTAAGCTCTCTAAGATAGTATGACTCCCACACAGACCTGGCCGGAGCAGGGATGGGCACTTTTACAGCTGTTGCTGGTGGCATCTTTCTCTCAGGCTGAGGAGCTGGTGTGCAGGCGGAGAGGGGATCCTGAGAACCCCCCGTTATTCAAAAATGGGGAAATTATTTTGGGGGGAATCTTCTCTTTTCATGGCAGCTGGAAAGACAGAAAGGACACCTACATGCACAAACCACCTCCACTGCAATGCACAGGGTAAATTATACTGTACAAATGTATTTCAATTAAGTAAAACAAAGTATTACAATAACAAATATTCCCTTTTGTTTGTATTAATACCATGAACAACTTTAATGTAATTTATTCTATTTCAAGTATAATTTCAAAAATGTTAACTATAACTGTCTGCATGAAGTTTGAATTTCAGAGGTTTCCAGTATACCCAGGCTATGCTCTTTGCCATAGAGGAGATTAATAACAGTACAGACCTGCTGCCTGGCATCTCTCTGGGCTATCAATTCTATGATGCTTGTGGCTCAATTGCCAGAAGTGTTAGAGTTACTCTGGCTTTGGCTAATGGTAATGAGGAGTTATCTGCATTCTCCCAGGAACCATGTACCAGCCCAGCCCAAGTGCAGGCCATTATGGGAGAGACCTCTTCCTCTCCTTGCATGGCTATGGCTACTGTCATCGGACCTTTTCATATCCCAATGGTGAGTAAGACTCAGAAAAATTAATTTATGTCTGTTAAAAAAACAACAACAAATAAACAAACTGTAATTATTCCAGTTTGCCATTGCAAAATGAGTTTGAAGATACTTTTAGTTTACTCTATAAACACTTTATATTTTACATCTTATCTTGGGCTACCACTTCTTTTTTTCTTCTAGATAAGCCACTTTGCTACTTGTGCTTGTCTCAGTGATAAAACCAAGTACCCATCCTTCCTCAGGACAATACCCAGTGACTACTACCAGAGCAGAGCCCTGGCACAGTTGGTCAAGCACTTTGGTTGGACTTGGGTTGGAGCTGTGAGAACAAATGATGATTATGGGAACAATGGCATGGCAACATTTACAGAAACAGCCCAGCAGCTGGACATCTGCCTGGAGTACTCTGTGTCTTTCTTTAGAACAGATCCACCAGACAAAATACAAAAGATAATTGACATTATCAAAGCTTCCACTTCCAAAGTGATTGTTGCTTTCCTCTCCCACATGGATATGGATGTGCTTATACATGAGTTGTCACATCAAAATTTGACTGGGTACCAGTGGGTCGGTAGTGAGGGCTGGATCTTTGATTCCCAAACTGCAGCCATGGATAAGCAACATATTCTGGATGGTGCCATAGGCCTGTCCATCCCCAAAGCACATGTCAGTGGCATGAGAGAGTTCATGTTGGATGTGAAGCCTCTCAATTCATCTAGTAATCAATTGTTTACAGAGTTTTGGGAGACATTATTCAGCTGTAAGTTCAAGCACTCAAAGTCATCCACAGAGAATCAGAGAGAATGTACTGGACATGAAGATCTGACTGGAGTGCAGAACAGCTTCACTGATATGTCACTCATGCCTATCTTTAACAACGTCTATAAAGGAGTGTATGCTGTGGCCCACGCACTACATAGTATGCTCAGCTGTAATAAAACTTGCAACAAGATGCAGCTAGATCCATATACGGTGAGTTGAGCACAGTAGACTTAAAATATGGTTTTCATATAAACTAGGAACATGTTTTAAATGTTGAAAAACGATTGTCGTAGTCTGTTTGTCATGGTGTTGAGCCAATAGGCTTAAAAGCTGTTTGTCAGATAATGATCTTTATTCATATCTTTTTAGATTTTACAACACATAAAAAGGGTTCACTTCAAAACAAAGGAAGGAGAGGAGGTTTACTTTAATGAGAATGGAGACCCAGCAGCAAAGTATGAAATTATAAACTGGCAGCCAACAGAAAATGGCATTGTGGACTTTGTCACAGTTGGTTTTTATGATGCATCTTTACCTGCAGACAAACAGCTGAATCTGCAAAATAAGTCTTTAATTTGGGCAAACAACTCACAACAGGTGAGCTATGATGTAATCACTGTCATGACTAGGTCCAGCCTTGCTATAAGTTATTGTTATTAGATCATAATGTTCGATTTTGATGCACCAAAATTAATAGTGAAAGCTTACAAAAACATCTTGTCTGAGCGAAAGGCCGTATATTTTCTCATTGTCATTTTGTTTTTGCAGGTGCCTGTGTCAGTTTGCAGTGAGAAGTGTCGTCCAGGAACTCGTAAGGTTCTCCAGAAAGGAAAGCCTGTCTGCTGCTATGACTGTTTAACATGTGCAGAGGGAGAAATAAGCAACATTACAGGTTTTGTAAAATCATAATGTGTGCAAAAGTTATAGAAAAATGGCTAGTATGGATCAGCTCACTCAAATGACAAAAAACCCCCACAGTGTCTTTGTCCTTTTCCTCGTGGTATCTGACCATGCAGATATTAGAACATTAATGAAAAATACCTACTAACTACGATGCTTGAAATCCAAATGATTAATGATGGTATCATGTAACTGTTTAAAGGTTATACATTTATTATCTGGTAATCATGTAGAGTTGTTCTTGGACGCGTAAAACAGATGTAACCTTAAGACAAAACCAAACACGATCAGCAAGTCTTACAACTACTTTTATATTCTTTTTCAGATTCTATCACTTGTGTGCAATGCCACCCTGAGTTCTGGTCAAATGAGAGAAGAGATGCCTGTGTAAAGAAGGAGAGGTAGAGTTTCTATCATATAAAGAAATCATGGGAGCACTGCTCACTGCAGCGTCCTTACTGGGAACATGCATCACTGCTGTTGTGGCATCCATTTTCTTCAGATACAGGAAAACTCCCATTGTCAGAGCCAACAACTCTGAGCTGAGCTTCCTGCTGCTCTTCTCCTTGACTCTGTGTTTCCTGTGTTCTCTGACCTTCATCGGCCGGCCCTCTGAGTGGTCCTGCATGCTGCGACACACAGCATTTGGCATCACCTTTGTCCTCTGTATCTCATGTGTTCTGGGGAAAACTATAGTGGTGTTAATGGCCTTCAGGGCAACACTTCCTGGTAGTAATGTGATGAAATGGTTTGGGCCTGCACAGCAGAGGCTCAGTGTTGTGGCTTTCACTCTTATACAAGTTATCATATGTATCCTCTGGTTAACAATTTCACCTCCTTTTCCATTCAAGAATTTTAAAGAATTTAAGGACAGAATCATATTAGAGTGCACTCTGGGTTCAGCTGTAGGCTTTTGGGCTGTTCTTGGGTACATTGGACTTCTGGCCATGTTATGTTTTATTCTTGCTTTTCTGGCTCGGAAACTGCCTGATAATTTCAATGAGGCCAAATTTATCACTTTTAGCATGCTGATATTCTGTGCAGTATGGATCACCTTTATTCCAGCATATGTCAGCTCTCCTGGGAAGTTCAGTGTTGCTGTGGAGATATTTGCTATCCTGGCCTCCAGTTTTGGACTGCTCATTTGTATTTTTGTTCCGAAATGTTATGTTATCTTACTGAAACCAGAGAAAAATACAAAAAAGATCATGATTGGGAAGAAATCACCAAAATCGTTCTGAAAACTTAAACTTGTATGATGGCAAAGACAATGATGTGCTATTATTGTTAGTCCATAATAATTTCTTAATAAGAAATCTATTAGATAGCCGTATTGATTTGAGTGAATTGAGGACTTGCATTTTATGGCTGTATTACTTCCTCCGTGTGTATTATTTCACTTTTGACATGAAATACTGACAAGGCAGCATTTGATTTAAACTATGATACAGTTGCGGTAAAAAAAACAAATCTCACAACCCCATTCTGTCTCTGTTACTATGTTTTGGCATTACATCTCCTTTGGGAAAGACCGCTGTGCTCAAACCTCTCGGTGCGCTGTCCAAAAAGAGTCCTTAACTGAATCAAAAAAAGGGGGATCGCACACCTCCAGAAAGCAGAAAAGTTAATCTATTTTGCCATCAATACAGAAAAAAGCTCAACACAGAGCGCTTTCGGCCGTCTGGCCTTCCTCAGTAGGCCAGAATGCGTGGAATATAAGGCACTTTGTCCATTGATGAACACTGTATCCTGGCATGATGATGTAAGAAGACACACATCATCCGATATATAGTGGCATTAGTTAATGAAACAAAAACACAGGGTTTTTTTCCCCTCCCAATCTCTATAAGAGAGAAGTGTATTAAAAACAGTGACACACTGGTAGATGCTGATCAATATAGCAGCCCTTAATAGCATTCAGAGAAAAAAAACACATTTATTTGTTCCTCAATAATGTTCACGGGAAACAAGAGGGATTTAATAAAGTTTTACACACTTTTAGCTGCTTCATTTTTTATGGCCAGCTGGTGGTGTGTTTACCAACCTCACCAGTAATTAGCAAAAAGAGCTGCGCACTTAACATCAGTCCAAAAACACATTAATTCTGATGCGGTAGTCAGAGATGAAAGTCAAAAAGCGGAAAAGGACTCGCAGACAGAAAACAAATGTAGACTGAGAGTCTTAGTGAGAGATCATTTTACTGGGGATCTTCACAGACAAACAAGTAGCAAACGTTTCAGTCCTCAATGGACTATCGTCAGTGTCCCTTGAGGACTCTTTTTACTAAGCTCGTGGCAGCAGCTAAAAAGCTGATTATTATCCAACAGAATAGATGGACAGGATGCTGAGAATGGGCTATTCTCTCAAGTTCTGCCATGTTCCTCCCTCGTTCATGGACATCAAGGAAGTGAATCTATCCTCCCAGGAGGAGGTAGCTTACCTCTTAGCAGAGACTCAGGGCCTGTTACATAAACGGACTGTCTATAGTCCTCGCTCACAACAAACAGAAGGTTTTTGCTCAGCGTACTTCCTGGTTCCTAATAAGACGGGAGCGTTTTGACACATTTTGGATCTCATCATCCTTAACCAGTGCATTGTCTATAAGTCATTCCATATGCTATCCGATTTGATCAGTCTGCCCCTCCCCTGGCCCAGACATCACGACTGCAACCCCTCTCATCTTCACCTGCATTATTCCTCTTCACCCTCTACACTGCAGACTTTTCATACGACACCCCCACCTGTCATCTGCAGAAGCTCTCTGATGACTCTGCCATCGTCAGCCTCATCACAGATGGGGACGACAGGGAGTACAGAGAACTGAACCAGGACTTTGTGGACTGGTGCCTGAGGAACCACCTTCAGATCAACGCGGGGAAAACCAAAGAGCTGGTTGTGGATTTCTGCAGGCGCAGACTCCTTCCCCCAACACTGGTGAACATCTAGGGAAAGGACATTGAGATGGTGACATCTTACAAGTACCTGGTTGTTCATCTTAACAATAAACTGGACTGGACTAACCACATAACAGCACTATAAAGAAAAGGCCAAAGCAGACTCTACCTGCTGAGGCGGCTCAGGTCTGGAGTGCAGGGGGCGCTCCAAAAGACCTTCTTTGACACTGTGGTGGCATCAGCCATCTTTTACGGAGTGGTCGGTTGGGGCAGCAGCGTCCTGGGATGCTCTCTGGACTCTGTGCAGGTGGTGGGAGAAAGGAGGACGACAGTCTAGCTGTCATCTCTGAGGACTAATGACTCCCATCCCCTGCAGGAGGAGATAAAAGCTCTGGAGAGCTCCTTCAGTGATAGACTGATTCACCCAAAGTGTGTGAAGGAACGCTATCGCAGGTCCTTCCTGCCTGCTGCTGCCAGGCTACATAACCAGCACTGCTCACAGTGAACTGCACAGACTCTTATAAACACCACTATAAGCATTGTTCTCCCCCATGTTGTTGTTTATTTGCACATTCAATATTCACTTTGCCCTAAATTCTGTATGTTCACTTTAACCCATTGCTCACTTTTTTTATCCACTGCTCATTATGATTGTTATTATTGTTATTATTTATTGCTGTTTTCTGTATTTTTTGTACTTTTTTTTGCATTTCTCATTTCCTAAATGTGTACAGTATAGGCATACTTAAAGTTCTACTATGGAGGACATAACAGGTATTTCTTTTGTGCTCTTTATTATGAAAAAGTACTAAACAGAACACTTGACAAGGAAACAACAATACAATGTGCAAATTGTATAGGCTAGGAGGACAACATGATGAAACCAAACAAAACATGCCTCATCTAAATCTAACAGAAAAAGAATAACTTCAAAATGGCTTGATGTTTATGGCTTGTGTAAATAAAATAAAATGGCATAATGCAGCTTGAAGGCAAAGACATTTTTCGCCAAAATAAAATCAAGCACAACTTAAAGCATGACTAGCCTCAGAATTAACAGGCTACGTTCACTGAATATGCTGGCCCTTCTTCACAGTATGATGGCAGATAGAAAAGAGGATATTAGGCATAGACTTGAGCTACGTGGGGTGGTGTGGCATGGGTAGTGGCGGCGGTGGCAAGTAACCTATTCAGCACAAAATGTGTGATTGTACCTCATCAGGAGCAGTCTTTTAAAACGTTTATCTGAAAGCCTGTTTCTTCTGGGGGCAAGCACAAGACCTCCCAGGCTGAACAGCCTTTCCACCGGTGCACTGGATGGTGTGGCCGTGTTGTATTTCAGGAACACAACTTTCACTTGGGGGAAACTGTTGAGGACTTTTAACTCTGAGCATGAACTCATGTATTCAAGTACCTCTGAGTCTGCGCTGAAGGACATTGCGTCTTCCTCCTCCTCATCAAAAGAGAAAAAGTCCTTCTCATTGACACTGCTGTGCTCTTGGTTTTTCTTCTCAGCCTGCTCTGCAGCGTAGGGGAGAGTGTGAGTGCGACACTCAGCAATGAGCAGCGCATCGGGCTTTGAATTTTGGCAACGTCAAGGCAGCCAATAAGGCTTCCCTGCTCTCCAACACTGGTGTGAATCGCATCTTGATAGCCTAGGACAAGATGATATAGAAGACAATTTTCAGACACACGACTCAATCTATCAATGAAGGCATAATAATAATAATAATACATTTTATTTGTAAAGCACATTTCCTAAAATAATATCAAAGTGCCACAGAAACCAGAAACAAAATAACAAAACACTAAGAGCAATAACACATTAAAATCAGCAACTTAAAAATGCAAGTAATGCATTTATCAAAATTTAGAATATTTATGAAAAAATGTCCAATATACATGTACAGACAGACAGACAGACAGACAGTCAGACCCCAAGCTGGGAAATTACAGTGCAGCAGCAGCATTACACACAGTGACAATAACAACATAGAGATTAAAGAATAAAAAGAATTATGCCTATACACATATATATTTATGCCATAGCCTACACATTTATGTATTATATACCTGTACAGTCACACCAGGTAGGTCAGCTGTCATCCTCGACAGTCCATTTGGAGTGCCAGTGTCCTGGAAATCAGGGTCTCCAGGGTTGGTAGAAGAGCACCATAGTAGCTGTCTCCTTGCAATATATCCAGTGCTCTTGTCAGGGGTTTCAAAACACTGCAGTATTCCTTTAGGAATAGATGTTCGCGCTCTGTCAGGGCTCTGATGTCCAGTCTAGTACAAAGTGTATTCAGATCTTGGGCCGGGATGTCACTGATACGCGACAAGGCATCGTGGAAGGAATTCCACCTTGTTGATGTTGGCACAATCATTTTTTTCCCCACAGATTTCATCGACAATCTCAGAGGCCAAGGTGGAACGGCTTGCCTTTGCCCACAGAGCAGCACACTTTGCCGTTGCACCCCTGTAACATATTTTGAGTCACTGGATGACAGCCATTTGTCAATGTCATTGCATGAGATCAAACTGAGTGTATGCGAAGCACACCTGAAATGTGGGGGGAGAGAAAACTGTCCTTCTGTGGTCCCGAGCAACTCTCCCACATCTGTGAAAACTACACCTTGCTCTTCATTCTCCTCCTCGTCACGCTCAGGGGCCGTGGCTACATGTTCCTCCTCGTCAGGCTCAGAGGGAGAGGGTGCATACATCTTAAAAGCTTTAACAAAATTAGACCCGTTGTCTGTAACAGTGGCGGTGATCTTGCGTGAAAGGCCAAACACTGAGTGAATCTGTTCCATTTCAAAGCCGACAACATCATATGCAGGCCTGCCCTTTATTCGTTTGCATGCGATGGCAGCCTTCTCACGTTTCAAGTTGTGTGGATTGATCCAGTGCGCAGTTATTCCCAAAAAGCTTCTGTTATGGCTACTCCATATCCATAGTGGTTGACACATACTGCAAACCCTCGAATGTTTTCTTTAATTCCCTCTCCGTTTTCTGATAACATTCATCCAGATAGAAAAGTTGTCTCCTGTTACCGGTATCTTGCTAAGTATCTGTCTGAAAGTGGGAGACTCAACCGTATTGATGGGCAGCATTTCTTCAACAATGAATGAAGCAACAAGTTTGTCCAACTCTTGTTTCGATACCTGGTGAAAATGAAGTTTTTGTTGCTTATGTGCGTTTGGACTCAACATGTCATCATTTCCCCGGGGATCTTGAGCTACAAGCTTCATGTTAGCATGTTTTACTTTTAAATGCTTGGTGAGGTTGCCTGTTGAGTTTACGGCAGTGGACAAAAGTTTATGGCCAGGGCACAGTGTACACCTCACACTCACATTCTTCCCCTTATTTTCAATCAGTTCGAATTAATGGGAATACCTCCATCCCTCAGAAGTTACCGTTGATTGTTGTGGTTGCTCTGCTACGCTTTGCCATGACCAACTACTCTCTGCATACTACTGCTACCAGCGTCATTGTGGAATGATGGTGTGTTCCAGTGCATCTAGGAAACTCGTGCTTAGAATCCGAGTTTCCCACTGGTATTTACCACTTTGGTGAGCCGTTCCAGTGCTCAGAAGTAGGAAATATGGTACATGGCAGTTGGTTCATGGCAGCTGCTCACTCAGTGGTGCTGCTGTGACGACTGCACATTTGGCACCTGTGGAGGTGGTTTGCTAGCCTTCACTTGGATGCCAAAGAGTACAAGCGATGCTTGGTTACAGTCCTCCTTGCAGGGTGACCTGCAATACTGAACTTGGTCCCCTAACACTTCAGGTTCATGACAAAGGGGAGGTATGTTGGTCAAGACTGAAAACGAACAGTGGCGCCCTATATCAACAGGTGGGGTGGAGTCTGGTTAGCTGCCCTGTTGAGGATCTATTCTCTCCTTTTTGCAGTGTTTGGTGGGTAGATGGCTATTTTATGTCACTATTTGAGTATATGCAGCAGTAATCTCTTCCTGCTATGAGGGTTTTGGCAACAGAACAATTTTAAACCACCCTCTTGTTAAGCGGTTCTTGCAAGGGACCTGGAGACAATGCCTGGTAATGTGTTCCTCTTTTCCGCAACGGGTACTGCCAATGGTTCTTAAGGCTTTGAGAGTGCTCTTCTCTGATGGTGATGTCATTTTAGACAGCTTTACTGTTGTTTACTGCTGACCTCAGCTAAAGAGAGTGTATGAACTAACTGTCCTGTCAGTGCATCCAAGTTGCATACTGCTTCATGTTGACTGCAGTGGGGCTATTCTCAGACCAAATCCGTTCTTTGGTAAATGTAACTTAGGAGCTCTTTCAGAACAAGAATTATAAGCTTCATTGCATTTTACCTTCAAGCCCATTTTGGGAATAGGGAGGCAAAATTCCATCTTCTTTGCCCGGTTTTCACTGAACAGCTGTTTGTGTGCTTTGGTGAGTCAGGGCCTGTCCAAGAACTGCCTTGTGGGATGGCTTTGTGAGTGAATTTCCCAGGCCTACAAGCAGGTGGGCAGGGACCCTGTCACTGTGGTCAACACACACTTTACATGCAGTGTTACTGTACGAGTGGCCTTGTGCAGTAGTGGGGTGACTGTTGAGGACATACCAGAACAAAATGAGTAGTTAAAAAAAAAAAATCCTGTGGTGCATTTTCAACAAGACTGTACTGTTATGGTGCATTTCAGTGAACCCCATGACTCAATTTTTATATCACTGTTATCTTGCATCATTTTTCAGTGTTTAAACTGAAATTTTAAGTACAAATAAAATGTTAAAATATGAATATAAAAAGGAGAAAACCCTTTGCAAAATACAACTGAATATTCTTATTTCTTATCAACATATACAGTTTGATAACCTCGTTCCTCCCATTCCACCTTGTAGGTCCATAGAGATAAAACATCACAGTCTTATTTATTTATTTATTTTTACACTGTTCCATAAAGTCTATAAATACCAGTGCAAGCTTTTAATCTATGTTAAGGTACATGTGATGCCACCAAGTGTTTTAGCTCTCTTAAACAATACAATGTCTACAAAGAGGTGGGCAGATAAGGGATGGGCACTCTTACCACTGTTGCTGATGGCATTTTTCTCCCAGGCTGAGGAGCTGGTGTGCAGGCAGAGAGGGGATCCTGAGAACCCCCAGTTATCTAAGGATGGGGATATTATTTTGGGGGGAATCTTCTCTTTTCACAGCAGCTGGAAAACCAGACAGGACACCTACATGCACAAACCACTGCCACTGCAATGCACCAGGTAAATTAAACTGTAGAAATCTATTTAGATGTATAACATCTTAATGGATGTTGGTACAGATACATCAGGTACAAAAAAAAGTGAACTGAAAACTGAATATTGGAATAAGAAATATTCCATATTGTATATGTAAAAAAAAATTTGTAGTCTGAACTCTTTCATAACTGTCTGCATGAAGTTTGAATTTCAGAGGTTTCCAGTATGCCCAGGCTATGTTCTTTGCCATAGAGGAGATTAACAACAGTACAATCCTGCTGCCTGGCATCTCTCTGGGCTATAAGATCTATGATGTCTGTGGCTCTATTGCCAGAGGTGTGAGGGTTACACTGGCTTTGGCTAATGGTAATGAGGAGTTATCGGCATCCTCAGAGGCAACATGTTCCAGACCAGCCCAGGTGCAGGCCATTATCGGAGAGACCTCTTCCTCCCCTTGGATGGCTATAGCTACTGTAATTGGACCCTTTAGTATCCCACTGGTAGGCAAAATTGACTAAATGAAATTATATTTGTGTAAGAAAATATATATATATAGATAGATAGATATGTATTTGGTGATTTTTCCAGCTGGTCAATGTACATCATGGTTGTACATGCTTCATATTTGGCATCTTTATCTTGGGATATGAATATATATGTTTTTGTTTGTTTGTTTTTTTCTTCTAGATCAGCCACTTTGCCACTTGTGCTTGTCTCAGTGATAAAACCAAGTACCCATCCTTCCTCAGGACAATACCCAGTGACGCCTACCAGAGCAGAGCCCTGGCACAGCTGGTCAAGCACTTTGGTTGGACTTGGGTTGGAGCTGTGAGAACAAATGATGATTATGGGAACAATGGCATGGCCACATTTACAGAAACAGCCCAGCAGCTGGGCATCTGTCTGGAGTACTCTGTGTCTTTCTTTAGAACAGATCCACCAGACAAAATACAAAAGATAATTGACATTATCAAAGCTTCCACTTCCAAAGTGATTGTTGCTTTCCTCTCCCACATGGATATGGATGTGCTTATACATGAGTTGTCACATCAAAATTTGACTGGGTACCAGTGGGTCGGTAGTGAGGGCTGGATCTTTGATTCCCAAACTGCAGCCATGGATAAGGAACATATTCTGGATGGTGCCATAGGCCTGTCCATCCCCAAAGCACATGTCAGTGGCATGAGAGAGTTCATGTTGGATATTAAGCCTCTCAATTCATCTAGTAATCAATTGTTTACAGAGTTTTGGGAGACATTATTCAGCTGTAAGTTCAAGCAGTCAAAGTCGTCCACAGAGAATCAGAGAGAATGTACTGGACATGAAGATCTGACTGGAGTGCAGAGCAGCTTCACTGATATGTCACTCATGCCTATCTTTAACAATGTCTATAAAGGAGTGTATGCTGTGGCCCACGCACTACATAGTATGCTCAGCTGTAATAAAACTTGCAACAAGATGCAGCTAGATCCATATACGGTGAGTTGAGCACAGTAGACTTAAAAATATGGTTTTCATATAAACTAGGAACATGTTTTAAATGTTGAAAAACGATTGTCGTAGTCTGTTTGTCATGGTGTTGAGCCAATAGGCTTAAAAGCTGTTTGTCAGATAATGATCTTTATTCATATCTTTTTAGATTTTACAACACATAAAAAGGGTTCACTTCAGAACAAAGGAAGGAGAGGAGGTTTACTTTAATGAGAATGGAGACCAGCAGCAAAGTATGAAATTATAAACTGGCAGCCAACAGAAAATGGCATTGTGGACTTTGTCACAGTTGGTTTTTATGATGCATCTTTACCTACAGACAAACAGCTGAATCTGCAAAATAAGTCTTTAATTTGGGCAAACAACTCACAACAGGTGAGCTATGATGTAATCACTGTCATGACTAGGTCCAGCCTTGCTATAAGTTATTGTTATTAGATCATAATGTTCGATTTTGATGCACCAAAATTAATAGTGAAAGCTTACAAAAACATCTTGTCTGAGCGAAAGGCCGTATATTTTCTCATTGTCATTTTGTTTTTGCAGGTCCCTGTGTCAGTTTGCAGTGAGAAGTGTCGTCCAGGAACTCGTAAGGTTCTCCAGAAAGGAAAGCCTGTCTGCTGCTATGACTGTTTAACATGTGCAGAGGGAGAAATAAGCAACATTACAGGTTTTGTAAAATCATAATGTGTGCAAAAGTTATAGAAAAATGGCTAGTATGGATCAGCTCACTCAAATGACAAAAAACCCCCACAGTGTCTTTGTCCTTTTCCTCGTGGTATCTGACCATGCAGATATTAGAACATTAATGAAAAATACCTACTAACTACGATGCTTGAAATCCAAATGATTAATGATGGTATCATGTAACTGTTTAAAGGTTATACATTTATTATCTGGTAATCATGTAGAGTTGTTCTTGGACGCGTAAAACAGATGTAACCTTAAGACAAAACCAAACACGATCAGCAAGTCTTACAACTACTTTTATATTCTTTTCAGATTCTATCACTTGTGTGCAATGCCACCCTGAGTTCTGGTCAAATGAGAGAAGAGATGCCTGTGTAAAGAAGGAGGTAGAGTTTCTATCATATAAAGAAATCATGGGAGCACTGCTCACTGCAGCGTCCTTACTGGGAACATGCATCACTGCTGTTGTGGCATCCATTTTCTTCAGATACAGGAAAACTCCTATTGTTAGGGCCAACAACTCTGAGCTGAGCTTCCTGCTGCTCTTCTCCTTGACTCTGTGTTTCCTGTGTTCTCTGACCTTCATCGGCCAGCCCTCTGAGTGGTCCTGCATGCTGCGACACACAGCATTTGGCATCACCTTTGTCCTCTGTATCTCATGTGTTCTGGGGAAAACTATAGTGGTGTTAATGGCCTTCAGGGCAACACTTCCTGGTAGTAATGTGATGAAATGGTTTGGGCCTGCACAGCAGAGGCTCAGTGTTTGTGGCTTTCACTCTTATACAAGTTATCATATGTATCCTCTGGTTAACAATTTCACCTCCTTTTCCATTCAAGAATTTTAAAGAATTTAAGGACAGAATCATATTAGAGTGCACTCTGGGTTCAGCTGTAGGCTTTTGGGCTGTTCTTGGGTACATTGGACTTCTGGCCATGTTATGTTTTATTCTTGCTTTTCTGGCTCGGAAACTGCCTGATAATTTCAATGAGGCCAAATTTATCACTTTTTAGCATGCTGATATTCTGTGCAGTATGGATCACCTTTATTCCAGCATATGTCAGCTCTCCTGGGAAGTTCAGTGTTGCTGTGGAGATATTTGCTATCCTGGCCTCCAGTTTTGGACTGCTCATTTGTATTTTTTGTTCCGAAATGTTATGTTATCTTACTGAAACCAGAGAAAAATACAAAAAAGATCATGATTGGGAAGAAATCACCAAAATCGTTCTGAAAACTTAAACTTGTATGATGGCAAAGACAATGATGTGCTATTATTGTTAGTCCATAATAATTTCTTAATAAGAAATCTATTAGATAGCCGTATTGATTTGAGTGAATTGAGGACTTGCATTTTATGGCTGTATTACTTCCTCCGTGTGTATTATTTCACTTTTGACATGAAATACTGATAAGGCAGCATTTGATTTAAACTATGATACAGTTGCAGTAAAAAAAACAAATCTCACAACCCCATTCTGTCTCTGTTACTATGTTTTGGCATTACATCTCCTTTGGGAAAGACCGCTGTGCTCAAACCCTCTCGGTGCGCTGTCCAAAAAGAGTCCTTAACTGAATCAAAAACGGGGGGATCACACACCTCCAGAAAGCAGAAAAGTTAATCTATTTTGTCATCAATACAGAAAAAAGCTCAACACAGAGTGCTTTCGGCCGTCTGGCCTTCCTCAGTAGGCCAGAATGCGTGGAATATAAGGCACTTTGTCCATTGATGAACACTGTATCCTGGCATGATGATGTAAGAAGACACACATCATCCGATATATAGTGGCATTAGTTAATGAAACAAAAACACAGGTTTTTTTTCCCCCTCCCAATCTCTATAAGAGAGAAGTGTATTGAAAACAGTGACACACTGGTAGATGCTGATCAATATAGCAGCCCTTAATAGCATTCAGAGAAAAAAACACACATTTATTTGTTCCTCAATAATGTTCACGGGAAACAAGAGAGATTTAATAAAGTTTTACACACTTTTAGCTGCTTCATTTTTTATGGCCAGCTGGTGGTGTGTTTACCAACCTCACCAGTAATTAGCAAAAAGAGCTGCGCACTTAACATCAGTCCAAAAACACATTAATTCTGATGCGGTAGTCAGAGATGAAAGTCAAAAAGCGGAAAAGGACTCGCACACAGAAAACAAATGTAGACTGAGAGTCTTAGCGAGAGATCATTTTACTGGGGATCTTCACAGACAAACAAGTAGCAAACGTTTCAGTCCTCAAGGGACTATCGTCAGTGTCCTTTGAGGACTCTTTTTACTAAGCTCGTGGCAGCAGCTAAAAAGCTGATTATTATCCAACAGAATAGATGGACAGGATGCTGAGAATGGCTATTCTCTCAAGTTCTGCCATGTTCCTCCCTCATTCATGGACATCAAGGAAGTGAATCTATCCTCCCAGGAGGAGGTAGCTTACCTCTTAGCAGAGACTCAGGGCCTGTTACATAAACGGACTGTCTATAGTCCTCGCTCACAACAAACAGAAGGTTTTTGCTCAGCGTACTTCCTGGTTCCTAATAAGACGGGAGAGTTTTGACACATTTTGGATCTCATCATCCTTAACCAGTGCATTGTCTATAAGTCATTCCATATGCTATCCGATTTGATCAGTCTGCCCCTCCCTGGCCCAGACATCACGACTGCAACCCCTCTCATCTTCACCTGCATTATTCCTCTTCACCCTCTACACTGCAGACTTTTCATACGACACCCCCACCTGTCATCTGCAGAAGCTCTCTGATGACTCTGCCATCGTCGGCCTCATCACAGATGGGGACGACAGGGAGTACAGAGAACTGAACCAGGACTTTGTGGACTGGTGCCTGAGGAACCACCTTCAGATCAACGCGGGGAAAACCAAAGAGCTGGTGGTGGATTTCTGCAGGCGCAGACTCCTTCCCCCAACACTGGTGAACATCTAGGGAAAGGACATTGAGATGGTGACATCTTACAAGTACCTGGTTGTTCATCTTAACAATAAACTGGACTGGACTAACCACATAACAGCACTATAAAGAAAAGGCCAAAGCAGACTCTACCTGCTGAGGCGGCTCAGGTCTGGAGTGCAGGGGGCGCTCCAAAAGACCTTCTTTGACACTGTGGTGGCATCAGCCATCTTTTACGGAGTGGTCGGTTTGCACATTCAATATTCACTTTGCCCTAAATTCTGTATGTTCACTTTAACCCATTGCTCACTTTTTTTATCCACTGCTCATTATGATTGTTATTATTGTTATTATTTATTGCTGTTTTCTGTATTTTTTGTACTTTTTTTGCATTTCTCATTTCCTAAATGTGTACAGTATAGGCATACTTAAAGTTCTACTATGGAGGACATAACAGGTATTTCTTTTGTGCTCTTTATTATGAAAAAGCACTAAACAGAACACTTGACAAGGAAACAACAATACAATGTGCAAATTGTATAGGCTAGGAGGACAACATGATGAAACCAAACAAAACATGCCTCATCTAAATCTAACAGAAAAAGAATAACTTCAAAATGGCTTGATGTTTATGGCTTGTGTAAATAAAATAAAATGGCATAATGCAGCTTGAAGGCAAAGACATTTTTCGCCAAAATAAAATCAAGCACAACTTAAAGCATGACTAGCCTCAGAATTAACAGGCTACGTTCACTGAATATGCTGGCCCTTCTTCACAGTATGATGGCAGATAGAAAAGAGGATATTAGGCATAGACTTGAGCTACGTGGGGTGGTGTGGCATGGGTAGTGGCGGCGGTGGCAAGTAACCTATTCAACACAAAATGTGTGATTGTACCTCATCAGGAGCAGTCTTTCAAAACGTTTATCTGAAAGCCTGTTTCTTCTGGGGGCAAGCACAAGACCTCCCAGGCTGAACAGCCTTTCCACCGGTGCACTGGATGGTGTGTGTTCTGCCCTCATTAAAGAGTCCCCCTTCTTCAACTGGACAGACAGATGACTCCCATCACATACGGGTCAAATTTGGTGGATTTATTACAAACTGACGGCATGTAACAGGTGTAAAACTAGAATAAAGCAGAAAATAAAATACACAATCAGCTCAGAATATGTAATTACTAAAATATCTAACATTCTCCTCAAAGCATAAGGCCTGCAAGTGGCTAAGCACGCTACTAATTAGCTGGATATGGCAAATAGCATGATGCCAAACAATCTTTCAACGTTACTTCGACAAAATTACAAAATGTTCAGAAATATACACATCAGATATCAATACTAACATTATCCATCAATAATACTTACAGACGATGCCCGTATTAGTGATTTCTTAGAAGGATGGGCTTTGATTCAGCAGCTGTACAATCTACCATGCCAAAACGGTTCTGAAGGATTAAAGTGACTTCCTGAGTGTGTCACATGACTACAATTACACATATGACTCCCCCAAATGAAGAGACACCACCTAGTGGCTGGAGTAGGAAATAACATATAAATTGCACAGAAAATAAACTCAGTCCAGAACACTCCCCGCCTGGTATCTAAAAAGATGCCACCTATAACAGGGAGTTAACGCGAAAGTAAACACTAATCAGTCTCTGGGAGAAGAGTAGGACGACCTCTGAGACAGGCCGTAGAAAGGTCTTACTTGAACCATCCTTCGTAGTCTTGATCTCCACCTTCCTTACCCTCCCGTCTGCGCTGGGGAAGGTCTTGAGGATGACCCCCATGGGCCAGTCGTTCCTCTGCAACTGGTCATTTTTCAGAGGATGACATCACCCTCTTTCAGATTGCATTTCTCTTTTTCCCACTTCCTGCGCTTCTGCAGGGTGGGGAGGTACTCAGTCCCATCGATGCCAAAAGGTGTTGGCGAGGCTTTGGACTTGCCTCCACTGCTTGCCATAGAGATCCTTCTCACCAAAGTCCCCCTTGGGAGGAGGAAGAGCACTGACCTTCTGTGTCAGAAGTGTCCGCTGGTGTCAGGATAAACGAGAGTCTGGGTCTGTGGACACAGGTACTAACGGACGGGCGTTTAGGATCGCTGAGACTTCTGCCATGAGGGTTGTCAGGACCTCATGTGTGAGCCTCGTTGTACCAACCTTCAACAGCATTGAGTCCAGGATACGCCTGCCAGTCCGATTAGCCGCTCCCAGCTGCCCCCATGTGTGAGGAGTGTGGGGGGTTGAAGACCCACTGACACCCATTGTTACTGAGAAATCCTTGCACTTCTTTGTCACTGGTCACAGACTCTATTTGCAACTTCTTGCAGGCCCCGACGAAGTTGGTGCCGCAGTCACTTCTGATCTGTTTGGCTGGTCCCCTGACTGAGAAGAACCGTCGTAGAGCGTTGATGAAGCTCGAAGAGTCCATTGACTCCAGTACCTCTATATGTATGGCTCTGGTGCTCATACACGTAAAAGAGCCATCTTTTGCTGCTAGCTGTAGCGCCGTGCCACGACCATCCATGGTCCGAAGACATCCACACCCACGAATGAGAAGGGAGGGTCTGAGCTGAGGCGGTCCACAGGTAGGTCAGCCATCTTCTGAGTCTCCATCTTCCTGCGTAGTCTTCTGCACGTGACGCAGTGATGAAGGATGCTACTGACGCGCCGTTTACCGCCAATAATCCACAGGCCCGCCGCTCAAGGCACCCTCAGTGAGGTGGCGTCCTTGGTGCTGGACCTGCTCGTGATAGTGCCGAATGAGCAAAGTCGTGACGTGACTCTGTCCGGGTAGGATCACAGGGCTAACCTCTTCTCCATCAAGGTTTGCTTTGGACAAGCGCCCTCCAATCCTGAGAATTCCAGAACTATCGAGGTAAGGGCACAGGCTGCAGAGAGGGCTTTGCTTAGGAATAGGTATCCCTCCTCGAATGCATTCCAATATCTCTACAAATGCTTGTTGTTGGATAGCTCGTAGTATGATGGTTCTTGCTCTGTCCAAGTCTTCCGTGGGACAGGGTCCTTCATGCATGTGCCAGCCCTTGCAGCTGCTCCCTGTGCAAAGGAGTGGGCGACATGCACGAGCCTAGCAACTGCTCGATTGAGTGACCGCAGCTGGAGTACTTCTCAAAACGTGTAGGGTCAAGTTTGCCACTGGTAACCCTGTTGAGATGACAAGTGACCTGGCCGGACATCAGAGTCAGAACTAGGGTAACCAAGTCAAAGGAACTAGGTGCAGAGTCGACCTCAGCTGACATCAGCAGAAATGGAGGGCCGCACAGCCATGACGTATGAGTTAGGTTGCCTGCAGGGACTGATCGTGAGCCATGGTCAGCAGGGTTTTGGCCGGAGGGCACGTACTTCCATTGCTTAGGGCTTGTGGACCTCCTAATGCGCTGCACCCTGTTACTCACATACACGTAAAATCGTCTTGATTCATTGTGGATATAGCCTAGGACCACTTTACTATAGTAGAAGGTCACGGCATCAAAGATTGTGTCCATCTCATCCAAAATTGTGTCCGCAATCTCTACTGCCAGGACTGCAGCACACAGCTCGAGCCTTGGAACTGTTGTTTCTGGACGTGGGGCTAGCTTTGCCTTGCCAAATACGAAGCCAACTTCCACATTGTTGCTTGCATCGGATGTCTTCACATAGGCAACAGCAGCTATGGCAGTCATGGAAGCGTCACAGAAAACCCACAGTTCCTTACTGCACGCTTGGCGGAGAGATGTAGAAGTGTACTGGCGTGGGATCTTGAGCCGTTCTAGCTCCTTCAGCGAGTCCCTCCATAGCTTCCATTCTCTGTACTTTTCCTCGGGGAGAGGGGCATCCCAGTCACATGACTCTGTAGTGAGCTCCCTCAGTATGGACCTTCCTTGAATGCTGACAGGGGCAGCGAACCCTAGAGGATCGAACAGACTGTTTACAGTTGACAAGACCCCACGTCTTGTATAGGGTTTCTCTGCCTCGGCAACTTGGAAGGTAAACACATCTTCTGCAATGTCCCAGCTCACCCCCAAACTTCTCTGCATTGGTGGAAGTTCTGTGCTGAGATCTAGGTCTTTCACCCCTTAGCCAGATCATCAGGAGGGAAGGCTCTCATCACAGTCACCTGTTGGACAGGATCTTGTGAAGTCGGAGGTTAGAGAGTGCCAGCATGTCTTGGGTGTTGTGAAGAAGAACGATGGCTTCCTCTTCATCTGGGACCGACAGAAGCCCATCGTCAACGTAGAAATTCCTCTCCACGAACATCCTAGCCTCTGTGCCGTACTCCCTCTCTCCCTCTGCGGCAGCTCTGCGGAGTCCGTATGTAGCCACGGATGGTGACGGGCTATTCCCAAAGACATGCACGCGCATCCTGTACTCAATGACGTCGTCGTCCAGGTCATTATTGCGATGCCAGAGGAAGCGCAGAAAGTTTCGATGGTCCTCACGTACGACAAAGCAATGGAACATCTGCTGGATATCAGTTGTCACTGCCACTGGCTCCCTCCTAAACCGCAGCAGTACCCCGAGCAAACTGTTGTTCATGTTTGGGCCCGTGAGGAGGACATCATTGAGCGATACCCCTTGGTGTTGCGCGCTGGAGTCGAATACCACCCTCACCTGTCCAGGCTTCTGAGGGTGATATACCCCGAAGAAAGGTAGGTACCAGCACCCTCATCTGGTGGCAAGGGTGGCGCTACCTCAGCGTGTTCATTCTCGAAGAGCTTGCTCATGAACTCAGTGAAATGCTCCCTCCTTTCAGGGTGTTTCCTGAGTGACTTGGTGACTGTTGCGAGACGGGTCTGTGCCTGCTCACGGTTGTTTGGCAGGCGCTGGCGTGGGCTGTAGAAGGGGAGTGGAGCCTGCCAGCTGTTGTCATCCCCCTGTTTCAATTCCTTCTCCATAATCCTCAGAAAGGCAAGATCCTCCATAAGGTGCTGTCTTGTCGTCGTCTTTGTGTGGCAAAAGATAGACTCCTCCATGAGTCGTGCTTTGTCACTCGGCAAGGACAACTGTTCTGAGACCGTAGGGTTCTGGAACTGGCATGAGTGGTTGAACTTCTCTTTGATCTCAATCTTGTTGAGGCAGGGACATAGAACACTGGGACGTCCATTGTCAAGAACATGAGTTCTGTAGGAGTTCACAGGTGAGGGTAGATGTGCGCCGTTTATACACACCCCTACTATCACCCAGCCAAGGGCTAATCGTTGGGCGAAGGGAGCATGCAGGGGCCATTACGCTGTTCAAGGACCTTGTGCACTTGAATAATGTCTCTTCCTAAAAGAAGTATATCTCAGCCTTAGGGTCAAGTGGCGGTATCTTAGAGGTTAGGGACTTCAAGTGCGGATGGTACTTCACCGCAGCTGGTGTGGGAATCTCTGCCCTATTCGGGAAGTTGATCGCACTCAATGAGCTTAGGCAGAGCTAAACTGGTCTTGCCATCAGCTGACTCCACAATGAACCCGCTTGCCTGCGGCCTGTGGCATCTGACCCGCACAGGTTTTGAGTGTGTAGGGAGAGGTGTTTGTCAGCTATGTCAAACATCTCAAAGAACAATGACCTGGCTAGTGACTATTACTTTGGTCATCAAGGATTGTGTATGCTCTTGTCTTCTTTTCAGGTTGGTGTTTAGGATATATACGTACACCAGACAGATTTTGGCACATGATTTGGTAGTGGCACTGTCCCCACAGACCTCTGTACAGACGGTGGTGACTGTAGCTGGAGGAGATCCCTCTCCCTCCCCGCCATGCTCTTCTGAGGGGATGCTAGCTGGCTTTGTCAACCATGGCGCAGGACCGGCGTGAAGGGCTGCAATGTGCTTATCGCTGTTGCATTCTGAGCACTGGATGACAGCCTTGCAGTCCTTAGCTTGGTGGGAAGTTGAAGAACAACAGCGAAAGATATGCCATTTTCCTTAAGGAAAGCCTTACGCTCGTCAGCAGCTTTGCTCTAAAGGCCCTACACTTAGGTAGAGGGTGGGGCTTCTTGTGTATGGGACATCTTTCTTTGGGCTATCTGAACCCTTAGTCTCTCCCCTTTGGCAGGACTGTCCACCTCTGTTTTGTGCACGGCAATTGGGGTTTTAGACTTAAGTGTGAATTTCTCCCCTTTGGTGGAATGTTGCTGGGAGCTGCAGCTGCAAAGCTTGGGTCGTTCCTCATCTTTGCCTCTGCACGAATGAAGTCGGCGAATACAGAGAAGGGTGGAAAGATGGTGTGGTGTTGTTCTTTATACTTCGTACCGTAAACCTCCACTTTTCCTGCAGGTTGAATGGAATTTTCTCCAGGATCGGGTTAATGCCTCGTGCCGTGTTCAGGTAAGCCAAAGCAGGCAGGAACATCCTCCATGGCTCCCTCTATCTCCAGGAGAAGGTCCTCGTAGTCGCTTAGTTCTTTATTGGAGAACTTCACTGTTCAAAGAGCCGTCTCCAAAGCCTCTGGTGAACCAAAACCTCCTCTAATCTTTGCCATACTAGGCTGAGGGCTCCCCAGGGTAGTTGATACGAACTGACCTCACCCTCCTTGCTGGCAGATTCGGGGCCAAGCCACTTAATCAGCAGGTCAAGTTCCTCACTAGCCTTCAGACCCAGGTCTTCAGTGGCGTTAGAGAAGGCGGACCTCCAAGCCCAGTAATTTTGGGTCTGTCATTGAACTTGTGAGTCCAGCTGTCAGTAGCTCACGGCGAGCTAAGAACCTTCCTAGCACTGATACGTTTGCAATGGATTCTCCTCCCCGTGGATAGCCATGCCCTGATGTATCGTGTCTGGGTGTCCATTGGTTCTTTGGCGGATGTGCTGTGATGGAGTAAATTCTTTTTTCTGCGTGGATTGCAGTGGCGGTTTTTAGCTGCTGTGCTTGTGGTTTGAACAGATAAGCGCTGCCTCTCATTCTGAATAGGTGGCTCATGCCGTGTCTGAGATCATCATCATTTAGGTCAACATCTGCAGAGGGCGATCAGGCTTTACATCCTTGGATTGTCTGTGTGCTCACTGGATTTTACATAGGCATACTGGTCCTGAACATATTGTTCAGTTCTTTCCACTGAATGATAGGATGAGCCTTGATCGACATTATGAACTCCAGGGAGCTCCCCATAGCTGCTGAATCCACTGCCGATTCTAACACATTAGCTTCAGCACAGGCGGCCTCAGCCTCCTTTCTTGCTGTATGGCTTCTAATGTGGCTTCAAGACGTGTCTCCTCTACTTTCAGCTGAGCCTTTCTTACTTTAACATCAATCTCCCTCTGTGCGTACGATGCCCTGGCACGGGCAGCTTCTGCTTTAGCTCTGGCTTCCAGTGCAGCCAAGCTAGCTGCTGATCTAACAGAGTACTTTGATGATTTTGATGCTTTAGATGAGTGTGAGCACTCTGACCTTGTTTCATAATTCTTCTCTGACTTCGCTGACATCTTGGGTCTAGTAGATGTGGCTGAGCTGGCTGAATCTCTCACTCACCGGGGTAGCTGTCACTGTTGAGTCCGTCTTTTTACTGTTCTGCCCTCATTAAAGAGTCCCCTTCTTCAACTGGACAGACAGATGACTCCCACATACGGGTCAAATTTGGTGGATTTATTACAAACTGACGGCATGTAACAGGTGTAAAACTAGAATAAAGCAGAAAATAAAATACACAATCAGCTCAGAATATGTAATTACTAAAATATCTAACATTCTCCTCAAAGCATAAGGCCTGCAAGTGGCTAAGCACGCTACTAATTAGCTGGATATGGCAAATAGCATGATGCCAAACAATCTTTCAACGTTACTTCGACAAAATTACAAAATGTTCAGAAATATACACATCAGATATCAATACTAACATTATCCATCAATAATACTTACAGACGATGCCCGTATTAGTGATTTCTTAGAAGGATGGGCTTTGATTCAGCAGCTGTACAATCTACCATGCCAAAACGGTTCTGAAGGATTAAAGGTGACTTCCTGAGTGTGTCACATGACTACAATTACACATATGACTCCCCCAAATGAAGAGACACCACCTAGTGGCTGGAGTAGGAAATAACATATAAATTGCACAGAAAATAAACTCAGTCCAGAACAGTGTGGCCGTGTTGTATTTCAGGAACACAACTTTCACTTGGGGGAAACTGTTGAGGACTTCTAACTCTGAGCATGAACTCATGTATTCAAGTACCTCTGAGTCTGCGCTGAAGGACATTGCGTCTTCCTCCTCCTCATCAAAAGAGAAAAAGTCCTTCTCATTGACACTGCTGTGCTCTTGGTTTTTCTTCTCAGCCTGCTCTGCAGCGTGGGGGAGAGTGTGAGTGCGACACTCAGCAATGAGCAGCGCATCGGGCTTTGAATTTTGGCAATGTCAAGGCAGCCAATAAGGCTTCCCTGCTCTCCAACACTGGTGTGAATCGCATCTTGATAGCCTAGGACAAGATGATATAGAAGACAATTTTCAGACACACGACTCAATCTATCAATGAAGGCATAATAATAATAATGATAATAATAATAATAATAATAATAATAATACATTTTATTTGTAAAGCACATTTCCTAAAATAATATCAAAGTGCCACAGAAACCAGAAACAAAATAACAAAACACTAAGAGCAATAACACATTAAAATCAGCAACTTATAAAAATGCAAGTAATGCATTTATCAAAATTTAGAATATTTATGAAAAAATGTCCAATATACATGTACAGACAGACAGACAGACAGACAGTCAGACCCCAAGCTGGGAAATTACAGTGCAGCAGCAGCATTACACACAGTGACAATAACAACATAGAGATTAAAGAATAAAAAGAATTATGCCTATACACATATATATTTATGCCATAGCCTACACATTTATGTATTATATACCTGTACAGTCACACCAGGTAGGTCAGCTGTCATCCTCGACAGTCCATTTTGGAGTGCCAGTGTCCTGGAAATCAGGGTCTCCAGGGTTGGTAGAAGAGCACCATAGTAGCTGTCTCCTTGCAATATATCCAATGCTCTTGTCAGGGGTTTCAAAACACTGCAGTATTCCTTTAGGAATAGATGTTCGCACTCTGTCAGGGCTCTGATGTCCAGTCTAGTACAAAGTGTATTCAGATCTTGGGCCGGGATGTCACTGATACGCGACAAGGCATCGTGGAAGGAATTCCACCTTGTTGATGTTGGCACAATCATTTTTTTCCCCACAGATTTCATCGACAATCTCAGAGGCCAAGGTGGAACGGCTTGCCTTTGCCCACAGAGCAGCACACTTTGCCGTTGCACCCCTGTACACATATTTTGAGTCACTGGATGACAGCCATTTGTCAATGTCATTGCATGAGATCAAACTGAGTGTATGCGAAGCACACCTGAAATGTGGGGGGAGAGAAAACTGTCCTTCTGTGGTCCCGAGCAACTCTCCCACATCTGTGAAAACTACACCTTGCTCTTCATTCTCCTCCTCGTCACGCTCAGGGGCCGTGGCTACATGTTCCTCCTCGTCAGGCTCAGAGGGAGAGGGTGCATACATCTTAAAAGCTTTAACAAAATTAGACCCGTTGTCTGTAACAGTGGAGGTGATCTTGCGTGAACGGCCAAACACTGAGTGAATCTGTTCCATTTCAAAGCCGGCAACATCATATGCAGGCCTGCCCTTTATTCGTTTGCATGCGATGGCAGCCTTCTCACGTTTCAAGTTGTGTGGATTGATCCAGTGCGCAGTTATTCCCAAAAAGCTTCTGTTATGGCTACTCCATATATCCATAGTGGTTGACACATACTGCAAACCCTCGAATGTTTTCTTTAATTCCCTCTCCGTTTTCTGATAACATTCATCCAGATAGAAAGTTGTCTCCTGTTACCGGTATCTTGCTAAGTATCTGTCTGAAAGTGGGAGACTCAACCGTATTGATGGGCAGCATTTCTTCAACAATGAATGAAGCAACAAGTTTGTCCAACTCTTGTTTCGATACCTGGTGAAAATGAAGTTTTTGTTGCTTATGTGCGTTTGGACTCAACATGTCATCATTTCCCCGGGGATCTTGAGCTACAAGCTTCATGTTAGCATGTTTTACTTTTAAATGCTTGGTGAGGTTGCCTGTTGAGTTTACGGCAGTGGACAAAAGTTTATGGCCAGGGCACAGTGTACACCTCACACTCACATTCTTCCCCTTACTTTCAATCAGTTCGAATTAATGGGAATACCTCCATCCCTCAGAAGTTACCGTTGATTGTTGTGGTTGCTCTGCTACGCTTGCCATGACCAACTACTCTCTGCATACTACTGCTACCAGCGTCATTGTGGAATGATGGTGTGTTCCAGTGCATCTAGGAAACTCGTGCTTAGAATCCGAGTTTCCCACTGGTATTTACCACTTTGGTGAGCCGTTCCAGTGCTCAGAAGTAGGAAATATGGTACATGGCAGTTGGTTCATGGCAGCTGCTCACTCAGTGGTGCTGCTGTGACGACTGCACATTTGGCACCTGTGGAGGTGGTTTGCTAGCCTTCACTTGGATGCCAAAGAGTACAAGCGATGCTTGGTTACAGTCCTCCTTGCAGGGTGACCTGCAATACTGAACTTGGTCCCCTAACACTTCAGGTTCATGACAAAGGGGAGGTATATGTTGGTCAAGACTGAAAACGCACAGTGGCGCCCTATATCAACAGGTGGGGTGGAGTCTGGTTAGCTGCCCTGTTGAGGATCTATTCTCTCCTTTTTGCAGTGTTTGGTGGGTAGATGGCTATTTTATGTCACTATTTGAGTATATGCAGCAGTAATCTCTTCCTGCTATGAGGGTTTTGGCAACAGAACAATTTTAAACCACCCTCTTGTTAAGCGGTTCTTGCAAGGGGCCTGGAGACAATGCCTGGTAATGTGTTCCTCTTTTCCGCAACGGGTACTGCCAATGGTTCTTAAGGCTTTGAGAGTGCTCTTCTCTGATGGTGATGTCATTTTAGACAGCTTTACTGTTGTTTACTGCTGACCTCAGCTAAAGAGAGTGTATGAACTAACTGTCCTGTCAGTGCATCCAAGTTGCATACTGCTTCATGTTGACTGCAGTGGGGCTATTCTCAGACCAAATCCGTTCTTTGGTAAATGTAACTTAGGAGCTCTTTCAGAACAAGAATTATAAGCTTCATTGCGTTTTACCTTCAAGCCCATTTTGGGAATAGGGAGGCAAAATTCCATCTTCTTTGCCCGGTTTTCACTGAACAGCTGTTTGTGTGCTTTGGTGAGTCAGGGCCTGTCCAAGAACTGCCTTGTGGGATGGCTTTGTGAGTGAATTTCCCAGGCCTACAAGCAGGTGGGCAGGGACCCTGTCACTGTGGTCAACGCACACTTTACATGCAGTGTTACTGTACGAGTGGCCTTGTGCAGTAGTGGGGTGACTGTTGAGGACATACCAGAACAAAATGAGTAGTTAAAAAAAAAAAAATCCTGTGGTGCATTTTCAACAAGACTGTACTGTTATGGTGCATTTCAGTGAACCCCATGACTCAATTTTTATATCACTGTTATCTTGCATCATTTTTCAGTGTTTAAACTGAAATTTTAAGTACAAATAATGTTAAAATATGAATATAAAAAGGAGAAAACCCTTTGCAAAATACAACTGAATATTCTTATTTCTTATCAACATATACAGTTTGATAACCTCGTTCCTCCCATTCCACCTTGTAGGTCCATAGAGATAAAACATCACAGTCTTATTTATTTATTTATTTTTACACTGTTCCATAAAGTCTATAAATACCAGTGCAAGCTTTTAATCTATGTTAAGGTACATGTGATGCCACCAAGTGTTTTAGCTCTCTTAAACAATACAATGTCTACAAAGAGGTGGGCAGATAAGGGATGGGCACTCTTACCACTGTTGCTGATGGCATTTTTTTCCCAGGCTGAGGAGCTGGTGTGCAGGCAGAGAGGGGATCCTGAGAACCCCCAGCTATCTAAGGATGGGGATATTATTTTGGGGGGAATCTTCTCTTTTCACAGCAGCTGGAAAACCAGACAGGACACCTACATGCACAAACCACTGCCACTGCAATGCACCAGGTAAATTAAACTGTAGAAATCTATTTAGATGTATAACATCTTAATGGATGTTGGTACAGATACATCAGGTACAAAAAAAAGTGAACTGAAAACTGAATATTGGAATAAGAAATATTCCATATTGTATATGTAAAAAAAATTTTGTAGTCTGAACTCTTTCATAACTGTCTGCATGAAGTTTGAATTTCAGAGGTTTCCAGTATGCCCAGGCTATGTTCTTTGCCATAGAGGAGATTAACAACAGTACAACCCTGCTGCCTGGCATCTCTCTGGGCTATAAGATCTATGATGTCTGTGGCTCTATTGCCAGAGGTGTGAGGGTTACACTGGCTTTGGCTAATGGTAATGAGGAGTTATCGGCATCCTCAGAGGCAACATGTTCCAGACCAGCCCAGGTGCAGGCCATTATCGGAGAGACCTCTTCCTCCCTTGGATGGCTATATACTGTAATTGGACCCTTTAGTATCCCACTGGTAGGCAAAATTGACTAAATGAAATTATATTTGTGTAAGAAAATATATATATATAGATAGATAGATATGTATTTGGTGATTTTTCCAGCTGGTCAATGTACATCATGGTTGTACATGCTTCATATTTGGCATCTTTATCTTGGGATATGAATATATATGTTTTTGTTTGTTTGTTTTTTTCTTCTAGATCAGCCACTTTGCCACTTGTGCTTGTCTCAGTGATAAAACCAAGTACCCATCCTTCCTCAGGACAATACCCAGTGACTACTACCAAAGCAGAGCCCTGGCACAGTTGGTCAAGCACTTTGGTTGGACTTGGGTTGGGGCTGTGAGAACAAATGATGATTATGGGAACAATGGCATGGCCACATTTACAGAAACAGCCCAGCAGCTGGGCATCTGTCTGGAGTACTCTGTGTCTTTCTTTAGAACAGATCCACCAGACAAAATACAAAAGATAATTGACATTATCAAAGCTTCCACTTCCAAAGTGATTGTTGCTTTCCTCTCCAACATGGATATGGATGTGCTTATACATGAGTTGTCTCATCACAACTTGACTGGGTACCAGTGGGTCGGTAGTGAGGGCTGGATCTCTGATTCCCAAACTGCAGCCATGAATAGGCATCATGTTCTGGATGGTGCCATAGGCCTGTCCATCCCCAAAGCACATGTCAGTGGCATGAGAGAGTTCATGTTGGATATTAAGCCTCTCAATTCATTTACTAATGAATTGTTTACAGAGTTTTGGGAGACATTATTCAGCTGTAAGTTCAAGCAGCCAAAGTCATCCTCAGAGAATGAGAGAGAATGTACTGGACATGAAGATCTGACAGGAGTGCAGAACAGCTTCACTGATATGTCACTCATGCCTATCTTTAACAATGTCTATAAAGGAGTGTATGCTGTGGCCCACGCACTACATAGTATGCTCAGCTGTAATAAAACATGTATAAAGATGCAGCTAGATCCATATACGGTGAGTTGAACAACAAAGACTTGAATTATAGCTTTTATATAAATTCATATTAACAGGGATACCATTTTAAACTCTTAACAAATATTTTTTGCAGTCTGTCAGTCATACTGTTGAGCCAATATGTCTACAAAATTGTTTCAGATAATGATCTACATTGATGCACATCTTCTCAGATCTTACAACACATAAAAAGGGTTCATTTCAAAACAAAGGAAGGAGATGAGGTTTACTTTAATGAGAATGGAGACCCAGCAGCAAAGTATGAAATTATAAACTGGCAGCCAACAGAAAATGGCATTGTGGACTTTGTCACAGTTGGTCTTTATGATGCATCTTTACCTGCAGACAAACAGCTGAATTTACAAAGAAAGTCTATAATTTGGTCACAGAACTCAAACCAGGTAAGCTATCATGTCATAATTTTAACATTATTTGCAGTTCTATTGTTATAACTATAAGTTCATCATAATGTTGGTTGCTTGGTTCTGAAGCATCAAAATGAATTGTAGAGACTTATAAAGACAACACCTTGCTCAGAGTCATTTTGTTTTTGCAGGTGCCTGTGTCAGTTTGCAGTGAGAAGTGTCGTCCAGGAACTCGCAAGGTTCTCCAGAAAGGAAAGCCTGTCTGCTGCTATGACTGTTTAACATGTGCAGAGGGAGAAATCAGCAACATTACAGGTGTAGTGACATTTAATGCAAGACAAATTAAAGTTAAGAAGATGACATGTCAGTTTTAGAAATGATAGCCTTGAACTGTAATCTGAATTCAAAAGCATGCTGTTTTTTAACCAAACACAAAAAGCATCAATATCATATCAAAAATCATTTCATCAAATATGCTGAGCATATATGGACACATAATTCTGAAGTACACTACATGGCTGTATGCACAATCTTGGAGAAGCATTTCAGTGTTTACAAGAAAATGAGAAAGTCCTGGCAAGATTGCATCCATTTGTTTTGTTTTCAGCCCATTCATTCTTAGACTTCTTTGGTCACACAGAAACCATTGTATTATTCAGTGAAACCAAAACAACTCACAAGGTCTGAAACTGCAAAAGTTTCTGTATGCAACATTCATGCTATATCCGGCTGTTTGTGCAAGATAGTGTATTTGTGTATCCCAGTGACCTGTTCATCACTGCTGCTTTGCACTTTGCACATATGACAGTTAGTGCTGATATCAGGATGGTGTCATCGTGGAAGTGCCGGCTCTTTGGGTCCCCTTTGGTTAACACCGTTGGCTCAGCTCTGTCAGCACTGTTGACATTGTCTAGTGCTGTTTATAGAGTTAACACTGCTAGCTGCTAGCTGTCCTGACAAGTCATCTGACGTTTGCATAGAGCTACTCTAACTATGAAATAAACTACAAAGTACTTTCTTTGTTAGTAAATGTGGCTCAGAACCTTAAATCATAAGGTAGGACCGATTTTTATTTTTTGAGCTGTTACTTTTCCTCTGAGATTCTCAGGCACAGAATGTCATCACCTTAACTTTGTGTATGGGGCCTCCATGCAAAATGAAGGAGTGGGCAGCAATTCTGTTACTTGTATTTGAAATATATATTTCATTTACTTTGGGTATTTTATAATTGGTAATTTAAAAAAAATCTAATGTAATTTGAAACAAGACACTTTTGAGTAAAATGATTTTTTGAGTAAAATATTTTCAAAATTCTTAAAAAATGAAATTTCTTAATTATTCATAAAACAAAACATTATTTGAATTGCCACTTAAAGCTGTACTAGTCAGTCCCCATAGACAGAGAATTTCAAAATAAAGGCAAAAGGTAAAGATGATGATAGGGATAGATGTTTTCACTTTAAATTGATGATATTGGAACATTGTTTATTGAATGAAAATATCAATCCAGACTGATGGATTGTTGCAACCCTACTTAGAGCCTGGTTCAAAGAACAATTTTGTTAGCCTGGCACTCACATTTTTTTCCCTGATAACTGAAGATTCAGACATTCAAGAGGTTTTTACTAGGAGCTAAATTATCCTCAGAGATCTGTTCTTCTCCAAAACAAACTGATTTCATGATTGAAACTGCTAAAAACACTGAATAAAGATTATACAAAGATCTGAGAGGCAGGGTAAGAGAGGAGAACCCTACCTGTACCCAACTGGCCATAAAAAAATGGAACTGAACTCATACAGGTCCTGAGTCGGGTCTCAGATCTGGGTAGACCCATAAAGACTTCTACTTGAGCGCTAAATATTTCATGATGATACCATGTATCTGTCAAAATGTTATCCATTTCTTTTTTGGTAAACATGTAGTCTCTGTCTTTTATACACAGAATAAATGCAACATAGATACAAAAAAACTCATGTCTGACATCATCTTTGTAATTTTTCAGATTCTATCACCTGTGTGCGATGCCACCCTGAGTTCTGGTCAAATGACAGAAGAGATGCCTGTGTAAAGAAGGAGGCAGAGTTTCTATCATATAAAGAAATCATGGGAGCACTGCTCACTGCAGCGTCCTTACTGGGAACATGCATCACTGCTGTTGTGGCATCCATTTTCTTCACATACAGGAAAACTCCTGTTGTCAGAGCCAACAACTCTGAGCTGAGCTTCCTGCTGCTCTTCTCCTTGACTCTGTGTTTCCTGTGTTCTCTGACCTTCATCGGCCGGCCCCCTCTGAGTGGTCCTGCATGCTGCGACACACAGCATTTGGCATCACCTTTGTCCTCTGTATCCTCATGTGTTCTGGGGAAAACTATAGTGGTTTTAATGGCCTTCAGGGCAACACTTCCTGGTAGTAATGTGATGAAATGGTTTGGGCCTGCACAGCAGAGGCTCAGTGTTGTGGCTTTCACTCTTATACAAGTTATCATATGTATCCTCTGGTTAACAATTTCACCTCCTTTTCCATTCAAGAACTTTAAACAGTTTAAGGACAGAATCATTTTAGAGTGCGCTCTGGGTTCAGCTGTAGGCTTTTGGGCTGTTCTTGGGTACATCGGACTTCTGGCCATGTTATGTTTTATTCTTGCTTTTCTGGCTCGGAAACTGCCTGATAATTTCAATGAAGCCAAATTTATCACTTTTAGCATGCTGATATTCTGTGCAGTCTGGATCACCTTTATTCCAGCATATGTCAGCTCTCCTGGGAAGTTCAGTGTTGCTGTGGAGATATTTGCTATCCTGGCCTCCAGTTTTGGACTGCTCATTTGTATTTTTATTCCAAAATGTTATATTATCTTACTGAAACCTGAGAAGAATACGAAAAAGAACATGATGGGGAAGGGGACACCAAAATCCTTCTGAAAACTTAAAATAAAATGATGGCAAAGGCATTCAAGTGTCATTTTAATTTGTTCATGATCAATTAAGTAGATTGTCAAGTAGACTATCTTCATTGTACTAAATCCTTCCATTTTACTACCCCAGTATTTTTCCACTGTATATCAATTAATTACTGACAACAAAGCAAAACATAAGCCACTTTAAGATATCAGTCTCATAAAATACACCAAACTGTCAATTTGTAATTGTGATTAATAGTTAAATTAATAACTATTTCCAAAATTACCATATTAATAGTAAAGGCTGGAGGATTTCAGAGTTCTGACTTTTCATGCAAATATATTTATTCAGAAAGAAAGCAAAGCAAACAAAACACACAAATTCTAACTAACTATATTCAAGCATTGTGTGTGTGTGTGTGTGTGTGTGTGTGTGTGTGTGTGTGCGTGCGTGCGTGCGCATGTGCGTGTGTGCAAGTGTGAGAGAGAGAGAGACAAAAGGTCTGCATGGTTAGCTAGGGCAAAGACAAAGGAGATGAAACAACAACTGTAAGTCTCCTCGTTGGGTGCTTTGTTGAAAGCCAATGTCTAAATCATGTGTCTGTCATATGTGCTGCAAGAGAGTCTGGGCTAATGCAGAGGAGGCTTAGTTGCATGCAAGGCTCTGTCTATGTAAAACATCAGCAAACTATCATCATTTAGCTTTGGTGACGCCAACTAACCAACAACCTTACTACAACAAAGATCACAACAAATCACTCAATAAACAGCATTACATCACAATTGACAGAATCAAACACTCTTGCTTAGCCTGTAAAACTGTAATGTTGTTACATTACTAATTCTTGAATGGAGGGAAGAGTTGCTTTGTGACATACTGATTTTGCTTACCAGCAGTTGGAGTCTGGAAATAACTGTGGTTCCAGGTACAGTCTTTGCTGTGTCCTTGTTCCAAAGGTGCAGATCCAAGGAGACCAGTCGCTTGATGTCCTTGCAGAGTTAGAAGTCTGGTGCTAACTAAACTTGGTTCTCCTTGAATTGGTCAAGTTCATTGCACACCTTGTGTTTGACACACTAAGTTGTCTGATCATCAGGTTCTGTGTCTGCTGGGCCAGCAGGCCACATTCAGAGCAAAAGTGCAGCTCCTGCTATGAGCACGCAGAGGTGAGATAATGGGGGAAGGGCATAACAGATCCTCCTGCCCAAGTCCTACCTTGGCCGAGGTCAAGGAGAAATAGCGGGTCAGAGGCTCAGAAGAAAGAGAAGAGCTGGGAACAGAAACTTCTCCTTAAGTTGGATTGTGGCATCGAGGGGGGGGCCCATGTCACTGTGACAGTAGTGTCCAATCCAGTTTGAAGACTTGTCTCTCACTTGGGTGTGACAATGATGCATCCTGTGGAGATGAGTGTTGCCTTTTGGTGACAAAAGAAAATGCAGACACCATGTCAGATGCCAAGACCCAGAGGAAAAGCCTTGACATGCCTAGTTTAGACTGGCTATGGATACTGATTTGGAAGTCACACTCAGCCACCTGCTCTACATGACATCAAGCCATACGCCAAGAATGAGCAAGAAATCAACTCACTGATCCACACCACCAGGATCTACAGCAAGGACATGAGGATGTCATCCGCATTTGACATGTGTGGTCATATGGTGTCAAAGAAAGGTAAGATGATCAGAACTGAAGGAGTTGACCTACCAGTGGGCAGCATAGAAGATATCCAGGACAGCTACAAGTTCCTTGGGATCCCGCAGGCTAACGGAAATCATCAGGAGGCTGCAAGGAAGTCGACCACAACCAAATACCTCTAGAGAGTAAGGCAAGTCCTGAGAAGTCAGCCGAATGGTCAGAACAAGATCTGAGCCATCAACATGTACACACTGCCAGTCATCAGATACAAAGCTGGGATCATAAGCTGGCCAAAGGAGAAAGCTCCTCACCATGCATGGAGGGTCCCACCCCAAGTCCAGCACCCTGAGGCTATACACTAAGCGGAAAAAGGGAGGCCGAGGACTAATGAGCATCAGAGCCACTATCCAGGATGAAACATCCAAAGTCCAAGAGTACATCAAGTGGATAGCCCCAACGGATGAGCTGCTAAGTGAATACCTCATACAACAGAAACCTAGTGAGAGCAAAGAGGTGGAGGAGCAAACATGGAGGGAAACATGGTGCATTCCACTGTCAGATAGAGGATGTGGCTGATATCAGGAAGACCTACCAGTGGCTGGAGAATGCTGGACTGACAGACAGCACGGCAGCAATAATCATTGCAGCACAAGAACAGGCCCTGAGCACAAGGGCCATAGGGGCCAGGGTCTACCACAGCAGATCAGACCAAAGGTGCAGGCTGTGCAAAGATGTCCCTGAGATGGTCCAGCACATAGTGGCAGGGTGTAAGATGCAGGCAGGATCAGCGTACATGGAGAGGCACAACCAAGTGGCTGGGATAGTGTACAGGAACATCTATACCGAGTACGGACATGGAGTTCCCAAATTCTGATGGGACACACCACCAAAGGTGGTTGCGAACAACAGGGCTAAGATCCTGTGGGACTGGTTGACAAACACCAGAAGAGGGCATTGGTGGTAGATTTGGCACTACCACCCGACAGCAACATCACAAAGAAGGATCACGAAAAGGTGGAGAAGTATCAAGGGTTGAAAGAACAACTGTAACAGATGTGAAAGGTCAAAGTTGACGAGGACCTTGTGGTAGTAGGAGCACTCGGGGCAGTGACCCCCAAACTGGGAGATTGGTACATTCCAAGAACAACATCTGAAGCCTCAGTCCAGAAGTGCAGTCCGAGGAACAGCTAAGATACTGTGCAGAACCTTCAAACTCCCAGGCCTCTGGTAGAGGATCCAAGCTTGAATGATACAGATACCACCCACTTACCCTAGAGGGTAATTTTTACACACACACACACACACACACATATACATATATATATATATATATATATATATATATATATATATATATATATTTGTCAGAGCCTCGTTTCCAGCACCCTGCAATAATGTTTTTCATGGATGCTGAGCAGTGTCATGAAACCTGATAATTGGTGCACAATTTCTGGTCTCCTATAAAACTGGGACCCACCACCCCGGTCTGCCACAGTGCACGCACTGTCGCTACCTCCATGCAATACTACAGAGGTGTGTGAGCCAATATCAGTTCAAAACCCTCATTATCTCAGGGCGAATATCAACCAAACCTGGCCCCTTGCCACTGAGGAACTTCTTGACTGATCTGATTTCTACCAGGGATATCTGTGAAATGTTCTACTAATCTTTAAACTCTGCCTTCTCCTCAGAGGGCATGTTGGTTGGGTTCAGGAGTTCTTTAAAGTGTGCTCTGCACCATGTGACTATCTCTTCAGTTTAGATCCACACTTCTCATACCCTGCCAATAACAGCCATGTACCAAACCCCACTTTCCCTTCCTGAGTCCTCTAATGGTTTGCCAGAACTTCCCTGAGGCCAGCAGAAAGTCCCCCTCTATTCTCTTCCTAAACTCCTACCACACTCAGGTTTTTGTTCTGGCAACCATTGTGGATCCAACCCTTCTGACCCCCCAGTACTTGTCTGTTGCTTCATGAGACCCTTGGACCAGCCAAGCTCAAAAGGCCTACTTTTTCACCTTGAAGGCCTCCTTCACCTGCCAAGCACCAAATATCAGACAGGTAAAGTTAGCAACTAGGTGATAATGCTCTATGTAACGCTTGTTTCCCCGTCCCCAAGAGGTTTAAAAGGTGATAATGTCTTACTGCCTCTGAGAGGCTCTAAAATCAAAACAAAACAAAACTAGGAAAGTGCACTCAGGTGGAGATCAAGGCTGATCGCTGCCACTCTCGACAACTGATAATTCCAGCATATTTGGTGCAGCAAGTTTCAGAAGAAGCTAATAAACATATGTAACTTGTTAATGTTTGATGAAGCTGTGGTGTGTTGCACAGAGCAGACTGAATCCACTGTATGTAAAATGTAGATACAATGAAATTAGGAGAATTATTGTATTTTTTAAAACACAGCCACAAATCTTTGATCTATGTCATTCTTGACTGAACTTTTAACAGCATTAGCTTTGTCTGTAGGCTACAGCACAACAAAGGAGGTAATAACAATAAACACAACTTAAATAGACAAAAAAAAGACACTGTTTAACTCCATAGCCTATTCACTTACTTTGGGTTGAAGTGCTGTGTGGTGGACGGAACAAAAACGGGTGGCAACCCTGGTGGCTAGAACATGGCGCAGTCACGCCCGGTGGAACTGGTCCCTCCCTGCTCCCTTACGGTCAAGATGGCATTACGAATAACAAAAAAAAAAAAAAAAAAAAAGACTTATCCTGCCTAACTTAAGTGTATAGTTACATATCAGATATCAAATTAATCTGCAGATGCTCCGGTTCAAAATAAGACCAAACATTTCTATGGATGTCAGTTTTTAAACCACAATAAAGGCCAAAGTTAAAGTGTGGCCTAGAACAGTCTATGTTAGGCTTGTTGTTTTAAGGCAAGTTTAAGTTTTTCAGAAAATTTGCAACACCTACCAACTGCTGAAGAGGAGTGAGGAGTCAGCAGTCAGTTATGGTTTAAAGGAGTCATTGAAACAGTTTTTTAAACAACTGTCAATCATCGCACAGTATTTGAGATCGGCTGCTGACAGAAAGATCCATACACTCAAACACACACACACACACACACACACACACACACACACACACACACACACACATACATGTATGCATATAGACAACTTAACACATGATCCAGGGTTGTGCTTGGCAAAGATAACAAAAAACATCAGTTAATGTAATGTTAACAATACTGTACAGTCGTGGGGCATTTCAATTTGTCTAATGACATTTATTTTCTGGATATTACATCACCTTCATCCTGCATTTTTTTTCCATTTTTAAAATCACAATTTTGAATTCAGGTGTAAATTGAGCCTCCATACTGTTAAAAAGAAATATTATTATAAATAAATAAATGAATTCAAAAAAGGCACACATATTGTCGAGTACAACCGAATATACAGTTAAGTTATTCAGATTAGGCTTTGTACAAAAACTCCTCTCTGTTTGGGCACTTTTCTTCTTCTTGCCCCACCTTGTAGGTCCAAAGAGAAAAAACATCACGACTCTTTTTTTTTTTTTTTTGTTTATTGTTTTTTTTTTTTTTCATAAATACTGCTCCAAAATGTATAAATACTGGTGCAAATGTGTTATTTATTTTAAGTTACACGTGATGCCACCCAGTGGTTTAACTCTCAATACAGTAATACAATGTCCGTGCAGAGGTTGCATGGGAAGTGTTGGGCACTCTTGCAACTGTTGCTGGTGGCATCTGTCTCTCAGTGTGAGGATCTGGTGTGCAGACGGAGAGGGGATCCTGAGAACCCCCAGCTATCGAATGATGGAGACATTATATTGGGGGGAATGTTCCCTTTCCACAGCAGCTGGAAAACCAGACAGGACAACTACATGCACAAACCACTGCCACTGCAATGCACCAGGTAAATTATACTAAATAAAGTCTATGCTGTTTTTAAATACATATGTTGAAGTTGGTAAAGACATAAAACAGGTACATCTACTATTACTATTACTACTTATACTATCACTACTACTACTAATAATAATAGTAATACTAATAATAATATAAAAGGTTATGAATTTGAATATTAAAATTAAAAAAAGATATTCCCTCCTGTATGTATTAATAATATCAATAGCTTTGATTTCCTGTGTTACTGTTTCTATTCCAAGAATGCATTGTTTGCAATTCCAGTATTTATAACAATCAACATATAGTTTGAATTTCAGAGGTTTCCAGTATGCCCAGGCTATGCTCTTTGCAATAGAGGAGATTAATAACAGGACAGACCTGCTGCCTGGCATCTCTCTGGGCTATAAGATCTATGATGCCTGTCGCTCCATGGTCAGAGCTGTGAGGGTTACACTGGCTTTGGCTAATGGTAATGAGGTGTTATCTACACCCTTGAAAGCACCTTGTACCAGACCAGCTCAAGTGCAGGCCATTATTGGAGACACCTCTTCCTCTCCTTCCATGGCTATAGCCACTGTTATCGGACCGTTTCATATCCCAATGGTGGGTAAGATTGGTCAAAATGAATTAATTATATAGTTGTCATTCTGATGTCAACAACATTGAATTGGTAATTGAATATTTTTTTTTTAAACTTGTTATTAAAAATGCTGTTATTTATGTTAATTTGCCACATTAGAAAGATGTTACACCATTTTTAGTATTTCATTAGAATTTAGATATTTAACATTTCAAAAATTGTTTGGAAAAACATTATATTGATTGACCAGATATTTGTAAACTGTTTATACCCATCATTTGCAATTATATATTATTGATTATATATATATGTTTTTTAAATGGTTTATGAATATTGTGTTTAGTATCTACAAAAGGTACATTATATTGGACAACCATATAATGTTTATAGATGGTTAAAAAAACAATTATTAACCATTAACAAAATGTTAAGAATATCTGGTCTGGTGTTGTATTTTTTTAAAAACAGTTTCTTGAAAGTTTAAAAATAAGTTGATCAGATTGATTTCAGATAGCCAAGTATAGAATATTAGAATGTGTCCGATAAAGTGTTAAAATAATTTCTCATGGCATTGCTAATAGTAAGTCAGTAGTATTGTTTAATATTTAATTGTTTGTTAATAGTTAAATAACTATTAACCTAACTAATAACTATGTGTTGCCACATTGTAGTGTGCTGTGTAAATGTTTTATATTTCAAAAATTTATCTTGGAATATCACTTCTATTTTTTTTTTAGATCAGCCACTTTGCCACTTGTGCTTGTCTCAGTGATAAAACCAAGTACCCATCCTTCCTCAGGACAATACCCAGTGACGACTACCAGAGCAGAGCCCTGGCACAGTTGGTCAAGCACTTTGGTTGGACTTGGGTTGGAGCTGTGAGAACAAATGATGATTATGGGAACAATGGCATGGCCACATTTACAGAAACAGCCCAGCAGCTGGGCATCTGTCTGGAGTACTCTGTGTCTTTCTTTAGAACAGATCCACCAGACAAAATACAAAAGATAATTGACATTATCAAAGCTTCCACTTCCAAGGTGATTGTTGCTTTCCTCTCCCACATGGATATGGATGTGCTCATACATGAGTTATCTCATCACTACTTGACTGGGTACCAGTGGGTCGGTAGTGAAAGCTGGATCTCTGATTCCCAAATTGCAGCTATGGATAAACATCATAGTCTGGATGGTGCCATAGGCCTGTCCATCCCCAAAGCACATGTCAGTGGCATGAAAGAATTCATTTTAAATGTGAAGCCTCTCAATTCATCTGGTAATGAACTATTTGCAGAGTTTTGGGAGACATTATTCAGCTGTAAGTTCAAGCAGTCAAAGTCATCCACAGAGAATCAGAGAGAATGTACTGGACATGAAGATCTGACTGGAGTGCAGAACAGCTTCACTGATATGTCGCTCATGCCTATCTTTAACAATGTCTATAAAGGAGTATATGCTGTGGCCCACGCACTTCATAGTATACTCAGCTGTAATAAAACATGTTACAACGAGATGCCGCTTGATCCATATACGGTAAGTTCATAAATAATAAATAATAAATAATTTCTGTACTTTATTGCCACTGGGCCGACAAGATGTTTGTCAGATAATGATCTATATTGATGAACATCTACTCAGACCTTACAACACATGAAAAATATTCATTTCAAAACAAAGGAAGGAGAGGAAGTTTACTTTAATGAGAATGGAGACCCAGCAGCAAAGTATGAAATTATAAATTGGCAGCCAACAGAAAATGGCATTGTGGACTTTGTCACAGTTGGTTTCTATGATGCATCTTTACCTGCAGACAAACAGCTGAATCTGCAAAATAAGTCTTTAATTTGGACAAACAACTCACAACAGGTAAACCACTGTGATAATTATACAGTCTTTTTAAATAGTTAAAATTTTCATTAGTACTAGTAGTTGTATCATGATGTTTAAGATGCATACAAATGCACAACAGAACATAAAAGACAACACCTTTTCAAAGCGAATGCCTGTATATTATCTCATCTCTTGTCATTTTGTTTTTGCAGGTGCCTGTGTCAGTTTGCAATGAGAATTGTCTTTCAGGGACACGCAAGGTCCTCCAGAAAGGAAAGCCTGTCTGCTGCTATGACTGTTTAAGATGTGCAGAGGGAGAGATAAGCAACATTACAGGTGCACTATTATTATGAAATAATAAAATGAGAATGAAAATGTCAATAGCAAATTACAGGTTGTCTTGTATACATGGTAAAAATGCAACACAGACACAAAAAAATAAAGTCTAAGACCTGCTTTAAAATTATTTTCAGATTCTATCACCTGTGTGCGATGCCACCCTGAGTTCTGGTCAAATGAGAGAAGAGATGCCTGTGTAAAGAAGGAGGTAGAGTTTCTATCATATAAAGAGATCATGGGAGCACTGCTCACTGCAGCGTCCTTACTGGGAACATGCATCACTGCTGTTGTGGCATCCATTTTCTTCACATACAGGAAAACTCCCATTGTCAGAGCCAACAACTCTGAGCTGAGCTTCCTGCTGCTCTTCTCCTTGACTCTGTGTTTCCTGTGTTCTCTGACCTTCATCGGCCGGCCCTCTGAGTGGTCCTGCATGCTGCGACACACAGCATTTGGCATCACCTTTGTCCTCTGTATCTCATGTGTTCTGGGGAAAACTATAGTGGTTTTAATGGCCTTCAGGGCAACACTTCCTGGTAGTAATGTGATGAAATGGTTTGGGCCTGCACAGCAGAGGCTCAGTGTTCTGGGTTTTACTGTTGTACAAGTTATCATATGTATCCTCTGGTTAACAATTTCACCTCCTTTTCCATTCAAGAACTTCAAGGAATTCAAAGACAGAATCATTTTAGAGTGTGCTCTGGGTTCAGCTGTAGGCTTTTGGGCTGTTCTTGGGTACATCGGACTTCTGGCCATGTTATGTTTTATTCTTGCTTTTCTGGCTCGGAAACTGCCTGATAATTTCAATGAAGCCAAATTTATCACCTTTAGCATGCTGATATTCTGTGCAGTATGGATCACCTTTATTCCAGCATATGTCAGCTCTCCTGGGAAGTTCAGTGTTGCTGTGGAGATATTTGCTATCCTGGCCTCCAGTTTTGGACTGCTCATTTGTATATTTTTTCCAAAATGTTATGTTATCTTACTGAAACCTGAGAAGAATACAAAAAAGGAGATGATGGGGAAGGGGGCACCAAAATCATTTTGAAAACTTGAAATATCAATTTTACAAAAACCCTTATAATTTTGACATTAGAATTGGAGATAACAGCTTTACGTTGATAAATAATTACATTAACCGTCATGGTGTGAGATATATAGTCAGTGGTTGGATTGAAGGCGGATGATGGGCGATGCCATCCCCTGTGTTAGAAAATTGACCAAAAAGCATCCTCCTTGTTAATCTAGAATCTGGCATGTATGTATGGGGGGGGGGGGGGGCGGCGGCAGAGGGGACATGTCACTTCCCGTATCTGTACCCTCTGTCACTCGCTGTTTTTACAGCCATTACATCCGTTCAATTCGTCTTTCACATGTGGTAATGTGTTTTTCCGAGCCGTCTTTAAACGCACCATGAGTCGGCGGCGCCAGGCAGCAGACGCACGCTGTCCTGTTGTGATCAGAATCAATTGCACACAGAGGGAAGGTGTTCTATTGGGCAGTGCTGCTGTGTTAACTATGCAGGGTCCTCACAGGTGAGGAGAGATCATAACTGGCTGAGAGAAAATATCTATAGCACAAAAGTGACTGTGCGATTATTTTCCACTGCTATGTCACCATTACTATTCCTAATTGTATTTCTAAATTTTGCTTTGCACATTTATTATCGATATTATTGCAATAGATAGAAGAGGGACAGGGAGAAACCAGGCAGGCATCAGGACAGGAACCTAACAGCATCACCAATTTTCAGCCCAAGGCTTCACAGGTAAGGAGAAATTACAACTGGCTAAGGAAATGTCTATAGGATAGGAGTGACTCTAAGATTAATTTTCACGGCTATTTCAGAACTACTCTTAGTTATACTCTAAAATGTTTTTGTCTGTATTGCACAATACTGTTGCATTATTTGTGTTTTTAAAGGCAGCAGGTATAGGTCATGCCATTTTTCTTTATCTCAATTAATTTTGCACTTCTATGCTGTCATATTTGATGATGTGTGCATGTAAAAAAATCAAAGCTATATTGCATCCCTCTTGTTAAAAATTAACAATTCGACACGTCTGTCCATCCTGGAAGAGGGATTCCTTCTCAGTTGCTCTTCCTGAGGTTTCTACCATTTTTTTTTCCTTGTTAACGGTTTTTTGGGGAGTTTTTCCTTATCCGCTGTGAGGGTCTAAAGGACAGAGGGATGTCGTATGCTGTAAAGCCCTGTGAGGCAAACTGTGATTTGTGATATTGGGCTTTATAAATAAAAGTGATTGACTGACTACTGTATACAGTATATATATATATATATATATATATATGTGTGTGTGTGTGTGTGTGTGTGTGTATGTGTGTGTGTGTGTGTGTGTGTATTTTGTACTGCATTTAGACTTTAATGGAGCTGTATGCAACATTCAGAGCATAAATGTAGCAGCAAACAACTATTTGCTTTATAAAGATAGCCTACCGTAGAGTTAAATCATCTTAAGCAGTGTGTGCTGTAATCTAAGCTTCTTTGTCCATTGTTGTGGGAGCTGGTCTGGCTCCATGTGTATCTTCATGCATGTCAGTCCCTTTGTCTGTGTCCCACTGGCATTATTAGGGCCCAAGCACCAGACAGTGAGAGGACCCTATTGAAATCCAACAGATTTTTATTCTTCCTCCCCCACATAAATCACATTTGGTGAAAAAATTTTTTTAGGGTTGTCATGCACAGCTTCCAAAAAATGGCTCAGGAGCACCCACTACAAAATTTCTACAAAGCAGCTCCTGAAGCTCATTTGACATGTGCAAAAAGTGGTAGGCACATGTAAAGTCCCAAGATGTACATAAATGTCTCATGGAGCCATACACTAGCCCAACAGGAAGTCAGCCATTTTGATTTTTATGTAGAATTTTTGGGCATTGTTTGCCATTTCCATTCTTTAAGGAACTCCCCCTACAGATCTGATCTGTTTGACTTCAAATTCGGTGTTGACCATCTTAAGACACTGGACCTCAAAAGTTTTTCAAAGGTTGAGTGTTCATCAAACTGTGTAATCATGGCGAGGTGTCAAACTTCCATGTTCCGCCACCAAACAGGACGTGGTTTGTAACTCCAACATACATGGTCCAATCTAAGGCATATTTCACAGGTTTGATGACAGTCCCCACCTGAACATATCTACATGCCAATAATTAGTCGAAGTTGTAGCATCCCCTACTGGCATCAGGAAATGACGATTTAATGTTCATGTCCTAAGAAGTTGACCAGATCCACTTGAAATTTAGCCAAAACAGCCATAACACCTTGGTGATGCTTTACTGTGATAAATGTGAGTTTCTGTTGAAGGCCAGTGCTGTGGCGATGCAGCAAGTTTTGATGTTTCGATAAGACAACATAAGCTGTTGTAAGTTGACGCTATATGATCAGATCTTGTCAAAATTTGACACATATGATGACAGTCATGGCCTGAACACATCTACAGAGGAATTTTAAAACACACTCATAACACCACCAACTGGCAACTGAAAATTACAATTTTATATTGTGACGTCGTCCTTCTAGCAGGTTACAGTAAAACAATTATTTGCTTAAATCACTGAACTCAGGCTTATATTTGGTACAGGCGTCTTAAATGGGTCAGGCCTTTAATTCCTTTTACACAAACCTGTCGCTCAGCTAAGATGGGAAAATATGATCAAATACTTTATTTAACCCAGAATAAATATTACTTGTAAAAATAAGGCTGTGAATAACATTTCAGTTATGAATCATTCATTCGACCGAGCTCCCAGAGACAGCACATGAGAAAGAGAGAAAGAGGGAGCTTCATCACACACGGCACTTGAGGATTATGGGATATAACACCACTTTATCCTGTTAAAACAATATTCACTTAATATACACTTTCTCCTAACTTGGTTTCATTTTTATGTAAAACCCTTTGATAATTTTGATTACAGTACCCATATGGACTAAAGGAATACAGATAAATCAATGGGTAATCGAGCATATATGATTGCTTATATGATAGCCATATCAGTGTTATGAGGTTAATGTTATATGTAAAGCTTGTTTCTCTGCCCCTGAGTGGTCCAAAAACCAAACAGAAAACACCAGTTAAACCATTGTTAACAAGACTTTTCTGCTATGGGGCATATCAGTGTGGCTAATAAGTGTAATTTTTTAAACCTTACATCACCTCCATACTGCATTATTTTCCAATTTGTGAATTATAAAATTACACTGTTAAATTTAAAACTAAATGGTGCCAACATTATTATTTTTAAAAAAGGAAACCTTTTTGTCTGACACAACTTAATATTCTTATCTGATAATGATATAATGTCTAATATGAATTTCAAGGTATTGAGCAGGAATTGTCAGCTACTATTTGTAAACAGTTTTGCCAGCAAAAGTAAAATTGAAATACCAACTGTTAGCCTTGCTATATTTGCATTTTTTTGGCGCTGTGCAGTTTGCCCAGGAATGTCCCAAACATAGCAAAATAAGAAGAAAATAGGAAAGTGCAGGTAGAGGGCATGGTCTTTTCCAATAAACACACTGACACCCATTTATCATTGGGTCATGAGTGATGATTGGGATAAAGAATTATTTTTGTATGTAGATTTTTTATTTTTTTTTCTCTCTCTCTCTCTCTCAATATATATATATATATATATATATATACACACACGTGGACAAAATTGTTGGTACCCCTCAGTTAATGAAAGAAAACCCACAATGGTCACTGAAATCGCTTGAAACTTGCAGAATTAATAATAAATAAAAATTTATTGAAAATTAAACAATCAAAATCAGCCATCACTTTTGAATTGTTGATTAACATAATTATTTAAAAAAACAAACTAATGAAACAGGCCTGGACAAAAATGATGGTACCTCTATAAAAGATTGAAAACTATTTGACCAGAGTGACATGATTAACTCAGGTGTGTCCTTCAATTGACATCACAGGTGTTTCCAAACTCATAATCAGTCAGTCTGCCTATTTAAAGGGAGACAAGTAGTCACTCTGCTGTTTGGTGAAAAGGTGTGTACCACACTGAACATGGACAACAGAAAGCGAAGGAGAGAATTGTCCCAGGACATACGAAAAAAAATTATAGACAAACATCTTAAAGGTAAAGGCTATAAGACCATCTCTAAACAGCTTGAAGTTCCTGTGACAACAGTGGCTCATATTATTCAGAAGTTCAAGACCCACGGGACAGTAGCCAACCTCCCTGGACGTGGCCGCAAGAGGAAAATTGATGACAAATTGAAGAGACGGATCGTTCGAATTGTATCCAAAGAGCCCAGAACAACCTCCAAAGAAATTAAAGGTGAACTCCAAGGCCAAGGTACATCAGTGTCAGATCGCAGCATTCGTCGCTGTTTGAGCCAAAGTGGACTTCATGGGAGACGACCAAGGAGGACACCACTGCTGAAAAAAAATCATAAAAAAGCGAGACTGGAATTTGCAAAAATGCATGTTGACAAGCCACAAAGCTTCTGGGAGAATGTCCTTTGGACAGATGAGACCAAACCGGAGCTTTTTGGTAAGGCACATCAACTCTATGTTCATAGACTCAAAAACCAAGCATACGAAGAAAAGAACACTGTCCCTACGGTGAAACATGGAGGAGGCTCAGTAATGTTTTGGGGCTGCTTTGCTGCATCTGGCACAGGGTGTCTTGAATGTGTGCAAGGTAAAATGAAATCTGAAGACTATCAAGGCATTCTGGAGAGAAATGTGCTGCCTAGTGTCAGAAAGCTTGGTCTCAGTCGCAGGTCATGGGTCTTCCAACAGGACAACGATCCAAAACACACAGCCAAAAACACCCAAGAATGGCTGAGAGAAAAGCGTTGGACTATTCTAAAGTGGCCTTCCATGAGCCCAGATCTGAATCCCATTGAACATCTGTGGAAGGAGCTGAAACATGCCATTTGGAGAAGACACCCATCAAACCTGAGACAACTGGCAGTTTGCTCATGAGGAGTGGGCCAAAATACCTGTTGACAGCTGCAGAATGCTCATTGACAAATACAGAAATCGTTTAATTGCAGTGATTGCCTCAAAAGGTTGTGCAACAAAATATTAAGTTATGGGTACCATCATTTTTGTCCAGCCCTATTTCATTAGTTTGGTTTTTTAAATAATTATGTTAATCAACAATTCAAAAGTAATGGCTGATTTTGATTATTTAATTTTCAATAAATTTTTATTTATTGTTACTTTTGTAAGTTTCAAGTGATTTCAGTGAGAATTGTGGGTTTTCCCTTCTTTAACTGAGGGGTACCAACAATTTTGTCCACGTGTGTGTATATATATACATATATAGGAAAATCTTGTATACCTTAAAGAATAGGATAAAGCAAAAACCTCTTTTATTCAGACACTTTCATGTTGCCTCACCTTGTAGGTCCACAGAGATAAAACATCACTGTTTGATTATCTTTTTTTTATGCTGCTCCAGAATATATAAATATCAGTGCAAGCCTCTAAATTGCATTACATATGATCCTAATGCGGTGGTTTAGCAGTCATAGACAGTATGATGTGCACACAGAGGTGGCCAGAGAAGGGTTGGGCACTCTTACAGCTGTTGCTGGTGGCATCTGTCTCTCAGGCTGAGGAGCTGGTGTGCAGACGGAGAGGGGATCCTGAGAACCCCCAGCTATCTAAGGATGGAGACATTTTGCTGGGGGGAATCTTCCCTTTGCACAGAAGATGGAAAACCAGACAGGACAACTACATGCACAAGCCACTGCCACTGCAGTGCACCAGGTAAATCAGACGGTCAACATCTAGTTAGATTTCAGCTATCTAAGTGAATGGTGGGTACAAATACATAACAGGTACAGCAAAGGACCTAAGTACTAAGTGTTATATGTCTTAATACCACCAAATGGTTTTTATTTCCTGTGCTACTGTTTCCTACTGTTTCTATTGCAAGGATAAATTGTTTGTAATTCCAATATTTTTATTTTTCAACATCTAGTTTGAATTTCAGAGGTTTCCAGTATGCCCAGGCTATGCTCTTTGCCATAGAGGAGATTAATAACAGGACAGACCTGCTGCCTGGCATCTCTCTGGGCTATAAGATATATGATGTCTGTAGCTCCATTTCCAGAGGTGTGAGTGTTACACTGGCTTTGGCTAATGGTAATGAGGAGTTATATGCATTCTCCCAGGAACCATGTACCAAGCCAGCCCAAGTGCAGGCCATTATGGGAGAGGCCTCTTCCTCTCCTTCCATGGCTGTAGCTACTGTAATTGGACCCTTTCATATCCCAATGGTGCGTAAGATTGGTCAAAATGAAAATATACTTATTATCCTGTATTTCCTCTGGCTGATCAAAACAAAAGGGGTTTTAAAACAATTGTAGGCAACATTTTCTAATTACCATTAAAAAAATGGTATATTCATAATCAAACTTTAATTTCAATAAAGAAATAATAATTAAATGTTGTTTACTAATTATAAAAAATGAATTGACTTATGTTACTTTAACAGTTCGTTATTACACACAATGTAACATGTTATAGACTGTATTAAGTATTTCTTCAGAATGACCAAATTATTGAATTGTATTTAAACTTTTAAGAAAGTCATTTAGATTGATTAACAAGATATATATCACAAATTGGTCATTCTAATTTAATTGTTTGTAAAATGTCTATACCCATCATTTAGATGTTTATTATAAAATTGTAAAGTATGATTATAATACATGTATAAGATATTGTTTGTTTTTTTCTTTAAGATCAGCCACTTCGCCACTTGTGCTTGTCTCAGTGATAAAACCAAGTACCCATCCTTCCTCAGGACAATACCCAGTGACTACTACCAGAGCAGAGCCCTGGCACAGCTGGTCAAGCACTTCGATTGGACTTGGGTTGGAGCTGTGAGAACAAATGATGATTATGGGAACAATGGCATGGCCACATTTACAGAAACAGCCCAGCAGCTGGGCATCTGTCTGGAGTACTCTGTGTCTTTCTTTAGAACAGATCCACCAGACAAAATACAAAAGATAATTGATATTATCAAAGCCTCCACTTCCAAGGTGATTGTCACTTTCCTGTCCCCCACTGATATGAAGACACTTATAGAAAAGATGTCTCATTACAACTTGACTGGGTACCAGTGGGTCGGTAGTGAAAGCTGGATCTTTGATCCTGAAACTGCAGCCTTAGATAAGCATCACATTCTGGATGGTGCCATAGGCCTGTCCATCCCCAAAGCACATGTCAGTGGCATGAGAGAGTTCATGTTGGATGTGAAGCCTCTCAATTCATCTGGTAATGAAATGTTTATAGAGCTGTGGGAGACATTATTCAGCTGTAAGTTCAAGCAGTCAAAGTCATCCACAGAGAATGAGAGAGAATGTACTGGACATGAAGATCTGAATGGAGTGCAGAGCAGCTTCACTGATATGTCGCTCATGCCTATCTTAAACAACGTCTATAAAGGAGTGTATGCTGTGGCCCACGCACTACATAGTATTCTCAGCTGTAATAAAACTTGCAACAAGATGCAGCTAGATCCATATACGGTGAGTTCATAAATAAATCACAAGACTATCATGGTGAATCTCCACCAGGCCTACAAACTGTCAGATAATGATCCACACTGATTCATGTCTTTTTAGATTTTGCAGCACATAAAAATGATTCATTTCAAAACAAAGGAAGGAGAGGAGGTTTACTTTAATGAGAATGGAGACCCAGCAGCAAAGTATGAAATTATAAACTGGCAGCCGACAGAAAATGGCATTGTGGACTTTATCACAGTTGGTTTTTATGATGCATCTTTACCTGCAGACAAACAGCTGAATCTGCAAAATGCGTCGTTATTTTGGGTGAAGAACTCACAACAGGTAAGCCACTGTAATGTTCATACAGTCTATTTTAATAGTTAAAAAATTCATATGGCACTAGTTGTGGTATCATGATGTTTGTGAATGATGTATCAAAATGCACAGTATAACCTAACAAAGAGAACACCTTCTCAAAATGAATGCCAGTATATTTTCTCATTGTCATTTCATTCTTGCAGGTGCCTGTGTCAGTTTGCAGTGAGAAGTGTCGTCCAGGAACTCGCAAGGTTCTCCAGAAAGGAAAGCCTGTCTGCTGCTATGACTGTTTAACATGTGCAGAGGGAGAAATAAGCAACATTACAGGTGTAGTATTTGGTCAATAGAAAAAATATATTTTTAAAAAAATTCTCATTACAGGGTCAGCTTGTTTAAATTACCAAAAGGCCTTTAGTTTGTTTCACACCTTGTCATTGTGGTATCTGAGCAGGCTGATTTAGTCTCATTTGCTGAGGTTTTGACATCTCTCTTTCTGAAACTGTAGTTATTGATATTGAGAGTGAATGAAATTGTCTGTGCAGTTGGACTGAAAATTGACATTTGAAAAGCAAATTGTTACAATACTTAAGTATTAAGAAACAAACATTTGAACAATAAAAACAAATAAAACCTGTATTTAGGAATTTAATCTTTTTCCACTGGTTATGGTACTTTCAGAGCCAAATCAAATGCCTTGTATGCGTGGAAAATAAGCAATGTAGAGAATCAAATGTATAGAGCAAGTCTGACACCTGCTTTAAAATCATGTTTCAGATTCTATCACCTGTGTGCGATGCCACCCTGAGTTCTGGTCAAATGAGAGAAGAGATGCCTGTGTAAAGAAGGAGGTAGAGTTTCTGTCATATGAAGAGATCATGGGAGCACTGCTCACTGCAGCGTCCTTGCTGGGAACATGCATCACTGCTGTTGTGGCATTCATTTTCTTCAGATACAGGAAAACTCCTATTGTTAGGGCCAACAACTCTGAGCTGAGCTTCCTGCTGCTCTTCTCCTTGACTCTGTGTTTCCTGTGTTCTCTGACCTTCATCGGCCGGCCCTCTGAGTGGTCCTGCATGCTGCGACACACAGCATTTGGCATCACCTTTGTCCTCTGTATCTCATGTGTTCTGGGGGAAAACTATAGTGGTGTTAATGGCCTTCAGGGCAACACTTCCTGGTAGTAATGTGATGAAATGGTTTGGGCCTGCACAGCAGAGGTTCAGTGTTGTGGCTTTCACTCTTATACAAGTTATCATATGTATCCTCTGGTTAACAATTTCACCTCCTTTTCCATTCAAGAACTTTTATACAATTTAAGGATAGAATTATTTTAGAGTGTGCTCTGGGCTCAGCTGTAGGCTTTTGGGCTGTTCTTGGGTACATCGGACTTCTGGCCATGTTATGTTTTATTCTTGCTTTTCTGGCTCGGAAACTGCCTGATAATTTCAATGAAGCCAAATTTATCACCTTCAGCATGCTGATATTCTGTGCAGTATGGATCACCTTTATTCCAGCATATGTCAGCTCTCCTGGGAAGTTCAGTGTTGCTGTGGAGATATTTGCTATTCTAGCCTCCAGTTTTGGACTGCTCATTTGTATATTTTTCCCAAAATGTTACGTTATCTTACTGAAACCTGAGAAAAATACAAAAAAGGATATGATGGGAAAGGGGGCACCAAAATCATTTTGAAAACTTAAAGTGGACCTATTATGCTCATTTTCAGGGCCATATTGATATAAATATGTATTATTGGGGTCTAGTGTAATAGATTTATGTGATTTACTTTTCAAAACACACATTATTTGTCTTATACTGCTCGGTGCTGCAGCCTCTCTGTCTGAAACGCTATGTTTGGGCTTATGTCCTGCCTCCCCAGCAGCCCAGTCTGCTCTGATTGGTCAGCTCACTCAGTCTGTTGTGATTGGTGCAACGCTTAGAGCATGAATCTGAAACAGCACGCCCCTTACCTTTTCTGACTTCACCTTCAGAGGCTGGCGTAAACAACACTGCTGATGCTAAAGCTAACAACGGCAGCTGTCCACCATTATCAGTTTGAGTTAAGAAACACAAGCCGACAGACTCCGAAGCTGCTTCGAAACAAACACAAACACAAATCCTCAGTGGTAAGTTTTTATTTTGTAGCTGTCTACATGATAACTGCCACACATCTGACGTTACGGGAACAACTGTATGTCTGTCCTCTGACTGAATGAAGTTAAAAACGTCTGCTGCACAGTACAAAAGGTTTCTAACAATATAGTCAGTTACTACATAACGTGGAAACACCAACAGCAGCACTCAGCTGTTATATGACGTGGTGTAAGGAATAACTCCTTTTTAATCTAAGCAGCCTTATCTATGATTAGGCTAATGTAGCTCGTATTGGGTAATAATACCAAAGTTAATATAAATTCTGCTTCTAACACAATCCCTGTTAAATCACAAAAGTTTTAACTTGTGATTTCATCAATTTTACCACAGCAGATTAAGATGACAGCTTTTTGTATTATACAAAAACAAATGAATAGAAATAACTGGTACATTCAGATGTCTTAGCTGTCATGTTTACTGAAACCATTCTACTAAAATGTAACTGCATTTTACAATCATCTTCACCTTGTTTGTAATCTACAATATGTACAATGTACCAATGTATCACAGTTTCTCCACAGCATTTATATGAAATCAAAGTTTCATAGTAAAACAAATGTTGCTTCCTGGATCTGTATTTGTTCTATGCAGTAATATTGTCATGTAGTAGGCTTGTCATGATACCAGAATTTCAGTAGTCGATACTAATACCAGTGAACTTCTACGATTCTCGATAATCATTCGATACCACGTTAAAAATAAAAAAAACAGTTCATGTATTTCTAAATTGTGTGAATGCTCTAACCTGTTAGCATGCTCGCCGAAATGAAAACGCGAGGAAACAGTGACCGTTCGCGAGCACTACGTGAATGTGTCGCTTGCGGTGTAAATGAGGCCTAACCCTCTCCACAGTTGCGACAGGAATTGGCATGGCCCACTGACGGCAAAGTTGTATCCAGTACTTATGGTACCAAAAAAAAAAAAAAAAACAGGTACCGACGTATTTTTTGCGTGTTGGCATCGACTTGGTACTAAAGTATCAGTTCTCATGCCAACCCCACTCCTGAGTCTTTATTTGCAATTTCTAACATTTTTATAAATATTTATTAAACAGTATGACTTGTGTCTTTTTTACCCATTAGGTTTTGGGGTAATGAACCAGGTTCCAGGTCATCCTACATATATGATACACCATCCAGGCCTGGAGCCTGACTGTTTGAATCCATACATCCCACAGAACATCTAATATTTACAGGTATGACTATGGACCCTTATGGCACAGAACTGAAGAAAAGTGTGTTTTTATGGCTTGTAATGAGAATGTAATGCCATGTGTAAACTCAATTCACTAAGAATTCATTATATCAAAAAACCCACTCATAAAGAAATGACAAATAAGTCTTTTGTCAAAAGAACTTTATATTTAGCACGTGAAAAAGAAAAACTACAAAAAACTTACTAAATAACATACAATATTTAGATGCATAAATATAAACACAGCAGCGTTTTAACTGCAACACTAATAGTGTTCAATTCTTTACATTCAGGCATCCATCCCATCTTGTGTTAGATACGCCAGGAGTTTCCTGATCCAGCTGGTCACTGCTTTGGTCTCCAGCTGCCCCTTGGCTGAAGTGAGAGTCGTGTAAGGCAATCACTTCCTCCTTTGAGGGTCTCTGATACTGGGATGCCAGGTCCTTTGGGATGGGGATTATGAGGGAAGACTCATCAGATCATCTGCAGTATTGATTTCCTTGTGTTTTTAAATTAAGTGCTTCCCTGAATCCACCTTTCTTGTTTATATTTCAAATGTTGCCAGAACTATTTTTTATTTTTATTTTTTTTAAACCTATGCCCTTTAAAAGCTGTTGATGACAGCCAAACATCATAACAAAGTCAAGAGGCTTGTGATAATTTGATGCAGAAATATACTCTGAAGCTTTTGGGACACATCATTTCAGTACTGTAAACCATTTACAGGTACTGTATCTCAAACACATAAACACATATAATGTCTGTTTTAGGTACCTTTGCTTCTGAGGCTGCTCCCTCAGAGTAGCCCAGTACAGCTGTGTGCTGATCATTACCATCTGCTGAGATGCTACAGACTGTGTGCCCACTGAGACGTTTTGTGGAGGGTCCGTTTGGCATCCTACATCCTAGAATCTGGTTGTAGTGGAGAGGTGTTCGGCACCAGGGCCCTGCTGTGATGTACTCTAAAAGGCAAAGGAAAATTAGGTATCTGACACTGATACTGCACCAAATGAAACCAGTCAACATTAGGGATGGGTATCGTTGAGATTTTATCGATACTACTACTGTAGGGACAACAGCCTTGTGAACTCTCCCAAAACCTAAAGTAAATAGATGGGTGAGATGGCCACTCTGACTGTCAAATGTTTATTGTTTTGGCCATATCACCTCATTTTAAAGGAACTCTTTCACCGTCATTCTGGCGTCAAGGGTGGTAAAGATGTCAATTGGAAACCCTCCATATCTCAGTTTCTGATTAACATCCAGCATTTGACAACTCAGCCAGATTAACTGCCAGACCCTGCGTCATTAACTATGCTTTTAAAGCAACACAATGGATTTTTTGAGCCCTCAAAATATGTGATGAATGAATTGTGATGGTACATCAACTCACAATAGGTTGGATGACACCTCTGTCATTGCTTGAGAGCAACTGTTTCACTTGCACTGGCACTACGCAGTTTCGGGGTTTGGGTAAGAACCCGGACACAAAAAAGACTACAAAATTTGGATGCTTTACGGCATACGTCATATCCCATTCCTCGTCATACCCCCCCTCCTCTCTTTAGAGTAGCGTAGCCGAAACAAGGTGAACGAAGTTAGACATGGTTGTCATGGGTGAAGCGACAAAGAAAAGGAAGAAGGTGAAGGTGTTGTCTGAAGAGGCAAAGAAAAGAAAATGGGAGAGCAATAAAACAAGAGCTCGATCAAGGATTAATATCGGCCTAGCTTTCACACGGTGGCAAGAGCTGAAAGAGGAGGATGGATGCCCAACCAATGGTGACCTGGTGCTGTTACTGCTGTTACTAGGGCATTAACGACTTTGATTTTTTTCACATCGACGTATCTGTCAATAAAGTCGAAGCCGAGTCGACAAGTCATTTGATGACGTCATCACATTGACACAGCGGAAGAAAGTGAAGTATCTCCACACATGTGATGTGTGTCTGTGAAGGCCCGAACATACTCGGGCGGAACGTATGCGGAATGGACTCTGCAGACGTCCGCAAGCCCTGTGCGCGCAAAGCTCAAGGCCTGAACATACTCGGCCGTACTATAAGCGGAGCGGACTCTGCGAGGAATGTCCGCAGTCATTCGGGCTTCCATAGTCGAGCGCACTTCCACGTCGTAGTTTCCTGTAAAAATGTCCGTGAAAAATCCCCCGATGTGAAAAATACATGCCGAGCGCGGTCGTAAAATCTGAGCTTTGCGCAGGGCTTGCGGACGTCCGCTTTGAGTCCGCATGGACCTCCGGACCAGTGACTGCTCGGCATGCACGAAACATTTATATTTGTGTTCCGCTGATATATGTGGTATATTAAATTGAACTTTATGTTAAGAGCTGATTTTGACCATAATGGGAAGAATATGTGTCTATCGCACGTAACATGTTAGAGTATATGACGTCACAAAATAAAGTTTCATTACAGTTCATTTAGTTTCCTCCGAAATAAAGTAATGTCTAAACTAAGAGACCCACCTTGCCTCAAACACGCCAACTCAAGCTGGTCAGATAAAACTATTGAGCTTGGTGTATCTCCGCACTTTTCCTTTCTTTCCTGTTACTTTCCTTTACTTTTTACCTTTTCTTTTTCTTTCTTTTGCCGTCTCTCCTTCTAGTTATACTCTTTATGCCTGATCCCGTTATGCTCTTAAACGTCCAGGATTATTTTGTCTATCCTGAGGTTTCTTTCTTTTTGTCTGTTTCTTCAGTAACATTATACCTGGAGCGAGGAAGGCAGCCGATTGCAGCTCAAACGGCTGACAAGATTGTTTTCAACCTTATTATTAGTGAGTAGTCACAGCTAAATAGTTAAGCTACTGTTCAACCTCCAACTCCATCAAAGATTCATTGGATCCAGCCCTGCCAGACACGTGCCAAAGTGGTTCTTTTGCCAAACCAAGAGACTTTATGCAGCCTAAAGCCTGATTTATGGTCATGCGTTAAATTAACGACGTACCTACGTTATAGGGTACGTGGCTACACAGGAGGCATCCCCGCCATCTTTAAACATCTTCTGTTGTGATGCAGATGTTGCAGTATTAACATACTTTCTTTGCCATCCAACAACTACAGCAAGATTCTCTCTCTCTCGGTTGCCATTGTTCACTGTGACCAGAAAAACCGGAAGCTAAACAAAGAATCAACTAGAGACGACGATAACCATTCAGGAAAGGAACGCAGCCCCCTACTGCTCTGGCGGTGAATTGCACCGTGAAGAAATGGAGTGACGGAGAAGATTGAAGGGTTCACAACGGCATCACAGCAGCGACGTAGGTATGTTGTACTGTAGGTACGCTGCAAGACCATAAATCAGGCTTAAGAGAACCGACGTTTGAGGTCGTCATTTGAGGACGTCGCAGTCAGGCTCAACTGCTCCTCCACCACTGTGTTCCAGCCGATTTCATTTTGCTGGGAAGTCCGGGATCCTCAAAGTGACAGTCCGGGGTCTTTGGAGAAATGTCCGCCTGACACTAAGAAGGCAAAGAATTTTCCTCACCTGATGCAGCCTCTGTGTTGTGATAAGAGTTGATGTCGAATAGCAGACTTAGTTATTCTGATCTTAATTTAGGTTTCGTTAGGTAAATGGTTTTGCGCATCCCTGCGTCCCCAATTTATCTGTAGTCACATACTCTCTCTCACTATCGCCAAACTAAATAACTGACTAAATCCTTACCTCTTGTCTTAATCCATTTATACAACTGTTGATTTTGTGTTATTTCATATCATCCTCAGTTACTGTTCATTTACTCATTTATTGAACATTTAGCCTAAATAAATCTTCATTTATCGGCAAATCATTGTCTGTTAATATTTCTTTTGAACAGGAACTAAAATCACTGTATAGAGAATTCATAACCCAGGTGCTGAGACTGATTCATTATTGGTAAGTGTACTGACAAATTAATAAGTGGTTTCATTAGTTATTCGTTTGATTAGTCGCTTCCCTCCATAGGAGGGTGGCAGCCCTAAATTTGTTACGAGTACAAACATTTTCTAAAGGTATTGCTCCTACGCTACTTTTATCAATACTTCTTATCGGTTCTTTTTTAATTTCTAAATAATTGCTTTTTGGAAAATATAACAATTTAAAAAGAAGAAATTCAGAACAGGATAACTGAATATTTTGAATATTACTAAATGTTTCCAGAGCAGCAACACTTATTTTTAAAACAGCAATGTTACTATATAAATTATATTCCTGACATGACAATAATTGTGAAGTTTAGTTTTCATCAGTCACTGTAAGTCAGTCCTGCTGTCCTCCTGTCCACTGTCCTGCTGTCCTCTGTCCTCATATCCTGTTCCCTCTCTGCTGGTAAGTATCTGCCCAATTTTACAATTAGTGTCAAACTAAGTTAGTCTCCATACAGGTAGAACTGCCATGATTAGTTGATTAATCAATGACTAATCGACTATTAAAGTAATCGGTGATTATTTTAGTTGTCGACTGGTTTGAGTAATTTTTCATAGAAAAGTACTGTATAAGTACCCCAAAATACTCTTACTGCAGCTTCTTACATTCAAATATTGGCAGCTTTACACACTCTCCCGTGACGGTGAACTAAAACCCTTTGGCGTGAGTACGAAACAAGTCATTAGATGATGTAATTTTGGGGTTAGGGTCAGCTGAACTAGCGTGCTGTCTAAATCAGCGTGTAAGACATAAAACGTTTGATAAAAGCAGATTCACAATCAAACTCTGAGAACAGCCACACATTTTGACAAATAAATGTAGGTCTGATTGCTGTCTGTCGGCTAATTGCTCGAGCTAGTGGCAGTTAGCTGCTCAGATCGGGCATCACTCATAGACATGTTGAAACTTTTGTCAATACGGACATGCTGCACAATGTTAGCTCTATTTGATTCTTCACAATTTAATCATTAAATTCATCTTACCGAGACTAGCAGTGTAACTTACTGTATGCTGTGTAGCAAAAGCGTTTCAAAACAATAGCTTTGGTTAGCCGGTTAGCCGAGACCTACAGCTATAACTCTGTGTAAAACAGGAGAGGAAAAGGGAGAAATAGGTCCTCCTCAACGCACAGGCACACATTTTGACAGATAAATGCAGCTCTTACTTCCACCCCAGGTCGGACTGTTGCCTGTTGGCTAATTGCTTGAGCTAGCAGCAGTTAGCTGCTTAGCTTGGGCATCACACTTAGAAATGTTTCAACTTTTGTCAATATGGACATGCTGCACATCTTAGCTCTGTTAGATTCTCCACAGTTCAGTCATTAAATTCATCTTATTGACACCACCCAGCTAGCGGTCCGTAAGCTGAATAGCAAAACCATTTTTAACCATAGGGTTGGTTAGCCAGTTAGCCGAGCTCGACAGCTAAGCACTGGGTGTGGTTACACCCAGCCGTTCCGAAACCCCGCCTTTCTGAAAATAGACCTCCATTCTTCGTAATGGTGGGGTTTCTCATTTTTTCTAAAGGCCCCGCTATTCTGAATATTGGGGACAACCCCTCCATTCCAAAACCCCGCCGTTCCGAAATTGATTTTCAAGATTGCTGCATCAAACACTGCCGCCCGCTCTCCAGCCGCACTCGCACGATTCTGAAATAAGCTGTAGCCTACTACAAAAGCTTAAAATTAATGTTCAAGTCATTGTTTTTTATTGAAAATATGTCACTGTCTTCATTTATGGGGAGAGCCGGGATGAACAGATCAATTTTTAATATTTCCCTCTCTGCACAGAGATGCATTTATTTACAGTAAATACATTTTATAGTGAGCAGCATACATATATTCTCTACAAATCCCAACCGTGTTTACAAAGTCTGAACGAGAAGGACGCAAGGGAAACGGAAGCTGTGCCTTGATCCTTTTGCCCCTGTCTGCAGAAACAAACAGATCGCATGATGGGGTCAAATGGATCATGTGCCTAATTAACCACAAAACAAGCAAATACTTCATCTTAATGACATATAATACTCATCATGCTTCAGCTGAATCCTCTAAGCGAATGACCATGTTGAATTGAAATTAGTTTATCATGTTAAATGTCTGAAATTTTTCCAATGCGTTAAACCAATCTTCATGCATAATCACACAGCCTGATATACTCTAGCAAACACAGTGGGACTGCTGTACAGACCGTTGGTCTTTCTTACCCTAACCCTGGTTATTTTCTGAAAGCACAGAGCAAAGAAATGTCTTTTTTTTTCCTTCCCCGGTCTGCTGTCAGCAGGAACGGCAGCTGCAGCGAGGATTTTAGCACCATGGACAGTGCACCTGAAAAGATTTGACAGGCATCTGCTATAAATGTGTTTGCTGCTAGCGAAATTATATGTAATAATTGAAGACAGTGACATATTTTCAATAAAAAAACAATGAGTTGAATGTTCATTTCAAGCTTTTGTAGTCCAACAAATTTCAGAGTTGTGCGAATGCTGCTGGAGAGCAGGCGGCAGTGTTTGATGGACTTGAAAATCAATTTCGGAGTGGGGGTCGTTTCGGAATGGCGGGGTTGCGGAATGGAGGGCTGTCCCCTCTGGGTGTACAGCCTAACGTTAGCTCCTACAGCCATCTACTCCACACTTCAACACTGATCCCGAATCTCCAGATTTGTCCAACAAAGTAGGAACTGCCCCATCTTTCAGCAGTAACTGCTGTGAAAATCCAGCAGGAAACTGTTGGCAATTTGTGAAGCAGTATTCAGGAAAATAGAGGGAACACAATAAAATGTGGGGTGTATGTGGGGTCCTTTGGCAGTCAAAACAAGGGTAATGCAGCCTCTCTCCCCCACTACTGCTCAGAGTAGGTGTGTTTGGGAGTGGGCCTCAAGTGGGCACTGTGTGCTATGATCGCTATAAGGTAATTAATCACGGAAGTAAAAGCGGGAAAAGGGGGAAATTCAAAATGAGCGGTTTCAGTGCAGGTCACATGATGTGCGTCTGTGGGGAGACAGAGCTCCCTTCAGCCTTTTTTTTTTTTTACTTAGCAGACCTTATAGAGGCAGAAAAATGCTATATAACACACTAATGAAGAGGAAACCCCCAAAAGCATAATAGGTCACCTTTGAAATATCATTATCAAAAATGCCAATAAAATTTTGACATCAGAATTAGTGATAACAGCTTTAAATACAACTTGATCAACTATATAAACTGTTATAGTTTGAGATATGTATGTGTGTGTGTATTTTGTACTGCATTTAGACTTTAAATGAGCTGTATGCAACATTCAGAGTATCAATGTAGCAGCAAACAACAATTTGCTTTATAAAAATACAGTACAGTAAAATTGTCTTAAGCAGAGATTGAAGTCACACTCCTTCTGTGTGTGCTGTAATCTAAGCTTCTTTGTTCATTGTCATGGCAGCTGGGTGCACTCAAGGATTATGGGACCTGGCACCCACCCAGCTACAAAGAAAGGTGTCAAGAGGCAACTTGATCAGATGTCAAACCACCTCAACTGACCCCTTTTGTCACTAAGAAACATTACCTTTCTCTTAGCTCCTGATGGATGTCTGAGTTCTTCACCCAATACTTAAGAGTGAGCTTGTATCCACATTCACTACCCAAAGCTCATGACCAATGGTAAGGGTTGAAATGTAGATTGATTGCAAAATCAAAAGGCTCAGTACCCTCTTCACCACAACATTTTAATGTCCTTATCATGTTGGACCAATCCACCTGTTCATCTCATGCTCCATTTTACCCTCACTTGTGAACAAGACCCCAAGTAGTCCTTCACCTGAGTCCCGAGTCCAAGTAGTCCACTCAATTCCAATCCAGAGGGAGTAATCCAACATTCTTCAACTGCAAACCATGGCCTCAGACCTAGAGATGGTGACTGTAATTACAATCTCTTCGCACTGCAAATCTCCCAAGTGCATGTTGGAGGTCACCATCTAATAGAACAAAGAGCAGAAACAGGAGGACCTCAAACTAGCATAAGATAGCATATATGATTGCTTATATGGTAGCCATATCAATGTTATAAGGTAAATAACATTGATATGTATATCACAAAACAAAAGAAAAAATGTCAGTTCATGCATTGGTGTGACTTTACTGTTGTGGGGCATTTCAATATGTCTAAAAAGTCTTATTTTCTAAACCTTACATCACCTTCATCCTGCATTATTTTCCAATTTGTGAATTACAAAGTTACAACGAGACTTAATTGTGCCAATATTAATATTATTTTAAAAAATGAAACCTTTTGTCTGTCATAAGTGAATATCCATATAGGTATTAAGCATGAATTGTCAGCTACTATTTGTAAACCCTTTTGCCGGTGAAAGTGATATTAAAACACCAACTGTTCACTTTGCTGTATTTGCATTTTTTTTTTGGCACTGTGCAGTGTGGCACCTGGTCGCTACCTTTTTTTTAAAGTCCCAACCTCACCTGCATGCTGTGCCCAGGAATGTCCCAGACATAGTAAAATAAGAAGAAAATAAGAAAATGCAGGTAGATCTGTAGCGTCTCTGCCAACAAATGCACTGCCACACACTTATAATTGGATCCTAAGATGATTGTGATGAAGAATTACTTTTGTATGTCCTATTTTTGTTTTATAGGATAATCCTTTATAGTATATCTTTAAGATATTCAGAAAAGGATAAGGCACACAACTCCTCTGTTTGGACACCTTCTTCCTGTTGCCTCACCTTGTAGGTCCACAGAGGAAAAACATCACTGTTCTATAATATTTTTTTGATGCTGCTCCCAAATGTATAAATACCAGTGCAAGCTTCTAATTTGCATTTATGGGTGATCCTAACCCAGTGGTGTAGCTGTCATAGATAGTATGATGTTAATGCAGAGGTGGACAGAGAAGTGTTGGACACTCTTACAGCTGTTGCTAGTGGCATCTGTCTCTCGGGCTGAGGAGCTGGTGTGCAGGCAAAGAGGGGATCCTGAAAAGCCCCAGCTATCTAAGGATGGAGACATTATGTTGGGGGGAATCTTCTCTTTCCACAGCAGCTGGAAAAACAGACAGGACAACTACATGCACAAGCCACTGCCACTGCAATGCACCAGGTAAATCAGACAGAAAATCTATTTAGAGTGCAACTATCTCAGTAAATGGTGGGTACAGATGCAAAACAGGTACAGGAAAGGGCATCAGACTGAGTATAAAATCTGAGATATTTTGTCTTGTGTGTTTTAATACCATCAGATGCTTTTATTTCCTGTGATACTTTTTCTATTCCATGGATAAATTGTTTTCAGTTCTAATAGTTATATCTCCTGATATCCAGTTTGCATTTCAGAGGTTTCAAGTATGCCCAGGCTATGCGCTTTGCCATTGAGGAGATTAATAACAGAACAGACCTGCTGCCTGGCATCTCTCTGGGCTATAAGATTTATGATTCCTGTCGCTCCATTGCCAGAGGTGTGAGGGTTACACTGGCTTTGGCTAATGGTAATGAGGAGTTATCTGCATCCTCCCAGGAACCATGTACCAGACCAGCCCAAGTGCAGGCCATTATTGGAGAGACTTCTTCCTCTCCTTCCATGGCTATAGCTACTGTAATCGGACCCTTTCATATCCCAATGGTGGGTAAGATCTTTCAAAATGAAAATATACTTGTGAAAACAATTATTATTGTTTAATTTTTCCAGGTGGTCAAAACAAAAGGGGTTTTAAAACAGTTGTAGGCAACTGTTTATAGAACCACCATTAAAACAAACAAAAAAAACAAAAACATTTTAAGTAATAATAATTTTAATGTTACCAAACAATGAAATGATAATTGAATATTTCTTACTCATTTTTGATAATGCTTTTATCCGTGTTTAACAGTTTATTGTTCCACACATCATACCATTTAATACACCATATGTAAGGGAAAACCTGTAAACCCTTCAGAAATGGTTTGAAAAAACATAAGACTGATTGAACAGGTAGTTGTCACACATTGCCTATTGATTGGTCTGTAAACTATCTATACCCATCATTAGGTTGCTTAATATGAATCTGACACTTTGCAGTTATGATACATTAGTAAATGGATAATACTGGACAACCACAGAATGTTTATGAATGGTTCACAAAAGTATTATTAACCGTTAAGAAGGTGTTACAAATGTCTGGTCTGTTTTGGTTTTTTTTAGTTACTTAAAGGTTTGCAAATACTTTGATAATCATTTTCAAAGAGGCAAGAAAGAGCAATATGTGCAAGAAAATGGTTAAAGTAACAAATTATGTGGTCACTAATACAAAGCCAACATTATTATTTATCCTTTCATCGTTTGTTAACAGTATAGTAACAACTAACTTAAGTTTTTTAAACAATAATAAAAAATATATCAGTGATGATTATTATTATAAAATTTAACCACATTACAGTGTGTTGCATAAATGTAAATGTTTAGTATTTCAAATATTTATCTTGGGATATCTTTTTTTTTTTTATGTATTTCTTTTTTTTTTTTTTTTAGATCAGCCACTTTGCCACTTGTGCTTGTCTCAGTGATAAAACCAAGTACCCATCCTTCCTCAGGACAATACCCAGTGATGACTACCAGAGCAGAGCCCTGGCACAGTTGGTCAAGCACTTTGGTTGGACTTGGGTTGGAGCTGTGAGAACAAATGATGATTATGGGAACAATGGCATGGCCACATTTACAGAAACAGCCCAGCAGCTGGGCATCTGTCTGGAGTACTCTGTGTCTTTGTTTAGAACAGATCCACCAGACAAAATACAAAAGATAATTGACATTATCAAAGCTTCCACTTCCAAGGTGATTGTTGCTTTCCTCTCCCCCGCTGATATCCCTATACTTATACGTCCGTTGTCTCACCACAACTTGACTGGGTACCAGTGGGTCGGTAGTGAGGGCTGGATCTTTGATCCCCAAACTGCAGCCATGGATAAGAATCACATTCTGGATGGTGCCATAGGCCTGTCCATCCCCAAAGCACATGTCAGTGGCATGAGAGAGTTCATGTTGGATGTGAAGCCTCTCAATTCATCTAGTAATGAAGTGTTTACAGAGTTTTGGGAGACATTATTCAGCTGTAAGTTCAAGCAGTCAAAGTTGACCGCAGTGAATCAGAGAGAATGTACTGGACATGAAGATCTGACTGGAGTGCAGAACAGCTTCACTGATATGTCGCTCATGCCTATCTTTAACAACGTCTATAAAGGAGTGTATGCTGTGGCCCACGCTCTTCATCGTATACTCAGCTGTAATAAAACATGTTACAACGAGATGCCGCTTGATCCATATACGGTGTGTTCATAAATAATTTATCAGTCTTCTGTACTGCATTGCCATTGGACCTACAAGATGTTTGTCAGATAATGATGTACATTGATTCATGTCTTTTTAGATTTTACAGCACATAAAAAAGATTCATTTCAAAACAAAGGAAGGAGAGGAAGTTTACTTTAATGAGAATGGAGACCCAGCAGCAAAGTATGAAATTATAAACTGGCAGCCAACAGAAAATGGCATTGTGGACTTTGTCACAGTTGGTTTTTATGATGCATCTTTACTTGCAGACAAACAGCTGAATCTGCAAAATAAGTCTTTGATTTGGGCAAACAACTCACAACAGGTAAGCTACTGTGATTTTCATACAGTCTATCTCAATAGTTAAAAACTCCTTGTGGTGCTACTTGGTGTATCATGACATTTGTTTATGATGTATCAAAATGCATAACAGAACATAACAAAGATACACCTTGTCAAAGTGAATGCCCGCAATTTTTCTCATAATCATTTGTTTATGTAGGTGCCTGTGTCAGTTTGCAGTCAGAAGTGTCGTCCAGGAACTCGCAAGGTTCTCCAGAAAGGAAAGCCTGTGTGCTGCTATGACTGTTTAACATGTGCAGAGGGAGAAATAAGTAACATTACAGGTGCAGTATTATTTGTTACTGGAAAATAATTATCTATTAATATATATTTAAAAAGGGTCATTTAAGGTCAACTCACTCAAATTAGCAAAAACCCTTTAGTGTTTTTACACCTCCTCATAATGAGCAGGCAGAATTGGTCTTATCTGCTGAGGTTTTGACATCTAATGCCTAATTATTAAAAAATAAAACAAATCAAGTAAAATGAAAGTAAAACTTTCATATGGCTATCCATTTATTATACGGTAATTATGTGGTGTAAGTCTTGCATGTCTAGAAAATAAGGAATATAAAGACAAGAACAACAAATGTAGACTACTGAGCAAGTCTAACACCTGCTGTAAAATCACTTTCCAGATTCTGTCACCTGTGTGCGATGCAACCCTGAGTTCTGGTCAAATGAGAGAAGAGATGCCTGTGTAAAGAAGGAGGCAGAGTTTCTATCATATGAAGAGATCATGGGAGCACTGCTCACTGCAGCGTCCTTGCTGGGAACATGCATCACTGCTGTTGTGGCATCCATTTTCTTCAGATACAGGAAAACTCCTATTGTTAGGGCCAACAACTCTGAGCTGAGCTTCCTGCTGCTCTTCTCCTTGACTCTGTGTTTCCTGTGTTCTCTGACCTTCATCGGCCGGCCCTCTGAGTGGTCCTGCATGCTGCGACACACAGCATTTGGCATCACCTTTGTCCTCTGTATCTCATGTGTTCTGGGGAAAACTATAGTGGTGTTAATGGCCTTCAGGGCAACACTTCCTGGTAGTAATGTGATGAAATGGTTTGGGCCTGCACAGCAGAGGCTCAGTGTTCTGGCTTTCACTCTTATACAAGTTATCATATGTATCCTCTGGTTAACAATTTCACCTCCTTTTCCATTTAAGAACTTTAAACAATTTAAGGACAGAATCATCTTAGAGTGCACTCTGGGTTCAGCTGTAGGCTTTTGGGCTGTTCTTGGGTACATCGGACTTCTGGCCATGTTATGTTTTATTCTTGCTTTTCTGGCTCGGAAACTGCCTGATAATTTCAATGAGGCCAAATTTATCACTTTTAGCATGCTGATATTCTGTGCAGTATGGATCACCTTTATTCCAGCATATGTCAGCTCTCCTGGGAAGTTCAGTGTTGCTGTGGAGATATTTGCTATCCTGGCCTCCAGTTTTGGACTGCTCATTTGTATATTTTTTCCAAAATGTTACATTATCTTATTGAAACCTGAGAAGAATACAAAAAAGGATATGATGGGGAAGGGGGCACCAAAATAATTTTGAAAACTTAAAATCATTATAGAAAATGCCATTTTAATTTTGACATATGAATTAGAGATAACAGCTTAAAATACAACTCGATCAACCATTATAGAAACTGTTATGGTTTGATCTTGAATGCGTGTGCGTGTGTGTGTGTGTGTGTGTGTGTGTGTGTGTGTGTTTGTGAGTGTGTGTTTGTTTGTGTATTTTTTACTGTATTTAGGCTTTAACCCTAGAAGACTAACATTACATTTATTAACATCCAGGGCTGCCCCTGAACAAATTGGGGCCCTAAGCAAAATTTTATTTGGAGGCCCCCATCCCAAATGTATCATAGATACAAAATGACCGTACAACAACTTGCCATTTAACTTGACAACCTTTATTGGCAATAACAAATGAACTGTAGATACAGTAGTTTGGCTTCATAAGTCAAATAAAATAAAAAAATCAAGCTGAAATAAATAAATAAATATTAAATAAAAATAACTTCAAACTGAAATAAATTAATAAACAAACAAATCTGAGTCACAAATAGCCATCAATTACTCACCAAAAGAAAGTAACTTCCACCACCTCAATCCCCCACCCTTGATTAAACACTGAAAATAAAATAAAAGCGGGAGACAGGTTTTTCCTATTTAATCTTATTTTGTTATATTTCTCTCTCTCCCCTCTCTGGAGGCATCCGATCTCCCTCAGCCCTCCGCCTCTCCCACCTTAATTAAACACTGAAAACAGAAATAAAATACAGAGATATTTTTTTTCTATTTTCATCTTATTTAGCTATATTTCTCCCTCTCCCCTCTCTGGGAGCGTCCGACCTCCCGGCCCCGCACATACCCCCGAGGCTCGGGTCTCTTCCGTGGAGCCCGCCCGCTCTTCCATCCGCGCGCATATTCCTGAGGCTCTTTTGGACGACATCTCGACAACTCTTCACCTGCTGCAGCTCTGCAAGTGCCTGCCTGCGCACACCTCTGATTGTTCAGATGTCGAGTGCTGTCAATCATTGCAGCGACGCATGGGCAGTCAGGTCTCTTCTCTCCTTCCAGCTGCCTCGCAAGGATAAAGAGCTGGTCCACTGTTCTACAACCAGGACAGAATCTGTATCGCTTCTGAATCCGAGGTTGGACCGTCGATTGGAGCCTCATTTCCAGCACCCTGGAGTAAACTTTACCCGGGGAGGCTGAGCAGTGATACCCCAATGGTTGGACACACACCCTCTGGTCCCCTTTTCTGAAAATGAGAGCCTACACCCATTCTGCCAACCTGCAGGCATTGTACCCAACCTCCACATGACACTGAAAAGTCTTGTCAGCCAAGAAAGTCCGACAGTGTCCAGAGTGTAACCAATAGTTAAAAATAGATAAATAAATAAATATATGAATACATAGCCAGATCATTATACAATCTCATTAGCAATAAACAAATTAATGAATAAATATATAATTAAAAACGTTAATATGTGTTTAAAAAACTTTTATAGAAAAACAAGGAAATGTTTATGTGATAAGCGGGATAAAAAGCCAATAAATTCAAGTTCACTTTCACTGTAGGCAATCAGAGGCTTAAGCCAAGGGGAGCGTTATGTTGACGATCAAAGTGAGTGGATAAAAACAGAGAGAGAACACAGAGAGTTCCAGTGTGTACAGTGAGGCCTGACGCCACTTTCCGTGCACATTCCAATTCATCGTGCTGGTGAGTTGAGCAGACTCCGACCATATTAGCTTCATGTCCGTTAGCCTTTATGCTAACCGTTGTATATTTTCCATTGCTTAATGCTAAGTTGTTAGCAACCAAAAGTTTGCTAGCTTAAATTCTAATTAGCATCCAGTAACATCTACATTGACAGTGCCACAAGTGTGTCAGTGGTTTGAAAACTTGATTTGGATATATTCTGCCATGCTGGTGTGTAGAGCCGTATCATTATGTGTTACTGAATATATTGTGTGTTGTTTGCGAGAATTACTGCAGCTTAGCTGCTGATAATACGTAACTGCTGGCTGAATTTCATTAGCAGCAATAGTGTTTACATGGTTTGAAAAGATTCAGGAATATAATAAAGGTGAAGTGCTGACAAAAATTCAGTATATGATTTATGTTTATAGTTTTGCACCTTTGTTATAATTGAGTTTCTATCGAAGTATTCGCTCTCTGAGACAAGTATTTTGATGCTTATGGATAAAAATGATTTTGAACTGGACATACGCCCATACGCATTCACTCAGGAGGTCGTGAGCACCTTGATCCCTTGACTTGAACAAACTTTGACATTACCCAACAGTGACTTTAACAAGAACATTTAACCTTTACCCGGGTCTTTATTATTTTAGTTTTTTGTTTTACTGTGCGCACAGGGTTGTGTTTTCCTTTTCAGTGTTTTGGTAAATTGTAAACCGAACATTTGGTAATATACATTCAAAACTTAACATTTGTGCCCTGCCTCTGTTTCATTATAGTAATCCAACTCTGGCTCCTGTTGTTTCAAGGGTTTCTGAAACTGGTCTAAATTTCCCTTGATGGTTTCAGAAGTACTTACCTTCACATCTGGTTAATCAGTGTGGTTACAAGAGCCTTTAGCATCTAAGGGCAAATCTCATCCACACCCAGCACCTTGACACTGGGGAGCTTTTTGACTACCTCACCAACCTCTGCCAGGGATAAGGGCTAGAGTACCCCCAATCTTCAGGCTCTGCCTTCTGCACAGTGGATGTGACCACCAGAGTTGGTAGTTCCTTCAAGTTCTCCTTCCACAACCCAACGATATCCCCAGTTCGGGTCAACAGTGATCCTTCTCTGCTGAGCACAGCCTGACACAAACCCAAGAGGTTTATAAGGTGATAATTATGTAAGGAACACTTCTTTCACTGCCCCTAAGAGGCCCTAAAAACAAAATAAAAGAAAACTAGAAAAGTGCAAGCAGATGCAGATCAAGGCCGATCATTGCCACTCTAGAGGATTGATGATTCCAGCAGATGTGGTGCAGCACATTCCAGAAGAGTCTATCAAGCTAATTTAAATATGTAACTATTTTTGATGAAACTGTGGTGTGTTGCACAAAGCAGACTGAGTTCACTGTATGTAAAATATAGATACAATATAATTATGAGGATGAATGCATTTTTAAAACACAGCCACAATCTTTGATCCATGTCATTCATGACTGAACTTCGAACAGCATTAGCTTTGTCTGTAGGCTACAGTAAAACAAAGTCGGGAATAACAACAATAAACACATCTAAAATAAACAAAAACAAACTGTTTAACTACATAGCCTATTCACTTACTTTGGGTCGAAGCACCATGTGGTGGATAGAACAAAACCAGATCGTAGCTGTGGTGACCGGAGCACAGTGCAGTAGTGCTAGTGTAATTGGTCCCTCCGGCTCACTTGCAGTCAAGATGGCATCAAGAATGACTTCAAAAGATTGACAAAAAAAGACTTAAACCTATGGTATCCTGTCTAACTTTAGTCGATCGTAACATATCAGATATCAAATTAATCTGCAGATGCTCCTGTTCAAAATAAGGCCAAACATTTATATGGATGCCAGTTTTTAAACCACACTTTAACCCACACACCACAGTCACTCTGGCAAAGATAACAAAAAACATCAGTTAATGTAATGTTAACAACACTGTACTATTGTGGGGCATTTCAGGTTGCCTAATGACTCTTATTTTCAAAATTTTTCATCACCTTTAGCCTGCATTATTTTTCAATTTTTAAAATTACAATTATCATGTCAAGTATAAATGCAATTCCACAATGTTAAAAGATTATTATAAAAAAAGGCAACACATTATTGAGAGCACAACTGAATATTCTTATCCAATAAGATATACAGTAAAATTAATCAGAACAGGCTATGGCCAAAACTGTTCATTGTTTGGACACCTTCCTCTTGCCACACCTTGTTGGTCCTCAGAGATAAATCATCACTATTCTTATTTATTTATTTATTTTAACAACAGCTGCTCCATAATATATAAATACGGTTGCCCACTTCTTATTTATATTCAGTTACATGTGATGCCACACAGTGGTTTAACTCTCTTAGACAACATGATGTCCACGCAGAGGTGGCCAGAGAATTGTTGGACACTCTTACAGCTGTTGCTGGTGGTGTCTGTCTCTCAGTGTGAGGAGCTGGTGTGCAGACGGAGAGGGGATCCCGATAACCCCCAGCTATCTAATGATGGAGACATTTTCTTAGGGGGAATCTTCTCTTTCCGCAGCAGATGGAAAATCAAGCAGGACAACTACATGCACAAACCACTGCCACTGCAATGCACCAGGTAAATTATACTGTAGAAATCTATGTTGATTTTGAATATCTATGTGGAAGTTCGTAAGACACAAACGGTACAAATACTCACTACTAGAAATAATAATGATATATAACAGGTTATTAAATTGAGTATTCAAATAAGAAATATGACCTCTTGTATGTATTAATAACATTAAAGGCTTTGATTTCCTGTGCTACTGTTGTATTCCAAGAATAAATTGTTTGCTATTCAAATATTTATATCTATCAACATCTAGTTTGAATTTTAGAGCTTTCCAGTATGCCCAGGCTATGCGCTTTGCCATAGTGGAGATTAATAACAGGACAGACCTGCTGCCTGGCATCTCTCTGGGCTATAAGATCTATGATTCCTGTCGCTCCATGGCCAGAACTGTGAGGGTTACACTGGCTTTGGCTAATGGTAATGAGGTGTTATCTGCACCCTCGGAAGCACCTTGTGCCAGATCAGCCCAAGTGCAGGCCATTATTGGAGAGACCTCTTCCTCTCCTTCCATGGCTATAGCCACTGTAATTGGAAGCTTTTATATCCCAGTGGTGAGTAAGATTTGTTAAAATGAATTAATGAGATTACCTTTAGTTAATAGTCAATTTAATGTTAACAATGAATTGATTATTGAAAATAATTTTCTAATTATTAATAATACAATATTTATGTTAATGCAACAGTTAACTGTTGCACATATTATAACATTTTGTACACCATATTAAATTTTTCTTCAGACTTTATTTCAAGAAATTGTTTTAAAAAACGTTATATTGATTGAACACATATTTGCAACACATTGGTAATGCTATTTGATGGCTTTGTTAACTGTTTATTTGGATGCTTCTTATATAGTTGCAACTGATGATTTTAATACTTTGTTTAATGGTTAATAAATATTGTGTAGGGCGTCTACAAAAATTATAATGTTTATAGATCGTTTAAAAACAATTATTAACCATTTACAAAGTTTTACAAATATCTGGTCTTATCTTATAATCTTTTACAAACAATGTCTTCAAGGTTTACAAATAAGTTGATCAACATTTTCAGATAGGCAAGACAGTATGTGAAATGTTATAATGTGTCCGATAAAGTGTTAAAAAATGATTTATGGAATTGCCAATAGTATTTAATATTTCATTGTTTGTTAACAGTAAACTAACTATTAACTGAAATTTATTAACAATAAATTTACCATTTATCAATGATTATTATTGAGTGTTACCACATTGTAGTGTGCTGTGTAAATGTTTAATATATAAAATTTGTATCTCAGGATATTTATTTTTTCTTCTTAGATCAGCCCCTTTGCCACTTGTGCTTGTCTCAGTGATAAAACCAAGTACCCATCCTTCCTCAGGACAATACCCAGTGACGCCTACCAGAGCAGAGCCCTGGCACAGTTGGTCAAGCACTTTGGTTGGACTTGGGTTGGAGCTATTAGAACAAATGATGATTATGGGAACAATGGCATGGCCACATTTACAGAAACAGCCCAGCAGTTGGGCATCTGTCTGGAGTACTCTGTGTCTTTCTTTAGAACAGATCCACCAGACAAAATACAAAAGATAATTGACATTATCAAAGCTTCCACTTCCAAGGTGATTGTCACTTTCCTCGCCCTCCCCGATATTGTCATGCTAGTACATGAGATGTCTCACCACAACTTGACTGGGTACCAGTGGGTCGGTAGTGAAAGCTGGATCTTTGATCCCCAAACTGCAGCCATAGATAAGCATCACATTCTGGATGGTGCCATAGGCCTGTCCATCCCCAAAGCACATGTCAGTGGCATGAAAGATTTCATGTTGGATATTAAGCCTCTCAATTCATCTGGTAATGAAGTGTTTACAGAGTTTTGGGAGACATTATTCAGCTGTAAATTCAAGCAGTCAAAGTCATCCACAGAGAATCAGAGAGAATGTACTGGACATGAAGATCTGACTGGAGTGCAGAACAGCTTCACTGATATGTCGCCCATGCCTATCTTAACAACGTCTATAAAGGAGTGTATGCTGTGGCCCACGCACTTACATAGTATTCTTAGTTGTAACAAAACATGTAACTTGAAGGTGCAGCTAGATCCATATACGGTGAGTTCATAAATAAATTACAAGACTATCATGGTGTATCTCCACCAGGCCTACAAGCTCTTTGTCAGATAATGATTTTCACTGATTCATGTCTTTTTAGATTTTACAGCACATAAAAAGGATTCATTTCAAAACAAAGGAAGGAGAGGAGGTTTACTTTAATGAAAATGGAGACCCAGCAGCAAAGTATGAAATTATAAACTGGCAGCCAACAGAAAATGGCATTGTGGATTTTGTCACAGTTGGTTTTTATGATGCATCTTTACCTGCAGACAAACAGCTGAATCTACAAAATAAGTCTTTAATTTGGGCAAACAACTCACATCAGGTAAGCTACTGTAATGTTTGTATACTGTAGTCTATTTTAAAAGTTAAAAATTGGATATGTTACAAGATGTTGTATCATAATGCTTGTTTAAGATGCATCAAACTGCATAACAGAACGAAAAAAGACAGTACCTTTTCAAAGTGAATGCCAGCATATTTTCTCACAATCATTTTGTTAATGTAGGTGCCTGTGTCAGTTTGCAGTGAAAAGTGTCGTCCAGGAACTCACAAGGTTCTCCAGAAAGGAAAGCCTGTCTGCTGCTATGACTGTTTCAGATGTGCAGAGGGAGAGATAAGCAACATTACAGGTGTAGCATACTTTGTCATTAGAAAAATAAAAAATAAAATATATATATATATATATATATATATATATATATATATATATATTATATTTTTTATTTTTTTTTTTTATTTTTTTTTTTTAAAAAAGGTCACTTAAGGTCAACTCACTCAAATGAGCAAAAGACCTTTTATTTTTTTCCCCACCTCCTCATAGTGAGTAGGCAGATTTGGTCTCATCTTCTGAGGTTTTGACATCTCTCTTTCTAAAACTGCAATTAATGAGAGTGGATGACAACGTGTTTGCAACTGGATTGACACAATGCCTCGTTATTAAAAAACAAAACAAAGTAAATATAACCAAAATAAAACCATCATATGGCTATCCATTTATTATACGGTAATTATGTGCTGTACGTCTTTTACGGAAAATAAGCAATATAGGGATAAGAACAACATATGTACTGATCAAGTCTAACACCAGCTTTAAAATCAATTTTCAGATTCTATCATCTGTGTGAGATGCCACCCTGAGTTCTGGTCAAATGAGAGAAGAGATGCCTGTGTAAAGAAGGAGGCAGAGTTTCTATCATATAAAGAGATCATGGGAGCACTGCTCACTGCAGCGTCCTTACTGGGAACATGCATCACTGCTGTTGTGGCATTCATTTTCTTCAGATACAGGAAAACTCCTATTGTTAGGGCCAACAACTCTGAGCTGAGCTTCCTGCTGCTCTTCTCCTTGACTCTGTGTTTCCTGTGTTCTCTGACCTTCATCGGCCGGCCCTCTGAGTGGTCCTGCATGCTGCGACACACAGCATTTGGCATCACCTTTGTCCTCTGTATCTCATGTGTTCTGGGGAAAACTATAGTGGTGTTAATGGCCTTCAGGGCAACACGTCCTGGTAGTAATGTGATGAAATGGTTTGGGCCTGCACAGCAGAGGCTCAGTGTTCTGGCCTTTACTGTTGTACAAGTTATCATATGTATCCTCTGGTTAACAATTTCACCTCCTTTTCCATTCAAGAACTTTAAACAATTTAAGGACAGAATCATATTAGAGTGCACTCTGGGGTTCAGCTGTAGGCTTTTGGGCTATTCTTGGGTACATTGGACTTCTGGCCATGTTATGTTTTATTCTTGCTTTTCTGGCTCGGAAACTGCCTGATAAATTCAATGAAGCCAAATTTATCACTTTTAGCATGCTGATATTCTGTGCAGTATGGATCACCTTTATTCCAGCATATGTCAGCTCTCCTGGGAAGTTCAGTGTTGCTGTGGAGATATTTGCTATTCTGGCCTCCAGTTTTGGACTGCTCATTTGTATATTTTTTCCAAAATGTTATATCATCTTACTGAAACCTGAGAAGAATACAAAAAAGGAGATGATGGGGAAGGGGGCATCAAAATCATTTTGAAACTTAAAATATCATTATAGAAAATGCCATTAACATTTTGACATAAGTATTAGAGAAAACAGCTGTAAAGCTTGATAAAGAATGACATAAACCTCTATGGTTTGAGCTATATATTTATTTACTTTTTCCAATTTATATGTTATATGTTATATATATGCTGTAAACTAGGCGTCTTTGTTCATTGTCACTGTAGCTGGTCTTAGTCCATTTGTCTGTGTTCCACTGGCATTATTCTTGTCATTATTTTTCCACACTTGTACTGCCTCGTCTGAAACATGCTTGGGAAATTTTTTCTTGCATCCCTCTGGGTACAGGCAAACTGCAACTTAACTGTACTGCACTTATACCATTACCTTTTTTTTTCCCCCTTTTCTTGAACTGTGTGCTGTGTCATGGTGGCAGCAGACGAAGGAAGGCTGTCCATGCGTCCCTTTTTCAAAAACCTTTTCTAGTGTTTCCAGGTTAGATGAGATGTGTACTCACTCCAGTCTGTTCCGGGTCTTCCCCAGGGTCTCCTACCAGTTGGACATGCCTGCAAAACATTCAAAGAAAGCATTGGCTTGACTCTGAGCTCCCTCTAAATGTCAGAGTTCTTCACCCAGGCTCAAAGAGTGAGACCAGCTCCCTTTTGACCACAATATTGCAATGCCCCTATCATGCTGCACCAATCCACCTTTCTATCCCACTCTCCATTTTGTCCTCACTCATGTCCCCAAGTATTCTTTCATTTGGGGCCATAAATTCTAACCCAGGAGTAGTAATCCACCATCTTTCAGCATCAAGCTCAAACCTAGGCTTGCTGACTAATTCCAATCACTTAGCACTTAGCCCAGCAGTCTTGTGAATCCAAAAGAAAAACATTATCTAAAAGAACATTAACACAATTTGGAAGACCTCAGACTGGACACTCTGCTTCCATTGGCTGCACCTTGAAATCCTGTCCATGGAAATCACAAACAAATTTGGCAAAGCGGAACTACTCTGGCACAGGCTAAAACCTAAGGAAAATTTGTTTGATTTTATGTACTGTCCCAGACCTCCATGGAGGCATGTCAGTCAAGACAGCCCAACAATGTCCACATCCTTCAACATCTCAGGGCAGATGTCATCCACACTTAGTGCTTTGCCATCAGGAAGCCTCTTGACTACCTGGGATACAACTCTCAAAGATATGTTTGAGGTTATTTCTGAATCTTGAACTCTGCCTCCTCTACAAATGACATGCTGCAGGTCCTCAAAATGCTCTTTAAACCATTCAACAACATCCCCAGTCCAGGTTTGCAATTCTTCTCCATTGCCAAAAATAGCCAGAGCCAAACTTCTTGAGCTCTTCCTGAGTCGTCTAAGTAGTTTGCCAGATATTCATTGAGGCCCACTAAAAGTCCATCTATAAAGTCTCTTCAAACTCTTTCTGCACTCAGGCGTTTGCTTTGGCAACTTCCATCACTTTTTCACCCCAGAATTTGACTTGTCTGTTGCTTCAGGAGACCCCTAGACAACCAAGACCAGAAGACCTCTCCCTTTAGCTTGATCCCCCCCTTCAACTGCCCAGCAACAGTTAGCAAGTACCTGGTTAAAAAAGTAGAGCATTTAGCAACTGAAAAGATGTTTGGGACCAAAACAAAGCTAAAAGGAGAGCTGGGGGAGATTTCGGCAACAGTACAGATGTAGTGACATTTAATGCTCAACAAAACTAAAGATTAAAAGGTAACATGCCGATTTTTTAAATTATAGCCTTGTATTGTAATCTGATTTCAAAATCATGCCGTTAACCAAACACAAAACACAAACACAGTACCTTTATATCAAAAATCATTGTATCAAATATGCTAAACATATACTGACACATATTCTGAAGTACACCACATAAATGTATGCACAGTCTTAGCATATCAGGGTTAAAGCCCCAGTGTGAAAAAAATGTATTTAATTTAAGTGTATTTAAAATCGCTCCAATTTCATTGTGTATAGGAAAATGAGGAATCCCTGGCAATATTGCAGTAGTGAAGTCTTGGCATCCTGAGCAGAGAACACAGTCACATTACCTCTGTGTGTGTTTTAATTAGAGCTTCTCTGTGGTTTGTTGTGGAAAGCCAGTCGGTGTGTGCATGTTAGTGTATTTGTGTATCCCAGTGGCCTGTTCACTGATGCTGCTTTGCACTGCGCACAGATTAGTTAGTGCTACTAACAGGATGGCGTCATAGTGGAAGCATAGTGCTTGGGTTAAGACTGTTAGCTCTGTCAGCAATGTTGATGATGTCCAGTGCGGTTTATGGAGTTAGCACTGCTAGCTATTAGCCATCCTGACAAGTCATACACTCTGAAGTCTGCAGAGAGTCACTTTAATTATGATGGAAATTACAAAGTACTTTCTTAATTAAATATGTTAATATGGAACTGAACCTCAATAAAATGTAGGTCAGAGTGATTTTTTTTTTAATTTTTTGAGCTATTATTTTTCCTCTGACATTCTCAGGTACACAGTGTTATCACCTTAACTTTATAGATTCAAGGTTTTTATTGTCATTTTCACTGCGCATTTTCATACACAAGAGAACGAAATGATGTTTCTCAGTCAGTGACCACAGTGCAAAAATAAAAACATCAATAAAATCATAATAAAATATAGCATAATAAAATAATGAATATAAATAAAAACAATGTGTATAAATTCTGTGTAGTTAAAAGAAGTAGTCCATTCTTTCAAAGTGCAGGTAGTGCATTCAGTCTCTTGACTTGGCAGGTGACTAGCTGTCAAGGATCGGAGTGTGTATGGGTGTGTATGTGGGGATGCAGAGCAGTCCATTGATAAGTCTAATGGCCTGTGGAAAGAAGCTTTTCAGTCTGACCTCTTGTTTCCAGACGAACTGAACACCGTTTACGCACGCTTTGAGGCCAAAAACACCACGCAGGCATAGAGACTGTTGTCAGCACCGAACAGCCAGACATTACAGCTCACCACAGCTGGAGTACAGAAGGCCCTGGCTAGCATCAATCCATGCAGGGCTGCAGGACCAGACAACATTCCTGGACGTGTTCTGAAAAACTGTGCTGAGCAGCTGAAGGATGTTTTCACAGACATCTTTAACATTTCGCTCTGTCAGGCTGTGGTGCCCACCTGCCTCAAAAGTTCCACCATCATTCCTGTCCCGAAAAAAACAAATCTCGCCGGCCTCTCTTATTTCCGCCCTGTAGCCCTCACGCCTATAATAATGTTTTGAACGGCTGGTCATGCAGCACATTAAAAGCTGTCTCCCTGCTGACCTGGACCCTCTATCCACAGAAGATGCAATTTCCACTGTGCAGAAAAACACCTACGACAGGCTCCTGTTCATAGATTTTAGCAGTGCCTTCAACACCATTATCCCACAGCAACTGGTGGAAAAGTTGCAGCTGCTAAAGGTGGACAACGGCATCTACAACTGGGTCTACAACTTCCTGACTCAGTGACAGCAGGCAGTCAGGGTGGGCAGCCGCACGTCAAAGACCAGCACAGTGAGCACAGGCTCTCCACAGGGCTGCGTCCTGAGCCCTCTGCTCTTCAGCCTGCTCACCTACGACTACACTGCTAAATTCTGCAGCAACCACATCCTGAAGTTCACAGATGACACAACAGTGGTGGGCCTCATTAAGGACAACAATGAGTCTGCATACAAGGAAGAAGTGAAACAGCTGAGTGCATGGTGCAGATCCCATAAGCTCTTCCTCAATGTGGACAAGACCAGTGAGGTTATTATAGACTTAAGGAGGACCGGCAAACGGGATCATGCACCACTACACATCGACGGGACTGCCGTGAGAAAGGTCAACAGTGTGAAGTACTTCGGGGTTCATATTGATGATGACCTCACTTCAACCACGAACACCACAGCAGTCATCAAAAAAGCTCAGCAACGAACACAAGGTTTGCAACTAGCTTTCCAGCAACAAGGAAAACCAAGTTTAGTTAGCACCCTAACGTCTAACTCTGAAAGGACACCGAACAAACGCCTTCCTCGGATCTGATCTTTCGGACACAACAGAGACTGCTTCTGGAACGACGGCTCATTCCAGCTTTCCTCTGCCAGCTAACAAAAGCAGCACACCACAAAGCGACTCTTTCTTCTAGCCATTCAAGGATTGGTAATGCAACAACTGGGCAAAGTGTTATTACAGTTGTACAGGCTTAGCAAGTCTGTTTAACTTTGCCAATTGTGATTTAATGCTGTTTAGTGAGTTATTGTTGTGATTGTTTGCAGTTGGGTTATTGGTTAGTTGGCTTCGCTAAAGCTAAGTGAGGTTAGTTTGCCAGTGCTTTTCACAGAGTCTTGTATGCAACTAAACAACCTCTGCACTAATCTGGACCCTTTGGGTCACCCACCCATCCACCCACCCACACACACACACACACACACACACACACACACACACACACATGCACATAGACAACTAAACACATGATCTCAGGCAAAGATAACAAAAACATCAGTTAATGTAATGTTAACAAAACTGTACTCACTTACAAATTGGCCTTCAACAGAGCTACACCCAAAGAGGCAACTCAACTCAACTTTATGCTATCAATTTTCCCAATGCCCAGTTAACCCTCCTTTCCAGTTAACCCTCCCCCCTTGAGCTTTTTGTCCTTTTTTTTGGTTCCTCAGGCCATTCCTCTCTCACTTTGGTCATACAGGGACCAGATGCCTGGTAGTAATGAGCCCAGTTCTCCATAGTCCCAAAGTACCCCCCACAAGATCCCCAAACACACGTGATCGTAAGCCTTCTCTAAGTCCACAAAATACATGTAGACTGGATGGGCAAACTCCCATGACCCCTACAGCAACCTTGCAAGGAAAAAGAGCTGGTCCAATGTTTGACAGCCAGAACCAAAACCACATTGCTCCTCCTGAATCCAAAGTTCAACAATCAGTCGGAGCCTCCTTTCCAGCACCCTGGAGTAAACTTTAACCGAGAGTCTTTGCAGTGTGATACACTGATAGTTGGAACACACCATTCAGTCCCCTTTTTTGATAATGGGGGCCACCACCCCTGGCTGCAATAGTGCAGGCATCATACCCAACCTCCATGCGACGCTAAAAAGGCATGTCAGCCAAGACAGCCTAACAATGTCCAGAGCCTTCAGCATCTCAGGACGAATCTCATCCACACCTGGTGACTTGCCGCTGGGGAGCTTTTTGACTACCGAAGCAACCTCTACCAGAGGTATTGCCGAGAGTATCCCCGAATCTTCAGGTTCTGCCTACTCCATGGTGGATGTGACGGCCGGATTCAGGAGTTCCTTCAAGTTCTCCTTCCACAACTTAATGATATACTCAGTTCGGGTCAGCAGTTCTCCTTCTCTGCTGAGCACAGCATGAGACAAACCCAAGAGGGTTATAAGGGATAATGTTGTATGTAACACTTCTACTATTTTTGACCAAGCTGTGGTGTGTTGCACAAAGCAGACTGAGTTCACTGTATGTAAAATATAGATACAATATAATTATGAGGATGAATGCGTTTTTAAAACACAGCCACAAATCTTTAATCCATGTCATTCATGACTGAACTTTTAACAGCATTAGCTTTGTCTGTAGGCTACAGTACATCAAAGTAGGAAATAACAACAATGAACAAAATTAAAATGGACAGAAATTAAAATGTTTAACTACACAGCCTATTCACTTACTTTGGGTCGAAGTACCATGTGGTGGATGTAACAAAACTGGGTCGCAGCCATGGTGGCTGGAACACAGTGCAGTAGCGCTTGGTGGAATTGGCCCCACCCTGTTCACTTGCAGTCAAGATGGCGTCAAAAATGACAAAAAAACTTAACGATTTATATAGAATTCTGCCTAACTCTAATGGATTGGAACATATCAGATATTAAATTAATCAGTAGATGCTCTGGTTCAAAATAAGACCTAACATTTCTATGCATGTCAGTTTTTAACTATGATAAAAGCTTAAGTGTGGCCTATGACAGACTAACTTAGGCTTTTTGTTTGTTTTTTGTTGAAGTTCTTCAGAAAATTTGCACCATCCAGCTCCTTAAGAGGAGTGATGGTTTATAGGAGTCAATGAAACAGTTTTTCCAACAATTTTGAATCACGGTACAGTATGTGAGATTAGCTGCAGACAGAAATATCCATACACTCTCACACAGACACACAGACACACACACATGCACACAAATGACTAAACACATGATCCACTCCAGGCTTATGCCTGACAAAGATAACAAAAAACATTACAGTTAATGTAATGTTAACAGTACTGTTGCAGGGCATTTCAGTTTCCCGAAGGACTCTTATTTTCTAAATTTTTCATCACCTTTGCCTGCATTGTTTTCAATTTTTAAAATTACAATTCAAGTATAAATACACCTCCATAATGTTGAAAGATTATTATAACAAAAAGGGCCCACATTATTGAGAGCGCAACTTAATATTCTTATTTAAGATATACAGTAAAGTTATTCAGAATAGGCTATGGCCAGAAACTGTTTGTTGTTTGGACACCTTCTTCTTGCCCCACCTTGTAGGTCCTCAGAGATAAATCATCACTGCTCTTACGCTATATTTATTTATTTTTTTGTAAAGGCTGCTCCAAATTGTATAAATATCAGTCTGAATTTTTAATTCGCATTAAGGCACATATAAACTCACCCTGTGGTTTAACTCTCTTAGACAATATGATGTCTGTGCAGAGATGGCCAGAGAAGTGTTGGACACTCTTACAGCTGTTGCTGGTGGTGTCTGTCTCTCAGTGTGAGGAGCTGGTGTGCAGACGGAGAGGGGATCCTGAGAACCCCCAGCTATCTAATGATGGAGACATTTTCTTAGGGGGAATCTTGTCTTTCCACAGAAGCTGGAAAACCAGACAGGACCACTACATGAACAAACCACTGCCACTGCAATGCACCAGGTAAATATTACTACTGATAATATAGTAATATATAAAAGGTTTTCAAATTGAGTATTCAAATAAGAAATATGGCCTCTTGCATGTATTTATATCATAAGAGGCTTTGATTTCCTGTGCTACTGTTGTATTCCAAGAATAAATTGTTTGCAATTCCAATACTTATTTCTATCAACATCTAGTTTGAATTTTAGAGAAATCCAGTTTGCCCAGGCTATGCGCTTTGCCATAGAGGAGATTAATAACAGGACAGACCTGCTGCCTGGCATCTCTCTGGGCTATAAGATCTATGATTCCTGTCGCTCTATGGCCAGAGCTGTGAGGGTTACACTGGCTTTGACTAATGGTAATGAGGTGTTATCTGCATCCTCGAAAGAACCGTGTACCAGATCAGCTCAAGTGCAGGCCATTATTGGAGAGACCTCTTCCTCTCCTTCCATGGCTATAGCTACTGTAATCGGAAGCTTTCATATCCCAGTGGTGGGTAAGATTGGTCAAAATGAAATAATGACATTAACTTCAGTTAACAGTCATTTTAATGTTAACAACAGTAATTGATAATTGAATATTTTTTGCCAACTATTAACACTGTAATACATTTAGTGTTGCTCATATTTAGTATTTCTTCAGATTTAAAATATTTAAAATTTAAGGAAATGCTTGTTAATATTGATGGACCAAATATTTGTAATGCTTACTGATTGGTTTGCAAATTTATTTTTTAAACCCGTCATTTGGATGTTTATTATAAAGTTGCAACTGATGATTTTAATACTTTGTAAATAAATATTGTGTAGGGCAACTACAAAAAGTGCAACATTATACTGGACAACCATATAATGTTTGTAAATGGTTTAAAAACAATTATTAACCATTAACCAAGTTTTACAAATATCTGGTCTGATGTTATAATTTTTTGGGCACAATTTATTCAAGGTTTACAAATGAGTTGATCATCATTTTCAGCTAAGCAAGTAGGTATATAAAGTGATAAAGTGTTAAAATAAATATTGATGGAATTGCCAATAGTTGTAAGTAGTAATTATTTAATATATCATTGTTGGTTAACAGTAAAATTATTAAACTATTCACTGAAGTTTATTTACAATAAATTTACCATTTAGCAATGATGAGTAATATTGAGTGTTGCCACACTGTAGTGTATTTCAAATATTTATCTCAGGATATTGTTTTCTTTTTCTTCTAGATCAGCCCCTTTGCCACTTGTGCTTGTCTCAGTGATAAAACCAAGTACCCATCCTTCCTCAGGACAATACCCAGTGACGACTACCAGAGCAGAGCCCTGGCACAGCTGGTCAAGCACTTTGGTTGGACTTGGGTTGGAGCTATTAGAACAAATGATGATTATGGGAACAATGGCATGGCCACATTTACAGAAACAGCCCAGCAGCTGGGCATCTGTCTGGAGTACTCTGTGTCTTTCTTTAGAACAGATCCACCAGACAAAATACAAAAGATAATTGACATTATCAAAGCTTCCACTTCCAAGGTGATTGTTACTTTCCTTGCCTTTGCGGATATCAACATGCTAATACATGAGATGTCTCATCACAACTTGACTAGGTACCAGTGGGTCGGTAGTGAAAGCTGGATCTTTGATCCCCAAACTGCAGCCATAGATAAGCATCACATTCTAGATGGTGCCATAGGCCTGTCCATCCCCAAAGCACATGTCAGTGGCATGAGGGAGTTCATATTGGATGTGAAGCCTCTCAATTCATCTGGTAATGAACTATTTACAGAGTTTTGGGAGACATTATTCAGCTGTAAGTTCAAGCTGTCAAAGTCATCCACAGAGAATCAGAGAGAATGTACTGGACATGAAGATCTGACTGGAGTGCAGAACAGCTTCACTGATATGTCGCTCATGCCTATCTTAAACAACGTCTATAAAGGAGTGTATGCTGTGGCCCACGCACTACATAGTATTCTTAGTTGTAACAAAACATGTAACTTGAAGGTGCAGCTAGATCCATATACGGTGAGTTCATAAAGAAATTACAAGACTATCATGGTGTATCTCCATCAGGCCTACAAACTGTTTGATCTACATTGATTCATGTCTTTTTAGATCTTACAACACATAAAAAGGATTCATTTCAAAACAAAGGAAGGAGAGGAGGTTTACTTTAATGAGAATGGAGACCCAGCAGCAAAGTATGAAATTATAAACTGGCAGCCAACAGAAAATGGCATTGTGGACTTTGTCACAGTTGGTTTTTATGATGCATCTTTACCTGCAGACAAACAGCTGAATCTGCAAAATAAGTCTTTAAGTTGGGCAAACAACTCACAACAAGTAAGCTACTGTAATGTTCATGTAGTCTATTTTAAAAGTTAAAAATTGGATATGTTACAAGATGTGTCATAATGCTTGTTTAAGATGCATCAAACTGCATAACAGAACCTGAAAAAGATAGTATCTTGTCAGTGTGAATACCAGCATGTTTTCATCATTTTGTTTATGTAGGTGCCTGTGTCAGTTTGCAGTCAGAAGTGTCGTCCAGGAACTCGCAAGGTTCTCCAGAAAGGAAAGCCCGTCTGCTGCTATGACTGCTTAAGATGTGCAGAGGGAGAAATAAGCAACATTACAGGTGTAGTATTATTTTGTCATTAGAAAAAAAAAAAAAAAAAATCATATTTATCTGCTGAGGTTTTGACATCTCTCTTTCTGAAACTGGAATTAATGAGAGTGGATAACATTGTATTTGCAATTGGACTGAAAATTGAAATTTAAAAAAGTTACAAGGCTTCGTTATTGAGAAATAAAAAAAGCAAATACAACCAAAATTAAATTGTTATACAGCTTTCTATTTATTACAGTATGTGGTATATGTCTTGTATGCACGGAAAATAAGCAATATAGAGACATCAAATGTAACTGACAAGTCTAACGCCTGCTTCAAAATAATTTTTCAGATTCTATCACCTGTGTGCGATGCCACCCTGAGTTCTGGTCAAATGAGAGAAGAGATGCCTGTGTAAAGAAGGAGGTAGAGTTTCTATCATATAAAGAGATAATGGGAGCACTGCTCACTGCAGCGTCCTTACTGGGAACATGCATCACTGCTGTTGTGGCATCCATTTTCTTCACATACAGGAAAACTCCTATTGTTAGGGCCAACAACTCTGAGCTGAGCTTCCTGCTGCTCTTCTCCTTGACTCTGTGTTTCCTGTGTTCTCTGACCTTCATCGGCCGGCCCTCTGAGTGGTCCTGCATGCTGCGACACACAGCATTTGGCATCACCTTTGTCCTCTGTATCTCATGTGTTCTGGGGAAAACTATAGTGGTGTTAATGGCCTTCAGGGCAACACTTCCTGGTAGTAATGTGATGAAATGGTTTGGGCCTGCACAGCAGAGGCTCAGTGTTCTGGCTTTCACTCTTATACAAGTTATCATATGTATCCTCTGGTTAACAATTTCACCTCCTTTTCCATTCAAGAACTTTAAACAATTTAAGGACAGAATCATTTTAGAGTGCACTCTGGGTTCAGCTGTAGGCTTTTGGGCTGTTCTTGGGTACATCGGACTTTTGGCCATGTTATGTTTTATTCTTGCTTTTCTGGCTCGGAAACTGCCTGATAATTTCAATGAAGCCAAATTTATCACTTTCAGCATGCTGATATTCTGTGCAGTATGGGTCACCTTTATTCCAGCATATGTCAGCTCTCCTGGGAAGTTCAGTGTTGCTGTGGAGATATTTGCTATCCTGGCCTCCAGTTTTGGACTGCTCATTTGTATATTTTTTCCAAAATGTTATATTATCTTACTGAAACCAGAGAAGAATACAAAAAAGGAGATGATGGGGAAGGGGGCACCAAAATAAATGGACAATGCCATTAAAATTTTGACATAGGAATTAGAGATAACAGCTTTGAATTCAACTTGATCAACAATTATATAAACTGTTATGGTTTGAACTATATATTTTAATGTGTGTGTGTGTGTGTGTGTGTGTGCGCGCGTGCATGCGTACTATACTTACACTTCAAAGAAGTTGTAGTGTGTGCTGTAAACTAAGCTTTTTTTGTTCACAGTCATGGTGGCTAGTGCAGCTGTACGTGTATATTAGTCCATTTGTCTGTGTTCCATTGGCATTATTATTATTGTCATTATTGTCCAAGCTTGTACTGCCTTGTTTGAAACATGCTTGGGGACAAAAAATGATTCATCCCTCTGGCTATGGGCAAAATGCAACTTCGCTGTATTTCACTTCACCATCAACCTTTTATATCCCTTTTTTTAAACTGTGTGCCACATCATGGTGGCAGCCAGCGAAGGAAGGCTGTCCATGCGTCCCTTTTTAGGGAACCTTTTTTAGTGTTTATCGGTGAGATAAGATGTGTACTCACTCCAGCATGTTCTGGGTCTTCCCCAGGGTCTCCTACCAGTTGGACGTGCCTGGAAAACATAAAAAAAAAGCACTGTCTTGACTCTGAACTCCCTCTAAATGTCTGAGTTCTTCACCCAGTTTCTAAGAGTGAGCCCGGCCATCCTATATCAGAAACTCATTTCAGCCACTTCTGTTCCCAAAGTTCATGACCATCGGTAAGGGTTGAAAAGTAGACTGCTTGCTAAGTCCAAAGCTACAGCTCAGCTCCCTTTTGACCACAATATTGCAGTGCCGCCATCATGTGGCACCTATCCGCCTTTCTGTCCCACGCTCCATTTTACCCTCACTGGTGAACAAGTCTCCAAGTGCTCTTTCATTTGGGGCCATAAATTGTAACACAGGGGAAAAAAATCCACCATCTCTCAGCAGCAAGCCATGGCCTCAAAGCTAGAGGTGCTGACTAATTCCAAACGCTCAGCAGTCTTGTGAATCCAAAGGAAAAAACATCATCTAAAACAACAGAAACACAACTCCAGACTCTGCTTCCATTGGCTGTGCCTTGAAATCCTGTCCATGAAAATCACAAACAGATCTGGCAAAGAGGAAAAACTCTGGTGGAGGCTAAAACCTAAGGAAATTTGTTTAACTTTGTGTACTGTCCCAGACCTCCATGCAACACTAAAGAGACATGTCAGTCAAGACAGCCCAACAATGTCCACATCCTTCAACATCTCACGGCGAATGTCGTCCACACTTAGTGCTTTGCCATCATGGAGCTTCTTGACTACCTGTATTTAAAATTGCTCCAATTTCATTGTGTATAGGAAAATGAGAAATCCCTGGCAATATTGCAGTCATCTTGTTTTCACCCCATTCATTCTGAGGCTTCTTTGGTCACAGTCATGGAGGGAGAAGGGAGGGATTGAGGCATATATATGCAACCAATACAAATCACAAGGTCAGAAATTATAAAAGGTTCTGTATGCAACAGTCATGCTATAATATAGCATGCAACCATTTGCCATGGCACGAAAAAAGTGAATTATTGGCATCCTGAGCAGAGAACACAGTCACACTACCTCTGTGTGTGTTTTAATTAGAGCTTCTCTGTGGTTTGTTGTGGAAAGCCAGTTGGTGTGTGCATGTTAGTGTATTTGTGTATCCCAGTGGCCTGTTCATCGCTGCTGCTTTGCACTGTGCACATATGACAGTTGGTGCTACTATCAGGATGGCGTCATTGTGGAAGCATAGTGTCCACCTCTGTCTGGGTCTTGAGTTAAGACTGTTAGCTCTGCCAGCAATGTTGATGTTGTTTAGTGCTGTTTATGGAATTAGCACTGCTAGCTGTTAGCTGTCCTGACATCATATGTTCTGAAGTTTGCATAGAGCCACTCTAATTATGATGGAAATTACAAAGTACTTTCTTTACTAAATATGTAAATCTGGAACTGAACCTAAAATCATCACAAATGTAGGTAGGAGTGATTTATTCTTCACTAGTATTTTTCCTCTGAGAGTCATCACCTTAACTTTGTGTATAGAGCCTTCAAGCAAAATAAAAGTAAGAGAGAGCTTCTTTGTGCACATTCTAACACAACCCTCCCCTCTTCAGCACCGATCGGTGATGTAATGCATTTCCTTGAATGGCCACTTAAGGCTGGCTCCACAAAGAAGTCAGGCTCCAAAGACATCCATGTTAAAATTTGCAACTTTACAGCAGAAATAAATGTTACAGTGAGGGGTGTGCATCACTGTTATCATGTGATGACATTATCAATTCTTTGCACAACAATACACTATTTGCCAACATTACAAAGTCTGCTATGATGTCATTTCAATTTAATATATACATATGTATTCAATTGCCTCACAGTTGGCTGCAACTCTCCCCAGTGAGTGCTGGAGGTCACAGCCTGATGAAACCAATAGAACCACACTGTCTAAAGAGAGGAGACTTGCATTCAGGAGGTCCTGAGACACTCCCTTGCCCTCAGCTGTGCCCTGAGAGCCTGTCCATTAATATCACAAACACAGTTTATTAGAGAAGACAAACCACCAACAACCCCGCAAAAAATGTTTTGCTTTGTACTTTGGTTATATAAAAAACCTAATGGCTTGTAGCAAGAGTCCTTGTACTCTATACTCCTGCAGTACCCCCACAGGACTGCCCTGGGGACACAGTCCTAAGCCTTTTCCACGTCCATAAAACACATGTTACACCGCCAAGACAGAGTGCACATTGCTCCCCATGGATATCAGTCAGTCAGAGCCTTGTTTCCAGCACCCTGCAATAATGTTTGTCATGAGTGCTGAGCAGTGTGAATAAACCTGATAACTGGAACACAATTCCTGGTCTTTTTCTATAAAATATGGGAACAACCTTCCCGGTTTGCACTGTTCCAATCTCCATGCAATACTACAGAGGTGTGTGAGCCAATATCAGTCCAGATCCTTCAGCATCTCAGGCTAATGTCAACCAACCCCTCGCTGAACAAATGCCTCTGTGTGATAAAAATGAAATGTATGTTCCAAGTGAGATTATTTTTCTTGTTTCTCTTTGTTGGCCGGTTGACATATCCTGACTTGTACACGCACATGATCATGTTTTTATCTGAATGATACCTTGCTTTAACCCTGTTAAAACAAAAGATTGATAAGTTGCAGAATTCAATATTAGTCTCAACTCTCTAAAATGTAGCCATACTGCCATCTTGTGGCGGAGTTAAGAAGAGTTACCGTAAGGAAGTCAACTTTCTATATTTTGAATGAAGATATAATTAGGGATTATTAATCAACTTGTTGTATGAATACGTCCTACTTAATATTGTTTTTCGTTATATACTGTCATTGAGTCAATCTAGAGTGTGTGTATTTGACGTACGCTAGCTGATATCATGGCATAATAAGTGTATTCTGATTTAACGTTAATCTGTATGTTTAATCTGATGTTAAGAATCAATGTTGACCATAGTGGGAAGAGTATGCGTCCCTCGCGCATAACATATCAAAGTATACGACCTCATATCAGGAAAGAATTAAAGTTTTCTCTGAGTATATCCCATGGTGATATTTTTTTTTTTTCATGAGGGAAGCCTCTCTGATCAAGACTGCCCACTTTTTGGCCAGTCAAATACCTATGCGTCTGTTGTTCTTTTCGTCTCTTGTGCTTTTCAGTTCGTTCTAGCAGTGTCTTTTTCGGTTTTAGTTATCTGCTCTTTTCTTTTTGCTCTCTGTCTTTTGTTACTTATTCCCTATTATTCGTACAGTGAGTTCCGCCATGCTTATGTGCATTTTACCTTCTTGTTGCGCGTAATTTCCTTTATTACACTTTTAACAATTTTGTGCTCACGAGCAAAATTATTTTGAATTTTTAAATTTTATCGATCCAGTTTTATTTTTTCTCCAGTGTAATAATAATAATATGCGCGTAATAATAACTTCGACAGCAATATTGAACGGCCAGCGATATTGTTATCACCATTATTATAAGATAACAACCAGAACGAAGTAGACCAGCACCTGCCAACCCACCTCTTCGCTCCAGATTCATCGGAACTGGCTGTCAGCCAGTTGCCCCAGTGGTCCTCCTGGCAAGCCCAAAGGCCTCCTGCAGCGTGAATCAGCCCAGTGACCCCAGGACATTGCAAATTCAACCGCTTTCCCCCTCCTGCTATGAGACATCTGTTCCATTCTGCTGGAAAGTCCGGGAGCTGCGGCGTGACAGTCCAGGGGACCAAGAGGAGCTTCACCTTTGATCCCTGCTGCTAAAAGTAGGCCAAAACTTCCATAACTTGAGTGAGCCGCTGTGTGGTAAAGAATGAAGTCGAGCAGGAGCCTTAGCTAATTACCCTGATTTTAATTTAGGTTTCTTTAGGCCTACGTGAATGGTTTGCCCATTCCCGCGTTCCCCATTTATAATATAGGCTATTTTAATATACTCACCCACTATTGCCAAACTAAGTAACTCACACGAGTGTTACTTTTCATTTCATTCCATTTATACACTGTTAATTTTGTGTTGTGTCATATAATCATCATTTGCTATTCATTTATTTAGTTGTTACCTATTTAGTTTAAATAAATCTTCATTTATCGCCAAATCATTGTCTGTGTATATCTTTTAGACAGGAGCTGAGATCACTGCATTTTGCACTTTGCAGACACTTTGTCTTTTGCCTTGCTTTGTTTTTAATGCTTTGTTTTGTGCTTTGTTTTTAATGTTGTGTTATATTGTTGTACTTGTTTTGTCCACTGGAAAGCACTTTGTGATCTAGTATCTGTGAAATAAAATCTGTGCTATATAAATAAACTTTACTTACTGCTCTCATCCATCCATTCATCCATCCATTGTCATCTGCTTTTCTGGGGCTGGGTCACGGAGGCAGCAGACCAAGCAGAGCACCCCAGATGTCCCTCTCCCCAGCAACATTTTCCATCACCTCCTGGAGGACCCCAAGACTTTCCCAGGCCAGATGAAATCCTGGAACTCCTCCAACGGGAGATGCCCAGGAGGCATCCTGATCAGATGCCCGAACCACCTCAACTGACCCCTTTGTATGCGAAGGAGCAGCAGCTCTAATCCGAGTTCCCTCCGGATGTGTGAGCACCTTACCCCATCTCCAAGGCTGAGCCAAGCCACCCCATGGAGAAAACATATTTCTGCTGCTTGTATCTGCAATCTAGCACAGCACCCACATCACTGCAGAAGCCCTACCAAACTGCCAATACATTTCATTCTCCATTCTACCCTAATTCAGGAACAAGACCCCAAAATACTTGAGCTACCTCACTTTAGGCAGTATCTTTCTGCCAACCTGGAGGGGGCAATCCATCGGTTTCTGGCAGAGAATCATGGCCTCTTATTTGACTCTTATCCCGACCACTTCACACTCAGCTGCAAACTGCCCCAGTGCATGCTGGAGGTCATGGACTGATGAAGGCAATGGAACCACATCATCTGCAAAAAGCAGAGATACAATTCTGAGGTCACCAAAGTGAACCCCTTCCTCCCCCCAGCTGGGCCACAAACATGTTCAGTGACAAGAGACAACCCCGACAGAGGCCAACACCCACTAAGAACGTGTGTGACTTTGTGCTGAGTATGAAGACACAGCTCTCACTTTGGTCATACGGGAACTGGATGCCTGGTACCAACGAGCCTGGTACCCCATACTCCCACAGTACCCCCCCGCCATTAGATCCCCAAAGGGATGCGGTTGTAAGCCTTGTCTAAGTCCACAAAACACAAGTAGACTGGATGGGCAAACTCCCATGACTCCCTCCAGCAGCCTTGCAAGGGTAAAGAGCTGGTCCACTGTTCAACAGTCAGGACGGAATGCAGATCAAGGCTGATCACCGGCCCTCTAGACGATTGATGATTCCAGCAGCTGCGGTGTAAGATGTTTCAGAAGAGTCTGACAAGCTAAGAAAAATATGTAATTAGTATATTTGTGACCAAGCTGTGGTGTGTTGCAGAGAACAGACTGAGTTCACTGTATGTAAAATATAGATACAATGTAATTATGAGGATAAGATAAGATCTTATGCATAAGATAAGATATGGATGAATGCATTTTTAAAACACAGCCACAAATCTTAGATCCATGTCATTCATGACTGAACTTTTAACAGCATTAGCTTTGTCTGTAGGCTACAGTACATCAAAGTAGGAAATAACAACAATGAGCAAAATTAATGTGACCAGGGCTTCCGACTAGACCCAGCCTACATGAACCTGACAATGCCACTCTGGGAATTTCACCCAGAGAATATACACTCAGTATATGCACACAAGTCCTGAGGTGAACAAAGAGGAGCAGAGATGTATATTTTAAGCCCAATAAGAAATTACTTACTTAAAATGCAGAAGCAATTGGTCTGTATTTACTGATGAGGACAATTCTAATTGGACTGATGAAGTGGCTGAATGTGTTATAGTGGGGTGGCATAGCTAAACTATCATTCATTTTGTGATGAAAGGACCAAATTTGGTACACTCATTGCTGAATTTATATGTTGAATGAATCTGGATATTGGGACATCGCAAATTTTAATTTTGAGGACTGTGGCAGCCATTTTCAAAAATGGCTACCAGTGGTTACTGGCATGTAATGCTTTGTCTATCCTATAGCTGCTGTTTCATGTTTTTAGTGCCACAGATATAATTTAGAGGCATATTAAAGTGGAAAAAGCTTTATTAAAATGTAATAGAACAGAACATGAGCTTTTTAAAATGTTTTATTAACTTCTCATTCACAGTTTACAGCCTGCTCTTTGGCTTGTCTTCCTTTGTTGCTCCTTAAAAAGCAAAAGAAATGTCTACTTGCATTTCCCAATCACAAGCACCTTCTAGGCAGCCACACCCTTGCCTCCTTACTAACTTATCCCTTCTGTATTTCTCTCCCTCACGGACAAACTGAATTGCTAAATTCCTATCCTTAACACCTTCTGAATTCACATGTCTTCGTTTCCCTTCGATTCCTGCAACTAAATATTTCAACACCTGGTTATGTCGCCATGCAACAAATCGCAATTGGGCATCAAGAATATGGTAGTGTAAAAGCAGCCTTTCAGACATGCTTTATTCCATACCGGTTTGCCTGAGCCAAGCCCCAGACCTCCCCGGCCAGAATAAACATTACCTACAATCTCTGCATGCCTAAGAGCTGCCTCTGCCTCCTGAACTGCCAATCTTGGGTTCCACTTCCTCCCCTTGGTTGGATTTGGAACCACACTACTACGTCCTTACTCCCAGATAACAAGAGCTCTGTCCTGACCTTGGTATATTTAAATTCCTCTGTTAAACTAGATGCTGGCAGCTGAAGTATCCCTTTTCCATACAATGCAACACTACTTCGGCACCTAGGAACGCCCAACCACTTCCTAATATAGGAGCTACCCGACTTTTCAATTCTCTCCACAACTGATATTGAAATTTCATAAATTGACAATGGCCACATTCTAGGATATAGCCCAAATTCCAAACTCCACAACGTCAACTTTCCTGGAAGTTCTATCTAATCCTTCTGGGGGGATGGGGTTGGTGCGCGTGCTGTGGCCGTGCTGCTCTTTCTCCGGTTTTACGTACAGGCTCGGCTATTTCAAAGACTCCTTGCGAAGCACTCCTCCAGGGTTTTTTCGGACGTAATTGTATTGTGGAGTTTTGCACAGCGGCGACCAGATCTTTGCTCTCAAACCACAAGAAAATGTGATGACACAACAGTCTCCTTCAGTACATTATTCTATGCTTTCTTTTGATTTTCACATTGGCTTGTCATCCTGTTGAATTTGTCTTCTGATTAAATCAGAACCATTGAAACAAGTTGTAGGAAGCCTCTGCAAGTAATTGGTTGCTGGCAGACATTCTGTGCTGCAATAAAATGGTTAATCAGCAGTGCCGTGCACTGTAGAGCCGATGCGCTGCTTGTTTTGCTGGCCTGAATGGAATATAATGTCTGTAGCCTTACTGTTGTGTACAGCCTTTATAGACTGAGCTGAGTAGTGATGCGCAGTTCGACCTGTAACCAGCGGGGCCCGCAAATGGACCTGCGGGTCGGGCACCAGTGATCGTCTGTTAAATCGCTCTGTAAATGATATTTTGACATTATTATTATAATCTGTTAATCTATAATCTATTACTGTCATAGCATCCAAAGGTACTGATGCGTTGAGCAGGTGACAGTCCGCGGCCGTTTTCAAAACACACTTGTGTCACGCGCTCCAAAAGAAAGTTGTTGAAACTTTAGACAATAATTTATTGTACAAAACAGGGGAAACAAATGTTGACAAAAACGGTTCAATAATTCATATTGAATTCAAAAGATAACGAAAAAACAGCTACAAGTTAGAGGGAATAGTGATAAAGTGGTTAAACTTGGCATTGACAGCCTCAGACTGATGCGCTCAAGCTGCCGTGGGCACAAGCTCCGTTGGTTGGCGATACTATATTTTCACATTTTTAACAATGCAATTTAAAAGTTATGATTTTTATTGATAACCTACATTTACCAACAACAAAAAGACTACATTTAGCACCAAAAAATATGTAAAAAAAATAAATAAAAATAATAATAATAATAATAAACAAAAAATGAAAAAAAAAAGAATATCGAATACCAAAATTTCATAACGAATACCTACCCACAGAAACGAATATTCAAATATCCAAATATTTGGGTACAGCCCTAGTGACCTGACCGTTGGGACGGATGTGCCAAGTTTCGCAATAGAAACGGTTATTTTTGCCAGAAAAGATGAAGAAAAATAAGGATAGGTAGGGATAAGTAGGAAACCAGGAGAACTTAGGATTCCCAGAAAACACACACACACACACACACGAACGAGCAGACGCTGAGTATAAAGGCATTTGAAATGTGATTGTTCAGGGCTGTTTCCAACTGAATCAGTGTGTAGACTAGTATACTGTTGTATGCTAACAATCCCGTTGGCTGTAACTTTTCTCCATGGTTCTCCGAGTCTCTTCATTTCAGTGTTTACTGAAGTTGAGCATTTTTCTTACAGCAACTGCCGCTGGCTGGCAGTTGGCTGGCAGTTAGCAAGCTGGCTTGTAGTGGTGGTGGGGTAGAAAGCAACAGACAGTTAGACACTGTGAGTGTGTCTAACTGTATTTTTTGGTCGGTCGGTCCACAAAGCTTTCCTTGAATAATTCAAAAAGCACTTGACCAAAAATGTTCAAAACTTGCATACTGCAAGTAGAGACCATGAGTAACTATGCCAGAAAGAACGACAAGGATTCATTCTTAGGTGGCGCTATACTAAGCATTTCAAAATGAAAATTTTGCTTTTCTTGAGGTTTTGTGTATGCATGTTGTGTGCATGTATGCATGTATGAGGTCGCAGCTATTGCAAATTTGCACTTGTTCTTAATTTTATGTGAACTGTGAGTGTGTCTAACTGTATTTTTCTTAATTAAATACATATGTACATTTTTAAAATCTTGTAATGAATCATTTAAATATTTTGATTAATGTATTGAAATAAATGGTTGCTATGGCAACTAGGGCGCATTTTTGTAATGCCTCAATATCCAGATTTGTTTGAAATATATCCACCAACACATGTACCAAATTTTGTGCTTTCATCCCAAAATGAACGATTGTTGTGATATATTGACCAAAGCCACCCCCAGTGTTGGGTAAGGGTTACGTTAAAAGTAATCAAAGTACGTTACTGCGTTACTGTCTAAAAAAGTAACAAGTTACTTTACTGCATTACTCCCTGAGTAAAGTAACTCAATTAATTTAAAAGTACTTCCAACGTTACTCCCTGAGAAAAGTAACTCAAGCACTTTAAAGTACTTTGAGTATTCTATATTTCCTATTGTCCAATGGACCACAGGGTGCTAAGCCTACATTTTTGTGTCTCCAAAATTAAAGTTATGGACCACTTGCCCTTCACTACGTATGGCGCTTCAAATGTAGCTCCTGCCATCTGCTGACGCTTTTAGGTGACTACAGCAACATGTCGGCTGGCACATGAACAGACACAGTTCTGACAGTGACTCAAATAATAGTCAAAGTAATAAAAATAGGACAAGAATAACCCGATGACATCACACACGCCGTGAAAGACGACCGGGGATAATTGGTGAGTACCAGCGTGTAGCGTGTACCAGGCATAATGCAAGTCCTGAGTCTGAAATATGTCTGTCAGCGAGTCCTACTCCACCTATTTAGACTCCACTGTAGACAACGGCAGCATTTCTCTGACCACGTAGCAAGCCACAAGCTCCCTGGCTTCTTTCAGACTGATAGGTTTAACGTTATCTCCATTATTAGAATCAAACGACAGCCGTTGCTGTTTCGGAGCTGAAGGACCAGCGTTCTAAAAGTAACAGAAGTAACTGATGTCTTGTTTGAAAATGTACTTAAGTATTTGATTACTCAAACAGCAAACTAATGCATAAGGTAATCAAAGTACTCTAACACTACTTTGTATCGCGTTATACCCAACTCTGGCCACCCCACTATTACTGATTATATTAATTTTTGTACTGCTATGATCATCCCGTGTAAAACCATCAAAGTGTTTTCAAACAATAAGCCATGGGTTACTAAAGAAATCAAGAATGCTATGAACATCAAACAGGCCGCTTTCATGAGCAGAGACAAGGAGGAAATTAAATTGCCGCAGAAAAATCTTAAGTGGGTCATAAGACAGGGAAAGAAGAATTTTCAGGAGAGGGTAGAAAATAAACTACAGGTATAAGGGTCTAGGGATGGGCTTAAAGTCTATGACTGGTTATGGTCCTGCTAATTCTAATCTCAGAGAGGGTACTTTTACACCATGGGGCTAATCAATTCTTTGCCCGTTTTGACACCTCCGACCTTTCACATAAGGTTTCTTCAACCCACCCCATCCTCTCCTCGGAGGGTAGGCCCTTAAACGGCTTAATGTAAATAAAGCCCCCAGTCCGGATGGGGTCATGTCACGTGTCCTTAAAGTATTTGCTGATGAACTGTGCACAGTTTTCCACTACTTGTTCTCTCTTTCTCTGTCCTTGATTCCTGGTATTTGGAAAACGTGCCAGTGCCTAAAAAAACAAATGCCAGGGCATTTAATCTTAGACCTATTTCTTTAACCTCACATGTAATGAAGTGCTTTGAGAGGACTGCCCTGGGGCATTTAAAGAGGCAGGTCTGTGCCTTTCAGGACCTGCTGTCTGTAGGTGTGGATGATGCCCTTCTGTACCTGCTACACAGAGTATATAGTCATCTGGAACTAAGTAGTGCATCTATTAGAATAATGTTTTTGACTTTTCTAATGCTTTTAACACACTACAGCCACAGATCTTAGCTAGTAAGCTTTTTCATTATAATCTCAATAGTTCCGCTATTGCTTGGGTCACTGATTACCTCACAGGTAGGCCTCAGTATGTGAGGCTTCATGGCAGCAGATCAGAAACTGTTACTACAAGCATTGGGGCACCACAGGGCAAAGTTTTATCTCCATTTTTATTTACGCTGTACACTGCAGGCACAGCACTAATTCTTGTCATTTACAGAAGTTTTCTGATGACTTTGCCTTAGTCGGCTACATATTTTTAATAATGACAATGCAGCCTATCAAAAAGAAGTGGACAGTTTTGTCAGTTGGTGTGAGGAAGCCAACCTTATTATGTAAACAAGACAAAGGAGCTTATCATTGATATGAGAAGGAAAAAACCTGAAACTCCTGTTTTGATTAAAGGACAGTCTGTAGAGATTGTACCCTCATATAAATATCTGGGTGTGCATGTGGACTGTAAACTGGACTGGAAGAAGAACTCAAACACTATTTTTAAGAGGGCCCAGTCCAGATTATTTTTCTTGAGGAAACTCAGATCATTTGACATCAGCAGATCTCTTGTTTAGCAATATTTTAGGTATTTTAGCAAGTGTCCTTTTTATGCGGTTGTTTGTTGGGGTGGCAACCTAACATTGGAGGACAGGAACAGGATCAACAAACTTATTAGAAAGGCAGGATCTGTTATTGGTATGAGCCCTGCTTCTCTGGAGGTCATAACAGAGCAGAGGACTAGGAAGAAGCTTAGAGCTATCTTGTCTCAGGATGATCACCCCCTCCATAGCACTTTTGTTAGAAGTGGCAGAAGTAAGCGGCTTCTTTTGCCCAGATGCTAAACAGAAAGATTGACTTTTCCCTGTTATCCCTGGTCTCTTTTCCCTGTTTATTTGGCTTAGCTATCAGTCAATATGCAGAGTCTATCCAATAGCTACTTTTACATTTTAAAAAATGTTTTCATCTTTGTCACCATGGATAATGTTCAGCTTTAAGCTAGATCAGGCCAGTTTGTTCATAATTGCTAGCAGTTAATGTTATTCTTACTTTCTTGGTCTTGAGTTTTTTCTTTCCTTTGTATATTATGAGTCTGATCACTTCAATCACTCATCCACAATTTGAAGGGCATGCCATAATTATGTAACTTCTATGTTGTGATATGCTTTGTTTTAGTGTGCGTGCTGCTCAGAATTGCCTAATTTTGCCTAAAATTGCCCGGCCCCGACCATTGCTGCGCAGCAGCTATAATTCACTGCAAGAGAAAGGCACACAGGGTTAGCAGTGCACAGCAAAATAGCATACAGTAAAGACATCGAAACTCACAGTCAGGGTTAGTAAAATTGGCACACAGGTTAGACACACATTGGATTACATGCAAGGTGAAGCTGGAGGAAAAGGTGAAATCCCCACCTAGCCATCCACCACCTGCAGGACCCAACAGCCCAACCAGCCTGCTACCAACATGGATGCCAGCAATATAAACTTTCGCCCCCGGCCATTGGTTTAGCAAACAGAGAGGTCATTACTTACAATCACAACCCATACATAAACTAAATAAAACTAAAGGAAGTTTCTTAATGCAAACAATTAACAAAATCACATGAAAATAGCAGAAAATAACCACTGGCAATCATAAACATATTATACAAGAAGAAGAAAAAAAAAACAACTACAGGACAAAAACAGCAGTGGTAACATAGCTTCTCCTAGTAAAAGCAAAAACATGATATTAACTTGAAATCTTTGCAACAATAGTCATATCGCTTTACCTCAAACAAATACAGCGAGGCTAAACCACCCAGACGGCATCATCATGCTGCTTCGCTCCTATTTTGAGAAACGCACATCAGTATTTATCAGATACATGTGAATCACCGTCATGTTATAACAGGCATACCTTTAAGCTGCAAGTTACGAGTGCTCATCTGGGCATATAGGCCTGCCACACACGCCAGCTTGCAAGTGTGCTATTGTATTGGAGAGGGCTAAAGCCACCACCCGCCAACTTGGATATGTTTGTAAACAGCACCTGCATGAGGGGTGAGTGACATGCGTTGCATGCATTAGTAATTCTACACAGAACACAAGACGAGGAAACAAGGTACCTTAGTCTGATGTGCACACAGCCTTAACAAGGTCAGGAACAGCGAAGAAACCTCCTACCTAGCTGACTACAGCGCCTTTTAAGGGGAGACTAGATTACAAACAGCTGATGTTTACTTCTGGTCAATGATTATGGGATGGGACAAACAGGAGGAAGCTCCACTCTTTACATTAAAATAGAGAAAAATGAAAACTCCATAGCCTATTCACTTACTTTGGGTTGAAGCACCATGTGGTGGATGTAACAAAACTGGGTCGGAGCCATGGTGGCCAGAACACAGTGCAGTAGTGCTCAGTGGAATTGGCCCCACCCTGTTCACTTACCATCAAGATGGCATCAAAAATGACAAAAAATTGACTTACTCATATGGTATCCTTCCCTAACTTTAGTGGATCGTAACATATCGCTCCGGTTCAAAATAAGAACAAACATTTCTATGGATGTCAGTTTTTGTAGCTACGATAAAGGCTTAAGTGTGGCCTGCAACAGACTAACTTAGGCTTTTTGTTTTAAGGCAAGTTTAGGTTTTCCAGAAAATTTGCAGCACCTATCAGCTGCTGAAGAGGAGTGCGGAGTCAATGATAGTTTAATTGAGTCAATGAAACAGTTTTTCCAACAATTTTGAATCACATTACAGTATTTGAGATTAGCTGCACACAGAAAGATCCACACTCTCTCTCTCTCTCTCTCTCTCTCTCTCTCTCTCTCTCTCTCACACACACACACACACACGCACACACACACACACACACAAACACACATTTCAGTTTGCCTAATGACTCTTATTTTCTAAATTTTTCATCACCTTCATCCTGCATTATTTTTCAATTTTTTGAATTACAGTGATCAATAATACACCTCCATAATGTTGAAGGATTATTATAACAAAAAGGGCCCACATTATTGAGAGCACAACTGAATATTCTTATCCGCCAAGATATACAGTAAAGTTATTCAGAATGGGCTATGGCCGAAAACTGTTCATTGTTTGGACACTTTCTTCTTGCCCCACCTTGTAGGTCCTCAGAGATAAATCATCACTGCACTTGTATTTTATTTATTTATTTTTTCTTATAAATGCTGATCCAAAATGTATAAATATGAGTGTGACCTTTTAATTCACATTAAGGTATATATTAAGCCACTTCGTGGTTTAACTCTCTTAGACAATATGGTGTCCGTGCAGAGGTGGCCAGAGAAGTGTTGGACACTCTTACAACTGTTGCTGGTGTCGTCTGTCTCTCAGTGTGAGGAGCTGGTGTGCAGACGGAGAGGGGATCCTGAGAACCCCCAGCTATCTAATGATGGAGACATTTTCTTAGGGGGAATCTTCTCTTTCCACGACAGCTGGAAAACCAGACAGGACAACTACATGCACAAGCCACTGCCACTGCAATGCATCAGGTAAATTATACTGTAGAAATCTACTTCAATTTTAATATATATGTGCTTCGTAAAGACACGAAACAGGTACAAATACTACTATTAATATAATAATATATAAAAGGTTTTATAATTGAGTATTCATTAAGAAATATTGCCTCTTGTACGTATTAATACCATTAGAGGCTTTGATTTCCTGTGCTTCTGTTGTATTCCAAGAATAAATTGTTTGCAATTCCAATACTTATTTCTATCAACATCTAGTTTGAATTTTAGAGCTTTCCAGTTTGCCCAGGCTATGTGCTTTGCAATAGAGGAGATTAATAACAGGACAGACCTGCTGCCTGGCATCTCTCTGGGCTATAAGATCTATGATTCCTGTCGCTCCATGGCCACAGCTGTGAGGGTTACACTGGCTTTGACTAATGGTAATGAGGAGTTATCTGCACCCTCGAAAGCACCATGTAGCAGACCAGCTCAAGTGCAGGCCATTATTGGAGAGACTTCTTCCTCTCCTTCCATGGCTGTAGCTACTGTAATCGGACCCTTTCATATCCCAGTGGTGGGTAAGATTGTTCAAAACGAAATAATGACATTAACTTCAGTTAACAGTTATTTTAATGTTAACAACAATAATTGATAATTGAATACTTTTTGCTAACTATTAACACTGTAATATGTTTATTGTTGCACATATTTAGCATTTCTACAGATTGTAGATATTTAACATTGAAGAAAATGTTCAAAAAAATACATTATATTGATTAACCAGATATTTGTAGCGCTTTGTTAATGCTTATTGATTGGTTTGTAAACTTTTCTTTTTTAAACCCGTCTTTTGGATGTTTATTATACAGTTGCAACTGATAATTTTAATACTTTGTAAATTGGTTAATAGATATTGTGTAGGGCATCCACAAAAAGTGCAGCATTATACTGGATAACTATATAATGATTATAGATGGTTAAAAACAATTATTAACCATTAACAGAGTTTAACGAATATCTGGTCTGATGTTATAATTTTTTTTACAAACAATTTCTTTAAGGTTTACAAATAAGTTGATCATCATTTTCAGATAGGCAAGAAGATTTAAAGTGATAAAGCGTTCAAATAAATATTTATGGAACTACCAATAGTTGTAAGTAGTAATTATTTAATATATCATTGTTTAACAGTAAAATTATGAAACTATTCACTGAAGTTTATTTACAATAAATTTACCATTTATCAATGAGTAATATTGAGTGTTGCCACACTGTAGTGTGCTGTGTAAATGTTTTATATTTCAAATATTTATCTCAGGATATTGTTTTCTTTTTCTTCTAGATCAGTCCCTTTGCCACTTGTGCTTGTCTCAGTGATAAAACCAAGTACCCATCCTTCCTCAGGACAATACCCAGTGACGACTACCAGAGCAGAGCCCTGGCACAGTTGGTCAAGCACTTTGGTTGGACTTGGGTTGGAGCTATTAGAACAAATGATGATTATGGGAACAATGGCATGGCCACATTTACAGAAACAGCCCAGCAGCTGGGCATCTGTCTGGAGTACTCTGTGTCTTTCTTTAGAACAGATCCACCAGACAAAATACAAAAGATAATTGACATTATCAAAGCTTCCACTTCCAAGGTGATTGTCACTTTCCTCGCCCTTGCAGATATCGACATGCTAATACATGAGATGTCTCAACACAACTTGACTAGGTACCAGTGGGTCGGTAGTGAAAGCTGGATCTTTGATCCCCAAACTGCAGCCATAGATAAGCATCACATTCTGGATGGTGCCATAGGCCTGTCCATCCCCAAAGCACATGTCAGTGGCATGACAGAGTTTATACTGGATGTGAAGCCTCTCAATTTATCTGGTAATGAACTATTTACAGAGTTTTGGGAGACATTATTCAGCTGTAAGTTCAAGCAGTCAAAGTCATCCACAGAGAATCAGAGAGAATGTACTGGACATGAAGATCTGACTGGAGTGCAGAACAGCTTCACTGATATGTCACTCATGCCTATCTTAAACAACGTCTATAAAGGAGTGTATGCTGTGGCCCACGCACTACATAGTATTCTTAGTTGTAACAAAACATGTAACATGAAGGTGCAGCTAGATCCATATACGGTGAGTTCATAAATAAACCACAAGACTATCATGGTGTATCTCCACCAGGCCTACAAACTGTTTGTCAAATAATGATCTACACTGATTCATGTCTTTTTAGATTTTACAGCACATAAAAAGGATTCATTTCAAAACAAAGGAAGGAGAGGAGGTTTACTTTAATGAGAATGGAGACCCAGCAGCAAAGTATGAAATTATAAACTGGCAGCCAACAGAAATTGGCATTGTGGACTTTGTCACAGTTGGTTTTTATGATGCATCTTTACCTGCAGACAAACAGCTGAATCTGCAAAATAAGTCTTTAATTTGGGCAAACAACTCACAACAGGTGAGCCACTGTAATGTTTATATACTGTCTATTTTAAAAGTTAAAAATTGGATATGTTACAAGATGTTGTATCATAATGCTTGTTTAAGATGCATCAAACTGCATAACAGAACCAAAAAAGACAGCACCTGCCAGCATATTTTCTCTTAATCATTTTGTTAATGTAGGTGCCTGTGTCAGTTTGCAGTGGGAAGTGTCGTCCAGGAACTCGCAAGGTTCTCCAGAAAGGAAAGCCTGTCTGCTGCTATGACTGTTTAACGTGTGCAGAGGGAGAAATAAGCAACATTACAGGTGTAGTATTATTTTGTCATGAGAAAAAAAAAAAAAGTGTGTGTATATATATATATATATATGTATATATGTGTGTGTGTGTGTGTGTGTGTGTGTGTGTGTGTGTGTGTTTGCGTGTGTGTGTGTACACACAAACATATATATATATATATATATATATATATATATATATATATATATATATATATGCTGAGATTTTGACATCTCTCTTTCTGAAACTGGAATTAAAGAGAGTGGGTGAAATTGTGTTTGCAATTGGACTGAAAATTGCAATTTAAAAAAGTTACAAGGCTTTGCTATTATGAAATAAAACAAAGCAAAGACAACCAAAATAAAACTGTCATACAGCTTTCTATTTATTACTCGGTAATTATGTGCTGCACATCTTGTATATGTAAAATAAACAATATAGATACAAAAACATCAAATGTACCGAAAAAGGCTAACACCTGTTTCAAAATCAATTTTCAGATTCTATCACCTGTGTGAGATGCCACCCTGAGTCCTGGTCAAATGAGAGAAGAGATGCCTGTGTAAAGAAGGAGGCAGAGTTTTTATCATATAAAGAGATCATGGGAGCACTGCTCACTGCAGCGTCCTTACTGGGAACATGCATCACTGCTGTTGTGGCATTCACTTTCTTCAGATACAGGAAAACTCCTATTGTTAGGGCCAACAACTCTGAGCTGAGCTTCCTGCTGCTCTTCTCCTTGACTCTGTGTTTCCTGTGTTCTCTGACCTTCATCGGCCGGCCCTCTGAGTGGTCCTGCATGCTGCGACACACAGCATTTGGCATCACCTTTGTCCTCTGTATGTCATGTGTTCTGGGGAAAACTATAGTGGTGTTAATGGCCTTCAGGGCAACACTTCCTGGTAGTAATGTGATGAAATGTTTTGGGCCTGCACAGCAGAGGCTCAGTGTTCTGGCTTTCACTCTTATACAAGTTATCATATGTATCCTCTGGTTAACAATTTCACCTCCTTTTCCATTCAAGAACTTTAAACAGTTTAAGGACAGAATCATATTAGAGTGCACTCTGGGTTCAGCTGTAGGCTTTTGGGCTGTTCTTGGGTACATTGGACTTCTGGCCATGTTATGTTTTATTCTTGCTTTTCTGGCTCGGAAACTGCCTGATAATTTCAATGAGGCCAAATTTATCACCTTCAGCATGCTGATATTCTGTGCAGTATGGATCACCTTTATTCCAGCATATGTCAGCTCTCCTGGGAAGTTCAGCGTTGCTGTGGAGATATTTGCTATCCTGGCCTCCAGTTTTGGACTGCTCATTTGTATATTTTTTCCAAAATGTTATATTATCTTACTGAAACCAGAGAAGAATACAAAAAAGGAGATGATGGGGAAGGGGGCACCAAAATAAATGGACAATGTCATAAAATTTTGACATAGGAATTAGAGATAACAACTTTAATTACAACTTGATTAACAATTATATAAACTGTTATGGTTTGAACTATATATTTTAATTTGTTAGTGTGCGCGCGCGTGTGTGTGTGTGTGTGTGTGTGTGTGTATTTTGTACTATATTTACACTTTAAAGAAATTGTAGGCAATATTCAGAGCACTGATGTAGCAACAAACAACTATTCGTTTTCTAAAGACACAGTAGAGTAACAGCGTCTCAAGCAGAGATTAAGTTATGCCCCCTCTGTGTGTGCTGTAAACTAAGCTTCTTTGTTCACAGTCATGGCGGCTGGTGCGGCTGTACGTGCATCTTAGTCCATTTGTCCACTGGCATTATTATTATTATTGTCATTACTTTCCAAGCGTGCACTGCCTTGTTTGAAACATTCTTGGGGATAAAAAAAACTGCAACTCTGCTGTACTTCACTTTCACCATCACCCTTTTATATCCCTTTTTTTAAAAACTGTGTGCCACATCATGGTGGCAGCCGGCAAAGGAAGGCTGTCCATGTGTCCCTTTTTAGGCAACCTTTTCTGGTGTTTATAGGTTAGATGAGATGTGTACTCACTCCAGCATGTTCCGGGTCTTCCCCAGGGTCTCCTACCAGTTGGACATGCCTGGAAAACATACAAATGTAAGAGCATACAGCCGACCTAAACTCTCCAGATTCTGGACTACAAGTAAACAGACAATGGGAAGGCCACAATCTATCTATCTATCTATCTATCTATGTATATATATATATTCTTGTGTGTATATGTATATATGGATGGATACTGGATTTTAAACCAATACAATCTGTAAAAAATCTGGGTGTGATTTTTGACTCTGAGCTCTGTTTTATTCCACCTATTAAAAACATAACAAAGGTTGGTTTCTACCACCTTAAGAATACAGCTAGAGTCCTCCCGTTTCACTCTCAGGCCAGCACAGAGGTGCTGATGCATGCTTTTATCTTTTTGTCTTTTTTTTTATTGTAAAGCTCTGCTCTCTGATCTTCCCCAAAAGAGTATCTCAAATCTTCAGTTATTACAGAATTCAGCTGCACGAGTGCTGATGAGGATCAGAGGGCGGGAGGACATTACGGCAGTTTTGAAATTGCTGCATTGGCTCCCCGTGCGCTTCAGGATCGATTTGAAGGTTCTTCTATTAATTTTTAAATGTCTTAACGGTCTTGGGTCTTTTTATTAATCTGACCTGCTTTTTCCATATCAACCGTCGCGGACCCTGACGTCCTCTGGCAAAGGCCTTTTAACCATATCACAAGTTAGGACTAAAACACACGGGGAGGCGGCATTTAGTTATTATGGCCCCCGGTTAAGGAACAGCCTGCCGGAGAACCTCAGGGCTGCAGAGACTGTTTTTTAAAAGAAGCTCAAGACTCATCTATTTAATCAGGCTTTTAACTGATCTCTTTATGTATCTATTTGTACAGGGCCATCACTTATTGGAACAGACTGCCACAATACATAGTATCTGATGCTAGTCGAGTTGGCTTTAAGACTACACTGAGAAGAGATGTACTGCAGAAAAAGATTATTTTTGATTGTGCATAATTTTTGTCGGCCTATTGGGTTTGAGTTATGCTTTTTTACCGTTTGCCATATCTGTCATGAGTCATGTCTGATCTTTTCTTCTTTTGGATAAAATGTATTCTAGGGTGTTTTGCTTGTTGAATTCGAAATTTTGTATGTAACTATATTTGATCTTATCATTTCGTCAGGTACCGGTAATGACCATTCTGTATTTCTAAATTACATGGTAGTGTCTTAAAAGAGGACATTGCATTGTTTTTTTATTCTATTTGCAATGTAATGTGTAATGCTTTTAACATGTAATGTTATTATTGTATGATTGACCCCAGGAAGAATAGTCACTGCTGAGGCTGTGACTAATGGGGATCTTAAATAAATAAATAAATAAATCTATTTTAAATTCCTTGAATAACCAATTTATCTATCTATTATCTATTTTTTTTAATGTTCTGACCCTTCTTCTTTTTAAATTCTCATCTCATTTAATCTTTATCGATTGTTATTTTAGTGATAGGTTTTACCTATCAGTCTTCCAGTCTTTCAGTCTTACCTTGCTATGAACTTAATTTTATGAGCTAAATCGCTTTTTGTTTATTTGGTTCATTTTGTACCTTTTATCCTATCCTACTGTTTTAGTTCCTTTTAGCTTTAGAGAGTTGTTCCTGATCTCCCGATGGGGGTGCCGTCAGAAAGATCCATACGCTCTCACACACACACACACACACACACACACACACACACACACACACACACACACACACAAAAGACTAAACGCATGATCCACTCCAGGCTTGTGCCTGGCAAAAATAACAAAAAACATCACTGTTAATGTAATGTTAATAGTACTGTTGTGGGGCATTTCAATTTCCATAATGACTTATTTTCTAAATTTTCCATCACATTTAGCCTGCATTATTTTTTTATTTTTTTAAAATTGCAATTATCAATTCAAGTATAAATGCATCTCCATAATGTTAAAGGATTTTTTTTTTTTTTTTTTTTTTAAAAAGGCCCACATTATTGAGAGCACATCTGATGTTCTTATCCGACAAGATATACATTTAAGTTATTCAGAATAGGCAATGGCCAGAAACTGTTCATTGTTTGGACACCTTCTTCTTGCCCCACCTTGTAGGTCCTCAGAGATAAATCATCACTACTCTCATGTTCTATTTATTTATTTATTTTTTTTGTAAAGGCTGCTCCAAAATGTATAAATACGGGTGCAAATGTTTAATTCACATTAAGGCACATATAAACTCACCCAGTGGTTTAACTCTCTTAGACAATATGGTGTCCGTGCAGAGGTGGACAGAGAAGTGTTGGACACTCTTACAGCTGTTGCTGGTGGCGTCTGTCTCTCAGTGTGAGGAGCTGGTGTGCAGACGAAGAGGGGATCCTGAGAACCCCCAGCTATCTAAGGATGGAGACATTTTCTTAGGGGGAATCTTGTCTTTCCACAGCAGCTGGAATACCAGACAGGACACCTACATGCACAAGCCACTGCCACTGCAATGCATCAGGTAAATTATACTGTAGAAATCGATTTTGATTTTGATTTATATATGGAAGTTCGTAAAGTTACAAAACAAGTACAAATACTACTAATAACATAATAATATATATCAAATTGAATATTAAAATAAGAAATATTGCCTTTTTTATGTAACACCATTAAAGGATTTCCTGTGCTACTGTTTGAATTCCAAGAATAAATTGTTTGCAATTCCAATATTTATATCTCTCAACATCTAGTTTGAATGTAAGAGCTTTCCAGTATGCCCAGGCTATGCTCTTTGCAATAGAGGAGATTAATAACAGGACAGACCTGCTGCCTGGCATCTCTCTGGGCTATAAGATCTATGATGCCTGTCAGTCCATGGTCAGAGGTGTGAGGGTTACCCTGGCTTTGGCTAATGGTAATGAGGTGTTATCTGCACCCTCAGATACACCATGTACCAGACCAGCTCAAGTGCAGGCCATTATTGGAGAGGCCTCTTCCTCTCCTTCCATGGCTATAGCTACTGTAATCGGACCCTTTCATATCCCAATGGTGGGTAAGATTGTTCAAAATGAATGAATGATATTAACTTTAGTCATTTCAATATTAACAACAATGAATTTATATTCAAATAATGTTTCCCAATTATTAATAATGCTAATATTTATGTTCATTAAACCGTTTATTGTTACACACTTCATAATTTTTTTCTCCACCATATTCAGTATTTCTTGAGGATTTAACTATTTAACATTTAAGAAATTATTTGCAAAAGAAATTATATTGATGGACCAGACATTTGTAACACTTGATTGGTTTTTAAAATGCTTATACCCATCATTTGTATGTTTATTATACAGTTGCAACTGATGATTTTAATACTTTGTTAAATGGTTAATAAATATTGTGTAGGGCATCTACAAATAGTGCACCATTATACTGGACAACTATATAATGTTTATAGACTATTTTAAAAAACAATTATTAACCATTAACAAAGTCTTATGACAATCTTGTCTGATGTTATATTTTTTCGACAAACAATTGATTTAAGATTTACAAATAAGTTGATCATCATTTTCAGATAGCCAAGAAAGGACATGAAATGATAAAGTTGTAAAATAAATATTTCTGGCATTGCCAGTAGTTGTAAGTGGTAATTATTTAATATATCATTGTTTTACAGTGAAGTTATTAAACAAATTACTGACCTTTATTAACAGTGCATTTAATTATGTCAATAATGATTATTTCTGGCTGTTTCCACATTGTAGTCTGTTGTGTGAATGTATTATATTTAAAATATTTATCTCAGGATATCGTTGTTTTTGTTGTTGTTGTTGTTGTTGTTTTCTTCTAGATCAGCCACTTTGCCACTTGTGCTTGTCTCAGTGATAAAACCAAGTACCCATCCTTCCTCAGGACAATACCCAGTGACTACTACCAGAGCAGAGCCCTGGCACAGTTGGTCAAGCACTTTGGTTGGACTTGGGTTGGAGCTATTAGAACAAATGGTGATTATGGGAACAATGGCATGGCCACATTTACAGAAACAGCTCAGCAGCTGGGCATCTGTCTGGAGTACTCTGTGTCTTTCTTTAGAACAGATCCACCAGACAAAATACAAAAGATAATTGACATTATCAAAGCTTCCACTTCCAAGGTGATTGTCACTTTCCTCGCCCTTGCCGATATTGACATGCTAATACATGAGATGTCTCATCACAACTTGACTGGGTACCAGTGGGTCGGTAGTGAAAGCTGGATCTTTGATCCTGAAACTGCAGCCATAGATAAGCATCACATTCTGGATGGTGCCATAGGCCTGTCCATCCCCAAAGCACATGTCAGTGGCATGAGAGAGTTCATGTTGGATGTGAAGCCTCTCAATTCATCTGGTAATGAACTATTTACAGAGTTTTGGGAGACATTATTCAGCTGTAAGTTCAAGCAGTCAAAGTCATCCACAGAGAATCAGAGAGAATGTACTGGACATGAAGATCTGACTGGAGTGCAGAACAGCTTCACTGATATGTCGCCCATGCCTATCTTTAACAACGTCTATAAAGGAGTGTATGCTGTGGCCCACGCACTTCATAGTATGCTCAGCTGTAATAAAACATGTAACAACAAGGTGCAGCTTGATCCATATACGGTGAGTTCATAAATAAATCATGATCGTGGTGTATTACCACCAGGCCTACAAGCTCTTTGTCAGATAATGATCTACACTGATTCATATCTTTTTAGATTTTACAACACATAAAAAGGGTTCACTTCAGAACAAAGGAAGGAGAGGAAGTTTACTTTAATGAGAATGGAGACCCAGCAGCAAAGTATGAAATTATAAACTGGCAGCCAGCAGAAAATGGCATTGTGGACTTTGTCACAGTTGGTTTTTATGATGCATCTTTACCTGCAGACAAACAGCTGAATCTGCAAAATAAGTCTTTAATTTGGGCAAACAACTCACAACAGGTAAGCTACTGTAATGTTCATATAGTCTTTTTTAAAAGGTAAATATTGTATATGTCACTAGGTGTCATAATGCTTGTTTAAGATGCATCAAACTGCTTAACAGAACCTAAAAAAGACAGTACCTTGTCAACATGAATGCCAGCATATTTTCTTTTAATCATTTTGTTAATGCAGGTGCCTGTGTCAGTTTGCAGTGAAAAGTGTCGTCCAGGAACTCGCAAGGTTCTCCAGAAAGGAAAGCCTGTCTGCTGCTATGACTGTTTAACATGTGCAGAAGGAGAGATAAGCAACATTACAGGTGTAGTATTATTTTGTCCTTTTAAAATTATATTTAAAAAAAAAAAGGTTTAAATGTACAGCTCAAACGAACAGTCTTTAATTTGTATGTATGTATATATATATATATATTATATATATATATATATATATATATTACTATATATAATATATTTCTAAAACTGTAATTATTGAGATTGGGTGAAATTGTGTTTGCAATTGGACTGAAAATTGAAATTGTAAAAAGTATTCCAGTGCTTAGTTGTTACGAAATAAAACATAGCAAATACAACCAAAAATGAAACTGTCATAAGGCCTTCCATTTATTTAATGGGAATAATGTGCTGTATGTCCTATAGAGAGAAAAACATCAAATGTAACTGACAAGGCTTGCACCTGTTTCAAAATCAATTTTTCAGATTCTATCACCTGTGTGCGATGCCACCCTGAGTTCTGGTCAAATGAGAGAAGAGATGCCTGTGTAAAGAAGGAGGTAGAGTTTCTATCATATAAAGAGATCATGGGAGCACTGCTCACTGCAGCGTCCTTGCTGGGAACATGCATCACTGCTGTTGTGGCATTCATTTTCTTCAGATACAGGAAAACTCCTATTGTTAGGGCCAACAACTCTGAGCTGAGCTTCCTGCTGCTCTTCTCCTTGACTCTGTGTTTCCTGTGTTCTCTGACCTTCATCGGCCGGCCCTCTGAGTGGTCCTGCATGCTGCGACACACAGCATTTGGCATCACCTTTGTCCTCTGTATGTCATGTGTTCTGGGGAAAACTATAGTGGTGTTAATGGCCTTCAGGGCAACACTTCCTGGTAGTAATGTGATGAAATGGTTTGTGCCTGCACAGCAGAGGCTCAGTGTTCTGGCTTTCACTCTTATACAAGTTATCATATGTATCCTCTGGTTAACAATTTCACCTCCTTTTCCATTCAAGAACTTTAAACAGTTTAAGGACAGAATCATATTAGAGTGCACTCTGGGTTCAGCTGTAGGCTTTTGGGCTGTTCTTGGGTACATTGGACTTCTGGCCATGTTATGTTTTATTCTTGCTTTTCTGGCTCGGAAACTGCCTGATAATTTCAATGAAGCCAAATTTATCACTTTCAGCATGCTGATATTCTGTGCAGTATGGGTCACCTTTATTCCAGCATATGTCAGCTCTCCTGGGAAGTTCAGTGTTGCTGTGGAGATATTTGCTATCCTGGCCTCCAGTTTTGGACTGCTCATTTGCATATTTTTTCCAAAATGTTATATTATCTTAGTGAAACCTGAGAAGAATACAAAAAAGGAGATGATGGGGAAGGGGGCACCAAAATAATATGTAATTGTCGACAATGCTTTTAAAATTTTGACATAGGAATTAGAGATAAATGCAATTTGATCAATTATTATATAAGCTGTTGTGATTTGAACAGTATATTTTAATTTGTGTGTGTGTGTGTGTTTGTTTGTTTGTTTGTTTGTTTGTTTGTTTGTTTGTGTGTGTGTGTGTGTGTGTGTGTGTGTGTGTGTGTGTGTGTGTATAAAGAAGTTGTAGGCAACATTCAGAGTATTGATGTAAAAGCAAACAACTATTCATTTTCTAAAGATACAGTAGAGTAACAGCAAGGCCCCCTTGGTGTGTGCTGTGTGTGCTCTTTGGTCATATAATGGTGAACTGCCTCATTTGAAACATTCTTGGGGACAAAAAAATGTTGAATCCCTCTGGCTACGGGCAAACTGGAACTTCACTGTACTTCACTTTCACCATCAACCTTTTATATCCCTTTTTTTTAACCGTGTGCCACATCATGGTGGCAGCCGGCGAACGAAGGCTGTCCATGCGTCCCTTTTTAGGGAACCTTTTCTCGTGTTTATAGGTGAGATGTGTACTCACTCCAGAATGTTCCGGGTCTTCCCCAGGGTCTCCTACCCAGGGCTTGAAGCAAGAAAAAATCCTGTGCCTGAATTTTTTTTAGAGGGCTGTGCTAGGGGGGTCCAGAGAAGAAATCCAGAAGAAAATTTTGAACATTTGACATCTAAATGAATTAATCTGGTGCACTTTGTGAGTATCAATCAAGTATCACATCAACAAGCTAGAATAACAATTTCAAGGTTTTTAATTATGAATATGAACAGTTCACAGTTGGGGCCCGGCAATTTTAGGCAATTCTGAGCAACAAGAGGCAGAATAGAAAGACAACAAGGACATCTGCATTATAATGTACATATTACATCAGTTGAGGCTTAAACTCACAACCTCTGATATCAATGAGCATCTTCTATCTGACTGAGCTAATTAGCAAGTGACAACTCATCTCTGGCTTCACAAATTATCTCCCACTTATCTCGACCATCCCCCCTCTCTCTTTCTGTATGAATTGCAACCCCCAACGTGTAGCCATTTCTGTGTGTGTGTGTGTGTGTGTGTGTGTGTGTGTGTGTGTGTGTGTGTGTGTGTGTGTTTTCATCTCTCTCATGTCTAGACCAAACTGAACAAATATTTATTGCCGGACAAGCAACATTATAATTCAACAGGATTTTTTTTAAAAATTTATTTTATTTTGAAAATTGGCCGGATTCTCTCGTCTTTTCTGTGTTCAACTTCCTGTTTGGTATGATCCGTTCTATCCAGCTTGACAGAAGCGCTAGCGGCTTGTGTGAAAAAAAAAGAATTGACCAGACTGAAGAATTGAAGCGCTGCAATGCATGAGCTTCCGCGGGCGCTTCGCTCTGCTCAGCGGCCTCTAAGTCTTTATTATGTCTATGATGCAGACAGTCAGATAGCTTAAAATGGGCGCCGATTGAAAACTGCCTCCGCAGCTGGGCGCTGCGCTTCGGTTCCGCGTCCGGTGTCTCTGGCGTGACTGAGAGTAATGTAATGTAACAAACCGTTGGTAGTTGGAACTACCACTTTGCTTTACTTTAAAACGACTGGTTAAATGACTGTTGCTACGGCAAGATGATAAAATATTCACAAGAAAAAAATATTCCTGCGCCGGAAATCCGGCACCGTGCCGGAGAACTTCAAGCCCTGCCTACCAGTTGGACGTGCCTGGAAAACATACAAAAAAAGCATTGGCTTGACTCTGAGCTCCCTCTAAATGTCTGAGTTCTTCACCCAGTCTCGAAGAGTGAGCCCGGCCATCCTATAGAGGAAACTCATTTCAGCCACTTGTATTCACAATCTCATTCCTTCATTCACGACCCAAAGTTCATGACCATTTGTATGGGTTGACACGTAGACTGCTTGCTAATTCCAAAGCTTTGTCTTACAGCTCAGCTCCCTTTTGACCACAATATTGCAATGCCTCCATCATGCTGCACCTATCCGCCTTTCTATCCCACGCTCCATTTTACCCTCACTGGTGAACAAGTCCCCAAGTGCTCTTTCATGTGGGGCCATACATTCTAACACGGGGGAGAAAATCCACCATGGCCTCAGACCGAGAGGTGCTGACTAATTCCAAACACTTAGCACTTAGCTCAGCAGTCTTGTGAATCCAAAGGAAAAAACATCATCTAAAACAACAGAAACCCCAGACTGGACACTCTGCTTCCATTGGCTGTGCCTTGAAATCCTGTTCATGAAAATCACAAACAAATTTGGCAAAGAGGAAAAACTGTGGTGGAGGCTAAAACCTAAGGAAATTTGTTTGACTTTGTGTGCTGTCCCAGACCTCCATGCAACACTACAGAGACATGTCAGTCAAGACAGCCCAACAATGTCCACATCCTTCAACATCTCAGGGCAAATCTCACACTGTAAAAAAAAAAAAGTTGAGAAAACGTAAAATATCAAGGCAACATGATGCAAGAGATTTTTGAGTTTTCTCAACTTTTGCCTACTGTTGTTGACTTAACTAAGGTTTACAAGTTCTGACAAGAGTTCTGCCAACTTAGATCTTCTTGTTCACCTAATTAGGATAATCCTGGAAGGCTAACAAAGAAATTCTGGTTTCAATGCCATGTATTTCTGCCTTCACCAAATGCAGATATTCTTGTTGAATAAACATACAATTATTCCTTCAATGCCATGTATTCCTAAATTCACCAAATGCAGAAATTCTTGTTGAATAATCATACAATTCTTACTCCAGTGAGTTGAAAATTTACCTATATATATAAAGGAAAATGTATGTAATTATATTTGAAAAATGCTCAATAAATAGATATTGAATAAAACAAAGCACAACTGAATGTTATCCGAAATCTTTTTTATTTTGTTTAACAGTGCTTCAAGTACATTTCAGAATGTCATGGGTAGTCGGGTCAATTTCTGTAAAAAAGTACTGCTGGTTTCTTTTTTTGGGTGCTTTGAGCACCGCAGCAGAGACATTAAAATTGAAGTCCAGAATCAAAAAAGAAAAACAAAGTATGTGAAAAAAAAGTGTCCAGCAACATATAGTCATTCATGCACACACCTTGACTGTCTCGTAAAAGCTGAACTTAACCACTTGCACATTAAATAGAATAGTGCCACAAATGATTGGCTGTGTACCCAGACACTGAAGTTTTACATGGGCATAACTATGATGAACTAGAGCAGTTAAAAGTTCTTAGAAATGTTACCATCAATGAACAGGGAATTAACAGGTAAAATACCAGTTCTGCTCTTCATGTGAACAACACTTCAACAAATCTTTTAAAATACTGCATGACAAAATCTCACCATATATTGTCAACAACATAGATTCCTCTGACTAAAATTGACATTTCTAATAATGATTTATTAAGGAACAGTTCATCTAAAAATACAATTTTCCATCACCTACTCATCCTTATGCCAGTTGAAACAGGTGAAGTTTTTTTTCTTTTTTGTACACATACATTCGTTTAACTTGAACAATAATGAATTTTAACAGTTCGAACACTAAATATGCAACTCTTGGTAACTGGCAAATGATTACATCAGAGGCAAAGGGGTTTAACAACTGTTTTTTTTTACAGGACTCAACTACAATGCACTTGAACAGGCTAAAGAACACAAGTTAAAGTCATGTCTGGCTTCCCCATTAACAGTCACAGCAAAAGCTTTGTTTTCAGAGACCTTATGCGCTGTGAGCATCGAGAGCCACCGAGCTCAAAAAAATGGCCTGAATTGCTTCAAAGGTATACCTCATCTGCTTTGGATAATCAATGTTGAGGGCATACAGAAGGCCAAAGAGGTATGCCAAGGCAGTAGAGAGGTCTGGAACGTTATGTAGCACGATGTCCCCTTCCAACACAACTGCCTGGTCTCGCACAGATACCGGCACCGTCATCTTGTAGGATGGTGAGGATGGCAACAGATGCACCGTTCAGCACTGGTTCCAAAATGTCAGTGTCCTGAAGAAAGTAACAGATGCATTATTGAGAGCTAAGAAAAACTAAGACAAAATACATTTCTACTGATTTGAACTTAAACTTCCGTACCATGCTGGTCATTTGACTCATGGAGGTTTTAAAAGAAAAAGCATCTTTTTCTTTAATTAATGACACAGTAGCTTTCACCCACCAACCTTGTGATGAGTTTTGTACATAAGTATTTTCTGCTACGGAACACCCACCAACAATGCCAGCTGCTTCTCAGCAGAAAAAAGAGAGCGAGAGTTATAGACAACTGCAATCCTCACCATAAAATTATCTGGACTGCACTGAGGAGGTGTCTATTTCCATTTTGGATGAACTCATCCTTTAAAACATCTCATGGGAATAAGAATTAGTTTCAATTGCATTCCTTTTTTTTGTACTTACCAAGCACTTCAGGAAAACCTTTGTTGCATCTTCTCGGAGGAAAATGGGCAGGCGTCTCAGTGCTGCTGTCTTTCGGTGGGACACAATGTCAGATGTCTAAGTATTCAGTGGAAAACAAGCATTTCAATTACTATAGTAACGTAGTGTACTTATACACAATGCAAAATCAGAACTCTTTTATAGTAATGAAGATAAAGCACAGGTCAGACCACTAATGTGTTTTTGCTGAAGCCAACATCTTTTTCTGTTTCTCTTATGAGAAAAGTATATTCATACTCTTCTAAAAATGTCAGGCAAAGGAGCACTTCACTCACCTGTTCATCAAGTTTATCCAGGAGGTCTTCCATCTTCTCACCAAGAGCTCCCTTCTTAGACCGGTACAGTTTCAGCAGGCCAGGCACAAATTTGTCAAGGGATGCATTGAAAGTCCCCAGGAGGTCTTTGCTCGTGATCCGATGAAATTCGTCAGATATCTAAACAAGAAAATCAACAAAATATTGCCATATTCAGCACAGAAAATTCCTGGGTAGCTGTCTTGTGCAGTCTGCACCATGTTCAATGCCTGGCCATGTTTATCAAAAGCAAAACCTACTTCAAAAAGCTCTCGTGAATACGGCTTTTGCACAGGAATGGAAATACCCTCCACAAAAACCAGTATCAATATGCAAATGCATATTATCATGTTCCAGTGTTGCACCGAAATCTGTGACCAATCAGATTCTGTGACCTGCCTTAGTATTCTTTCCCTAACCACCTCAGTCTATAGAAGCCCTATTTCCACCGGTAAAAGAAAAAAAAAATCAATGCTAAGTCAAAATTATGAGATAAAGTCCAAATTTGGTCGTTTTTCTCCAGGTGAAAACTACTTTAAATTTTCGTTTCATAATGACTTTTTATTTCACAATTTCGATTTAGCATGGGGATTCTTTTTTCTTGTACTGACAGAAATGGCCTTCCATAGAAGTGAAAGTTTAGGGTAAGAATATTAGGACAGGTCAAAGAATCTAATGAGTCACAGATTTCAATGTAACACTGGCAAGAGAGTATGGCATTTGTAAACATGGACCTTGAGGATTGACAATTCAATAAAAATTTGACTATTTTGACACCCATTACAGTTGCAGTAAGTGATGCACTCCTTGGGAGGACATCACATAACAAAAACACTGGCATTACAAATTTCTGGACGGATGGTGTAGTGGGTGCAGTGTGTTGGAGGGACCCTGAGTGGAGTGGTAGTGCAAGGTATAATAAAGTTTGCCAACATTACCCCAGCAAATACTGTACTTCTTCAATTATAGTCAATCTAATATAATAACTCGTGCCTAATTTGAATAGCAGAATTACTGAATAAATTAGGACAGCCTTACCTCCTCAGAGGAAAACAGTGCAGGCCATCTCTCCTGGACCTCAGATACCATAGGTTGACACTCCACGATCTCTCTCCGCCTGAGGGAAAATGTCAGCGCCATCTTCTGCTGTATGACTGTCATGTTCTTTTGTTTCTTCTTCATTTCATCGACCAGAGCAACTCTTTCCTCTTCAAGAGTAGAATCATCGTGGTGTTGTGGATAATCTGGGACATGATTGACCTCTCCACGTTTGGGCTTTTTAAGGGTGAAAGGACTACCCTCTTCATCTCCCCCTTTTCTTTTCCTGTTTATATTTACCTCATTGCAACCTGCCTGACGAAGCTTCGATCTGTAGTTTCCAAGTTTGTGCTTGATACTTGCTTTCCATCCCTCGTAGCCTGTGATGCTACCTGGCTCCTTCAGACATGGATGCTTGAGAACCAGCGCAGAAGCAACTGACTAAAGCTCATCTTTCTCGGGGTAGCCTTTAATTTCAAAAACTGCCTCTGCAATTTTATCCAAAATCTCTGTTTTCATGTCTCTTGTCACTGCAAGGCCCTTCTTAGATTTTTCGTATGTCACATTAGCCTTACACAATTTCAGTTCAACATCATATGAAAACTTGGGGATAGGAAATGGAGAGGGCCACTCTGAGACATGCCTTAAGTTCATCTGGATAGAATCGGTCCAGCTAGGCCTGAAATCTTCAGAGTGAACACTTGCTGTGTCCTGGGAAAAGACTGAAGCAGAGGACACTGAAGAAGTGGATTGGTTAAGTGGAGATGAATCACAGTTCCACATTATATGCAGGACTGCACGCTCAGCTGGCAATTCAGATATTGCCGTCAGGTTGCATAGTGCATTTCCAAACTCTGGTCCTCAAACTGTAGTGAGAAATCACCTGGGAGATCAAGTCTCTCTTTAAGTATATCAATCAACTGCCCCACAGATGCTGGTACTTCAGGAAGCTGGACTCGCCGGGCTTCTCTGGAGGAAAGAACTACCCGAAGTAACAAAGTCTGAAAAGAGAAGAGAGAAAAGGTGGGAGAAAATGAATAGTCAAACCTGATTAGAAGACAGTTGACACCTATACCATACGGCTGCAAATGAGGACCAGACCTTTTTCCAGGTTAATCTGCTGATCACGTTTGATTTGCTAATAATTTAGTCTACAAATGTAAAAAAAAATAAATAAAATAAATAAAGCTAAAGTCTATATCCAGGTTTTCATTTCCTTGAATCACTGTACTCAACTGGCCTATACTTGGGAAAGGCCTTCAATTCATTCAGCACAAAACTAATGCTTAATGAGGAGAGAAGAAAGGAGAGAGGAGAGAGAGTGTGAGAGGAGAGAAAAGAGAGGAGTTGGTGAGGAGAGGAGAGACAGGGAGGGATGAGTGGGGAGAAGAGATAGTAAGGAGAAGAAAGAAGAGTGTGGAGAAGAAAAGAAAGAGCAAGAGGAAAGGAGTGAGGAAGGGGAGCAGAGGACAATAGAGGAGAGGAGAGACTTGGTAAGGAGAGGAGAGAAAGAGGGTGGATGAGAGGGGAGATGAGGAGAAGAGACAGGGTGGAGGGGAGAGAACATACCATTTTGAGTTGCTTTAATGGAGAAGGAATGTCCTTGGGGTCACCATCAGCTTTCCACCAACTGTGTATGCTGTTAGAGGGTGGTAATCCGTCAGCACATCTGGATCCAGGACAAGAAGGTCTGCACAGGTGTCTTCAACAAGCTCATAGGACCTGAAATGTTCGATGTACCAGGAACTCAGTCTTTTACAAATGAATGTCACCTCCTCTGCATTGACAAGAATGGTTACGATCTTATGGAATTCTGGGAGGCCACTGCATTGCCCAGCAGATAAAATCATGCCCGCCACATACTGTGTCCCATGCAGGTGAATTGTTTTAGACAGAGACACACTGTCTAGATGAGGGTACTTCTTCTGTATTTCACACTTGAGTGATGGATCCAATTCTGAAACCCTGACCACTTTCACATTTTCAACATAGAGTTTTGGCTTGAAAAGGTTCCCACTATCCAGATGGTATGCCATCATCTGCTGGTGTTTTGAGGAAAGAGTGAGCAGCACATTTTTCCAGTTGTGAGTGTCATGGACCACCTTTTTAAAGAAGCTATGTTTTGCTTCGAATCTCATCGTCCAGAATTCCACTAAAGGCCCATAGCAACGTATAAGATGTGGGTAGTGGTCAATGAAGTGGTGTTTTGGCCTCAGTCTGAAGTCTGGAAAGGTACTGGTGAGCAACAGGCGATGATCCAGTAGTTTGCAAGATAAATAACACAATGCTTCCTCAGAGAATCTGTTTGACACAACAATGTCAACAATTCCTTGAGGTCCATTAAAATCTCCCATGCTGGCTCCTGTTCTGGTATCTTACATCCAATTATAAAAGGAAGTAAGCGCAACAGTGTCCAATTTTCATGTCCATTACCAGCAACTGTTCCTTTTTCAAAGCTTGCTTTGGAATTTTTTGAGGCTTGTTTACTTTGTCTGAATATTTGTAGGGAAATGATTTTATGAAGTGGTTTAATGCATCAAATGTAATGAAACCTTTTGAGATCAAATTTTTCAAACATAAGGACAACTCCAAAGGGATGACGCCTTCAAAAAGGTCATGCAAAACATCTGGAGGAAATCCGGTTATTGGGTGAAAGAACAGTAGATGTTTGCCCAGTACACAGTCCCTTTTTACCCCATTAACACTTTGGAGGTTGTCAGTCTGCCTAAGCTCTTCCAGAAATGTATTGTGTTGATCAACACCCCTCAATTGGAAGTCATTAACTTCAGTGGTTGCAATTTGGTCCCGACTTATCAAACAAAAGCGACAGAACTTGTCTACAGTAAAACTTTCATGAAAGCCTGCCAGACCATGTGCCCCAAGGTTATCGGCACTTACACAATATACAGTGCCCTTAACAAACTGACCCACAACTTCCACAAAAATTCCCTCTTGTTCTAGACACCTTATATCTTTAATCAATGGCTCAAAAAACTTTTCATAACCATATTGTTTGACATCCACACTTTTACCTAAGAGAGCTAGCTGAATTGAACTGAGATTCGATCGGAATCTGGCTGGTAAATTTAGAACTACCCAATATACTGCAGTAATCTTATGAAGTTTTCTAGAGGTGCCCAGTGGGTTACAAACTTCAAAATCATCAATATATAACGCCAAACTGATACATAGGTTTTGCTGTCCCAGTAGCTTATTGTCCTTGTAATACTTGCCGTCTTGAAAAGACTTAAGGTGTCCAGATAAAGCTTCTTGATTAAATACAATTTGGTCCAAAAAATCTGCCTGTCTGAGTAAAGTCTCAAGTATGTTAGTGACAGATATATAAACAAAAGAGTTTTTATGAGCTGTGTTGTACAGATATTCTGTGGGTTCTACAACAGAAAAGTGCTCTTTGAAATATATATTCCTTCTGTGATCTGTAGATAGGGAACCTTTCTCCGATGTTGTTAAAAGGAGTGGATTTGTTTGAACTATAGCATTAGAAATTTCTTGCAAAACAGAATCATTTACTTCAATTTCATGTTTTGAAAGTATCTCTTTGACACTGTTGAGAGTATGAATGTTAGAGAAAGAGAGCAGGTTACGCAAATCCTCTACAATCTTTTGTGTTGCAGCTCGAGAAACATGCAACACTGTTTGCATACACAGAAAGAGAGAAGCCAATTTATGTTCAAGGGTCTCACCATCCACATCCTCTACAATCTCTTCAACCTCATCTGGTCTCACAATATTATAAGCTGATGTTCCTGCTTCACTATCAGATTGCTCACTTTCAATTATCTCATCCTCAGGAACAGTTCTTGCAATTGTTCGAAAATCCTCAAGTGTACAATTTTTATGGTTTCGACTTCTGTGAGAACTGAAGGTTGGACGAATGTTTGTTTTAAACGTACACCTTAGAAAGGGACATTGTACAGTTTCTCGTTTCTTTAAATGATGTCCAAGATGGTTCCAAAAAGTTTTTTCACTGCAGATCTCCTTAAAATCATACAATTCACATTGAAATGAATTTTTGTGGATTTTCACTATTGAGTGTGATCTTGAGAGGTGTGATCGTAATGCTCCAGGTGTTTTAAATACACATACACAGTCTGTGAATGCAAGGCCAATGTGCACCTTGTCCGTGATGAAGGCGAAAATGTTTCAGAAGAGTCTCTTGACTGGAGCTTGTGAATTTGCAAAATCTGCACTGCATGAAATCCACCCCTGAAACACAAGAGACACACAGGACACAATCAGTTTTGCTAAAAGCACTTTTGCAACAGTCCCTGTAATTTGTAAACATAAAATAACAATACAGCTCTATTTCCCCAACTTGTGATGTTCCATGACTGAATAGGCAATATCCAGGGTGAATTTGTCATGCAGGGAGAAGAGGATATATCAAATGGCCAATGTAATTTTCCTAACTTACCAGACTGTCTTTGCTGTTCTATTATTTTCCTTTACTCATTTAGTTGTTATATCCATATTACTGATGATTACTGATTTTAAAGTCTCATTATGACCACAGTTGTGAAAGCACCAACTGTCATCACTACAATATTGTTGCAATATTGATAAAAGTATTTGGTCAAAAAAATTGTGATATATTCTGAATGTACTTATAAGAAAACCTAAAAGTTTAAAGAGACTCTGAAGTATTACATATTAGACTAGGTTAAACTTATTATTGGGGTTGAAATCTCCTGATATGAAAAAATATATATCATGGTAAGAATTTTATCAATATTGCCTGCAGCCCTACTTCTACTACTTCTAATTGTAACAGCCATTATGGGATAAACATCCATATATAACACACAGAAAGAATCCCTAGATGCAGGAGCTGAATACATCAACAAGCCAAAACCAGAGACAACACGAAAAAGGTATGTAGGGAATCATATTAACATATATATGACCACTCTTCTACTATATCTTCTACTATCAGGCATACAATTGATATCATACATGACATGTGACATAGATGCAAATGTGAATTCAAACATTTGTCTTTGCTACTATGATAAATATACAATAACTAAAAAATTAATACTATCTGTAATGTGACATCAACAACACACAACAATTATTCCTCAAATATTCTGTCTCCTTTCCCATTATGTAAAAAGCTCTGAAAATGTAGCAATCTTATAACAGAGCATAAAGCACAACTTTAATCTGTATGTGACAATTAATTTACAGTATTTAAAGACATTAGACAGTGTCACACCAGCTGTCAAACTGTCCAGTTGGCTTTATACATTACTGTAAAGTAACGGGAACTGCCCATTGGTTCGACAGCCCATTGGTTCGACCGTATAAAACTCAAGTCCGTTCCGAAATCACCATGATGCCCTGTGGTTAAGGTCTGGTTAGGTTTAGGCACAAAAACCACTTGTTTAGGGTCAGGAAAAGATCATGGTGTGGGTTAAAATGAAAAAGAAAGTGACAAACACATAAGCCGTGAGCCTGCTCCGCCTCAAGCCGGTCGCGGCGCACCATATGCCCGCCGTGAGCCGTTCAGCACCACGGACGGTCGGACTAATGGACTGTCGAACCAATGACATGGACCCAAAGTAACAGTGCAGCACCGGATAAACGGTGTCTATTGAAAAAAAGAAAAACGTTAGCTAATATGCAAGTTACTTACATCACTGTCATATAATTGGCGCATGTCACCATACACCGACCCATGAAAGCGTCTGCATGCACCCGCGTAACGTTAGCTTACATGTGCGGGAGTTTGTTTGTTGGTCAATGTTAACATCATGTCTCCACACAAGGATAATATTAAAACCGATTACAAAACGGCTAACAAGCTAATAAGCTTTACCACGGCAGACGTCCAGTAAAAAAGCCAGTGTGAGATACCGTCATTTAGTGATGAAAGTCTGTGTCTGAATTTCAGACGTGATTAACATTAAACAGTATAAAACATTACTTTTTGCGGGGGTCGAACGAGCTAGGCCGATGCTCTGAAATAAAACCTTAGCATAGAAGTAGGTGAATGGCTGGAAATGTCGTTAGGCGCTTGTAGAAAACCCTAACAACACACTTAGTTAGCTTACCTGCTCGGTAAAATGTTCGTCAGCTCCCGCTTCTGTCCAGAAAATGTCCAAACACAACTTTGGCCACGTTTGGTCAAGTTTTCTTTCTGTCTATGGACGACCATCACACGGCTCAGGTCTGCTCACGTTCATTAGCAGGTCCGTTTGGTCCTGTTCAAACTTGTTCAGACCATGTGGGCATGCGCACGTCAGTCATCTATGGGGTTTCCCACTGGTTCTCAACTTCACTCAAAAAATCAACTCAAAAGTTGATAATCTTTGTTGTGCTGTTTAGAAAATCTTAGTTAGGACAACAATGAGAAAAATTTGTTGGGCAGACAAGTTTTTGTTGGTTGTAAATGGAAAGCTTTATTTCTGAGTCCGTTTAATTTGAAAATTTAAATGAAATCAACAATTACTAGTTATCGTTTTTACAGTGCATCCACACTTTGTGCTTTGCCATCAGGGAGCTTCTTGACTACCTGGGATACAACTCTCAAAGATATGTTCGAGGTTATTTCTGAGACTTGAACTCTGCCTCCTCCACAATCAACATGCTGGTTGAGTTCAGCAGGTCCTCAAAATGCTCTTTCCACCATTCAACAACATCCCCAGTCCAGGTTAGCAATTCTTCTCCATTGCCAAAAGTAGCCAGAGCCAAACTTATTCAGCTTTTCCTGAGTTGCTAAGGGTTTGCCAGAGCTTACTTGAGGCCCCATAAAAGTCCACCTACAAAGCCTCTTCAAACCCTCTCCACACCCAGGATTTTGCTTTGGCGACTTCCATCGCTTTTGCACCCCAGTATTTGACTTGTCTGTTGCTTCAGGAGACCCCTAGACAACCAAGACCAGAAGACCTCTCCCTTTAGCTTGATGCCCCCCTTCAACTGCCCAGCAACAGTTAGCAACTATCTGGTTAAAAAAGTAGAGCATTTAGCAACTGAAAAGATGTGGGAGATATAGGCAACAATACAGGTATAGTGACATTCAATGCTACAGAAAATTGAGGCTTAAAAGGTGACATGTCAATTTTAGAAATGATAGCCTTGTATTTATTCTGATTTCAAAAGCATGCCATTTTTAACCAAACACACAAAAAACAATATTATTATTTAAAAATAATGCATCAAATATGCCAAACGTATACTGACACATAATTCTGAAGTATGCTACATAAACTTATGGCCAATCTTTGAAAAGCATATCAAGGTTAATGCCCAGTGTGAAAAAATGTATTTGAGTGTATTTAAAATTGCTCCAATTTCATTGTGTATAGGAAAATGAGAAATCCCTGGCAATATTGCAGTCATCTTGTTTTCACCCCATTCATTCTGAGGCTTCTTTGGTCACAGTCATGGAGGGAGAAGGGAGGGATTGAGGCATATATATGCAACCAATACAAATCACAAGGTCAGAAATTATAAAAGGTTCTGTATGCAACAGTCGTGCTATAATATAGCATGCAACCATTTGCCATGGCACGAAAAAAGTGAATTATTGGCATCCTGAGCAGAGAACACAGTCACACTACCTCTGTGTGTGTTTTAATTAGAGCTTCTCTGTGGTTTGTTGTGGAAAGCCAGTTGGTGTGTGCATGTTAGTGTATTTGTGTATCCCAGTGGCCTGTTCATCGCTGCTGCTTTGCACTGTGCACATATGACAGTTGGTGCTACTATCAGGATGGCGTCATCGTGGAAGTATAGTGTCCACCCTCTGTCTGGGTCTTGAGTTAAGACTGTTAGCTCTGTCAGCAATGATGATGTTGTCTAGTGCTGTATATGGAATTAGCACTGCTAGCTGTTAGCTGTCCTGACGTCATACGTTCTGAAGTTTGCATAGAGCCACTCTAATTATGATGGAAATTACAAAGTACTTTCTTAACTAAATATGTAAATCTGGAACTGAACCTAAAATCATAAAAAAATGTAGGTAGGAGTGATTTTTTTAGCTCGTATTTTTCCTTTTAGTTTCTCAGGTACACAATGTCATCACCTTAACTTTGTGTATAGAGTCTGCAAGCAAAATAAAAATAAAAGGTGTGAAGCATTTCTGTTACTTGTATTTGAAATGTGAATTTCCTTTACTTTGGGTATTTTATAATTAGTTATTTTAGAAAAAAAAAGAAATCAAATGTAATTTGAACAAGACAGTTTAGAATAGAGTGATTTCAAAATTGTCAAAAACATACTTTTTTTTTCAATTATTCATAATACAAAATAAAAATAACAATAATAATAAAACCAGGTCAAAATCTAGTATATTACTGGACTGTGTGTGAAACAAGTCAGGGCTTTTACTTTGAAATGGCCAATTTTAACTTGAACCAGGAAGTGTAGAGACAGATAATGTATCATTTTATATTAAAGGTGAAAATAAGGTCAGTTACACAAGGTTTAGAAAGCAGCTAGTCAAATATCAGATTTGGCAGGGAAAGGACCCATAAGAGGTGTTTAGATAAATTGAGTGGTTCGTGCGTAAGACAAGCCTTGGGAGGTTAAATAAGGAAGAGCATTCTGGGTTAGGGTGACCTGACCATTGGTACGGATGTGCCAAGTTTCGCAATAGAAATGGTTGTTTTGCTAGAAAGACAAAGAAAAATAGAAAGAATTGACGCACGAACTTCAGCTCTAGGAATAAGTAGGAAACCAGGCGAACTTAGGATTCCCAGAAAATGCGACCCAAGCGTGTTCACACACACACACACACACACACACACACACACACACACACACACACATGAGCGAGCAAACGCAGAGTATAAAAAGCGCCTGAAGGGTGATTGTTTAGGGCTGTTTCCAACTGATTTGTCGTGTAGACTAGTATACTGTTGTATGCTAACGTTCTGCGATTATGGAAGGGCACCCTGTCAGCTTGCGCCTTCCTCAGGGTGGCAGGGCACCCTGAGGAAGGCGCAAGCCGACACGCGTTGGTGTTTTTAACGACTCTTGCCCATTGAATAAAGGCTTTTTAACTTTTCCAAACCGACCTGAGTGCCTGGACTTTGATTTTTTTATGCCTTCTGGATTTTCAACCCTTCCATGAGCACCGGTGGTTTGAGGGACACCAGCAACGCTCCTGTTATCCTCTTCTTCGGCAAATAAAAACCCAAAATACTTGAACTACCTCACTTTAGGCAGTATCTCTCTGCCAACCTGGAGGGGGCAATCCACCGGTTTCTAGCAGAGAATCATGGCCTCTTATTTGGAGGTGCTGACTCTTATCCCAACCACTTCACACTCTGCTGCAAACTGCCCCAGTGCATGCTTGAGGTCATGGAGTGATGAAGCCAAGGGAACCACATCATCTGCAAAAAGCAGAGTTATAATTCTGAGGTCCCCAAATTGAACCCCTTCCTCCCCCCAGCTGTGCCTTGAGATCCTGTCTATGAATATTACAAACATGTTCAGTGACAAGGGGCAACCCTGGCAGAGGTTAACACCCACTGAGAACGTGTTTGACTCTGTGCTGAGTATGAAGACGCAGCTCTCACTTTAGTCATACAGGGACTGGATGACTGGTAGCAATGTGCCTGGTATCCCATAGTCCTGCAAGTCCACAAAACACAAGTAGACTGGATGGACAAAATCCCATGACCCCTCTAGCAGCCTTACAAGGGTTAAGAGCTGGTCCACAGTTCAACAGCCAGGACGGAATCCACATTGCTTCTCCTGAATCCAAATTTCAATCAGTCAGAGGCTCTTTTCCAGCAACCTGGAGAAACTTTAACCAGGGGGCTTAGCAGTGGTCCCCTTTTTTGATAATGGGGACCATCACCCCAGGCTGCAAAGGTGCAGGCATCATACCCGACCTCCATGCGACACTGAAAAGGCATCTCAGCCAAGACAGCCCAACCAGAGCCTTTAGCATCTCAGGGTGAATCTCATCAACACCTGGCACCTTGCTGCTGGGGAGTCTTCAAACTCTACCTCCTCCACAGTGGATGTGACAGCCAAGTTCAGGAGTTCCTGAAAGTGCTCCTTCCACTGCTCATCGATATCCTCAGTTCGGGTCAGCAGTTCTCCTTCTCTGCTGAGCACAACTTGAGACAAACCCAAGAAGTTTTTTCAGGTGATAATATTGTATGTAACACTTCTTTCACTGTCCCCAAGAGGCACTTTAATCAAGTCAAAACAAAACCAGAAAAGTGCACTCAGATGCAGATCAAGGCTGATCGCTGCCATTCTTGACGATTAATGATTCCAGCAGATGTTGTGCAGCACGTTTCAGAAGAGTCTAACAAGCTAAGAAAAATATCTAACTAATTTATTTTTGACGAAGCTGTGGTGTTGCACAAAGCAGACCGAGTTCACTGTAGGTAAAATATAGATACAATATAATTATGAGGATGAATGCATTTTTAAAACACAGCCACAAATCATGACTGAACTTTGAACAGCATTAGCTTTGTCTGTAGGCCACGGTACATCAAAGAAGGAAATAACAACAATGAAAAAATTCAAAAAGACAAAAATGGAAATGTTATGTTATGCTATGTTACTACATAGCCTATTCACTTACTTTGGGTTGAAGCACCATGTGGTGGATGTAACAAAACTGGGTCGCAGCCATGGTGGCTGGAACACAGTGCAGTAGCGCTCAGTGGAATTGGCTCCATCCTGTTCACTTACTGTCAAGATGGTGTCAAAAATGACAACAAATTGACTTATTCATATGGTATCCTGCCTAACTTTAGTGGATCGTAACATATCAGATATAAAATTAATCTGCAGGTGCTCTGGTTCAAAATAAGACCAGACAGTCAGTTTTTTAACCACAGTAAAGGCTTAAGTGTGGCCTACAACAGACTAAGTTAGGCTTTTTTTGTCTGAAGGTAAGTTCAAGTTCTTCTACACACATGCACACTAACAACTAAACACATGATCCACTCCAGACAAACATAACAAAAAGCATTACCGTTAATGTAATGTTAATAGTACTGTTGTGAGCCATTTCAGTGTCCCTAATGATTCTTATTTTCTAAATTGTTCATAACCTTTAGCCTGCATTATTTTTTTGATTTTTAATTTATCAATTCAAGTGTAATTACATCTCCATAATTTTAAAGGATTAAAAATTAATGTTATTAAAAAAAACCATTGTTGAGAGCATAACAGAGTATTCTTATCCGATAAGATATTTACAATTAAGTTATTCAGAATAGGCAATGGCCAGAAACTGTTTGTTGTTTGGACACCTTCTTCTTGCCCCACCTTGTAGGTCCTCAGAGATAAATCGTCACTGCTCTTACGCTATATTTATTTATTTTTTTGTGAAGGCTGCTCCAAATTGTATAAATATTGGTGCGGATTTTTAATTCGCATTAAGGCACATATAAACTCACCCTGTGGTTTAACTCTCTTAGACAATATGGTGTCCGTGCAGAGGTGGCCAGAGAAGTGTTGGACACTCTTACAGCTGTTGCTGGTGGTGTCTGTCTCTCAGTGTGAGGAGCTGGTGTGCAGACGGAGAGGGGATCCTGAGAACCCCCAGCTATCTAATGATGGAGACATTCTGTTAGGGGGAATCCTCTTTTTCCACAGCAGCTGGAAAACCAGACAGGACACCTACATGCACAAGCCACTGCCACTGCAATGCACCAGGTAAATTATACTGTAGAAATCGATTTTGATTTTGATTTATATGTGGAAGTTCCTAAAGATTCAAAACAGGTACAAATACTACTAATAACATAATAATATATATCAAATTGAATATTAAAATAAGAAATATTGCCTCTTGTACGTATGAATACCATTAAAGGCTTTGATTTCCTGTGCTACTCTTGTATTCCAAGAATAAATTGTATGCAATTCCAATATTCATATCTATCAACATCTAGTTTGAATTTAAGAGCTTTCCAGCTTGCCCAGGCTATGCTCTTTGCAATAGAGGAGATTAATAACAGGACAGACCTGCTGCCTGGCATCTCTCTGGGCTATAAGATCTATGATTCCTGTCGCTCCATGGCCACAGCTGTGAAGGTTACACTGGCTTTGACTAATGGTAATGAGGAGTTATCTGCACCCTCGGAAGCACCATGTAGCAGACCAGCTCAAGTGCAGGCCATTATTGGAGAGACCTCTTCCTCTCCTTCCATGGCTATAGCTACTGTAATCGGACCCTTTCATATCCCAATGGTGGGTGAGATTGTTCAAAATAAATTAATGACATTAACTTTATTTAATAGTCATTATAATGTTAACAACAATGAATTGATAATTGAATACTGTTTACTAATTATTAACACTGTAATATTTATGTTAATTTAACAGTTTATTGTTGCAAATGTCACATTTTCTCCACCATATTCAGTATTTATTCAGGATTTAACTATTTAACATTCAAGAAATTATTTGCAAAAAAAAAAAAAAAAAATTATTGATGGACCAGATATTTCTAACACTTGGTTGATTGGTTTTTAAAGTGTTTATACCCATCATTTGTATGTTTATTATACAGTTACAACTGATGATTTTACTTTGTTAAATGGTTAATAAATATTGTGTAGGGCATCTACAAAAAAGTGCACCATTATACTGGACAACCATATAATGTTTACAGACTACTTAAAAAAACAATTATTAACCATTAACAAAGTCTTACAGCTATCTTGCCTGATGTTATATTTTTTTCAACATACAATTTATTTAAGATTTACAAATAAGTTGATCATCATTTTCAGAAAGGCAAGAAAGGACATGAAATGATAAAGTTGTAAAGTAAATATTTCTGGCATTGCCAGTAGTTGTAAGTGGTAATTATTTAATATATCATTGTTTTACAGTGAAGTTTTTAAACAAATCACCGACCTTTCTTAGTTTGTTTTGTGATTGTGTGTGTGTTTTTTTTTTAATATTTATCTCAGGATATTGTTTTTATTTTTATTTTTATTTTATTCTTCTAGATCAGCCCCTTTGCCACTTGTGCTTGTCTCAGTGATAAAACCAAGTACCCATCCTTCCTCAGGACAATACCCAGTGACTACTACCAGAGCAGAGCCCTGGCACAGTTGGTCAAGCACTTCGGTTGGACTTGGGTTGGAGCTATTAGATCAAATGATGATTATGGGAACAATGGCATGGCCACATTTATAGAAACAGCCCAGCAGCTGGGCATCTGTCTGGAGTACTCTGTGTCTTTGTTTAGAACAGATCCACCAGACAAAATACAAAAGATAATTGACATTATCAAAGCTTCCACTTCCAAGGTCATTGTTGGTTTCCTTGCCCTTGGCGATATTGTCATGCTAATAGATGAGATGTCTCACCACAACTTGACTGGGTACCAGTGGGTCGGTAGTGAGGGCTGGATCTTTGATCCTGAAACTGCAGCCATAGATAAGCACCACATTCTGGATGGTGCCATAGGCCTGTCCATCCCCAAAACACATGTCAGTGGCATGAGAGAGTTCATATTGGATGTGAAGCCTCTCAATACATCTGGTAATGAACTATTTACAGAGTTTTGGGAGACATTATTCAGCTGTAAGTTCAAGCAGTCAAAGTCATCCACAGAGAATCAGAGAGAATGTACTGGACATGAAGATCTGACTGGAGTGCAGAACAGCTTCACTGATATGTCGCTCATGCCTATCTTTATCAATGTCTATAAAGGAGTGTATGCTGTGGCCCACGCACTACACAGTATTCTTAGTTGTAACTTAACATGTAACATGACTGTACAGCTAGATCCATATACGGTGAGTTCATAAATAAATCACGATCATGGTATATTGCCACCAGGCCTACAAGCTCTTTGTCAGATAATGATCTACACTGATTCATATCTTCTTAGATTTTACAGCACATAAAAAGGATTCATTTCAAAACAAAGGAAGGAGAGGAAGTTTACTTTAATGAGAATGGAGACCCAGCAGCAAAGTATGAAATTATAAACTGGCAGCCAACAGAAAATGGCATTGTGGACTTTGTCACAGTTGGTTTTTATGATGCATCTTTACCTGCAGACAAACAGCTGAATCTGCAAAATAAGTCTTTAATTTGGGCAAACAACTCACAACAGGTGAGCTACTGTAATGTTCACATAGTCTATTTTAAAAGGTAAATATTGTATATGTCACTCTGTGTTGTGTCATAATGCTTCTTTAAGATGCATCAAACTGCTTAACAGAACCTAAAAAAGACAACACCTTGTCAAGATGAATGCCAGCATATTTTCTTTTAATCATTTTGTTTATGCAGGTGCCTGTGTCAGTTTGCAGTGAAAAGTGTCGTCCAGGAACTCGCAAGGTTCTCCAGAAAGGAAAGCCTGTCTGCTGCTATGACTGTTTAACATGTGCAGAGGGAGAAATAAGCAACATTACAGGTGTAGTATTATTTTGTCCTTTTAAAATTATATTTAATAAAAGAGCTCACTCAAACTAGCAGTCTTTAATTTGTTTCCCACCTCCTAATAGTAAGCAGGCAGATTATTGCAATTATTGAGATAGAGAGTGAATGAAATTGTGTGTGCAACTGGACTGAAAATTGACATTTGAAAAAAAAAAGTCACAATGCTCAGTTATTAGAAACAAATATGTGTAAAATATATACATACATATCTATCTATCTATCTATCTATCTATCTATCTATATCTATATCTATATATATATATTATAAATATACCTGCTGAGGTTTTGACATCCCTCTTTCTAAAACTGCAATTATTGAGATTAGGTGAAATTGTGTTTGCTATTGGACTGAAAATTAATATTGTAAAAAAATATTCCAGTGCTTAGTTGTTACAAAATAAAACATAGGAAATACAACCAAAAATAAAACTGTCATAAGGCCTTCCATTTATTTAATGGGAATTATGTGCTGTATGTCTTATAGAGAGAAAAACATCAAATGTAACTGACAAGGTTTGCACCTGTTTTAAAATCAATTTCAGATTCTATCACCTGTGTGCGATGCCACCCTGAGTTCTGGTCAAATGAGAGAAGAGATGCCTGTGTAAAGAAGGAGGTAGAGTTTCTATCATATAAAGAGATCATGGGAGCACTGCTCACTGCAGCGTCCTTGCTGGGAACATGCATCACTGCTGTTGTGGCATTCACTTTCTTCAGATTCAGGAAAACTCCTATTGTTAGGGCCAACAACTCTGAGCTGAGCTTCCTGCTGCTCTTCTCCTTGACTCTGTGTTTCCTGTGTTCTCTGACCTTCATCGGCCGGCCCTCTGAGTGGTCCTGCATGCTGCGACACACAGCATTTGGTATCACCTTTGTCCTCTGTATCTCATGTGTTCTGGGGAAAACTATAGTGGTGTTAATGGCCTTCAGGGCAACACTTCCTGGTAGTAATGTGATGAAATGGTTTGGGCCTGCACAGCAGAGGCTCAGTGTTGTGGCATTCACTTTTGTACAAGTTATCATATGTATCCTCTGGTTAACAATTTCACCTCCTTTTCCATTCAAGAACTTTAAACAATTTAAGGACAGAATCATATTAGAGTGCACTCTGGGTTCAGCTGTAGGCTTTTGGGCTGTTCTTGGGTACATTGGACTTCTGGCCATGTTATGTTTTATTCTTGCTTTTCTGGCTCGGAAACTGCCTGATAATTTCAATGAAGCCAAATTTATCACCTTCAGCATGCTGATATTCTGTGCAGTATGGTCACCTTTTATTCCAGCATATGTCAGCTCTCCTGGGAAGTTCAGTGTTGCTGTGGAGATATTTGCTATCCTGGCCTCCAGTTTTGGACTGCTCATTTGTATATTTTTTCCAAAATATTATATTATCTTAGTGAAACCTGAAAAGAATACAAAAAAGGAGATGATGGGGAAGGGGGCACAGAAGTCATTTTGAAAACATAAAATATAATTATGGAAAATGTCATTATATACTGAACAAAAATATAAACGCAAAGTTTTTCTATGTACACAAAAGACTATTTCTCACAAATATTGTTCACAAATCTGTCTAAATCTGTGTTAGTGAGCACTTCTCCTTTGCCGAGATAATCCATCCCACCTCACAGGTGTGGCATGTCAAGATGCTGATTAGACAGCATGAATATTGCACAGATGTGCTCTTGGCTGGCCACAATAAAAGGCCACTCTGAAATGTGCAGTCTTGCTTCATTAGGGGGTCAGAAAACCAGTCGGTATCTGGTGTGACCACCATTTGCCTCACGCAGTGCAACACATCTCCTTCGCATAGAGTTGATCAGGTTGATGATTGTGGCCTGTGGAATGTTGGTCCACTCCGCTTCAATGGCTGTACGAAGTTGCTGGATACACAACTGGAACACACTGTGGTATATGCCGATCCAGAGCATCCCAGACATGCTCAATGGGTGACATGTCCGGTGAGTATGCTGGCCATGCAAGAACTGGGATGTTTTCAGCTTCCAGGAATTGTGCACAGATCCTTGCAACATGGGGCCGTGCATTACCATGCTGCAACATGAGGTGATGGTCGTGGATGAATGGCACCTGTGTTCATTGTCCATAACATACGCCTGCCCATACCATAACCCCACCGCCACCATGGGCCACCCGATCCATAACGTTGGCATGAGCAAACCACTCACCCACACGACGGCACACACGCTGTCTGCCATCTGCCCTGAACAGTGAAAACCGGGATTCATCCGTGAAGAGAACACCTCTCCAACATGCCAGACGCCATCGAATGTGAGCATTTGCCCACTGAAGTCGGTTACGACGCCGAACTGCAGTCAGGCAGAGACCCCGATGAGGACGACAAGCATGCAGATAAGCTTCCCTGAGACGATTTGTGCTGAAATTCTTTGATTCTCAGACGATCTTGAAGGTGAACAAGCTGGATGTGGAGGTCCTGGGCTGGTGTGGTTACACGTGGTCTGTGGTTGTGAGGCCGGTTGCATGTACTCAAAACTTGCGACATCTGTGGCATTGTGCTGTGTGATAAAACTGAACATTTCAGAGTGGCCTTTTATTGTGGCCAGCCTAAGGCACACCTGTGCACTAATCATGCTGTCTAATCAGCATCTTGATATGCCACACCTGTGAGGTGGGATGGATTATCTCGGCAAAGGAGAAGTGCTCACTAACACAGATTTAGACAGATTTGTGAACAATATTTGTGGGAAAGGGTCTTTTGTGTTTATAGAAAAAGTTTTAGATCTTTGAGTTCAGCTCATGAAAAATGGGAGCAAAAACAAAAGTGTTGCGTTTATATTTTTGCTCAGTGAAATTTCGACATAAATTCGAGATAGCTTTAAATACAACCTGATCAACAATTATATAATTTGTTGTGGTTAGAACAATAAATTTTAATTTCTGTGTGTGTGTGTGATCAGTGTATTTCGTACTGTATTTACACCTTAAAGGAGATGCATGCATCATTCAGAGCATTAATGACATGTAGTGTCAAACAACTATATGTTTTTTTAAGAAACAGCTCAGTAAAAGCATCTTAAGCAGAGATTGGAGTTACGCTCCCTCTGTGTGTGCTGTAATCTAAGCTTCTTTGTTCGTTGTTGTGGTAGCTGGTCTGGCTGCTTGTGTATCTTAGTGTATGTAACTCCATTTGCCTGAGTCCCATTGGTATAATTATGATTATTTTTCCAAGCCTCTACTGTCTTGCTTGAAACATGCTTGGGAACCCTCTGGCAATCACCGTCAATCTTTTTTTTTTTTCTTTTTTTTTTTAACTTAGGGCCATGTCATGGTGGCAGCAGACAAAGCAGGACTCTGCATGCTTCCCTTTTTCAGCAACCTTTTCTAGTGTTTCCAGGTTTGATGAGACCTGTACTCACCCCAGCATGTTCCCGGTCTACCCCGGGGTCTCCTACCAATTGGACATGCCTGAAAAACATATAAAGAAAGGTGTCCAGAGGCATCTTGATCAGATCCCCAACCACCTTAACTGGCCTTTTTTGTTGCAAAAGAGCATTGGCATAACTCTTAGCTCCCTCTGGATGTCTGAGTGCTTCTCCCAGTCTCAAAGAGTGAGCCCAGCCATCATATAGAGAAAACTAATTTCAGCCATTTATATAATAATAATCACAAACAAATTTGGGAAAGAGGAACAACTCTGGCTTAGGCCAAAACCTAGGGAAATTTGTTTGACTTTGTGCACTGTCTCAGACCGCCATGGAACACCAAAGAGGCATGTCAGCCAAGGCAGCCCAACAATGTTCAGATCTCCGACATCTCAGGGCAAATCTCATCCACACTTTACACTTTACCATCAGGGAGCTTTTTGACTACCTGGGATACAACTCTTTAAGATATGTTTGAGGTTATTTCTGAGACTTGAACTCTGTCTCCTCCACAACCAACATGCTGGTTGAGTTCAGCAGGTCCTCAAAATGCTCTTTCCACCATTCAACAACATCCCCAGTCCAGGTTAGCAATTCTTCTCCATTGCCAAAAGTAGCCAGAGCCAAACTTATTCAGCTTTTCCTGAGTTGCTAAGGGTTTGCCAGAGCTTACTTGAGGCCCCATAAAAGTCCACCTACAAAGTCTCTTCAAACCCTCTCCACACCCAGGCTTTTGCTTTGGCGACTTCCATCGCTTTTGCACCCCAGTATTTTACTTGTCTGTTGCTTCAGGAGACCCCTAGACAACCAAGACCAGAAGACCTCTCCCTTTAGCTTGATGCCCCCCTTCAACTGCCCAGCAACAGTTAGCAAGTACCTGGTTAAAAAAGTAGAGCATTTAGCAACTGAAAAGATGTGGGAGATATAGGCAACAATACAGGTATAGTGACATTCAATACTACACAAAACTAAGACTTAAAAGGTGACATGTCAATTTTAGAAATGATAGCCTTGTATTGTAGTCTGATTTCAAAAGCATGCCATTTTTAACCAAACACACAAAAAAACAATATTATTATTTAAAAATAATGCATCAAATATGCCAAACGTATACTGACACATAATTCTGAAGTATGCTACATAAATGTATGCACAATCTTTGAAAAGCATATCAAGGTTAAAGCCCCAGTGTGAAAAAAATGTATTTAATTTGAGTGTATTTAAAATTGCTCCAATTTCATTGTGTACAGGAAAATGAGAAATCCCTGGCAATATTGCAGTCATCTTGTTTTCACCCCATTCATTCTGAGGCTTCTTTGGTCACAGTCATGGAGGGAGAAGGGAGGGATTGAGGGCATATATATGCAGCCAATACAAATCACAAGGTCAGAAATTATAAAAGATTCTGTATGCAACATTCATACTATAATATAGCATGCAACCATTTGCCATGGCACGAAAAAAGTGAATTATTGGCATCCTGAGCAGAGAACACAGTCACACTACCTCTGTGTGTGTTTTAATTAGAGCTTCTCTGTGGTTTGTTGTGGAAAGCCAGTTGGTGTGTGCATGTTAGTGTATTTGTGTATCCCAGTGGCCTGTTCATCGCTGCTGCTTTGCACTGTGCACATATGACAGTTGGTGCTACTATCAGGATGCCGTCATCGTGGAAGCATAGTGTCCACCCTCTGTCTGGGTCTTGAGTTAAGACTGTTAGCTCTGTCAGCAATGTTGATGTTGTTTATAGTGCTGTTTATGGAATTAGCACTGCTAGATGTTAGCTGTCCTGACGTCATATGTTCTGAAGTTTGCATAGAGCCACTCTAATTATGATGGAAATTACAAAGTACTTTCTTAACTAAATATGTAAATCTGGAACTGAACCTAAAATCATAAAAATGTAGGTAGGAGTGATTTTTTTAGCTCGTATTTTTCCTTTTAGTTTCTCAGGTACACAATGTCATCACCTTAACTTTGTGTATAGAGTCTGCAAGCAAAATAAAAATAAAAGGTGTGAAGCATTTCTGTTACTTGTATTTGAAATGTGAATTTCCTTTACTTTGGGTATTTTATAATTGGTTATTTTAGAAAAAAAAGAAATCAAATGTAATTTGAACAAGACAGTTTAGAATAGAGTGATTTCAAAATTGTCAAAAACATACTTTTTTTTTCAATTATTCATAATACAAAATAAAAATAACAATAATAATAATAAAACCAGGTCAAAATCTAGTATATTACTGGACTGTGTGTGAAACAAGTCAGGGCTTTTACTTTGAAATGGCCAATTTTAACTTGAACCAGGAAGTGTAGAGGTAGATAATGTATCATTTTATACTAAAGGTGAAAATAAGGTCAGTTACACAAGGTTTAGAAAGCAGCTAGTCAAATATCAGATTTGGCAGGGAAAGGACCCATAAGAGGTGTTTAGATAAATTGAGTGGTTCGTGCGTAAGACAAGCCTTGGGAGGTTAAATAAGGAAGAGCATTCTGGGTTAGGGTGACCTGACCATTGGTACGGATGTGCCAAGTTTCGCAATAGAAATGGTTATTTTTGCTAGAAAGACAAAGAAAAATAGAAAGTATTGACGCACGAACTTCAGCTCTAGGAATAAGTAGGAAACCAGGCGAACTTAGGATTCCCAGAAAATGCGACCCAAGCGTGTTCACACACACACACACACACACATGAGCGAGCAAACGCAGAGTATAAAAAGCGCCTGAAGGGTGATTGTTCAGGGCTGTTTCCAACTGATTTTTTCGTGTAGACTAGTATACTGTTGTATGCTAACGTTCTGCGATTATGGAAGGGCACCCTGTCAGCTTGCGCCTTCCTCAGGGTGGAAGGGCACCCTGAGGAAGGCGCAAGCCGACACGTGTTGGTGTTTTTAACGACTCTTGCCCATTGAATAAAGGCTTTTTAACTTTTCAAAACTGACCTGAGTGCCTGGACTTTGATTTTTTTGATTTTCTGGATTTTCAACCCTTCCATGAGCACCGGTGGTTTGAGGGACACCAGCAACGCTCCTGTTATCCTCTTCTTCGGCAAATAAAAACCCAAAATACTTGAACTACCTCACTTTAGGCAGTATCTCTCTGCCAACCTGGAGGGGGCAATCCACCGGTTTCTAGCAGAGAATCATGGCCTCTTATTTGGAGGTGCTGACTCTTATCCCAACCACTTCACACTCTGCTGCAAACTGCCCCAGTGCATGCTTGAGGTCATGGAGTGATGAAGCCAAGGGAACCACATCATCTGCAAAAAGCAGAGATATAATTCTGAGGTCCCCAAATTGAACCCCTTCCTCCCCCCAGCTGTGCCTTGAGATCCTGTCTATGAATATTACAAACATGTTCAGTGACAAGGGGCAACCCTGGCAGAGGTTAACACCCACTGAGAACGTGTTTGACTCTGTGCTGAGTATGAAGACGCAGCTCTCACTTTAGTCATACAGGGACTGGATGACTGGTAGCAATGTGCCTGGTATCCCATAGTCCTGCAAGTCCACAAAACACAAGTAGACTGGATGGACAAAATCCCATGACCCCTCTAGCAGCCTTACAAGGGTTAAGAGCTGGTCCACTGTTCAACAGCCAGGACGGAATTCACATTGCTTCTCCTGAATCCAAATTTCAATCAGTCAGAGGCTCCTTTCCAGCAACCTGGAGAAACTTTAACCAGGGGGCTTAGCAGTGGTCCCCTTTTTTGATAATGGGGACCATCACCCCAGGCTGCAAAGGTGCAGGCATCATACCCGACCTCCATGCGACACTGAAAAGGCATCTCAGCCAAGACAGCCCAACCAGAGCCTTTAGCATCTCAGGGTGAATCTCATCAACACCTGGCACCTTGCTGCTGGGGAGTCTTCAAACTCTACCTCCTCCACAGTGGATGTGACAGCCAAGTTCAGGAGTTCCTGAAAGTGCTCCTTCCACTGCTCATCGATATCCTCAGTTCGGGTCAGCAGTTCTCCTTCTCTGCTGAGTACAACTTGAGACAAACCCAAGAAGTTTTTTCAGGTGATAATATTGTATGTAACACTTCTTTCACTGTCCCCAAGAGGCACTTTAATCAAGTCAAAACAAAACCAGAAAAGTGCACTCAGATGCAGATCAAGGCTGATCGCTGCCATTCTTGACGATTAATGATTCCAGCAGATGTGGTGCAGCACGTTTCAGAAGAGTCTAAAAAGCTAAGAAAAATATCTAACTAATTTATTTTTGACGAAGCTGTGGTGTGTTGCACAAAGCAGACCGAGTTCACTGTATGTAAACTATAGATACAATATAATTATGAGGATGAATGCATTTTTAAAACACAGCCACAAATCATGACTGAACTTTGAACAGCATTAGCTTTGTCTGTAGGCCACGGTACATCAAAGAAGGAAATAACAACAATGAAAAAATTCAAAAAGACAAAAATGGAAATGTTATGTTATGTTATGCTATGTTACTACATAGCCTATTCACTTACTTTGGGTTGAAGCACCATGTGGTGGATGTAACAAAACTGGGTCGCAGCCATGGTGGCTGGAACACAGTGCAGTAGCGCTCAGTGGAATTGGCTCCATCCTGTTCACTTACTGTCAAGATGGTGTCAAAAATGACAACAAATTGACTTATTCATATGGTATCCTGCCTAACTTTAGTGGATCGTAACATATCAGATATAAAATTAATCTGCAGGTGCTCTGGTTCAAAATAAGACCAGACAGTCAGTTTTTTAACCACAGTAAAGGCTTAAGTGTGGCCTACAACAGACTAAGTTAGGCTTTTTTTGTCTGAAGGTAAGTTCAAGTTCTTCTACACACATACACACTAACAACTAAACACATGATCCACTCCAGACAAACATAACAAAAAGCATTACCGTTAATGTAATGTTAATAGTACTGTTGTGAGCCATTTCAGTGTCCCTAATGATTCTTATTTTCTAAATTGTTCATAACCTTTAGCCTGCATTATTTTTTTTATTTTTAATTTATCAATTCAAGTATAATTACATCTCCATAATGTTAAAGGATTAAAAATTAATGTTATTAAAAAAAAACATTGTTGAGAGCATAACAGAGTATTCTTATCCGATAAGATATTTACAATTAAGTTATTCAGAATAGGCAATGGCCAGAAACTGTTTGTTGTTTGGACACCTTCTTCTTGCCCCACCTTGTAGGTCCTCAGAGATAAATCGTCACTGCTCTTACGCTATATTTATTTATTTTTTTGTAAAGGCTGCTCCAAATTGTATAAATAATGGTGCGGATTTTTAATTCGCATTAAGGCACATATAAACTCACCCTGTGGTTTAACTCTCTTAGACAATATGGTGTCCGTGCAGAGGTGGCCAGAGAAGTGTTGGACACTCTTACAGCTGTTGCTGGTGGTGTCTGTCTCTCAGTGTGAGGAGCTGGTGTGCAGACGGAGAGGGGATCCTGAGAACCCCCAGCTATCTAATGATGGAGACATTCTGTTAGGGGGAATCCTCTTTTTTCACAGCAGCTGGAAAACCAGACAGGACACCTACATGCACAAGCCACTGCCACTGCAATGCACCAGGTAAATTATACTGTAGAAATTGATTTTGATTTTGATTTATATGTGGAAGTTCCTAAAGATTCAAAACAGGTACAAATACTACTAATAACATAATAATATATATCAAATTGAATATTAAAATAAGAAATATTACCTTTTGTACGTATGAATACCATTAAAGGCTTTGATTTCCTGTGCTACTCTTGTATTCCAAGAATAAATTGTATGCAATTCCAATATTCATATCTATCAACATCTAGTTTGAATTTAAGAGCTTTCCAGCTTGCCCAGGCTATGCGCTTTGCCATAGAGGAGATTAATAACAGGACAGACCTGCTGCCTGGCATCTCTCTGGGCTATAAGATCTATGATTCCTGTCGCTCCATGGCCACAGCTGTGAGGGTTACCCTGGCTTTGACTAATGGTAATGAGGAGTTATCTGCACCCTCGAAAGCACCATGTACCAGACCAGCTCAAGTGCAGGCCATTATTGGAGAGACCTCTTCCTCTCCTTCCATGGCTATAGCTACTGTAATCGGACCCTTTCATATCCCAATGGTGGGTAAGATCGTTCAAAATAAATTAATGAGAATAACTTTATTTAATAGTCATTATAATGTTAACAACAATGAATTGATAATTGAATACTGTTTACTAATTATTAACACTGTAATATTTATGTTAATTTAACAGTTTATTGTTGCAAATATAGTAACATTTTCTCCACCATATTCAGTATTTATTCAGGATTTAACTATTTAACATTTAAGAAATTATTTGCAAAAAAAAAAAATTGATAGACCAAATATTTCTAACACTTGGTTGATTGGTTTTTAAAGTGTTTATACCCATCATTTGTATGTTTATTATACAGTTGCAACTGATGATTTTACTTTGTTAAATGGTTAATAAATATTGTGTAGGGCATCTACAAAAAGTGCACCATTATACTGGACAACTATATAATGTTTATAGACTATTTTAAAAAACAATTATTAACCATTAACAAAGTCTTACAGCTATCTTGTCTGATGTTATATTTTTTTCAACATACAATTTATTTAAGATTTACAAATAAGTTGATCATCATTTTCAGAAAGGCAATAAAGGACATGAAATGATAAAGTTGTAAAGTAAATATTTCTGGCATTGCCAGTAGTTGTAAGTAGTAATTATTTTATATATCATTGTTTTACAGTGAAGTTTTTAAACAAAACACCGACCTTTATTAGTTTGTTTTGTGATTGTGTGTTTTTTTTTTTTTTTTTAAAATATTTATCTCAGCATATTGTTTTTATTTTTATTTTTTTCTTCTAGATCAGCCCCTTTGCCACTTGTGCTTGTCTCAGTGATAAAACCAAGTACCCATCCTTCCTCAGGACAATACCCAGTGACTACTACCAGAGCAGAGCCCTGGCACAGTTGGTCAAGCACTTTGGTTGGACTTGGGTTGGAGCTATTAGATCAAATGATGATTATGGGAACAATGGCATGGCCACATTTACAGAAACAGCCCAGCAGCTGGGCATCTGTCTGGAGTACTCTGTGTCTTTCTTTAGAACAGATCCACCAGACAAAATACAAAAGATAATTGACATTATCAAAGCTTCCACTTCCAAGGTCATTGTTGGTTTCCTTGCCCTTGGCGATATTGTCATGCTAATACATGAGTTGTCTCACCACAACTTGACTGGGTACCAGTGGGTCGGTAGTGAAAGCTGGATCTTTGATCCTGAAACTGCAGCCATAGATAAGCATCACATTCTGGATGGTGCCATAGGCCTGTCCATCCCCAAAGCACATGTCAGTGGCATGAGAGAGTTCATATTGGATGTGAAGCCTCTCAATACATCTGGTAATGAAATGTTTACAGAGTTTTGGGAGACATTATTCAGCTGTAAGTTCAAGCAGTCAAAGTCATCCACAGAGAATCAGAGAGAATGTACTGGACATGAAGATCTGACTGGAGTGCAGAACAGCTTCACTGATATGTCACTCATGCCTATATTAAACAACGTCTATAAAGGAGTGTATGCTGTGGCCCACGCACTTCACAGTATTCTTAGTTGTAACTTAACATGTAACATGACTGTACAGCTAGATCCATATACGGTGAGTTCATAAATAAATCACGATCATGGTATATTGCCACCAGGCCTACAAGCTCTTTGTCAGATAATAATCTACACTGATTCATATCTTCTTAGATTTTACAGCACATAAAAAGGATTCATTTCAAAACAAAGGAAGGAGAGGAGGTTTACTTTAATGAGAATGGAGACCCAGCAGCAAAGTATGAAATTATAAACTGGCAGCCAACAGAAAATGGCATTGTGGACTTTGTCACAGTTGGTTTTTATGATGCATCTTTACCTGCAGACAAACAGCTGAATCTGCAAAATAAGTCTTTAATTTGGGCAAACAACTCACAACAGGTGAGCTATTGTAATATTTATACAGTCTATTTTAACAGTTAAAATTTTCATATGGTAGTAGTTGTTGTTGTATCATGATGTTTTTTATGTATCAAAATGCACAATAGCACCTTACAAGGACAACACCTTGTCAAAGGGAATGCCAATAGTTTTCTCATAATCATTTTGTCTATGTAGGTGCCTGTGTCAGTTTGCAGTGAGAAGTGTCGTCCAGGAACTCGTAAGGTTCTCCAGAAAGGAAAGCCTGTCTGCTGCTATGACTGTTTAACATGTGCAGAGGGAGAGATAAGCAACATTACAGGTGTAGTATTATTTTGTCCTTTTAAAATTATATTTAATAAAAGAGCTCACTCAAACTAGCAGTCTTTAATTTGTTTCCCACCTCCTAATAGTAAGCAGGCAGATTATTGCAATTATTGAGATAGAGAGTGAACGAAATTGTGTGTGCAACTGGACTGAAAATTGACATTTGAAAAAAAAGAAGTCACAATGCTCAGTTATTAGAAACAAATATCTGTAAAATATATATACCTGCTGAGGTTTTGACATCCCTCTTTCTAAAACTGCAATTATTGAGATTAGGTGAAATTGTGTTTGCTATTGGACTGAAAATTAAATTGAAAAAAATATTCCAGTACTTAGTTGTTACAAAATAAAACATAGCAAATACAACCAAAAATAAAACTGTCATAAGGCCTTCCATTTATTTAATGGGAATTATGTGCTGTATGTCTTATAGAGAGAAAAACATCAAATGTACCTGACAAGGCTTGCACCTGTTTTAAAATCAATTTTTCAGATTCTATCACCTGTGTGCGATGCCACCCTGAGTTCTGGTCAAATGACAGAAGAGATGCCTGTTTAAAGAAGGAAGTAGAGTTTCTATCATATAAAGAGATCATGGGAGCACTGCTCACTGCAGCGTCCTTGCTGGGAACATGCATCACTGCTGTTGTGGCATTTACTTTCTTCAGATTCAGGAAAACTCCTATTGTTAGGGCCAACAACTCTGAGCTGAGCTTCCTGCTGCTCTTCTCCTTGACTCTGTGTTTCCTGTGTTCTCTGACCTTCATCGGCCGGCCCTCTGAGTGGTCCTGCATGCTGCGACACACAGCATTTGGCATCACCTTTGTCCTCTGTATCTCATGTGTTCTGGGGAAAACTATAGTGGTGTTAATGGCCTTCAGGGCAACACTTCCTGGTAGTAATGTGATGAAATGGTTTGGGCCTGCACAGCAGAGGCTCAGTGTTCTGGGTTTCACTTTTGTACAAGTTATCATATGTATCCTCTGGTTAACAATTTCACCTCCTTTTCCATTCAAGAACTTTAAACAATTTAAGGACAGAATCATATTAGAGTGCACTCTGGGTTCAGCTGTAGGCTTTTGGGCTGTTCTTGGGTACATTGGACTTCTGGCCATGTTATGTTTTATTCTTGCTTTTCTGGCTCGGAAACTGCCTGATAATTTCAATGAGGCCAAATTTATCACCTTCAGCATGCTGATATTCTGTGCAGTATGGATCACCTTTATTCCAGCATATGTCAGCTCTCCTGGGAAGTTCAGTGTTGCTGTGGAGATATTTGCTATCCTGGCCTCCAGTTTTGGACTGCTCATTTGTATATATTTTTTCCAAAATATTATATATTATCTTAGTGAAACCTGAAAAGAATACAAAAAAGGAGATGATGGGGAAGGGGGCACAGAAGTCATTTTGAAAACATAAAATATAATTATGGAAAATGTCATTATATACTGAACAAAAATATAAACGCAAAGTTTTTCTATGTACACAAAAGACTATTTCTCACAAATATTGTTCACAAATCTGTCTAAATCTGTGTTAGTGAGCACTTCTCCTTTGCCGAGATAATCCATCCCACCTCACAGTTGTGGCATATCAAGATGCTGATTAGACAGCATGAATATTGCACAGGTGTGCCTCAGGCTGGCCACAATAAAAGGCCAGTAAAGCAAGACTGCACATTTCAGAGTGGCCTTTCGTTGATAATTGTGGCCTGTGGAATGTTGGTCCACTCCTCTTCAATGGCTGTGCAAAGTTGCTGGATATTAGCAAGAACTGGAACACACTGTGGTATATGCCAATCCAAAGCATCCCAAACATGCTCAATGGGTGACATGTCCGGTGAGTATGCTGGCCATGCAAGAACTGGGATGTTTTAAGCTTCCAGGAATTTTGCACAGATCCTTGCAACATGGGGCCGGGCATTATCATGCTGCAACATGAGGTGATGGTCGTGGATGAATGGCACAACAATGGGCCACACGATCTCGTCACGGTATCTCTGTGCATTCAAAATGCCATCAATAAAATGCACCTGTGTTCGTTGTCTATAACATATGCCTGCCCATACCATAACCCCACCGCCACCATGGGCCACTCGATCCACAACGTTGGCATCAGCAAACCGCTCACACACACGACGCCACACACGCTGTCTGCCATCTGCGTTGAACAGCGAAAACCGGGATTCATCCGTGAAGAGAACACCTCTCCAACATGCCAGACACCATCGAATGTGAGCATTTGCCCACTGAAGTCGGTTATGACGCCGAACTGCAGTCAGGCAGAGACCCCGATGAGGATGACAAGCATGCAGATAAGCTTCCCTGAGACGGTTTGTGCTGAAATTCTTTGGTTATTTAAACCGATTGTTGCAGCAGCTGTCCGGGTGGATGGTCTCAGACGATCTTGAAGGTGAACATGCAGCATGTGGAGGTCCTGGGCTGGCATGGTTACACGTGGTCTGTGGTTGTGAGGCCGGTTGGATGTACTCAAAACTTGCAACATCTGTGGCATTGTGCTGTGTAATAAAACTGAACATTTCAGAGTGGCCTTTTATTGTGGCCAGCCTAAGGCACACCTGTGCAATAATCATGCTGTTTAATCAGCATCTTGATATGCCACACCTGTGAGGTGGGATGGATTATCTCGGCAAAGGAGAAGTGCTCACTAACACAGATTTAGACAGATTTGTGAACAATATTTGTGGGAAAGGGTCTTTTGTGTTTATAGAAAAAGTTTTAGATCTTTGAGTTCAGCTCATGAAAAATGGGAGTAAAAACAAAAGTGTTGCGTTTATATTTTTGCTCAGTGAAATTTCGACATAAATTCGAGATAACTTTAAATACAACTTGATCAATTATATAATTTGTTGTGGTTAGAACAATAACTTTTAATTTCTGTGTGTGTGTGTGATCAGTGTATTTCGTACTGTATTTACACCTTAAAGGAGATGCATGCATCATTCAGAGCATTAATGACATGTAGTGTCAAACAACTATATGTTTTTTTAAGAAACAGCTCAGTAAAAGCATCTTGAGCAGAGATTGGAGTTACGCTCCCTCTGTATGTGCTGTAATCTAAGCTTCTTTGGTCGTTGTTGTGGTAGCTGGTCTGGCTGCTTGTGTATCTTAGTGTATGTAACTCCATCACGTGATGACATCATATCAATTCTTTGCACAACAATATGTTATTTGCCAATATTACAAAGTCTGCCATAATGTCATTTCAATATAATATATATATATATATATATATATATATATATATATATATATATAATATATATACACACATATCATTCTCCTCACACTTGGCTGCAACTCACCCCAGTGAGTGCTGGAGGTCACAGCCTGATGAAACCAATAGAATCACACTGTCTACAGATAGGAGAGTTGCATCCAGGAGGTCCTGAGACGCTCCCTTGCCCTCAGTTTTGCCCTGAGAGCCTGTCCATTAATATCACAAACACAGTTTATTAGAGACAAACCACCAACAACCCCACAAAAAAGTGAGAGTCCTTGTACTCTATACTCCTGCAGTACCCCCACAGGACTGCCCTGGGGACACAGTCCTAAGCCTTTTCCACGTCCATAAAACACGTTACACCGCCAAGACAGAGTGCACATTGCTCCCCATGGATATCAGTCAGTCAGAGCCTTGTTTCCAGCACCCTGCAATAATGTTTGTCATGAATGCTGAGCAGTGTGAATAAACCTGATAATTGGAACACAATTACTGGTCTCTTTCTATGAAAATGGGAACCACCTTCCCAGTCTGCCAATGTGCAAGCACTGTCCCGACCTCCATGCAATACTAGAGAGGTATGTGCGCTAATATCAGTCCAGATTCTTCAGCATCTCAGGCTAATGTCAACCAAACCTGGCCCCTTACCACTGAGGAGCTTCTTGACTGTACAATTTCTGCCAGGGATATTTGTGAAGTGTTCCCTAATCTTCAAAGTATGCCTTCTCCACAGAGGACATGTTGCTTGGGTTCAGGAGATTTAAAGTGCTCTCTCCACCATTTGACAATCTTTTCAGTTTAGATCCACACTTTTCATACCCTGCCAGCAACAGCAATGTGTCAAGCCCTGTTTTCCCTTCCTGAGTTCTCTAATGGTTTGCCAGAACTTTCCTGAGGCTGACCGAAAGCCCTTCTTTCTAGCCTCCCCGAACTCCTCCCACACTCAGATTTTTGTTCTGGCAATCATTGTGGGGGCAGCCCCTCTGGCCCCCCAGTACTTGCACAGCACCCACATCACTGCAGAAGCCCTACCAAACTGCCCATAGTCCTGCAAGTCCACAAAACACAAGTAGACTGGATGGACAAAATCCCATGACCGCTCTAGCAGCCTTACAAGGGTTAAGAGCTGGTCCACTGTTCAACAGCCAGGACGGAATCCACATTGCTTCTCCCGAATCCAAATTTCAACAATCCGTCGGAGCCTCCTTTCCAGCAACCTGGAGAAACTTTAACCAGGGGGCTTAGCAGTGGTCCCCTTTTTTTGATAATGGGGACCATCACCCCAGGCTGCAAAGGTGCAGGCATCATACCCGACCTCCATGCGACACTGAAAAGGCATCTCAGCCAAGACAGCCCAACCAGAGCCTTTAGCATCTCAGGGTGAATCTCATCAACACCTGGCACCTTGCTGCTGGGGAGTCTTCAAACTCTACCTCCTCCACAGTGGATGTGACAGCCAAGTTCAGGAGTTCCTGAAAGTGCTCCTTCCACTGCCCAACGATATCCTCAGTTCAGGTCAGCAGTTCTCCTTCTCTGCTTAGCACAACCTGAGATAAACCCAAGAAGTTTTTTTCAGGTGATAATATTGTATGTAACACTTCTTTCACTGCCCCCAAGAGGCACTTTAATCAAGTCAAAACAAAACCAGAAAAGTGCACTCAGATGCAGATCAAGGCTGATCGCTGCCATTCTTGACGATAAATGATTCCAGCAGATGTGGTGCAGCACGTTTCAGAAGAGTCTAACAAGCTAAGAAACATTTCTAACTAATTTATTTTTGACGAAGCTGTGGTGTGTTGCACAAAGCAGACCGAGTTCACTGTATGTAAAATATATAGATACAATATAATTATGAGGATGAATGCATTTTTAAAACACAGCCACAAATCTTTGATCCATGTCATTCATGACTGAACTTTGAACAGCATTAGCTTTGTCTGTAGGCCACGGTACATCAAAGAAGGAAATAACAACAATGAAAAAATTCAAAAAAGACAAAAATGGAAATGTTATGTTATGTTATGCTATGTTACTACATAGCCTATTCACTTACTTTGGGTTGAAGCACCATGTGGTGGATGTAACAAAACTGGGTCGCAGCCATGGTGGCTGGAACACAGTGCAGTAGCACTCAGTGGAATTGGCTCCATCCTGTTCACTTACTGTCAAGATGGTGTCAAAAATGACAACAAATTGACTTATTCATATGGTATCCTGCCTAACTTTAGTGGATCGTAACATAATTATCAGATATAAAATTAATCTGCAGATGCTCCGGTTCAAAATAAGACCAAACATTCCTATGGATGTCAGTCTTTTTAACTACAATAAAGGCTAAGTTATGCTTTTTGTTTGAAGGTAAGTTCAAGTTCTTCAGAAACTTTGCAACACCAACCAGATGCTGAAGAGAAGTGAGGAGTCAATGATGGTTTAAATGAGTCGATGAAACAGTTTTTCCAACAATTTTGAATCACGGTACGGTATTTGAAATTAGTTGCAGACAGAAAGATCCATACACTCTCACACACACATACACACACAGACACACATGCACACAAACGACTAAACACATGATCCACTCCAGGCAAACATAACCATAAGCATTACCGTTCATGTAATGTTAATAGTACTGTTGTGGGGCATTTCAATTTCCATAATGATTCCTATTTTCTAAATTTTTCATCACCTTTAGCCTGCATTATTTTTAAATTTTTGAAATTACAATTATCAATTCAAGTATAAATGCATCTCCATAATGTTAAAAGGTTATTAAAAAAACATTGTTGAGAGCACATCTGAATATTCTTATCCGATAAGATATACAGTAAAGTTATTCAGAATAGGCAATGGCCAGAAACTGTTTGTTGTTTGGACACCTTCTTCTTGCCCCACCTTGAAGGTCCTCAGAGATAAATCGTCACTGCTCTTACGCTATATTTATTTATTTTTTTGTAAAGGCTGCTCCAAATTGTATAAATATCAGTCTGAATTTTTAATTCACATTAAGGCACATATAAACTCACCCTGTGGTTTAACTCTCTTAGACAGTATGTTGTCCACGCAGAGGTGGCCAGAGAAGTGTTGGACACTCTTACAGCTGTTGCTGGTGGTGTCTGTCTCTCAGTGTGAGGAGCTGGTGTGCAGACGGAGAGGGGATCCTGAGAACCCCCAGCTATCTAATGATGGAGACATTTTCTTAGGGGGAATCTTGTCTTTCCACAGAAGCTGGAAAACCAGACAGGACCACTACATGAACAAACCACTGCCACTGCAATGCACCAGGTAAATTATACTGTAGAAATTGATTTTGATTTTGATTTATATATGGAAGTTCGTGAAGATACAAAACAGGTACAAATACTATTAATAACATAATAAGATATATATCAAATTGAATATTAAAATAATATTGCCTCTTGTACATATTAATACCATTAAAGGCTTTGATTTCCTGTGCTACTGTTGTATTCCAAGAATAAATTGTTTGCAATTCCAATATTCATATCTATCAACATCTAGTTTGAATTTAAGAGCTTTCCAGCTTGCCCAGGCTATGCTCTTTGCAATAGAGGAGATTAATAACAGGACAGACCTGCTGCCTGGCATCTCTCTGGGCTATAAGATCTATGATTCCTGTCGCTCCATGGCCACAGCTGTGAGGGTTACCCTGGCTTTGACTAATGGTAATGAGGAGTTATCTGCACCCTCGAAAGCACCATGTAGCAGACCAGCTCAAGTGCAGGCCATTATTGGAGAGACCTCTTCCTCTCCTTCCATGGCTATAGCTACTGTAATCGGACCCTTTCATATCCCAATGGTGGGTAAGATCGTTCAAAATGAATTAATGAGATTAACTTTAGTTAATAGTCATTTTAATGTTAACAACAATGAATTGATAATTGAATATTTTTTACTAATTATTAACACTGTAATATTTATGTTAATTTAACAGTTTATTGTTGCAAATATAGTAACATTTTCTCCACCATATTCAGTATTTATTCAGGATTTAATTATTTAACATTTCAGAAATTATTTGCAAAAAAATGTTAACGGACCAGATATTTGTAACACTTTGTTGATTGGTTTTTAAAGTGCTTATACCCATCATTTGTATGTTTATTATACAGTTGCAACTGATGATTTTACTTTGTTAAATGGTTAATAAATATTGTGTAGGGCATCTACGAAAAAGTGCACCATTATACTGGACAACTATATAATGTTTATAGACTATTTTAAAAAAAAACAATTATTAGCCATTAACAAAGGCTTACAACTATCTTGTCTGATGTTATATTTTAAGATTTACATATAAGTTGATCATCATTTTCAGATAGGCAAGAAAGGACATGAAGTGATAAAGTTGTAAAGTAAATATTTCTGGCATTACCAATAGTTTTAAGTAGTAATTATTTAATATATCATTGTTTTACAGTGAAGTTGTTGAACAAATCACTGACATTTACAATACATTAACCATTTATCAATTATGATTATTTGTGAGTGTTTCCACATTGTAGTGTGTTTTGTGATTGTATTATATTTCAAATATTTATCTCAGGATATTGTTTTGCTTTTGCGTTTTTTCTTCTAGATCAGCCACTTTGCCACTTGTGCTTGTCTCAGTGATAAAACCAAGTACCCATCCTTCCTCAGGACAATACCCAGTGACTACTACCAGAGCAGAGCCCTGGCACAGCTGGTCAAGCACTTTGGTTGGACTTGGGTTGGAGCTATTAGATCAAATGATGATTATGGGAACAATGGCATGGCCACATTTACAGAAACAGCCCAGCAGCTGGGCATCTGTCTGGAGTACTCTGTGTCTTTCTTTAGAACAGATCCACCAGACAAAATACAAAAGATAATTGACATTATCAAAGCTTCAACTTCCAAGGTGATTGTTGCTTTCCTCGCCATTGGCGATATTGCCATGCTAATACACGAGATATCTCACCACAACTTGACTGGGTACCAGTGGGTCGGTAGTGAAAGCTGGATCTTTGATCCTGAAACTGCAGCCATAGATAAGCATCACATTCTGGATGGTGCCATAGGCCTGTCCATCCCCAAAGCACATGTCAGTGGCATGACAGAGTTTATACTGGATGTTAAGCCTCTCAATTCATCTGGTAATGAACTATTTACAGAGTTTTGGGAGACATTATTCAGCTGTAAGTTCAAGCTGTCAAAGTCATCCACAGAGAATCAGAGAGAATGTACTGGACATGAAGATCTGACTGGAGTGCAGAACAGCTTCACTGATATGTCGCTCATGCCTATCTTTAACAACGTCTATAAAGGAGTGTATGCTGTGGCCCACGCACTTCATAGTATTCTTAGTTGTAACAAAACATGTAACATGACGGTACAGCTAGATCCATATACGGTGAGTTCATAAATAAACCACGATCATGGTGAATCTCCACCAGGCCTACAAGCTCTTTGTCAGATAATGATCTGCACTGATTCATGTCTTTTTAGATCTTACAACACATAAAAAGGGTTCACTTCAAAACAAAGGAAGGAGAGGAAGTTTACTTTAATGAGAATGGAGACCCAGCAGCAAAGTATGAAATTATAAACTGGCAGCCAACAGAAAATGGCATTGTGGACTTTGTCACAGTTGGTTTTTATGATGCATCTTTACCTGCAGACAAACAACTGAATCTGCAAAATAAGTCTTTAATTTGGGCAAACAACTCACAACAGGTGAGCTATTGTAATGTTCGTATAGTCTATTTTAAAATTTAAAAATTGTGATATGTTACAAGATGTTTTATCATAATGCTTGTTTAAGATGCATCAAACTGCTTAACAGAACCTAAAAAAAGACAGCACCTTGTCAACGTGAATGCCAGCGTATTTTCTTTTAATTATTTTGTTCTTGCAGGTGCCTGTGTCAGTTTGCAGTGAAAAGTGTCGTCCAGGAACTCGCAAGGTTCTCCAGAAAGGAAAGCCTGTCTGCTGCTATGACTGTTTAACATGTGCAGAGGGAGAAATAAGCAACATTACAGGTGTAGTATTATTTTGTCATTAGAAAAAAATAAAAAAAAATAAATTATACATATATATATATTTATATATATACCTGTTGAGGTTTTGACATCTCTCTTTCTAAAACTGCAGTTACTGAGATTGGGTGAAATTGTGTTTGGAATTGGACTGAAATTGAAATTGAACAAAAAAAATTAAAAAAAACATTACAGTTCTTAGTTATTAAGAAATAAAACATAGCAAATACAACCATGAATGAAACTGTCATAAGGCCTTCCATTTATTTAATGGGCATTATGTGCTGTATGTCTTATAGAGAGAAAAACATCAAATGTACCTGACAGGGCTTGCACCTGTTTCAAAATCATTTTCAGATTCTATCACCTGTGTGCGATGCCACCCTGAGTTCTGGTCAAATGAGAGAAGAGATGCCTGTGTAAAGAAGGAGGTAGAGTTTCTATCATATGAAGAGATCATGGGAGCACTGCTCACTGCAGCGTCCTTGCTGGGAACATGCATCACTGCTGTTGTGGCATTCACTTTCTTCAGATACAGGAAAACTCCTATTGTTAGAGCCAACAACTCTGAGCTGAGCTTCCTGCTGCTCTTCTCCTTGACTCTGTGTTTCCTGTGTTCTCTGACCTTCATCGGCCGGCCCTCTGAGTGGTCCTGCATGCTGCGACACACAGCATTTGGCATCACCTTTGTCCTCTGTATCTCATGTGTTCTGGGGAAAACTATAGTGGTGTTAATGGCCTTCAGGGCAACACTTCCTGGTAGTAATGTGATGAAATGGTTTGGGCCTGCACAGCAGAAACTCAGTGTTCTGGCTTTCACTTTTGTACAAGTTATCATATGTATCCTCTGGTTAACAATTTCACCTCCTTTTCCATTCAAGAACTTTATACAATTTAAGGATAGAATCATATTAGAGTGCACTCTGGGTTCAGCTGTAGGCTTTTGGGCTGTTCTTGGGTACATTGGACTTCTGGCCATGTTATGTTTTTTTCTTGCTTTTCTGGCTCAGAAACTGCCTGATAATTTCAATGAAGCCAAATTTATCACTTTTAGCATGCTGATATTCTGTGCAGTATGGATCACCTTTATTCCAGCATATGTCAGCTCTCCTGGGAAGTTCAGTGTTGCTGTGGAGATATTTGCTATCCTGGCCTCCAGTTTTGGACTGCTCATTTGTATATTTTTTCCAAAATATTATATTATCTTACTGAAACCAGAGAAAAATACAAAAAAGGAGATGATGGGGAAGGGGGCACAGAAGTCATTTTGAAAACATAAAATATAATTATGGAAAATGCCATTATAATTTCGACATAAATTTGAGATAACAGCTTTAAATACAACTTTATCAACAATTATATAATTTGTTGTGGTTAGAACAATAAATTTTAATTTCTGTGTGTGTGTGATCAGTGTATTTCGTACTTTATTTACACCTTAAAGGAGATGCATGCATCATTCAGAGCATTAATGACATGTAGTGGCAAACAACAATATGTTTTATTAAGAAACAGCTGAGTAAAAGCATCTTAAGCAGAGATTGGAGTTACGCTCCCTCTGTGTGTGCTGTAATTTAAGCTTCTTCATTCATTGTCGTGGTAGCTGGTCTGGCTGCTTGTGTTAACTTTCACCATCAATCTTTTTTTTTTTCTTTTTTTTTAACTTAGGGCCATGTCATGGTGGCAGCAGACAAAGCAAGACTCTGCATGCTTCCCTTTTTCAGCAACCTTTTCTAGTGTTTCCAGGTTAGATGAGACATGTACTCACCCCAGCATGTTTCCAGTCTACCCCGGGGTCTCCTACCAGTTGGACATGCCTGAAAAACATACAAAAGGCATCTTGATCAGATCCCCAACCACCTTAACTGGCCTTTTTTGTTGCAAAAGAGCATTGGCATAACTCTTGGCTCCCTCTGGATGCCTGAGTGCTTCACCCAGTCTCAAAGAGTGAGCCCAGCCATCATATAGAGAAAACTCATTTCAGCCATTTATATCCACAATCTCATTCTTTAATTTACTACTCAAAGCTCATGACCATCGGTAAGGGTTGAAACATAGATTGATTGCTAAGTTCAAAGCTTTGCCGTATGGCTTAGCTCCCCCTGCATCACAATATTTCAATGTCCCCATCATGCTGCACCAATCCACCTGTCAATACCATGCTACGTTTTACCTTCACTTATGAACAAGACCCCAAGTAGTCCTTCATTTGGGGTCATAACTCAGTTCCAACCCAGAGGGGGTAATCCAGCATGTTTCAGCAGCAAAACATGGCCTAAAACCTAGAGGTGCTGACTAACCAATCACTCATGTATGTATGTATATATATATATATATATATATATATATATATATATATGCCATCTGCTGGCACATGAACTGACACAGTGACTGAAATAATAGTAATAATAATAAAAATAGTTGTTTGCTCCTCCACTTCTTTGCCCTCATCAGGTGTCTGTTGTCTGAGGTATTCACTTAGCAGCTCATCCGTTGGGGCTATCCACTTGATGTACTCTTGGATTTTGGATGTTTCATCCTGGATAGTGGCTCTGATGCTCATTAGTCCTTGACCTCCCTTTTTCCACTTAGTGTATAGCCTCAAGGTGCTGGACTTGGGGTGGGACCCTCCATGCGTGGTGAGGAGCTTTCTTGTCTTGATATCTGTGGCTTCTATCTCCTCCTTTGGCCAGCTTATGATCCCAGTTGGGTATCTGATGACTGGCAGTGCATACATGTTGATGGCTCGGACATTGTTCTTACCATATATATATATATATATATATATATATATATACATATATATATATATATATATATATATATATATATATATATATATTTATATATATATATATTTATATTCCTCAGTCTTTCATTCATTTTCCATAACCACTTAACCTTAGGGGTTGCAGGAAGATCGGAGCCAATTCCACCAGACATTGGGCACAAGGTGGGGTGATCAGACTACCACAGGGCTGACACATAGAGACAGACATACCATTCAAGGTCACACACACCTATGGCCAATTTAGTGTCACCAGTTAACTTAACCTGCATGTCTTTAGACTGTGGGAGGAAACTGGAGGATCCGCACACAACCCATTCTGACATGGGGAGAGCATGCAGACTCCACACAGAATCCCCCCCACCCCAAACAACCCACAGAAAAAAGTGTTTGCACCAGGAGTACTTTGGTTATGAAAAAACCCTCATGGCTTGTAGGAATGGCCCTAGTACCCTATACTCCCCCCAAAGGACTGCCCTTGGGACACAGTCCTAAGCCTTTTCCAAGTCCATAAAACACATGTTACACGGCAAAGACGGAAAGCACATTGCTCCCCATGAATCTGTGGTTCGACATCAGTCAGAGCCTCATTTCCAGCACCCTGCAATAATGTTTGTCATGGATGCTGAGTAGTGTGATTAAACCTGATAATTGGTGCACAATTTCAAGTCTCCTTTTATAAAACTAGGAACCACAACCCTGTTCTGACACTGTGCAAGCACTGTCCCAACCTCAGCGCAATACTAGAGAGGTGTGTGAGTCAATATCTCTCCAGATCCTCAGGCATCTCAAGCTATTGTCAACCAAACCTGGCCCCTTGCCACTGAGGAGCTTCTTGACTGTACGATTTCTGCCAGGAATGTGTGTGAAGTGTTCCCCTAATCTTCAAACTCTGCCTTCTCTACAGAGGACATGTTGGTTGGGTTAAGGAGTTCTTTAAAGTGCTCTCTCAACCATTTAACAATCTCTTTAGTTTATATTCACATCTCTCATACCCAGCCAACAACAGCAATGTGCCAAGCCCTGTTTTCCCCTCCTGAGTCCTCTAACAGTTTGCCAGATAATCCTGGAGGCCAACCAAAGGTCCTTCTCTAAAGCCTCCCCAAAACTCCTTCCACACTCTGATTTGTGTTCTGGCAACCATTGTGGATGCAGCCCTTCTGACCCCCATGTACTTGCTTGTTGCTTCAGGGTACCCAGTACCAGCCAAGGCAAAAAGGCCTCTTTTTCAGCTTGACAGGCTCCTTCACCTGCCCAAGCACCAAATGTCAGACAGGTAAAGTTAGCAACTAGGTGGTAAACAAAGTAAAGCATGTAGCAGCAAAATAGTTGGAGACCAAAACAGACCTAAAGGAGAATCAATATTGGACTTATATTGATCAGGTTCAATAGCCATATCAGCTTTATAAAGTGATGATGTTCTATGTAATGCTTGTTTCCCTGCCCCCATCCATCCATCCATCCATCCATCTGTTTTCATCTGCTTATCTGGGGCTGTGTCATGGGGGCAGCAGGCAGAGCAAAGCACCCCAGGCTTCCCTCTCCCCAGCAACGCTTTCCAAAACCTCCTTGAGGAACCCAAGGCATTCCCAGGCCAGATGAGATATGTAATCCCTCCAGTGTGCTCTGGATATGCCCCAGGGCCTCCTACCAGTAGGATTCGGCAGAGAACCATGGCCTCAGATTTGGAAGTGCTGACTCTCATCCCAGTTGCTTCACACTCAGCTGCAAATTGCCCCAGTGCATGCTGGAGGTCATGGAGTGATGAAGCCAATAAAACCACATCATCTGTGAAAAGCAGAGATACAATTCTGAGGTCCCCATACTGGACATCTTCCTCCTCATGGCTGCACTTTGAGATCCTGTCCATGAATATCACAAACAGGATTGGTGACAAGAGACAACCCTGGTGGAAGCCAACACCCACTAAGAACATCCTTGACTTTGCGCCAAGCACACAGATGCAGTTTTCACTTTGGTCATACAGGGACCGGATGGCTTGTAGCAGTGAGCCCGGTACCGCACAGTCCAGCAGTACCCCCCATAAGACCCTCCAAGGGACGCGGTCAGAAGCCTTCTCCAAGCCCACAAAATACTTGTAGACTGGATGGGCAAACTCCCATGACCTCTCCAGCAGCCTTGCAAGGGTAATGAGCTGGTCCACTGTTCCACGGCCAGGAGGGAATCCTCACTGCTCCTCCTGAATCCAGGGCTCGACAATCGGTCAGAGCCTCAATTCCAGCACCCTGGAGTAAACTTTACCCAAGAGGCTGAGCAGTGTGATATCCTGATAGTTGGAACACACCCTCCGGTAGGCCTGTCACGATAACAAATTTTGCTGGATGATAAATTGTCCCAGAAATTATTGCGATAAACGATAATATTGCCGTTTTGATACCATTTTTCAACAAATATAATAATAATGGTATAATAATGCAAGTACACCATTTTAAAGATAAATAAACTTTCTTAAGAATATCTAAAATTGGAATTTTATTATGAAAAAAGACATTGTAAATATCCAAAATAAATAATCAAAACAACCAAAAACAATAAATAAAATGGACTGTCCATCTCTGTTAACAAAAAATGCACTTGAATAAAAACCACACACAACTGAAACAATAAATAAAGTATAAAGTCTCTGTAAACAAAAGTGCACTTCAATATATATTAAACATTAGGCTCAGACATTAAAATATTTAACAGGCAAAACTTTCAATCCAGTTAGGACCTTTGTAAACAAAAAGTGCAAACTAACAACAAAAACACTCCATATGAATAAAAGCAGGTGCCTCAACAGGCCATATGCAAATCTGTAGCTACTTTAGTTTGGCAGATTTCAAGCAACAAAGACCAACATGTTGACCTTCTGTGGCTTGAGGTAGGATCTCTCAGGAATAGCAATGTTGCCAGCTGTGCTAAACATTCTTGTGGTACTTGTTGCACAAATGCACATGTATTTTTGGGCCAACTTAGCAATCAAAGGATATCTTCTTTGATTGTCACGCCACCACATCAAGGGATCACAAGATGCATCAAGTACATCTTCTTGGAGGAACTTGGTCAGCTCTGCATCAGCCTGCACTCTTTTTGGAACTGCAGCCTGGGCCTGACCTGTGAGATGAGCTCTTCTGTTTTGACGAACTCAGCCTCTTCTTCTTGGTGGGCACGGCAGCAGGAGGTTCATCTTCGTTTCCTCCAGCAGCTTTGCTACAGCTCTCACCACTGGCACCTTCTCCACTTCCTTCTGGCTCTTTTAAGTCCAGTAGCTCTTGCACAAGCTGATGTTTGACATCATCCAATGCATCTGCCTTCTCCATGCTGCCACGATACCTTGGATCCAAGATGGTGGCCTTTCTCAGGAGGACTTGGATTGCAGGTGAGCTGTATTTTTCAGTCAGTACCCTGCAAATGTTTTGTTTAATACTGGCTGTCAGTGCAGTGTTGTCAGGGCCTGGAGAGAGAAGGTCGCCTTTAATCAGTTCCAGCACAGGCTTAACTGAGGACACTGTGATGTACTTTTCCCCTGAGAGCACATCTGTGAAGTCAGCCAGTGGTCATTGCTGTGTTGATGGACTCCAGCACAGAAACATCCTGCCAGGTTGGGTTGAGGTGGCTATGTTTTCTGTCTTGAAACAGGACATGTCCTATGGCTGGGAGTTGCTCCAGCACCCTCTCTACCATCTTCTGCTTAGTGCCCCATCGTGTGGCAACATCCTATGGGAAAGATAATATTGTTCTTGTTCATTACTTAGTCTATATCAACATTCTTAAATACAACTTTTTACATTTCCATTATTTATCATTATTAATTTGAATATTTGTATGTTATTTTATATATGCTACGGCATATATACATACTAAAATACTACAGTCTAAATTAGATTCCAATTATATATAAATACAAACATGCTCATGAAAGTACAGACATTACAGGCTGCTATAAAATAAAAATAACAACTCTTAATATTTTGTTAAATGAAGCTATGATGAATTAAACACGAACTACTCACCAGTATTAGACTGTGTTGGGGAAGTTTAGCCTCACTCTGTGCCTTCCTCAGGTCTCTCCTCTTAATCCAGCTCAGGTTGAATGTGTTGACCAAACTTTTACAGAGTCCCATGGCACGTGCTGTCCGATCTTTGTCGCTGTCCAGACCATGGGACACAGCAAGATGGAGGTTGTGGCCAAAGCAATTGAGCCATGGCCAGCCAAGATTCCTTACTGCAGCAACAATGTTAGCACCATTGTCTGTAGTGATGCAGACTAGTTTGTGCTCATCCAGTCCCCAATCTGCTAAAGCAGACTTCAAGTTTTCTCCAAGGGTGTCAGCAGTATGGTTATCTGGAACATATCTGGTCTCTAAACACGTGGAGTGCAGGGTCCAGTCAGCAATTATGTAGTGTATGGTCAAGCTCATATAGGGGGTCATGTTTGAACTTGACCACATGTCCGTAGTGGCAGAGTAAAATGGGATGTCTTTGATCTCTTTCAGTATGCCGTCTTTCACGTTGTTGTACAGTTGTGGAATTGCCATTTGTGATACGTATGTTTTCCCTGGCAATTTGTACTGCCGGTCAAATGTTTGTAACATTTGTCGAAATGCCGGCTTTTTGACGGTGTTAAAGGGCTGCATCTCTTTGGCGATGTAGGGAACTACACCGTCTGTGAGTGCGCACCATATTTCGTTTGTTTCATAAACGCCCCAGTGATGGTGGACTGTCGGGAAGACGTTGACGGCCCCTCTGCCTCTTGGGTAGACGTTTTTTTTTCCCAGCTGGGAAAACTGCAACCGGTGGTTGTGTTTGAGGTGAAGGTGCATGTTTGTCGTATTGCCACTTTTAGCATAAACTGTTTTGAAACAAATGCGACATACTGGCTCATTTATGTTCTGTGGTTCACCACGGTCATTTGGCTTAAATCCAAAGTGTTCCCACACGTCAGCTGTTGCTTTCGGCTTAGAAACCAATTCCATTGTTATTTATTCCTCCAAATCTCTCCCTCTACTCCTCACGGGCCTCTCATGCTGCACTCTGTGGTGCGCCAGGTGCCCCGCCTCCCCACACAGAGACAGAGTGACTGACAGGAGGGTTCACTCCTCATTACGCTAAGGAACCGAGAGGAGTCAGTCGAGACAGATGCAGTGAAGTTAACTCATTATCCAGTGTCTTTGGTAAATGAAAAATTATCGAGCCCGGCAAACTTATCGAGCTCATTTTTAATTATCGTGCAATTAATTGATTTATTGATTATCGCGACAGGCCTACCCTCCGGTCCCCTTTTTAGAAAATGGGTACAACCATCCAGTGTCCAGAGCCTTCAGCATCTCAGGGCGAATCTTATCCACACCTGGCGCCTTGCTGCTGAGGAGCTTTTTGACTACCGAAGCAACCTCTACCAGGGATATGTGCGAGAGTTCTTCAAAGTGTTCCTTCCACAACCCAATGATATCCCCACTTCGGGTCAGCAGTTCTCCTTCTCTGTTGAGCACAGCCTGAGACAAACCCAAGAGTTGTGAATGCTGTATGTAACACTTCTTTCACTCACTGCCCCCAAGAGGCACTTACGCCTATGGGCCCTAGGCGATTTTGGGGTATTTTTACTGCCTTTAATTTTAAGCTCATATCACAGTCATTATAAAGGCTACATACACATGCTATATCTTGTTTTGTTTTGTTTTTCAGGACAATGTGGGCTATCCAGATTTGCCATCATTTCATGTTCTCCTATGTGCCTGTATTTTATATTCATTTTTATATCAATGAAAAAAACAGATCCGTGTTACTAAATTCTTACATTTTACATGTATCTCACCATAGCAAGTTGGAAAATGACATATTCTGCCATATATGAAGAGGGGAGACTCTCTGGAATCTGGCAATATAAGAACCATGATGGTGGGACATTCTGTCACTTCATAGCTGTCCAAAACATGTGGTTTGTGCCAGGCGGACATGATTGCCAGTATTTTTTTCATTATTGCAAGAAATTCCATTGACTCATTCACAAGTCAAAAGTGTGTTTTATCTGAAAGAAACATGCAATATTTACATCTAAGATAATAGAAAAATAGTCAGCCAAGTGCAATGATGCCCTCCAAGATAATATTTGCCACTTTCTTTGCAGTAAACAAAGTTTGTTGTTGTTTTTCAGTTTCAGTTATATATTTGGGGAGGGGGGGGTGCATGTTGGGCATTGGAGGGTTGTCAGGGTGCGCAAAGGTGAAGTGCGCTGGTCTTGTCATACAAAGTTTGATGGAGTGTCAACTGGACAACATAGAGATATTTGCATCTTAAAAGCCGATATTCCTCACTATATGAAGTGACTGATAACAAGATCTGTATAATGGATTGTAAAGAAATTTGTCAGGTTTGACAGCACCATGATGTGTGTGGTATCACTGGAAAGCTCTGCTCCTGCACTTTCAGATGATACGTGTGGAATTTCTGTGCAACCCTGCATTCGTGAGGAATCCATCCAAGAGTCGTGTGTGCAAATCTGTATGAAAGCGCTACATAAATTTAGTGTAACTTTATCATTGTTTTTCGCTGTGAAAACATTGGACTACTGACAAGTGGCTTCTCACTATGACGCAGGGTCGCGGAGAAAATCAATAAAGAAGAACAGGTGTGAATTTGGGCTCACAAAACAAATTAAAAAAAAGTGCACTCAGGTGCAGATTATGGCTGATCGCTGCCACTCTAGACAATTGATGATTCCAGCAGATGTGGTGCAGCACATTTCAGAAGAGTCTAACAAGCTTATATGAATATGTAACTTGTTTATTTTTGACAAGGCTGTGGTGTGTTGTCCAGAATAGACTGAGTTCACTGTATGTAAAATATATAGATACAATGTAATTATGAGGATGAATGCATTTTTAAAACACAGCCACAAATCTTTGATCCATGTCATTCATGACTGAACTTTTGACAGCATTAGCTTTGTCTGTAGGCTACAGCACAACAAACCTGGAAATAACAACAATGAACAAAATTAAAATAGACACACATGAAACCATTTAATTACAGAGCCTAATAACTTACTTTGGGTTGAAGCGCTGTGTGGTGAATGTACCAAAACTAGGTCGCAGCCATGGTGGCCAGAACAGGGCTCAGTGGTTACCGGTGGAATTGGTCCCTCTCTACTCCCTTACAGTCACTTTCACGTCAAGAATAACACCAACAACAAAAAAATGTATTCATATGGTATCCTTCCCTAACTTCAGTGGATAATAACATATCAGATATCAAATTAATCTGCAGATGCTCCGGTTCAAAATAAGATCAAACATTTCTATGGATGTCAGTTTTTAAACCACAATAAAGGCCTTAGCGTGGCCTACAACAGACTAAGTTAGGCTTTTGGTTTTAAAGCAAGTTTAAGTTTTCCGGAAAATTTGCAGCACCTGCCAGCTGCTTAAGAGGAGTGAGGAGTCAATGATGGTATAAAGGAGACAATGACACAGTCTTTTCAACAACTGTGTGTCATACAACTGTGAAAGGTCCTTTAGCATTTAATCATAAATACACAAAAAAATATTAGACTGATTGTAACAGTAATCTGCGCCAGACCTAGAGGTATCTGTGCCAGCAACATGTGATACACAAGGTAAATGGCACTATAGATCAGTGGTGCACTGGCTGTAGCTCAATAAAGAGACACATGAAGGATTTAATTGGCGGCAGCTTAACAATATAACAATATAAAAATTACTTTAAAGAACTTATTCTGAACTCATTTATAAACACTGATAAAGTGATGAAGTGAACACAATGTCAGCAACATGAAAACACATTTACACATCTCAAATCATTGCTATGAGATCTACAGGATTACATCTACAGCCGTGCTTTACTGCATGACGCAGGCAAATTAGCATGTTGTGCTGCATTTGAAACTCTCAACAATTAACTGCACACTAAAACATTATGTATCTGTCATAGTCATCCTTAAAACACAGAAAACCAGTTTCTTATTCATTCATCTTTGTGTGAGCATAAACTAGAGAGTTTAGAGGGAGCTTTGCCATACCTGTCGATCAATGAAGACACACATGATGGATAACTGTCCAAATCGAGCCAGCGCCATTTTATTTCTGATTCGGCTCAGTGTGGCCTGAAAAGAAATGACTTAGCCTGATCCACAGGGCAGCACAAGAGCCATCTACTGATCTGGTGGTGTAAATATATGATGCATTCAAGTTTACTCTGTTAGTGTAGTTCTTTACAGAGATATCTGACGAAAATAAGGGGGTGTTTATTTTCTAAATAGAAACTCAACATATAGCATTTTCAACATTTTATATAATGTCAACAGTACTGTTCTGTTGTGGGGCATTTCAGTTTGCCTAATGACTCTTATTTTCTAAATGTTTCATCACCTTCATCCTGCATTATTTTTCAATAATTTTTCACCTCCATAATTTTAAAGGATTATTATAAAAATATACAGTTAAGTTATTCAGAATGGGCTATGGCCAAAAACTGTTTGTTGTTTGGACACCTTCATCTTGCCCCACCTTGTAGGTCCGCAGAGATAAATCATCACGACTCTTATTAATTATCATTATTTATTTTTTTTTTTTTTCATAAAGGCTGCTCCAAAATGTATAAATACTGGTGCAAACGTCTTCTTATATTAAGTTACATGTGATGCCACCCAGTGGTTTAACTCTCTTAGACAATATGTTGTCCATGCAGAGCTGGACAGAGAAGTGTTGGACACTCTTACAGCTGTTGCTGGTGGTGTCTGTCTCTCAGTGTGAGGAGCTGGTGTGCAGACGGAGAGGGGATCCTGAGAACCCCCAGCTATCTAATGATGGAGACATTTTGTTAGGGGGAATCTTCCCTTTTCACAGCAGCTGGAAAACCAGAGAGGACACCTACATGCACAAACCACTGCCACTGCAATGCACCAGGTAAATTATACTGTAGAAATCTATTTTGAATTTAAATATATATGTGGAAGTTGGTAAAGATACAAAACAAGTACTAATAATAATAGTAATAACAATGCTAATAATACTAATACTGATAGTCCTACCACTGCTACTGCTACTTCTACTATAATAATAATATCTTAAAAGATGTCTAATTGAGTATTAAAATAAGAAACATTCCCTCTTGTTTGTATTAATAAAAACAATGGTTGTGATTTCTTGTGTTACTGTTTCTTTTCCAAGAATAAATTGTTTGCAATTCCAATATTTATATCGATCGACTTATAGTTTGAATTTCAGAGCTTTCCAGTATGCCCAGGCTATGTGCTTTGCAATAGAGGAGATTAATAACAGGACAGACCTGCTGCCTGGCATCTCTCTGGGCTATAAGATATATGATGCCTGTCGCTCCATTGCCAGAGCTGTGAGGGTTACCCTGGCTTTGACTAATGGTAATGAGGTATTATCTGCACCCTCAAAAGCACCATGTACCAGACCAGCTCAAGTGCAGGCCATTATTGGAGAGACCTCTTCCTCTCCTTCCATGGCTATAGCCACTGTAATCGGACCCTTTCATATCCCAATGGTGAGTAAGATTTGTCAAAATGAATGAATGATATTAACTCTAGTCATTTTAACATGAACAATGAAGAACTGATATTCAAATATTGTTTACTAATTATTATTAATGCTAATATTTATGTTAATTTAACTGTTTATTATTACACACATTATGATTATTTTATACATCATATTCAGTATTTCTTCAGAATCTATATATTTAATATTTAAGAAAATGTTTGGACATTGTATTGATTGACCAGATATTTGTAACACTTTTTTTTAATGCTTATAGATTGATTTATGAGTAAGATTGTAAGATTGTTCAAAATGAATGAATGAGATTAACTTTATTTAATAGTCATTTTAATGTTAACAACAATGAATTGATAATTGAATATTGTTTACTAATTATTAACACTGTAATATTTATGTTAATTTAACAGTTTATTGTTGCAAATATAGTAACATTTTCTCCACCATATTCAGTATTTCTTCACGATTTAACTATTTAACATTTAAGAAATTATTTGCAAATTTTTTTTATATTGATGGACCAGATATTTGTAACACTTTGTTGATTGGTTTTTAAAGTGCTTATACTCATCATTTGTATGTTTATTATACAGTTACAACTGATGATTTTACTTTGTTAAATGGTTAATAAATATTGTGTAGGGCATCTACAAAAAGTGCACCATTATACTGGACAACCATATAATGTTTATAGATGATGCCCTCCGGGAAGGGGAACAGGAGCATAAAGAGCAGGACAAACAGACTGAAAAACAGTTTCTTTCCATGGGCTGTCAGGACACTCAATACCTACATGATCTGAACTCTGAACTGTCGTGTGTGTGTGCTCCTCATTTTTTATATATTTTATGTCATTTCGTTTTAATGCACCTTACAGAAGTAGCAAGGACAATTTCATTGTATAGGTGTCTATACAATGACAGTAAAGAACATTTTATCTGATCTTAATTATAGAGAGTTTACACATTGTAGTGTGCTGTTAAATGTTTTATATTTCAAAAACTAACATTGGGATATTTCTTCTTTTTTTTTAGATCAGCCACTTTGCCACTTGTGCTTGTCTCAGTGATAAAACCAAGTACCCATCCTTCCTCAGGACAATACCCAGTGACTACTACCAGAGCAGAGCCCTGGCACAGCTGGTCAAGCACTTTGGTTGGACTTGGGTTGGAGCTATTAGATCAAATGATGATTATGGGAACAATGGCATGGCCACATTTACAGAAACAGCCCAGCAGCTGGGCATCTGTCTGGAGTACTCTGTGTCTTTGTTTAGAACAGATCCACCAGACAAAATACAAAAGATAATTGACATTATCAAAGCTTCCACTTCCAAGGTGATTGTCACTTTCCTCTCCCCTGCTGATATTGACATGCTAATACACAAGATGTCTCACCACAACTTGACTGGGTACCAGTGGGTAGGGACTGAGGCCTGGATTTTTGATCCCCAAACCGCAGCCATGGATAAGCATCACATTCTGGATGGTGCCATAGGCCTGTCCATCCCCAAAGCACATGTCAGTGGCATGAGAGAGTTCATGTTGGATGTGAAGCCTCTCAGTTCATCTGGTGATGAACTATTTACAGAGTTTTGGGAGACATTATTCAGCTGTAAGTTCAAGCAGTCAAAGTCATCCACAGAGAATCAGAGAGAATGTACTGGACATGAAGATCTGACTGGAGTGCAGAGCAGCTTCACTGATATGTCGCCCATGCCTATCTTTAACAACGTCTATAAAGGAGTGTATGCTGTGGCCCACGCACTACACAGTATTCTCAGCTGTAATAAAACATGTAAAAACAAGGTGCCGCTTGATCCATTTACGGTGAGTTCATAAATAATTTATCAGTCTTTCAAAGTATATTGCCATTAGGCCTTCCAGATGTGTGTCAGAAAATGATCTACATCGAGCCATTTCTTTTTTTTTTTTTAGATTTTACAACACATAAAAAGGGTTCATTTCAAAACAAAGGAAGGAGAGGAGGTTTACTTTAATGAGAATGGAGACCCAGCAGCAAAGTATGAAATTATAAACTGGCAGCCAACAGAAAATGGCATTGTGGACTTTGTCACAGTTGGTTTTTATGATGCATCTTTACCTGCAGACAAACAGCTGAATCTGCAAAATAAGTCTTTAATTTGGGCAAACAACTCACAACAGGTAAGCCACTGGAATAGTTACACAGTCGATTTCAATTCTTATTGTGCTTGGATCATAATGTTTGTTATCAATGTATCACAATAGATAATAGTGGCTTGCAAATATGGCAACTTGTCAAAGGGAATGCCCAAACATTTTTCTGACAGTCATTTTGTTCTTGCAGGTGCCTGTGTCAGTTTGCAGTGGGAAGTGTCGTCCAGGAACTCGCAAGGTTCTCCAGAAAGGAAAGCCTGTCTGCTGCTATGACTGTTTAACATGTGCAGAGGGAGAAATAAGCAACATTACAGGTGCAGTATGATTTTGTCCTTTTAAAATTACATTTAATAAAAAAAAGTTTTAAATGTTCAGCTCGCTCAAACTAGCAGTCTTTAATTTGTTTCCCACCTCCTAATATTAAGCAGGCAGATTATTGAGATAGAGTGAATGAAATTGTGTGTGCAACTGGACTGAAAATTGACATTTGAAAAAAAAAAAAGCCACAATGCTCAGTTATTAGGAACAAATATGTGTACAACGAAAACAAATAAAACCTCAAGTCATGAATTTAACCTTTTCGTCATGACGCTTGTACTTACAAATCCAAATCATTCATGATGGTACCATGCAACTATCATATGGCTTTCCATTTATTATCCAGTAATTATGTGCTGTATGTCTTGTATGCATGGAAAATAAGCAATATAGAAACAAAAACATCAAATGTACAGAGCAAGTCTAACACTTGCTTTAAAATAATTTTTCAGATTCTATCACCTGTGTGCGATGCCACCCTGAGTTCTGGTCAAATGAGAGAAGAGATGCCTGTGTAAAGAAGGAGGCAGAGTTTCTATCATATAAAGAGATCATGGGAGCACTGCTCACTGCAGCGTCCTTGCTGGGAACATGCATCACTGCTGTTGTGGCATCCATTTTCTTCACATACAGGAAAACTCCTATTGTTAGGGCCAACAACTCTGAGCTGAGCTTCCTGCTGCTCTTCTCCTTGACTCTGTGTTTCCTGTGTTCTCTGACCTTCATCGGCCGGCCCTCTGAGTGGTCCTGCATGCTGCGACACACAGCATTTGGCATCACCTTTGTCCTCTGTATCTCATGTGTTCTGGGGAAAACTATAGTGGTGTTAATGGCCTTCAGGGCAACACTTCCTGGTAGTAATGTGATGAAATGGTTTGGGCCTGCACAGCAGAGGCTCAGTGTTCTGGCTTTCACTTTTATACAAGTTATCATATGTATCCTCTGGTTAACAATTTCACCTCCTTTTCCATTCAAGAACTTTAAACAATTTAAGGACAGAATCATTTTAGAGTGCACTCTGGGTTCAGCTGTAGGCTTTTGGGCAGTTCTTGGGTACATTGGACTTCTGGCCATGTTATGTTTTATTCTTGCTTTTCTGGCTCGGAAACTGCCTGATAATTTCAATGAAGCCAAATTTATCACTTTTAGCATGCTGATATTCTGTGCAGTATGGATCACCTTTATTCCAGCATATGTCAGCTCTCCTGGGAAGTTCAGTGTTGCTGTGGAGATATTTGCTATCCTGGCCTCCAGTTTTGGACTGCTCATTTGTATTTTTTTTCCAAAATGTTATATTATCTTAGTGAAACCTGAGAAGAATACAAAAAAGGAGATGATGGGGAAGGGGGCACCAAAAACATTTTGAAAACTTAAAATATCATTATGGAAAATGGCATCACAATTTTGTCATAAGAATTAAAGATAACAGCTTTAAATAAAACTTGATCAACAATTATATAAACTTTTATGGTTTGAACTATATATTTGTTTTTGGTAGCAGCAAACAACTGTTTGCTTTGTAAAGATAGAGTTGCATGTATATCTTATCATGTCAGTCCCTATGTCTGTGTCCCACTGGCATTATTATCAACGTCCCTATGTTTCCAAGTGTGTATTGCCTTATCTGAACCATGCTGTAGAACAAAAATTTTGCATCCCCCTGGCTACGGGCAAACTAAACCATCATTTTTTTATTTCTTTAACTCTGGGCAATATCATGGTGGCAGCAGGCGGAGCAGGGCTTTTCATATGTCCCTCTTTCAGTAACCTTTTCTGGTGTTTCAATGTCAGATGAGATATGCACTCCCTCCACCATGTTCCCGGTCTACCCCGGGGTCTCCTACCAGTTGGACATTCCTGAATAACATGTAAAGAAATGTGTCCAGAGGCATCTTGATCAGATCCCCAACCACACTTTTTTGTTGCAAAAGAGCATTGGCTTTACTCTTAGCTTCCTCCGGATGTCTGAGTGCTTCTCCCAGTCTCAACGAGTGAGCCCAGCCATCCTGTAGAGGAAACTCATTTCAGCCACTTGTATCCACAATCTCATGCTGTAATTTACTACCCAAAGCTGATGACCATCTGTAAGAGTTGAAATGTAGATTGATTGCAAAGTTCAAACCTTTTCAGTATGGCTTAACTCCCCCTGCACCACAGCATTGCAATGTCTCCATCATGCTGCACCAATCCACCTGTCAATACCATGCTACGTTTTACCTTCACTTGTGAACAAGACCCCAAGTAGTCCTTCATTTGGGGTCATAACTCAGTCCCAACCCAGAGGGGGTAATCCAGCATGTTTCAGCAGCAAAACATGGCCTCAGACCTAGAGGTGCTGACTAACCAATCACTTAGCACTTAGCTCAGCAGTCTTGTGAATCCAATAGAAAAAAAACATCATCTCAAAGAACAGAAACACAATTTGGAGGACCCCAAACTGTAGTCCTTCCATTGACTATGCCTTGAGATCCTTTCCACAAAAATCACAAAGAGATTTCGAAAGAGGAACGTGTTCAAAACCTATTCTCGAGGAGTGAGCCTAGCCATCCTGTAGAAGAATCTCATTTCAGCCACTTGTATTCACAATCTCATGCTTTCTCTCACCACCGAAAACACTGGTAAGGGTTGAAATGTAGATTGCCAAATCCAAAGCTTTGCCTTATGGCTCAGCTCCCTCTTCAGCACAATGTTACAATGCCCCATCATTCTACACCAGTCCATTAGTGGAACTCACACTCCATTTGTCCTTCATTCATAAACAATCCCAAGTACTCTTTCAGTTGGGGCTAAAACTCAGTTCCAGTCCAAAGGGAGTAACCCACCATTTTTGGCAGCAAAAAACGTGGCCTCAGACCCAGAGATTCTGACTCTAATTACAATCATTTTGCACTTGGCTGCAAATTTCCTGAGTGCATGCTGGAGGTCATGGTCTTATGAAACCAATAGAACAGTCTTCTACAAATAACACAACCAAGCTTTTGCTTTTTTGCTTTTAATGTGTTTGTTGCTTCAGAAGACCCCTGGTAAACCAAGACCAGGAGACCTTTCCCTTTAGCTTGATGACCTCCTTCAACTGCCAACAACAGTTAGCAACAACCTGGTTAAAAAAGTACAGCATTTAGCAAGTGAAAAGATCTTTCAGAACAAAACAGAGCTAAAAGGAGAGCTGTGGGAGAAATCGGCAACATTACAGGTGTAGTGATATTAAATGCAAGACAAAACTAAACATTAATAAGGTGATATGTCAATTTTAGAAATGATAGCCTTGTATTGTAATCTGATTTGAAAAGCATGCTGTTTTTTAACACACACAGAGAAAAACACAGTATCATTATATTAAAAATCTTTGCATCAAATATGCTAAACATATACCGACACATAATTCTGAAGTATACTACATAATTGTATGCACAGTCTTTGAAAAGCATATCAAGGTTAAATCCCCAGTGTGAAAAATGTATGTAATTTGAGTGTATTTGAAATTGCTCAAATTTCACTGTGTATAGCAAAATGAGAAATCACTGGCAAGATCACAATCATCTTGTTTTCAGCCCATTCCTTCTTCGTCTTCTTTGGTCACAGCCATGGGGGGAGAAGGCAGGGATTGTGGCATATATTGTCAGCAGCAGTACATTAGTCAGTGCAGCCAATACAAGTCACAAGGTCAGAAATTATTAAAGACTCTGTAAGCAACATTCATGCTATACTATAGCATACCACCATTTGCTTTGCAAGGATATAGTGAAGCACTGGCATCTTGGGCAGAAAATTACATCACACTACCTGTGTGTGTTTAATCAGAGCTTCTCTGTGGTTTGTTGTGGAAAGCCAGTCTGGTCGTGCGTAGATGTTAGTGTATGTGTGTATCCCCTTGGCCTGTTCATCACTGCTGCTTTGCACATTGATCATCTGACAGTTACTACTGCTGAATTGGGAGGGGGTCATCATCTTTTGATTATAGAGAAACTAAGGAATAATAGCTCAAAAGATAAAAATCTTTTGAGCTGAACATTCTCACACAGCAAAAGTGGCCGGCTTTCTCTGGAGCTGTACCCACTGATCAAGCCTCTTTTTATACGCTCTAACATTACCCTGCCCTCTTCAACAAAATACTATAGATAGGATGTAACTAGGAGAATTAATGTATTTCTTAAGACACAGCCAGAAAATCTTTGATCCACGTCATTCATGAATGAACTTTTAACAGCAATAGATCTGTCTGTAGGCTACAACACAAAAAAGTAGGAAATAACAAAAATAAACACAGCTACAAAATTTGAAACAGTTTAACCACAAAGCCTATTTACTTACTTTGTGTTGCAGCCGTGGTGGACAGAACACAGCGCAGTAGCACCCGGTGGAATTGGTGTCCTTCCCGCTCCCATACAAAATATTTGACTGATTGTTCTAGTATTTGAGATTAGCTGCAGACAGGAAGATCCAAACAGACACACACACAAACACACACACACACGCACACACGAGTAAACACATGATCCGCTCCAGGCTTGCTCCTAGTGGAGAAAACAAAAATCATTAGTTAATGTCATATTAACAGTACTGTTCTGTTGTGGGGCATTTCAGTTTGCCTAATGACTCTTATTTTCTAAACTTTACATCACCTTCATCCTGCATTATTTTTCAGTGTTTAAACTATGATTATTAATTGAAGTAAAATTACACCTCTTCAGTGTTAGAATATTACTGTAAAAAAGGCAAAGATTTTGTGCAGCACAACTAAATATTCTTATCCAATAAGATATACATTTAAGTTATTCAGAATAGGCAATGACCAAAAACTCCTTTCTGTTTGGACACCTTCTTCTTCTTGCCCCTCCTTGTGGGTCCACAGAGATAAGACATCAGTACTCTTATTATTTTCTTTTTAAATGCTGCTCCAAAATGTATAAATACTGGTGTGAACTTCTCATTCGCATTAAGTTACATCTGATGCCACCCAGTGGTTTAACACTCAGACAATACGATGTCCATGCAGATCTGGACAGAGAAGTGTTGGGCACTCTTACAGCTGTTGCTGGTGGTATCTGTCACTCAGGCTGAGGAGCTGGTGTGCTGGCGAAGAGGGAATCCTGAGAACCCCCAGCTCTCTAAGGATGGAGACATTTTGTTGGGGGCAATCTTTTCTTTCCACAGCAGCTGGAAAACCAGACAGGACAACTACATGCACAAGCCACTGCCACTGCAATGCACCAGGTAAATTGTATTGCAGAAACCTATTTTGATTTCAAATTTCTAAGTGGATCTCAGTAAAAATACAAATAAGGTACTACTACTACTAATAATAATAATAAATGCATAAATACTTAATAGGTTATCAAATAGAGTTATGATATGAGAAACATTCCCTCTCGTGTGTATTAATACCATCAGATGTTTTTTTTTGTGTGTTTTTTTTATTTCCTGTGCTACTGTTTCTATTTGAAGGATAAATATCTAATCTAATATATAGATATCTGTCGACATCTAGTTTGAATTTCAGAGGTTTCCAGTATGCCCAGGCTATGCTCTTTGCAATAGAGGAGATTAATAACAGTACAGACCTGCTGCCTGGCATCTCTCTGGGCTATAGGATCTATGATGTCTGTGGCTCCATTGCCAGAGGTGTGAGGGTTACACTGGCTTTGTCTAATGGCAATGAGGAGTTATCTTCACTGTCCCAGGCACCTTGTACCAGACCAGCCCGAGTGCAGGCCATTATGGGAGAGACCTCTTCCTCTCCTTCCATGGCTATAGCTACTGTAATCGGACCCTTTCATATCCCAATGGTGGGTGAGATTTGTAAGGTGTGCAAATACAGTGTGTTCTGTAAATGTTTTATATTTCAAATATTTATCTCAGGATATCATTTCAATTTTTTTTAGGTCAGCCACTTTGCCACTTGTGCTTGTCTCAGTGATAAAACCAAGTACCCATCCTTCCTCAGGACAATACCCAGTGACTACTACCAGAGCAGAGCCCTGGCACAGTTGGTCAAGCACTTTGGTTGGACTTGGGTTGGAGCTGTGAGAACAAATGATGATTATGGGAACAATGGCATGGCCACATTTACAGAAACAGCCCAGCAGCTGGGCATCTGTCTGGAGTACTCTGTGTCTTTGTTTAGAACAGATCCACCAGACAAAATACAAAAGATAATTGACATTATCAAAGCTTCAACTTCCAAGGTGATTGTTGCTTTCCTCTCTCACATGGATATGGATGTGCTTATACATGAGTTGTCTCACCACAACTTGACTGGGTACCAGTGGGTCGGTAGTGAGAGCTGGATCTCTGATTCCCAAATTGCAGCAATGGATAAGCATCACATTCTGGATGGTGCCATAGGCCTGTCCATCCCCAAAGCACATGTCAGTGGCATGAGAGAGTTCATGTTGGATGTGAAGCCTCTCAATTCATCTGGTAATGAACTATTTACAGAGTTTTGGGAGACATTATTCAGCTGTAAGTTCAAGCAGTCAAAGTCATCCACAGAGAATCAGAGAGAATGTACTGGACATGAAGATCTGACTGGAGTGCAGAGCAGCTTCACTGATATGTCGCTCATGCCTATCTTTAACAACGTCTATAAAGGAGTGTATGCTGTGGCCCACGCACTACATAGTATTCTCAGCTGTAATAAAACATGTAACAACAAGGTGCAGCTTGATCCATATACGGTAAGTTGAACAACTTGAATTATAGTTTTTACAGTAAGTCACATAAGTAAGAAAAAAGGTTTTAAATTTTGAAAAAAAAGGCTGTCTATTATGGTGTTAAAACCAATAAATCTTTGATGTCAGATAATGATCTACATTGATGCATATCCTCTTAGACTTCACAACACATAAAAAGGGTTCACTTCAAAACAAAGGAAGGAGATGAGGTTTACTTTAATGAGAATGGAGACCCAGCAGCAAAGTATGAAATTATAAACTGGCAGCCAACAGAAAATGGCATTGTGGACTTTGTCACAGTTGGTCTTCATGATGCATCTTTACCTGCAGACAAACAGCTGAATCTGCAAAATAAGTCTTTAATTTGGGCAAACAACTCACAACAGGTGAGCTATCATGTTAATGCTGTAACTGTTAATCACAGTGAATTTCAGTTCTTGTAATTGCATAAGTGATGAGTTATTGTTATTGAATCACAGAGATCAGCTTTTATTCATCAAAGCCATTAATAAAGACACAAATAAAGACTGTAACTTATCAAAGTGAATGCCTATGTTTTTTTGTCATTGTAATTTTGTTAATGCAGGTGCCTGTGTCAGTTTGCAGTGAGAAGTGTCGTCCAGGAACTCGCAAGGTTCTCCAGAAAGGAAAGCCTGTCTGCTGCTATGACTGTTTAACATGTGCAGAGGGAGAAATAAGCAACATTACAGGTGTAGTGACATTTAATGGAAGAAAAAAACGAAAGTCTCAAAGGTGACATGTCAATTTAGAAGTGATAGCCTCTTTTTGTAATCTTTTTTTGTAAGCATGCCATTATTAACCAAACACACAAAAATCTATATCATTATATACAAAATCATTGCGTTAGATATCGTAAACACATACCAACATATAATTATGATGTATGCTACATAAATATATGTACAATCTTGAAAAAGCATGTTGAGGTTAACGCACCAATGTGAAAAATGCATTACATTTGAGTGCATTTAAAGTTGCTCCAATTTTAAATGTGCAGAGACAGAAATAAGCAAAATTACAGGTATAGTAGAGTTATGCAGGTATAAAGTTTTTTTTTATTCTTATGAAAAGATCATGAAAGGGTCAAGTCCCCCAAAAACAATGGTTTATAGCAGACGTTTTGACATCCTTCTCTCTCTGAAATTTTAATAAATTAATGGACAATCAATGAAAGTACATCTGCATTAGGACTAAAAACTGACATTTAAAAAATGCAACAATATAAGCACAAATTATTGAATAATACCTCTTAATAGTGCATCTCCTACTTACAAAATCTAAATCACCCATGATGACAGCATGTTACTGTGAACTGTGATGAGGCTATTTTTTACACCACGTCTGTCACTGTGTACTAACGGCAAGTGAGCGTCTGACTATTGCACTGCTTTGTGTTACATTGTACACTTTCTGACCACACTGGAATCGTTAAATATGGAACTCCATTACATCATGTAGACAGAGCATTTATCGAGCAGCTGTGTCTCAGAGTGACCACTGAAAACATGGGTGGGTACACACTTCATTATTTTTTATATTCACAACACTGCTGATCACTGGTAACTTAAAGGAGCAATAAGCAAAATTCATCAGTTCTAGATTGAAGGAATTAAAAGATTGCTATTTGAAGAACTAGAGGTGTAATTTCATCTGGAGTATAGCATGACCTCACACAACCTCTCTCTGTGTCGATCTCCAGCACATTGTTTACAAGCTGGTCCGGCTGTGTGTTCATGTACGTTCATGTGCGAGCCCTGGTTTATTATTCAGGTTAATGTGGGAAGAAGCACCGGGTATATCGGGCAGCTGAGTAAAGTGGAGCCTGCAGAAGAAACATCTGTCTGGATGTGATAGTCGGTGGAGATGATGCGGTTCTCGGCTGCAGAGACGAGGCGAGTGGGGTGGGGGGTGGAGAGCAGAGGTAGAGGGAGGTAGGTAGGAAGAGTAGAAACAGGGCATCTGACAAAAGCTAAAAGTATCACAGAGGAAAAAACAAAAAGATGTACTAAGCAAGTCTAACCATTACATATTGGGGTTTTTTTCAGATTCTATCACCTGTGTGCGATGCCACCCTGAGTTCTGGTCAAATGAGAGAAGAGATGCCTGTGTAAAGAAGGAGGCAGAGTTTCTATCATATAAAGAAATCATGGGAGCACTGCTCACTGCAGCGTCCTTACTGGGAACATGCATCACTGCTGTTGTGGCATTCATTTTCTTCAAATACAGGAAAACTCCTGTTGTCAGAGCCAACAACTCTGATTTGAGTTTTCTGCTGCTCTTCTCCTTGACTCTGTGTTTCCTGTGTTCTCTGACCTTCATCGGCCGGCCCTCTGAGTGGTCCTGCATGCTGCGACACACAGCATTTGGCATCACCTTTGTCCTCTGTATCTCATGTGTTCTGGGGAAAACTATAGTGGTGTTAATGGCCTTCAGGGCAACACTTCCTGGTAGTAATGTGATGATATGGTTTGGGCCTGCACAGCAGAAACTCAGTGTTCTGGCTTTCACTTTTGTACAAGTTATCATATGTATCCTCTGGTTAACAATTTCACCTCCTTTTCCATTCAAGAACTTTAAACAGTTTAAGGACAGAATCATATTAGAGTGCACTCTGGGTTCAGCTGTAGGCTTTTGGGCTGTTCTTGGGTACATCGGACTTCTGGCCATGTTATGTTTTATTCTTGCTTTTCTGGCTCGGAAACTGCCTGATAATTTCAATGAAGCCAAATTTATCACTTTTAGCATGCTGATATTCTGTGCAGTATGGATCACCTTTATTCCAGCATATGTCAGCTCTCCTGGGAAGTTCAGTGTTGCTGTGGAGATATTTGCTATCCTGGCCTCCAGTTTTGGACTGCTCATTTGTATATTCTTTCCAAAATGTTATATTATATTATTGAAACCTGAGAAGAATACAAAAAAGGATATGATGGGGAAGGGGGCACCAAAATCATTTTGAAATTTACAATATCATAAATGCCATCATCATTTTTTACATAGGAATTTGTTATCCAAACTGTTGAGTAGATATCTTCAATTTACTGATGACTCGAATTTTCCTTTTTTTTAGTATTTTCCACTTTTTGTGACATAGAATATTGAGATAACAGTTTTTAATGCAACTTAATAAACAATTGCATTAACCGTTATAGATTGAGCCACATTTTTTGTCTTGTATTTGAACTGTATTTAGACTTTACAGCTGTATGCAACATTCAGAGATGTAGCAGCAAACAACTTTTTGCCTGGTAAAGACACAGTAAATTATAAGTGTCCTTAGCAGAGACTGAAGTTACGCTCTGGCGTTATTTTTATTTTTTTTTAATTCCCAAGGGTGTACTGCCTTGTCTGTGAAACACGCTTGAAAATGTGCATTCCACTGGCTACCTAATTGCCACCTTACCACTGTTAAAGCCACCCTGACACATGGTGCCACTATCCTGTCCTGTCAACACCTCTTGCTGTCGGCACTGTTTCTGTTGATAGCTGTGCTGTTTTCAATGTTAGCTGCCACACACTGGCTTAGCCTCCTTCATGTTGAGAGCTGTGTGCAGACAATGCAGGCCCGGACAGTGAATCACAGATATGTTCCCACTGCCACATACAACTGCTTTAATATACAGATATTTTAGTTCATTCTACCTCTCATTAACCCCCGCCTCTAGTCTCTGTTGCTTAGTTGGGATCTACCAAAAATTGCAACATTACTATACTTTACTTTCAACATTCATCCAACCTTTTTTTCCCCCAATAGGGGGCCAGGTCATGGTGGCAGCAGGTTAAGCAGGACTGTCCATGTGTCCCTTTTTCAGTAACATTTTCTGCCGTTTCCAGGTCAGATGTAATTCATAATCTCGCCGGCATGTTCTTGGTCTCCATCAGGGTCTCCTATCAGAAAAAAAGATGTCCAGAGGCATCTTGATCAGATCCCCAACCACCTCAACTGGCCCCTTTTTGTCGCCAAAAGCATTGGCTTTACTTGTAGCTCCCTCTGGATGTCTGAGCTCTTCACTCTTCTTTTGTTCAATACCCAAACCATTGGTAAGGTTGAACTGTAGATTGTTAAGTCCAAAGCTTTGCCTCATGGCTCAGCTCCTTCTTCACAACAACACTGTGATGCTCCCATTTTGCTGCACCAATCCACCTGTCCATCTCACACTCCATTTTCACTTGTGACCAAGACCCCAAGTAGTCCTTTATTTGGGGCTAAAACTCAGTTCCAACCCAGAGGGGGTAATCCAGCAGTTTTGGCAGCAAACCCTGGCCTCAGACTTTGAGGTTCAAACTCTAATTACAGTTGTTTCGCACTTGGCTGCAAATCTTAAGTGCATGCTGAAGATAATGGTCTCATGAAGCCAATAGAACAACGTCTTCTACAAATTCAGTTTTCACTCTTTTGTCATTAACACACAGGTCCGAAAGACACACACATGCACAAACATGCACAAAGTGGAGAGATGTCAGGGTGAGGGGGCTACCTTGGTCAGGTGCCCTGAGCGGTTGGGGGTTCGGTGCCTTGCTCAAGGGCACCTTGGCAGTGCCCAGGAGGTGAACTCGCACCTCTCCAGCCACCAGTCCACGCTCTATATTTGGTCCGGACGGGGACTTGAACTGGTTCCTCACCCAAGTCCTTAAGGACTGAGCTACTAAGCCCCAGTATGTTACTGTAAATAAACTGGGGATGCAGGGGTGCACAAAACCATTTACCTAACGAAACCTAAATTAAGATCAAAATCATTCTCTTATTCAAATAAGTCTCTTATTCAACATCAACTCTCATCATAACACAGCAGCTGCAACATGTGAGGGAAGTTTTGCCTACTTTTTAACAGCGTTGATTCAGGCTGACTGCAATGTCCTTCAGGTGGTCCTCAAACGTCAGTTATCTTAGGCTGTGGAAAATCTCTTGGTTTGGCACTGCTTTGGAACAACTTCGGCAGGTGGCTGGCAGCGCTGGATCTAATGAGTCTTTGATGGAGTTGCAGGTCAAATAATAGCTCCTGTATTTGGCTGTGGCTACTTGCTCATAATAAGGTTGAAAACAATCTCGTTGACCGTTCGATATAATAATAATAATAATAATAATAATAATAATTATTATTATTATTATTATTATTATTATTATTATTATCATTATTGTTAAAGTTATTATAAACGTGTATAAAAAAATGCTGCAATCGGCTGGCTTCGTCGCTTTAGGTAGAATGTTACTGAAGGCACAGAAAACAAAGGAAAACTCAGTACAGACAAGGCAATCCTGGGCATGGCAAGCAAAACTTAAGAGTTTGAAATAATTTTGATCATAAGAAAAGAAAGGGTTACGCGGGAACTGAGTATAAGAGCGTAACAGGTTAAAGCATAAAGAGTATAATCAGAAGGAAGGATGGCAAAAGAAAGAACAGGGAAAAAAGAAAAGGCACAAGTAAAGTAAAAGAGGAAAGCACAGAGAAAAAGTGAAAAAGAGTAAGTGTAAGAGTAAGAGTGTGGAGATGCATCAAGCTCAATAGTTGACCAGGTTGAGGGAGCATGTTTGAGGCAAAGCAGGTCTCTTAGTTTAGACATTACTTCATTTCAGAGGAAACTTAATGAACTTTATTTTGCGAGATTATATACTTTAATATGTTAGGTGCAATAGACACATACTCTTCCCATTATGGTCAAAATCGGCTGTTAACATAAAATTGGATTTAATGCGATTATTATACTGTGTATGTCAGCGGAACACAAGTATAAATGTTTCATACACAAACACTACAAACTAGTCTGCAGTTACTTCAACATGCTAAATGAGAAAGCACATATTAATAAAGACAAGTTGATTAATCAATCCAACTATATCTTAACTCAAAATATAATATAATATAACCCTTCTTAACTATCGCCACAGGATGTCAGTATAACTCCATGTTAAATGAGGGATTAAACACATGAAATTATAACTCACTCACACTATGACCTACAAGAGTGTAAATAATATCATTCAATATCATTCAACTAAAAAACAAGGATTATGCACAGTTACAATTTTAGAACACAGATAAAATGTATAGTTTACTTCCAAGAGACATTTCAAGTTGGTTAACAAGAGAAACTTAGTCTCTACTCAGGAATTTAACCTGAATTTACGGCTCACACATCTGGCTTTCTTATCTCATCTTCACCAGGGTGAGAGTTAGATAAAACTGGGGTGACTCCTATAGATGTGTTGTATAACAGATAGAGGGACAGTGTGGAGTGTGGAGAGACAAAAGGAAGAGAGGATGTGGTTTTATTGGAGGCAGAGTATTCAGTCCTTAAGAAAACTGTGTTCTATCAAAGATTTGATTCTTTGGTGGTGGTTGAGTTGGAGTCTCTCCCTGCTGCTGGGATCTTGAGTTGAGACCGGCGGCAAAACCATAAACATTTGACTCTCAGGGTGGCCCATCTCACCTCTGTCCATTTACTTACAATGTAGGTTTTGGGGAGAATTCAGCAGGCTGTCCCTCCTACAGGAGTAAGCTCCAAAATATATGTTTGAGGTTATCCCTAAGTCTTACAATCTGCCTCCTCCATAGACAACATGCTGGTTGAGTTCAGGACGTCCTCAAAATGCTCCTTCCACCATTCAACAACATCCCCAGTCCAGGTTTGCAATTCTCCTCCCCCTCCAAAAATAGCCTGAATCAAAACTTTTCCTTCTTGAGTCATCTAAGGGTTTGTCAGAACTTCATTGAGGCTCACCAGAATGTCTTTGTACATGACGTCTTGAAACTCCTTCCACACCCAAGGTTTTGCTTTGGTGACTTCCATAGCTTTAGGCCCAGTGCTTGATTTGTCTGTTGCTTCAGGAGGCCCCTAGACAACCAAGATCAGAAAGCCTCTCCCTTTAGCTTGATGACCTCCTCCACCTGCCCAGCAGCAGTTAGCAACTACCTTGTGAAAAAGTAGAGCATTAAGCAACTAAAAAGATGTTGGAGACCTAGACAGAGCTAAAAAGAGAGTGAATATTGGACTGAACATTTATCAGGTACATACACATGCAACTCCAACGGAATACTAATAGTGTGCTGCATCTTCTCTATTTGTAAATAAGCTAGCACATACAATTGCTTATATGATAGCCATATTAATATTATACGGTAATGTTTTATGTAAAACTTATTTCTCTGCCCCAAAAAGGTCACACTACATTACAATGAATAAATAAATAAATGATTGCATTGTTAACAAAACTGTAAAGTTGTAGGCCATTTCAGTATGCCTTCTTGGTATATTTTTTTAAACTTTACATGACCTTCACCCATATTATTTTTTTAATGTTGAAATTACCGATATTACCGATTGAATTCAAGTAGTCTATAAATTGGGCCAATATTATTATAAAAAGGGAAATTTTTGTACAGCGCAACTGAATATGCATTTTTTTTTTTTTTGTTTGGCATTTTGTAGCCTGGCACCTGGTCCCTACCTTTTCACCAAGTCCCAACCCCACTTGCACAATTTGCCCAAGAAGGTATATGAGAAAATGTAGGCAGAGGGCAGGGTCTCTGTTGATAAATATACTGCCACGCACCTCTTTTTGGATTATAAGTGGTGATTATGATGAAGAATATCTTGTATAGTATACCTTTCAGATATTCACCATAGGATAAGGCAGAAAGCTCTTCTGTTTGGACACCTTCTTCCTGTTGCCTCACCTTGTAGGTCCACAGAGATAAAACATCACTGTTCTATTATATTTTTTATGCTGCTCCCAAATGTATAAAAACCAGTGCAAGCTCATAATTTGCATTTACATGTGATCCCAACCCAGTGGTGTAGCAGTCATAGACAGTATGTTGTCCACACAGAGGTGGCCAGAGAAGTGTTGGACACTCTTACAGCTGTTGCTGTTGGTCTGTGTCTCTCAGGCTGAGGAGCTGGTGTGCAGACGGAGAGGGGATCCTGAGAACCCCCAGCTATCTAAGGATGGAGACATTTTCTTGGGGGCAATCTTCTCTTTCCACAGCAGCTGGAAAATTAGGCAGGACACCTACATGCACAAGCCACTGCCACTGCAATGCACCAGGTAAATTATACTGTAAAAATAAATTTAGATTTCAGTTATTTAAGTGGAAGTGGGTACAGATACAAAACAGGCACAGCAAAGGGCATCAAACTCAGTATATAAATATGACTTTTTTTTTTTTTTACTTTTCTGTGTCTAAATACCATCAGATGCTTCTGTTTCTGTGATGCTGTTTCTATTCCATGGATAAATTGTTTTCAGTTCTAATATTTATATCTGCTGACATCTAGATTGCATTTCAGAGGTTTCCAGTATGCCCAGGCTATGCGCTTTGCCATAGAGGAGATTAATAACAGGACAGACCTGCTGCCTGGCATCTCTCTGGGCTATAAGATCTATGATTCCTGTCGCTCCATTGCTGGAGGTGTGAGGGTTGCATTGGCTTTGGCTAATGATCATGAGGTGTTATCTGCACCCTCAGAAGCACCATGTTCTGGACAAGCCCAAGTGCAGGCCATTATTGGAGAGACCTCTTCCTCTCCTTCCATGGCTATAGCCACTGTAATCGGACCCTTTCATATCCCAATGGTGAGTAAGATCGGTCAAAATGAAAATGTACTTGTGAAAACAATTATTACCCTGTATTTCTTCCAGCTGGTCAAAACAAAAGGGGTTTAAAAAAGAATTATAGGCAACACTTCATAATAAGTCATGAAAAGAAATTATTAATTAAACTTCAGGTAATGGTCATTTTAATGTTAACAAACAATGAAATGATAATTGAACAATATTTACTAATTATTAATAATGTTTTGATTTATGTTAATTTATCAGTTTATTTTTACACACTATGTGCCATATTAGGTATTCAATAAATATTTGTGAAGGTAAACCTATAAACCTTTAAGAATTTGTTTGAGAAAACATTTGACTGATTGACCAGATAGTTGTAGCACACTGTTAATGCCCATTGATTGGTCTGTGAACTGTCTGTACCCATAATTAGGATGCTTATTATAAAGTTGCAACTGATGATTATGATACTTTATTAAATGGTTAGTAAATATTGTCTGGATTATCTACAAGTACAGTACGCAACATCATACTGAAAAACTACAGAATGTTCAAAGAAGGTTTACAAAACAATTATTAACCATTAACAAAGTCTTACAAATGTGTAGTTTTATTATTTATCTTTCCATTACTTGTAAACAGTGATAACACAGTAATAATTTGATATTATTTTTAAATAGGCAAACAAAAGTATAAGATGTGCAAAAAATGGTTGTAATGCAAAATGATGACGTTAAAGCCAACATTATTATTCATCATTTCATTGTTTGTCAACAGTAAAATAACTATTATTTAAGTTTTTTTAACTGTAATTTATCAGTGATCATCATTATAAAGTTTTACCACATTATAGTGTGGTGTGTAAATGTTTGACATGAATATTCATCTCAGGATATCATTTTATTTTTGTTTTTCCCTCTTAGATCAGCCACTTTGCCACTTGTGCTTGTCTCAGTGATAAAACCAAGTACCCATCCTTCCTCAGGACAATACCCAGTGACGACTACCAGAGCAGAGCCCTGGCACAGTTGGTCAAGCACTTTGGTTGGACTTGGGTTGGAGCTATTAGAACAAATGATGATTATGGGAACAATGGCATGGCCACATTTACAGAAACAGCCCAGCAGCTGGGCATCTGTCTGGAGTACTCTGTGTCTTTGTTTAGAACAGATCCACCAGACAAAATACAAAAGATAATTGACATTATCAAAGCTTCCACTTCCAAGGTGATTGTCGCCTTCCTCTCCGCCGGTGATATTCTTGTGCTAATACACAAGATGTCCGACCACAACTTGACTAGGTACCAGTGGGTCGGTAGTGAAAGCTGGATCTTTGATCCTCAACCTGCAGCAATGGATAAGCATCACATTCTGGATGGTGCCATAGGCCTGTCCATCCCCAAAGCACATGTCAGCGGCATGAGAGAGTTCATGTTGGATATTAAGCCTCTCAATTCATCTGGTAATGAAATGTTTACAGAGTTTTGGGAAAAAATATTCAGCTGTAAGTTCAAGCAGTCAAAGTCATCCGCAGAGAATCAGAGAGAATGTACTGGACATGAAGATCTGACTGGAGTGCAGAACAGCTTCACTGATATGTCACTCATGCCTATCTTTAACAATGTCTATAAAGGAGTGTATGCTGTGGCCCACGCACTACATAGTATGCTCAGCTGTAATAAAACTTGTAACAACAAGGTGCAGCTAGATCCATATACGGTGAGTTCATAAATATATTATCAGTCCATCATGGTGCACGCCACAAGACCTACAAAATTGTGTCAGGTAATGATCTGCATCAATGTATATTCTTTTAGATTTTACAGCACATAAAAAGGGTTCACTTCAAAACAAAGGAAGGAGAGGAAGTTTACTTTAATGAGAATGGAGACCCAGCAGCAAAGTATGAAATTATAAACTGGCAGCCAACAGAAAATGGCATTGTGGACTTTGTCACAGTTGGTTTTTATGATGCATCTTTACCTGCAGACAAACAGCTGAATCTGCAAAATAAGTCTTTAATTTGGGCAAACAACTCAAAACAGGTGAGCTATTGTAATATTTATACAGTCTATTTTAACAGTTAAAATTTTCATATGGTAGTAGTTGTTGTTGTATCATGATGTTTTTTATGTATCAAAATGCACAATAGCACCTTACAAGGACAACACCTTGTCAAAGGGAATGCCAATAGTTTTCTCATTATAATTTTGTTTATGCAGGTGCCTGTGTCAGTTTGCAGTGAGAAGTGTCGTCCAGGAACTCGCAAGGTTCTCCAGAAAGGAAAGCCTGTCTGCTGCTATGACTGTTTAACATGTGCAGAGGGAGAGATAAGCAACATTACAGGTGTAGTATTATTTTGTCAATAGAAAATATATATTTAAAAAAAAGGTAAAAGGTCAGCTCATTGAAGTTTAAAATACCAAAAGGCTAACAGTTTCTTTCACACCTCCTCACAGTTAGCAGGCAGATTTGGTCTCATCTGCTGAGGTTTGACATCTCTCTGAAACTGCAATTATTGAGATGGAGAGTGAATGAAATTGTGTGTGTGCAGTTGGACTGAAAATTGACATCTGAAAAAAAATGTACAATACTAGTTATTAAGACCCAAATATTTGTGCAACAAAAACAAATGAAACCTCAATTTATGATTATAACCTTTTTGCACTATTTAATGTACTAAGAAATCCAAATCATTCATGCTGGTACCATGCAACTATCATATGGCTTTCCATTTATTATCCAGTAATTATGTGCAGTATGTCTTGTATGCATGGAAAATAAGCAATATAGAGAGAAAAACATCAAATGTACAGAGCAAGTCTGACACCTGCTTTAAAATTGTTTCCAGATTCTATCATCTGTGTGCGATGCCACCCTGAGTTCTGGTCAAATGAGAGAAGAGATGCCTGTGTAAAGAAGGAGGCAGAGTTTCTATCATATAAAGAGATCATGGGAGCACTGCTCACTGCAGCGTCCTTACTGGGAACATGCATCACTGCTGTTGTAGCATCCATTTTCTTCACATACAGGAAAACTCCTATTGTTAGGGCCAACAACTCTGAGCTGAGCTTCCTGCTGCTCTTCTCCTTGACTCTGTGTTTCCTGTGTTCTCTGACCTTCATCGGCCGGCCCTCTGAGTGGTCCTGCATGCTGCGACACACAGCATTTGGCATCACCTTTGTCCTCTGTATCTCATGTGTTCTGGGGAAAACTATAGTGGTGTTAATGGCCTTCAGGGCAACACTTCCTGGTAGTAATGTCATGAAATGGTTTGGGCCTGCACAGCAGAGGCTCAGTGTTCTGGGTTTTACTGTTGTACAAGTTATCATATGTATCCTCTGGTTAACAATTTCACCTCCTTTTCCATTTCAGAACTTTAGGGAATTTAAAGACAGAATCATATTAGAGTGCGCTCTGGGTTCAGCTGTAGGCTTTTGGGCTGTTCTTGGGTACATTGGACTTCTGGCCATGTTATGTTTTATTCTTGCTTTTCTGGCTCGGAAACTGCCTGATAATTTCAATGAAGCCAAATTTATCACTTTTAGCATGCTGATATTCTGTGCAGTATGGATCACCTTTATTCCAGCATATGTCAGCTCTCCTGGGAAGTTCAGTGTTGCTGTGGAGATATTTGCTATCCTGGCCTCCAGTTTTGGACTGCTCATTTGTATATTTTTCCCAAAATGTTATATTATCTTACTGAAACCTGAGAAGAATACAAAAAAGGAGATGATGGGGAAGGGGGCACCAAAATCACTTTGAAAACTTAAAATATCATTATGGAAAACGCCACTAAAATTCTGACATTAGAATTAGAGATAACAGCTTTAAATACAGCTTAATCAACATTAGATAAACCCTTATGATTTGAACATGTATTTTGATTTGCGTGTGTGTGTGTGTGTGTGTGTGTGTGTGTGTGTGTATTTTGTACTGCATTTAGACTTTGAAGGGGCTGTATGCAACATTCAGAGCATTAATGTAGCAGCAAACAACCATTTGCTTTATAAAGATACTGGATAGTAAAAGCATCTTAAGCAGAGATTGAAGCCACGCTCCCTCTGTGTGTGCCGTAATCTAAGTTTGTTTGTTCATTGTTGTGGTCGCTGTTCTGACTTCATGTATATCTTAGTACATGTCAGTCCCTTTGTCCATTACACATTGGCATTAAAATGGCCCAAGCATAGTTTATTTGAACCAGTATGAATATTACTTGTATAAATATTAGGCTTTGAATAACATATCAATTATGAATGATTCTTTTGACCTAGCTCAAAGAGACAGCTCATTAGAGAGAGAACGGTATGACATTGGTTTTACAGTACTAGAGGATTACGCGACCAGGGGCCTCATTTATAAAACTGTGCATAGAAAAGGTGACTAAAGTTGACATATAAATAAAGCACAGAAGGTGCTTATGTGCAAAAATATCCTGATTTATAACACAGTGTGCATGCGTACCTGTTGCCCTTTATAAATCAAAATCAATTCGAAATGTGGCGCGGGTGAAGGAGCGTCTTGCCCCACCCATAAATGCCTATATTGTAAATGGCCAGTGAAACTCTCTGAATTAATATTCATTAACAAGACACAGCATGAAGGAAAGCACAGCAAACACAGCAAGAAAACTTATAAAATGAAAGTTCTTGTTGGGGAGGTTGATAGCAGAAAGACAATGTTGTTTAGTGGACTCAATATGGCCATTACTATGGCTAAAATGCAGTGAAGTGGTAGCTGGTGGCAGATGCTGTAAATGCTGCTCCCTAAGACTGTCTCAGAAGTCAGGAAGAAGTGGTTCAATATTTAAGGTGTTAAAGGCTATTTGCGGTGATTTATTTAGACAGAAAATCGAAGACAGCACATTTTCCCGTCAAGTTTGATTTTTATGAATCTCAAAGTTTGCATAGAAAGTAGCGTACGCCGCCTTCTGTGCATACGTTTATAAATGAGGCCCCTGGTATACCGACACAACACCACTTTATCCTGTTAAAATAATATTCATAACTTGGATTCATTTTCATGAAAAATTCTTATTTAGTTTTTTTTTTAAATTATGATTGGTGGACCCATGGATAAGATAATGGGTGATCGAGGAATGGACTCATTCTGATTTTTTGACAGGTTCAGAGAGGGAGTCACTGCTTGTTCTTTCATTGTAGTGGTAAATCTGAATAAATTGCAGTCTTCTCTGGTGCTTATGGTTTCAATAAAATGAACTGAACAATTGAATTGTGAAGAATTTAACCAAACTAACAAAGTGTAGCATATTTATTTGTCAAAATGTGTAGCCACACCAGGTCAGTGACAGGGACTGGGCATTTAATTGGGACCAGGCTTTTAATTGAAGTTTTATGATAATCACACCCACCATTTGCTGAGATAAGTCCTTAGATCTTGATGATAATCAGAAATGAAGCAATTGACTTTTCATCGAATGCGGTTGCCGTGGGAACACCTTATTCGACATACCTGTTAATCCCGAAAGTCCCTCAATAGGGGGACTTTGAAAGCGACTTTGCAAGCACAGTGTGAAACAATACACTGATCACGAAGAATATAGTGATGTTGCACATCAAATTAAACAGCAGAACCTGGGTTACACAGCTGTAAAAAACCTTTTACATGCCCCAAACACAACTCAATCAACAACTAAATAAACAACAACAAATCCAACTCCATGCAGCACAGATATCCCGACCCACTCAGTATATTTCGGGCCCTAACTCGACCACACTTTATGCAAAACACATGCTGTTCATCTCAAATGAAAGCTGAGACTCTGCTGTTTCCACACATATGCGTATAAATCCAAAGCACTCTACGCCAAACCATCTGAGAGCTAGAGGCCAAAGAACAACAACAGAAATCTTTTCGCCAAAATATATTTGTAATATCTCTCTTACCATGTTGTTTTTGCCGTGAAAAGTGCCTTCTGCCGTTAAAACACGCTTCATTCCCGTTCACCGTGATGTTGTCTATCATTCAAATGAATCCGGGCGGAAAAACTTGCCGGCTGGAGGTTCTGGGGGAAGCATAACAATGACCACTCACAGCAGCTGACATCGCCCCACAACACGTTACGCTGACTCTGATTGGCTTACAGTGCTATCAGTCTCGTTTTGATGGGTACATCACTCTATTGGCTCTAATGAATCAAATAAGGTGTCAATCACTCAAATCAGCCAAGCCATCACGGAGATACGGGCCTCCAAAGCTTAGAATAGAAACTCAGTTTCAAATGTAGTAGGTGTGTATTGATCAGTTTGGAGTGGGAAATTCAGAAGAAGAAAAAAACGGAGTTTTATGTGTATATCCTAAACATCATTAGGGATTACAGAAATAAAAAATGAAAGATATAGGATTGTACATGACAAAAATCACACGCAAACATGGTGCAATTTTGAAGAGCTCGCCTGAATTTTCTGTACTAAAACCTCTCTAATATTGTTCTGCTTCACTTCATCAGAAGCAACCTACATCAGAATCAGAGTTAATGTTAACATATTGTACTATGATTTGATAGAGGTTTAGAGCTGCAGCTGCATCATTCTAAATGGATACTCATCGTGAAAATGCTTTTTTTTTTTTTTTTTTAGGTGAACCTCAAAATGTTTCATTTATGCTGTGTGCCATCTTCATTTAATCTTCACATATAACACATTTACTGATATTTACAGATCTTAACAAATCTCACAAGTGTTCCCTTTACCATGACACCAAAAGTATTCAAATAGACTTTGTGGTTGCAGAGATATATTCATTTCATTATGGATATGCAATTTCCGAGCAGAGGCCTATAAAGTAGGCTTAGCTTTGAAAAGGTTAAGGAGCAAGGGATGCTTGAAAACCCATGAAACTTGTCATACATCTGAAGTCCTAAAATGTGTTATCTGATATGACAGGGGTGCTCAGTAGTGCCCCTTGAAAATTTTCAACTGAGCTGCCCTGCAGTTTGTTTCACCTCGAGGTATGAAAATTAGGAGGCACAGGTAACATCCCAAGATATAGAGAAAAAGCCTCTTGGAGCCATGCCCTAGACCCAACAGGAAGTCATCTGTTTTGAATTAAATGTTTGATTTTGGGTCATTTTCAGGGGTCGTACTTTAAAGAACACTTCCTACAGATTTGATCTGATCAACTTTGAATTTTTTCTGTAACAATTTAAGACCTTTAACATCAAATGCCGAGTTTTCGTCAAACCGTGTCACTGTGGCAAGGCGTCAGACTTCCAGGTTTTGCCACCAAACAGGAAGTTGTTGTAACTTCTGTGTACCTTGTCCAATCTGCCCCACACTTAACCTGTATTGTCAGGCTTCAGTCCCAAAGCCAACTACGTGCGTGTAAGGAGTCATAGTGATTGCTCCACCTATTGGCGACAGGAAGAAAGACTTGTCCGACAATTATCTTTTGATTTACCTGAAATTTGCATGGTGGGGTCGACAATTGATTTACAGCAACATGATACATAATTAATGTGCTCTCCAGTGCCACACAGTGGATACAGAATATGGTACAAAATGTGCAATAGGTCATTTCAATGCCCACACGCTAAGAAGGGAGTACCAACTTACTCCTGTGTGCAGGGTCTGACTTTCACAGAAATGAACAGCGGCATCGGCATCAGTTGGCATCCTGCCAGCACCCCTGAGTTGCACGAAGGTGCTAGGGCCTGATCATAGCTGCTTGCAGCTTTGATTATTATTATCATTATTTTACCAAGTGTGTACTGCCTTGTCTGAGATGTTGGGGGAAAAAAATTGCATCCCAATGGCCACCTATTTGCTGCCTTGCCACTGATAAAGCCACCCTGACTCACAGTGTTGGGACAGTTTTGTTGCAGAGGCATTATGCCCACCGTCTGGTCCACCCATTAGCTGTTTGCCGCCTGCTGACCTCCAGCGTGTTGAGAGCTGTGTGCCAGCAATGCAGGCCCAGCAAACTATAAAAGATAGTTGGGGTCTGATAAAGGGCAACTTTACTGTACTTCACTTTCAACATCCATCCATCCATCTTTTTTTTTAATAGGGGCCTGGCCACAGTGATGGGACACTCTCCCCCCATTGGTTGTGCCTTGACATCCTGCCCATGAATATCACAAACAGATTTGCAGGTGAAAAACTATCAAATCATGTGTGACTTTGACCTGAGAATACTTTGGTAATATATGAACTACATGGCTTGTGGGCTGGGGACATTGTCATAACATGAATGCTAATAGTGCACTGTGTCTTCCCCATGTGTAAATAAGCTAGCACATATAATTGCTTATATGAAGCCATATCAATGTCATAAGGTAATGTTTTTTTGTAAAGTGGTAGTCACAAAACAAAACAAAAACATCAGTTAATGCATTGTTAACAAGACTTTACTGTTGTGGGGCATATCAGTACAGACAGACCACAACAGAATTTTCTTATCTGATAACAATGAATTTCAAGGTATTATGCATGAACTGTCAGCTACTATTTGTAAAAAGTTTTGCCAGCAAAGGTGAATTTGAAGACCAACTGTTCACCTCGCTATATTTGCATTTTTTTTGGCACTGTGCAGTGTGACTCCTGGTTGCTACCTTTTTTTTAAAGTCCCAACCTTACATATGTGCTGTACCCAGGAATGTCCCAGACATAGCAAAATAAGACGAAAATATGAAAATGCAAGAGGAGGGCAGAGTCTCTACGATAAATACACTGCCACACGTTTCTAATTGGATCATAAGTGCTGATTATGAGGAAAATCCTGTGTAGTATACCTTTAAGATATTCAGAATAGGGTAATGCAGAAAACTCTTATGTTTGGACACCTTCTTCCTGTTGCCTCACCTTGTAGGTCCACAGAGATAAAACATCACTGTTCGATTATAATTTTTTTATGCTGCTCCCAAATGTATAAATACCAGTGCAAGCTTCTAATTTGCATTTACGTGTGATCCTAACCCAGTGAATTAGCTGTCAGAGACAGTATGATGTCCACACAGAGGTGGGAAGAGAAGAGATGGACACTTTTACAGCTGTTGCTGGTTGCATCTGTCTCTCATGCTGAGGAGCTGGTGTGCAGACGAAGAGAGGATCCTGAGAACCCCCAGCTATCTAAGGATGGAGACATTATGTTGGGGGGAATCTTCTCTTTCCACAGAAGCTGGAAAACCAGACAGGACAACTACATGCACAAGCCACTGCCACTGCAATGCACCAGGTAAACTAGACTGTAAATATCTAGTTAGATTTCAACTATCTAAGTGGAAGTGGGTACAGATACATAACAGGTACAGCAAAGGGCATCAGACTAAGTACTAAAATATGAGATATTCTCTTTCTTGTGTCTAAATACCATCATATGCTTTTTATTTACTGTACTGCCCTTTCTATTGCAAAGATACATTGTTTGCAGTTCCAATATTTATATTTGTCAACATCTAGTTTGAATTTCAGAGGTTTCCAGTATGCCCAGGCTATGCTGTTTGCCATAGAGGAGATTAATAACAGGACAGACCTGCTGCCTGGCATCTCTCTGGGCTATAAGATCTATGATGTCTGTAGCTCCATTGCCAGAGGTGTGAGGGTTACACTGGCTTTGGCTAATGGTAATGAGGAGTTATCTGCATTCTCCCAGGAACCATGTACCAAATCAGCCCAAGTGCAGGCCATTATGGGAGAGACCTCTTCCTCTCCTTCCATGGCTGTAGCCACCGTAATCGGCCCCTTTCATATCCCAATGGTGGGTGAGATTGGTTAAAACAAATATTGTCCAGTAATTCTTCTAGCTAGTCATGACAAAATTGGGTTTTTAAACATTTAATACTTTATAACCATTTCAAATAAATAGTAAATTGATAGTTATTTAAACCTACATTAATTTTAAAGATAATCATTAAAATTAATGATTATCTTTAATTAACATTAATTTTAAAGATAATCATTAAAGAAATAATAATTGAATTTTGTTTACTAATAGTAATGCAATAATTTACATTAATTTAACAGTTTGTTGTTACACACATTTTAACATTTTATATACTGCATTTAGTGTTGATTAAGAAATAGGCCAGATATTGTATTGTATGAAAACTTTTAAGAAAGGGATTTAGATTGATTAACTAGATATTTGTCACACATTGTTAATGCTAATTGATCGGTTTGTAAAATGCCTACACCCATCATTTGCATGTTTATTATGAAGCTGCAATTGATGATTATAATACTTAGTTAAATGGCCAATCATTGTGTAGGGCATCTACAACAATTGAAAAATTATACTGGCCAACCACATGTTTATAGATCCACAGTATTTCTCAAGTTTTTAACAAGGTATTAGAATCATAAGCAGCATCTCCATAATGATAATAAATAGCAAATAGAGAATAAAGTGTATAAAGTGTTATAATGTGTGCAATAAACTGTTAAAATCACATATTATGGCATTACTAATAAGAAGTAAACATTATTATTTATCAGCTCATTGTTTGGTAATAGTAAAATAACAATTAATTAACGTTTGATTAACAATAAATTTACCATTTATCAATAATGGTTATTGCATTTTTGTCATAAAATGTTACCACATTGTAGTGTGCTGTAAAAATGCATTATATTTTGAATCGTTTTTGAATTATTGCTTTTTTTTGTCTGTCTTTTAGATCAGCCACTTTGCCACTTGTGCTTGTCTCAGTGATAAAACCAAGTACCCATCCTTCCTCAGGACAATACCCAGTGACGACTACCAGAGCAGAGCCCTGGCACAGTTGGTCAAGCACTTTGGTTGGACTTGGGTTGGAGCTGTGAGAACAAATGATGATTATGGGAACAATGGCATGGCAACATTTACAGAAACAGCCCAGCAGCTGGACATCTGCCTGGAGTACTCTGTGTCTTTGTTTAGAACAGATCCACCAGACAAAATACAAAAGATAATTGACATTATCAAAGCTTCCACTTCCAAGGTGATTGTCACTTTCCTCTCCCCAACTGATATGAATATACTAATACAAAAGATGTCTCAACACAACTTGACTGGGTACCAGTGGGTCGGTAGCGAAAGCTGGATTTTTGATCCCCAAACTGCAGCCATAGATAAGAATCACATTCTGGATGGTGCCATAGGCCTGTCCATCCCCAAAGCACATGTCAGTGGCATGACACAGTTCATACTGGATGTTAAGCCTCTCAATTCATCTGGTGATGAACTATTTACAGAGTTTTGGGAGACATTATTCAGCTGTAAGTTCAAGCAGTCAAAGTCATCCACAGAGAATCAGAGAGAATGTACTGAACATGAAGATCTGACTGGAGTGCAGAGCAGCTTCACTGATATGTCACTCATGCCTATCTTAAACAACGTCTATAAAGGAGTGTATGCTGTGGCCCACGCACTACATAGTATTCTCAGCTGTAATAAAACTTGTAACAACAAAGTGCAGCTAGATCCATATACGGTGAGCTCATGAATAAATTCATCATGTATCTTCACCATGCCTACATGATGTGTGTCAGATACATTGATTCATGTATCTTAAAAAGGGTTAATTTCAAAACAAAATCCTACAAAACTGTGTCAGATAATGATCTACATTGATGCATATTTTTTTAGATGTTACAACACATAAAAAGGGTTCATTTCAGAACAAAGGAAGGAGAGGAGGTTTATTTCAATGAGAATGGAGACCCACCAGCAAAGTATGAAATTATAAATTGGCAGCCAACAGAAAATGGCATTGTGGACTTTGTCATAGTTGGTTTTTATGATGCATCTTTACCTGCAGACAAACAGCTGAATCTGCAAAATAAGTCTTTAATTTGGGCAAACAACTCAAAACAGGTGAGCTATTGTAATAATTAAACAGTCTATTTCAACTGCTGAAAAATGCATATTGCATGAGTTGTTGTTCTTTCATTATGTTTGTTTAAGATGCTTAAAAATGCATAATAGAACCTTACAAGAACAACACCTTGTCAAAGTAAATCCCACAGATTTTCTCATAATTATTTCATTCTTGCAGGTGCCTGTGTCAGTTTGCAGTGAGAAGTGTCGTCCAGGAACTCGCAAGGTTCTCCAGAAAGGAAAGCCTGTCTGCTGCTATGACTGTTTAACATGTGCAGAGGGAGAGATAAGCAACATTACAGGTGTAGTATTATTATGCTGTAGTAAAATGAGAAGAATAAAAAAAGTGTTGTGTGTGTGTGGTAATTAATGCATGGAATATAAGCAGTATAGAGATAAATACATCAAATGTACTGAGCAAGGCTAACACCTGCATTTTCATTATTTTTCAGATTCTATCACCTGTGTGCGATGCCACCCTGAGTTCTGGTCAAATGAGAGAAGAGATGCCTGTGTAAAGAAGGAGGTAGAGTTTCTATCATATAAAGAGATAATGGGAGCACTGCTCACTGCAGCGTCCTTACTGGGAACATGCATCACTGCTGTTGTGGCATTCATTTTCTTCAGATACAGGAAAACTCCTATTGTTAGGGCCAACAACTCTGAGCTGAGCTTCCTGCTGCTCTTCTCCTTGACTCTGTGTTTCCTGTGTTCTCTGACCTTCATCGGCCGGCCCTCTGAGTGGTCCTGCATGCTGCGACACACAGCATTTGGCATCACCTTTGTCCTCTGTATCTCATGTGTTCTGGGGAAAACTATAGTGGTGTTAATGGCCTTCAGGGCAACACTTCCTGGTAGTAATGTGATGAAATGGTTTGGGCCTGCACAGCAGAGGCTCAGTGTCATGGGTTTCAGTCTTCCACAAATTATCATATGTATCCTCTGGTTAACAATTTCACCTCCTTTTCCATTCAAGAACTTTGAACAGTTTAAGGACAGAATCATTTTAGAGTGCACTCTGGGTTCAGCTGTAGGCTTTTGGGCTGTTCTTGGGTACATCGGACTTCTGGCCATGTTATGTTTTATTCTTGCTTTTCTGGCTCGGAAACTGCCAGATAGTTTCAATGAGGCCAAATTTATCACTTTTAGCATGCTGATATTCTGTGCAGTATGGATCACCTTTATTCCAGCATATGTCAGCTCTCCTGGGAAGTTCAGTGTTGCTGTGGAGATATTTGCTATCCTGGCCTCCAGTTTTGGACTGCTCATTTGTATTTTTATTCCAAAATGTTATGTTATCTTACTGAAACCAGAGAAGAATACAAAAAAGAGCATGATGGGGAAGGGGGCACCAAAATCCCTCTAAAAACTTAAAATAATATGATGACAAAGGCATTCAAGTGCTGTATAATGTGTACATGATTGGTTAACTAAATTGTCATTGTGCATTGTACTACTGTAAAATGTTTCCACTGTAAATCATTTAATTAGTGACAAAAAAAAATATGGGAGATTGTGGCAAATAACAAAAATTGCCACTGATGACAAAAGGAGAATTATTTTTTTTTTTTTTAAAAACTACTACTTTCAAAAAAAAAGAAGAGCCATGTAATCACTTGCTCTAATAATCATACAGAATATTACAAAAAATAGCTGCAAATGTTTTTAAAGTTCTCTTCTTTAGTTTTATTTAATTAGTTTCAGTAGTTCTCAAACTGAAAATGTGACTGGAAAACAATATGTAACCTACATCTTCTGTAAACATAACATTTTAATATATTCAACGAAAATTTTATGTATTTAACCAGTGCAAATTTTATTTTGTCAATACAGAGCGTTTCTCCATATTGCAATGCCATTTGTGCGATGTGATGATGTGTCTGATGGTGTTTCAAAAGACGTTGCATGTGCGACGACTTCCGGTAAGCCAGAAAATGCGGAAAAATGCAGAAAATTGCGGGACTTCTGAAAAATTGCAAGCCCCTGCAAATATTTTCTGGAGGGACCGATGTATATATTTATGATTTATATATATTTTCATGATTTATGTGCATTTTGTATTGCATTTGAGAAACACATCATGCTGTATCATTACATTCTACCTTTCAGCGACCCAGCCCAGCCCTGTTTTAATGCAACAGCCCACAGCTTTTCTATTATGATTCACTTTAACAGTCCATCATCTTTTTTTCTGTTTATCTGTGGCTGGGTCACAGTTTCAGCAGTCTGTGCATGGTTGTCCAGGCGTCCCTCCTAAGCACCATTTTCAGACTTCTCCTTGCGGAGTGAGGCGTTCCCATATAGTCCCTGCAGCCTGTAGTGGGTCTATCCTGGGGTCTCATACCAGTTGCACATGCCTGAAAAACTTCCAAAAGGCGGCACCCAGAGGTATCTTACCTTAAGCATCTGCTGGGAAATGTAATTCAGCCACTTGTACTCACAGTCTAGTTCTCTTGGTCACTAGCCAAAGCTCATAATCATAGGTGAGGGTTGGGCCATAGATCAACCACTAAATTAGAAGCTTTGCTCTCTGCCTAAGCTGCTTCTTTACCATTACAGTGTGGTGCAGTGCCCTCATCATTCTGCACCAATCCACCTGTCAATCTTACACCCTTGTTTTAACCTCCCTTGTGAACAAGATACCAAGACTTGGACTCTTTTTCTTTGGGCAAAAACTCCCTACCAATCCAGAGGAAGTAGTTCACAATTACCATGACCTCAGACTTGGACTTACTGACTCTCATTTGATTTGCCTTTCAATATGCTGCAACCAGCAGCCTTGCAAGGGTAAAGATCTGGTCCACTGTTGCACGGTCAGGACAGAATCTGCATTGCTCTTCCTGAATCCAGGGCTTGACAATCAGTCAGAGTCTCAGTTCCAGCACCTTGGAGTAAACTTCACCTTGGAGGCTGAGCAGTGTGATACCCCGACAGTTGGAGCACACCCTCCGGCCCCCTTTTTTGAAAATGGGCACCACAACCCAGTTCTGTCACTCTAAAGGCATCATACCCAACCTCCATGCAACACTGAAAACACATGTCAGCCAAAACAGCCCAACAGTGTCCAGAGCCTTCAGCATCTCAAGGTGAATCTCATCCACACCCAGCACCTTGCCGCTGGGGAGCTTTTTGACTACCTCAGCAACCTCAGCCAGGGATATATGGGCGAGAGTTCCCCCGAATCTTCAGGCACTGCCTCCTCCGCGGTGGATGTGATGGATTTGTTCAGGAGTTCCTCAAAGTGTTCCTTCCACAACCCAATGATATCCCCAGTTTGGGTCAGCAGTTCTTCTCTGCTGAGCACAGCATGAGGTAAACCCAAGAGGTTTATAAGGTGATAATGTTGTATGTAACACTTCTTTCACTGCCCCCAAGAGGCCCTTGAAACAAAGCAAAACAAAACAAAACAAAACACAACCAGAAAATCAAGGTTTAAAGCTGATCGCTCCCACTCACAATTGATGCTTCTAGCAGATGTGGTCAGCATGTTTTAGAAGAGTCTAAACAAGCTAATTTAAATATGTAACTTGTTTTTTTTTTGACGAAGCTGTGGTGTGTTGCACAAAGCAGACTGAGTTCACTGTATTTAAAATATAGATACAATATAATTATGAGGATGAATTAATTTTTAAAACACGGCCACAAATCTTTGATCCATGTCATTCATGACTGAACTTTGAACAGCATTAGCTTTGTCTGTAGGGTACAGCACAACAAAGTAGGAAAAATGACTACAATGAACAAAATTAAAATAGACACAAATGAAACTATTTAATTATTTAGCCTAAGGACTTACTTTGGGTTGAAGTGCTGTTTGGTTGATATAACAAAAATGGGTCGCAGCCATGGTGGCCGGAATGCCCGGGGGAATTGGCCCCTCCCTGCTCCCTTACAGTCAAGATGGCATAAAGAATAACGAAAAAAAAAAGAAAAAGACTTCAAACCATATGGCATCTTGCCTAACTTTAGTGGATCATAACATATCAGATATCAAATTAATCGGCAGATGCTCTGGTTTAAAATTAGACCAAACTTTTCTCTGGATGTCAGTCTTTAAACCACAATAAAGGCCTAAGTATGGCCTATAAGAGATTAAGTTAGGCATTTTGTTTAATGGCAAGTTTAAGTTTTCCAGAAAATTTGCAGAAGCTGCCAGCTGCTTAAGAGGAGTGAGGAGTCAGGAGTCAGTGATGGTATAAAGGAGTCAATGAAACAGTTCTTTTTAACAATTGTGTATCAAGTTGAGTGTTACCAGCTAGATATAGTCAGCCTCACCTCGACACACAGTTCTGGCTCTGGAACCCGAGTCCTTGATAGGACTCTCTCCTTCACTGGAGTTGCTCCAGGTGAGAAGCAGAGGGCCGGGGTGGGCTTTCTGATAGCTCCCAGACTCTCTGCCTGTACGTTGGGGTTTATCCTGGTAGACGAAAGGGTTTCTTCCCTGCGTCTTTAGGTCGGGGAACAGGTCCTGACTGTTGTCGGCGCTTATGCGCCAAACAACAGTTCAGAGTACCCGCCCTTTTTGGAGTCCCTGGGATGGGTGCTGGATAGTGTCCTGACCGGGGACTCCATTGTTCTGCTGGGGGACTTCAATGCTCACATGGGCAATGACAGCAGGACCTGGAGGGGCGTGATTGGGAGGAACAGCCTGCCCGATCTGAACCTGAGTGGTGTTCAGTTATTGGACTTCTGTGTGGGTCGCAGTTTGGCCATAACTAACACCATGTTCAAGGACACTCGGGTGAAGAGAGGAGCAGAGCTGTCAACTGATCACCACCTGGTGGTGAGTTGGATCAGATCAAAGCTCCTTCCCCGCCAGAGAGGTGACATTCCATGTCCCAAGAGCCAACTTCTGTAGCCAAGGATCGGACCGCCAAGGCCCCCGCCTTGGTCTGCTGCCCAATCCACACTGCACCGAACCCTTCTGGATCCCTCTGCAGGTGGTGGGCCTGCAGGGGGACAAGCCCATGTAGCCGGTTCGGGCTGGGCCCGGCTGGACCCCATGGGCGAAAGCCCAGCCACCAGGCGCTCGCCCACGGGCCCCAACCCCAGGCCTGGCTCCAGGGCGGGGCCCCGGTAACCCTCCTGGCCGGGTACACAGATTCTTGTTCATCCAGAGTTATCAATGTGAGTATTTTCCTCATTAATAGTTAAAATTAGGATAACCATTGCATTATCTTAGTTTAACGTCATTTTATGGACTATAGACCTCTTTGTAGTGTAACACACATATTTTTAGTAGTGGGCAACGGCTTGCTTGCCCCACCGCACGTAAGCCTAGTTCTCTGATAAACGAGTATGCTGTCATTCAGTTACAAAAAATCATTTTTCAGTGATAATGTAGTTGTTGAGTTGTTTTAATATACGTGAAATGTTTGCATGCAACATTTTTGTAAGATGACCGGACAGTGTCAACTCCTGTAGCTGTAGAGTCTGCAGCTGCAGGTTAACGTTAGTGATCATATTATCTGGTGACTTTCCGCTGAATAAGTTACGTCGGTTGTTGTGGTACAGGTTATTTGGTTGAGTATTAACTTATAACCCAAAGAGTGAAACGTTAACGTGGATGAAAGTCACCAGATAACACTTGTGTGACCGTGTAAACAGCCTCACCAGTTATGCAATACCAGTTTCATGCAATACTGCATGAAACTAAACTAATAACTTAACAAATATCTGACAGGTAGCCAAAAACAATAGAAAATGAAAGAAAGTAATGTTGTTATCTCTGTTCCATTTCAGGGCCACCAGACAAAACACAAGCCCTGATTCATTTCAGGGCCACCAATGAAGAAGTTTACAAAAAGCCAGCAGGCTCCTAAAACACTATGGGAGTGAGTAATTTGTAACTTGTGAACTGTTCATATTCGTAACATAATTCTCGGTCACAACGGCAACTGTTCCCCTAGTGATTAAGCATTCTGTTTCAATATGAAATCAGTACAGTTGCAGAAGGCATTGTCAAAGTTTGTTGTTTGGTAACTGTACATTTGTTTTGGAGCTGCCCCTATACTGTCACTTTTTGGAAAAATTTTGTCGAGTATAGTCGTTGCAACATTTATGTTCTATTTTCACTACTGTACAAAGATGTGCTGTTTGGATTTTATGATGTCAGCATTTCAAAACAAAAACAATTCTATATCATTAATCTATCTATTATCTTGAATTCCATATTCATAAGAGTAAATTTTGCAACAGAAAACCCTTGTTCAAAATTTTTATGAATGAAATGCAGCAATACTTAGAAACCATTCAGCACTCCACAAACTCCAAAGCTATAAAGACTCTGAAAATATGTAAACAATTTAATGGTTTGAGCTGCTGAACTTTTTTATTTATTTGATTCTATTTTTCTTTTCTCTTAGCCCTGGCATATTTATTCTGTTCATGTCTGTCACTGCTTGTTTTGTACAAGAATTGAAATTAAGTGTTGGGGGAAAAAAAACTTGTCACATGTTTTTATCGACGACTACTGATGACATATATTTCTTCTTCTTTGAATTGACAGACTGGACGGAGTTTTGGCATATTGCTGCCCTCGACAGTCTTAAGACGTATTTGCCTTTGAGGGGTGTCCCATTTTAAAGTCGCAAGGTAGACCTTAACACTAGGTTTTGAGATTGAGGGTCGAGTTTGAAAATTAAGATTGAGGGTTAAAATAGGAATTGGGATTGGGCCTTGGACTCCGCCAGGGCTGCCCTTTGTCACCGGTTGTGTTCATAACTTTTATGGACAGAATTTCTAGGCACAGCCGAGTGGTGGAGGGTGTCAGGTTTGGTGACAGGGGGATCTCGTCGCTTTTTGCGGATGACATGGTCCTCCTAGCCTCATCAAACAGTGACCTCCAGTTCTTGCTGGGACGATTCGCAGCCCAGTGCGAAGTGGCTGGGATGAGAATCAGCACCTCCAAGTCTGAGGCCATGGTCCTCAGCCGGTAAAGGGTGAATTGCCCACTCCAGGTCGGGGGGGAGGTCCTTCCTCAGGTGGAGGAGTTTAAGTATCTTGGGATCTTGTTCACAAGTGAGGGTAGGATGGAGTGGAAGATTGACAGGCGGATTGGGGCGGCATCAGCAGTGATGCAGACGCTTAACCGGTCCATTGTGGTGAAGAGGGAGTTTAGCCAGAAAGCGAAGCTCTCGATTTACCAGTCAATCTATGTTCCAACCCTCACCTGTGGTCACAAGTTCTGGGTAGTGACCGAAAGAAAGGTATGGCTAGTACAAGCAGCCGAAATGAGTTTCCTCCGCAGGGTGGCTGGGCTCAGCCTTAGAGATAGGGTGCGGAGATCGGACATCCGGGTGGAACTCGGAGTAGAGCCGCTGCTCCTCCTCATCGAGAGGAACCAGTTGAGGCGGTTCAGGCATCTGGTCAGGGTGCCTTCGGATTCCTCCCTCCAACCGGGAGGAGACCTCAGGGCCACCCCAGGACACGCTGGAGGGATTACATCGCCGGGTTGGCCTGGGAACGCCTTGTGGTTCCCTCGGAAGAACAGAAATGGCTGGGGAGAGGACTATCTGGGTTTCTTTGCTGAGGCTGCTGCCCCTGCGACCTGGACCTGGATAAGCGGAGGGTGACGAGTATGAGTACGAGTACGAGCAACTATAAATTAGAGTTTTTACCGTACCTGTTGATCAATGAAGACACACATGATGGATTATCGTCTTAATGGAGCCAACACCATTTTTTTCTGATTCGCACTAAGTAGGGCCTGAAAAGAGATGACTTAGCCTGTTCCACTGGAGCATGTGAGCCTCTTGGGTCTTATGGCAGCCTCAGTACAAGTGGTGCTATCTGCTACACATGCGTCCACTTCCGAGGCATCTCTTCGCCTGGGGCCCTTTCAACAGAGACAGCTGCAGACAGTGGTGCTCGTCACCATGCAAGTTTTGGACGCAACATGACACGTGTGCGAAATGTCATTTCGTTTTTGTAAGTATCAGTATTTTAATACTAAATGGTCAATAAATACTGTGTAGGGCATCTACAAAAATTTCAGCATCATACTGAACAACATTATTTAGATTCATAAAACAGTATTTAAGATAAGATAGGATAACATAAACTTTGACGATCCCACACTGAGGAAATTCAGCTTTATTATCAACTTTTTAAGAAGGTATCACAAGTCGCAACTCTATAATAACCACCAAAATAATATTTAAGGATGAAAACAATATCAGTTGAAAAAGTGTTTTAAATATCTGGCCCAGTGTTATGTTTTTTACAAACACTTTTTTAAAGGTTTATAAATAATATGATAATCATTGGCAAATAAAGAAGTGTAGAAAGTGTTATAATGTGTGCAATAAACGGCTAAAATAACAAATATGGCATTACTAATAATGAGTAAACAGTAGAATACCTATTAATTAATGTTTAATTACAAATAAATGTACTATTTATCATTATTGGTAATCATATTATTATTATTATTATTATGCAGAGTAACCACATTGTAGTGTGCTGTGAACATGTTTTATATTTTTGATCTTCTTCGAATTATCTTTTTTTTTTCTCTTTTTTTTTCTTCTAGATCAGCCACTTTGCCACTTGTGCTTGTCTCAGTGATAAAACCAAGTACCCATCCTTCCTCAGGACAATACCCAGTGACTACTACCAGAGCAGAGCCCTGGCACAGCTGGTCAAGCACTTTGGTTGGACTTGGGTTGGAGCTATTAGAACAAATGATGATTATGGGAACAATGGCATGGCCATACTCATAGAAACAGCCCAGCAGCTGGACATCTGTCTGGAGTACTCTGTGTCTTTCTTTAGAACAGATCCACCAGACAAAATACAAAAGATAATTGACATTATCAAAGCTTCCACTTCCAAAGTGATTGTAACTTTCCTCGCCCTCCCCGAAATTGGCATGCTTATACATGAGATGTCTCACCACAACTTGACTGGGTACCAGTGGGTCGGTAGTGAGTGCTGGATCTTTGATCCCCAAACTGCAGCCATGGATGAGCATCACATTCTGGATGGTGCCATAGGCCTGTCCATCCCCAAAGCACATGTCAGTGGCATGAGAGAGTTCATGTTGGATATTAAGCCTCTCAATTCATCTGGTAATGAATGGTTTACAGAGTTTTGGGAGACATTATTCAGCTGTAAATTCAAGCAGTCAAAGTCATCCACAGAGAATCAGAGAGAATGTACTGGACATGAAGATCTGACTGGAGTGCAGAACAGCTTCACTGATATGTCGCCCATGCCTATCTTTAACAATGTCTATAAAGGAGTGTATGCTGTGGCCCCTTCAAAATTGTGTCAGATAATGATCCACATTGATTAATGTCCTTTTAGATCTTACAACACATAATCAGAATCAACCTACATCAGAATCAGAGTTAATGTTCACATATTGTACTATGATTTGATAGAGGTTTAGAGCTGCAGCTGCATCATTCTAAATGGATACTCATTCTGAAAATGCTTTTTTTTCTTTTTTTAGGCGAACCTCAAAATGTTTCATTTATGCTGTGTACCATCTTCATTTAATCTTCACATATAACACATTTACTGATATTTACAGATCTTAACAAATCTCACAAGTGTTCCCTTTACCATGACACCAAAAGTATTCAAATAGACTTTGTGGTTGCAGAGATATATTCATTTCATTATGGATATGCAATTTTCGAGCAGAGGCCTATAAAATAGGCTTAGCTTTGAAAAGATTAAGGAGCAAGGGATGCTTGAAAACCCATGAAACTTGTCATATATCTGAAGTCCTAAAATGTGTTATCTGATTTGACAGGGGTGCTCACTAGTGCCCCTTAAAAATGTTCAACTGAGCTGCCCTGCAGTTGTTTCACCTCGAGGTATGAAAATTAGGAGGCACAGGTAACATCCCAAGATATAGAGAAAAAGCCTCTTGGAGCCATGCCCTAGACCCAACAGGAAGTCATCTGTTTTGAATTAAATGTTTGATTTTAGGTCATTTTCAGGGGTCGTACTTTAAAGAACACTTCCTACAGATTTGATCTGATCAACTTTGAATTTTTTCTGTAACAATTTAAGACCTTTAACATCAAATGCCGAGTTTTCGTCAAACCGTGTCACTGTGGCAAGGCGTCAAACTTCCAGGTTTAGCCACCAAACAGGAAGTTGTTGTAACTTCTGTGTACCTTGTCCAATCTGCCCCACACTTAACCTGTATTGTCAGGCTTCAGTCCCAAAGCCAACTACATGCGCGTAAGGAGTCATGGTGATTGCTCCACCTATTGGCGACAGGAAGAAAGACTTTTCTGACAATTATCTTTTGATTTACCTGAAATTTGCATGGTGGGGTCAACAATTGATTCACAGCAACATGATACATAATTAATGTGCTCTCCAGTGCCACACAGTGGATATAGAATATGGTCAAAAATGTGCAATAGGTCATTTCAATGCCCACACACTAAGAAGGGAGTACCAACTTACTCCTGTGTGCAGGGTCTGACTTTCACAGAAATGAACAGCGGCATCGGCATCAGTTGGCATCCTGCCAGCACCCCTGAGTTGCACGAAGGTGCTAGGGCCTGATCATAGCTGCTTGCAGCTTTGATTATTATTATCATTATTTTACCAAGTGTGTACTGCCTTGTCTGAGATGTTGGGGGAAAAAAATTGCATCCCAATGGCCACCTATTTGCTGCCTTGCCACTGATAAAGCCACCCTGACTCACAGTGTTGGGACCGTTTTGTTGCAGAGGCATTATGCCCACCGTCTGGTCCACCCATTAGCTGTTTGCCGCCTGCTGACCTCCAGCATGTTGAGAGCTGTGTGCCAGCAATGCAGGCCCAGCAAACTATAAAAGACAGTTGGGGTCTGATAAAGGGCAACTTTACTGTACTTCACTTTCAATGTCATAAGGTAATGTTTTTTTGTAAAGTGGTAGTCACAAAACAAAACAAAAACATCAGTTAATGCATTGTTAACAAGACTTTACTGTTGTGGGGCATATCAGTACAGACAGACCACAACAGAATTTTCTTATCTGATAACAATGAATTTCAAGATATTATGCATGAACTGTCAGCTACTATTTGTAAACAGTTTTGCCAGCAAAGGTGAATTTGAAGACCAACTGTTCACCTCGCTATATTTGCATTTTTTTGGCACTGTGCAATGTGACTCCTGGTTGCTACCTTTTTTTAAAGTCCCAACCTTACATGTGTGCTGTACCCAGGAATGTCCCAGACATAGCAAAATAAGACGAAAATATGAAAATGCAAGAGGAGGGCAGAGTCTCTACGATAAATACACTGCCACACGTTTCTAATTGGATCATAAGTGCTGATTATGAGGAAAATCCTGTGTAGTATACCTTTAAGACATTCAGAATAGGGTCATGCAGAAAACTCTTATGTTTGGACACCTTCTTCCTGTTGCCTCACCTTGTAGGTCCACAGAGATAAAACATCACTGTTCTATTTTATTTTTTTATGCTCCGAAATGTATAAATATCAGTGCAAGCCCCTAATTTGCATTTACGTGTGATCCTAACCCAGTGGTGTAGCTGTCATAGACAGTATGATGTCCACACAGGGGTGGCCAGAGAAGGGATGGGTAGTCTTACAGCTGTTGCTGGTTGCATCTGTCTCTCATGCTGAGGAGCTGGTGTGCAGGCGAAGAGAGGATCCTGAGAACCCCCAGCTATCTAAGGATGGAGACATTATGTTGGGGGGAATCTTCTCTTTCCACAGAAGCTGGAAAACCAGACAGGACAACTACATGCACAAGCCACTGCCACTGCAATGCACCAGGTAAACTAGACTGTAAACATCTATTTAGATTTCAACTATCTAAGTGGAAGTGGGTACAGATACATAACAGGTACAGCAAAGAGCATCAAACTAAGTACTAAAATATGAGATATTCTTTTTTGTGTCTAAATACCATCATATGCTTTTTATTTCCTGTACTGCCCTTTCTATTGCAAGGATACATTGTTTGCAGTTCCAATATTTATATTTGTCAACATCTAGTTTGAATTTCAGAGCTTTCCAGTTTGCCCAGGCTATGCTCTTTGCCATAGAGGAGATTAATAACAGGACAGACCTGCTGCCGAGCATCTTTTTGGGCTATAAGATCTATGATGTCTGTAACTCCATTGCCAGAGGTGTGAGTGTTACACTGGCTTTGGCTAATGGTAATGAGGAGTTATCTGCATTCTCCCAGGAACCATGTACCAAATCAGCCCAAGTGCAGGCCATTTTTGGAGAGACCTCTTCCTCTCCTTCCATGGCTATAGCTACTGTAATCGGCCCCTTTCATATCCCAATGGTGGGTGAGATTGGTTAAAACAAATATTGTCCAGTAATTCTTCTAGCTAGTCATAACAAAATTGGGTTTTTAAACATTTAATACTTTATAACCATTTCAAATAAATAGTAAATTGATAGTTATTTAAACCTATATTAATTTTAATGATAATCAGTAAAGAAATAATAATTGAATTTTGTTTACTAATAGTAATGCATTAATTTACATTAATTTAACAGTTTGTTGTTACACACATTTTAACATTTTATATACTGCATTTAGTGTTGATTAAGAAATAGGCCAGATATTGTATTGTATGAAAACTTTTAAGAAAGGGATTTAGATTGATTAACTAGATATTTGTAACACATTGTTAATGCTAATTGATCGGTTTGTAAAATGCCTACACCCATCATTTGTATGTTTATTATGAAGCTGCAATTGTGGATTATAATACTTAGTTAAATGGCCAATCATTGTGTAGGGCATCTACAACAACTGAAAAATTATACTGGACAACCACATGTTTATAGATCCACTAAACAGTATTTCTCAACTTTTTAACAAGGTATTAGAATCATAAGCAGCATCTCCATAATGATAATAAATAGCAAATAGAGAATAAAGTGTATAAAGTGTTATAATGTGTGCAATAAACTGTTAAAATCACATATTATGGCATTACTAATAAGAAGTAAACATTATTATTTATCAGCTCATTGTTTGGTAATAGTAAAATAACAATTAATTAACGTTTGATTAAAAATAAATTTACAATTTATCAATAATGGTTATTATATTATTATCATAAAATGTTACCACATTGTAGTGTGCTGTAAAAATGTATTATATTTTGAATCATTTTTGAATTATTGCTTTTTTTGTCTGTCTTTTAGATCAGCCACTTTGCCACTTGTGCTTGTCTCAGTGATAAAACCAAGTACCCATCCTTCCTCAGGACAATACCCAGTGACGACTACCAGAGCAGAGCCCTGGCACAGCTGGTCAAGCACTTTGGTTGGACTTGGGTTGGAGCTGTGAGAACAAATGATGATTATGGGAACAATGGCATGGCAACATTTACAGAAACAGCCCAGCAGCTGGACATCTGCCTGGAGTACTCTGTGTCTTTGTTTAGAACAGATCCACCAGACAAAATACAAAAGATAATTGACATTATCAAAGCTTCCACTTCCAAGGTGATTGTAACTTTCCTCTCCCCAAGTGATATGAATATACTAATACAAAAGATGTCTCACCACAACTTGACTGGGTACCAGTGGGTCGGTAGCGAAAGCTGGATTTTTGATCCCCAAACTGCAGCCATAGATAAGCATCACATTCTGGATGGTGCCATAGGCCTGTCCATCCCCAAAGCACATGTCAGTGGCATGACAGAGTTTATACTGGATGTGAAGCCTCTCAATTCATCTGGTAGTGAATTGTTTACAGAGTTTTGGGAGACATTATTCAGCTGTAAGTTCAAGCAGTCAAAGTCATCCACAGAGAATCAGAGAGAATGTACTGAACATGAAGATCTGACTGGAGTGCAGAGCAGCTTCACTGATATGTCACTCATGCCTATCTTAAACAACGTCTATAAAGGAGTGTATGCTGTGGCCCACGCACTTCACAGTATTCTCAGCTGTAATAAAACTTGTAACAACAAAGTGCAGCTAGATCCATATACGGTGAGCTCATGAATAAATTCATCATGTATCTTCACCATGCCTACATGATGTGTGTCAGATACATTGATTCATGTATCTTAAAAAGGGTTAATTTCAAAACAAAATCCTACAAAACTGTGTCAGATAATGATCTACATTGATGCATATTTTTTTAGATGTTACAACACATAAAAAGGGTTCATTTCAGAACAAAGGAAGGAGAGGAGGTTTACTTTAATGAGAATGGAGACCCACCAGCAAAGTATGAAATTATAAATTGGCAGCCAACAGAAAATGGCATTGTGGACTTTGTCACAGTTGGTTTTTATGATGCATCTTTACCTGCAGACAAACAGCTGAATCTGCAAAATAAGTCTTTAATTTGGTCAAACAACTCACAACAGGTAAGCTATTGTAATAATTAAACAGTCTATTTCAACTGCTGAAAAATGCATATTGCATGAGTTGTTGTTCTTTCATTATGTTTGTTTAAGATGCTTAAAAATGCATAATAGAACCTGACAAGAACAACACCTTGTCAAAGTAAATCCCACAGATTTTTTCATAATTATTTCATTCTTGCAGGTGCCTGTGTCAGTTTGCAGTGAGAAGTGTCGTCCAGGAACTCGCAAGGTTCTCCAGAAAGGAAAGCCTGTCTGCTGCTATGACTGTTTAACATGTGCAGAGGGAGAGATAAGCAACATTACAGGTGTAGTATTATTATGCTGTAGTAAAATGAGAAGAATAAAAAAAGTGTTGTGTGTGTGTGGTAATTAATGCATGGAATATAAGCAGTATAGAGACAAAAACATCAAATGTACTGAGCAAGGCTAACACCTGCATTTTCATTATTTTTCAGATTCTATCACCTGTGTGCGATGCCACCCTGAGTTCTGGTCAAATGAGAGAAGAGATGCCTGTGTAAAGAAGGAGGCAGAGTTTCTATCATATAAAGAGATCATGGGAGCACTGCTCACTGCAGCGTCCTTACTGGGAACATGCATCACTGCTGTTGTAGCATCCATTTTCTTCACATACAGGAAAACTCCTATTGTTAGGGCCAACAACTCTGAGCTGAGCTTCCTGCTGCTCTTCTCCTTGACTCTGTGTTTCCTGTGTTCTCTGACCTTCATCGGCCGGCCCTCTGAGTGGTCCTGCATGCTGCGACACACAGCATTTGGCATCACCTTTGTCCTCTGTATCTCATGTGTTCTGGGGAAAACTATAGTGGTGTTAATGGCCTTCAGGGCAACACTTCCTGGTAGTAATGTGATGAAATGGTTTGGGCCTGCACAGCAGAGGCTCAGTGTCATGGGTTTCAGTCTTCCACAAATTATCATATGTATCCTCTGGTTAACAATTTCACCTCCTTTTCCATTCAAGAACTTTGAACAGTTTAAGGACAGAATCATTTTAGAGTGTGCTCTGGGTTCAGCTGTAGGCTTTTGGGCTGTTCTTGGGTACATTGGACTTCTGGCCATGTTATGTTTTATTCTTGCTTTTCTGGCTCGGAAACTGCCAGATAGTTTCAATGAGGCCAAATTTATCACTTTTAGCATGCTGATATTCTGTGCAGTATGGATCACCTTTATTCCAGCATATGTCAGCTCTCCTGGGAAGTTCAGTGTTGCTGTGGAGATATTTGCTATCCTGGCCTCCAGTTTTGGACTGCTCATTTGTATTTTTATTCCAAAATGTTATGTTATCTTACTGAAACCAGAGAAGAATACAAAAAAGAGTATGATGGGGAAGGGGGCACCAAAATCCCTCTAAAAACTTAAAATAATATGATGACAAAGGCATTCAAGTGCTGTATAATGTGTAAATGATTGGTTAACTAAATTGTCATTGTGCATTGTACTACTGTAAAATGTTTCCACTGTGAATCATTTAATTAGTGACATAAAAAAATATGGGAGATTGTGGCAAATAACAAAAATTGCCACTGATGACAAAAGGAGAATTTTTTTTTTTTTTAAACTACTACTTTCAAAAAAAAGAAGAGCCATGTAATCACTTGCTCTAATAATCATACAGAATATTACAAAAAATAGCTGCAAATGTTTTTAAAGTTCTCTTCTTTAGTTTTATTTAATTAGTTTTAGTAGTTCTCAAACTGAAAATGTGACTGTAAAACAATATGTAACCTACATCTTCTGTAAACATAACATTTTAATATATTCAACGAAAATTTTATGTATTTAACCAGTGCAAATTTTATTTTGTCAATACAGAGCGTTTCTCCATATTGCAATGCCATTTGTGCGATGTGATGATGTGTCTGATGGTGTTTCAAAAGACGTTGCATGTGCGACGACTTCCGGTAAGCCAGAAAATGCGGAAAAATGCAGAAAATTGCGGGACTTCTGAAAAATTGCAAGCCCCTGCAAATATTTCTTTTGTTGAATTTGCATTAATCATTGCGATCGCAAGATTTTCTGGAAAGACCGATGTATATATTTATGATTTATATATATTTTCATGATTTATGTGCATTTTGTATTGCATTTGAGAAACACATCATGCTGTATCATTACATTCTACCTTTCAGCGACCCAGCCCTGTTTTAATGCAACAGCCCACAGCTTTTCTATTATGATTCACTTTAACAGTCCATCATCTTTTTTTCTGTTTATCTGTGGCTGGGTCACAGTTTCAGCAGTCTGTGCATGGTTGTCCAGGCGTCCCTCCTAAGCACCATTTTCAGACTTCTCCTTGCGGAGTGAGGCGTTCCCATATAGTCCCTGCAGCCTGTAGTGGGTCTATCCTGGGGTCTCATACCAGTTGCACATGCCTGAAAAACTTCCAAAAGGCGGCACCCAGAGGTATCTTACCTTAAGCATCTGCTGGGAAATGTAATTCAGCCACTTGTACTCACAGTCTAGTTCTTTTGGTCACTAGCCAAAGCTCATAATCATAGGTGAGGGTTGGGCCATAGATCAACCACTAAATTAGAAGCTTTGCTCTCTGCCTAAGCTGCCTCTTTACCATTACAGTGTGGTGCAGTGCCCTCATCATTCTGCACCAATCCACCTGTCAATCTTACACTCTTGTTTTAACCTCCCTTGTGAACAAGATACCAAGACTTGGACTCTTTTTCTTTGGGCAAAAACTCCCTACCAATCCAGAGGAAGTAGTTCACAATTACCATGACCTCAGACTTGGACTTACTGACTCTCATTTGATTTGCCTTTCAATATGCTGCAACCAGCAGCCTTGCAAGGGTAAAGAGCTGGTCCACTGTTGCACGGTCAGGACAGAATCTGCATTGCTCTTCCTGAATCCAGGGCTTGACAATCAGTCAGAGTCTCAGTTCCAGCACCTTGGAGTAAACTTCACCTTGGAGGCTGAGCAGTGTGATACCCCGACAGTTGGAACACACCCTCCGGCCCCCTTTTTTGAAAATGAGCACCACAACCCAGTTCTGTCACTCTAAAGGCATCATACCCAACCTCCATGCAACACTGAAAACACATGTCAGCCAAAACAGCCCAACAGTGTCCAGAGCCTTCAGCATCTCAAGGTGAATCTCATCCACACCCAGCACCTTGCCGCTGGGGAGCTTTTTGACTACCTCAGCAACCTCAGCCAGGGATATATGGGCGAGAGTTCCCCCGAATCTTCGGACACTTCCTCCTCCGCGGTGGATGTGATGGCTGGGTTCAGGAGTTCCTCAAAGTGTTCCTTCCACAACCCAATGATATCCCCAGTTTGGGTCAGCAGTTCTTCTCTGCTGAGCACAGCATGAGGTAAACCCAAGAGGTTTATAAGGTGATAATGTTGTATGTAACACTTCTTTCACTGCCCCCAAGAGGCCCTTGAAACAAAGCAAAACAAAACAAAACAAAACACAACCAGAAAATCAAGGTTTAAAGCTGATCGCTCCCACTCACAATTGATGCTTCTAGCAGATGTGGTCAGCATGTTTTGGAAGAGTCTAAACAAGCTAATTTAAATATGTAACTTGTTTATTTTTGATGAAGCTGTGGTGTGTTGCACAAAGCAGACTGAGTTCACTGTATTTAAAATATAGATACAATATAATTATGAGGATGAATTAATTTTTAAAACACAGCCACAAATCTTTGATCCATGTCATTCATGACTGAACTTTGAACAGCATTAGCCTTGTCTGTAGGGTACAGCACAACAAAGTAGGAAAAATGACTACAATGAACAAAATTAAAATAGACACAAATGAAACTATTTAATTATTTAGCCTAAGGACTTACTTTGGGTTGAAGTGCTGTTTGGTTGATATAACAAAAATGGGTCGCAGCCATGGTGGCCGGAATGCCCGGGGGAATTGGCCCCTCCCTGCTCCCTTACAGTCAAGATGGCATAAAGAATAACGAAAAAAAACCCAAAAAGACTTCAAACCATATGGTATCTTGCCTAACTTTAGTGGATCATAACATATCAGATATCAAATTAATCGGCAGATGCTCTGGTTTAAAATTAGACCAAACTTTTCTCTGGATGTCAGTCTTTAAACCACAATAAAGGCCTAAGTATGGCCTATAAGAGATTAAGTTAGGCATTTTGTTTAATGGCAAGTTTAAGTTTTCCAGAAAATTTGCAGAAGCTGCCAGCTGCTTAAGAGGAGTGAGGAGTCAGGAGTCAGTGATGGTATAAAGGAGTCAATGAAACAGTTCTTTTTAACAATTGTGTATCAAGTTGAGTGTTACCAGCTAGATATAGTCAGCCTCACCTCCACACACAGTTCTGGCTCTGGAACCCGAGTCCTTGATAGGACTCTCTCCTTCACTGGAGTTGCTCCAGGTGAGAAGCAGAGGGCCGGGGTGGGCTTTCTGATAGCCCCCAGACTCTCTGCCTGTACGTTGGGGTTTACCCCGGTAGACGAAAGGGTTGCTTCCCTGCGTCTTCAGGTCGGGGAACAGGTCCTGACTGTTGTCTGCGCTTATGCGCCAAACACCAGTTCAGAGTACCCGCCCTTTTTGGAGTCCCTGGGATGGGTGCTGGATAGTGTCCCGACCGGGGACTCCATTGTTCTGCTGGGGGACTTCAATGCTCACATGGGCAATGACAGCAGGACCTGGAGGGGAGTGATTGGGAGGAACAGCCTGCCCGATCTGAACCCGAGTGGTGTTCAGTTATTGGACTTCTGTGTGGGTCGCAGTTTGGCCATAACTAATACCATGTTCGAGCATAAGGATTACCATCGGTGCACATGGCACCAGGACAGCCTAGGTTGCAGGTCGTGTATCATTTGACCTGCAGCCATATTTTTTGGACACTTGGGTGAAGAGAGGAGCAGAGCTGTCAACTGATCAACTGACCTGATCAACTGACCTGGCAGGCCCAAACGAGCAGTGCGGGTCTGCTGGGAACACCTGGCAGAAGAACCGGTAAGATGATCTTTAACTTCACTTCCAGGAGAGCTTCGACTGCGTCCCGAGGGCAGAGGGGGACATTGAGTCTGAATGGGCCTTGTTCCACTCTGCCATTGTCAAGGAGGTGGTTGTGAGTTGTGACCGCAAGGCTGCTGGGGCCAGTCATGGCGTCAGCCGTAAGGCTGAAGAAGGAGGCCTACAGGGCATGGTTGGCCTGTGGGTCTCCGGAAGCAGCTGACGGGTACCGGCGGGCCAAGCGGAGCACAGCGGCGGCAGTCGCGGAGGCAAAAACTTGGGCGTGGGAGGAGTTCGGTGAGGCCATGGAGGAAGACTATTGATCGGCTCCAAAGAGGTTCTGGCACACCGTCCAGCACCTCGGGGGGGAAGGCGGCAACTAGCTCACACTGTTTACAGTGGGGGCGGGGAGCTGCTGACATCAACTGGGGACATTGTCGGGCGGTGGAAGGAATACTTTGAGGAGCTCCTCAATCCCACCAGCATGTATTCCAGTGAGGAAACAGAGACTGGGGTATCAGGGGCGGGTCGTCCAATTTCTGGGGCAGAAGTTGCCGAGGTAGTGAAACAACTCCGAGGCAGCGGAGTCCTGGGGGTGGATGAGATTCGTCCTGGATATCTCAAGGTGGCCCCTTGCTAAGGGCCATCCAGTCCCTGTATCGAAGGAGCATGAGTCTGGTTCGCGTGGCCGGCAATAAGTCGGGCCTGTTCCCGGTGAGAGTTGGACTCTACCAGGGCTGCCCTTTGTCACCGGTTCTGTTCATAACTTTTATGGACAGAATTTCTAGGCACATCCGAGTGGTGGAGGGTGTCAGGTTTGGTGACAGGAGGATCTCGTCTCTGCTTTTTGCGGATGACATGGTCCTCCTAGCCTCATCAAATAGTGACCTCCAGTTCTTGCTGGGACGATTCGCAACCCAGTGCGAAGTGGCTGGGATGAGAATCAGCACCTCCAAGTCTGAGGCCATGGTCCTCAACCGGTAAAGGGTGAATTGCCCACTCCAGGTCGGGGGGGAGGTCCTTCCTCAGGTGGAGGAGTTTAAGTATCTTGGGATCTAGTTCACGAGTGAGGGTAGGATGGAGTGGGAGATTGACAGGCGGATTGGGGCGGCATCAGCAGTGATGCAGACGCTTAACCGGTCCATTGTGGTGAAGAGGGAGTTTAGCCAGAAAGCAAAGCTCTCGATTTACCAGTCAATCTATGTTCCAACCCTCACCTGTGGTCACAAGTTCTGGGTAGTGACCGAAAGAAAGGTATGGCTAGTACAAGCAGCCGAAATGAGTTTCCTCCGCAGGATGGCTGGGCTCAGCCTTAAAGATAGGGTGCGGAGATCGGACATCCGGGTGGAACTCGGAGTAGGGCGGCTGCTCCTCCTCATCGAGAGGAGCCAGTTGAGGCGGTTCAGGCATCTGGTAAGGATGCCTTCCGGATTCCTCCCTCCAACCGGGAGGAGACCTCAGGGCCACCCCAGGACACGCTGGAGGGATTACATCGCCGGGTTGGCCTGGGAACGCCTTGTGGTTCCCTCGGAAGAGCAGAAGTGGCTGGGGAGAGGACTATCTGGGTTTCTTTGCTGAGGCTGCTGCCCCTGCGACCTGGACCTGGATAAGCGGAGGGTGACGAGTATGAGTACGAGTACGAATACGAGCAACTATAAATTGGAGTTTTTACCGTACCTGTTGATCAATGACGACACACATGATGGATTATCGTCTTAATGGAGCCAACACCATTTTTTTTCTGATTCGCACTAAGCAGGGCCTGAAAAGAGATGACTTAGCCTGTTCCACTGGAGCATGTGAGCCTCTTGGGTCTTATGGCAGCCTCAGTACAAGTGGTGCTATCTGCTACACATGCGTCCACTTCAGAGGCATCTCTTCAGCCTGGGGCTCTTTCAACAGAGACAGCTGCACACAGTGGTGCTCGTCACCATGCAAGTTTTGGATGCAACATGACACTAGCGTCATTTGGCCCTACTCTCTATAGATGAGTCCCTGGAGGGGGTGGGCACTCTCCACAAGGGTAGGGGCACCAGGACATGAACACGACTCCTGTCCGTCAGGGCTATGCACATACCCGGATTGGTGAACCAGGGGGTGGACCTACTCTCCAGGGGAGGCCCATGTCCAGGGGACTGGAGGCTTCACCTGGAGGTGGTTGGAGAGATCTGGCACAGCTTCAATAGAGCAGCGGCTGACCTGTTCACAGCAAGGGACAATGCCCATTGCCCACTGTTCTGCCATGCAGCAGGAATCTTTTGAGCCTCTGGAGTCAGTCAGCATCAAGTGGCTGTCTCTTAAAGTGGTTTTCTCTTGGCAGTGAGATCAGCCAAAAGAGTGGGAGAACACTCTGTCAGTGGATAAGAGCTGTTGTTGTTTCCTGCCAGATGACGCTAGTGTCATGTTGCATCCAAAACTTGCATTCCTGTCAAAAGTCCTCAGACTCCAAGGAGAGTAATGAGGGTCAAAAAGACTCAACACTGCAGCATTCGGAAAGACAGAGGAGCTGGCATGCCAATACCGGTGGGTGTGCGGGCACACTCAACATGAGGTGTAGTTACCTCATGGGCCTTGTGCCACCCTCTCGGAGGTCTGTGCACCTGCTATATTCAGTAAGTCAGTCAGTCAGTCAGTCAGTCAGAAAACTTTATTTATCCCGCAGTGGGGCAATTCTGTTTTCAGTTCACAGCAACATGTATCACAACAAACACACATAACACATTCCCAGCAACAAGATTACAATTTTAAAAAAAATTGCATTCAGATTACATCCAGGCTGTCAGTGGCATTGGCTTTGCATTCATAGTTGTTTGCTGTTCAGCAGTGTAATAGAAGAAGGAAAGAAGGACTTTGAGCATCTGTTTGTTTTCCAAAATTCTGAGAAAGGATGTAGTCAGGGTGACCAATAATGCTTTTTGCTTTCCTGACCATCTGTTTCTTCCACAACAAGGCCAAGTCACTCAACTGGACTCCCATAATCTTGGAGCAGATCTTCATGATTCTGTGCAAACTATTTTTGTCTCTCAGAGGCAACCCATTAAACCAATAAATAAAAGAGAATGTTAAAAGACGTTCAATAAAAGAATGATAAAAGACAAAATTAAAATTTTCCTGGAAACATTAAAAGCGTTCAACCTTCGCAACAAGTGGATCCTCTGCTGCCCCCTCTTGACAAGAAACTCTGAATACTTGCATGACTCCACTATCTGGACTTCCTGGTCCTGTATAGAGCTTCCCCTTTGGTTCCGGTCTGTTCCACTCACCGAGGAGTGAGGGACTGCGGTGTCCTTGTGTTCACTGAGACATGGATGACTGGTAAAACATCAAACTTCAGTGTTGAGCTAACGGGGCTAACACTACATAGAGTAGACAGGGAGGCTGTATCATCTGCTAAGCTCTGTGGTGGCGGTCTGGCAATATACACAAACAATGGTGCTGTGATGTGAAGAGGATCTCCCAGCTCTGCTCTCAGCATGTGGAGTTTCTGACTGTGAAATGGCGACCCTTTTCATCTCACTATTGCACTATATGTTCTTTCTTGTATGTTACACAAATTGTTTTTAAATGTTTTGTTCCTTGTTGCTTGGGGTGTGCGAAATGTCATTTCGTTTTTGTGCTGCACATAAAAATGACAAATAAAGAACTTCTGTTTGGTTCATAACGTTATGTATGACAACACAGAATCCAGTTGCTAATGGCTAACATTAGCCTACTGTAGCGTAGCCTCTGAAACATTAACGTTATCTTCCTTGTGCGTTTCCACTTACCAGTAACATTAACGCTACGATCCAATATTAGTGCTGCAACCTTATTCTAAAGCTCATCGGTCATCACTGACTCCAGTTGAGTTTTAAAACTGCGGGGTTGTAACGTTACACTCGCTCTCCTCTTCCCTGTATCTAACGTTCCCTTGCCAACGCCTATGTCTATCATAGACGTAATGAGGACGTGATGGAGGAGGGGGGAGTAGGCCTTTGGAGGGAGGTGGAGTTGTAGGAGAAGGGGGATCGGACTTTGGAGGGAGGCGGGAGTTGTGGATGTTCAAATTTGTGTTCAAAAGTGCTGTGTGAAATGCACGAAAGGTAAGAATTGCTTTAACTCAAGTTTATTAACAATATATGATAAAGAGTTACCACATTGAAGTGTGCTGTTTAAATGTTTTATATTTCAAATATTCATCTCGGGATATCATTTCTACTTCTTCTTCTTTTTTTTTTTTAGATCAGCCACTTTGGTACTTGTGCTTGTCTCAGTGATAAAAACCAAGTACCCATTCATCCTCAGGACAATACCCGCTGCTTGATAAAGGTCCAGAGGACCAAAACATTGCTTCATTAAAAACCATTGCTGTGTATGTGCAAGTCAGTGTGCAGGCAATCCTTCTGTCCATGTTAAGCACTTTCTGCTGTGCCAACACACCTAATGACAGAAGCTGATTATCCGGGTGTTTAAAAACCTCTTCAATACAAAGTTTTATGCTACATGCAATGACAATAAAGGCATTCTATTCGATTGTACTCTACGGGCAAATCTCTCTTTTTCTTTTTTTTTTTTTACTGTGGGCCACATCATGTTGACAGCAGCTGAAGCAAAGCTTTCCGTACCTCCCTCTTGTGGTAACCTTTAGTGATTCCAGGTCAGATAAGATATGCATTCCCTCAAGCATGTTCCAGGTCTACCCCAGGGTCTCCTACCAGTTGGTCATGCCTGAAAAACATACAAAGAAAGGTGTCCAGAGGCATCTTGATCAGATCCCCAACCACCTTAACTGGCCTTTCTTGTTGCAAAGGAACACTGGCTTTACTCTTAGCTTCCTCCGGATGTCTGAGTTCCTTAGCCAGTCTTGAAGAGCAAGCCCAGCCATCCTATAGAGAAAACTAATTTCAGCCACCTGTATCCACAATCTCATTCTTTCATTCACCACCCAAAGTTCATGACCATTGATAAGGGTTGAAACGTAGACTGCTTGCTAAGTCCAAACCTTTGCCTTACAGCTCAGGTTCTTCTAGACCACAACATTGCAATGCCTCCATCATGCTGCACCAGTCCACCTGTCTATACCATGCTCCATTTCACCTTCACTTGTGAACAAGAACCCAAGTAGTCCTTCATTTGGGGTCATAACTCAATTCCAACCCAGAGGGGGTAATCCAGCATGTTTCAGCAGCAAAACATAGAGGTGCTGACTAACTCCAATCACTTTGCACTTAACTCATCACAGTCTTGTGAATCCAAAAGAAAATCTGCTTTTTGCTTCTTTTTGCTTTGGGGCCCCCCACAGCTTGACCATACCCCAGGATTTGACTTGTCTGTTGCATAAGGAGACCCTGGACAACCAAGACCAGAAAGCCTCTCCCTTTAGCTTGATGACCTCCTTCACCTGCCCAGTAACAGTTAGCAACAACCTGGATAAAAATGTAGAGCATTAAGCAGCTTAAAACATGTTTAAGACCAAACAAAGCTAAAAGGAGAGTGAACATTGGCCTGAACCTTAATCAGGTCCAAATTAATGCTAATAGTGCACAGCATCTTATCTATGTGTAAATAAGATAGCACATATAATTGCTAATATGTTAGCTATATCAGTGTCATTAGGTAAATGTTTTATGAGTCACACTACAAAACGAAACAAAACAAAAAACAATTAATGCATTGCTATCTAAACTGTACTGTTGTGGGCCATTTCAATATGGCTACTTAGTTGTTGTTGTTGTTGTTTTTTTAAAAAAACTTATCCATATTATGTTTTAATGTTAAAATTACAAATATAAATTCAAGTAGCCTATAAATTGTGCCAGTATTATTGTAAAAAGGGAAATGTTTGTACACCGCAATATTTTTATCTAATAAGATATGAATTTCCAGGTATTAAGAAGGAATTGTCAGGTACTATTTGTAAACAGTTTTGCCAGTGAAAGTGAAATTTGCATTTTTTCGGCACTTTGTTGTCTGGCACCTGGTCACTACCTTTCATTAAATCCCGATCTCACCTATGTGCTGTGCCCAGGAATTTCCCAAACATTAGAAAACTGAGAAGGAAATGAGAGGTGTAGATAGAGGGCAGGGTCTGTGCCTATAAACGTACTGCCACACACCCTGAATTGGATCATAAGTGGTGATTGTGATGAAGGATTACTTCTGTGAGAGTCCAAACATTGTTTTGTATTTATACATTTTTGTTTGTTTTTCTGTAGAAAAATCCTGTATAGTATACGTTTAGAATAGTTTCAGAATAGGATAGGGCAGAAAACTATTTTTCTGTTTGGACACCTTCTTCCTGTTGCCTCACCTTGTAGGTCCACAGAGATAAAACATCACTGTTCTATTATATTTTTTTATGCTCCGAAATGTATAAATACCAGTGCAAGCCCCTAATTTGCATTTACATGTGATCCTAGCCCAGTGGTGTAGCTGTCATAGACAGTATGATGTCCACACAGAGGTGGCCAGAGAAGGGATGGGCACTCTTACAGCTGTTGCTGGTTGCATCTGTCTCTCAGGCTGAGGAGCTGATATGCAGGCGGAGAGGGGATCCTGAGAACCCCCAGCTATCTAAGGATGGAGACATTATGTTGGGGGGAATCTTCTCTTTCCACAGAAGCTGGAAAACCAGACAGGACAACTACATGCACAAGCCACTGCCACTGCAATGCACCAGGTAAACTAGACTGTAAACTTCTATTTAGATTTCAACTATCTAAGTGGAAGTGGGTACAGATACATAACAGGTACAGCAAAGGGCATCAAAATGAGTATTAAAATAAGAGATATTCCTGCTTATGAGTCTTAAAACCACCAAATGCTTTTTATTTCCTATGCTATATTTTTATTGCAAGGAAAAAGTGTTTGCAGTTCCAATATTTATATTTGTCAACATCTAGTTTGAATTTCAGAGGTTTCCAGTATGCCCAGGCTATGCGCTTTGCCATAGAGGAGATTAATAACAGGACAGACCTGCTGCCTGGCATCTCTCTGGGCTATAAGATCTATGATGTCTGTAGCTTCATTGCCAGAGGTGTGAGGGTTGCATTGGCTTTGACTAATGGTAATGAGGAGTTATCTGCATTCTCCCAGGAACCATGTACCAAGCCAGCTCAAGTGTAGGCCATTATGGGAGAGACCTCTTCCTCTCCTTCCATGGCTATAGCTACTGTAATTGGACCCTTTCATATCCCAATGGTAAGCAAAATCAGTCAAAAGAATTATTATTCTGTAATCCTTCTAGTTGGTCAAAACAAAATGGGGTTGTTAAACAATTAACTCTTCATGATAAACATTTAAAATAAATGGTAAATTGATAGTTCATTGAACTTATATTCATTTTAATGGTAATCAATAAATAAAAGTTGACTGTCGTGAAATTTATTGTCCTTTAATTTAGTTTGTTGTAACACACATTGTAAAATCTTATACACTATATTTAGTATTTGTTAAGAAAAGACAAAATATTGTATTGTAAGTGAACTTTTATGAAAGTGATTAAGCTACGTAATGCTACTTGATTGGCTTGTAAAATGTCTATGCCCATGATGTGGATGTTTATTATAAAGTTGCAATTGATGATTATAATACTTTGCTAAATGGTCAATAAATACTGTGTAGGGCATCTACAAAAATTTCAGCATTATACTGAACAACATTATACAGATTCACAAAACAGTATTTAAGATAAGATAGGATAACATAAACTTTGACGATCCCACACTGAGGAAATTCAACTTTATTATCAACTTTTTAAGAAGGTATCACAAGTCGCAACTCTATAATAACCACCAAAATAATATTTAAGGATGAAAACAATATCAGTTGAAAAAGTGTCTTAAATATCTGGCCCAGTGTTATGTTTTTTACAAACAAATTTTTAAAGGTTTATAAATAATATGATAATCATTGGCAAATAGAGAAGTGTAGAAAGTGTTATAATGTGTGCAATAAATGGCTAAAACAAATATGGCATTACTAATGAGTAAACAGTAGAATACCTATTAATGTTTAATTACAAATAAATGTACTATTTATCATTATTGGTAATCATATTATTATTATTATTATTATTATGATGCAGAGTAACCACATTGTAGTGTGCTGTGAACATGTTTTATATTTTTGATCTTCTTCGAATTATCTTTTTTTTTTCTCTTTTTTTTCTTCTAGATCAGCCACTTTGCCACTTGTGCTTGTCTCAGTGATAAAACCAAGTACCCATCCTTCCTCAGGACAATACCCAGTGATGCCTACCAGGGCAGAGCCCTGGCACAGTTGGTCAAGCACTTTGGTTGGACTTGGGTTGGAGCTATTAGAACAAATGATGATTATGGGAACAATGGCATGGCCATACTCATAGAAACAGCCCAGCAGCTGGGCATCTGTCTGGAGTACTCTGTGTCTTTCTTTAGAACAGATCCACCAGACAAAATACAAAAGATAATTGACATTATCAAAGCTTCCACTTCCAAAGTGATTGTAACTTTCCTCGCCCTCCCCGAAATTGGCATGCTTATACATGAGATGTCTCACCACAACTTGACTGGGTACCAGTGGGTCGGTAGTGAGTGCTGGATCTTTGATCCCCAAACTGCAGCCATAGATAAGCATCACATTCTGGATGGTGCCATAGGCCTGTCCATCCCCAAAGCACATGTCAGTGGCATGAGAGAGTTCATGTTGGATATTAAGCCTCTCAATTCATCTGGTAGTGAATTGTTTACAGAGTTTTGGGAGACATTATTCAGCTGTAAGTTCAAGCAGTCAAAGTCATCCGCAGAGAATCAGAGAGAATGTACTGGACATGAAGATCTGACTGGAGTGCAGAACAGCTTCACTGATATGTCGCCCATGCCTATCTTTAACAATGTCTATAAAGGAGTGTATGCTGTGGCCCACGCACTACATAGTATGCTCAGCTGTAATAAAACATGTAACAACAAGGTGCAGTTAGATCCATATACGGTGAGTTCATAAATAAATTCATGGTGTATTGTCTCCAGGCTGACAGGATGTGTGTCAGATAATGATCTACATGGATTAATGTCCTTTTAGATCTTACAACACATAAAAAGGGTTCACTTCAAAACAAAGGAAGGAGAGGAGGTTTACTTTAATGAGAATGGAGACCCAACTGCAAAGTATGAAATTATAAACTGGCAGCCAACAGAAAATGGCATTGTGGACTTTGTCACAGTTGGTTTTTATGATGCATCTTTACCTGCAGACAAACAGCTGAATCTGCAAAATAAGTCTTTAATTTGGACAAACAACTCAAAACAGGTAAGCTACTGTCATAATTAAACAGTCTCTTTCAATTATTAAAAATTGCGTGTTGCACTAGTTGTTATATCATGATCGTAACAAGAACAACACCTTGTCAAAGTGAATCCCACATATTTTCTCATAGTCAGTTTATTTTTGTAGGTGCCTGTGTCAGTTTGCAGTGAGAAGTGTCGTCCAGGAACTCGCAAGGTTCTCCAGAAAGGAAAGCCTGTCTGCTGCTATGACTGTTTAACATGTGCAGAGGGAGAAATAAGCAACATTACAGGTGTAGCATTATTATGCTGTAATTAAACGAGAATTAAAAAAATGTGTGTGGAAAAAAAGCAATATAGAGACAAAAACATCAAATGCACTGAGCAAATCTAATAGGTGCTTTTATTATGTTTCAGATTCTAACACCTGTGTGCGATGCCACCCTGAGTTCTGGTCAAATGAGAGAAGAGATGCCTGTGTAAAGAAGGAGGTAGAGTTTCTGTCATATGAAGAGATAATGGGAGCACTGCTCACTGCAGCGTCCTTACTGGGAACATGCATCACTGCTGTTGGGGCATCCATTTTCTTCAGATACAGGAAAACTCCTGTTGTCAGAGCCAACAACTCTGAGCTGAGCTTCCTGCTGCTCTTCTCCTTGACTCTGTGTTTCCTGTGTTCTCTGACCTTCATCGGCCGGCCCTCTGAGTGGTCCTGCATGCTGCGACACACAGCATTTGGCATCACCTTTGTCCTCTGTATCTCGTGTGTTCTGGGGAAAACTATAGTGGTGTTAATGGCCTTCAGGGCAACACTTCCTGGTAGTAATGTGATGAAATGGTTTGGGCCTGCACAGCAGAGGCTCAGTGTCATGGGTTTCAGTCTTGCACAAGTTATCATATGTATCCTCTGGTTAACAATTTCACCTCCTTTTCCATTCAAGAATTTTAAGGAATACAAGGACAGAATCATATTAGAGTGCGCTCTGGGTTCAGCTGTAGGCTTTTGGGCAGTTCTTGGGTACATCGGACTTCTGGCCATGTTATGTTTTATTCTTGCTTTTCTGGCTCGGAAACTGCCTGATAATTTCAATGAAGCCAAATTTATCACTTTTAGCATGCTGATATTCTGTGCAGTATGGATCACCTTTATTCCAGCATATGTCAGCTCTCCTGGGAAGTTCAGCGTTGCTGTGGAGATATTTGCTATCCTGGCCTCCAGTTTTGGACTGCTCATTTGCATTTTTATTCCAAAATGTTATATTATTTTACTGAAACCAGAGAAAAATACAAAAAAGAACATGATGGGGAAGGGGGCACCAAAATCCCTCTGAAAACTTAAAATAATATGATGACAAAGGCATTCAAGCGCCATTATAATGTGTACATGATCGGTTCACCAAATTGTCAAGTAGACTGTTATTTACTGAAGACTTGCATTGAACTACTGTAATATTTTTCCACTGTAAATAATTTCATTAGTGACATGGCAAATGTGTGTGTATAGACATATATATATTTATATGGGTCTATATATTTTTAATGATTTCTCTGCATTTTGTATTGCATTTGAGAATGTAACATAAAGATAAAGCATTGCATTCTGACCAAGCCTGTTCCTGTTGCCCTGTTTCTATGCAACAGCCCACAACTTTTCTATTTCGATTAACTTAAAGAGTCCATCCACTTCTTTTTCTGTTAATCTGCAGCCAGGTCACAGTTTCAGCAGTCTACGTATGGTTGCCCAGGCGTCCCTTTCCTAAGCAACGTTTTCAGACTTCAAGCAGTGGAGGTGCAGTGCGCAGTGTAGATCCACAGATATAAAACATCAGTATTCTTTTTTTCTTTTAAATGCTGCTTAAAAATGTATAAATACTGGTGCAAACTTTTTATTTATATTAATGTACATGGAATGTCACCCAGTGGTTTAACTCCCTTAAGGTGCTTTCAGACCTAGAGTTCACTTGCTACTGTCTGAATCAGGGACCAGTTTGTTACAAAGTTGCATAATTGCATAGAGTTGGTTCAGGTTATCACGTCAGCATTTACAGGCAGGCCAGATCAAATTTCTTGGTCAAGACAGCTGCTTTTGATTTGTCACAATTTCCATGCGGGAAAAATCCAGGAAGTAAATAAAACATCGAAGAAGAGTACACTTGCAAGACAAATGCAACACTTTCTAATGTCACAATGGAGGGACAACTACACAGGTTGATTTTAGTGCTGGTCATCGTGTTCTATATTGCTTGAACTTTCTACTTAAGGCAAACCATACAGTTTGAAGACGAGACACAGCTCCAATAAGAAAACAATATTTTGATGCATTGGATGTGCCAAATGTGCATATTAAGGCAGCACAGAAGGAGGTGCACATTAACAATCATCTGGGTCTGGAACATGCTCATGCTTGTTTAACCCAGACAATGTGTAATGCCACTGCAGTTGGTTCGGATCAAGGTCAGAACACCTGCTCATGACAAACAAACCACTCCAGAGTTAGTTTGTAGCCTGACCGAGACCCTCTATATAAGAGGGTGTCAGTCAGGGTGTTTTGGTGTGCACCCAAGTACTATTGCTGTGTTCACACCTGCCCAAAGGAACCACGCCTAGGGGGCAAACGGCCTTGAGTTCAATTGAACCGAACCAAACAGAGCAGGTGTGAAAGCACCCTTGGACAATATGGTGTCCAAGCTATCAGTTAATACCATCAGATGACTTTTTTTTATTTCCTGTGCTACCGTTTCTATTCCATGGATGAAGTGTTTTTGTAATTCCAATATTTATATCTGTTGACATATAGTTTGCATTTCAGAGGTTTCCAGTATACCCAGGCTATGCTCTTTGCCATAGAGGAGATTAATAAAAGGACAGATCTAGCATCTGTCCGGGCTACAATATCTATGATGTCTGTGGCTCCATTGTCAAAGGTATGAGGGTTACACTGGCTTTGTCTAATGGTAATGAGGAATGACATGCATCATCCCAGGCACTGTGTACCATATCAGCCCAAGTGCAGGCCATTATGGGAGAGACCCCTTCCTTTCCTTCCATGGCTATAGCCACTGTCATTGGACCCTTTCATATCCCAGTGGTGAGAAAAATCAGAAAAAGGTGTGTAAATACCGTGTGTTCTATAATATTTGAGATTTTGTATCTTTATATTGAGATATAATTTCTTTTAGATGAGCCATTTTGCCACTTGTGCTTGTCTCAGTGATAAAACCAAGTACCCATCCTTCCTCAGGACAATACCCAGTGACTACTACCAGAGCAGAGCCCTGGCACAGCTGGTCAAGCACTTTGGTTGGACTTGGGTTGGAGCTATTAGAACAAATGATGATTATGGGAACAATGGCATGGCCACATTTACAGAAACAGCCCAGCAGCTGGGCATCTGTCTGGAGTACTCTGTGTCTTTCTTTAGAACAGATCCACCAGACAAAATACAAAAGATAATTGACATTATCAAGGCTTCCACTTCCAAGGTGATTGTCTCTTTACTATCTCCTACTAACGTGAATATACTAATAGATAATATGTCTCACCACAACTTGACTAGGTACGAGTGGGTAGGCAATGAGGCCTACATCATCAGTCTATCATGGTGTATCACCACCAGGCCCACAAAATTGTGTCTGGTAATGATCTACATTGATGCATATTCTTTTCGATTTAACAACACATGAAAATGATTCATTTCAAAACAAATGAAGGGAATGAGGTTTACTGAGAATTGAGACCCAGTGGCTCAGTGTGGAAGTATAAATTGGCAGCCAGCAGAAAATGGCATTGTGGACTTTGTCACAGTTGGGCTTCATGGTGCATCCTTACCTGCAGACAAACAGCTGAAACTGCAAAATAAGTATTTAATGTGGTCACACAATGTGAAACAAATAAGCTACCACATTATTAACATAATTAATAATCAAAGTTCATTTCAGTCGGTATAATTGTAACTTACTTTATTCTACCTTTCTCCATCCTAGCCTGTGTCTGACAGACAGAAAACTCTTCTCCTGTTTGGACACCTTCCTGTTGCCTCACCTTGTAGGTCCACAGAGATAAAACATCACTGTTCGATTATCTTTTTTTATGCTGCTCCAGAATATATAAATATCAGTGCAAGCCTCTAAATTGCATTTACATGTGATCCTAATGCAGTGGTTTAGCAGTCATAGACAGTATGATGTGCACACAGAGGTGGCCAGAGAAGGGATGGACACTCTTTCACCTGTTGCTGGTGGCATCTGTCTCTCAGGCTGAGGAGCTGGTGTGCAGACGGAGAGGGGATCCTGAGAACCCCCAGCTATCTAAGGATGGAGACATTTTCTTAGGGGCAATTTTCTCTTTCCACAGCAGCTGGAAAACCAGACAGGACAACTACATGCAAAAGCCACTGCCACTGCAATGCACCAGGTAAATTATACTGTGTAAAATCTATTTTGATTTCAATGGGTACAGATACAAAACAGGCACAGCAAAGGGCATCAAACTAAATATTAAAATATGGCTTTTTTTTTTTTTTTACTTTTTTTGTGTCTAAATACCATCATATGCTTTCATTTTCTGTGATGCTGTTTCTATTCCATGGATAAATTGTTTTCAATTCTAATATTTATATCTGCCGACATCTAGATTGCATTTCAGAGGTTTCCAGTATGCCCAGGCTATGCGCTTTGCCATAGAGGAGATTAATAACAGGACAGACCTGCTGCCTGGCATCTCTCTGGGCTATAAGATCTATGATGCTTGTCGCTCCATTGCCAGAGCTGTGAAGGTTACACTGGCTTTGGCTAATGGTAATGAGGAGTTATCTGCACCCTCAGAAGCGCCTTGTACCAGACCAGCTCAAGTGCAGGCCATTATTGGAGAGACTTCTTCCTCTCCTTCCATGGCTATAGCTACTGTAATTGGACCCTTTCATATCCCAATGGTGAGTAAGATTGGTCAAAATGAAAATATACTTGTGAAAAACAGTTATTATCCTGTATTTTTTTCTCACTGGTCAAAACAAAGTTGGTTTTAAAAAAGAACTGTAGGTAACACTGTATAATAACCATCATGAAAAGAAATGATTAATTCAACTTTAGGTAATAGTCATTTTAATGTTAACAAACAATGAAATGATGATTAAAAATTGTTTACTAATTATTAACAATACTTTTAGTTATGTTTATGTATCAGTTTATTTTTACAAACTATATAATTGTATGCATCATATGGTAAATATCTTTGATTGACCAAATAGTTATAGCACATTGTTAATCCCTATTGATTAGTCTGTAAACTGTCTATACCCATCATTAGGATGCTTATTATAAAGTTGCAACTTGTGTTTTTCACACTTAATTAAATGGTTAATAAATATTGTGTAGAGCATCTAGAAGCATTGCAACATCATTCTGAAAAACCACAGAATGTCCATAGAAGGTTTACAAAACAATCATTAACCATTTACAAAGTGTTACAAATGTCTAGTTTTGTCATTCCATTGCTGGTAAACAGTGGATATTGGATATTCATTTTTAAATAGGCAAAAAAGTATAAGGTGTGCAAAAGAAATGGTTAAAAGAACAAATTATAGCATTTCATTGTTTGCTACCAGTAAAATACATACTAACTTAAGGTTTTTGTTATTTTCTACTGTTAATTTACAATTTATCAATGTTGTTTATTATAAAGTGTTATCACATTGTTGTTTGCTGTGTAAATGTTTGATATTTCAAATATTTATCTTGGGATATCATTACTTTTTTCTTTTTCTTCCAGATCAGCCACTTTGCCACTTGTGCTTGTCTCAGTGATAAAACCAAGTACCCATCCTTCCTCAGGACAATACCCAGTGACGACTACCAGAGCAGAGCCCTGGCACAGCTGGTCAAGCACTTTGGTTGGACTTGGGTTGGAGCTATTAGAACAAATGATGATTATGGAAACAATGGCATGGCTATATTCACAAAAAAAGCCCAGCAGCTGGGCATCTGTCTGGAGTACTCTGTGTCTTTGTTTAGAACAGATCCACCAGACAAAATACAAAATATATTTGACATTATCAAAGCTTCCACTTCCAAGGTGATTGTTGGTTTCCTCTCTGCCGGTGATATTCTTGTGCTAATACACAAGATGTCCCACCACAACTTGACTGGGTACCAGTGGGTCGGTAGTGAGGGCTGGATCTTTGATCCCAAAACTGCAGCAATGGATAAGCATCACATTCTGGATGGTGCCATAGGCCTGTCCATCCCCAAAGCACATGTCAGTTGCATGAGAGAGTTCATGTTGGATATTAAGCCTCTCAATTCATCTGGTAATGAATTGTTTACAGATTTTTGGGAGAAATTATTCAGCTGTAAGTTCAAGCAGTCAAAGTCATCCACAGAGAATCAGAGAGAATGTACTGGACATGAAGATCTGACTGGAGTGCAGAACAGCTTCACTGATATGTCGCTCATGCCTATCTTTAACAATGTCTATAAAGGAGTGTATGCTGTGGCCCACGCACTGCATAGTATGCTCAGCTGTAATAAGACATGTAACAACAAAGTGCAGCTAGATCCATATACGGTGAGTTAATAAATGAATTATCAGTCCATCATGGTGTATCACTTACAGGCCTACAAAATTGTGTCAGATAATGATCTACATCGGTGGATATTCTTTTAGATTTTACAGCACATAAAAAGGATTCATTTCAAAACAAAGGAAGGAGAGGAAGTTTACTTTAATGAGAATGGAGACCCAGCAGCAAAGTATGAAATTATAAACTGGCAGCCAACAGAAAATGGCATTGTGGACTTTGTCACAGTTGGTTTTTATGATGCATCTTTACCTGCAGACAAACAACTCAATCTGCAAAATAAGTCTTTAATTTGGGCAAACAACTCACAACAAGTAAGCTACTGTAATATTTATACAGTCTATTTTAACAGTTAAAATTTTCATATGGTAGTAGTTGTTGTTGTATCATGATGTTTTTTTTATGTCTTAAAAATGCACAATAGAACCTTACAAGGACAACACCTTGTCAGATGGAATGCCAATAGTTTTCTCATAATCAATTCATTCTTGCAGGTGCCTGTGTCAGTTTGCAGTGAAAAGTGTCGTCCAGGAACTCGCAAGGTTCTCCAGAAAGGAAAGCCTGTCTGCTGCTATGACTGTTTAACATGTGCAGAGGGAGAGATAAGCAACATTACAGGTGTAGTATTATTTTGTCAATAGAAAATATATATTTAAAATAAAGGCCATCAAAGGGTCAGCTCATTTAAAATTACCAAAAGGCTTACAGTTTCTTTCACACGTCGTCATTGTGGTATCTGAGCAGGCAAATTTGGTCTCAGTTGCTGAGATTTTGACTTTCTCTTTCTGAAACTGCAATTGTTGAGATCGAGAGAGAATGAAATAGTGTGTGCGGTTGGACTGAAAATTGACATTTGAAAGAAAAAAGTTACAATGCTTAGTTATTAAGAGACAAATACCTGTACAACAAAACCAAATGAAACATCTGTTTATGAATCTAACCTTTTCGTCCTCTTGCTTGTACTAACAAATCCAAACCATTCATGCTGGTACCATTCAACTGTCATATGGCTTTCCATTTATTATCTGGTTATTATGTGTGTTATGTCTTGAATGCATGGAAAATAAGCAATGTAGAGACAAAAACATCAAATGTACAGATCAAGTCTAACACCTTCTTCAAATCAATTTTCAGATTCTATCACCTGTGTGCGATGCCACCCTGAGTTCTGGTCAAATGAGAGAAGAGATGCCTGTGTAAAGAAGGAGGTAGAGTTTCTATCATATAAAGAGATCATGGGAGCACTGCTCACTGCAGCGTCCTTACTGGGAACATGCATCACTGCTGTTGTGGCATTCATTTTCTTCAGATACAGGAAAACTCCTGTTGTCAGAGCCAACAACTCTGAGCTGAGCTTCCTGCTGCTCTTCTCCTTGACTCTGTGTTTCCTGTGTTCTCTGACCTTCATCGGCCGGCCCTCTGAGTGGTCCTGCATGCTGCGACACACAGCATTTGGCATCACCTTTGTCCTCTGTATCTCATGTGTTCTGGGGAAAACTATAGTGGTGTTAATGGCCTTCAGGGCAACACTTCCTGGTAGTAATGTGATGAAATGGTTTGGGCCTGCACAGCAGAGGCTCAGTGTTCTGGCTTTCACTCTTATACAAGTTATCATATGTATCCTCTGGTTAACAATTTCACCTCCTTTTCCATTCAAGAACTTTAAACAATTTAAGGACAGAATCATATTAGAGTGCACTCTGGGTTCAGCTGTAGGCTTTTGGGCTGTTCTTGGGTACATTGGACTTCTGGCCATGTTATGTTTTATTCTTGCTTTTCTGGCTCGGAAACTGCCTGATAATTTCAATGAAGCCAAATTTATCACTTTTAGCATGCTGATATTCTGTGCAGTATGGATCACCTTTATTCCAGCATATGTCAGCTCTCCTGGGAAGTTCAGTGTTGCTGTGGAGATATTTGCTATCCTGGCCTCCAGTTTTGGACTGCTCATTTGTATATTTTTCCCAAAATGTTATTATATTATCTTACTGAAACCTGAGAAGAATACAAAAAAGGAGATGATGGGGAAGGGGGCATCAAAATCATTTTGAAAACTTAAAATATCATTATGGCAATTGCTATTCTAATTTTGACATAAGAATTAAATATAAAATCTTTAAATACATCTTGATAAACAACATTAAGCTTAATGGTTTGAGCTATATATATATATATCTATACTATACATTTTTAAAAAAAAAAATGTTCCCGTTAGCTGCCAGCTTCCCGCTTTGCCTCCTCCATGTTTAGAGCCATGTGCAGGCCATGCAGGCGCTGACACTTAATCACAGATATGCTCTAAGTGTCATAAACAACTCCTTTAGTGTAAAGATATATTATTTTACTCTACCTCTCACCAGAGTAGCCTGTCTCTGTTGCTTAGTTGGGGTCTTACAGATTGAAGCTTAATTGTACTTCAGTTTCACCATCAATCCATTTATTTACTGCAGGCCACGTCATGGTGGCAGCAAACAAAGTAATGCTGGATTTCCACTGGATGCGTATCCGTTGCGGTACGGCAGCGCTGGTTATTCGCTGTATGTTCCGCCGTCAGTCAATACCCACCGGCTGCATTTGCTGTGCGGAGCAGTGCAGCTCCGCCGGAAGACATCTCAGTGCACTGCCATGGTGAATATCTCCTCGTCCACGGTGTCAACAGGGTGAAATGACGTCTGAAAACCTCTGACCTGTTGACTTCAGGCCTACCTCTGCCCATTATGTAGTTTTCAAGGTGTAGTGCAGGGAAATATGATCCGCCCTGAACTCTGTGTATCTTATTTTGAAAATTAAACGGATGTTTTATTTTGTTTCTCTGCACGACTTCCTGCCCCGCACGATCTGCTCTGTGCTGTATTGCTGCGTTGTGCAAGGGTAAGGGTTAAAATGTAGACTCATTGCAAAAATAAAAGTCTTGCTTTATGGCTTGGCAATGTCACCATCATGCTGCACCAATCCACTTGTCTACCCTATGCTCCATTTTACCCTCTCATGTGAACAAGACAGCAAGTACTCTTTCTTTTGGGGCCATAACTCAATTCCAGTCCAGATGGAACAATCCGCCATTTTTCAGCAGCAAACCATGGCCTCAGACCTAGAGATGCTGACTCTAATTCCATTCACTTCGCACTTGGCTCATCACAGTCTTGTGAAGCCAGAAGAAAAACATCATCGACAAAGAACAGAAACACGATTTTGGACGATCCCAAACTAGACACTGTCCTTCCATTGGCGGCGACCTGAGATCGTGTCCATGAATATCAGAAACAGATTTGGCCAAGAAGAATAACCCTGGCAGAGGCCAAAACCTAGGAAAAGGTGTTTTTTGCTGAGAATACTTTGGTTATATATGGACTACATAGCTTGTTGGCTGGGGAAAGGGTCATGGTATACAAAAGCCCTACATGGCTAGGATGACATCCACATTGCTCCTTCTTGAAATTAAGTTTGACAATTGGCCGGAGCCTCCTTTCCAGCACCCTGTAATAAAGTTTGCCCTATACAGGCACTGGCCCAACAGGAGGCTTGTCAGCCAAGACAGCCCAACACTGTCCAGATCCTTCAACATCTCTGGCAAATCTCACCAACAACTTGCACTTTTCCATAAAGGAGCTTCTTGACCACCTGAGAGACTACTCTCAAAGTTATGTTTGAGGTTATACCTGAACCTTCAAAAACTGACTCCTCCACAGACAACATGCTGGTTGAGTTCAGAAGGTCCTCAAAATGCTCTCTCCACCGTTCATCAACATCCCCAGTCCAGATTTGCAATTCTCCAGCTTGTTTCTCTGCTCCCAAGAGGTCCCAAAACCAAAAACATCAGCCAATTAGTCAATGAATTGTTAACAACACTTTACTGTTGTGGGCCCTTTCAGTATGCCTAATAAGTCTAATTTTCTAATCTTTACATCAGCTTCATCCTACATTATTTTTCATTTCATTATTTTTTGTTTAAATTTTAATTATAAATTCAAGTATAAATTGTGCCAATATTATTATAAAAAGGGGGGGGGGGACACTTTACATTAAGGTATTGTAATAATGCTTAATAAGCACAAATTAACCAGTTAATGAGCACTTATAAGACGGTATAAGATGCTTATTAACATTAATAAGACTAGACTAAGTGCTTATTACAGCATAACTGACTGAGTTATTATTGCTTATAGAGCATTATAAGCACTGAATAGAAACTTTGTTAACAGTTTATAAACCTATACTAAACCTATACTGGTTTTTAAGACACTATAAGACCCCATACGATGAAATTAATAAGGTGCTTATCAACATTAATGAGACTGTAATTAATTAATATAAATGCCATATTACGGTTAATAAATGCTTAATTATGCATTTATTAATTGTAAATAATGATCCTTTGCAGCTACCGGATCTAAAGTGGGACCAGTGTCATATAAAGGTTAATAAACTATTAATATACACTTATTAACAGCGCATAATGCATCTTTGCAGCTGCTGGATCTAAAGTGGGAACAGTGTCTTGTTGACATTCATAAACTCTTTATTATGCACTCACTGAAGTTAATAATTCTATTAATTATGCACCTATTGCAAAATCCAGATATCAATCATTATTTCAACATTAAAGAATTCTGATGCGTTCTTTTCGCTCTAGTATGTTATTATTTTCTTTAGCAAAGGATCATGGGAATCTCATTTCCTCAAAATGGCATACTAAGACAAACATGAGTTATTATAACTTAAAATTTTGAGCAGATTGATTCAGAGCTGCTTTATTCCCTCATGATGAAAATTCAGCTTACCAGTGGTGGTGAAAACACAACATAAGGACATATTTCCTTTTCATATTAATTTTTAATGCAACCACTATTGTCAAAAACAGGAAAAAAGGATTGGAAACCCTAATAGCTGAGTTCTAAAAAAATGACAGATCTGAGTTCATTTGGCTTTTTCAAAAGTTTTGTTACTTAAATTGACTGTTCGTGAATACAGTGTTCCACAAAGCTCCCTGTAACCCATCAGTTTTCTGAAAGTGAGTGACAAAAGTCTCAACATCGGACAGGCCAAAGGTGGCCAGGTCAGTGATGTCTTCAGGCCAGTTGCTTAGGTCAAACATGGTGGCAGCGGCCTTCAAGACACCTATATCAAGGTTGCCAAACGGCGTGGTGAGGTTAAGCCACTGATTAGTTTAGCTTTCACTTTCATCATCCACTTGTTTCCTGCTGAGTTTTACACCAGAGAAGGTGTTTCTGGGAAAAGGTTCCACTTTATCCAGGAACTGCTTCAGATGCTGACCTGGGACTGTCTGAAATACAGAAGAAAAAAACTTTCACAATTGCTTAAAATACACCGTAGCATATTAATGCCTCTATAGGGAGTTTATTTTGTTTCCCCATCCCTCTGGAAAAAGAAGGCTCAGAATTAAACACAGAAACACATTTAATCTAACTTTCCTTGTTTTTAATCCACAGCCTAGTACTGAATTACTCTCCCAATGGTTTAACAAGAGTGATAATAAAACACTCACACACTGAGCCTCATACAAACTTCAATTGCCAAAATGTATGAAATGCTCCTTTAACCTTACTGACAGAGAGGAATGAAGTCAGGCTATGGCATTAGCAAAGCAGCAGTTAGCATGAACATGATGCAGCCTATATCTATTAGCCTGCACAACATAACACACAGCTCATCGATGCTCCTAACACATTCACTCTGCTCATCCTGCTTCACACAATTACTGTCACTCTTATATCTCAACCATATGCATCTTCACACACATTTCACTCATTTTAACTCACACAGAACGTCATTAGCGACGCACTTAGCTACCGAAGCTATTTCTAGCAGCACCCTCTACGAGCCACCACACACACACACACACACACACACACACACACACTCTTAATTGCGGTCAAAGTCAGTGTCTCTGAGTGTCACAGTTACACACTAAGGTTCTGCTAAAAACATACTACTGTTCTACTGAGAGCATATTAATAATTTATTAACCTTTATACGACACTGTTCCCACGTTAGAGCCGGTAACTGCAAAGGATCATTATTAACTATTAATAACACCTTATTAATTTGATCTGATAGGGTCTTACAGTGTATTATAAACCAGTAATAAATGTGGTTATTGTTCTATAATTAATCCATATAAATCATGATTAATGTAAATAGACATCTTATTAATTAATATTTAGGATAGCTTTATAACTGTTATCAAGTTTATATTAACTGCTTATAATACTCCTATAGGCAATAATAACTGTGTTAATTATGCTATAATTAACACTTACATAGTCTTATTAATGGTAATAAACATCTTATTCTGTCTTTTAAGTGCTTATTAACTGTTAATTGGAGCTTATTAAGCATTAATTAATGCTTATTTCAGTACCTCAATATAAAGTGTTACCATAAGGGGAAACTTTTGTACAGCACAATTGAATATTCTTATCTAATATGATATGAATTTCAAGGTATTAAGCATGAATTGCCAACTACTATTTGTAAACAGTTTTGCTGATGGAACTGAAATTGAAAAACCTACTGTTCGCATCCTACAATTGCATTTTTTTTGGCACTGTGTGGTCTACCACCTGGTTGTTACCTGTTCTTAAAGTCCTGACCTTACCTGCATGCTGTGTCCGGGAATGTCCCAAATAAAGCAAAAACAAGAAAATGCACCTGGATGAGCTCCAATTTCCTTATGTTAAGTTATTGTTCTTGGCCCCAAACAACTCAGAGACTCTTCATCTGATGACAGTTTTCTCCGGATGGCATTGTTCTGGCCTCTAGCACTACCGTAAGAAACCTCAGAGTGATATTTGACCAAGATTTGTCTTTTAATTCTCATTTAAAACAAACCTCAGGGACTGCATAATATTGCGAAAATTAGGCCTATCCTGACCCGCAAAGATGCAGACAAATTGGTCCACGCTTTTGTTACCTCTCAGCTGGATTACTGTAACTCTATTATCAGGTAGCTCGAGTAAATCCTTAAAAACTCTCCAGCTAATTCAGAATGCAGCAGCACGTGTACTAACAGGAACTAAGAAACAAGATCATATTTCTCCTGTTTTAGCTTCTCTGCACTGGCTCCCTGTAAAATCCAGAACTGAATTTAAAATCCTAATTCTAACTTATAAAGCTCTAAATGGTCAAGCTCCATCATATCTTAGAGAGCTCATAGTGCCATATTATCCCACCAGAACACTGCACTCTGAGAACGCAGGGTTACTCGTGGTCCCTAAAGTTACCAAAAGTAAATCAGGAGCCAGAGCCTTCAGCTATCAGGCTCCTCTCCTGTGGAATCATCTTCCTGTTGCAGTCCGGGAGGCAGACACCGTCTCCACATTTAGGACTAGACATACTGCCATGCTCCTCAAATGGGTCATAAGTGATGATTGTGACGAGGGATTACTTTTGTATGAGTCCATGAATTGTTTTTTCTATTTATTTATTTTTGTTTATTTTTGTGCAGGAAAGTCCTGTATAGTATACCCTTAAAATACAATAGTATAGGATAGGGCAGAAACCTATTTTTCTGTTTGGACACCTTCTTCCTCTTGCCTCACCTTGTAGGTCCACAGAGGTAAGACGTCACTGTCCTATTATAATTTTTTATACTGCTCCCAAATGTATAAAAACCAGTGCAAGCTTCTATTTTGCATTAATGTGTGATCCTAACCCAGTGGTTAAGCTGTCATAGACAGTATGATGTCCACACAGAGGTGGCCAGAGAAAGGATGGGCAGTCTTTCACCTGTTGCTGGTGGCCTCTGTCTCTCAGGCTGAGGAGCTGGTGTGCAGGCGAAGAGGGAATCCTGAGAACCCCCAGCTATCTAAGGATGGCGACATTTTCTTAGGTGGAATCTTCTCTTTCCACAGCACATGGAAAGACAGACAGGACAACTACATGCACAAGCCACTGCCACTGCAGTGCACCAGGTAAACTAGACTGTAAAAATGTATTCAGTATCAATTATCTAAGTGGAAGTGGGTACAGAAACAAAACAAGCACAGCAGAGGGCATCAAATTGAGTATTAAAATATGAGATATTCTCTTTTGTGTGTCTTAATATCAGCAAATGCTTTTTATTTCATGTGCCACTGTTTCCTACTGTTTCTATTGCAAAGGTAAAATGTTTGTAATTCTAATATTTACATCTGCTGGCATCTAGATTGCATTTCAGAGGTTTCCAGTATGCCCAGGCTATGCTCTTTGCCATAGAGGAGATTAATAACAGGACAGACTTGCTGCCTGGCATCTCTCTGGGCTATAAGATCTATGATGTCTGTGGCTCCATTTCCAGAGGTGTGAGGGTTACACTGGCTTTGGCTAATGGTAATGAGGTGTTATCTGTACCCTCAGATACACCATGTACCAGACCAGCCCAAGTGCAGGCCATTATTGGAGAGACTTCTTCCTCTCCTTCCATGGCTATAGCTACTGTAATCGGACCCTTTCATATCCCAATGGTGAGTAAGATCGGTCAAAATGAAAATATACTTGTGAAAACAATTATTATCCCGTCTTTTTTCTAGCTGGTGATACTTAAAGGGGTCTTAAAATAATTGTAGGTAACACTTTATAATAACCATGTTTAAAAAAATAATCAAACAAGAGTTCATTAAACTTTAAATGTTAACAAACAATGAAATAATAATTGAATAATGTTTAGTAGTTACTAATAATGCCACAATTTCTGTTAATTAGCAGTTAGTGGTGTACACATTATAAAATGTCAGACACCATATTAAGAATTTAAATATTTAACATTTAAGAAACTGTTCAAAAAAACAAACAAAAAAAATTAAACTGTTTGACCAGATAGTTGTACCACATTGTTAATGCCTATTGATTCCTGTGCATACTGTCTTTACCCATCGTTTGGATATTTATTATAAAGTTGCAGCTGACGATTACAATACTTTGTTCAATGGCTAATAAATATTGTGTAGGGCATCTACAAGCATTGCAGGATTATAGTGGACAACCATATAATGTTCATAGATTGTTTACAAAACATTATTAACTATTAACAAAGTGTTACAAATGTCTGGTATGGTGTTATGTTTTTGTTTTCTTCTTTCTTTTGTGTTTGTTTTTCTTTTTTTTTTCTTTGATTTCTACGAACAGTTTCTTAGAGGTTTATACAAAATTTGATGATAATTTTTAAATGGGGAAGAAAATATAATATGTGCAAGAATACAGTTAAAATAACAAATTATGACATTACAACTACTGAGTCAACATTATTATTTATCATTTCATTGTTTTTTTTTAACCATGAGATAACTAGTAACTAAAGATTCTTTCAACAATAAATTCACAGTTCATCAGTGATGGTGATTATAAAGTTTTACCACATTGTATTGTGCTTTGTAAATGTTTTATATGTCAAATATTTATCTTGGAATATCAATCCTTTTTTTTCTTCTAGATCAGCCACTTTGCCACTTGTGCTTGTCTCAGTGATAAAACCAAGTACCCATCCTTCCTCAGGACAATACCCAGTGACGACTACCAGAGCAGAGCCCTGGCACAGCTGGTCAAGCACTTTGGTTGGACTTGGGTTGGAGCTGTGAGAACAAATGATGATTATGGGAACAATGGCATGGCCACATTCATAGAAACAGCCCAGCAGCTGGGCATCTGTCTGGAGTACTCTGTGTCTTTCTTTAGAACAGATCCACCAGACAAAATACAAAAGATAATTGACATCATCAAAGCTTCAACTTCCAAGGTGATTGTCGCTTTCCTCTCCCCAACTGATATTGATTTACTTATAGAAAAGTTTTCCCACTGCAACTTGACTGGGTACCAGTGGGTCGGTAGTGAAGCCTGGATCTTTGATCCTGAAACTGCAGCAATGGATAAGCATCACATTCTGGATGGTGCCATAGGCCTGTCCATCCCCAAAGCACATGTCAGTGGCATGAAAGAGTTCATATTGGATGTGAAGCTGCTCAATTCATCTACTAATGAATTGTTTACAGAGTTTTGGGAGACATTATTCAGCTGTAAGTTCAAGCAGTCAAAGTCACCCGCAGAGAATCAGAGAGAATGTACTGGACATGAAGATCTGACTGGAGTGCAAAGCAGCTTCACTGATATGTCACTCATGCCTATCTTTAACAATGTCTATAAAGGAGTGTATGCTGTGGCCCACGCACTACATAGTATTCTTAGTTGTAACAAAACATGTAACATGAAGGTGCAGCTGGATCCATATACGGTGAGTTCATAAATAAATCACAAGACTATCATGGTGTATCTCCACCAAGCCTACAAGATGTGTGTCAGATAATGATCCACACTGATTCACGTCTTTTTAGATTTTACAACACATAAAAAGGATTCATTTCAAAACAAAGGAAGGAGAGGAAGTTTACTTTAATGAGAATGGAGACCCACCAGCAAAGTATGAAATTATAAACTGGCAGCCAACAGAAAATGGCATTGTGGACTTTGTCACAGTTGGTTTTTATGATGCATCTTTACCTGCAGACAAACAGCTGAATCTGCAAAATAAGTCTTTAATTTGGGCAAACAACTCACAACAAGTAAGCTACTGTAATAATTACACAGTCTATTTTAATAGTTAAAAACTGCATATGATGCTAGTTATTTTTGTTTTATAATAATGTTTGGTAAAGGCATCAAAATAAATACTACAGGCTTACAGAGCCAACATTCGATTAAAGTAAATGCCCAAACATTTTTCTCATTGTCATTTTGTTTATGCAGGTCCTGTGTCAGTTTGCAGTGAGAAGTGTCGTCCAGGAACTCGCAAGGTTCTCCAGAAAGGAAAGCCTGTCTGCTGCTATGACTGTTTAACATGTGCAGAGGGAGAAATAAGCAACATTACAGGTGTAGTATTATTATGCTGTAATTAAATGTGAATGAAAAAAGAACATTGACTATACTATTTCTTAAAAATCCGAAAACATGCAACTGTCATATGGCTAACCATTTATTATCCAGTAATTATGTGCAGTATGTCTTGAATGCATGAAAAATAAGCAATATAGAGACAAAAACATCAAATGTACAGAGCAAGTCTGACACCTACTTTTAAATCATTCCTCAGATTCTATCACTTGTGTGCGATGCCACCCTGAGTTCTGGTCAAATGAGAGAAGAGATGCCTGTGTAAAGAAGGAGAAAGAGTTTCTATCATATAAAGAGATAATGGGAGCACTGCTCACTGCAGCGTCCTTACTGGGAACATGCATCACTGCTGTTGTGGCATCCATTTTCTTCACATACAGGAAAACTCCTATTGTTAGGGCCAACAACTCTGAGCTGAGCTTCCTGCTGCTCTTCTCCTTGACTCTGTGTTTCCTGTGTTCTCTGACCTTCATCGGCCGGCCCTCTGAGTGGTCCTGCATGCTGCGACACACAGCATTTGGCATCACCTTTGTCCTCTGTATCTCATGTGTTCTGGGGAAAACTATAGTGGTGTTAATGGCCTTCAGGGCAACACTTCCTGGTAGTAATGTGATGAAATGGTTTGGGCCTGCACAGCAGAGGCTCAGTGTTCTGGCTTTCACTCTTATACAAGTCATCATATGTATCCTCTGGTTAACAATTTCACCTCCTTTTCCATTCAAGAATTTTAAGGAATACCAGGATAGAATCATATTAGAGTGTGCTCTGGGTTCAGCTGTAGGCTTTTGGGCTGTTCTTGGGTACATTGGACTTCTGGCCATGTTATGTTTTTTTCTTGCTTTTCTGGCTCGGAAACTGCCTGATAATTTCAATGAAGCCAAATTTATCACTTTTAGCATGCTGATATTCTGTGCAGTATGGATCACCTTTATTCCAGCATATGTCAGCTCTCCTGGGAAGTTCAGCGTTGCTGTGGAGATATTTGCTATTCTGGCCTCCAGTTTTGGACTGCTCATTTGTATTTTTGTTCCGAAATGTTATATTATCTTACTGAAACCAGAGAAAAATACAAAAAAGAATTTAATGGGCAAGAGAGCACCAAAATCCTTCTGAGAACTTCTAATAATATGGTGGTAAAGGCTTGCAAGTGCCTTTTTAATTTTTACATAACCAGACTGTTAAGTAGACATCTGTTTTTTATGATCTTCAAGACTGGCATTTTACTAGTGTAATATTTTTTGTCCTTGTTGTTTTTCTGTCTATCATTTAATTTCTGACATAGATATTGGCATATTGTGGTCACAATTTTTCATACAATGTAATATGTCATTATATCAACCAATACCTATAATTACACACAAATGCATAAGCCTACTGTTTTCACAACATTCATACAGTCTATTAAATTGTTATAAAATAATAAAAGAAAAAAAAATCACAGACAAAAACAACTTGCTTGGTTTCCTCTGGTCTCCTGAGGCTTTAGGTCAACCATGACAACTTCCCCCTTGTTGTTGAAGGTATATAAAGCCCTGCCATGAGCTGCTCAGCTGATCAGCCTAGACTGAAGAGCAGAGCTATGCTGTTGTTGAGGCTGCTTCTTTTGATTCTTCTAATGGGGAAGGGAGACTCTGTGTGCCGACTGCAAGGCTCAGCACAACCACCTGAACTGGCTCAAGATGGCAACCTTGTTATTGGAGGCATTTTTTCATTTCGCACAGGGCAGAATTATGTAATTAACACATTTCAGGCAATTCCAGAAGCACGGAAGTGCATCAAGTATGTATTGTTAGGCCTATTTTAAAATGGTTAATGTGTATATTGTACTGTATTTGAGACTTAAAAACAAAAGTAATTTAATATTATCTTTTGTCACTCCAGCTTCAATTTTAGAGAATTCAAATTTGCTCATACAATGATATTTGCTATAAATGAGATCAACAGAAATCCTTCCATGCTCCCTAATGTTAAACTTGGCTACAAGATCTATGATAACTGTGGAACTATGGACATACTGAGAGCTGCACTGGCACTGGTGAGTGGACTAAAAGGAGAAGTAAATGATGACAACTGCACTAAAACTGAGACAGTCCAAGCTATTATGGGACATTCAGGATCGAGACCCACTATTGCATTTGCACAAGTTGTTGGAAGGTTTCATATACCTGTGGTAAGTTTGAGAAGCAAGGTCATTGCAGCTAGTGTTATGTCTTATTTATCTTTCTGTTAAGTGCTGTGATAAATATCTACATTTTATTACTATGTTCTGCAAAACTGTAACTGTTGCATGAATCTAAATGGTCATTATGCAAAAATGATCATATTTGCTCTTTCACAAGCAGTAAAATGTTTGTATCTGCCACTGCAGATCAGCCACTTTGCCACCTGTGCCTGCCTGAGCAACAGGAAAGAGTACCCCACTTTTTTCAGAACTATTCCCAGTGACTACTACCAGAGCAGAGCACTGGCAAAGCTGGTCAAACACTTTGGCTGGACCTGGATTGGGGCTCTAGCTGTGAATAACCAATATGGCCTCAATGGCATAGCGACATTTATCCAAGCTGCACAAGAATATGGAGTGTGTGTTGAGTATTCTGAAGCATTTTCATCATCAGATCCACCTAATAGCCTGCAGAGAATAATAGAGATCATTAAGCAAGCCACTTCCAAAGTGATAATGGCTTTTATGTCTCACAGAGAAATTAAGTTGCTGGCAAGAGAATTGTACAAACAGAACATAACAGGACTACAGTGGGTTGGCAGTGATGCCTGGATCACAGATCACTCTCTGACTGACAGTGAGGGACACAGCATCCTCGTGGGCTCGCTAGGCTTCACTGTCAGCAAAGCTCAGATCCCGGGGCTGGAGGAGCACCTGAGGCAGCTCCACCCCTCACAGTTTCCTGACAGTCAGTTTGTCAGAGATTTCTGGGAAGACGTGTTTGACTGCACTCTGAATGACACTGAAAACACACAAAGAAAGCTGTGCAGTGGTTTTGAGAGTTTGCAGAATGTTGAATCACAGTTCACTGATGTGTCTGAATTAAGATTCACCAATAATGTGTACAAGTCAGTTTATGCAGTGGCTCATGCTATTGACAACCTGATGAAATGTGAGGAGGGTAAAGGGCCCTTTTCAAATGACAGCTGTGTTGATACCAAACACATTCAACCATGGCAGGTGAGGAACCATCAGTTAAATTTGAAAAAGTGATAACAATAAGAACCTGTAATTTACCCCCTGTATATCTTCGTTACCAGGTCTTGCAGTATCTTAACACTGTGAATTTCACCACCAAAGAAGGGGAACGAGTTTATTTTGACAGTAATGGGGACTCGCCGGCAAGATATGAACTTGTTAATTTACAAATGACAAACAAAGGAACCATGGAAGGAGTTACAGTTGGCATTTATGACGCATCTCTTCCAGAGAGTCATCAGTTTATTACAAATAATAACCCTATTGTCTGGGGAAATGGACTAACCAAGGTAAAGCAGATACAGAGGTTTGGACTCCTGAACCGTTGACTGAAAAAAAAAAACAAAAAAAAAAAACGTTGTCCTAAAAACCTTGATATGGATATTGAGTTTTATATTTATATTTTTTGACACAGGAGGTGCCTGTGTCAGTTTGCAGTGAGAGCTGTCTCCCAGGAACACGAAAGGTCCTCCAGAAAGGAAAGCCAGTGTGCTGTTATCATTGCATACCCTGTGCAGCAGGCGAAATCAGTAATTTAACAGGTAAACAACCAGTATCTAATTTGCTGTTTAAAATGCGCTAATCTATTTCATAAATAATGGCTTAAACAGAAATAAAACAGAAAATCAGAGAGCAGGTTTATAACAGTTTACTTCTAAAATCATAACATCAGTTTAACTCCACATTTCTCTGTGCCCATTTTTTTCAGATTCAATACATTGTATGAAATGCCCACCAGAGTACTGGTCCAACAAGCAACGAAGTGCCTGCATCCCCAAAGCTATAGAATATTTGGCATATGATGAGATCCTGGGAACACTGTTAGCCTTATTTTCTCTTCTTGGAGTTTTCCTAACTATGATCACAACATTAGTCTTCTACGGACACAGAGAAACCCCTCTAGTACGAGCCAACAACTCTGAGCTGAGCTTCCTGCTGCTCTTCTCCTTGACTCTGTGTTTCCTGTGTTCTCTGACCTTCATCGGCCGGCCCTCTGAGTGGTCCTGCATGCTGCGACACACAGCATTTGGCATCACCTTTGTCCTCTGTATCTCATGTGTTCTGGGGAAAACTATAGTGGTGTTAATGGCCTTCAGGGCAACACTTCCTGGTAGTAATGTGATGAAATGGTTTGGTCCGGCACAGCAGAGGCTCAGTGTTCTGGGTTTCACTCTAATACAGGTTGTAATTTGCATACTCTGGTTGACAATCAACCCTCCCTTTCCTTTCAATAATCTGTTGCTCTATAAGGACAGAATCATATTGGAGTGTAATCTTGGCTCAGCTGTAGGATTCTGGGCTGTGTTAGGGTATATAGGACTTCTTGCTTTATTGTGTTTTGTAATTGCTTTTTTGGCAAGAATGCTGCCTGATAATTTCAATGAAGCTAAATTTATCACCTTCAGCATGCTGATATTTTGTGCAGTATGGATCACCTTTATCCCAGCATATGTCAGCTCTCCTGGGAAGTTCACTGTGGCTGTGGAGATATTTGCCATTCTGGCCTCCAGTTATGGACTTCTTTTTTGCATTTTTCTGCCAAAGTGTTTCATAATTTTGTTCAGGCCTGAGCAGAACACTAAGAAACACATAATGGGAAAGATGTCTAACAGTGACATACGTCACTAACCATTGCCCAAATCACTTGGAATGTAATTTTCCTCTTTTAAAACCAAAATGTAATCGGTGCATCTTATTTTTGTAAAATTGTATGTCTTAATGCAGTTAAATACATTTTAGTGAATAAAGCTTTAATTATATTCAAGTTTGTTGTTGTTGTTTTTTTAAGATAAACAACCCTTCCCCATGACACACACTATTCTGTTTTTCATCCTTTTTAGACTCATAAATACTTTGCTGCCTTTTGACCCTTAATTTAAAGCCCTTTACAGACTTATAGACTGCCTGGGGCTGCAGGCCTTTCACACTGCAGGGAATGTTAGGAACAACGTGTATGACTGAGTCATTAAAATCCCTGCTCCAGCCAGCAGGGGCACTGCTGAGTAAACACGGCAGCACTCACTGACCTTCACGTCCCCTCTTTGCAAAAAGAAATTAAAAAATAAAATAAATACCAGATGGGTGTAGACACGGTTTTACCATGACTTAAAGCATGACCAACAGGGGACTTTAAAAAATGTCCACTGTTGGCCATGGAGTCCCCTGTTAGTGAATGTGTAATGACACAGGGGTCCACTGTTAGGTAGGTTCACAGGTGCATGCGCACACGCACACGCACACGCACACAAACACACACACACACACACACACACACACACACACACACACACACACACACACACAAAACAAGAAGAAAATCTGAAAGCACTGCAGCTTCAAAAATGACAACACATAACCAATGTGAAAAATATTCCCCTGTCTAATGAATTATTATGTAAGTAGGACTAGACTCTT